>OY740782.1:142218044-143474685 GCA_963514005.1 Raja brachyura | reverse complement strand
ATATATATATATAAAAAAGATATCTATACATAATATATATATTGGCAATATCCAGTTTTCTATCATTAGAAAATCTATTAGCATACACGTAGATAAAGCTTTCTCACAAGCAGTTTTGATTTTTTATCAAAAATGTAAAACAAAACAGAACACGGAATTATTACAAGTTTGTTGAAGTCGCATTTAGTGCAATCTGTGGAAGTATTTGTTCTGGTCTCAATCACTTTGTCAGTATACCTCAGAACCTGATTGAAACAATCTACGGCTGTAAGTTTAACGAGTTATAATCATCCCCCTGCACTTTCTTCGACATTCTCTATCATCCACCTAGATTGAGGGATGGAAGCAGTGGTGAATCCATCAAGGAGCTTCACTCCAGAACAGGAGAGACCCACCAAAAAAACAAAGTTCCCTATTCCTTCCAAACCATGACTTGGCAAAACATACCACATGCAGCCTTGAGGCTCAGAAGGTATTACACTATTAAATCAATACATTTGAACTTATGACCAAAGGTTTTATTGTTTGCTAGTGTAAGAAGGCCAATAAATAGAATGAATGGCTTCATGGCTGGGTGAACCGTATAAAAAGAAAGATCAGCTTTGAATAAAAGGATAGGTTTCAGAGCTACAGTATGGTCCAGGAACAATTATGCCCCTTGCACAGGTCTATATATAAATATACTTCATCCATAGTGTAAAAATAGTGTCCAAAAATTAATGGGACAAACATATCATTTTGAGCAAACAAAAACACAACAAGTTTTGCCAAATATCAGCAATCCCTGGATTTCACAGTCACCCCAATGATCCTGGTTCAATGGTGTGGCGAAGGCAGGGTTGGTAATAAGCGGCTGCACAAAGCAGAGATTACTCTAAAACCACACATATGCACATACACATTCTTCATTAATCTACTCAATTCCTTCAATCGTCACCAGGGCATTTTTGTGGTTAAGATCACTCAGATGCAAACCACTGGATTTTTTTTTGTTTGCTTTCCTCCCTCAACGGTTTCCCACTGGCATTTCACATGTCCAGCGTACTTCATTTCTACTGCTCCTTCTTGGACTGCAGGTGATAGGAGGCTGAGTGGGAGGAGTTGGCACTCAAAGAAGTCAGGTCGATTTTTGCCATCTTTTCAACAATCTTCAGTTTCCTGATGGTCAGAACTGGTAGCACAAGTGCGCACAGAACGTGAAAATGGAAATACATTGACCTTCAAAGCCAAAAGAGAGACAGAATAAATTATTCAATGTATGTACAGCACCAAGTTAAGTACAATCGCACCATCCAGGTGGTACACACCGTAACGACCTTGCTGTTTTAGTGTTCAACCAAATGATTCTTCTTACTCTGGAATTATCTATGAACAGCTGAAGTGGCATTACTTCATCCATAATGGGACTCGCCCGAAAGCTCATCGGTCGGCGGAACCGGGAGATAGCTGGAGACATCGGACGCAAGGAGCAAGGGCCGGTAGGAGGGTGAACCAGGGCAATAGCTCCAGCGGCTTCAAGGTCGGTTACAAGAGGCACCACCTGGGCCACAAAGATGGCTGGACAAGGAGAGCGACATTGGTTCATGGGAACTGCTCCAATACATCGAGCACGCAGGCCAACTGCACTTTGGAAATGGCACCAAAACATGGTAATATGTGCAAAGAGAATTTCCCTGTGCAATTGCGTGTGTGACAAATAAATCATCATCGAACCATTCAATATGATTAAGGAAATACTTTTATAGTTCACCATCACACTTGTGACCAGGATATTGTAAAGTAATTGGTTAGGAAGGCAATTTCCTTGGCTTGCGCAAATTAATCTGTGCCGCAAGCAACAGGCGATACTATAGCTGGCTGGCCCCCAAGTTACAGAGAATCAAAAAAAATGGATCAGGCACAATTTCTCTACCCAAATCATAATCCGTTAAATCCAACGCACTTCTATCGGAAAATTCACAATGTCAAACAAGGACAATTTGCAGCTGTCTCTTATGGTTTAATCGTATATATTTCAATGTCTGGGCATGCATGCAAGTATCTGGATGAGATGTCAAAGTTTAGTTGCAAGGGTGGGATTGTTACCAAATCAACTTCAAAATGGAAGGACAGATTCTACTTGTGGGAGAGTCTTGAGCCAGAGGACCATAGCCTCAGAATAAAAGGATGTACCTTTAGAAAGGAATGAGGAGGAATTTCTTTGATCAGAGGGTGGCGAATCTGTGGAATTCATTGCTGTGGAGGCCAAGTAAATGGATATTTTTAAAGCAGAGAGACAAATTATTGATCAGTAAGAGTGTCAGGGGTTATGGAGAAAAGGCAGGAGAATGGGGTTGAGCGGGAAAGACAGATCAGCCATGAATGAATGGCGGAGTAGACTTGATGGGCCAAATGGCCTAACTCTACTCCCAGAACATGAATTCATGTCCTTATAAACTTATTAGATATACCATATTCGCATGCAATATATTTCAGCTGATTTCAAATGAAGGACACAGAATAGAAACCGGTGCAAAGCCCAACAACAGAGTTAAGGAAATAATCTAGTGCAATGTGTCTATATTTGAGTTTGCTTTTAAGCCAGTACTGCAATGTGAGTGAGTTGAATCTGGCAGCTGTTACAAGGAGATGCTCACATCTGGCCAAAAATAATCTAAATTGGAATTGGCTAGGCTGAAATCAAGTTTTCGGCTCAGTTTTCATTTCAAATTCCATTTTTGTTTAGCCAGAAAATTTGAAGGTCAGTCAGTTCTAAATACTCAATGCTGAAAATGATTTTACTTGCCCTGCTGGATTCTACATTAAGTCAGAAATCAACTTGGGTCACTGCTTTTCTCAAGATGTTTCACAATTGTATTAAGCCGCGTCAAAATGAAAATTCCCGGCAATAGCCTAAACAAACAGAGCCATCTGGCAGGACAACAACACCATCCAGTAGACAAGGAGTAAAAATAACATTTCACAAACGGCCAGTGCATATAGGCCAAGTGCGGCCCACTGTTGAAGAGCTACTTAGAATCCAGATGTAATGATGCAGATCCAGATGTAATGATGCAGCTACTTAGAATACAGATGTAATGAGCCTTTATTCAATCAATCTCAACATAAGCATTCATGGAGGGGAGTTCATGTGGAAGAATTTCCCTCAAAATAAAATACATCTTGTTTTATAGCATTTAGGTACACTAATAATACCTGGCAAATGATTTGACAGCCCATATGTTAGGGAAGTGAATCTGTGGAATTAATTACCATAGACACTTCAGGAAATAGAAGAAACAAAAAATTTGTTGAAGAATGGCAAAACGCCAGGACCAGACAGCTTTAGTAATGAATTCTATAAAAGATTCCACGAGATAATTTCTTCACGCTTGCAAGATTTATATATATACGCTTTTAAAGAAAATAAACTACCAGAAACACTGAGTCAACTATTACACTTATACCAAAAAAGGATAAAGATCTAGAAGACCCAGGCTCATATAGAGCTATTGCACTCCTAAATACAGATTTAAAAATATTAGCAAAGACACTAGTGAGAAGATATGTTAGCAAATTAATAAACCCGGACCAAACTGGGTTTATATCAAGGAGATACTCATTTAACAATTTGAGACGGCTATCTAATATAATGTACTCACATAATACTGAAGAAGACCTAGCAATTATTTCATTGGATGCAGAAAAAGCTTTCAATCAAGTAGAATGGCAATATTTATTCAAAGTATTGCAAAAATTTAACACGGGAGATAACTTTATCTCATGGGTAAAATTATTATATGATAAGCCAACGGCTAGAATACTGACTAATAATATATTATCCCCGAAATTCCAATTGGCAAGGGGCAATAGGCAGGGGTGCGCACTATCGCCTCTGCTATTTGCACTAGTGATAGAGCCTTTAGCAGAAAGTATAAGAAGTCATCCGAATATTCATGGATATAATACCAAACACTCAAATAATAAAATTTCATTATATGCAGACGACATATTATTATATATTAGAAATTTGCAAATTAGCATACCAAATATACTAAATTTAATAGAGGAATTTGGTTCTTTTTCAGGATATAGAATAAACTGGAACAAAAGCGAAATTATGATGATAAAACCTCAAGAGCCGACACATCTGTTGAAATTCCCCTTTTGAATTGTAACAGAAAAGTTTAACTATTTGGGCATCCAAATTACTAGGAAATATAAATCATTACTCAAAGCAAACCATATGCCTTTAATAACTAAATTAAATGGGTTGATTACATTTTGGAAAACACTGCCGATGTCCTTAATAGGCAGAATAAACTCGATAAAAATGATCTTCTTACCACAAATATTGTACCTATTTCAATCAATACCAATATACTTACCTAAAAAATTCTTTAAAAAAATTAGATTCTGATATTATAAACTTCATATGGGATTATAAATCACATAGAATTAAGAAAAAACACTTGTGTAAATCTAAAGAATCAGGGGGACTGACACTCCCTAACTTATTGTATTACTATTGGGCAATGAATATTAAAAATATAATCTATTGGTTGGACAGTTCTGCCCAACAGGTAGATTGGATAAGAATGGAGAAAGAGGATTGTTCCCCTTATAATATAGGAGCGATCCTTCTTTCCCCGATGAAACTGAACAATATAATATATAAGAAGAATCCAATTATTCACAGTATAATTTGGTATCAAATAAAATTAACTTTAAAATTAAGAAAACTATTGCTTCTTTCTCCAATAGCCAATAATCCCTCATTCAAACCACCCATTATTGATAAAATGTTTATCCATTGGGAAAGATTAGGAATTAAAACAATGGGAGATATGTATGAAATGGGAAAACTTTTATCATTCCAACAATTACAACTAAAATATAATTTGAAATGTAATCAATATTTCAAACATCTTCAAATTCAAGATTATTTGAAGAAATATATACAAGGATATCAAACTCTAACGCAGATTTATTGGAGGAAGGAATGAATAGAAAGGCAGAATCAAGCAATTTAATATCTTACTTATATAATATAATTTTAAATATAGAAACACCAATGACAGAGGCAATTAGAAGGGACTGGGAACAAGAGTTATTGATAAAAATTCCTAATGATGGGAAAAAAAATTATTGTATGTAAATAAATGTTCAATTAATGTAAGACATAACCTAATTCAATTTAAAATTTTACATAGATTATATTATTCGAAAACTAGACTGAATAAAATACTCTCAAATGTTTCTCCCATTTGTGACAAATGTCCAACTCAAAATGCCACTATAGCACATTCCTTTGTCTCTTGTATAAAACTGTATAAATTTTGGAATGAAATTTTTGGAATTTTTACAAAACTATTCAACATAAAATTGAACCCCAATACAGAACTGATTATCTTTGGATCAATGGAAGAGGGAAGTAAACTAACTATATTCCAAGAAGCTTTTCTTAATTATGGTCTAATAACAGCAAAAAAACTTATACTCAAATTTTGGAAAAACGCAACCACGCCAACATTCAAAATGTGGATGCCAAACATGTCTGAAAAGCTGCATCTTGAAGAAATGAGATTTCTTCTACTAGGCAAAGTAGACCAATTCTTAAAGACTTGGTCTCCTTTTATCAACTTTTTACAAGCATATGGTGCAACATAACATAACCTTAGAAATTAAATGGTTTAGAACCGGGTGACGGATGGGCAAAAATACGAAATAGGTAGATCTCTCCTAATCTCTCTTTTCTTTACTTTCTCCTTCTATTTCAATCTTTTTAGCTTCTCTTCTATGTCCTTTATTTCTTTCGCTATCTGTTTCTACTCGCTTGTCTGTCTATTCTGACACTCTTTATTTCTTTTTTCTCTCACTGTTCTTTTATTATTAAATCAAAAAAACCAAGTTGTACAAGAATGGAAATATGTATGTATGTATTAGGTACTCAAGTACCACACTATTGTACTTACTTCTAACAAAAAAATAAAAATTAAAAAAAAATTGCCATAGACGGCTGTGGAGGCCAAGTCATCGGGTATTTTTAAAGCGGAGATTGATAGGTTCTTGATTAGTAGGGACGTTAAAGATTACGGGGAGAATGGGGTTAAGAAGAAAAATAGATCAGCCATGATCGAATGGCAGATAATACTCGATGGGCCAAATGGCCTAAATGCCACTCCAATGTCTAATAAAGATGTTTCCATTACCATTTTTAGGGAGACTAAATTGCTATTTGGGACCTCTTATGAACATAGGTAGCCACCCAGGACATCTTCATGTTTGAGTTTGAGACAGAGCGTGTTTCAATGCCGTCAGAAACCATAATTCTATGCAGGGCACACTGGATGGCCAGTAAAACTGCATACATACAGTGACTGTATGTATGCAGTTTGCATTGTCTCCCTCTTAACCGTTAATTTGTGGGTTTCCCCCGGTCTTCCAGTTTCCCACACATCCCAGTTATCCTGGTTTTTCAGTTTAGACCGTAAGACATAGGAGCAAAACTAGGCCACTCGGCCCATCGAGTCTGCACTGCCATTCAATCTTGGCTGATCTATTTTTTCCTCTCAATCCCAGTCTCCTACCTCCTACCCATCAAGGATATTTTTTATTCTTCTCCTTCAGTCAAATGGCAGATGGAGTTTATTTCAAGCAAATCTGGGTTATTGCACATGGGGAGAATGAGCATAAAGGGAAAGTATACAGTTATGATCCTTAACGACATTGATATACAGAAGACTTTGGGGCCCTAGTCCATTGCTTCCTGAAAGTGGCAACACAAGTAGATAGAGTGGTAAAGAAGGAATATGATATGCTTGTCTTCATCTTTGAGGGCGCAGTCGAGAAGTCATGTCGGAGCTTTATATAAAACTTTGATTAGGCTGCATTTGGAGTATTGCGTGCAGTTCGGTTCAACCAATTGCAGGAAGGATGTGGAATTTTTGGAGAAGGTGTAGGGAAGGTGGCAAAGTTTACCAGAATGCTGTCTGGATTAAGGGTTTTAGAACATACACCATAGAACACTGCAGCACAGGAAGAGACCCTTTGGTCCACACTGTCTGTGCTTAAGATGATGCCAGTTAAACTCGTCTCCTTTATAACAACATCTTCCTGTACTTTCACAGTTTTACACATTGACAATTTAGTTATAGGTAAGCCTCGATTTCCCCTCAGATTCAAGCGAATAATTTCAACCATCAGATGGAAACTGAACAAAACATTACTGTCATTCTTGAGCAAGTTTACATTTTCTTTTATCACAGCGGAATCTTAGAGTCCAACTTGTGCAGGTAATTTTGAAATAATGTATTCAATTAATTAGCCAAGTATGTAAACATTCAAGGAATTTGATTGGCCAACAGTCATACAAAAAATCAACAAGATACATAACCACATAAAAATTAAACATAGACTTAAACAGCCACCACAATGGTTTGTGAGAATTCCCAGGGCACACAGCAGAAGCGAAGACCCATAGCCATCAGTTCAATGAGCCGGGCCACAAACCTTCACCATGAGGTGACCAGAGTTGAACCGACCGCTGTCACTCTCTCTGCAGTCCCTGTCTGCCCGAACAGTCAGAAAGCTGTCCACACTTGCACCAGGCTCCAGGATGTCCTCATGGAGCAATGTCCCCGCAAAACACCGAGACCACTGCATTCATGCCACTCCCTCCGACTCCTCACCAATGCAGGCAGCACAGTGATGGAAGGCAAATAAATTACACCTTCTTTCCGCCCTTTCTCTCGCGGTCGGGGCAATCGCAACTTCCGCAGTCAGGGTGATCGAGGCCCCCGCAGTCTGCGCGATCAAAGCTCCTGCGATCGGGGCGGTCGAAGCTCCTGCGGCAGTCGATCCCTAACAAAGGGACCGGCAGCTCCACGATGTTAAAGCCGCAGTGCAGAGGGAGATACGATTAAAATGTCGCATCTCCGTCGAGGATAGAGATAAAAAAGGTTTTCCCCCAAGCCTCCCCCATCACCACATAATATAAAAACTAAAAGTACACTAAAAACATACAAGTAAACACAGACCAAAACAGCAAAAGAAGAAAAAGACCAGAGGATGCCATGTACGGCACCACCTGGCTATCCTAACACCAATAGCACAATTAAGGTACACAAGAATATGATCAAACAAATTGGGCTCTGAAATCTTTAGGAGAGAAAAGAGGAAGGGTTTAATGAAGTGGCTGAAAAAAAAGGCACAGTTGGAGAGGCTGAGATGTTTAAGGGAGATGCAGTGAATTTTGGAGCTTTTACAAACTGAAGACTTTGCCATTAATTGTGAGGCAGTGAAAACTGGGATCCACTAGATACAGGCAAGTCTGGAAAAGGTGGAGGCCATGGAAAAGCTTGAAAATAATGATGTGAATGAGTTAGCATGTGGACAATAACACTTGGAATTTCAACAGTACAAATTGCAGATACTTGTGTTTATTCAACAGTGTGAAGCATTATGGCCAAGGTCAAGTGTGTAGGGAGAACTGCAGGTGCTGGTTTAAACCGAAGATAGACACAAAATGCTGGAGTAACTCAGGGGGATAAGCAGCATCTCTGGAGAGAAAGAATGGGGGAAGATTTTGGGTCGAGACCCTTCTTCAGAGTCTGAAGAAGGGTCTCGACCTGAAACATCGCCCATTCCTTCTCTCCAGAGTCACTCCAGCATGTTGTGTCTATCTATGGCCAAGGTCAATATCTGCATGGCACTCCCTCTAGTGGACAGCCACTGGAGAGCAATGGAAATTTAGGAAGAAGGAAACGTTTTTCAGCTCCTCAAGACTTGACTGACCCAGCTCCAAATACATGTTGTTCCAAATACTCGTTGACCCATTTCCATGAACAACTTTGGTTATCAAAAGGCTTTAACTCGGGCGCAATAAAAAAAAGAATCACAATTGAACTAGAATCAATTGTATCAATGCACAAATTTATACTTCACATAGCAAAAGCGCAAACTCTGTCATGAATTTAACTGAACCTGGTGTTGATCTTTTCCTCAAAATCATTAATGAACTTGACAATATTTACCCATCCAGGTAAAGTAGAAACATTTTTCACTTTGCTTGTACATATACACTTGGTTTCAAACATATACATCATGCATCACAATTCTACCAGGTCAGAATCTCAAATTTTCTGAGTGTATGCAATTCAGTTTCCCCATACACAACCTAAAAAATATGTCCTCTCCTTGGTCAACCAAATAATAAATTATCCGCGTTACTGTGAAAAGTAAGAGGATGATTACAAATATTTGCAGTTATGATTTTCCTATAAATCCAATTCTTTTCGGAGCATATAGATGAAATCCAAAAATCAAACAGCAGGTTGACTTTTACTTGTGCAGGAAGGAACTGCAGATGCAGGTCTACACCAAAGATAGACACAAATTGCTGGAGTAACTCAGCGGGTCAGGCAGTATCTCCGGAGAAAAGGAATAGGTGACATTTCGGGTAGAGACCCTTCTTCAGACTGAGAATGGAATCTTCAGACACAGTCACCCATCACCTATTCCTTTTCTCCAGAGATGCTGCCAGACCCATTAGGTTGACTTACCTGTAGAATTTGATAGTAGGCTCCGTAGCCAATAGAAGGAAAGGTGTTACAATATAGCATAGAGCCAGCTGAGTCGAAGCCCATGTGAGAATATCGTAGACAACTTTTTTTGTTTTAGAAGAAAGGAAGTAATGTCTGAAGTTGGTCCTTATCTGCAAGGCAGGAGAAAAGCAAGACGTTCAGAACAAAATTCAATAATAACAAAACTATTTCAAATCTTACAAGAAACAAGGAACTGCAGATAATGGTTTACAAGAAAAGACAAAGTGCTAGAGTAACTTAGCGGGTCAAGCAGAATCGTTCATGGATAGGTGACATTGGGGTCAGAGCTCTTTTTGGGACCTGAAACGTCACCTATCCATGTTCTTCAGAGATGCTGCCTGACTCGCTGAGTTACTCCACCAGTTCATGTCTTTTATTATTTTAGAAACATTTTAGAAATTTATGCGGTCCCAAAGCTCATAGGCTTCTTTAAAACACACATAATAGTGGCCTAGAAATTAATTAGCTCTTTTCATGACGTTCACAAACTATGGTGGATGGAGCATTTAGATCAAGTTTTCTTTTTTTTTTATAAATATCTTTACTTATTAGAGGTACCGTAAGTTACATCAGTGTACATCCCATGTATATTATTATAATCATTGTACCCCTTAATTTTTTAAGGCTTTAGAAAAAAGAAAAAAGAAAGAAATAGCAACAGAGAAAGTAGAGAAAGTGAAAGAGAGTTGTGAAAGTGAAAAAGCGTGCCAAAGGGAAAGGAAACCCTTGGTCGAAGAGTTAGAGAAAGGAGATTAAGAGATAGACCCTGGAGAGGGAAAAAAAAGGGAAAGAGAGAGAAGGAAAAAAGAAAAGCCAGTTACTTTATTATAAACATCGCGCAAAAGGAATCTACCAACTTGACAGTTTTTCTTCCCCTTTTACCAAGACCCAACACCGGTACTTTTTTGAGGTATTCTTGCACCTTGTAGTAGATTTATAAATGCAGACCACGTCTTATAGAAACAGTCTGATTTTCCTGACAGTCGGAGTCTCATATCTTCCAAATGTAGTGTTTCAAACATAGTTGAAATCCACATATTAACTGTTGGTATAGGAGTATTTATCCAGAATTTTAAGATTAGCTATTTTCCTGTTATTAAGCTGTATTCAAATAGATTCTTTTGAAACACATTTGATTCAGGCCTACCTTCCGTTGTTCCAAAGATAATCCAGTCTGCTTTTGGAGTCAGTTTTATTTTAAATACTTTTGTGAAAATTTCAAAAATTTCAGTCCAAAATTTTTGAATTTTTGTACAAAAGACAAGTGAGTGCGCTATAGTAGCTTCTTGACATTGACATTTATCACAAATAGATGAGACATTGGGAAAAAGTTTACTTATTTTAGTTTTTGAATAGTATAATCTGTGTAAGATTTTAAATTGTATTAAAGTGTGTCTTACGTTAATCGAACACTTATGCACATTTAATAAATATTCTTCCCACCTTTCTTTGGAAATTTTTATACTAATTCTTTTTCCCAGTCTCTTCTGATACCTTCTGTTGTTGGTATTTCTGCGTTTAGAATAATATTATATAGATATGATATTAGATTTGCTGATTCAGCCTTTGTATTCATTACTTCTTCCAGTAAGTCTGGAGGCATATTGTGATAATCTTGTGCGTGTTTTTTCAGATAGTCACAAATTTGGAAATATTTAAAATACTGATTGTTTTCCAAATTGTATTTTAGTTGTAATTGTTTAAATGATAATAGTTTTGCCGTTTCATACAAATCTCCGAAAGTTTTAATTTCTGCTCTTTCCCATTCTATAAATGCTTCATCTATAATTGAAGGTTTAAACAAAGGGTTTTTACCGATAGGAGATAAGAGAGATAAATTTCTTAATTTTAAGTTGTGTTTTATTTGTTTCCGGATTCTAATTGTACTGTGTATAATTGGATTTTTGTTGTAATTTGTATTATTCATCGTCATTGGTGAAAGAAAGATCGCTCCAATATTGCAAGGAGAGCAGTCCTCTTTCTCCATAATAATCCAATCCAGTTGCTGGGGAGAGTTATCCAGCAATTGAATCATATTTCTAATATTCACAGACCAGTAGTAATACATGAAATTGGGGCGTGCTAATCCCCCTACTACTTTGGGTTTTAGATCAAGTTTTCAATCACAATTCTAGCACAACAGGGCTTGCACATTTTTACCAAGCAATGGGAAGCAGGAGCGGTGTCATTGAGCACGAAAACAGGCCCTTCGGCCCACGTCCATGCCCCATCTGCAGTCAAGTGTAAAGGCCCAGGAACACTCACCAATGTTGAAAAAGACATTGTTACCTAACAGGAAACGGTTGACTGTCCGCTATAACCAACTGAGGGGGTTAAAGTTCAACCCAAGGCTGGGAAGGAAGAAACGTGGCATTTGGGTTGCGGTTAAACAAGTGGGAATTCACAGGCTGGGAGGCGCAGTCAGATCAGTGGATAACTGGAAGAACTGGTGCGGGGATGGGGTGGTGCAACGGGAGTTTCAATCCGCTATAACCAAAATCCATTATATAGAGGTCCATATATTCCAAAGTTCCTAACGGATAAATAAAGTTCATTGAATAGAATTGAATTGAATTATCGCGAGGCTTTACCGTATTACTTATCGGGGTCAGGGAACATGGCTAATGTGTAGCTATGAACCTTACTAGTTAACTAATAGTAGAAGCCAAGTTCTATCAATAACTGCTTTCCCCTGGAGGTCATTGTATTTTTTTCCCCCCCATTCTGGATTTCCTCTCTCTTTCTCATTCTCACAGCTTCACAGGCTTGTGCAAGTATCGAACCAGTTCTTGGCTTTTTGAACAGCAGCTGGCATGATACCATAATACCATCACACAAACCAACCTCCCTTCTATTGACCTCATGCTGCCTCGGCAAGGCCAGCAGCATAATCAAGGATGAGTCGCAACCGGGCCACTCCCTCTTCTCCACTCTCGCATCAGGCAAAATGTTTAAAACACATACCTCCATATTCAGGGACAGTTTCCTCCCAGCTGTGATCAGGCAACAGAATCATCCTACCACGACTAGAGAGCAATCCTGAACTACAATCTACCTCTTTGGTGACCCTCGGGCTGTCCTTGATTGAACTTTGCTGGCTTTACCTTGCACTAAACGTTATTCCTTTATCATGTACCTATACGCTGTAAGTGGCTCAATTGTAATCAGGTATTGTCTTTCTGCTGACTGGACAGCACGCAACCAAAGACTTTCATTGTACCTCAGTACACGTGACAATAAACTAAACTAAAACTGAAACTGATGAGTTATACCCCTGTCCCACTTAGGAAACCTGAACGGAAACCTCTGGAGACTTTGCGCCCCACCCAAGGATTCCGTGCGGTTCCCGGAGGTTTTTGTCCTCCGGCAACCACCTTGAACTAGCAACCGGCTTCGACTAAAAAATTACCGATTTTTTAAACGGAAACCACTTTCGGCCATTAGGGAGAATTACAAAAATCTCCGGGAACTTCCAAGAACCGCACGGAAGCCTTGGGTGGGGCGCAAAGTCTCCAGAGGTTTCCGTTCAGGACAGGGGCATAAGGAAACTCAGTTACGACCCAACCTTCATTAGGTAAAAGCAAATACGTACACAGCAATAACACGCACAGGCATCATGTGACCAAACCTCCAGAAACATCTCAAGCCAAAGCAAAAACACACAAGTATTCATAATAGGCCTTGCTAATCTTAAAGTTATGCTCAATATGCCCTTTATAATTGAAAAAATAGAGGCCCAAAAAGATCATGGAATATGATACCATAGCTGTTAGTTCTTTCTGTTATTTTATCAGCACATTAATGTACCCTTAATGTGTTTCTGTTTACCAGAATCTTTGCAGTTCAGTTCCTTATCACAATACAACCTACACACCATGACCTCTCCAACGCCAAGGAGTTCCTGTAAATTCACTTTGCCTCTGTGCCAGCTGGGTATAGTGACAGAGGGTCAAAAAGGTTATAGTTTTCAGCTTCAGAAACACAACAGGCAAATTTGTGTCATCTCTGAAAACGGGCAAAGGGATTGCACTGTGGATTTACCACGCACCTGTTGCTTCTGAAGCGTTCTGCTCAGCAACAAGGATGTAATGCTGAGGCTTTATGAGGCATTGGTCTGAGTATTGCGAGCCGTTTTGGGCTCTATAACTGAGGAGGGATGTGCTGCCATTGGAGAGGGTCCTGAGGAGATTTACAACAATGATCCCAGGAATGGTTGTGTTAACATATGATGAGCGTTGACAGCCTGTACTCACTGGAGTTTAGAAGGCTGAGCGGGGACCTCATTGAAACCTACCGAATAGTGTAAGGCCTGGATAGAGTGGATGTGGATAGGATCATAAGTGATAGGTGCAAAATTGGGCCTTTCGGCCCATCAAGTCTACTCTGCCATTCAATCATGGCTGATCCCTCCGAACCCCATTCTCCTGCCTCCTCCCCATAACCTCGGACACCTATACTAATCAAGAATCTATCTATCTCGGCCTTAAAAATATCCATTGGCTTGGCCTCCACAGCCTTCTGTGGCAGAATTTCACAGATTTGCCACCCTTAGACTAAAGAAATTCCTCCTCATCTCCTTTGTAAAGGAACATCCTTTAATTTTGATGCTATGACCTCTGGTCCTAGAGCCTCCTACTGGTAGAAGCATCCTCTCCACATCTACTCTATCCAAACCTTTCACTATTTGGAAAGTTTCAATGAGGCACCCTTCATCCTTGTAAACTCCAGCGAGTACAGGCCCAGTGTTGTCAAGCGCTCTTCATATGTTACTCACTCATTCCTGGGATAATTTTTGTAAACCTCCTCTGCACCTTCTCCAGAGCCAGCACATCCTTCCTCAGATATAGTGCTCAAAATTGCTTACAGTACTCCAAATGTGGCCTGACCTGCATCTTACAGAGACTCAGCATTACATCCCTGTTTTTGTATTCTAGTCCTCTTGAAATAAATGCTAACATTGCGTTTGTCTTCCTTACTACCGATTTGACTATCATTTATGATCTTATGACTTGCAAATTAACTTTTTGGGAATCCTGCACCAGCACTCCCAAGTCCCTTTACACCTCCAATTTCTGGATTCTCTTCCCTTTTAGAAAATAGTCTACGGTTTTATTCTTACTACAAAAATCCATGACTTCACTCTTTGCTACACTGTATTCCATCTGCTACTTCTCTGCCCACTCTTCCATCCTGTCCAAGTCCTTCAGCAGAGTCCCTGGTGCTGGTGGCATGTGATTAACATAAGTGAGAAAAGAGTACTGTATAAACTGACATGGTCAGACAAAGAGGAGTGAAAGGATGTTCATGTGGAGCAGAAACCAGCAAAAGCCAGATGGATCAAATAGCCTACTTGAGTGGTATACAAATCCAGAGTTTTCAGTTCTGTATAATAAGTAACCCTATGATTGCTTTGTAAAGATCATAAATCCATTTTTGGCACATCTTGAAAATATTGCTGAGGCTTTGCATCTCTTTCAAACAAATGACTGACTAGGATGACATGAGAAAGTTAGGAGAAACTAATTAGCATTTTCAGCAAACAAAGCTAACCACAAACACGCAGCAGAATCTATTTAAAAACAAAGCAGAATCCCTAATTTAAAATAGATTTTTAAAAATCAGAAAAGCTTCTCTCGTACTCCTTTGGCCAATTTATTTTCAATTAAACAAGTTTAGTTTTAACAATATCTGTTCAGTGTGTTTTGCAGTACAGATCCAGCATCCTCGGTTCCAGAGCCTTTTCTGGATTATCTGTTTCGCTAGGCCAACAGTGATTGCAGCCTCCGAGAGGGATCCAACGGTACCGGAACATTCCACCTAGGCGTTGAAGAGCCGAAATACCGGCATTCAAAAGGCCAGATTCTGGAACTCCGGCCACGTGATGAATTTGACTCGCGGATCGGCCATGGAAGTCGGCCGGGAAAATCTGCCTGGGGGTGCGGGATTGGATTTCAAGTATGATCTTGTAATTTTATCCGGATTGAAGGAGGTGTGGAACTGTACTTTCCAATCCATATCTCTATAATCTTTACTATCCATATCTCCCATAATCCATAACTTTTACAACCTTCCAAGACATTTGTACGCGTCAGTTCTGGTTTCATGTACATGGTGGATTTTAAAAATCTCGCTTTTGGTGACCATGCCTTCAATTACCGACGTGTTAAATTTTGGAATGCCCTCCAATAGCCTATTTTTCCTAAAAACTGCGTGATTGACCAAACAGTTGTATATCTGTCTTCACACTGCTCTGTGAATCTGTTCCATATTTTCTCTGTTAACAGACTGAGCGCTATGCAAAGCCAAGATGCTGCTGTTAACTTTAACCGACCACCATATTCCTCGTGCTTGGAATTTCCATCTCTCCCTCGAGCTTTCTAAAACAATGTAAATTTGCAGATCTATTGTGAAGTAGATGTATGGCCGTTTACAACAATATTGTTAAAGGTTGTTAAAATCACCACTATTATACATTACACTGAGATCCCTAGGACCAAGATTAATTGTCAAAATTAATTGGGTTGTGTTAAAATTGCAAAAAAAATTGAAAGTAATAGAATGCTAAGGGGAATACATCAACAGGAAGCAAGATGATCATTTAAATGTTGTAATGAAACTACCTTCATTCTAATGGTGACCGGGTAGTCCCGAGGTGCCCGAAGGCTCTGGGGTTCTCGGGACCCACCAGAAGGCTCATCAGGGCCCGCCCGGAGACTCATCGGTCGACGGGACCAGTAACCCACCCAAAGGCTCGTCAGATGGCGTAACCGGGAGGAAGCTGGAGATGTCTGGTGCTAAGAGTGGGCCAGTAGGTGGGTGAACCGGGGTAATGCCTGCAGCACCTTCAAGGTCGGCTGCTAGAGGCGCCCCCGGGACACAAACATGGCTGGGCGAGGAAACGAGAGGGACGTCAGTTCGCGGGAACTGCTTCAGTATATCGAGCGCGCGGGCCTACCGGACTTTGGGTTTTGTATAATGGCACCAAAAATGGCGGCGCCTGCATGTGTAATATATGCAAAATGAATTTTGCTGTGCAGTTGCATATGTGACAAATAAAGCACTATTGAACTATATTACATATAATAAATTCCTGTCGCAGATCAACCGGGCTATTATATTTCCATTATCAGAGTAACTTTTTTGCTTGCGGAAAAGAAGTGGGCTCTTCATGTTCTTTCTGTGTACTTCTTCCATATGAAATGAGCTCTGCTTTAATATTTTTTTGCTGGGTTGGTGAAGATTGCAATTTGGGCTGGCTACATATGAAGTTCCTGTGTCTTAGAGAGGCCCAAGCTGAATACATGATCATTTAACCATGGTGTTCATGTACAATTCAAAATGCACTGTGGCTTTAACATAGGTTTATACAATGCTGTTAAAGGGGAAACGCCCTGGTTAACAGAGAATCTTGAACATTTGTCAACAAGATTAATTTAACATGCACTTGTTGGCATGATGAACATATATTCAAATAAATCATAAATTAAATCAGTACGTCCCACACAGATCACCCCAGACCCTCACCTTAGCCCCCATCTGTTTCCCATCAGTGTCTGCCTCTTGGCAAGATAAATATTGATAATTTAGACTTTAACGTTAGAAGCATAATAAAGAGAGCTAGCTCATGATACAAAATTTGGCCATGTAGTTGACATGAGGAAAGGTTTGGACTGCAGGAATACATTTCTGGCATGGTCAGCTGGGAGGAAAAGAAAGTAAGTGGGAGGATACTGAATGATGAAGAGGAACAGATGGACCTTACATACCGAATGTAAAAAACAGCAGAACAGGGGAACACGGCAGTTAAAAAGGCTATCATATGGTAGGTGAGGCATAGAGTACGAGAGGAGGAAGACAGTTAGAACTGCCACAGCCTTAGCTTTGGTCAACAGATTTGACATAATTACACGAGAGGTGCAGAGAAAGTTTATAATAATCTCATAGTACAGAAACCCTTGGATTCACCAATTCTACACTGCCTATAGAAACATAGAAATTAGGTGCAGGAGTAGGCCATTCGGCCCTTCGAGTCTGCACCGCCATTCAATATGATCATGGCTGATCATCCAACTCAATATCCCGTACCTGCCTTCTCTCCATACCCTCTGATCCCCTTAGCCACAAGGGCCACATCTAACTCCCTCTTAAATATAGCCAATGAACTGGCCTCAACTACCCTCTGTGGCAGAGAGTTCCAGAGACCCACCACTCTCTGTGTGAAAAAATTCCTTCTCATCTCGGTCCTAAAGGATTTCCCCCTTATCCTTAAGCTGTGACCCCTTGTCCTGGACCTCCCCAACATTGGGAACAATCTTCCTGCATCTAGCCTGTCCAACCCCTTAAGAATTTTGTAAATTTCTATAAGATCCCCTCTCAATCTCCTAAATTCTAGAGAGTATAAACCGTGTCTATGCAGTCTTTGTTCATAAGGCAGTCCTGACATCCCAGGAATCAGTCTGGTGAACCTTCTCTGCACTCCCTCTATGGCAATAATGTCCTTCCTCAGATTTGGAGACCAGAACTGTACGCAATACTCCAGGTGTGGCCTCACCAAGACCCTATACAACTGAAGTAGAACCTCCCTGCTCCTATACTCAAATCCTTTTGCTATGAAAGCTAACATACCATTCGCTTTCTTCACTGCCTGCTGCACCTGCATGCCTACTTTCAATGACTGGTGTACCATGACACCCAGGTCGCGCTGCATCTCCCCTTTTTCTAATCGGCCTCCATTTAGATAATAGTCTGTTTTCCTATTTTTGCCACCAAAGTGGATAACCTCACATTTATCCACATTATACTGCATCTGCCAAACATTTGCCCACTCACCCAGCCTATCCAAGTCACCTTGCAGTCTCCTAGCATCCTCCTCACAGCTAACACTGCCCCCCAGCTTAGTGTCATCCACAAACTTGGAGATATTGCCTTCAATTCCCTCATCCAGATCATTTATGTATATTGTAAATAGCTGGGGTCCCAGCACTGAGCTTTGCGGTACCCCACTAGTCACTGCCTGCCATTGTGAAAACGACCCATTTACTCCTACTCTTTGCTTTCTGTTTGCCAGCCAGTTCTCTATCCACATCAATACTGAACCCCCAATGCCGTATGCTTTAAGTTTATATACTAATCTCTTATTGGGACCTTGTCGAATGCCTTCTGGAAGTCCAGATACACCACATCCACTGGTTCTCCCCTATCCACGCTACTAGTTACATCCTCGAAAAATTCCACAAAATTCGTCAGACATGATTTACCTTTCGTAAATCCATGCTGACTTTGTCCAATGATTTCACCGCTTTCCAAATGTGCTGCTATCCCATCTTTAATAACTGACTCTAGCAGTTTCCCCACTACCGATGTTAGACTAACTGGTCTGTAATTCCCCGTTTTCTCTCTCCCCCCCTTCTTAAAAAGAGGGGTTACGTTTGCTACCCGCCAATCCTCAGGAACTACTCCAGAATCTAAAGAGTTTTGAAAGATTATCACTAATGCATCCACTGTTTCCGGAGCTACTTCCTTAAGTACTCTGGGAGGCAGCCTATCTGGCCCTGGGGATTTATCGGCCTTTAATCCATTCAATTTACCCAACACCACTTCCCGACTAACCTGGATTTCACTCAAGTACTCCTTTGACCCGCGGTCCCCTGCTATTTCCGGCAGATTATTTATGTCTTCCTTAGTGAAGACGGAACCAAAGTAGTTATTCAATTGGTCCGCCATATCCTTGTTCCCCATGATCAACTCACCTGTTTCTGACTGCAAGTGACCTACATTTGTTTTAACTAATCTCTTTCTCTTCACATATCTATAAAAGCTTTTGCAGTCAGTTTTTATGTTCCCTGCCAGTTTTCTTTCATAATCTATTTTTCCTTTCCTAATCAAGCCCTTTGTCCTTCTCTGCTGGTCTCTGAATTTCTCCCAGTCCTCTGGTATGCTGCTTTTTCTGGCTACTTTGTACGCATCATCCTTTGCTTTGATACTATCCCTGATTTCCCTTGTTATCCACGGATGCACTACCTTCCCTGATCTATTCTTTTGCCAAATTGGGATGAACATTTTTTGTAGTTCATCCATGCAGTCTTTAAATGTCTTCCATTGCGTATCCACCGTCAACCCTTTTAGAATTGATCGCCAGTCAATCTTGGCCAATTCACGTCTCATACCCTCAAAGTTACCTTTCCTTAAGTTCAGAACCATTGTTTCTGAATTAACAATGTCACTCTCCATCCTAATGAAGAACTCGACCATATTATGGTCACTCTTGCCCAAGGGGGCACGCACAATAAGACTGCTAACTAACCCTTCCTCATTACTCAATACCCAGTCTAAAATAGCCTGCTCTCTCGTTGGTTCCTCTACATGTTGATTTAGATAACTATCCCGCATACTTTCCAAAAAATCCTCTTCCTCAGCGCCCCTGCCAATTTGATTCACCCAATCTATATGTAGATTGAAGTCACCCATTATAACTGTTTTGCCTTTGTCGCACGCATTTCTAATTTCCTGTTTGATACCATCCGCAACTTCACTACTACTGTTAGGTGGCCTGTACACAACTCCCACTAGCGGTTTCTGCCCCTTAGTGTTTCGCAGCTCTACCCATACCAATTCCACATGCTCCAAGCTAATGTCCTTCCTTTCCATTGCGTTAATCTCCTCTCTAACCAGCAACGCTACCCCACCTCCTTTTCCTTTCTCTCTATCCCTCCTGAATATTGAATATCCCTGGATGTTCAGCTCCCAGCCTTGGTCACCCTGGAGCCATGTCTCCGTGATCCCAAGTATATCATACTCATTAATAGCTATCTGCACGTTCAACTCATCCACCTTATTACGAATACTCCTTGCATTGAGACACAAAGCCTTCAGGCTTGTTTTTACAACGCTCTTACCCCTTGTACAATTTTGTTGAGAAGTGGCCCTTTTTGATTTTTGCCCTGGTTTTGTCTGCCTGCCACTTTTACTTTTCACCTTGCTCCCTATTGCTTCCACCCTCGTTTTACACCCACCTGCCTCTCTGCTCTTGTACCCATCCCCCTGCCACATTAGTTTAAATCCTCCCCGACAGCACTAGCAAACACTCCCCCAAGGACATTGGTTCCATTCCAGCCCAGGTGCAGACCGTCCTGTTTGTACTGGTCCCACCTCCCCCAGAAATGGTTCCAGTGCCCTAAAAATTTGAATCCCTCCCCCTTGCACCATTTTTCAAGCCACGTATTCATCTGCAATATCCTCCTATTTCTACTCTGACTGGCCCGTGGTACTGATAATAATCCAGAGATTATTACCTTTGAGGTCCTACTTTTAAGTTTATCTCCTAGCTCCCTAAATTCACCTTGTAGGACCTCATCCCTTTTTTTACCTATATCGTTGGTGCCAATATGCACCACGACAACTGGCTGTTCACCCTCCCTCTCCAGAATGTTCTGCAGCCGTTCAGTGACATCCCTGACCTTTGCACCAGGGAGGCAACATACCATCCTGGAGTCTCTTTTGCGGCCGCAGAAACGCCTATCTATTCCCCTGACAATTGAATCCCCTATTACAATAGCCCTTCCCCTCTTTTTTCCCCCATCATGTGCTGCAGAGCCACCCATGGTGCCATGAACTTGGCTGCTGCTGCATTCCCCTGATGAGCCATCTCCCTCAACAGTATCCAAAATGGTAAACCTGTTTAGTAGGGAGATGACCACAGGGGACTCCTGCACTATCTGCCTACTGCTTTGCTGGCTATTGGTCACCCGCTCCCTTTTTGTCCTCTTACCTTTTACCTGTGGCGTGACCAACTCGCTGTACGTGCTATTCACGACTTTCTCCGCATCGTGGATGCTCCAGTATGAATCCAGCCGCAGCTCCAATCGTTCAATGCGGTCTGCCAGGAGCTGCAGCTGGACACACTTCCTGCAAATGTAGTCACCAGGGACACCGACAATATCCCTGATCTCCCACATGTTGCAGGCTGAGCAAACCATGGGGCCAATCTCCACTGACATCTTACTCCCAAATTACTCTATTAAATATATATATATATATATATATATATATATATTTTTTTTTTTTTTAATTTTATTTTTTATTAAACACAAAACTTTATTCTTTAAACTTTACTAATAAATACTGAATCCCTAACACCCAGAATCCTTAGCTCCCAGAATACTTAGCACCCAGAATCCTTAGCTCCCAGAATCCTTAGCTCCCAGAATCCTTAAACCCTATCAAGCACTCATTAGTTTTGTATGGTTTAGAGATACAGCGAGCAAACAGGCTCTTCGGCCCACCGAGTCTGTGCCGACCAGCGATCCCCGCATATTAACACAATCCTACAAACACACTTGCAAAGGGTGGATCATGCAGGGGGGTGCCGCCAAGAACGAAGGGGGAACCAGCAAAGGGGGGGGGGGGGGGGGGGGTCGCCAAGAACATAGGGGGACCCGGCAGGGGGGGGGTGCACGGCCGCCTGTTGCCACGTGCAGCGCAGACAGTAGGACTGTTCAATGAACTTTTGTAACTTTGTCGGCGTCAAAACGTGGCGACACTTGTGCACTGCCTAGGTGAGGTCTGCTACATGATTTTACTGGGTTGGATGCAAAACAAAGCATTTCACTGTACCTAGGTAATTGTGACAATAATGTGTCATTGAATCAGTGATTCTGTATACAATAGGAGAATGGCTAACTTAACAGAAATCAGTGAGTTACTTATAAGAGTTAAAAATCAGCGAATATCTTCCTGCAGTTTATTTAATGCTTAGGATAAGAAATGATATAAACGAGTAGACAAACATCTTCATGCAATGGATAGGTACTCACCGCTCTTGCAGCCAGTGTAATAGGGATTGCAGTAAAAAAAGTGAAGAAATAGCCAGGGTACACTCCATGCCACAAGGCTGAAAGTATGAATGTTATAGCAGTGGGGAAGTAGGGAGCCCGATTGTAACAGACACTGAGGAAAATAGAAAAGGACAACGTTAGAAGAAAGATGATACAAAAGTCAGATTTGCTTTGCATTATTAGCCACCACGAACACCAAGTTGACTCTATGTGCCATCTGCCAACCAACAGTTGTTTCAGACGCACATGGTGATCCAAAATGGCATCCATATCTGATACAATTGTGCACCATCAAATTGGAAGTTATATGTTCATGTGCATAATCGACATATGAATAAACTTGCATTTAAAAAGTGCCTTTCACTGTACTTGGTTCGACTATAATGAGACAAATTGGCTTTTGTACACAAACATGAAAATCATATTCTATACAGCCAGGTTACATAAAAGAACCAGGTAACTGGCTCTGATAGCCAGATCTTTGTTATGAATGCTCTTGGGAAGATTTTATAAAAGATTAAAAAGAGAATATTGCCGTGTCTGTTGAAACAGGAAATATAAATGAAAAGTGGGCAAGTTTTGTCAAAGTTTTTCTATTGTTGATTAACTATACAGCCTGAATCCATTAAGATGCGATGGCTAACTTAACGTTTGATGGGGATGGAGCAGGTTAACTGCTCATTATAGCCGGATTTTATCCTTTGCATTTGGAAGTCACAGAGAGAAATCAAATAGGCTTGCAACAGTTGGTCAGTCAGCTACTGCCTTATATGCCACCAGTTCAGATTGTTAAAATTACATGTCTAGGATGTTGCATTCATGAATCAACATAGTTACAGGTATTAAAAATAGTATATGATGCTAATTTATCATTGCGGATTGCTAACGGTTGGTTTAACCTGTTCAATGCCTGTTTTGTTTTCATTATTGGCCATGACCCGAGTATACTTGGGGGTGGCACTGAACAGGTTAAGACAGTGAGACGACCAATTACTATTCATTCTGGGAGAAGGTTTCTTTCTATTGCATTTAATTGATTTATTCTGCCAGCTGGATCGTCATCATTTTCTTGTTCTTTGTCCTCAAAGGCATTTAAAGGTACAAACAGATCTCCAAGGTCACACACAACCCTTAATCTCTGGCAATAAAACATTTATTTTTCTCGATCTAATCAAACTTTGGTTACATTTTCCCTGACAAGGTGACGTCGAACGTCCGCCTACAGTAGCCAACACATAATAATCAGAACATTCATTGCAATAATTTAATGAATAATTTAAAAGTAAAGTGGATAGGTATATGAACGGGAAGGGAATGGAGGGGTATGGTCTGAGTGCAGGTAGATGGGACTAGGGGAAAATAAATGGTCGGCACGGACTGGAAGGGCCGAGAAGGCCTGTTTCCGTGCTGTAATTGCTATATGGTTATATGGTTAATTCATCATTGTTACATGGAACATTGGTGTACTCTCTTTGTAGATGGGATGCACTGGCAGGGGAGCTAGTAGCAGATACATTATTGGCATTCAAGAGACTTTGATAGGCACATGGATGTGTGAGGAATGGAAGGACATGGGTCCTTCATAGCAAAAGGATTTGAGTACAAGAGCAGGGAGGCTCTACTGCAGTTGTACAGGGTCTTTGTGAGGCCACAACTGGAGTATTGCATACAGTTTTGGTCTCCTATTGTGAGGAAAGACATTCTTGCCATATAGGGAGTACAGAGAAGGTTCACCAGACTGATTCCTGGGATGGCAGGACTTCCATATGAAGAAAGACTGGATAGACTTGGCTTGTACTCGCTGGAATTTAGAAGATTGAGGGGGGATCTTATAGAAACTTACAAAATTCTTAAGGGGTTGGACAGGCTAGATGCAGGAAGATTGTTCCCGATGTTGGGGAACTCCAGAACAAGGGCTCACAGTTTAAGGATAAGGGGGAAGTCTTTTAGGACCGAGATGAGAAAATCATTTGTCACACAGAGAGTGGTGAATCTGTGGAATTCTCTGCCACGGAAGGTAGTTGAGGCCAGTTCATTGGCTATATTTAAGAGGGAGTTAGATGTGGCCCTTGTGGCTAAGGGGATCAAGGGCTATGGAGAGAAGGCAAATACAGGATACTGAGTTGGATGATCAGCCATGATCATATTGAATGGCGGTGCAGGCTCAAAGGGCCGAACGGCCTACTCCTGCACCTATTTTCTATGTTTCTATGGGTCATGTGAAGTCAAAGGAGATTAGTTTAACTTGGCATCATGTTCGGCAGGGACATTGTGGGCCAAAGTGCCTGTCCTGTGTTGTTCTATTCTTTGTCTTAAGACGTACGCTATTTAATTTATGCAGAATTTTTTATCATTATTGAGCCTGTATTATTTTGAAGAACCTCTTTAAAGACTGCATCTAATTGGCTTGCTTACCTCTTTAGCCAAGCTCCAGTTTGAATATTCCAACTGTCTAGACACATTTTAAAACTTGTAGCAGTCTGGAAAAGGAAAATAAAAGTGCAGAAATTTGTCAGTAAAAAAGAATACAGGAAATTCCTCCATGGAAAAGCAAAATGTTCCCATACCACTGTCTGATAAAGGAAAATTTCTATCATCTTTATCATCATCAATGTCAAAATATGTTTTTAAAGTGGAATTAAGTAATACTGAAGCAAGCCTTACAATAATTTGAAAGCACACCAATGCCTCTACTTCCTTAGAAGGCTTAGGAAGTTCAGCATGTCCCCAACAACAACTCTCACCAACTTCTACAGATGCGCCATAGTAAGCTTTTTATCATGATGCATCACAGCATGGTTTGGGAACATGAGAAACTGCAGAGACCAACTGTATAGCCCAGACCAACACAGAAACCTTGGCAAGGCCAGCAGCAGAATCAAGGACGACTCACCACAGTCACTCCCTCACCCCTCAGGCAAGATGTACAGAAGTGTGAAAACACATGACTCCAGATTCAGGGCCGTATCTCCACAGCTGTAATCAGTCACTGAACCAACCTATCACCAACTAGAAGAGTAGTCTTGACCTACCATCTACCTCTTTGGAGACCCTCAAACTAAATGTTATCTGATTTTACCTTGCTCTAAACAATATTCCCTTTATCCTGTTCACTAATCTTATCCTACTTAAATTACTGTGCAGAAGTCTGGGGCAATAACTATAAAAGTTCGCTACATTCATTAACTATTCTGCAAAAAAGAGCAATACGCATTATTCACAATGTCAGGTATCTGGTTCACACTAATTCAATATTCTTACAGTCAGAATTATTAAAATTAGCAGATTTGGTTGCATTTAAAACAGCACAGATAAAGTTTAGGGCCAAAAATAAAAACTTACCTGGAAATATACAAAAAATATTCAATGAGCGAGCGGGGGGTTATAATTTAAGAAGAATATTTAATTTTAAGCTACAAGGAGTCCGCACGACCAGAAAAACGTTTTGTATTTCAGTCTGTGGAGTGGGATTGTGGAACAGTTTGAATGTGGAGTTAAAGCAATGTCCAAACATGAACCAGTTCAAAATGACATACAAAAAACTTTTTTTCACAAGGTACAGGGATGAAGGGGATGGTTGACAAACAGGGGTTAATGTTTATTTATTTATTTTATTTATTATTTATTTATGTTTTTTTGGTTACTTCATACATATTACTTGTATGCGTTTATCAGTTGTATGTATATACATGTCTGTATGCATCTCTAAAAATTGTCTGGGGTACGTCTACGTTAAATTGTATCTCAAATGAATAATTAGCTATTGTAGATTATATATTGTATATTATGTTACATATTACATTACTATTGATACATTATCATTATTATTATTATTATAAGCAATGTTATTAATAATGGTGATAATCATTATAATTAATTAATTAATTATTAAATATGGAAGAAGGGTTTAGGGAGAAGGGGTGAGATTAAATAAGTTATTCTTCTTCTCACTCCTTTTCGAGCTTGTAAAGAAAAAGTGTTGGACATTTAAATTTTGCTTTATGCTTTTCATTGTTTTGCAAATATTGCCTGGAATGTCCAATTGTTTGACTATTTCGATTTTGTTGTTGTTATTTATTTATTCCTATTTATGTCTTTAATTGTTCGGAACAAATAAACAAACAAACAAATAAATAAATAAATATCCTGTATCTGTACACTTGGGCCAGCTTGATTGGAATTAAGTATAATCTTTTCATTGACTAGATAGCACGCACCAAAACATCTTTTCATTGTTCCTCGGTACATGTGACAATAATAAACTAAACTAAATTCAAGAGTCAGGGGGCAGAAGTTAGTGGAGTAGCTGTTACTAAGGAAAAGGTGCTTGGGAAGTTGAAAGGGCTGAATGTGGATGACACCTGGACCGGATGGACTGCACCCTATGGTTCTGAAAGAGGTGGTTTTAGAGATCGTGGAGGCATTAATAAGGATATTTCAAGAAACACTCAAGTCAGGAGTGGTTCCAGACTATTGGAAAATTGCCAATATTATCCCGCTGCACAAGAAGGGAGCAAAGCAGAATGGTGGGAACTATCCGGTTAGTCTGACTTCAGTGGTTGGTAAGAATTTAGAGACCATTATAGACGACCAGGTTACCATGTACTTAGAGGTTCATGATAAAATAGGCTGAAGTCAGCATGATTTTGTGAAGGGGTAGTCTTGCCAGACAAATCTGCTGGAATTCTTTGAAGAAGTAATTGTTAGGACAGACAAAGGAGACTCAGTAGATTGCGCATGGTGGCGCAGCAGTAGAGTTGCTGCCTTACAGTGAAAGCAGCGCTGGAGACCCGGATTCGATCCCGACTATGGGTGCTGTCTGTACGGAGTTTGTACGTTCTCCCCGTGACCTGCGTGGGTTTTCTCCGAGATCTTCGGTTTCCTCCCACACTCCAAAGACGTACATGTTTGTAGGTTAATTGGCTTCGTAAATGGAAAAATTGTCCCTAGTGGGTGCAGGATAGTGTTAATGTGCGGGGATCGCTGGTCGGCGCGGACCTGGTGGGCCGAAGGGCATGTTTCTGCACTGTATCTCTAAAATAAACTAAGATGTTGTTTACCTAGATTTTCAGAAAGTCTTTGATAAGTTGCCACACGTGAGACTGCTAAGAAAGATGAGAACCCATGGTATCAAAGGGCAGATACCAGCACAGATGGCATGTTGGCTGGATGGCAGAAGGCAAAGAGTGGCAATAAGGGGAGCTTTTTCAAAAATAGGTGAAGTGGCAGGTAGTGTAGAGAAAGCAGGGACTTTGTAGAAGGACTTGGTAGAGTGAGCAGAGAAGAGGCAGATGGAATATAGTGTAGCAAAATGTGAAGTCATGCATTTTGGTAGTAGGAATAAAGGCATAGAATATTTCCTAAATGGGGAGAGAATCCAGAAATCGGAGGTACAAAGGGACTTGGGAACGCTAGTTCAGGATTCCCAGAAAGTTAAACTGCAAGTCGAATCGGTAGTGAAGAAAGCAAATGCAGCGATTGCATTTATTTCGGGAGGGATAGAATACAAGCACAGGGATGTAATGCTGAGGCTCGATAAGATACAATAGAACTTTATTTATCCCAGGTGGGAAATTAATCTGCCAACATTCATTAAACGCAAGATACATGAAACATGATATTAATGTGCGACTGGAAAGCATTAGGAATGTGCAAAGATTGGGGGGGAGGTCGGTCTCAGTCTATCCCACGACAGAAGGGGGAGGGGTTGTACAGTTTGATAGCGACAGGAAAGAAAGATATCCGGTGGCGCTCTGTACTGCATCTTGGTGGAACCAGTCTGTTGCTGAAGGTGCTCCTCAGGTTGACCAGTGTGTCATGGAGGGGATGAGCTGTATTGTCAAAGATGTTCCACAGTTTGAGGAGCATCCTCCCCTCCAAGACCACATCCCATTAATCCAACTCCGCCCCCAGGACGGAGCCAGCCTTCCAGATGAGTTTGTTAATCCTGTTGGCGACCGAGTTGATGGCACTGGCGACGACCGATTGGTAGAACATTTGCAGCTTTATACTGTAGACATTGAAGGAGTGGAGCCTTCTCAAAAAGTTGGCTCTGTCCCTTCTTGTACAGGGCCTCAGCGTTCCTGGACCAGTACTGGACTACAAGGCGCTGGTCAGGCCGCATTTGGAGTATTATGAGAAATTTTGGGCACCATATCTGGGGGAAAAATGTGCTGGCTCTGGAGAGGGTCCAGAGTAGGTTTACATGAATGATCCCTGGAATGAGTGGGTTAACATATGATGAGTGTTTGATGGCAATGAGCCTGTATTCGCTGGTGTTTAGAAGAATGAGGTAGGAACTCCTTGCCTTCTCCTGTGTGTGCGCTTTGCAACTGTTTTATTCCAACACTATTTATTCTAATCTTATTCATTGATACGTACAGAATGGGGAAAATGCTAGAGTCAGTTATTAAAGATGGGATAGCAGCACATTTGGAAAGTGGTGAAATCATTGGACAAAGTCAGCATGGCTTTATGAAAGGTAAATCATGTCTGACGAATCTTATAGAATTTTTCAAGGATGTAACTAGTAGAGTGGATAAGGGAGAACCAGTGGATGTGTTATACTGGACTTTCAGAAGGCTTTCGACAAGGTCCCACATAAGAGATTAGCATTCAAACTTAAAGCACACGGTATTGGGGGTTCACTGTTGATGTGGATAGAGAACTGGCTGGCAGACAGGAAGCAAAGAGTAGGAGTAAACGGGTCATTTTCAGAATGGCAGGCAGTGACTAGTGGGGTACCGCAAGGCTCAGTGCTGGGACCCCAGCTATTTACAATATATATTAATGATCTGGATGAGGGAATTGAATGCAACATCTCCACGTTTGCGGATGACACAAAGCTGGGGGGCAGTGTTAGCTGTGAGGAGGATGCTAGGAGGCTGCAAGGTGACTTGGATAGGTTGGGTGAGTGGGCAAATGCATGGCAGATGCAGTATAATGTGGATAAATGTGAGGTTATCCACTTTGGCGGCAAAAACAGGAGGGTAGACTATTATCTGAATGGTGGCCGATTAGGAAAAGGGGAGATGCAACGAGACCTGGGTGTCATGGTACACCAGTCATTGAAAGTAGGCATGCAGGTGCAGCAGGCTGTGAAGAAAGTGAATGGCATGTTGGCATTCATAGCAAAAGGATTTGAGTACAAGAGCAGGGAGGTTCTACTGCAGTTGTACAGGGTCTTGGTGAGGCCACACCTGGAGTATTGTGTACAGTTTTGGTCTCCTAATCTGAGGAAAGACATTCTTGCCATAGAGGGAGTACAGGGAAGGTTCACCAGACTGATTCCTGGGACGGCAGGACTTCCATATAAAGAAAGACTGGATAGACTTGGCTTGTACTCGCTGGAATTTAGGAGATTGAGGGGGGGATCGTATAGAGACTTACAAAATTCTGAAGGGGTTGGACAGGGTAGATGCAGGAAGATTGTTCCCGATGTTGGGGAACTCCAGAACAAGGGGTCACAGTTTAAGGATAAGGGGGAAGTCTTTTAGGACCGAGATGAGAAGATCATTTTTCACACAGAGAGTGGTGAGTCTGTGGAATTCTCTGCCACGGAAGGTAGTTGAGGCCAGTTCATTGGCTATAGTTAAGAGGGAGTTAGATGTGGCCCTTGTGGCTAAAGGGATCGGGGGTATGGAGAGAAGGCAGGTACAGGATACTGAGTTGGATGATCAGCCATGATCATATTGAATGGTGGTGCAGGCTCGAAGGGCTGAATGGCCTACTCCTGCACCTATTTTCTATGATTCTATAATAGTGAAAGGCTTGGATAGAGTGGATGTGGAGAGTCTAAGACCAGAGGCCACAGCCTCAGAATTAAAGAACGCTCTTTCAGAAAGGAGATGAGGAGGAATTTCTTTAGTCAGAGGGTGGTGAATCTGTAGAATTATTTGCCAAAGAAGGCTGTGGAGGCCAAGTCAATGGATATTTTTAAGGCAGAGATAGATTCTTGATTAGTACAGGTGTCAGAGGTTACGTCGAGAATGGGGTTAGGAGGGAGGGATAGATCAGCCATGATTGAATGGCGGGGTGGACTTGATAGGCCGAATGGCCTAATTCTGCTCCTATCACTTATGACCTAAACTAAGCAAAGGGCTTCAGATCACATGTAATGGATTAAATCATGTAAGTGCCATCCAAATGCACGCGGCATGTGATCAAGACCCTCTGTTCATTAGCATGTGAAACCTACAGAACATACGAGGTAGCCATTTTCCTTTTCAGTTTTCCCATAAACATTGTGCTACGTGCAAGAATGTCTTCCACAACATCTTAAAACATTGAAAATTCTAATTAATACTTTTGCCTCAGACAGCCTGCATATGGAGATAATTTACTTTAAAAGTTTGATCTGCCTTCAAGAGGCGAGGCTTCTTGTGTATGATTTTCTTTCCCATACAACTAAATTGCCCTTAATTTTCAGTCAACTATTACTTGAATGCTGGATGACCATTTTGTTTCAAAAAGAGAATGAAATTATATGAAGTGATAAAATTTTGCACTTATGCAAAAATACTGCAGGGTGAAGATGAGTCATTGCTGCAATGCCAAAACACTTCATCTTCATCTATTCACAATTTAATTAAAACAAATGTTCATCAAACCAGAGGTGAGTGAATACTGCTCAAAAAACGTAACCATGACAGAAACAAACATAAAGGCACCCTTTTGTAACCATGCTCGGGCTTTCACTTCCTGACCACAGGGCAAACTGGTGACTGTAGAGAACACTGGGCCGAAACCACACGACTCTTTACATGTGGGGCCCAGATGTGGATCTGCCATCATTCATTACAATCGCTGCACTCTTTTAAATCTTTATATCAACAGCAACACTTCTTACACTAACTGTACTGACTTTATTTTGCACTAAACCTTATACCCTTTATCCTGTAACTGTACACTGTGGACATCTTGATTGTAATGATGTATAGTCTTTTCAGTGACTGGATAGTACGCTAGAAAGCTTTTCACTGTACCTCGATACACCTGACAATAATAAACTAAACTACTCTGAATAGTTTTAATCTAGGCAAAACTTCAGACATGACGACAATGTGTGGTTAATTTATGCCTACGAAGTGTATTTTCCCCATGTTATTGTGCTAAAATCTTGCTGTATTTACCACTAACTTTAAATCAGATCTCCTGCAAGATATTACAGAACTTTTTAAAATCCAGAGTGAAACAGCAAAATTATGGTAATTCCCAGAAACAAATAATGAAACAAGACTTGCAAGGTTTTCAGTGAGACCCAGTCCATACATTTCAGAATACATAACTACTTAGGTAGACAAAAGTGCTGGAGAAATTCAGCGGGTGCGGCAGCATCTATGGAACGAAGGAAATAGGCAACGTTTCAGGCCGAAACCCTTCTTCAGATGGGTTCAGATGACACTTGTGACTCCATAATATTAAAATAGTCAAAGCCATTCCTTCATGAATACAGTCTCTATTGCAGCAGGGAGCACTTGTTTAGGTTTAGATTTATTATTGTTATGTGCGCTGAGGTACAGTGAAAAGCTTTCGTTTTGCACGCTATCGAAACAGATCAGTAAATACAATCAAGCTAAACTCAAGTACAAAAGATAAAGCAAAGGGGCAGATGCAGAATACAGAATATAGTTTTCAGCATTGAAGCGCATCAGTTCCATAGACTGAATTGGAAGATATGGTAGAAATCTGCTGTGATTGCCTGGAAAATTCAGTGGAGTCGAAGCTGAGAGTGAATGTGATCTTCACTAGAATGGGCTGAACTGGCTGGGCAAGAGAGTGGAATTAAAAGTCTTTCTGAAGAGCGTTATGTATCTCAGTGATGATAGCCTTGGAGTGTGTAGGAAGAAACTGCAGATGCTGGGTTAAACCGAAGTTTGACACAAAAAGTTGGAGTAACTCAGCAGGTCATGCCTTTCATAGAGAAGGCATAGTTGACGTTTCGGGTTGAGACCCTTCTTCAGACTGAGAGTCAGGGGAAAGGGAAACAAGGGATAAAGACGGCGATATAAAACAATAAAAGATGTGCTAAAAAGCCTTGGAGTGTCTCAGTCTACCGATACATTGTTTAACAGGGTGAATTTGGCAAGATGTTAACTCTCTTAACATTCTCTGGGCATTGTTGTTTGTCATCTCGCTGCCTTCTACAGAGAGGTCCTTGATCACCCCACCCCCACCATGTAATGTGCTCTTCCACGGAAACTATTCCACCATGGTCAAAATGGAATTCCTAGCTCCAATTTAGGTCGAAAAAGGACAGGGGTGCATGGAAGTGCCCAGATCCATTTTACAATTGCCACAATTTCATTCCAAAAAAGATAATTAGCGCAATCTAACCCAGATAAAATCAAAATCTTACATGACTGCCACCTCAATGAAGAAATTGGACTTTACTTAATTTCGACGCATTCGTTTATATAATCTAATTTACATTCAAGAATCTCACCTCAATATTCCAGATGTTTAGGTTTGAGATTAAGTCCCATCGCAAATTGCCATTTTTATCAAGGCCATTGAACCCAAGGCCACCTGCATTATTGACTGCATCAGCTAAAGGGAAGCAGAAAACCATATAGTTATTGCATAAGTTAAATTGCGAAAGAACATCAATTTACTGGAACAGTTAAACTACAATCCTTATTTTATTCTATAAATGAAAAAATATATGTCCAAAGATTCTACTTGAAATTAATATGGACAGTTATGAACTCACTCCGTCACTATTCGCTCTGAATCCTCCAGACCCTCCCCTCCTGGAGCATACACGGCACATATAGACCACAAATTCGAATTTTACACATTTTAGAACACTGACATTTTTAGTTGAGCTTAGTTAAAAGATACAGTGCGGAAACAGGACCTTTGGCTCACCCAGACTACGCTGACCACGATCGCCATATATTAGCACTATCCTAAACACTAGAGACAATTTACAATCTTTAGCAAAGCCAATCAACCTACAAACCTGTACGTCTTTGGAGTGTGGGAGGAAACTGGAGCACCCGAGGAAAACTCACGCGGTTAAGGTGAGAATAATATACAAACTCCATACAGACAGTACCCGCAGTCAGGATCGAACCCGGGTCTCTGACGCTGTAAGGCAGCAACACTATCACTGCACCATTGTACTGCCCAAATGTGTTGAGATTCTTCCTAAGTAACTCCATTGGGTTAGAAAATATGAAAACAGTAAAATTCCAATAATCCAGCAAGCTTGGGACTTTGATGGTGCCAGATCAGCAGATTTTCTGGACATGGAATGCATTTGTATTCATATAGATGGGTCTCTACCTGAAACGTCACCTATGCATTTTCTCCGGAGATGCTGCCTGACCCGCTGAGTTACTCTAGCATTTTGGCTTATTTTAAGTAGCATTCACAATTTAGCACATTTTCAATACCTTTTTTAGACATTACATGCTATTATAGGAAGTTACCAATTAACCTGGTATTCTTAAAGAGAATGCGGGAAATGGAGCCTGGTCAGTTTGAACAGCGCATGGAAAATGGAGCCCCAGCAAGCGGAATAGACCAGGTTAATTACTCGGATGAAAGGGCTATCCTTATTAAGAGATTCTAAACACTTTGGGTCTGATTTACTTGGAGTTTAGCAGAATGAGGGATGATCTTATTCAAACACACAAGATCTTAAGAGGACTTGACAGGGTAAATATTGAAAAGTTTACACTCGTGGGAGTCATGCTGGAGGTGACATAGCTGGTGAAGACCAGGTCGTTAGATATATTTAAGGTAGAGATAAATACATATTGGAAAGATCAAGGAATTAAGAGCTATGGGGCAGAGGTCAGCATAGATCAGCCATGATCACATTAAATGGTGCAGCACAATTGAGCAGTCTGGCGGCTTATTCCTTCTCCTATTTTCTTGTGTTAATATTTGTCAAAGTTTATATCGTTAAATGTCAAAAAAAGGATTAAGTTTTAACTTCTATTACTACTTTCAAATCAATTATTTTGACAGAGGCATATCGGTTGTGGTATTGCTCATGGTGAGAGATCCTAGTTTTACATAGACACAAGCATTTTTCTTTATAAAGTGCCATCTTTTACTTTCTCATCTTTTTTGATCCAAAATGTAACTGCAGACAGATACGTTAACTAAATTTCAATATGCCAGACTTCTTTATTTCATTAGATGTATTCGATTAGTGTTTTATGATGAGTATGAAGGATTCTAAACCTTGGCAATTGCAAACTTTCCATAGTGCACTCACAATAAATTAGCGAATAAAAAGATAGGAAAATTATTAACATATCATGGACAATGTATTATTTTGCTGCCATGGTTCTTGACAACCATACAAAACCACAGTCTGAGCTTAAAAAGAATGGCCTAGAAATCAAAGACTTTGTTTATTTCTCCATGACGCTCAAATGAAGATTGAAGAAGTTTTAATCCATCATAAAAATGTAAACATGGCATTAACGTACAGTTAAGCAGACAGACCAAAATACTCTACCTAAAGTAGCAATGTTACAACATTTTGAGATTTTAAAAATCAAGTCTGCAATTTATCCCATCAGATAAAGCATAAAAAGAAGTTTAATTTGACACCTAATTCACTTTCATATCTTCAGTATTAAGAAAGTTATGGCCATTTTCATACTCGGAAATTAGCATCTTGTTCCCCATTGCCTTTCAATTGACTTAACTCAAAAGCTGTAATCTGGAACAGTTAAAAGCCCATAACTTTCTTAAAAATTAAGAAAACTCAATGAAATTTTCAGTTATTATAGATTGAAGCATTCTGAAACAAATATGAAACAATCTTACTTGGATGACCTGAAATTAAAGCATATAATTAGTTAGTTATCTAATTGTAGCTAATTACAAAATTCAATGAGTAGATCTAAACATCTATCCATTTCTTAAGAAAAGATAAACTTTTTTAAAATTGCCTAAGTGTCCAAATAACATTCACACAATAATCCACAATATAACATATTTTTTAAATCTCATTTTCATGAATTTCTGGGCCAAATGGAAGGAATTTAGTGTTTGATTCCTGTAAATTAATGGCCATTTAAATCAACTAGCGAGTGGGTTTTAGTGGAATGTGGTGGATTGGAACGTTGCGGTTAGCGGTGAAGTCGGGATGAAAAATACTGTTTGTTCATACATTTTTTTGGACCCCATTTCGCAACATGAAAATGTTATTAAAGCCTCCCGAAAAACCAACTTTTAATATAAAAATAAACTATTTACCTTTTTTTCTCCCCTACACAAAATCCTTCCGGTTGTCGGCGCTCACGGCTTTTGAAGGTGATTTTTAAATTACTCTAGTTAATAAATAAGAGTAATTTAAAAATACCTTCATTCATGAAATGTCGGAGCGATTTTTCTTCCGCAACGAAATTGCCCGACATTGATCGATTTTCCCTGCCTGTGGAAAAACGGCACTTTAAGCCCGCCCCCCTCTGAAAGGCGCCAAAGTCACGCACACGGGGAGCGGCAGAACTGCAGCGCTGCTCAAGGTAAGTTTTGTAACATACCTACCTAAAGTCCACGCAAAATAATACTTGGGTCTAGATGCATGTACTGAGATGAAGAGGTAACAGAGTCTCCAGAAGAATGAGGATTCACTTATAAACTTATCATCCACGATATAGGAAATAGGTAAATTCTTTGTGATTCCCATGAACCAAACCGTACAGATGAAGGTGATAATCATTTTGTTTGCAACAGCTCTCTAGAAAAACAAACCAAATCCAACAAAATATTTAATGTTTAGATAGCATTGTATCATCAGCAATAACATTCCTAGGTGGGGATAAGAAGTCAAAAGCAAATAACAATGCAATAAATTAATATTAAAACAAAGAGATTTTGAGTCAAGAGACCTTGGTCATGAGGTTACAGGTACTTAAGAAACCAAAAATAAAACACTGACTAGCAATAACAACAATGGGATATAAAGTGGAATGCCCTACAATGTGCACACTGGGATTCTGATGCACGATTGTTCAGCAGGTTAGCAGGAGACAAGCCCACGATCAATGAGAAGGCGGCCTGCAAGAGAAAATGCTGATAATTATCAGTGTAAACTTCTCTCGAAAATCTGAAGAGTCCCGACCCAAAACGTCAGCTATACACATTCTCCAGACATGCTGCCTGACCCGTTACATGGATAGGACAGGTTAGGAGGGATATGGACCAAACGCTGGCAGGTGGGACTAGTGTAGCTGGGACATGTTGGCCAGTGTGGGCAAGTTGAGCTGAAGTGCCTGTTTCCACACTGTATGACTCTATGACCCGCTGAGTTACTGCAGCATATACGTCAGGCAGCTGTTCATCGACTACAGCTTGACATTCAACACAATCAATCCCTCCAAACTCTTAATCAATCTCCAAAACCTAGGCCTTGAATCCTGCAACTGATTCCTTGATGTCCTAATTGCAGAACTCAATCAGTGCGGCTCGATAATAATATCTCACTCTCAATGACCATCAACACGGGTGCACCTCAAGGCTGCATGCTTAGTCCCATGTTCTACTCTATTTTGCACCCATGACTGTGTGGGTCATTCCAATGCCATCTATAAATGCACCAACAACACCAATGTGGTTAGCCGAATTGTGGGCGGTGATGAGTCTGCGCACAGGAGAGGAGTAAAATAGGTTGAGTGGAGCTGCAACAACCGGCTCTCACTCAACGCTATCCGAACTAGGCTCTATTCTCACTGCTACTGTCGAGCAAGAGGCACAGAAGCCTCAAGTTGCACACCACCAGAATCGAGGAACAGCTAATTTCCTACAACTATCAGTCTCGGACCAAACCATACACCCCTAATCCTCAGTTGAAAGCGGAACACTACGAACTACGTCTTGCGCTGCCATCGTCTTGTTTTTCTTTCTAATTCAATTTTGCACTACTATCTTGTTATGCTGCAGTCTTTTTTATTGTCTTGTAAAATGTGTGTACCCGTATATAACGTATGCATCATTTATGCATAATTTATGTTTTTGTTCGCGTTATCTGAATTTATGCACCTGTGATGCTGCTGCAAGCAAGATTTTCATTGTACATCTGCCTCACCGTATTTGCGCAGATGAAAATAAATTTGACTGGAGGAGTTTTGACAACTCAGAGACAAACTCCTCCAATCAATTCAAGTTGATTGTCATCTGCACAAGTACGGCGAGGCACAGATACAATGAAAATTAACCTTGGGATTTCTCTACCCAAGAGTGTGACGTTACTCAGTGTGTTCAAGGCCAAGGCAGATGGATTTTTGGACTGAGGCAAGCCCAGGGTTATTGTGATCAGGCATGAAAGTGGAGTTGAGACCAAGAATCAAATCACTGATGATCTAATCAAATGGCATACCACATCAGAAGATCACAGTTTCCCTCTAGGGTTACACAAAAAGCTGGAGAAACTCAGCGGGTGCAGCAGCATCTAAGGAGCGAAGGAGATAGGCGACGTTTCGGGTCGAGACCCTTCTTCAGACCTTCTTCAGACCATCTGCAGTTCCTTCTTTAACACTTTGTCTACTCCACTGCGATATCTCCTCAAGGTATGCCTACTTTGAAGAAGTTCTCCTCCTCCCTACGAAGATAGCTCCTTAGATGCTGCTGCACCCGCTGAGTTGCTCCAGCTTTTTGTGTAACCCTCGATCCTCCAGCATCTGCAGTTCCTTCTTTAACACAGTTTCCCTCTACCCTGACTCTCAGTATGATGAAGGGTCTCAACCTGAAACATCACCCATTCCTTCTCGCCAAAGATGCTGCCTGTCCCACTGAGATATCATAGCATTTTGTGTTTATCTTTGGTGTAAACCAGCATCTGCAATTCCTTCCTACACAATTAATGAGGTTGCACTGTTTTAGATGATACCAAGTTTCTGGAGAGTCAATAGTCCTTCTACTGCAATTGAATCATGTACTGTCAATACCCACAATATGCACCAGGTTTCTTTAACTGCAGCAGCCAAGCCTGCGATCTGTACAGCTTGGCGAAAAGGACAATACCTCCAAAGAAATCCTCCCAGCTTTGCTTTTGTCTCTCTAATAATTGGATCTCCAAACCCAAGTGATTAATTTATGCTACTGGATCATGGATGAAGCAGCTAAAGTTGGTTTGGCATTTTATGCAGCCCTGAGGAACTTCTTCAACAGTATTCTGGGATTGTGATAGCTACGGCCACCATTTGGGAATCCACAAAAGGTTAAAACTTGTGAAGTAAGGAGAAAATGAGGGCTGGAAGAGGTCAGCAATCTGGAGTTCAAGCCCCTGGAAGGATGTGGCAGACAAAAGAGGATGTTGCCAGGACTCGAGGGCCTGAGCTACAGGGAGAGGTTGAGCAGGCCAGGAATCTATTTCTTTGAACGCAGGAGGATGAGGGGTGATCTTATAAAGGTCACATGAGAGGAATAGAGCGGGTAGACGCACAGAGTCTCTGGCCCACATTAGGGAAATCGAAAATCAGAAGACAATGGTTTGAGGTGAGGGGGAAAAATGTAAATAGGAACCTGACGGGTAACTTTTTCACAGTAAGTGTGTATGGAATTAGCTGCCGGAGGAGGTACAGTGCCCTCCATAATGTTTGGGACAAAGACCCATCATTTATTTATTTGCCTCTGTACTCCACAATTTGAGATTTGTAATAGGAAAAAATCACATGTGGTTAAAGTGCACATTGTCAGATTTTAATAAAGGTAATTTTTATACATTTTGGTTTCACAATGTAGAAATTACAGCAGTGTTTATACATAGTCCCCCCATTCCATAATGTTTGGGACACAGCAATGTCATGTAAATTAAAGTAGTCACGTTTAGCATTTTGTTGCATATCCTTTGCATGCAATGACTGCTTGAATGCTCGATTCATGGACATCACCAGTTGCTGGGTGTCTTCTCTTGTGATGCGCTGCCAGGCCTGTATTGCAGCCATCTTTAGCTTTAGCTTATGCCTGTTTTGGAGGTTAGCCCCCTTCAGTTTTCTCTTCAGCTTATAAAAGACATGCTCAATTGGGTTCAGATCAGGTGATTGACTTGGTCACTGAAGAATTGACCATTTTTTAGCTTTGAAAAACTCCTTTGTTGCTTAAGCAGTATGTTTGGGATCATTGTCTTGCTGTAAAATGAACCGCCGGCCTATAAGTATTGAGGCATTGGTTTGAACTCGAGCATATAGGATGTGCCTATACTCTTCATAATTTATTATGCTACTAGCATCAGCAGTTGTATCATCAAAGAAGATAAGTGAGCCAGTACCTTCAGCAGCCATACATGCCCAGGCCATAACACCCCCATCACCGTGTTTCACAGATGAGGTGGTATGCTTTGGATCTTGGGCAGTTCCTTCTCTCCTCCATACTTTGCTCTTGCCATCACTCTGATATAAGTTATTCTTCATCTCATCTGTCCACAGGACCTTTTTCCAGGACCTTTTTCCATTTTTTGTGGTTGCTCTTTTGGTAAGTACTTCTTGGCAAACTGTAACCCGGCCATTCTATTTTTTTTACGGCTAACCAGTGGTTTGCATCTTGCAGTGTAGCCTCTGTATTTCTATTCATGAAGTCTTCTGCGGTTATTGACAAATCCACACCTGACTCCTGAAGAGTGTTTCTGATCTGTCAAACAGGTGTTTGTTTTTTTTCTCTTTATTATAGAGATAATTCTTCTGTCATCAGCTGTGGAGATCTTCCTTGGCCTGCTAGTCCCTTTGCGATTAGTAAGCTCACCAGTGCTCTCTTTCTTCTTAATAATGTTCCAAACAGTTGATTTTGGTAAGCCTAAGGTTTGCCTGATGTCTCTAACAGTTTTATTCTTGATTCTCAGTCTCGTAATGGCTTCTTTGACTTTCATTGGCACAACTTTGGTCCTCATGTTGATACACAGCACTACAAGTTTCCAAAGGTGATGGAAAGACTGGAGGAAAGACTAGGTGCTGAGAGCTGTCTTTTGCCTGCATTGAGGAGGCATTTAAACACACCTGAGCAATTACAAATACCTGTGAAGCCATGTGTCCCAAACATTATGGTGCTCTGAAATGGGGGGGGACTATGTATAAACACAGATATAATTTCTACATGGTGAAACCGAAATGTAAAAAAAAACTTTAATAAAATCTGATGATGTGCACTTTAACCACATTTGATTTTTGTAATTACAAGGATGTTTAGGCACTGAAAAACACTGAAACAGGCAGGCAAAAAGGCATAATAAAATTACAAAAAAGGCACGAAAAAGGCATGTATTGACAAAAAAAGGCATAAAAAGGCATTTATTTCCACCACCAAAATATGGGTTTAAATGATAATATAAAGTATACACCATTAATTGACCAAAGTTGCCTGGTTGTACATAATTACTAGCATTTTTTTTCAAATTATCTGGTGTTAAACTATACCGTCTGTCAGACAGAATATGCTTCAGTTGTGAAAAACTTCTTTCTACCTCAGCTGAGGTCACTGGTGCATACCCAAAACAAGCTACAGACTCTATATTCATGTCGATAACTTGTGCATTACAACTACCTTTGAGAACTTTAGCTATGTTTTGTATTTCTTCAAGATCTTTGTTAGCTAAAATCACTGTCACATTTTACTTTAAGTCACAAACAGAAGAACATTCTCGTGTTTTATACCTTCTGGCCAAAGTACAGCAAGTGAAGATGTAAACAACATTCTCCAATACCTCCGATATCAACAAATACACCTTTGATGGTTGACCTGCCTCCAGTGTACCGATGACCACATATCTCCCCACAGCATCGGTTGTCTCGTCTATTGAGATCCATATTTTGTTGCATGCAACTTCATCTCTAATTTTCTGCACAACAACGTTGAAGTTGCTGTCAACATAATTTTTCCATAATGATGACTCGCTTGGTCTGTGCATTTCTCTAAAAAACCTCTGAGAGATTTGTTTTCCAATTTCCGCACTGGAATTCCAGCATCAATGAATTCCTTGCACAGATCACTCGAAAACTTGCGACTGGAGCCAGCAGTAAATGTAGTGAGGAGACAAGACTGGGTAGTCTACACTCCAGCAGTGTCAACATTGATTTCTCTAATTTTAAATAATCCTTATCTTCTCCCTCCTCCCCCTTCCCAGCTCTCCTTCTTATCCTACTGTCTCTGCCTCATCCTTTCTTTTTCCCGCACCTCCCACATCAGTCTGAAGAAGGGTCTCGACCCAAAACGTCACCTATTCCTTCTCTCCATAGATGCTGCCTCACCCGCTGAGTTTCTCCAGCATTTTTGCCTACCTAACTGCATCTGCAGTTCTTTCTTAAATAGATCTTGGGAGAAATCTGAACCAGCGGGCAGCGGCACGAACGAATGAATGACCAACGGTGGCGCCCCTGTTTTCGCGTCGGTGGTGGAAGTTTTCTTATACGTTATACTATGTTAACACGTTAATAATAACATTAATATTAACATGCTAACATAGAAAACACCATTGTAATCACGGTGCAACTAGAGAAAATAGCACAACCTTTTAGCAAATTGGCAAAAAAAGGCTGATTTAAGCACTCGATCATGAAAGAAGCATTATCCTGGTGAAATCATCAAAAAGGCATGAAAAGGCACATGGTATTTATGGCAAAATCCTGGCTCTACAAATCACAAATTGTGGAGTACAAACAAATAAATGATGGGTCTTTGACCCAAACATTATGGAGGGCACTGTAGTTGAGGCACATTCTATCGCAACATTTAAGAAACATTTATACAGGTACATGGAAATAACAGGTTTAGAGGGACATGGGCCAATCGCAGGTGGGTGGGACTAATGTAGAATGGTGTGAAGAAGGGTCTCGACCCAAAACGTCACCCATTCCTCTCCAGAGATGCTGCCTGGCCCGCTGAGTTACTCCAGCATTTTGTGTCTGTCTTCTGTTGATGAGCCAGTGTGCACAAGTTGGGCCAAAGGGTCGGTTTCTGCGCTGTAAGATTCAATGACTCTAAAAGGCCAAGTTGTAATATTATGGCACACACTCCACAGGGACCAAAGAGTAATTTGTGGAAGTTAATCAGTGGAATTTTTTTAATTGTTTTTTTAAATTAACATCATCAGATTCAATATACAGCTTACTTACTATTGGCCACCTTTTGACAGAATTCCAGCATGACACGGGGAAACACAGTGGTGCAATTTATAAAGAGCTGCCACCCCACAGCCCTAACTACCTATGTTCAATCCTGATCTCCAGTGATGTTTGTGCCAAATTTTCACATTATTCCCGCAACCATGTTGGTTTCGCCCAGGTATACAGTTTCCTCCCACATCCTAAAGATGTGCAGGTCATCAGGTTAATTGGGCACTAAGTTATCCCCAGTGTTTAGGTGAATGGTAGAATTTGAGGCGGTTGATGGCAATGTGGCTAGAATAAAATGGAAGTGTAAATGGCTGCTTGATGGATCGGTGTGGACTCAGCACACTGAAGGATCTGTTTTTGCTGTATCACCAAGACTGAAGCGAATCAGTGACAAATGTATCATGCATGCATTAGCACGTGCATATTCACCAAGGAATTAGAGAATACAATATTTGTTATTTCAACATCCACTACTAACATTGACCAGTGCACTGGCCTTCAAATATAGTTCCATGTACAGTGAAAGATGGTTTCACATTCCCCAGACATATTTTAACAATTGAACTATGCAATTTGCAGAAAGAACAGACTTGCAGCCCACAGGTTAGGTTGAATCCAAACCTAAGTCCTGGGAAGTTTAACACGAAGTGCTGGAGTAACTCAGTGTGTCAGGCAGCATCTCTGGAGAAAAAGAATAGGTGACATTTCGGGTCGGAACCCTTCTTCACACTGAGAAGGGTTCTGCCCAAAATGTCACCTATTCTTTTGCTTCATGGATGCCGCCTGACCCGCTGAGTTACTCTGCATCTATCTTCGGTATAAACCACCATCTGCAGTTCCTTCCTACCCAAAAAGTTTAACCTTTTGCATTACCCAGTTTTAACACATTACCTCTCCAATTACGTTATAATGCCTGTACAAAAAAAAGCACAATCCCAAGAAAAAAAATCACAGAATCAATAGCCATGAATACTCACCAGCGGTGAAGGATCAGGGAACTTAGTGTAGCCGCTTCGCTTCCAATGTTCTTCTATTAGTTTCATGTTTATATGATTTCCTTCAATAAAAGCAATATAGTCCCTGAAATTGCAGGTTGGTCCAGCCAAGATACCTAGAAAATTCAGGTGATAGCTGCAATATTCCAGTAAAGTAGGCCTTGCACTGTAAATATAAAAATAGGAATTTATCCCTGATGTTATATTCATGCTGTATCTCTGAACTAAATTAAATTGTAATTAATTGAGCTGGAAGCAACTTTGTGTTCAATTTGGATTAAAAACACAAAAGTGAAGTTTAGTGTGGACCTGCATATCCTACCTGACAGCAAGACTGCGCTGTTCAGTTGTCAGTTCTTCATCTTTACGACCCATCCCTATTGAAAATCAGAAGGAAGAAATGAGTGGAAAACACCAACATATGGTCTGTGCCCCATTAATCACAATGCAGACTTTAAAAGTTCTGAAGTGATTCAAAGCCACAACAGACTTTCACAACCACATATCACCAGTATTGGTATAAGATGTTTTCGATGGTGCATCTATAGAAGTTGGCACGAGTCATTGGAGACATGTCAATCTCCCTAGTCTTCTGAGGGAGTAGAGGCATTGGTGTGTTTTCATGGCCATTGCTTCAATGTGGTTGGTCCGAGACAAGTTGTTGGTCATAATTAGGCCTTCGAATTAGAAGTTATTGACCCTCTCCACCTCGACCCTCACAATGTGTGACTGGGGAGTGTGCTTCCTGAAGTCAATAACAGCTCCTTCATCTTGCCGATACAGAGGGAGTGTTTGCTTTCTTGACACTATGTTACTAAGCTCTATATTGGTACTGTGTTTCGTCATTGTTTAAAATCTGGTCCACTGCAGTGATATAATATGTGAAATCGTGAGTGGAGAGTACAGTAAGGGACAGGGAATGTATCCTCCATTGTTGAGAATAATCACAAAGGATGTTTTGTCGCCTATCCTCACTGGTCGTGGTCTATGGGTCAAGAAATCAAGCAACCAGTTGCGGGGGGGGGCTGCCGATTCCTACATCCATGCAATGCTTGCGATTGGTCCCTCAGCTAACAACGTAAGCTTAACTTAGACATGTACCAACAGGAGCTGTTCCGTTCAATGGGAGAACAAAATCTTTTATAGACAATGGCTTTTCACCACTAGCCTCCAACCTTTACTGATAACTAGACCAAGTGTCACCCGTTGTGGAGGTGGGGGGGGGGGAGGGGGGTGGCTGCGGCGTCATACACATACTAACCACCCCACACACACAGAGGGGGGAAGGGGGAGGGGAGGGGGGGAAAGGGAGGGGGAGGGGGAGATAAAGGGAGGAGAGAGAAGGGGAGAGAGGGGGAAGGGGTAGAGGAGGGGGAGAGGGAGGAGGAGGGGTGAGAGAGGGGGGTGGATGGAGGGCAGAGAGGTGGAGAGCGGTGGAGAGGGGGAGAGAGGGAAGGGGGAGAGAGGGAGGGAAGGGGGGAGAGAGGGAGGGAAGGGGGGAGAGAGGGAGGGAAGGGGGGAGAGAGGGAGGGAAGGGGGAGAGAGGGAGGGAAGGGGGAGAGAGGGTGGGAAGGGGGGAGAGAGGGCGGGAAGGGGGGAGAGAGGGAGGGAAGGGGGGAGAGAGGGAGGGAAGGGGGGAGAGAGGGAGGGAAGGGGGGAGAGAGGGAGGGAAGGGGGAGAGAGGGAGGGAAGGGGGAGAGAGGGAGGGAAGGGGGAGAGAGGGAAGGGGAGAGAGAGGAGGGGGAGTGGGGGTGGGGAGAGGGGGTGAAGGGAGGGAGGTGCAGGGGGAGGGGAGTGCGGGAGGGGGAGGGGAGTGCGGGAGGGGGAGAGGGGTGGGGGGAGAGGGGTGGGGGGAGAGAATGGGGAGGGGGGTGAGGGGAGTGAGGAGGTGGATGGGGAGTGGAGAGGGGTGGGGGGAGAGGGAAGGGGTGGAGGGGAGAGGGGAGGGGGAGGGGGAGAGGGGTGGGGGGGGAGGGAGGGCCGAGAGAAAGAGGAGGGGGGAGAGAGAGAGAGGAGGGCGGTTGGGCCATGTAACTCGCAGCTCGTGGAAAACTGGCCAGCAGGCTGCGCGTTGAAAGCTCTGCGCAGCTGGCCACGAGGAGCAGAGCCATTGTGATGTCATCAGCTCACTTCACTTGTTAGATTTTAAAAAGATCTCAGATTGGTGAGGAATTTGAAGAAATTACTCCGGAAATAATAAATCAATTTTTCAGATGAGGCGATTTTTGACATCATGAGGTAAATCTCTACCGGAATATGTAAAAATGTCACCATTAGTGCGTCGAGTTTTCGAGGAGATGTGAATAAAAGAAAACAAAATACAAGCAAACTAACAAACAAATAAATAAGATCAGAATTTTATATTATAATAGATATGATATACCACAAAATAGCATTCACCCTCAATTTGCCTTCCTGCTTCTTTTAGTCCCACTCGGCAATCTGCTTTACGTTCTGCTTTGAGCGTGCTGAATGAATTTTCACAAAGTGCTACTCTCCAACTTAATCTGTACAGGCCATAAATGCTGTGCAGCATCTAAATTGCATCACACTCAAGCATATTTCTGAAACGGAAAACTGATATCTGTTCATTATATCCAGATTTACTTCAGTATGTTGTCTTTCAGAATCTTGGCAGCCTCTCCATTTCAAAATATAATTTGGATGTTCTATGAAAATAAAAATATAAAACACAGGAGCCGGCATGCAGACCAAGTGGTCCAGCCTAATGATTATATGGATACCTCCCAAATGCCTTCATCAACTTTTGGCAGCTTATCCTTTTGTTGCTTTCATCCTCAAATAATTATCTAGATTCTTCGATGTTATCCACCTGAACCATGAGATTAATTTTTCCAGAATATGAGCACTCTCTGCGTGACAAGATTTCTTCTGAATTCCTTGTACGATATTGACCAACTTCTATTTATGACCCCTAGTTTTGCGCCCCAGTGGGATTCACCTATTCATATCCAAGGTTTGTTGTAGTAATAAAATACAAACTCCAGGCAACCCCCACGATATAGGAGCAAGTGCGGTTTGCATTCAGTGGAAAAAGTGCACAACATGACTTTCTGTAATATGAAGCTGCATCATCAATGCATGCACCAAGAAAGCAAGTTAGAAAAAAAATTAGAATTTAGTTTTGTTTAGAGATACAGTGTTAAAACAGACCCTTTGGCCCACCGACTCCGCACGGACCAGCGATCCCTGCACATTAACACCATCCTACACACACTAGGTTAGAACATAGGCCATTTTTCAGTTGACCAATACCTTGGTTGCTAATTAAATGCAATTGTACCAAATTTAAAATTTAAGTCCTGCTCGTCATTTGTTTTAATGCTCAACATGATGTGAAAGTGACTGGTATTTCAGGCTGACATGAAAACAGAACTTACAAACTCGCAGCAGATTATACAGCATTCATAGAAAAGGAAAGAATTAACATTCAAGGCAAAGGACGTTCCACGAAATTAGTTTAAAACAAAACATGTTAACTTTGTTTCTCTCGACGGAGCTACCTGGCCTGCTGAGTATTTTAAACCTTTTTTTAATTTCACTTTTGCATTAACTACAGGTTTTTTTAATTTCCATTTGGTATTTCAGGTAATACCACTTTCATTACATTCTTCAGACTGTAATCAAAATCTGGATTAAAAATGGTATTCAGTTCATTAAACCTGGCTAAAGGTATGATAATTTAGTGACATAACATTTGAAATATCTGTAAAATGTCATCTCATCATAACCTGGTGTTGAGGATTGCCAGCACTTCTGTTGTATGCATACGCACACTGGGGTCTACAGCTTGATTAAATAAAAATTCTCCGTGAATCATCACTTTCTGTTCTGCAAAAGCAATTCTTATAAAAAAGGAATGTAAATGTGCAACTGCAACTTCCAAAACATTAATGGAAACCCTAACATATACCAATGCCAATTCTTACATTCCTTTTCAGACATCAGGGTTGGTCCCCTGAAACTCACCTGGATCCTAATATATTACCATGAAACTCCATGGATCTTTATATTCCCCTCATTCTCCTTTTAAACTTAGCGGTTTTACTCGAAAATGTATAATTCCACTGTGTAACATAGTTTAAAAAATGAATTTGGAAATACCGTGTATTTTTAGGCCGGCCCGGTTGCACAGCAGTTGGGTTGCAGCCTTAGTGTCAGACGGCTGGGATTGATCCTAACTACGAGTGTTTGTCTGTATGTTCTCTCCATGACCAGCGTGTATTTTCTCCAGGATCCCTGGCTTCCTCCCACACTACAAAGGTTTGTAGGTTAATTTGCTTGGTAAAATTGTAACTTGTCCCTGCTGTGTGTGTTGGATGGTGTAAGTGTGCAGGGATGGCTGGTCGACTCAGGGGTCGAAAAACCTGTTTCTGTGCTGTATCTCTAAACTAAACTATTAATAAGAAAAACATTTTTAATTTTTAATGGTGAAGATTCCAGCTTCTGCAGACTTGTGTCACCTCTTTAGATGTTGACAGTCTGCTCATATCCAAAAATTGGTGAGGAAAGAGGCCAAGGATTACAATGTTTCCTGGTGACTCATCCAATACTACAAGACTCTTCCACATCCTCAGTCACACTGCAAATGCATCCAAGGCATTGATGTTTGAACACATGTTACTATAGTTTACAAACTAAATACATCCTGAAAGTTGTATTGCACGGATTAGCCATGATGGTTATTCCCATGCACAGAAAACATGAAATTACAATAACTTACTGGGAGAAAGAAATGTAAAGAAGTTTTACACTAATCATAGATCATCAGGGTCTTACCATCATGTATTTGAAAGGCAAGGCTGGTGACCTTCTGGGTGACTATCATCAAAGGACTAGAATGGAAAGGAAAATAGCTTCAGCTTTTTTTTTACACATGTAACAAAAACTAAATAAAACAGATAATGAGTTTGAAAATTTACAGAAGATGACATGCAAATATCCTAAATGTAACTTAACCTTATTGTCAAAAGGGGGGAGGGGGTCTCATTGAAACCAACCAAATAATGAAAGGCCCAGATACAGTAGATGTGGAGAGGATGTTTCCAGTGGTGGGAGAGTCTACGATTAGAGGGCACAGCCTCGGAATAAAAGGACGCACTTTTAGAATGGAGTCAAGGAGTAATTTCTTTAGCCATAGGGTGGTGAATCTATGGAATTCATTGCCACAGATGACTATGGAGACCAATTCATGAGTTAGTTTTAAAGTGGAGATTGATAGGTTCTTGATTAGTAAAGGGCCTGTCCCACTTACGTGTCCTTGGCACGCAAATAACGCGACCTCATGGTCGCGTTGAGGCGCACGGGCATCGTATGGTCGCGTGGGGCCGGTCCCACTGAGAAGCGCGGAGGGGTATGTAGTTGTCCGCGACATCGCGCGGGGCTCCGAAATTTTTGTAGTGAACAAAATCTTCGCGCGCCAATGGCCTGTTGCGGAACTGACGGCCAAAGTGGGACAGGCCCACGACCCTGGCGCGACGCAACGTCTCACCTCTAATAGCAGCAGAAGCAGGCGAAGGATCGCCAAGCTCGGCCTAGGGCTCACGGCCGTTGTGGTCCGGATCAGCCCCCACTTCTACTCCCAGAGCAGAGCCAAGATGCTGTATTCCATCTGTGTAGAGCCATTCCTGTGCCTACTCCGGAGGCGGTTGACAGGCCTGGCTTTGCCGGGGCCAGGGATGGAGGTGGTTCTCTCGGCCTACGCCGATGATGTCATTTTGATGTTCACTGACCCTGTTGACCTGCGGAGGATGCGTGAGTGCCAGCAGGTTTTCTCGGCAGCATCCTCTGCCAAGATCAACTGGGGGAAGTGTTCTGGTCTCTTGGTGGGTCAGTGGGAGGTGGACTCCCTGCCGGAGGAGATGGCAGGTTTTGCATGGAGCACCACGCACCTCCTCTATCTGGGGGTCTACCTGAGTCCCACTGAGGGGGCGTGGCCGGCGAACTGGCAGGAGCTGGAGGCGAAGGTCATCGCCCGGCTGGGACGTTGGTCAGGCCTCCTTGGTGTGCTCTCTTTCCGGGGCAGGGCTGTAGTTATAAACCAGCTGGTGGCCTCTATGCTGTGGTACCGGCTAGCCACTTTGGTCCCAACCTCTTTATTTATAATCAGGTTACAGAGGAGATTGGTCAACTTCTTTTGGGGTGAGAGGAACCACTGGGTCTCTGCTGGGGTTCTGAGTCTCCCGTTGGCGGAGGGCGGTCAGGCGCTGGTCTGTATTCGTACCCAGGTGGCGGCTCTCCGACTCAGGACCCTGCGGAGGTACGTCTACACAGACTACCCTCCTAAATGGCACATGCTGGCAACGTACTTTTTCCGCCAGGGGCGCTGCCTTCAAGAGGGCTCACGGCTCCCAGTAGCGGGTATGAGTCGACGCGCTAGGCGGGAGTTGCCTGGCTTTTACCGTGACCTCCTGAAGGCCAGGAATTTGGTCACCTTCAGCCAGGGCGCTGCTCCTCAGGGGGAGGGGGGTGTTGTGGCTGTGACGGTGGGTGTCCAGGAGAGGCGTGTGCGTGGAGCGATTCCGGATGAGCTTACCCCCGCTCAATCGGAATTGTTCATAGGACCCATGGCCCGGGTCCCTCCCCGAGAGCCAGCCCCACGCAACATGAGCCGCCTTTCCGAGATGCCCAGCGTGCCGTTCCCTGAGGCGGAGAGGCATGTGTTGTACAGGCTGCTCTTGCACACTCTCCACTTCCTCGCCCTCGTCTTCCGTCCTGACACACCCTGGCGGTCCGTGTTACCTGACGAGGGGAGCGGTCCCCAGTGGAGGTCTCTCCACAAGGGAGTCTTTCCCCTTTACATTGGGGACCTGGGGTGGAGAGTGTTGCACAAAGCTGTGGCCTGTAACAAGTATTTGAGCCGGTTCACGGACTCGTCCGCCGCCTGTCACTTCTGCGGCGAGGAGGAGTCCGTGTTCCATATGTACATGCAGTGTGAGAGGTTGCAGCCCCTGTTTGAGTATCTTAAGGGGCTGCTCCTCAAGTTTTGGCTCCATTTTAGCCCAACAATATTTATTTTTGGGCACCCGGTACAGAGGGGGGAGGGTCGGGAGGGAGGAGGGGGTCTCCCTGTCGGTCTGCTCCTGGGCCTGGCCAAGATGGCCATTCGCGGGTCCAGGCAGCGGGCAGTCGACTGCCTGCCCCTTTTCCGGGGTTATGTCCGTGCCCGCGTGTCCCTGGAGAGGGAACACGCGGTGTCCACAGGGACTGTGGGGGCCTTCTGTGAGCGCTGGTCACCGCAGGAGGTGGAATGTTTTATTGATGAAAATGTTAATATTTTAATTTGAAATTTCTTTGTAAGATGCCAGTTTAGGCATTCTTTGATTGTGTTTGTACTTGTATTTGTTTGTTTGATTAAAACATTTTGTAAAAAGAAAAAAAAAAGAGCAGAGCCAAGAAAATTGAAGATAGACACAAAATGCTGGAGTAACTCAGAAGGACCGGCAGCATCTCTGGAGAGAAGCAATGGGTGATGTTTTGGGTCGAGACCCTTCTTCAGTCTGAAAGAAGGGTCTGGACCCGAAACGTCATCCATTCCTTTTCTGGCATTTGCGTCCATCTTCAAATGACGTCACGCGCTCCAGATGGCTGTGTGTACGCATGAAATCGCGCGGGACCGTTGCGGCTCAGCAGGACACGTAATTGGGACAGGCCCTTAAGGGCGTCAAAGATTACGAGGAGAATGGGGTTGAGAGCAAGAAATAGACCAGCCATGATCAAATTGTGGAACAGGCTAGACCAGCTGAATGGCCTAATTCTGCTCCTATGTCTTATAATCTTATGACCATAGTCATTTATTTTGGATCTCCAAGTACCCAATCACTATGTTCAACTATAACATTAAATTAATGAACTGGAACGCTTTACATACAACACCCACCAATTTAAAACTTTTTCTGCATTAACTCTCTTTAAATGTGTAATTGGCAGGGTTTATTCTTTCTGAATTACTGGCCCCACCATTCCAAAACACTGAGCGAATGACATTGGTTATTAAGAGCCAGGATTTGCCATAAATGCCATAAAAGTGCCTTTTCATGCCTTTTTTAATGATTTCACCAAGATAATGCCTTTTTCACGATCGAGTGCCTAAATCAGCCTTTTTTGCCGTTTTGTTATTTTCTCTAGTTGTAGCGTTAATATTAATAATTTATTATTAACGTGTGAACATAATATAATTTACAAGAAAATGTCCACCACTGGGGCAAAACCCGGGGCGCCACCGTCGGTCGTTCATTCGTTCGTGCTGCTGGTTCAGTCTTCTCCAAAATCTATTTAAGAAAGAATTGCAGATGCTGGAAAAATCAAAGATGGACAGAAAACGCTGGAGAAACTCAGTGGGTGAGGCAGCATCTGTGGAGAGAAGGAATAGGCGATGTTTCGGGTCGAGACCCTTCTTCAGACTGATGTGGGGGGAGTGGGCGGGACTAAGAAAGGAAGAGATGGAGACAATAGGACTAGGAGAGCTGGGAAGGGGGAGGAAGGAGAAGACGAGCACTTTCTACAATCAGAGAAGTCAATATAGATACCGCTGGGGTGTAGACCACCCAAGCAAAATACCCAAGCTTGTCTCCTCACCACATTTACTGCTGGCTCCAGTTGCAAATCTGAGTTTTCGAATGATCTGTGCAAGGCATTCATTGATGTTGGAATTCCACTGTGAAAATTGGAAAACAAATCTCTCTGAGGTTTTTTTAGAGAAAAACCACAGAGGAACATATACCAAGCGAGTCATCATTACGGAAAAATTATGTTGATAGCAATTTCAACATTGTTGTGCAGAAAATTAGAGATTACGTTGCATGCAACAAAATATGGATCTCAATCGACGAGGCAACCGATGCTGTAGGGAGATATGTTGCCAATGTGGTCATCGGTACACTGGAGGCAGGTCAACCATCAAAGGAGTATTTGTTGACATCGGAAGTATTTGAGAAGTCAAACAGCTCAACTATTGCTCAGTTGTTTACATCTTCACTTGCTGTACTTTGGCCAGAAGATATAAAACACAAGAATGTTCTTCTCTTTGTGACTGATGCAGCTCCGTACATGAAAAAAGCTGCTCATGCTCTTAAAGTTAAAATGTTGCATTTGACATACTTAGCTCAAGGACTTCATAGAATTGCCAAGCATATGCGTAGCTTGTTTCAAAATGTCAACGCCTAGTTTCTAATGTCAAGAAAATCTTCCTCAAAGCACCGTCACGTGTGCAGTTGTTCAAGGAAATGGCATCCGAGATTCCGCTAGCTCCTCAGCCAGTTTTGACTAGGTGGGGTACATGGCTCACTGCTATACTAGACATAGAACATAGTACTCTACTATGCTGCAAATTTTGAAAAGATAAAATAAATCGTCAACTGTTTTGAAAAAGAAGAATCTGCTGCAGTCAGGATCTTCAGTGAAATCATGCAGAAAAAGTCCCTCCACTGTGATCTTGTGTTTATTGCTTCCAATTTTGCAAACTTCCCACAAGTTATCACTTCCCTTGTGAAACGTGGCATAATATTAATGAATAACTTGCAGGTTTTCAACAAAGCAAATGACGATATTCGTAAAGTTCCTGGCGATGTCAGTAAAAACATACAAGGAAAATGTGAGAGAGTGATTTTAGCTAACAAAGATCTTGAAGAAATACAAAACACAGCTAGTTCTCAAAGGTAGTTGTAATGCACAAAATATCGACATGAATATAGTGTTGATAGCTTGTTCTGGGTATGCACCAGTGACCTCAGCTGAGGTAGAAAGAAGTTTTTCACAACTGAAGCATATTCTGTCTGACAGACGGCATCGTTTAACACCAGATAATTTGAAAAAAATGCTAGTAATTTTGGCAACTTTGGTCATTTAATGTAGTATACCTTTATATTATCATTTTAAATCATATTTTGGTGGTGGAAATACATGCCCTTTTATGCCAATAAATGCCTTTTTGGTGCCTTTTTTGCAATTTCATTTTGCCTTTTTGCCTTCTTATTTCAGAGTTTTTTAGTGCCTAAACATCCTGGCTCTAGTTATTAATTATTTTGTGGGTATTTGTTCAATGTTTCATGTTGGATATTTTGCTTCTGAAAATTCAGGAGCTCAGGTTTTAATCATTTTGCTTTCTTGCTCGTGATAATACAAGTTACCAAAACCTGTGATTCAGCAATTAATATCTACAGTGCATAAATCAACAATTCACACATGGATGGTTAATAAATTTTTTGATAGCATGATATGAGGTATTGGGCATTTGGGTTTGAGATATTTAACCAAATATAAATTGGCAATGGAATTAGAAATGATAGGAAACTGGATATAGATACATCTTAAAATTCACTGCTGTTCTTTTAATTTCCCTGCTCAAGCGCATTCATCTGTCCCTATTTGTGTGTTGAGCCTGGTGACAATACTTCGCAACACTTTGGAAATCACTTCCTTTAACAAAGACAGCTATTCTGGGGTACATTTCTCTGAAATTGAAAAGAGACAGCCAATTCAGTTGGAATGATGCAATTTTTTTTTACACCATATTTTGACATTGAAATAATCATTGACATTTTGAACTACACTCATAAGTGCAAAGTAGAAGGAAAGAAAACCAGGGACCACATCTGAGTAAAATAGTTTAATACCAGGGTGCTGGGAAAATACAATAATGTAACCATAGCACAGTCTTTCTGAAATATTGCTAAGTACCATAACGTGATGGCAGGTTAATTAAGGACATTCTTTAATATCAATTTATGAGACATGAGCATTGTGGTCAAGGTCAGTATTTACTACTGATCCCTAACAGCCCTCGAGTCATCTTCTGAACCGCAGCAGTTCTTCGGGTCAAGATACTCACACAATGCTACTCAGTCCGGAGTTACAGAATTTAGACTAAGCCACACATGGACTGGCAACACATTTTCTCAGTAGGGTGGTGTATGAATTGGAAGGGAACTTGGAGAATTGATCGATAGTAAACAGCTAATAGTTAACTGATTTTTGGTCCACACCCAAAACATTTTTCATCCTGTACTTTATCTGCTGTGTTAACGAGGTACCTGTGATTCAAAAGTACACCCTTTTCCACCTCACAGGACCGCAAAATTAAACATTATTACTCATTGAGGAAACTCAAGATATTTCTTCTATAACTTCAATTTTAGATTAAATGCTCCTAGCTGGGAGATAAGAAATCTCATATTAAACTGAAATATGAAACTAGCTTTAAAAATATTATCTCACCCACAAAACAAATGCAGAACAGTTTTACATTTTACTTTCAGTCGCTCTTCAAAAAAGGAGAACCACTTCCAAAATAAACAATAGTTATTAAAGTGTTGCAACATTACAGATTATAAATTGCACTTTCTGTTCTAAATTGCACTTTCACTCATAATTACGTCTCATGTCAGAGGTAGGGCAACTAGTGGAGAGAATTCTTCGGGATAGGATTTACTTCCAATTGGAAGAGAATGGAAGGTCATCAAGAAGGCTCAGCAGCGGCTGCACTTCCTGAGGGTCCTCAGGAAGCACAACCTGGACTCCAACCTGCTGCTGACCTTCTCCCGCTCGTCCATTGAGAGCCTGTTGACATACTGCATTACAGCATGGTACGGCAGCTGCACCATGGCAGACAGGGAGAGGCTTCAGAGGGTAGTCAGGGCAGCACAGAAGATAATCGGCTGCCCTCTCCCCTCTCTGATGGACATTTACACCTCCCGCTGCCTCAGCAGGGCGAAGAACATTATCAAGGACAGCTCCCATCCTGCATTTGGCCTGTTCAACCTGCTACCCTCAGGGAGGCGCTATAGGTGCATCAGCACAAGGACAAATAGACTCAAGAACAGTTTCTTTCCAAAATCCATTATCTCCCTGAACTCACACATGCATTGACTTCACAGCCTAACCCCCGGATTTTCATCTATCCACCTACTGTAATTTGTACTGTAACTGTAATTTCCAATATGTGCAATAACCCATACTGGATATAGGAATCCTATTATCCATTCTATTTATCCATTGTCTTTTTATAGATATGTATATAGCGCTGCAGAAACTGTGCACCTTATCCCCCCCCCACCCCTTTTTGTTTTGTTTTGCACTGAGTAGGAGCAGTTTTTAATCTCATTGTACATGTGTATAGTGACAATAAAAGGCATTCTGATTCTGATCAGACTTGGATTGTTTTCTCTGCTACGCCGGAGACTGCAGGGAGACCTGATAAGAGAATTCCTATAAAATTATGAGAGGCATAGTACAGACAGTCAGAATCTTTTTTTTTACCCAGGGTGAAAAAAATTTAAATACGAAAATTCAAATACTTTAAGGTACGAGGGGCGACATTTAAAGGATATGCGCGGGGCAAGTTTTTCTTTAAAAGAGAGGGTGACGAGTGTCTGGGGTAGGTACATTAGTGGCATTTGTCAGATTTTGGAAAGGCATTGGAGTATGCTGGGAACGGAGGGATATGGGTTATGTGCAGGTAAATAAGTATTTGCATCAAGTTTGGCAGATCTTGTCAGCCAAAGGGCCTGTTCTGGTGCTGTACTGTTGTACGTTCTAATATCACAGAACAAAAAAAAGTCAGAAATTTTAGAAATCACTGTTTCACTTATTTAAAAAAATTCTTGCTGAAACTGTACACAATCCCAGCTCCATATTTCTCTCAATAAGGGTTGCCCAGTGTCTTCAAGGAGGAAAATAAAAATCGACGAACATCCTATAGAAGACTCGATTCTCTGATAATTCAACATGAAGTATAAATAAAAGAAAACAGTATTAATTATGCTAGCTAAACATCCTTGCTTAGAAATTAGATAATGTTGCACCACATTTTTCTACATCACACCAATCACATGCAATTTCTATGAAAAATAAATTGGAGGCAAACCATCAGTGACCTAGACAAAGGTCTTCAGAGGTCTGCAATTTTTCATTGGTGTATAAAGAGCCCCAACAATTCCTGGCCAACATCTGCAGTTTTTCTTTAAATTCTGGAGGGGTGAAGCATATTCTTACAAAAACGGAATGTCTCCAGAATAGTAATGGACAAAGCAAGCTCTCTTTCTTGGACTATCTAAGCCCAGAGAGATCCACGGAGAGGCAATCATTGGGAAAAAGCCCTCTCCCAACACTTCAAGCTCATCTCCATATTCTTACTCTGGGTCTGAGCTGCTCCAATTGACCCTCATAGAAATCAGGGACAGACAATATACATTACATAGTATTATCTAGATCCCAATAGAGAAAAAACTCTACAGCACAGAACTAGCCCCTTCAACCCAACTTGCCCATGCTGACAAAGATCCCATCAACACGAGCCTCACCTGGCCACATTCCTCTCAACCTTTCCTATCCAAGTATGTGTCCAAATGTCTTTTAAATGTTGTTACAGTACCTACCTCAATACCTCCTCAGACAGCTTGTTCTGGCATCCCCTGTGAAAATGTTAACCCTCAGATTCCTATTAAATCTTTCTCATCTCACCTTCAACCATATGCTGAAGCATGTTGTTAATGTTTTATTTTATTCAAATATTGAATGATGCCATTTGACAACAAAAAATAAATGAACCATCACATTTATACACAAAAGCTGTTAAATGTGTTATTTACCATATCCACAACAAGTATAGTCGAGAGTAATATTTGTTTATTACCACATTCAATAAATGCTCCGTTATCTCACAGCCAACATGCCACAATATACAGCACACCAAGATGTTTTTCATAACTGAAAGAGCAACCATTAAAAAAGCACAACTCACCAAAAGGATCCACTGAGCATAAAGGAAAAGAAGAAAAAGATCAACATGACAGATGGCACAGAACAGGAAGCTCAATTATTGAAATGAAGGGTAAAAATAACCATGAAGATGTCTTTAAAATGGCAATAAATGAATTTAGCAGGTTATCACAATGCCACGCCTTCTCATCACAAGAGGTTTCAATATTTTATGGAGGAACAATTACAAATGTAAGTGAATGGTAACAACTGCCTGGAAGCTTCATGGATAAGATATTACACCAGGAATTACAGAACAGATTTCAAATCCTACTATAGGCAGTGGGAAAACACAATGGAAGCCTCCAAAGAGAAAGCAGAGCAAAAGGGCAGAAGTCAAGGTATTCCTCCCCACTTCACTCAAGCACCTTTCTTGGCATCTCAGCTGTTGCACTAATTGACTGGCTAAATGATGAACTCTCTAATAAGAAGGTAGTGATCATCATGCATCTTGAATACTTTAAGGACCTAATGTTTTAAAAACTAAATCACAACCAAGAAATATCTGAAAAAGAACTCACCCGGAGAAATCTGTGCAGAGCAGCCCATAATTGAAGATATACACTCTACTAATTTGGCACACTGTGAGATAGCCCATTGCTGCGACAAATGAATACCTGAAGGAACAAGAAACAAAACAATTATCGCTGTGTTGTTATATGCAGAGAAAGGATAATAGCCACCTTTATTTTCTGGAAAGGCATGTTCTCAATTTCCTCATCTCTCCTGCAAATCTCTTCTGGCATCCGGTTTAAGGGGAAACGATCACCTTTCATTCACTGTTCACATACAAGAAAAACCAACACAACGTAGTCAAGGAGAAATTATATGCTCTGTGGATAGTTCTCTCATGATTCAAAAGATTATAGGGTGATTGGTTTCTAAGAAAAGGAACATTAGGTAGCTAAAGAAAAATCATTCCCGTTAAGAGTAATTGATTGACTAAAACAAACAGCATGGAAATGGATCCTTTGGCTCACCAAGTCCATGCCGACCATTGATCACCCATTCACACTGGTTCTGTGTTATCCTACTTTTGCATTCACTCCCTTCACAGTGGGGGCAATTTACAGAGGCAATGTAACCTACTAAACCGCCCATTTTTGGGATGTGGGAGGAAACCACATAATCTCAGAGAGTTTGTGTGAACTCAACACAAACAGCACCTGTGGTCACGATCGAACCCAGGTTTGCTGCGCTGCAAGGCAGTGGCTCTACAAGCTACCCAACACTGCCGCTATGATGGCCTGTGCTCCAATAGACAATAGGCAGTAGGTGCAGGAGTAGGCCATTTGGCCCTTCGAGCCAGCACCGCCATTCAATGTGATCAAGGCTGATCATCCCCAATCAGTACCCCGTTCCTGCCTTCTCCCCATATCCCCTGGCTATTTTTAAGTGCCCTATCTAGCTCTCTCTTGAAAGCAACCAGAGAACCTGCCTCTACCACCCTCTGAGGCAGAGAATTCCACAGACTCACCACTCTCTGTGAGAAAAAGTGTTTTGTCGTCTCCGTTCTAAATGGCTTACTCCTTATTCTTAAACTGTGGCCCCTGGTTCTGGACTCCCCCAACAATAGGAACATGTTTCCTGCCTCTAGCCTGTCCAAACCCTTAACAATCTTATATGTTTCAATGAGATTCCCTCTCATCCTTCTAAACTCCAGCGTGTACAAGCCCAGCTGCTCCATTCTCTCAACATATGACAGTCCCGCCATCCCAGGAATTAACCTTGTAAACCTACCCCCTCAATAGCAAGAATATCCTACCTCAAATTAGGGGACCAAAACTGTACACAATACTCCAGGTGTGGCCTTACTAGGGCTCCGTACAACTGCAGAAGGACCTCTTTGCTCCTATATTCGATTCCTCTTGTTATAAAGGCCAACGTGCCATTTGCTTTCTTCACTGTACCTGCATGCTTACTTTCATAGACTGATGTACAAGGCCCCAGATCCCGTTGTACTTCCCCTTTTCCCAACTTGACGCCATTTAGATAGTAATCTGCCTTCCTGTTTTTGCTACCAAAGTGGATAACCTCACATTTATCAGCATTAAACTTCATCTGCCATGCATCTGCCCGCTCCCCCAACCTGTCCAAGTCACCCTGCACTCTCATAGCATCCTCCTCACAGTTCACACTGCCACCCAGCTTTGTGTCATCTGCAAATTTGCTAATGTTACTTTGAATCCCTTCATCCAAATCATTGATGTATATTGTAAATAGCTGCAGTCCCAGCATCGAGCCTTGCGGTACCCCACTAGTCACTGCCTGCCATTCTGAAAGGGACCCGTTAATCCCTACGCTTTGTTTCCTGTCTGCCAACCACTTCTCTATCCATATCAGCACTCTACCCCCAATACCATGTGCCCTAATTTTGCCCACTAATCCCCTATGTGGGACTTTATCCATAATTTGATTCAGGCCTTGCAAAAGTGGTTAGGAAAGAGGGAGAACATTTGGAATTCATCTTTTGCATATTGAAACTGATACACGTCAATTTTTTATTTAAATGTCGGTTCAATACAATTTTGATAATCTAATTAAGTGGCTATGGTGGAGAAGGCAATTAAATAGAGTTAGGATAAAGGTTGTAAAAAGCTTCTGGGGCTAAATAACTTACCGTCATTCCAATGCCCCAAGGCCAACATAATCAACATCTACAAGCTACAAATGTTCAGAATGTAAGTCCGAGACTCAAACTCTAACTCCATAATTTGACCACGGCACTATCACTGTGACTAGGTACACTAGTACAGCAAATTACATCACTCAATGGAAAATTTCTTTGAGCTCCAATACTGGATCTCAACCAGTTAGCCTGATGAACAAGGCCAGTTAGCCTGACAACGGTGGTGGGGAAGATGCTGGAGTCGGTTATTAAAGATGTAACAGCTGCACATTTGGATAGCAGTGACAGGATCGGTCCAAGTCAGCATGGATTTGCGAAGGAGAAATCATGCTCGACTCATTTTCTGGAATGTTTTGAGGATGTAACAAGTAAAATGGACAATGGAGAGCCAGTGGATGTAGTGTACCTGGACTTCCAGAAAGCCTTTGATAAGGTCCCACACAGATTAGTGGGCAAAATTAGAGCACATGGTATCGGGTGTAGGGTATTGATATGGATAGAAAATTGGTTGGCAGACAGGAAACAAAGAGTAGGGATTAATGGGTCCCTTTCAGAATGGCAGGCAGTGACTAGTGGGGTACCGCAAGGCTTGGGTGGCAGTGTGAACTGTGAAGAGGATGCTATGAGAATGCAGGGTGACTTGGACAGGTTGGGGGAGTGAGCAGATGCATGGCAGATGCAGTATAATGTGCATAAATGTGAGGTTATCCACTTTGGTGGCAAGAATAGGAAGACAGATTGTTATTTGAATGGTGTCAGGTTAGGAAAAGGGGAAGTACAACGAGACCTGGGTGTCCTTGTACATCAGTCACTGAGAGTAAGCATGCAGGTACAGCAGGCAGCGAAGAAAGCTAATGGCATTTTGGCCTTCATAACGAGAGGAGCTGAGTATAGGAGCAAAGAAGTCCTTCTGCAGTTGTACAGGGCCCTGGTGAGACCTCACCTGGAGAATTGTGCGCAGTTTTGGTCTCTTAATTTGAGGAAGGACAGTCTTGCCATTAAAGAAGTGCAGCGTAGAAACACAGAAAATAGGTGCAGGAGGAGGCCATTCGGCCCTTCGAGCCTGATTCAGAAATCAGATGTGCAAAGGGACTTGGGAGTGATAGTGGAGGAGTCCCAAAAGGATAATTTGCAAATGGAATTGTTAGCAAGGAAGGTAAATGCAATGTTAGCATTCATTTTGAGAAGACTAGTATTTAAAAGCAGGGAGGTTTTATAAGGCACTGGACAGGTTGCATTTGGAGTATGGTGAGCAGTTTTGGGCCCCACATCAGAGGAGGGATGGACTAACCTTGGACATGGTCCAGAAGTGGTTTACAAGAATGATCCCAGGGATGTTTGGGTTAGCGTTTGATGATTGTTTAACTGCTCGGAGTTCAGAAGGATGAGGGGCTATATTGAAACTTACCAAATAGTATTGTAGCGTGATACAGTGTGAAAACAGGCCCTTTGGCCCAACTTGTCCACACCGGCCAACATGTCCCAGCTACACTAGTCCCATCTGCCCGCGTTTGGTCCATATCCCTCCAAACCTGTCCTATCCATGGACCTGTCTAACTGTTTCTTAAATGTTGGAATAGTCCCTGCCTCAACTACCTCCTCTGGCTGCTTGTTCCATGCACCCACCACCCTTTGTGTGACAAAGTTACCCCTTAGATTCCTATTAAATCTTTTCCCCTTCATCTTAAACCTATGTCCTCTGGTCCTCGATTCACCTACTCCGGGCAAGAGACTCTGTGCGTCTACCCGATCTACTTCTCTCGTGATTTTGTACACCTCGTGAAGATCACCCCATCCTCCTGCGCTCCAAGGAATAGAGTCCCAGCCAACTCAACCTCTCTCTATAATTCAGACCCTCTAACCCTGGCAACATTCTTGTAAATCTTCTCTGTACCCTTTCCAGCTTGACATCTTTCCTATAACATGGTGCCTAGAACTGAACACAATACTCTAAATGCAGCCTCACCGACGTCTTATACAACTGCAACGTGTCTTCCCAACTTCTATACTCAATACTCTGACTGATGAACGCCAATGTGCTAAACGCCTTTTTGACCACTATCTACCTGCAACGCCACCTCCAAGGAACCATGCACCTGTACTCCTAGATATCTCTGCTCTACAACACTCCCCAGATCCCTACCATTCACTGTGTAGGTCCTGCCCATGCTAGACTTCCCAAAATGCCACATCTCACATTTCTCTGTAATAAATTCATTCAACCATTCCTCAGCCCACCTGGCCAATTGATCAAGATCCTGCTGCAATTTTTCACAACCATCTGCACTATCTGCAAAACCACCCACTTTTGTATCATTTGTAAACTTGCTAAACTTTAACCTGAAAAGTGAAGGGCCTGGAGATAGTGGATGTGGGGGATTTTTTCATTAGTAGGAGAGTCTGGGACCAGAAGGCATAGCCTCGGAATAAGAGGATGTACCTTTAGAAAGGAGATGGAGAGGATTTTTTTTAGCCACAGACTGCTGTTTTAAATGGAGATTGATAGGTTCCAGATTCGGGAGGTTATCAAAGTTTACAGGTAAATGGAGCAGAATGGGGTTGAGAGGGACAGATAGATCAGCCATGGTTGAATGGCAGAGTAGACTCGATGGGCCGAATGGTCTAATTCTGCTTCTATGACATGAACAAAGATTAAAAATCAGGTCAGGTCTCATGAATGTAGAAAATTAATCAAAATAACAAATAAGTATTGTCATATATTGACATGTAAAATAGTAATCCGGTTGACTTAAAACGTAGGAAATAACTTCAAACTGATTTTATTCAAAGCATACCTGTGTATATTTGAGATGCTTGCTTTTGTCATAATGAAGTAGCATAAAGAAACTTCTATAAAAATATGTAAAGAATACCTGGAGAAGAAACAGTAATAAAGGTCAGACATCTGGCTTGAAATCACAAATATGGAAAACATGACATTTAGTTCTCTGTCACTCAGTCACAGCCAATTTGTATCTCAACTCCATACTATTGAACACTTGTGCTCAGGAAAAGATTGCTAATACGGGTCCACCACCGATTTTCCAGCTCCTTTGGTTCCAGAGCCTTTCTGGATTATCCGTTTTGCCGGACCAGCAGGGGTCATAGCCCTGCGGGAAAAGGCCCTTCGAGTCCGCTTCAACCAGTGATCCCCTTACACTAACACTATCCTGCACATTAAGGACAATTTACAATTTTTACAGAAGCTAATTAACCTACAAATCTGTACGTCTTTGGAAAGTGGGAGGAAACCGGAGCAACTTGGGAAAACCCACGCGGTCACAGGGAGAATGTACAAACTTCACATGGACAGCATTTATGGTCAGGATCGAACCCAGGTCTCAGGTGCTGTAAGGCAGCAACTCTACCATTGCGCCACCACGCCGCCCCTTTTGGGGCTGGATCACCAGTTGCTGGAACATTTGGTGGTGGACCTGTATCAATTTTGTAATTTTTAATTGAGCCTGTCATAAAATGCAATTGGGTACCTAGATTTCTGTGAACAATTTACCACCAAACATGAAAATTATATGACTTGTAAAATGACTCATTAAACCAAGGCCTTGTTGATGCTTAAAGTGAGTGGAAAAGATCTTGCAGTATTATTTTTAAGCAGGTACAGAACCGGCCAACATTTATTCCTCCCAACATGTCTGCTAAAAGATTATTTGGTCATTATCAGAATGCTATGACAGTTTGTTGTGTGTTCTCCCATTGGAAATGTCCTGAAGTTATGAAGTCATACAGTGTGGAAACAGGCCCGTTGGCCCAACTTGCCCACGCCAGCCAACATGTCCCAGCTACATTGGTCCCACCTCCGTGCGTTTGGTCCATATCCCTCTAAACCTGTCCTATCCATGTACCTGTCTAACCTGTAAAAAAGAAATAATTTTACTACAAATTACGGAACAGTCATCTTTGAAATTATAATTGAAGCTTTTCTGGGGCTTTGAGTTCAGCAAGATTATTTCTCCATTACAAGCACAGCATGTTGAACATTACAAATTGTGTGTATAAAATGAAGCACATTTTCAGTGGTGCTCCTGGAAGGATTGTTAGCACAAATAATCAACTGTACTTTATGTAATCTGCATCATCTGTATAGTATGGCTGTATGGTATCTCAAATTTCAAAGTACCTTAATTGGTACACGTGACAATAAACTGACCTTGAAACCTTGAGTGAATCCACACCCTGTTTTCTTTTGTTCAAGAAGGAACCGCAAATGCTGAAAAATCGAAGGTAGACAAAAATGCTGGAGAAACTCAGCGGGTGCGGCAGCATCTATGGAGCGAAGGAAATAGGCAACGTTTCGGGCCGAAACCCTTCTTCAGACTTTTGCCTACCTTCCCCATTTTCTTTTTCCAACTTAAAGGAATATTTGATATTCAGCACCATTGGAGTTTACAGCACCAAGAAGCTAACTAGCTCAATAAATCTTTGTTAATTTTCAGCTAGAACGAACCAATAATAAACTGCATTCCCATATCTCATTCAGAACTTGGTAATTTATTTTGCTTTAAATATTCATCCTGTTACAGCATAAAATATGTTTGATCCTATTACGCCTCTGTGGGCATAATCTACTGTTCATTTATCCGTTCTTTATAATCTCAGGTGTCACTGGCTCAACTGCATTCCATTTTCTAACACTCTCAACACCAGTTCCATATTTATGGCTCAAAACGCACAGATTCCCCAACTAGAGAGAAAAATGCTTCTCAAATCTTTCCCTGCTCCACTAGAAATTGCCTTAATAACTCCTGTCAATCTTCATAGTTTGTTTTTCATCGCTGTTATCACCCTATTTTATCATTGTGTTTATTCTGCACCGCCTGGAAATTCAATCACCCAACATTCGCTACAGCACATTTTGCAATTTTTAAGAATGTTTTCATTCATGGGGTGTGGATGTTGCTGGTTGGACGGACAGTTCTTGTCCAATCCTAACTGAGTCAATAGACAATAGATAATAGGTGCAGAAGTAGGCCATTCGGCCTTCAATGTGATCATGGCTGATCATCCCCAATCAGTACCCCTTTCCTGCCTTCTCCCCATTCCCCTGACTCCTCTATCTTTAAGAGCCCTATCCTGCTCTCTCTTGAAAGCATCCAGAGAACCTACCTCCACCGCCCTCTGAGGCAGAGAATTCCACACACTCACAACTCTGTGAGAAAAAGTGTTTCCTCGTCTCCGTTCTAAATGGTTTACCCCTTATTCTTAAACTGTGGCCCCTGGTTCTGGACTCCCCCAACATCGGGAACATGCTTCCTGCCTCTCACGTGTCCAAACCCTTAATAATCTTGTTTCAATAAGATCCCCTCTCATCCTTCTAAACACCAGAATATACAAGCCCAGCCCCTCCATTCTTTCAGCACATGACAGTCCTGCCATCCCGGGAATTAATCTTGTAAACCTACACTGCACACCCTCAATAGCAAGAATGTCCTTCCTCAAATTAGGGAACCAAAACTGCACGCAATACTCCAGGTGTGGTCTCACTAGATCTCTGTACAACTGCAGAAGGACCTCTTTGCTCCTATACTCGACTCCTCTTGTTATAATGCCAACACGCCATCCGCTTTCGCAGGCAGAAGGCTGTGAAGGCCAGGTCAGTGGATATTTTTAAGGCAGAAATAGATTCTTGGTTAGTACAGGTGTCAGAGGTTATGGGAAGAAAGCAGGAGAATGGGGTTAGCAGGGAGAGGTAGATCAACCATGATTGAATGATGAAATAGACTTGAAGGGCCGAATGGCCAAATTCTACTCCTATCACTTCAAGGTTCAATTGGTTCACATGTACCAATTAAGGTACAGTGAAATTCGATTTACCATTCAGCCATACTAAAAAAAAAATTAAAAAAAGACAAACAACTACATAAAAGTTAACATAAACATCACCCACAGAAGATTCCCAACAGTCCTCACTGCGATGGAAGGCAATAAAGTTCAATCTTCTTCCTCTTTATTCCCTTATAACCTGAAACATCACCTATTCCTTTTCTCCAGAGATGCTGCCTGGCCCGTAGGGTTGCTCCAGTATTTTGTGCCTATCTTTGGTGTAAGCCAGCATCTCCAGTTCCTTCCTACGCATGTCCCAGGAACAGCTATCACTTGGTACTGCTAGGACAAATAGGTCCACCCTGCACTAACTGGACAGGGACTTACCAGACATATTGCTTACTTACCTTTCATTGTTCAGAGACTTACCACCCCCAGCTGCACCAACCACACACCAGCTACCTCTTCAGTAGCCAGGTAAGGTGCCCATGACCTCCCTATTCTTAGTCCCTGATGGTGGTCTCAATGTCCTACACCACCACACTGATCACATAACACATCATTGCCCCCAATCCTTGAATCCCCGCTCTACCATCTTTCTCCACCATCCAACTCCCCACACAGCATACCCTTATTCTGCTGTCCCTTCCACGTGTCTCACTCCCCCCGCCCCCACCCTCGACCAAACCCCAGCAGTCTCTGTCACAATTTGGTCTATGTTTGGTGCCCATCCCAGGTCCCAGACAGCACACTGTCATCACCAGAAGTGTGCATTTCAGTCACAACATGGATATCAATCAACTTTACAGCAAGTTCGGGGGACAGGCGGCAATTAAAGCTGTTTCTCAATGACAAGAATCAATGGCATCCATGGCTTTCAAGTTCAATGTAATTAGATGCCCAAAACTACCAATGCAACCTTCCCTTGTACATTTATCATCAGTACTTTGTTTGCCTGCTCCATTCACAACCCCAAAGGGTTTATTTTATCACTCTGATGTTACCTCTCAAAACTTGCACTCAAGTCATTTGCATCTTCTTTCCCCCCCCCCCCTTAACTTTCCTCGCTAATCATTCAACAATCCATTGATCAATCACTCCTATTCCTCATTTCTTCTTTCTAAATCCATCACACAACACTTTTCCAAATGTAGTCATATTTACCATTGCCTGCGAATCCCACCAACATTTGTTTTGTAAATTGTTGAGGCCCCTTAACTTCGCCTCATTCTATTTTGCCTGTAAGGCAACCAAAGACATATGTCAAGAGTACTTGGAACTTTTAATGATCCAAAACATCATTGGACTAAAATACAAAACATCTGCATACTGACAACTTAAACAATTGAGCTCAAAGGCATGATCATTATGTAGCAAATATGTTTCTTATCAGTTACCAAGGTTCGTCTGCTGGAAAATGATCTAGGATGATAGGTTTGCCTTTTGCTCTCATAATAGCCTTTGTTAGCTTCTGATCTGCAAACAATGTTTGTTAATATCAGATATAAGGATGGAAGTGATTCCCATAAAGAAAGTTAAAGAGGAGCAGCTGAGTTAGACTCTGATGGAAGTTATTGTTCAAATACCTAGTGGTGTGCAAATGGCAGTAGACTGCACAACATTGTGCTGCTGGGAATGACATTTTAAACATTAAGGTGTGAGAAATAATAAGCAAGAGTCAAGGAGGACAAAGAACTGGATAACCAAACACCCCATCCATCACATGTCTGCTTCTCCCTCTTGGTCCCTCAAGTAAATCTTTGGCTGTTACTGTCCAACCCCTACATCAAACCTCTAAACTACAATCCCTCAGTCCTTTCAAACTCAACCCTACCTTCTGGCCCAAAGCGTTGGAGTAACTCAGCGGTGCTGGCACCATCATCACAGAAAGGATGGGTTGCACTTGAACCCGAGGGGGACCAATATCCTGGCGGGGAAATTTGCAAAGGCCACTGGGGAGACTTTAAACTAGAATGGTTGGGGCGAGGGATGCAAATAGCAAAAGCTAGTAGACAGAATGGGAGGCAGGAAGCAGAAAAGGGAAGCACTCGGACACAAGAGGAGAAAGAAAAAAAAGGAAATAAACAGAGAATAAGAGATGGGGGGTTTCTTAAATGTGCATATTTTAATGCTAGGAGCATTGTAAGAAAGGTGGATGAGCTTAGAGTCTGGATAGACACCTGGAAGTATGATGTTGTGGCGATCAGTGAAACATGGTTGCAGGAGGGCTGTGATTGGAAACTAAATATTCCCGGATTTCGTTGCTTCAGGTGTGATAGAATTGGAGGCGCAAGAGGTGGAGGTGTTGCATTGCTAGTCAGGGAAGATATTACAGCAGTGCTTTGGCAGGATAGATTGGAGGGCTCATATAGGGAGGCTATTTGGGTGGAACTGAGAAGTGGGAAAGGTGTAGCAACACTTATAGGGGTATGTTATAGACCGCCAAATGGGGAACGAGAATTGGAAGAGCAAATATGTAAAGAGATAGCAGATATTAGTAGTAAGCACAAGGTAGTGATTGTGGGAGATTTCAACTTTCCACACATAGACTGGGAAACACATTCTGTAAATGGGCTGGATGGTTTGGAGTTTGTAAAATGTGAGCGGGATAGTTTTTTGCAGCAATACATAGATGTGCCTACTAGAGGAGGGGCAGTGCTGGACCTCCTGTTAGGAAATGAGACGGGACAGGTGGCGGAGGTATGCGTTGGGGAGCACTTCGGGTCCAGTGATCACAATACCATTAGTTTCAATATAATTATGGAGAAGGACAGAACTGGGCCTAGGGTTGAGATTTTTGATTGGAGAAAGGCTAACTTTAACGAGATGCGAGATGATTTAAAAGGCGTGAACTGGGACATTTTGTTTTATGGGAAAGATGTAGAGGAGAAATGGAGGACATTTAAAGGGGAAATTTTAAGAGTACAGAATCTTTATGTTCCTGTTCGGTTGAAAGGAACCAATAAAAATTGGAAAGAGCCCTGGTTTTCAAGGGAAATTGGACATCTTGTTCGGAAAAAGAGGGAGATCTACAATAATTATAGGCAGCATGAAGTAAATGAGGTGCTTGAGGAGTATAAGGAATGTAAAAAGAACCTTAAGAAAGAAATTAGAAAAGCTAAAAGAAGATATGAGGTTGCTTTGGCAAGTAAGGTGAAAGTAAATCCTAAGGGTTTCTACAGCTATATTAATAGCAAAAGGATAACAAGGGATAAAATTGGTCCATTGGAAAGACCGAGTGGACAGCTATCTGCAGAGCCAAAAGAGATGGGGGAGATATTGAACAATTTCTTTTTTTCGGTATTCACCAAGGAGAAGGATATTGAATTATGTGAGGTAAGGGAAACTAGTAGAGTAGCTACGGATAGTTTCAAAGTAAAAGAAGTACTGACACTTTAAAAAAATATAAAAGTGGATAAGTCTCCAGGTCCTGACAGGATATTCCCTAGGACATTGAGGGAAGTTAGTGTAGAAATAGCCGGGGCTATGACAGAAATATTTCAAATGTCATTAGAAACGGGAATAGTCCCCGAGGATTGGTGTACTGCGCATGTTGTTCCATTGTTTAAAAAGGGTTCTAAAAGTAAACCTAGCAATTATAGACTGGTTAGTTTGACTTCAGTGGTGGGCAAATTAATGGAAAAGATACTTAGAGATAATATATATAAGTACCTGGAAAAAAAAGGGTCTAATTAGGAACAGTCAACATGGATTTATGCCTGGAAGGTCATGTTTGACTAATCTTCTTGAATTTTTTGAAGAGGTTACTAGGGAAATTGACGAGGGTAAAGCAGTGGATGTTGTCTATATGGACTTCAGTAAGGCCTTTGACAAGGTTCCTCATGGAAGGTTGGTTAAGAAGGTTCAACTGTTGGGTATAAATGCAGGAATAGCAAGATGGATTCAACAGTGGCTGAATGGGAGAAGCCAGAGGGTAATGGTGGATGGCTGTTTGTCGGGTTGGAGGCAGGTAACTAGTGGGGTACCTCAGGGATCTGTGTTGGGTCCTTTGTTGTTTGTCACGTACATCAATGATCTGGATGAAGGGGTGGTAAATTGGATTAGTAAGTATGCAGATGATACCAAGATAGGGGGTGTTGTGGATAATGAAGATGATTTCCAAAGTCTACAGAGTGATTTAGGCCAGTTGGAAAAAATGGGCTGAAAGATGGCAGATGGAGTTTAATGCTGATAAATGTGAGGTGCTACACCTTGGCAGGGCAAATCAAAATAGGACGTACATGGTAAACGATAGGGAATTGAAGAATACAGTTGAACAGAGGGATCTGGGAATAACCGTGCATAGTTCCTTGAAGGTGGAATCTCATATAGATAGGATGGTAAAGAAAGCTTTTGGTATGCTAGCCTTTATAAATCAGAGCATTGAGTATAGAAGCTGGGATGTAATGTTAAAATTGTACAAGGCATTGGTGAGACCAAATCTGGAGTTTGGTGTACAATTTTGGTCGCCCAGTTATAGGAAGGATGTCAACAAAATAGAGAGGGTACAGAGGAGATTTACTAGAATGTTGCCTGGGTTTCAACAGCTAAGTTACAGAGAGAGGTTGAATAAGTTAGGTCTTTATTCTCTGGAGCGCAGAAGGTTAAGGGGGGACTTGATGGAGGTCTTTAAAATGATGAGAGGGATAGACAGAGTTGATGTGGACAAGCTTTTCTCTATGAGAATAGGGAAGATTCAAACAAGAGGACATGACTTTAGAATTATGGGACAGAGGTTTAGGGGTAACATGAGGGGGAACTTCTTTACTCAGAGAGTGGTAGCGGTGTGGAATGAGCTTCCAGTGGAAGTGGTGGCGGCAGGTTCGTTGGTATCATTTAAAAATAAATTGGATAGGCATATGGAGAAGGGTATGGAGGGTTATGGTATGAGTGCAGGCAGGTGGGACTAAGGGAAAAAAGTTGTTCGGCATGGACTTGAAGGGCCGAGATGGCCTGTTTCCGTGCTGTAATTGTTATATGGTTATATGGTTATCTCTGGAGGACAAAGATAGGCAACATTTTGGGAGAGGACCCTTCTTCAAGCTCTGAAGAAGGGTCCCGACCCAAAGCGTCGCCTATCCATAACCTCCAGAGATGCTGCCTGAGCCGCTGATTTAATCCAGCACTTTGTCTTTTTTGTGAACCAACATCTGCAATTCCTTATGTCTACATTTGACAGGAAATCGGTGGTGGACCTGTAAAAAGCCCAACTTTTTCAGAAGTTGCAAAAAAAGACACAAACGATTTGTTGGTTAGTACCTAAAATTGGAGGGGTCAATATTCATATTGTTAGTTTGTCAGTTACCCAAGTGGAAAATGACAAGCGGAAACTGCTCCTCCAGTTTGCATGTGGCCTCACTCTGGGAACAAAGGCGCCCAGGACAGAAAAGTCAGTATAGGAATGGGAAGAGGAGTTGCAATGGTGAACAACTGGGAGATCCAGTACATCTGCCAAGGCATCTAATATAGCATTCCTCTCATGAGCTTGTGGGAAATTTATGTGAAATACTATTTGATAGTAGAATGGCTACATTGGAGGTTGCAGGAGTGCACAAATTCGTACATCATTTTATCATTGGTGCATTTACATTCATGATGTTACTGTTCAAAGCAACAAAAACTTGCTATAGCAACTCTGTCTATTTTCACATGGGTTTCCCGAACTAAACGTTACAAGATCACATTTACATAATTAAAGTGAAATTTGAATAGTTCCATTAAAAAATTGTATAAGTAAACAAATTGTTTGTTCCTTGTCTCGTAATATTTTCTTGCACTCCTGCTAATGGATTTCATTTACTTATGAGAATAAGTATAACACCCTATGATGGAAAACTGAATCAAACACACCAGCAGCTGAGATAAAAATTGTAAATGTTTGATCGGTATTGTAAAATGATTCATTCACTTCACTCGAGAAAGATGGAAGAAAAGACTTGAAAGTTCTTGAAGAAAAGACTTGAAAGATGGAAGAAGACTTGAAAGTTCTCTCCTAACCACTATATATCCCCTTTCTCTTGGAAAGTATTCTGTAAATCTATCCTTTTGAGTACTTATTTGATTGCGTCCCAAGATTTTCCACTGAGTCTCAGTGTCCAATGTTGCTTGACCATAACGCATACTGCTAAGTTGTTGGAACTTGGCAATACAGAAGTCCAAGCTGTTTATTAGGGACTAAAGCTTTATTCTTAAGTTCTTGCACAATGATCTTTAACTTAGGGATGCTTCTGTTCCCTCCACTGTAAATACACTAATAATTGGACTTTACAAAATGTGGGATCATCATGAGGGATGCTTCTGTCCCCTCCACTGTAAATACACTAATAATTGGACTTTACAAAATGTGGGATCATCATGAGCATCAGAGTAACTGAGCAAGTACTTGCAGGATCAAAGATGGCATGGAAAACCAAAACTTGCACCATGCACATCAGCAAAGCAAAATGCAGCAAGATGGCATAGGTCATGCTATGACGCCAATCAAACTATGCTAGGTCTTTTGGTCCACCCATTTTAGAAATATGGTTTGAAGCATTTTATCGGGATGTATCACAGCATGGTTTGGGAAAAGCTCAATCTAAGACTGCAAGAAATTGCAGTGAATTATGGATGCACAAACCAACCTCCTTTACATTTACTCCATTTATACCTCACGGTGCCTCAGCACGGCCACCAACATAATGAAGGATAAGTCGCACCCTGGCCACTTCCCCTTCTCCCCTCTCCCATTGGGCAAAAAGTACAGAAATGTGAATGCGCACACCTCCAGATTCAGGGACAATTTTTTCCCCAGCTGTACCCAGGCAACAACCATCCTACCAACAACTGGAGAACAGTCCTGAGCTACTCCCCACCTCAATGGAGACTCTCTTTGATCTCTGATCGAACTTTACTGGATTTTATCTTGCACTAGACCTTATTCACATTATTCCCTTTACCATGTATCTGTACACGGTGGGTGGCTCGAGTATAATCATGTATTGTCTTTCCGCTGACTAGTTAACACGCAACAAAAGCTTTTCACTGGTAGACAAAAATGCTGGAGAAACTCAGCGGGTGAGGCAGCATCTATGCAGCGAAGGAAATAGGCAACGTTTTGAGTCGAAACCCTTCTTCAGAAGAGTCGAAAATGTCACACCAGTCGAAAATGTCAGTAGCCACCATAGACCATGGCAAGTCAGGAACTAGGTGCTGCAAAAGGGGCTCTTCCTGTTGACGTGGAGCCATGCTGTTGCACACAACACAGGACTGTACCCTCTGGCGCATATAATCTGACATGACAGGCCAGAAAGGCTCATTCCTCATTGCACCGTAGCTTCAGAACCTCCGTGTATGGCGTCAAAGTACTTCTGTGGGAGTGAAGCCGGGATCACTGCCTTATGGCCCTTTTTGATAACCCCGTCTTTAATGGCCAGTTCGTCTCGGACAGAAAAATACGGCCGAACAGCAAGAGGAAGCGAATGCTGATTGCCAGGACACTCGTGATTGATGACCGAGGCGAGCATCTGCAGGGTGGCATCTTCAGCCGTACGAACCACCAAGGTATCCAGATGTGAAGGATGAGTGAAATCAATTGCCATGACGTCAAATGTCTATTTCTGATGTGTGCTGGGCGCTCGACCTCCTGGGAGCACGGGATAATGTGCCAGCCAGATACATGTGCTTACCCTGAGAGTGAGAGAGATATCATAGTTCTGGAGCTACAGCATCATTCTTTGCAGCTGTACCAGCGCAGAATGTATAGGCTTGTTTACAATGGTAACCAAAGGTTGGTGGTCGGTCCCTACGGTAACAGCCTTGCCAAAAATGTAATAGTTGAATTTCACACATGCAAAGACCACTGCCAGTATACCTCATCTCCGTGTCTGTCATCATCCTGGAGGCACAAACAACAGGCTGCTCATCCTGCAGGCATGCTGCACCGAGGCTGAACTGGGATGCATCACAGGGCAAAGTAACAGGTTTATTGGCATCGTAATAAGCAAGGGTATGTAGGCATGACATCTGACGTTTTAGACTGTCAAAATCATGTTGCTGCTCTTTGTGCCATGTCCAGCAATGTCTTGTGAGTAAGTTGCCTCAAGGGAGCCGAGATGTCGGTGAAGTTGGGAACTAATTTTCTGAGGTAATTAACCATGTCCAGAAATCTCTGCAGGCCTGCAACATCAGTGAGTGTGGACAAGTCGCTAACAGCCACGGTCTTAGAAGGATCCGCCTTGAGACCATCAGCTGTGAAAATATGCCCCACGTAGCTCACCTGGTTAACACGGAACTGACATTTTTGGGAATTACAAATCGACAGCTCATAAGTCTCACAGACTGCGATAGCTCTATCCAGAGTTATTGCAGGATCTCAGACAAGCTTCCATCTCAGTTTGTCATTAAAAAGATCACATACCAACGGTCTTTAATAAATTCGTCTTTGATATCACCAAATCTGCAAGTTCCTGCAGCCTTCTTGATAGCACAAACAAAATATTAAATAATTTTGTTCTCATTCTGGTATCTTGAGAAAAATTTCACACGTTCGATGACTGGATTAGCTCGAGGGTTACACAATTGTCAAAACTTTCTCTTGAGACACTCCGGGTCGTCCGGCGACTAAGCAAAGAGAGAGAAGTGCCCTGCCTTTGGTCAAGTTTGCCATGGGTGTAAAAGACGAAACCATTCCTGGAAATGTTGCAGTATATCCTCCATTGCTTTACTGTAGATGATAGTTAATTTTTATAGCTTTATATACATATTACTCCTGCATGCTTTATGATTGCCCTTTGGGCAAAAGCCCAAGAAGGGGGATGTAGATCAAACAGTGTTGCTGATTTGATCCGTGTTTGGTTTTGCAGCTGATGACCTGATCCATAATCCATGTCAGGTTTTCCACACCACCACCACCTCGTGGCATGCGGGTAGCCATGCTGTTTTTTAGTTATAACTGATGAGCCTACAGTACTCATCTCGATGGTCTCTGTATGCATGCAAATTAAAGCACTTGTTATGATATATAATGACTCTGTATCATAAGTACTTTGCACACTAGGTATACTGGAACTAAATAAACTAAACAGCAACAAGCCGAAACAAGTTTTAGGATCCTGTATCGATGTTATATTTGTCGACATTCCTTAAAATTACACCAGTTAAAGTTAAATGCATTGCAAATTTTTTTATATTTGATGGATAACAGAATATGAATCTATCTTCCTGCTAAAATCAGTGCAAAATGCATTGCAAATTTTTTTATATTTGATGGATAACAGAATATGAATCTATCTTCCTGCAAAAATCAGTAAAAAGCTTCATCTCATGGCTGAAGGAAATCTCTCGACTTTATTGGAAAGTTGCTGGAGCAGCTGCATTCACATTAGAATCATTTGAAGCCTTTCTATCCCTTACAGATATAATAGTAAGATTAAACAAGAACTTACCAGTTTGATCTTTATTTTATGAGGAGTCGAGTTGAGGGACTACGTGAAGAACCCCGTACAGCCGTTGGTGCGTCAATCTTCAAAGCAGCGGAGTGAACTCACAGATAACAACAACTGAAGTATAAATGTAAGATAACGAAGACTAGAACTACCAGATGAAATCTATGAGGGCTGGGAGCGGAGGGCACGTAGTCCCTCAACTCGACTCCTCATAAAATAAAGATCAAACTTCAAACTGGTAAGTTCTTGTTTAATCTTACTATTTTACTTCGGAGTCACGTGAGTGACTACGTGAAGACTTCAAAGCTCTGTGATTTCACGCCGCAGACTCAAATCCGGCGTTCACACTGCATTGATTGACTGAAAGTCGTTAACAATCAATAATACATCAATAATGATGCTTCTTAAATGAATAACAGTTTATTTACAAACGAAACCACAACAAACCCCACTAACTCAGGGGGAAACTATAACAGAACTCAAAACAGAATCAGCAAACACCCCCAGCCTTGAAATCGGCTTGTGGTAAAACTTTTCAAAAGTCAGCTCACTGGACCATCCTGCGGCCGCGAGAATATGGTCTATAGGCACGTCCATCGCCCTTGCCGCGGAAGTTGATGCCGCCCTGGTGGAATGAGATTTGAATTTATCAGTATCAATTCCAGCACTTCCCAGAACCTGCTTCAACCACCTTGAAATTGTTTGCACCGACACCTTACTGTGTGGTTTTTTGTGGCTAATAAATAATGCAGACTCTGTTCCTCGTAGGGCTTTAGTAACGTCAATGTAACGAGATAAATGTGAGACTACACACAAGCGATCATCTGTGGGGTATGCTGAAAACACAACCTTACATCCTGTCATGCCGATTCTACTATGTTTAAGCAAATCATAGACATAAAATATAATGGCATCTGCCGACACCTGCATTCTGTCTATCCGTAGCTTTTGCAAAGTTTGTACACGTTGGGCTGAAACCAACGCCATAAGCATGACCAGCTTCAAACTTAATTTGGCTAAAGATAAGCTTGCAACAGGAACCCACTGGCGAAGAAGCATAAAAACTTCACTCACATTCCAAATACCGGCATACCTGGGTTTAGGAGGATTAGAATTAAAAACTCCCTTCATAAATCGTGAAACTAACGGATGTGTCCCTACTGAACGCAATTCTGAATTCATGGCCAAATAAGAAGACAGAGCACTTCTGGCTGTATTGATCGCACTGTAACTTAATTTTTGATCAAAATAAAGACTGGACAAAAACTCCAATACATCTGTAATGCCTGCAGTTTGATATGAAATGTTCTGGTGTAGACAGAATTGCTCCCACTTCCTTATCGAGGTGACATACTGCTGCTGTGTACTATCCCTGCAGGCCGACGTGAGAACATCCACAGTACGATCAGACAGTCCTCTCCCCAGGTATGGCCTCCTCAAAATCTGCAAATCAACAGGTCAATACGATCATGTAAAGGATGTTGATCCCCAGTTACTGGATTTACCAGTAGATTTTCATTCTTGGGAATAATCATGTGAGGCTCCCTAGCCATTTGTAATACCAGAGGAAACCATGCTTGTGTAGGCCAATCCGGCACTACCAATATCCCTGAAGCAGAATCCTGCGTGACCTTTTGCAAGCATCTACTGATGAGACAGAATGGAGGAAATACATACACAAACATTCCTCCCCAATGCAGCGAGAAAGCATCTACCGCTGCTGCACCAGGATCTGGTTCCCATGAAACATATCTGGGCAACTGATGATTTAACCTAGATGCAAACAAATCAATGTCTGGCATTCCATACCGAACAACCACTTGATTAAATACATCCTGATTTAACATCCATTCCATGTCATTAAACTGACGTGATCTAGTGTCAGCTACCGTGTTAAATCTACCTGGCAAATAAATTGCCGAAATCCAGATATTTTTGTCAATGCACCAGCTCCAAACCTGGTTAGCCAGTCTATCACAAGACTGTGACTTGACTCCACCCATGTGGTTTACATATGCCACTGCTGTGGTGTTGTCAATCTGAACCTGCACATGCAAGTCCCTACTGGTAGAACAATAAGCCTTAAGGCCATACCAGGTTCCCAATAACTCTAAATAATTGATCCCTCTCAATTGAAGCAGGGATGACTCTTCCGCATTCCATCTACCTCCACAGCTGGAAGACAAATCTGTTGCACCCCAGCCTAGTGCACTAACATCAGTCTGTAATACCATTGAAGGCGGTTCCACCGAAACCTTCCTAAAACTTTTTGGAGCATTTACTATCCACCATTGTATGTCGGAAATTGCCCCAGCTGACAACTGCATAGGCCTGTCAAAATGTCCCATTTGTATTCTCAGTGCCTGTTCCTTTAATCGTTGTAATTGTTGATAATGCAGAGGACCATACTGCACAGCTGGAAAAGCAGCTACCAGCTTACCAATCAGCTGAGCTACTTGTCTAATTGAAGGCCGTTGTTCTCCAAGGAGATTAACACAATCCTCAATCAACTGTTGCAATTTGTCCCTGGGCAAAAATACCAACATGTGATTTGAATTAATGGTAAATCCCAAATAATCAATGACTTGAACTGGTGATAATTTGGATTTATCTGGATGAACAACGAACCCTAATTGTTGAAAAGTGAACTTAACAACTGAAACTGACAACAGAGCTTCAGCATGAGTCTTTCCAACAATCAGAATATCATCTAAATAGGCCATTACCACATGCCCTGAGCTCTGAGTAATGCTAACACAGGTTTTACCAATTTAGTAAATAGTCTAGGGGCTGAAGTTAATCCATTAGGCAGTGCCTTAAATTGCCACAGCTGACTCATCCAAATGAATTTCAAATATCTTCTATCATCACCATGAATAGACACTGAGTAATATGCATCTTTCAAATCAATGCTAGCCATATAACACCCTTTGGAAATTAGATGTTTGGCTGTAGAAAATGTTTCCATTTTGAAATGCCTATAACAGACAAACTTGTTCAAACTTGTTAAATCCAGGATAATTCTACATCCCCCAGTCTTTTTAGCCCTAGGAAAAATACTTGACACGAATTGACAACTTTGATAGACTGATGTCTCAATTACCCCTTTCTTGTGTAATGAACTAATTTCTGTTTGTATAAGCACATTTTCTTCATCTGAAAATATAAGTTTCTGACTTGGAGCATGTTGAGTGGGTGGTCTCTCATTAGAGTCAAATTCAATTTTTACCCCTTCAATACTGTTCAATATAAACACATCTGACGTTAACTCCTGCCATTGTTTGAGAAACAATTTTAACCTTCCCCCAACTTCAACAATACTTAATTAATTCTCTCTCGAAGGCACATCCCTTACCTGCATATGTCCTTGTAGACCTTGTTGTCCACGGCCCCTTGAGAAAGGCGCCTTGCCCTTCATACCGGTGGCAGCCTGCCAATTCCGATATTGGAGACCTGTATGGCTGGTTCCTTCACCTGCCACCGAACTGGTACCTCTTTGATAAGGATAAAACCTTTTTCCTGGTTTACCAGCTGTCTTAATGAGGCCCATAGTTTTTACGTCCTCATGACATTCTTTCACTCTTTTAACCAGATCCCCTCCGAACAGCAGGTTTCTTGGCGGTACACTAGGTGGTTTGCACAAAGCCGCCAAATTAGGATTAATTACCGGCCTTATAGCGGCTCTTCTGATATTATTAATTTCAAAAAATGCACTGCAAAACAGTCCTAGTGCATCTTGATGGGCCTCAGACATATTCCCGGTATCAATAATTTTCACCAAAGCCGTAAGCCCTGCCGAGAACAATCTGAGCACTTTTTGAAATTTCATCTCCTGAGCCCTAGCTGACACCCCCAACTGTGTCCAAATCTGATGATTCACCACTGGTACTTTCAGAAGGTCGCAATTAATAGGAGCCTCGTACTTCTTGGCGGTGTCATCCATGGCTAACTCCTGCAGCTGGTGGGAGAGCATATATTGAATAGCTGCAGCCAATTCTTCCCCAATCGGCTCTCCTGCCTCTCTGGGCATAGCAAATTTTCCAGCAATATTCGGAATTACCTCCAACTGAACTCCCTTACTGCTCTCCCCCACCACAGACTCGGTGTCAGCGAACTGCACCATTGGAACATCCTCCTCACAGGCAGGATATTCCTGCAGCCCTGTAAAAGGTGCTGCTGGCTCAGGCTCTCCAACAGCCTGGCTTGGGCACCACTCCTCCTCCCGGAGCTGGTCCCTGTCGAGCATTCTTTGCAATAGAATCTCGACCTGGGAGAGCCGTGAGCAAACGGACTCTATAGGAGAGGGTAGAACCTCCAGGCTCGACACTGGGTCAACGGGCCTATCTGACTTACCAGTGGCCTTCCGCCCTACTGGCAAGCCTACACTGCTCGAAGGCAGTGGGTCCGCAATCGCTGGCTGTATAGCCGGCATCGGACCAGGTGCACAAGACGGGCCTCCACCAACAACACTCTCCTGGTCGTCAACCTTCTTCCCTCCGGAGCGCCTCGCCGCCACCTTTTTCACTTTCTGCAACATTCTCCAAAACGTTCACCAACCGTCGCAGAAAATGAACTCTGAAAAATTTTAAAAACTTACCTCGAGTTTTTAAACTTACCGCTTGGAGGAGCGCTGCTGCTCCAACCGGCCGACTGCACCAATGCGTCTGACGTCATGACGCACCAACGGCTGTACGGGGTTCTTCACGTAGTCACTCACGTGACTCCGAAGTAAAATTTCACATACTCTGGGCTTTCAATTATTTCCTGCTCACTTACACTTGTCTAAAATAGCATTCAAGCCTGTATATTCTCCTCTTGTAAAATTCAGTAACATCTTCATTTCAAACAAACGTCAAGAGTGTACTAAAAATGAACTAAAAATCCTACAGGTTTTTGCTGGAAGGGCATATCCCTTGACTTGGCAACAACTGACAATAACATAATTAAAACCAGAAACATTTCTGTGAGAAATCTTGGTGCAGACTCACACCCTATTTAACAGTGTTGCCAAGAGTAGCACTTCACAAAAAAGCTAGTGTTCAACAGGCTTGCAGACAATCATTGGGTGAATAACTATTACTTTCCTGTAAACAAGAACCTACCTGTAAATGACATTTGCTCCCACAGATCATATCCTTTTCCTCAACTATCAATGGTAAACTTTTATTGCTCTGCAATATCACAATGTTCTTCTCTTCTAAACTTGGACATTAAATAACAAGAACTGAAAGCTAAATAACCGTATCAGTGAGATAGAAACATAGAAATTAGGTGCAGGAGTAGGCCATTCGGCCCTTCGAGCCTGCACCGCCATTCAATATGATCATGGCTGATCATCCAACTCAGTCTGTAGGTAGGAGATGTCTGTAGGTAAACTATTGTTCACTTTGTATCCACGATAATGCTACAAAGAAACAGTTGTAGTGGCATCTAGTTGTGGGGTGGGAAGGTCAGAATCCTCATCATTGCTCAGTTCAGTCACGTGACCACGGTGGTTCGTTCGCAGGCTGTTAGGATGTGTCAGTTAGTCAGTGCTCCTTCCAGCAACAGGAGCTATTATTGTTAGTTCAGTTAGACACACGTACTTCAATATTTAGTTTCCCCCTAGTGTGACGGCCCCGCCTGTTCACCCTGTTCCGCCTGTTGGCCCTGTCCCGCCTGGTCCCATCTGTTCGCCCAGTTCCACCGGTGGCGCCAGTTGTGCCAGTCCCTCCTGTCTCCACTCGGTCTGGTCTTGTCATTCGGACACCTGCTCGTTTCATATCCTCAGGTTCCGGGTGGGGGGGGGCCTGTAGCAGCACCTAGTGGTGGGATGGGGAGGTCAGAACCCTCATCATTGGTCGGTTCGGTCACATGATTGCGGGGGTTCGTTCGCAGGCTTTTAGGGTGTGTCAGTCAGTGCTCCTTCCAGCTATTATTGTTAGTTCAGTCAGACACGTGTACTTCACGAGTATTGTTTAATTTTTATTGAAAATGAAGATCATTTTACTCAACCTGTCTGGCCTCGCTACACAGTACAATATTTGGATTCCCCCCTGTCAGAGCCATAAATCCTCTTCAATCTTTAAATATTTTTTTAATTTGTCCTTAAAATGCTATAATTAAGTCATTCTGTTTGCAATTAATTCATTTATTCAGATTTACCTGTTTTAATGCAATCCACATTCCAGGCTAAATTGCTGGATGAACATTTGTCTAACCTCTTCAAAGTAAGGGTTCACAGTCTGAAGAAGGGTCTCGACCCAAAACGCCACCCATTCCTTCTCTCCAGAGATGCTGCCTGGCCCGCTGAGTTACTCCAACAATTTGTGTCTACATTTGTCTAACCTCTCTGTATGCACTAACTATTAATCTGAATTATACCTTTATTTCTGATTGATCTCCCTATTTGTTATATTTGAGTTTGATGATTATATTTATGAATGGTATATCTGATCTGTTTGGCTAGAATTGCACTGTACCTCGCTACATGCGACAATAATAAACCTAAACTTAAATAATCACTCACAAAGTACTGGAGTAACTCAGCGGTCAGGCAGCATCTCATAGAAACATAGAAAATAGGTACAGGAGGCCATTCAGCCCTTCAAGCCAGCACCACCTGACCAAGGCTGTTCATCCAGAATCGGTAACCCGTTCCTGCTTTCTCCCCATATCCCTTGATTCTGTTTAGCCCTAGGAGCTTTCCCCAACTCTCTCTTGAATACATCCAGTGAATTGGCCTCCACTGACTTCTGGGGGTAGAGAATTCCACTCAATATCTCCTCAAGGTATGCTTACTTGCGACACTTCTTCAAAAAAAGTCACAAATGGTTCATCGCAATTTTGAAAGTATTCCATCCATTAATTTTCCAATGGACTCAAACCTCCTGTTACTGATTAATAAAATACATATCCAGTAATTAATTGCCACTTTTCATATTTAAACATTTTGAATGAATTGTTCAAAGTAGCAATATTTTATATTGTATCAACTGCATTTGGGATTTCATTCATAAATATATAGTGGAAGGCGAAATGGTGAAAATAGCATCAAAATAAACTGTGCCATTTTTACACTTACCATCCAAAGCAGAAGATAGCAAAATATATACCAATCATTGTAACGACCACATGACGTACAACAGTCCCCGCTCTACTGGGACTGAGGTAAAGACGGAACCAGAAGGCAGCGAACAAGGCAAACAACTGACAGACTGTAAAATTAACCTGAAAAGAAAAAGGTGCAGCTTGAGCAAACAATGGTCAGATTTTGAGTCCAGTTCTATTTGTTGCAATGTTTTCTGATAGTCATACAACGTGTAAATAGGCCCTTCGGCTCAACTTGCCCAAGCCAACCAAAATGCCTCCCCTACGCTTGTGCCACCTGCTCACGTTTGGCCCTTATCCCTCTAAACCTTTTCCTATCCATGTAACTGTCCAAATGTCTATTAAATGTTATCATAGTACCTGCCTCAACTGCCTCCTCTGGCTGCTCGTTCCATATACCCACCAGCGTGTCCATGGAAAAGGTTGCCTCTCTCACCTTAAACCGGTGTCCTTGGGCTCTTGATTCCTCTGCTCTGGGAAATAAAAACATTGGTGTATTCACCCTATCTACCCCCCTCATGATTTTATAAACAGTAACTCAATTTGTTGCAGGAAATTATAAGAAACCCACATTTGAAATGGATGATGCAACACAAGAAAAGTTACTATTCATTTTCTATTCTCTCATCAAATTATCTGAGTTACCATTCATTTAGGATTTTGAAGTGCTGGATAATATTGGGTTTCTACGTCCAGAAGTCATTCTTGAAAATGGCTGTTGCTCATTCTCAGGAAGGAAAGTGCATCATCTAGGAGTCAGGGTCAAGGCTGTTCAGTGGCTAAAGGTGGAAGAGGCAGAGGGGGGTGTTGATGCTCTGGGGCAGGGGAATAGGGGCCATGATCACAACTGAGGGATTTGCTGCTCGGTGGACTGAGGGTATTCAGGATTTGGGGAAAGGTGATCAGGGCTTCGCTGGTAACACTAAAGGATGGGATCGGAATGGGATGTGCTGGTGGGGATGCTGGAACAATTAAACATTAAGAAAGAGACTTATTTGAAAGAATTAACTGACCCATTTGGCATGGCGTTGGAAGAGTTGTTTTTTCTCAGGAACGGCCAGTAATGGTTGCACGGGATAAATCAGTTCACTTTTTCCCCCATGATGCTCCAAGACAAGAACAGTATATCGAGCAATGCGAAAGTTGTAACAAGCATACAAGGATGACTCATTCTGTTGAGTGCCAGGTACATTTCGCAATGTACAATGAAATTATCCATAAATAGTAATTTTCATATTTCTCTCAAGGAAAAAAATAATTTGCAATAGCATTTTGCTGGAGAAAATAAAACATTTAATTAATTGAATTTCTTGGCAAATGTCCTAAACTCATCAAGCTTTAAAAATAAAGAACCAATGCCAACCAAATGGGAGACAAAATTTTGCATATTTAGTCAATTCTTTCTGCTCCACACATGCTTCCCTCTGTATAAGCCTACCTGATTAACACGCCTTCCAATCCTTGCATCCTCATGTAATTATATTGATTCCTCTAAAATGTAGCCATCTAATTTACCTCAGGTACCCACATCTATTAGCATTTTCTGCACTCTCTTTGCCATCCAAGTAGACGTTTCTCCAGCATTCCTGACGACCATTATTTGAGACACCAAGTTTATGTTTTAACCAATCTAAGTTGGTCGTATGTCAAATTTCGCCATCTTAAATGCTTTAATGTCTTTTTTGTCTAATGTCACAGATGTTGACTTTTTCCCTGGTAAAGACTGAAACAAACTATTCAAACTATTTTGCCAATTATAAATGTTTCAATCATATATTTTTACATTCATGGGTAACTTTATTTGTAATTGTTTTTTTGCTGTTTGAGTTGTTTTAATATTTCCAACCTGTGCACTTGTTTTTGTTACTTTCTCATGTGAAAACTAGCATCCATTTATTCATGTGTAGAAAAGAACTGCAGATGCTGGTTTAAATCGAAGATAGTCACAAAATGCTGGAGTAACTCTGCGGGACAGGCAGCATCTCTGGTAAGAAGGAATGGGTGACGTTTCAGGTCGAGACCATTCTTCAGACTGATGTCAGGACCTAACCCCAATTCCTCCATCTACGCCGCATCTGTGCCCAAGATGAGGTGTTCCATATCAGGTCATTGGAGATGTCCTCATTCATTAAGGAACAGGGGCTACACTCTTCCAATATAGATGAGGCTATCACGAGGATTTCCTCTAAATCCCGCAGCTCCGCTCTTGCTCCCCTTCCCCTCATTCGTAACAAGGACAGAGTCCCCCTTGTCCTCACCTTCCACCCTATCCGTCATCGCATACAGCACATAATCCTCCAACATTTTCACCACCACCAACGGGATCCCACGGCTAACCACATCTTCCCATCTCCACCCCTTTCCGTATTCCGCAGAGACCGTTCCCTCCGCAATTCCCTGGTCAACTCGTCCCTTCCCATCAACCATGTGAACCAACAAAATACCAGCTCAAAGGGAGGCTACATATTTTTGGCTGTTCAGTAGGCAACTATTCATGGATAAAAACTGTTTTTATGTCTGGCTTTGGCAGCTTTGACAGTCCAGAGTCACCTTCCAGAAGGAAGTGATTCAAAGAGTTTGTGGCCAAGGTGAGAGGGGTCAGAGACGATTTTTGCCCGCTCGCTTCTTGGCCCTTGCAGTGTACAGTTCATCAATGGAGGGAAGGTTGCAGCCAATAATCTTCTCTGCTGATCGGACGATTCGCTGCAGCCTCCAGGTGTCATGCTTGGTGGCTGAGCCAAACCAGATCATGATGGAGAAAGTGAGAAGAGACTCTGCGATGGCCGTGTAGAATTGGACCATCATTGCCTGTGGCAGATTGTGTTTCCTCAGCTGCCAAAGGAAGTACATCCTCTGTGACTGTGGAGTCGATGGTAGCCCCCCACTAAAGGTCCTTGGAGATGATGGTTCCCAGGAACTTAAAAGACTCAACAGATGTGACTGTGGTGTTGTTGATGGTGAGTGGGGTGAGGGGAGGGGGAGCTCTCCTAAAGTCTACAATTAATTCTACTGCCTTAAGAGCATTGAGCTCTAGGTTGTTGTGATGGCCTCAGAATGGCAGCTGTGAGATTTCCTGTCTGTAGGCAGATTCCTCCCCATCCTGAATCAGTCCAATCAGGGTTGTATCGTCCACAAACTTGGGAAGCTTGACAGAGGTGTCGGTGGAGGTACAGTCATTTGTGTAGAGAGAGAGGAGGAGAGGAGAGAGTGTGCAGCCTTGCGGTGCTCCAATGCTGAGCTTTTGCGGGTCCGGGATGTGCTTTCCCAGCCTCAAATGACTTTCAAAATGGATTCCTTGTTATGTATGGCCTGACAAAGCAGGGAAGGACAGACAACGGTTTACTATTTGAAGGCTCACATCAACCAGTTACAAGAACAACTGTACAAACTTGTAGGTGAGATTTCAATGTGATAAAATGATTGTGTACAAAACCCAAAGTCGATCATTTAACTGCACACTTGCCCGTGTTTAGAAAACCTCTCTGGAAAGGCAGGTTGAATGATCACCACAGGGTATTGCTCACTAGATATTGATACTAGCTGAACTTCAGGACTTAGTGAGTATGTGTGTGGGCTTCCAGAGCTCTCTGCAATGCAGCAGTGAAATCAGAGGGCAAGCACTGTGACACTGGACATGGTCCAAAGGCTTCATAGGCAAGTTCAGCACTAAATACTGCAACCCCACAGCTGCTTATGTGACTGTGAAAGACATCCTTCATAGTTGTTTTTGGGAGGCAAGCTTGTGTTAAATTTAAGCATGGTTTGCAAATTCTGCTATTTGGTTTCCAAATCTGGGAGGTTAACTCTATTTTGCAGCTTTCCATGGCCACATCATCGTGGGTTCCACCACGATGCGAGTATGAAGAAGGGTTCTGACCAGAAACGTAACCCATTCTTTTCCTCCAAAGATGCCTGCTCATCCGCTGAGTTACTCCAGCACTTTGTGTCTTTCATGGGTTCCACCAAGCTATGCTACAGTCAGATTCAGATTCAGATTCAGATTCAATTTTAATTGTCATTGTCAGTGCACAGTACAGAGACAACGAAATGCATTTAGCATCTCCCTGGAAGAGCGACACAGCAAATGATTTGAATAAATAACAATAAGTGTCCGGGGGGGGGGGGGTGATTGGCAGTCACCGAGGTACGTTGTTGAGTAGCGTGACAGTCGCCAGAAAGAAGCTGTTCCTGGACCTGCTGGTTCGGCAACGGAGAGACCTGTAGCGCCTCCCGGATGGTAGGAGGGTAAACAGTCCATGGTTGGGGTGAGAGAGGACCTTGGCGATGCTGAGCGCCCTCCGCAGACAACGCTTGCTTTGGAGAGACTCAATGGAGGGGAGCGAGGAACCGGTGATGCGTTGGGCAATTTTCACCAACCTCTGCAATGCCTTCCGGTCGGAGACAGAGCAGTTGCCATACCAAACTGTGATGCAGTTGGTAAGGATGCTCTCGATGGTGCAGCGGTAGAAGTTCACCAGGATCTGAGGAGACAGATGGACCTTCCTCAGTCTCCTCAGGAAGAAGAGACGCTGGTGAGCCTTCTTGATCAGAGTTGAGGTATTGTGGGTCCAAGAGAGGTCGTCGGAGAGGTTGACTCCCAGGAACCTGAAGCTAGAAACACGTTCCACCTCCGTACCGTTAATGTGGATGGGGGTGTGCGTGCCGCCCCTGGACTTCCTGAAGTCTACAATGAGCTCCTTGGTCTTCTTGGAGTTAAGGGCCAGGTTGTTGTCAGCGCACCATGCTGCTAAGTGCTGGACCTCCTCCCTGTAGGCCGACTCATCGTTGTTGCTGATGAGGCCAATCACCGTTGTATCATCTGCATACTTGATGATGGTGTTAGTACCATGTACAGGTGTGCAGTCATAGGTGAAGAGGGAGTAGAGGAGGGGGCTCAGCACACAGCCCTGTGGAACGCCGGTGTTCAGGGTGAGGGTTGAAGAGGTGTGCTTGTCTAACCTAACAGACTGGGGTCTGTTGGTTAGAAAGTCCAGTATCCAGTTGCAGAGGGAAGGAGCGATGCACAGATTACCGAGTTTGGCGATCAATTTTGATGGTATAATGGTGTTGAATGCTGAGCTGTAATCGATGAACAGCATTCTTACGTAAGTGTCTCTGTTGTCGAGGTGGGAGAGGGCGGAGTGAAGTGCTGTTGAGATGGCATCCTCCGTACTCCTGTTCTTGCGGTAGGCAAACTGATAGGGATCCAGTGTGGGGGGTAGGCAGCTTTTGAGGTGTGCCAGGACCAGCCTCTCGAAGCACTTGGTGATGATGGGGGTAAGTGCAAATGGGCGGAAGTCGTTGAGGCTTGCCGCAGTGGAGTGTTTTGGCACTGGCACGATGGAGGTGGTTTTAAGGCACGTGGGAACAACTGCCTGGGCAAGTGACAGGTTGAAGATATCAGTCCAGACGTGTGCCAGCTGCGCCGCACAGACCCTGAGCACGCGCCCGGGGATGCCGTCAGGGCCAGCAGCTTTACGTGCATTAGTCCTACTCAGTGCCACGTATACGTCGTAGGGGGTGGTGAGGGGTTGGTGATCGGCAGGTAGCACAGCCTTGATGGCTGTCTCTAGATTGTCCCTGTCGAAGCGGCCATAGAAGTGATTGAGCTCCTCAAGGAAGGAGGCGTCGCTGGATGTGGGGGTGGTGTTGGCGGGTCTGTAGTCCGTGATGGCCTGGATGCCTTGCCACATGCATCGGGGGTCGGAGTGTGAAGTGTGAAGATAAACACAAAAAGCTGGAGTAACTCAGCGCGTCAGGCAGCATTTCCAGAGAAATGGGTTAGGTGACGTTTCAGGTAGAGACTTTCCTCAGACTAAGTCAGGCTATACATGTTAGTGTGGCCTGGAAGAAGACCACACCGAACACCAAGGACATCAGGATAACAGCAAACAAGCTGCTTCTACACACGATGGACATTAGCTGGAACGCCCAGTTCATGGATGGCCTTAAAAATCAAAGTGTAAAGGTGAGGATCGAGTATCCTTTATTTACAAAATACGGGGTTGCAGGTTTCCACGAGTTGGTCGAGGGATTAGATCAATTACGAGGAACATTCTCACCACCGCCAAGGTGGCCAGGGTCGAGAACTCTCAGAAGGGAAGGGTGGACAGGAAGTAAAAAATTACTTGAACCAGCACTTGAATAGTCATGGCCTGTATGTCTACAGACCAGGGGCTGGAATGTGGACATTGTTAAGCAGCTCCTTATCATCCAGCATTGGTAAGACAAGCCGGGAAGTCTCCTTCTGGGTTATACATTTTCTTTGATACTATTGTTGGGATCCTTCTTTGAGCATGAATGTCCAGGAGGTAGACACAAAATGCTGGAGTAACTCAGCGGGGCAGGCAGCATCTCTGGAGTGAGGAATGGGTGACATTTCGGGTCGAGATAGTTCTTTAGACTGAAAGTCACGGGAAAGGGAAACCAGGAAGTCCAGGAGGCTCAGATGTTGAATCAGACTGTGGCTATGACAGCATACCAGGAACAAAATGGCCTTGACAGATCTGGTGGCTACACTTTGCCGGAGACTTTCAAAGTCACCTCTTCATCAACTTGTTTTATTTTTGATTCTTCCAGGTAGGTGCTCTAATAGTTTGTTTTTTTATAGATTAAGAGTAATTAAAAAAAATTAAAAAATCTATCTATCTCTGCCTTAAAACTATCCATTGACTTATCCTCCACAGCCTTCTGTGGCAAAAAATTCCACAGATTCACCATCCACTGATTGAAGAAATTCATCCTCATCGCCTTCCTAAAGGAACATCCTTTAATTCTGAGACCATGACCTCTGGTCTTAGGCTCTCCCATCAGTGGAAACAGCTTCTCCACATCCACTCTATCCAAGCCTTTCACTATTCGGTAAGTTACAATGAGGTGTCCCCTCATCCTTCTAAACTGCAGCGAGTAAAAAACTGTCAAAAGGCTGAAATCCAGATAACAATGTGTACTCCCAAAACATTGAAGAGTGCAGGGGCACTTCAACCAAAGAGTAGTAAAAACATGCGTAGGAAGGAACCGCAGATGCTGGTTTAAACCAGGCAGCATCTCTGGATAGAAGGAATGGGTACCATTTCGGTTGAGACCCTTCTTCTGACCCGAAATCTCATCCATTGCTGGAGTCCCGCTGAGTTACTCCAGCATTTTGTGCCTATCTAGTAGCAAAAACATGTAGGCAATGCAAGTGAAGCTGTTATCTCCAAGGTCTCAACTCCTTTGTTGATAACAGCGTAATCAATTAAAGGCTCAATTATAGGGTCAATCAAGCTCTTTTCCTGCAAGGAGGGAAAACGGCTTTGGAATGCAGGTTACAGCAGGTATTAAATTGATGGACGGAGAATATTTGCTGATACTGTAAGGGAGAGGCTGCACATCATAGAACATGATGTCCACAATACAGCACAAAACAGGCCCTTCAGCCTACAATGTATGTGCCGAACATGGTGCCAAGACTAACTGTTATCTACCTGTACAAAATCCATTTCCCTCCATTCCCTGGATATCCATATGCCTATCCAAAAGTCTCTTAAATGACACTATCAAATCTGCCCCAAACACCATCCTTGGCAGCACATTCCAGGCACACACCACCTCTATATAAAAAAAGTTGCCATGCAGATCCCCTTTAAATTTTTCCCCTTTCACCTTAAACCTACTTCCTCTAGTATTTGAGTTTTTTCCTATCTTAGGAAATAGGTTCCGACTGTCTACCCTATCTATGCTTCACATAATTTTATAAACTTGTATCAGGTCTCCCCCCAACCTCCGGCATTCCACAGAAAACAATCAAAGTCTGTCCAACCTCTCGGTGTAGCTAATATCCCTAATCCAGGCATCATTCTATTATACTTCCAAAGCCTCCACATCCTTCCTGTAATAGGGTGACCAGAACTATGAACCAAATGCAGCCTACCAAAGTCCTAAAAAGCTGCAACACAACTTCCTGACTCTTGTACCCAATGCCCTACGAAAGCAACCGTCTCATATGCCTTCGTTACCACGCTATCTACTTGTGTTGCCACTTTCAGGACGTTGTGGACTTGGATCCCAAGATTCATTTGTACATCAATGCTGTTAAAGGTCATGCCATTAGTTTTAGATTGTCCCCTTGAAAACCAAAGTGTAACACTTCAAACTTGCTCGGATTCAACTTCATCTGACGTTTCTCCTTTGCCATGACTTGACGAGGTTTTTGAAGCGCTCCCAACAATTAATTCAAGGTTGATCACCACAATCCTGAGACAATCTCTCACTAGTTGGGAATAAGATGTCTCTGGGGCATTCTCAACAGCTCCCCCAACATTTCTGACTATAATAGTTAGTAAAGAGGCACTGAACCATGGAGCAGACATGGTATGTCTCTTGTCCACTTTCTTTCCATTGTCATGCAGTCAAGTTCAGAGTCCACCAAAAGTCCTGGCCAAAAGGCATATTGAATAATAGAGTGGAAACTCAATCATCTATTTCACACCCACTCGGTTTAACTGGTTACAACTACACCATTGCTGCATTAGAGAGGTGACAAAAAAAGTGCTGCACTCAGGCCAAAAATATTATGTCCATTTTCATAAGATCATAAGTTCTAGGAACAAAATTAGGCCATTCGGCCCACCCAGTCTACTCCACCATTCAATCATGGCTGATCAATCTTTCCTTCTCAACCCCATTCTCCTGCCTTCCCCCCATAACCCTTGCCATCCTTACTAATCAAACTGTTCCTTCTGTCTAAAAAAAAAATCAGATTAAAAGTACTGACAATTCCCTTCAACAATTTAGAACATGATTCTGATACAGGGGAGATCCGTCATTACATCAATACACATTTGATGATTGCTACAGCATGGCCTGAATTTGTGGTTGATGGCAAAACAGAGAAGCTCATTTTACTGACTTTGAAAGAGCTTGTGACAAAAATCTGGCAACCTCTGTTGTGAGAACGTCTTCTCGGGTATTTCCAATTGCCAGATGTCAGTTCAGTGCAGTCCCTGATACGCAATAGTTTTATCGATCTCTGTCCTGCTGCGAGTTTCCTGCATTTTCTGTTTGGGTTTCAGATTTCCAGCAACTGCAGTATTTTTTTTAATTGTGTGCACTTTTGGATGCCCCAAACCTCCATATAAATGTATCACAATTCATAACAAATAAAGCTAGCAGAAAAAAAAACATATCATGAGCCCTTCCCCTGCCAGCACTGTTTTTTAAACCTGGAACCGTTCCTAAAAAGTCAATATTATGCTAATAATCTAATTACCTGACTCTGTGCATTACAGTTTATTTCACTATGAACACAGATAGAACAAAAATCCTTATCTTAACTGGAATTTGACAGGCATTAATATTAATTTAGAAGAACGATGTGGTTCTCCAAAAACAGACTGCATCAAAAAAACACAAGAATATTTTATGTATATAAACAACGTGGTTGCCAATAATCATTCTCTTTGCACGCCCTTAGTTGCACCTTCCTCTTAGGAGGCCCATTTTCAATCAATTCCATCTTAGTATTGCTCCATTTCCAATCTATAATGTTACTCGGACATCTTTTCATCCTCTGCGTCATGCTCATTTTTCTTTACTGACTTCCAGAGCATATACATGAGGAATATTTTCTAAACCCTAACCTGGTAGAGTTTCAGAATCTGAACAGAACTGGGCTTGGGTTAGCACTGATTGGGATTATGACTATCAAGACCAACAGATCTAGTTTTTCAAGAGCAGCTCCCGGCTCCTCTGAATAACCTTTGTGCATTACTGCCATGGGGATAGAGATTAAGAACCTACACAGTTGCTCCAGGCTGCAATTTACAAGTCCAAATGGTGCAGATGAACCCTGGAGCCGTATCCACCAATACGCTTCATGGTTTTTAGAAATGGCCTGTTCGCGGACAATAGAAATATTAGGTACGCAAATCTGGATGTAAAAACAAAGATCTGCAAATGTTGGTTTACAAAAAAAGGCACAAAGTGCTGCAGTAACTAAGCAGGTCCGGCAGCATCGCTGGAGAACATGGGTGCTCAAGCCTTATTGTGATTACATTTGGTGTTTTGATGGTACAATTCTTTATTTGTGAAGGGGGAGATGTGACGTAATTAAATGAAGAAGGAGATGTGATGTAATTAAAGTGAAGGGAGAGTGGCTCCTCCATCTGGTTGACACTCCGTCTCGTCTGGGAGACTATGTGTAGCCGTGGATAGACCCCTGTGTAGCCGGGGATAGACCACTGTGTAGCCGTTGATAGACCCCTGTGTAGCTGTGGATAGGCCACCTGTAGCCAGACACCCAGATATGAGAAACCTAGACAGAGGAGCCAGTCACCCAGAACCCAGAAGGGGCAAGTCCCCAGAGGACACGATGCGCCGAGATGCAGCGAGAGGCAGGAACCAGTCTCCCAGTTGCAGCAAAAGGCAACGAGACCGGCCCTTTGTTAGAGTTTCTAGAGTTTGAGGTTAAAGTGAAAAACAGCAGCACTCTGAATGGAGTCTAGTGTAAATCCTTATGTGGATATTAGGGGGAGATGTGATGTAATTAAAGTTGGGGGGGGGGGGGGGGGGAAGATGTGATGTATATGTAATGTCTTCCTTAAGACCTTGATGTGACTAGCACAATGAATACACGTCCGACATCTTGTAGGAAAAGTTTAATCTGCACAACCAGGAAACTTCTAGAAGGTCACCTGACCTCAGTCACGAGGCACAGGCACATTTGCCAGCTTCAGCTTTTGACCTCAAGGGGCACTGGCATGTATATTACATTTACATCACATCACTTTAATTACATCACAATTCCCATATAACACTAGATAGTACATTTACCTCCTTGCTGTAGAGTAAGGCATTCACACTTCTATCACCATTCCTTATCAATCATTTTGAGTCTAATTTCAGTCGTGTCGATATCAAGGACTGTATTGATCATGGCTACCAAAAACTTATGTACATGATGGAAATACTTTTTCCCTCCTTTTTATTGGATGTTTGGCAGAGTTGATGCAGCTACCCTTCTCCATATTCCACTTCACAAAATATCACTGCCCCAATGGATCAATACATATTTTGCAATTACATTCCATTTGTGGTCTGCTCCTAAACTCAAACTGTGTTTTGATAGGGCCTTCTATCTGGAGTCAATGTCATATGTCAGAAACTAACTAGCTTATTTTCTTCCGTTATCAGGCTTCTGGACGGTCCTTTCATAAGCTAGGCTGCGGTCCAATTCATCTCTACCCCAATGTAGAAATTGGACGTTGTCTATGAAATTGATGCATTATGTGATAGAGCTGAAAACTATATTCTGTACTCTATCTCCCCTATCTACTGTACTCAAGTTTGATGATTGTATGGTGTCTGGTCCTTTTGGATAGCATGCAAAACAAAGCTTTTCACTGTACCTCAGTACACATGAAAATAATAAATCTAAACTGACTTCTCCACCAGTATTCTCAACTCCAGCAATTCCAAATTTATGCTCTGAGATTGTTAAACAATAAGAATGAGCCAAACCAGCTGCCAATCCAATATTAAAATAAATGCTGGTTTAAATCGAAGATAGACACAAAAGCCTGGAGTAACTCGACAATAAATGCAAACTATTCAACTATTCTATACCTAGCTCCTTGTTTAAAATTTAATTTGCAATTGGGCAACATTGAAAAGATTGTGATGTATTTGACACTTTGGCGCAAAGCATACACAAATACACTTCTCAAAACTAGCAAACATTTTGAATATAGTCTTTGAGGGGGGATTTGATCATGTCTGAAACAGATTTGCAGTTTCAATTAAAATGTTTTCATTGGAAAGATGCATCAAATAAAATCGACTACATTTCTGTAAGACGGAAATTCAGACTATTTTAGCAGTACTGAAACATATTCTCTACTTCCTCCCACATCCAAAAGGCGTGCCAGTTAATTGGCCTCTGTAATGTTGCTAATGTGTTGGAAGTGGATGAGAAAATGGGCTCACTTAGAACTACTGTCTATGGTTGATTGATGATTGGTGTGGACTCAGTGGCTAAAGAGTCTGTTTCTATACTGTCTCTCTATAAATGAAAGAAAAGCTACAAATATACGTTTATAGATTTATATATGCCATTGGGAATTGGCATAGGAGTAAAGATTGGGGGTAGACACAAAATGCTGGATTAACTCAGTGGGTCAGGCAGCATCTCTGGAGAGAAGGAATGGGTGACGTTTCAAGTCGAGCCCCTTCTTCAGACTTAAGATTGGGATGTGAAGTTCCTCTCTACAGCTTTCTCTGGTTTTACCATTGTTTACCAAGCCACCATAAAGCTTTGAGCAAGTTTGAACGGAAGTTACTTCTGGCACCAATTAAGTTTCCATGATCTTTTATGCTGATGGAAAGCAAACATTGAGCTTCGAGCACCACCCACAATACTGGCCATGCTTCCAGTTGAAATTAAATACCATGAAATTTTTGCCAATTAAATCTATTGATGGACCGTTGAAGCATGCTCTTCCAACCAATTTAATTCCTTTTGAAAATGTTTATTGAGCAAATATTTTTTAGATCATATTATCGAGGTGACTAGGGAGATGTTGCTTCTAAAAATTGTTCTGTTATGTGACAAAATTATTCTTGGCAATCTTCATAAAACTGAAGATACACAGAAAGCTGGAGTAAGTCAGCGGAACAGGCAGCTCTGGAGAGAAGGAATGGGTGACGTTTCGGCTTGAGACCCTTCGGCTTGAGACCCTCCTTCTGAGACCCTTCACTCAGTCTTCCCGTGGATTTTGAAGCAACAGCAACAAAGAGAAGCAGGAGAAAGCACTGATTGGCTCTAGCCCAAGTGGGAGGAGAGTTCTCAGTGAGTCAGAGGGGGAAAGCAGTTCCTCAAAACTGAGGAATTTGGTTTGTAAATTAGGCAATTGAACAGTCAATATAAGCAAGGCAGCTCTTGGGGAGCGGCCTTGTGAGGGAAGTGCCCTGTGAGTAAAGTGTGAGTCTTTGGCTCGAGAGTCTTCGGCGAGGAGGCTGCGCAAAATACTGGATAGGGCGAGACCGAGGCAAAAGAAGATGTCAAGCAAGCTGATGCAGTGTGATGCTTGCAGTATGTGGGAGGTCAAGGACACTGCTGGTGCCTCTGGATGCTACAAATGTGAGAAGTGCATCCAGGTACAGCTCCTGAAGGACCGTGTTGGGGAACTGGAGAAACAAGTGGATGACCTCAGGTTCATTCGAGAAACTGAGTCGTTTCTCGACAAGTCCTTCAGTGAGATTGTTACACCCAAGGCACTAGAAGAGAGAAGGTGGGTGACGGTGAGAAAGGGAGGAAAACATGGGATGCAAAGGTCCCCGGGTGTTGTACCTCTTGCGAACAGGTTCACCCACGTGGAAGCTGCCGGGACAGAAGACGGTATCCCACTGAGCGGCGGACTGGCTTGCCAAACAAAAAGGGCTGATGAGCCAAACCCACAGAGGCCAAAGTCGGGCAACGCCATTGTAGTTGGAGACTCCATTGTGAGAGGTACGGACAGGGGTTTTTGCGGCAACAGACGGGATTCCAGGATGGTGTGCTGCCTTCCTGGTGCCAGGATCCAGGATGTTACGGACAGAGTGCAGACAATCCTCAAGGGCGAAGGTGACCAGCCGGAAGTGGTCGTGCATGTTGGCACAAATGATGTTGGAAAGAAGGAGATGAATTTTTTGCAGCGGGACTTCAGAGAGCTCGGAAAAATGCTGAAAAGCAGGACTTCCAGGGTTGTTATCTCCGGTTTGCTTCCAGTTCCTCGTGCTGGCGAGAGCAGGAACAGGGAGATATGGGACCTGAATGTGTGGCTGAGGAACTGGTGCAGGGGGCAGGGATTTAGATTCTTAGATCACTGGGATTTTTTTTATAGTAAGGGGGAACTGTACAAAAGGGACGGATTGCATCTTAACAGGTGGGGGACCAGCATTCTGGCCGGCAGGTTTGCCACTGCTACACGGATGGTTTTAAACTGAATAAGGGGGGTGGGGTATCAAATGGGATAGTCGAGGACGGAGTTAGAGGGAAAGAGAGTAAAGCGATGGTTAATGACCCCAGAATTAACGGGGAAGAAAGCTCACAAAGGGATAGGAGAGTATGGCCAAGTGTAATAGGGATCGATGTGAAAGGGGCCACTTGTCAACATAATTGTATAAGGAGTAAGAGTGTTGTTAAAAACAAGCCTGAAGGCTTTGTGTCTCAATGCGAGGAGCATTCGTAATAAGGTGGATGAGTTGAAGGTGCAGATAGCGATTAATGACTATGCTATAGTTGGAATCACGGAGACTTGGCTCCAGGATGACCAAGGCTGGGAGCTGAACATCCAGGGATATTCAATATTCAGGAGGGATAGACGAAAAGGAAAAGGAGGTGGGGTAGCGTTGCTGGTGAGAGAGGAGATTAATGCAATAGAAAGGAAGGACATTAGCGTGGAGGATGTGGAATCGATATGGGTAGAGCTGCGAAACTCTAAGGGGCAGAAAACGCTAGTGGGAACTGTGTACAGGCCACCTAACAGTAGTATTGGAGTTGGGGATGGCATCAAACAGGAAATTAGAAATGCGTGCAACAAGGGTAACACGGTTATAATGGGTGACTTCAATCTGCATGTAGATTGGGTGAATCAAATTGGCAGGGGTGCTGAGGAAGAGGATTTCCTGGAATGTATGCGGGATAGTTTTCTCAACCAACATGTGGAGGAACCAACGAGAGAGCAGGCTATTCTAGACTGGGTATTGAGTAATGAGGAAGGGTTAGTTAGCAGTCTTGTTGTGCGTGGCCCCTTGGGCAAGAGTGACCATAATATGGTTGAGTTCTTCATTAGGATGGAGAGTGACAAAATTAAGTCAGAAACAAGGGTTCTGAACTTGAACAAAGGTAACTTTGAAGGTATGAGATGTGAATTGGCCAAGATAGACTGGCAGGTGATTCTTAAAGGGTTGACAGTGGATGTGCAATGGAAGGTATTTAAAGACTGCATGGAGGAAGTACAAAAGTTGTTCATACCAGTTTGGCAAAAGAATAAATCAGGGAAGGTGGTGCATCCATGGATAACAAGGGAAATCAGGGATAGTATAAAAACAAAAGATGAGGCATACAAATTTGCCAGAAAAAGCAGCCTACCGGAGGACTGGGAGAAATTCAGAATCCAGCAGAGGAGGACAAAGGGCTTAATTAGGAAAGGGAAAATAGATTATGAAAGGAAACTGGCAGGGAACATAAAAACTGACTGCAAAAGTTTTTATAGATATGTAAAGGGAAAGAGACTAGTTAAAACAAATGTTGGTCCCTTGCAGTCAGAAACAGGTGAATTGATCATGGGGAACAAGGACATGGCAGACCAATTGAATAACTACTTTGGTTCTGTCTTCACTAAGGAAGACATAAATAATCTGCCGGAAATAGCAGTGGAACGGGGGTCAAATAAGATGGAGGAACTGAGTGAAATCCAGGTTAGCCGGGAGGTGGTGTTGGGTAAATTGAACGGATTGAAGGCCGATAAATCCCCAGGGCCAGATAGTCTGCATCCCAGAGTACTCAAGGAGGTAGCCACAGAAATAGTGGATGCATTAGTGATAATTTTTCAAAATTCCTTAGATTCTGGAGTAGTTCCTGAGGATTGGAGGGTAGCTAATGTAACCCCACTTTTTAAAAAAGGAGGGAGAGAGAAAGCGGGGAATTACAGACCAGTTAGTCTAACATCGGTAGTGGGGAAACTGCTAGAGTCAGTTATTAAAGATGGGATAGCAGCGCATTTGGAAAGTGGTGAAATCATTGGACAAAGTCAGCATGGATTTACGAAAGGTAAATCATGTCTGACAAATCTGATAGAATTTTTCGAGGATGTAACTAGTAGAGTGGATAAGGGAGAACCAGTGGATGTGTTATATCTAGACTTTCAGAAGGCTTTCGACAAGGTCCCGCATAAGAGATTAGCATACAAACTTAAAGCACACGGTATTGGGGGTTCAGTATTGATGTGGATAGAGAACTGGCTAGCAGACAGGAGGCAAAGGGTAGGAGTAAACGGGTCCTTTTCAGAATGGCAGGCAGTGACTAGTGGGGTGCCGCAAGGCTCAGTGCTGGGACCCCAGCTATTTACAATATATATTAATGATTTGGACGAGGGAATTCAATGCAACATCTCCAAATTTGCAGATGATACCAAGCTGGGGGGTATAGTTAGGTGTGAGGAGGATGCTTGGAGGCTGCAGGGTGATTTGGATAGGCTGAGTGAATGGGCAGATGCATGGCAGATGCAGTACAATGTGGATAAATGTGAGATTATCCACTTTGGTGGCAAAAACATGAGGGTAGACTATTATCTGAATGGTAGCAGATTAGGTAAGGGGGAGATGCAACGAGACCTGGGTGTCATGGTACACCAGTCATTGAAAGTAGGCATGCAGGTGCAGCAGGCAGTGAAGAAAGCAAATGGTATGTTAGCATTCATAGCGAAAGGATTTGAGTATAGGAGCAGGGAGGTTCTACTGCAGTTGTACAGGGTTTTGGTGAGGCCACACCTGGAGTACTGCGTACAGTTTTGGTCTCCAAATCTGAGGAAAGACATCCTTGCCATAGAGGGGGTACAGAGAAGATTCACCAGACTGATTCCTGGGATGTCAGGACTTTCATATGAGGAAAGATTGGATAGACTCGGTTTGTACTCGATGGAATTTAGAAGATTGAGGGGGGATCTTATAGAAACCTACAAAATTCTTAAGGGGTTGGACAAGCTAGATGCTGGAAGATTGTTCCCGATGTTGGGGGAGTCCAGAACAAGGGGTCACAGTCTAAGGATAAGGGGGAATTCCTTTAGGACCGAAATGAGGAAAACATTCTTTACACAGAGAGTGGTGAGTCTCTGGAATTCTCTGCCACAGAAGGTAGTTGAGGCCAGTTCATTGGCTATATTTAAGAGGGCGTTAGATGTGGCACTTGTGGCTAAAGGGATCAGGGGGTATGGAGAGAAGGCAGGTACGGGATACTGAGTTGGATGATCAGCCATGATCACATTGAATGGCGGTGCAGGCTCGAAGGGCCGAATGGCCTACTCCTGCACCTATTTTCTATGTTTCTATGTTTCAGACTGGTTAGGAAACGAGAGATATAGACGGCGATGTGGAGAGATAAAGAACAATGAATGAAAGATATGCAAAAAAGTAACGATGATAAAGGCACCAGGCCATTGTAAGCTGTTTGTAGGGTGAAAATGAGAACCTAGTGCGACTTGGGTGGGAGGGGGATATAGAGAGAGGGAATGCCGGGATGTCCTGAAGTGAGACAAAATCAAAATTCATACCACTGGGCTGTAAGCTGCCCAAGCGAAATATGAGATGCTGTTCCTCTAAACCATTAGTCACAAAGTATGCCTGGGTTACAAATAGTGTACAAAAACACTACTCCATTACTTGTTCGGTGTTAAGTAGGAAGTCGAAATCATGTACACATTGTTTTTGGATGGAACAGAAATAGAAAGAAATGGTAGATGTAGAAGCTGAGCCCCAGAGGATTGAAACTGTGATGAGACTTTCAACAGCGTGATTAGAAGCAGGCAATCTATATGGGATTTTACTTCGTAGTCACGTGAGTGACTACGTGAAGAAGCCCGCCTGGCGCTTGATCGACATTACGTCGACGCTGTCGATAGGGAAAGAGCTGCAGAGTGCAGCTCCAACACAGCGGTAAGGAAACGGCCCACAGGTAAGTAAATTATTTTTACTTCCCGGGCGTTTTTAAAACTCCGCAGGCTGGTGGGTAAACCAGGAGGAGTTTAAAAATAAAATGAGAAAGTTAAAAAATCACGGGTAAAACGTGCGTCCTCGGGTGGAGAAGAAAAATAGTCGGGACAGCAGATTATTGCGGAGCTGGTTCCGATACCGGTGGCCGTTGAAATACCCGTTAGTGAGCCTTTGGTTGCTCCACAAACAGAAACCACGGAGGAAAACCCAGTGCCTAAAAAATGTAAAAGAAAATCTGAAAGGCCTGTGAGTTCTGATGAATCTAATTCTGAAAGTCCCCCAGAAAGAAAAGCTTTATAGCTTAGATTGGATACAAATGGGGAAAATTCCCCAAACAATAATCAACCAAGGGTCTGAAAACCCAGAATATCCCCAGGCAGCCCCTGAGGGGGTTCCATATCATGAATATGGTGCCAGTTTAAATTGGGAATTTGAAACTCCAGAGCCTGGGATTGGGCTGGAGAAAATCCTTGAGCAAAGTCTCAGGAGTACCAGGGCTGCTTGAGACTGATCCTGAAGGTGGTGATTTCGGTCATGAGTACACACCACAATACAAAAATATTGTTCCAGGTGTGTCTGATGTGGCACAAAGTTTTCTATACCTGGAGGAGGCGGTGAGGCCATGGAATAAAACATGGTGGCCAACATAAATTTTTTGGTCTCTCACCAGCTTCAAGAAGCTGTTATGGTTGATACAGCAGAATTATTATACCTCACTGAAGGTACCTACGGTAAATTCGGCTTTTTGGCGCCAATGTCATCAATGATGCAGGCGCAGGAAATATGATTTTGGCTGGGATCACTGCTTTTGGAAAGCAAGTGGAAGATTGTGGAATGACCAAAGTTCAGAAGGATATGTTGGCATTATTCTGCAACTCAATATTTAAGACTAATTGTATGAGGGAGATTGCCATTTAGCCTATTTTACATCCAAGATTTGCAGTTTTGTGTAGATCAAGCAATGTTCAAGCTCCTGGTTATTTGTTCGGAGAAATCTGTTTAAATAAATAAAGAGGTTGATAAAGAGGCAAAGACTATTGACCTCATGAAACCCTTCGTTTTGGCCAAAGAAAGGGCCAGTCAAACAAGAAGGGGATTTTGATTTGGAGCTGGAACAAGCCGAGGCAGGAGTATGGTAAGGAAATATTACCAACCAGCACAGCCGAATGTTACCCATATGTTGGGAGAAGGAAACCACCACGTCCGGTTGGAGAGTTACAAAAACTTTATCCTATTACAGAAGAATCTTTGGATGAACCTCAGATTGGTGGTAGTCTATAAATGTTTTATGATAAATGGAACTGTATAACATCTGACCGTGTTATATTAGGTACTGTCTTAGGATCAACCATTGATTTTGTAGAATGTATTGATCCACCAGGACAGAATAAGCCTAATTGTATTTGGTATTTTTGTATTTGAAAAAATTCAAATTGATAAAGAAGTTAAGAATTGGTGTAAAAAAGGAGGTATCGAGAAATCAAGTGAGAATCCACAACAATTTGTATCAAATATTTTCCCCAGACACAAAGAAAGATGGGGGTTGTAGAATCATTTTAGACATCACACTTTTAATACGTTTGTCCAGAAGGATGCATATTATTCAGTACCAATTCATCATCACATTCGCAGGTATTGAAATTTAATTGGATGGGACAGCTGTGGTAATACAAAGCATTACCTAATGGATTAAGCTCAGCTCCTAGCTTGTTCACTAATTGTTGAAACCAGCATTTGCACTGCTCAGGGCACAAAAACACATCGTTATGGCTTATCTAGATGACATTTTAATTGTCAATGCTAATCAGGAGTCAGCTGAAAAATCAGTCTCGGTGACTACAAGCCTGTTTGTAAGGCTAGGTTTCCTGATTCATCCAACAAAATCTAAAGTTACAGCTATCCCAAACTATTGAATATTTGGGGTTTGTGATTAATTCAGTTACCATGTTAGTAACTTTACCAATAGACAAGATTGTTGATATTACAAATTTTTGTTGGTGCCTTATTGACAAACCTTATCCTTCCAGCCGAGAAGTTGATAATGTTATTGGGAAGTTACTAACAGCATTCCCTGCAGTAGAATTTGGTCCACTGCATTACCAAAATCCCAAAAAGGGCAAAAACACAAGCTAATACAGCGAGCAGGCCATTTTGATGGGCCCATGCAATTGCCAAAGGAAGCTTTATTAGAGTTGTATTGATGGATTGAGAATGTTCCACAAGCTGTTAAAAACATTTTGGTTCAGCAGCCAGCAGTGATTTTGCAAGCTGATGCAAGTTCTCTCGGATGGGGTGCTACGGATAATGATACCAGCTGTGGGGGCAGATGGACTGTCCAAGAGGATGTATTTCTCCAAACATATGGTATAAATTATTTGGAGTTACTGGGAGCATTTTATGGATTAAAAGCTTATTGTTCTACTATGAAGGATTTGCATGTCCAATTACAAGTAGACAATACCACAGCTGTGGCATATATCAATCACATGGGTGGAGTAAGATCATTATCATGTGATCATCTGGTTAACCAGGTGTGGCATTGGTGTATTGGTAAGAATATTCAGGTTTCAGTTATTTATCTCCCAGGGGGAGACAATATTGTGGCAGACAAAAGATCACAACAATTTTAAGACAATACAGAATGGATGTTAAATCCAAAAAATTTCAAAAATATTGTCAGTCGGTTGGAGTACCGGACATTGATCTGTTTGCATCTAGATTAAATCACCAATTGCCCAAATACGTGTCTTGGGAACACGATCCAGAGGCAGTAGCGGTGTATGTTTTCTCGCTACACTGGGGGAATACGTTCTTTTATGCCTTTCCCCCATTCTGTCTGATTGGGCAATATCTCAAGAAAATAGAGCAAGACGCTGCCAAGGGCATTTTGGTGGGGCCAAATTGGCCTACACAGTCATGGTTCTCGTTGATGCTTAAAATGATTATTGAACCATGTATGATGATTCCTAGTTGCAACAATAGTTGATACAACCAGTGACAAAAGAAATTCATTCATTGCATGATCATATGAATTTGTTAATCTGCAGCTTCTGACCAGACCATTGCAAGAGCTTGGACTGTCGGATAGGACCATGGATGTTATAGCTGCAGCTTGGAGAAATAGCACTAAAAAAACAATATATGTCGCATATAAAGAAATGGGAAGTCTTCTGTAGACAGTCAAAGATGTCTTATTATACTGCGAACATATCAAATGTATTGGAGTTCCTTGCTGGGTTGCATTTTGATGAGCACTTAAGTTATAGTGCCATTAATAGTGCTCGTAGTGCTTTGTCGTCCTATTTAGGACAGATTTCTGATCGAGATTCAATTGGGTCTCACCCATTAAATACCCCAGTTCATGAAAGGAATTTTAATAAAAATCCTCCCAAGCCCAGTGATACAGAAATTTGGGATGTTAGCATTGTTCTCACTTTGCTTAGGCAATGGACTCCAATTACTTCAACGTCTTTGCAAAGGTGAACATTCAAGGTAGTAGTGTAATGGCATTAGTGTCAGCTCAAAGAGTACAAACTTTGCAATTGTTACGGTTAGATTGCGTGCCTGTGGCTTCAGATAACATTGTGTTTTATGTTTATGATCTGACCAAACAAAGCAGACCAGGAAAAACTGGAGTCAAGGTAATGTTTAAAGCATATCCTGTCAATGAAACATTGTGGGTAGTTAAGCATTTAACGAAATATATTGAAGTTATCATTGTACCATTGCTGACAAATTCATTCACTTGCACTTTGTGTGCAATGTGACGAATAAAACCGATTGATTGATTGAAGTAATCAAAATCTCCGAGGTGCTGAGACAGCGTTACTGATAACGCACAAAAAGCCACATAAAAAAGTTGCAGTTCAAACCATTTCTAGATGGTTAGAACAGGGTTTGGATTTAGCAGGAGTGGACACTGATGTGTTTAAGTTTCACTCCACTAGGGCTGCAGCTGCATCCGCTGCGAAGGTACAGGATGTACCACTCGATAAAATTTTAGAGGCCGCAGGGTGGTGTAAAGAAGAAACTTTTTCAAAGTTCCACGATAAACCTGTTGTCACGGTGCCAGGATTTGGACACGCAGTGTTGGGTTCGCTTTAAATGCTTGCTTTGTTTTATATTATCGATTTATATTATCGATTTATGTTATCATTTGATATCATTATCACTTTTGTTGAAATATTTTCCCCTGGAATAGAGGGGTTATTATTTCAAAAAGTGTTCTTTTTATGATTAAAAGACTTATTACATAAATTGAAACAATGTTTTAAAAATATTATTCACTCACTACTGTATTGACTAAATTGTTGTATGGAATGAATCTACAACATAAAAAACACAGAGCTTTAAAATCTTCACGTAGTCACTCACGTGACTCCAAAGTAAAATAGTAAGATTAAACGCGAACTTACCTGTTCGAAGTTTGATCTTTATTTTATGAGGAGTTACGATGAGGGATTACGTGCCCTCCACTCCCAACCCTCATAATATAAATGATCATCTGGTAGTTCTAGTCTATGTTGAGCCTTACTATCTTCCTCAAGCTATTGGTTCTGTGTTTTTCATGCCGCTGCTTTGAAGTATGCCGATCAAGCGCCAGGCGGGCTTCTTCACGTAATCCGTCATCGTAACTCCTCATAAAATAAAGATCAAACTTCGAACAGGTAAGTTCTCATTTAATCTTACTACTGCATTGTACTGCACCATTTTGTCAATGACTATGATCCTTGAAGTTGAGGGTGGCATCCGAGAGCCAACCATGGTCATCCTGAACATTGTAGATGGAATTTAATCCTGAAAAGTATGCAATGATGAATTTTGGAAAGACAAATAAGAAAAGGATATAAACAGTAATGATAGGGTGCTAAAGAATGTTAATGAACAAAGGATGGATATTGGTGTTCAAGGCTACAGTTCCCTTCAAGACAATTACTGGAAGCTTGCCTTCCTAGGTCTCTGCATAGAATACAAAAATTGAAATGTTATGTTACAACTCTACAAATAACTGTACTTGCAGTATTGTGTTTAGTTTTGGGCATAGAGTCACACAGCATAAAAACAGGCCCTTCTGCCCAATTTTCCCATGCCAAACAAGATGCCTTATCTACACTAGGCCAACCTGCTGCATTTGTCCATATCCCTCAAAACCAAATGTCTTTTTAATATTGTCATTGGACTTGCCTCAACTACTTCTTCTGGCAGCTCATTCCATATACTCAGCACTCTCTGTGCCAAAATGTTGCCCCTTTGGTTCCCATTAAATCTTTGCCCTCTCCCTTTAAACCCATACCTTCTGGTTCTTGATTCCTCTACTCTGGGTAAAAGACTCAGGTGATTATAAGGTGATTTAAGGTGATTATATACACCTCCATAAGATCACTCCTCAGCCTCGTGCATTTTAAGAATTTAAAGTCCTAGCCTGCCTAACCTCTTCCTATACCTCAGGCCCTCAAAACCTGGCAACACCCTTGTTAATCTTCTCTGCACTCTTTTCAAGACCTTCAACATCCTTCGGCAGGACGCCCAAACTGAAAACAATACTCCATGGGTGGCCACACCAATGTGTTGCAGAATCATAACATAACATCCCGACTTCTATACTCAATTCCCTGACTAATGAAGACCAGTGTACCCAAACACTTCTTAGCCACCCTATCTATCTGTGACACTACATTCAGGGAACTTTGCTGCACTCCAAGATACCTCTTCTCAACCTCACTCCCTGAGGCCCTGCGTTACTCGAGCACTTTGAGTCTATCTTAATAGACAATAAACAATAGACAATAGGTGCAGGAGTAGGCCATTCGGCCCTTCGAGCCAGCACCGCCATTCAATTGTCTATTGACCTATTGCCTATAATAGACCTATTGTCTTTTATAAAACCATCCTTATAATATCACCTGTCCCTCCTCCAACCTTAGTTCCTGCTGAAATGTTAATCCACACCTTTGTTACTATTGCACTTGCTTATTCATATCTTCTTTGCTGTCATCCTGCCTATTAACCCAAATACATTTGAATTTATCCAGACCTGCTGCCCTCTCCTAACTCAGGCTAAATCCAGATTAATCTACCACCCTGATAATTACTCATTCACAATAACTCCTGATCCAACAGTACCACTTCTAAATTCATCATCAAATTTAAATCCCTATGTGGCTTTTCCCTTTTCTTTTCCCCCAGCCTCACCACTTCTGTAATCTCTCAACCTCAATACTTATCTCCGGTACGATTTCCAGTTTCCTTTACTGCACCAAAATCAATCATACCTTCAGTCCCCAGCTCTGAATTCCCTTCCTGGACGGAGAACAGTGGGTCAGGCAGCATCTTTTGAGAAGAGGAATAGGCGATGATTCAGGTTGAGACCCATCTTCAGACTCAATCAGACACAGTATGAAGAAGGGTCTTGACCCGAAATGTCACCTATTCCTTTTATTCAGAGACGCTGGCTGACCCGCTGAGTTCATCCAGCTTTTTGCGTCTATCTTCAGTTTAAACCAGAATCTGTAGTTCCTTCCTACACATGGGAAAATCCAGCCTTACAGCCCATAATAATGGCAGTGTTTATCATGATGCCACGATAAACTAATCCACTATGTACATGATCCAGATACAATAATTTTATTTCATCCAAGAAGTTGGTTGAACCCATTGCTCATTAGTTCATAATCATAAATACATAATTTCTGTCCCCATAATCATCCTTCCTGTTGAATGTCGTTGACTGGTCTCCTGGGACATTTCACTCTGTCAGAAACACGATTGTGTTTTCATGAGTGCCATGTCGGGAACCTTCTGACTACACCTGCTGGAGATGAGCCAACTTCACAGCAATACCTCTCTCTGTTCATTCATCTGAGACAGCATCCCCGTCCAGCCCCTACACCTACATAAACGATCTGGCTGCCACCATGGACGGTCTTGCCACAGCAAAGGAAGCCAATGCAGGCAAGACAAGCTCTGACTGTAAACCAGGAGAAAATATGGGCTGAAGGATCAGAAGAGTGTCAGTGGTTATGCGGAGAAGGCAGGGGAATGGGGTTGAGAGGGAAAGATAGATCAGCCATGATAATTGATTGAATGGCGGAGTAGACCTGAAGGGACAAATGGCCTGATTCTGCTTCGTTCATTAATGAACTTATGAACCTTCCCTATTCACAAGGATTGTAATTTCCTTGAAATATCTTATACCGGAGAATCTTAGGTTCTTGGTTAGTAAGGGTGTCAGGGGTTATGGGGAGAAGGCAGGAGTATGGTGTTGAGATGGGAAAGATAGAACAGCCATGAAAGGGGATAATCAGCCATGATCACAGTGAATGGCGGTGCTGGCTCCAAGGGCCGAGGGGCCGAATGGCCTCACCCTGCATCTATGTTTCTATGATTGAATAGCGCAGTAGACTTGATGGACCGATTCTGCTCCTAGAACTTATGAACTTAAATGTCCTGCAACTTAATGACGAGTAGCGGCTGGCTGGCGGTTTTCCCCCTTACCTGGTCGAGCGGCACGTTGAGGAGGACACTGAGCGGGTGCAAGAGCGTGGAACCGGTGGTCCTGAAAGGAATGCTTGGCTGTTCTGCCATCCTACATTGTGGTGGGCTGAGCGGCTTGGCTTGAGTGGTGGGATGGGGGTGCCAGCCGGGGGAGAGAGAGAGAGAGGAGTGAGTGGGGAGGCGGCGATGGAAGAGTGTCAACGGACGGACGGGCTGCCTGCGACACGGGAGCCCGCGAAGCTGCTGCCGCCGCCGCCGCCGCGCAACGAGCGAGCGAGCGAACGAACCAACAGCGCGCGCGCTCTGAGCCTCAACCGTCGACTGCCGGGAGCGCGGGAGGGCGGGCTCCACCAAGTCCCGCCCCCTTACCCGACCTCAGCCAATCCCACGCCGCTCCCTGCGGTCCGCCGCCTCCCGTCGGGGTTCTGATTGGCCGGCCGGACTGTCAATCAAGGGGAGTGTGCAGGGCGGGGCGGGTCGTGGCGCCCGCTGTGGGGTCGGGTTTGTCGTCGACGTCGTCTGTGTGAGGAAAACATTTCACCGTCGCGACGGAGAATTGGCTTAATCTGTGAGGGAAAAAATTAAAAAAAAAACAAACAAATGTGGCTGGAACTTGCCCGGAGAAGTTTTACTTCGAGTAAGTTTTGCTTTTGCCAAGCGGCCGCTGAAGGGTGTATGGAACAAGCTGCCGGAGGAGGTAAATGATTGAGGCAGGGACTATCCCAACGTTTAAGGAACAGTTGAGACGACAGGTACATGGATGGGACTGGGACAGGTTTGACGGGAAAGGTGGGAGCTGCCACAAATGAATATTGTTGTAGACAGACTCAAAATTGCTGGAGTAACTCAGCGGGACAGGCAGCATCGCTGGAGAAGTCTGAACTTCAAGTAACCCTTGGGTTGCACAAAAAGCTGGAGAAACTCAGCGGGTGCAGCAGCATCTAAGGAGCGAAGGAGAGAGGCGACGTTTCGGGTCGAGACCCTTCTTCAGACTGGTCAGGGATCAGGGAAACGAGAGATATAGACGGTGATGTGGAGAGATAAAGAACAATGAGTGAAAGATATGCAAAAAAGTATTGGTGATAAAGGAAGCAAGCCATTGTAAGCTGTTTGTGGTGTGAAAATGAGAAGCTAGTGCGACTTGGGTGGGGGGTGGGGGGTGGGGGGGGGGGGTGGGGGGTGGGGGTGGGGGGTGGGGGGGGGGGGGGAGATGGAGAAGGAATGTCAGGGCCCGAGGGCTGAGGGAGAGGTGGGGGGGAGGCAGGTTTTACCCTCTCTCTCTCTCCCCGTTCATCCCCGACCAATTCCTCCTGATTAGTAACTGGTTTAGATGCCTCCTTGTCGCCTTTCTTTCCCCTCAGCTAACAATGGATCACAGACCGACACAAAATGTCTGAAGAAGGGTCTCGACCCGAAACGTCGCCTATCTCCTTCGCTCCTTAGATGCTACTGCACCCGCTGAGTTTCTCCAGCTTTTTGTGTAACCCTCGATTCTCCAGCATCTGCAGTTCCTTCTTTAACACAAAATGTTGGAGTAACTCGGCGGGTTAGGCGGCATTTCTGGAGAAAAGGAATCGGTGACGTTTCGGGTCGAGAGCCTTCTTCAGACCCCATTTCCTCGATCATTCGTCTGCTTTGATCTGTCTTTTCACACCTTACCCTCCCATATCTCTGCGTCTCCCTCTCCCCTGACTCTCAGTCTGAAGAAGGGTCTCGTCACCCATCTCCAGAGATGCTGCTGCCCGTCCTGCTGAGTTATTCCAGAAAGTGTGTGTCTAAAGTTTTATGTCGAGTAAGTTTTGCTTTACCAAGCGGCCGCAGGAAGAACGAGCTGCCAGGAATGAATGCTTTAAAATGTATCCTAGGTTACCGCAGGAAGAACGAGCTGCCAGGAATGAATGCTGTATTGAAGGAATGAAAGTGTATCCTAGGTTACCGCGCCGCCAAAGAGACTTTGGAGCGTTTAACGAGAGTTCCCGGGCTGTTACCTATTGCGATGACCTGTGGTAAACCAGCCGATCTCCAGTTACCTGATTAATTGCATTTTTGACAAACGTCCAAGGGAGTTTAAAGCTTGCGCCCTTCTTAAATCGAATTTAGCCAGCACTCCAGTGTTAATGATTGTGTCGATTAAATATAACTCCCACGTACAAATGCCAAGCCCTTGATTGTCGGTTGAACATATCACACACATAGCTCGGTAAATGGCTTGGAAATTTCAACCTTGTGGATGCCTGGTAATTCAAAAGACGATTTACCCCCCACCACACACAAAACAACAACAAGATTGTTTGTATTCAGACAATGCTTACAAAGTAAATGAGTTACTCGATTTGGCTGAGCTTGGCACCCGTTTTGCATTATCCGTTTTAAAGGTTACCCAAACACTGATTAAAATGCAAAGGCAATTTTTCCTCATTTCATCTCTTTGTGTTACTTCCAGAAACCCTGTTGTCACAAACATGGGACATAAAATGCGACATAAAACAGCAACAGGGCCAACTGTTATGTTTAGAAGCATAGTTTAAGTCGCCTGATGAAGGGTCTCACACGGAAACTTTTCATTTTCTCCATAGATGCTACCTAACCCACTGAGTTACTCCAGCAATTTGTGTCTAATTTAGTGTAAACCAGCATCTACAGTTCCTCCTTCCTCCAGTCATTGGTTCTGATGGAGTTTGACTCCACCACACGGGAGGTATTATGAAGCACTATCCCTAAATTGGGATGCCTGCAGACGACTGTCTCTATCTTAAAAAAAGACACATTGTGCTAGAGAAACTCATAAGGCCAGGCAGCATGTCTGGAGAACATGGATAGGTGACATTTCGGGTCAGGACTCAGTCTGAAGAAGGGTCCCACCCGAAACATCATCTATCCATGTTCTCCAGAGATCCTGCCTGAACTGTTGAGTTATACCAACACTTTGTGTCTTTTTTTGTTAACCAGCATTTGCAGTTCCTTGTTTCTACATGTTGTCTTCATCTTAAGTTTATTTCATGATGACAACAAGCCATGATCCTAACAAATGGCTCCACTAAGTAAGTAAGTTTATTGGCCAAGTATTCACATACAAGGAATTTGCCTTGGTGCTCCGCCCACAAGTAACATGACATACAGTGACAGTTATGAATGACTCCGAAAACACTAAACATTAATTATATAGCCAAACTCAATGAAGACCATTGTCCAAGCATGCTGCATCATTTCTCTTTCTTGTTGTAATATTGTACCTTACAACCAACAAAATTCCTGCTAGAATGGAGCTAAAAGATTCATACAATGTGAAAACAGACGCTTCTGACCAACTAGCTCCTGCCCCATGTTAAAAACAAATGGGAAACTGCCAGAATGAAATGGGAAACTGCCAGAATCAAACCTCAATTGTAGATGGTCATGCGCATCTGGAAGCCAAGTTCAGATTCATTAACGTTCATTGAACCATTTAAATGTTTAGGTCTTATATGCAACAACTGCAAAAGTACATTCATTTACCAATCTTCCCTTGCTGTACAACAATGCCTTAATTTTACTTCGGAGTCATGTGAGTGATTACGTGAGGAACCCCGTCCAGCCTCACGTGCGTCATTACGACAGACGCATTGGTGCAGGTCGGCCGGTTGGAGCAGCAGAGCTCCTCCAAGCGGTAAGTTTAAAACGCAAGGTAAGTTTTAAAACTTTTCTTGTACTCACTTTCTGCGTTGGCGGTACCGTTCAGACCGTTGAAAATGATGCAGAAAGTAAAAAAGGTGACGGGGAGACGATCTGGGGGAAAGAGTTTGGAGGACCGCGAGAGTCCGGGTAGCGGGTGCCTGTCTAGTTCACCAAGTCCATCGCCAGCAAGGGGGCTAGCGACACCACTGCCGGTGAGCAAGAGTACTACGAAATCTAATAGGCCCGTTGACCCAGAGTCGGGCCTGGAGGTTTTACCTCCGCAAGGAGAGACCATTTGCTCACGGCTCCCCCAGATCGAGATCTTATTGCAAAAGATGCTCAATAGGGACGCACTCGGGGAGGAGGAGTGGTGGTGTCCACGCCAGGTTGTTGAAGAGCCTGTGCCAGCAGCGCCTGAAATAGGGCTGCATGACTACCCATCGTTTGAGGAGGAGGGTATACCGGGTCAGGAATTTACTGATGCTGAATCAGTGGCTGGGCAGAGCCACAAGGGAGTGGAACAACAAGAGCTTATACCAAATATAGCTGAAACATTTGTAGTCCCCAGAGAAGCAGAGGAGCCATTAGGGGTAGAGTTGGCAGCTGCCATTCAATACATGCTCTCCCATCAGCTTCAAGAGCTGGCAATGGATGAGGCGGCCAAAAAATATGAAGCACCAATTAACTGTGGATTGTTAAAAGTGCCAATGGTTAACCATCTTATATGGACACAGTTGGGGGTTACAGCAAGGGCACAGGAGTTAAAATTTCAAAAAGTGCTCAAGTTGCTCTCAGCAGGGCTCACTGCATTTGCAACAACAGTAGATAAGGGGCACATGACAGAAGCCCATCAAGATGCGCTGGGACTCCTGTGTAGTGCATTTTTTGAAATGAATAATTTAAGAAGGAGTGCTGTATGCCCAGTCATCAACCCAAAACTTGCAGCACTATGCAAACCAAGCAGTGCACAACCGCCTAACCTTTTGTTTGGGGAGGACCTCGCAAAACAAGTCAAGGAACTGCACGAGGACGCAAAAACCATAGGCTTCATCAAGATAAGTGGCAAAACAGGCAAGAGGGTTTCCCTTATCGGCGGGGTACCATGACGGATGCTGGTGAAGGAACGAGCCAGGCACACACACATAGCTGGCAGCCTGCCACAAGCACAAGGGGAAGGACGAATTTCCCTACAAGGGGCCGGGGTCAACAAGCGCAGTCAGGACATGTGCAGGTGAGAGATTTTGCTCCTAAGGAATACAAATTAGGTGTAAAAGATGTTCAAATTGGGGGGCAATTACACTTGTTCCTCAAACAATGGCAGGAGATAACATCAGATTCATTTATACTGGGCAGTATAGACGGGGTTAAAATTGAATTCTACCCTACTGTGTGTCCACCCAGTCAGCATGTTCCATGTCGAACACTTATATTTTCACAAGAAGAGAATATGCAGATACAGGCAGAACTTAACATATTACACAAAAAAGGGAGAAATCAGTTTGTCAAACCTGTTCTAGGACTACACCAAGCTCGGGGGCATGTTGTAATCGCCTATTTTGATGATATCTTAATTATCGGGAAGACTCGGAATGCAGCTGAATCTTCTGTTTCAGTTGTTAAACTCACTTTTGAGCGACTGGGGTTCATCGTTCATCCAGATAAATCCAAGTTAAAATTATTGATTACTTGGGCTTTACCATTAATTCAGATCACATGCTAGTGACTCTGACCAGGGACAAAAGGCAGCAATTAATTGAAGGTTGTATCAACCTCCTTAGTGAGCAACAACCTTCAATTAGACAAGTGTCCAATTTAATTGGGAAATTGGTGGCTGCTTTCCCAGCTGTGCAATTTGGACCTCTGCATTATCAGCACTTACAACGAGAAAAAGAACAGGCATCGATGACACATGCGGGTCACTTTGACAGGCCCATGGGATTGTCAGTGGAGGCTATTTCAGAAATACAGTGGTGGATCACAAATGTCTCAAAGTTTGAGGGACGTTTTGGTTGAATCACCTTCTATAGTCTTACAGACAGATGTTAGTGCTCTAGGTTAGGAGCTAATTTTTATTTTACTGCAGTGATGAATTAGTCGGGCTATTAAAAAAAAACGGACTTACCGGCAGTCAGAACTCATCTCCAGAAATAGATCGCGCTCCTACAACAGAAAGCTCAGACTGGCAAGGGGAAAACCGCATTTTAACCCCCTCCCCCCCTTAAAGGCGCCAAAGTCGCGCACACGGCCAGTGACAGAACTGCAGCACCGCTAAAGGTAAGTTTTGTAACATACCTACTAAGAGGAACAGAATCAGCATTATTTATTAGCCACAAAAAAACACAATAAGGTGTCGGTGCAAACAATTTCAAGGTGGCTAAAGCAGGTGCTGGGAAGTGCTGGGATTGATACTGATAAATTCAAATCTCATTTCACCAGGACGGCATTAACTTTCTCGGCCAGGGCGATGGACGTGCCTATAGACCATATCCTTGTGGCCGCAGGGTGGTCCAGTGAGCTGACCTTCCAGAAATTTTATCATAAGCCAATTGCAAGGCTGGGTGTATTTACTGAGTCTGTTTTAAGTTCCGTCATATAGTTTCCCCCTGGGATAGAGGGGTTGTTATTATTTTTTCTTTGTAATAAACTGTTAATTCATTAAACAATGTTGTGATTGATGCATTATTGCTTATTTAACTATGTTGAGTCAATCAATGCAGTGAGAGACCGGATTTGAATCTGCGGCATGAAATCACAGAGCTTTGAAATCTTCACGTAGTCACTCACGTGACTCCGAAGAAAAATAGTAAGATTAAACGAGAATTTACCAGTTTGAAATTTGATCTTTACTTTATGAGGAGTTATGATGAGGGACTACGTGCCCTCCGCCCGCAACCCTCATAAATATCATCTGGTAGTTCTAGTCTTCTGTTATCTTACTATTATACTTCGGTCACCATTACCTGTGATTTCACACCGCTGCTTTGAAGATTGACGCACGTGCGGCTGGACGGGGTTCTTCACGTAGTCCCTCATCGTAACTCCTCATAAAATAAGGATCAAACTTCAAACTGGTAAGTTCTCGTTTAATCTTACTATTTATTACTATGAGTCTCTGGAAAATTTAGATCATTTCTCATATCCAGGGAAGATGTACATTAGTAAAGTGAATTTCACCATTTTACCCAAGAAGACAGATATATCCATCTCCATTCATAGATGATGCCAGAGCATGGCAACTATCGACTGGATAGCGCGCCACTCCAGGAGACCGAGCACGGACTGGTCCAATTTGAAGATGGATCCAAAAGCTGGCGACTCTTGCATGTGGTCTCAGTGGACTATTTTTATACACTAGGTACTAATTGGGGATTGTGCATAGGTATGGCAATTCTTTACTGATTGGTTGCAAAAAATAATAATTTCACTGTAAAAATGTGAAAATAAAGAACCATTGACCATTGTGTACTGGTCCCAGAAGAAAATCCACTATCCAATACAATTGTTTCACTCTTCTAAATCACTATAACTGGTGTCCTTGTGTATGGCCTCATTATACTCCTGTACAGTATGATCTGATTTAATTGAATAGCATGCAAACAAAAGCTTTTCACTGCATCTCAGTTCACATGACAATAATAAACTAAACCAAATCTTTTGTTCTATCATTTTTTACATGTTTTCATTCTGGCATTTTCTATCAAAATGATGTCCAACTGATATGGTTATTCCAAAGTGCCTGGGTCAATACCCTTCAAACCTGCAGTGTCATTGTCAAGTGGGCAAGCTGAAAGGCAAGGAAAGTATTTGAAAACTTTTGTGCAACATTGTGACACATCTGGAGATTTGAAAACTGGACATCTATTAAATGATTAACTTTACATTAGTATATTTTCATTCATTTTTACCAGATGGAATAGATAAGCAAAATACAGTTATTTCACAACCTTAGAGTGGCCTGAATCCATATTTCCAAATAATGGAGCATGTTTAGTTTAGAGATATAGCATGAAAACAGGCTCTTCGGCCCACTGAGTCCACCCAAACCTCCATCACACGTTCACACTGGTTCGATGTTATCCAATTTTTTACTCCACACATTACACAATTTTCCAGGTGCCAATTAACCTACAAACCCACAAGTCTTTGGAGGTGGCAGGAAATTGGAAAACCTGGAAGGAACCTATGCAGTTGCAGGATGAATGTGCAAACTCAACCATACAGCACCTAAGGTCAGGATCAAACTCTGGTCTCTGGCGCTATGGACAGGTGCTCTACCTGCTGTGCCGTCCAAAATATATGAGAGCTGTAATGTAGGAAACATGGTAATTATGTTTTGGGAAGCCATAGAATTATACAGGCTTTTCATTCCACTGACTATTAAATGCCCACTACATTAATTCTCTGCTAATCCCATTTTTAAATCTCCCCCACATTCTTATCAATCCCCTCCAGTTTCTACCATTTGACTGCACATTAGATACAATTTACACACTCAGTGCAATTTTCATTGACCCAACGCATCTTTGGGATTTGGGAGGAAACCAGATCACCTGGAGAAAATCCATGCAGTCAAACGGAGAACATGCAAACTCACACAGATAAGCACCGGAGGTTAGGATTGAACTTGATTCACAGGAGTTGTGAGGAATATCTGTTCCACTCCACATTTTGATCCCCAATCTGAAAAGGACCAGATAATAATCCATTTAAAAAATTGAAGTTCGGTTGAGGTATCAGCCGTCTATGGAATAACACTGAGATCTTTTATGTCCACCTAAGGGATAGATAGCCTCGGTCTCATCTTAAATTTGATGGCAACTCCAAGAGAAGAGTTGACTGCAGGCCTCAAGGGCCCGTCACACATGGGCGTCATTTGCATGTCACGCAGATGGCGCTCGAAGATTTTGTACAAAATCCTGGGGCACTGCGCGACACTGCCTACGTCACCATGCACCATGCACATATCACGTGCGCGTAAATAAGGTTAGCGCTAAAATGAGACATTTTCAATATAAAATGTTATTCTTCAGTATATTGCAACTCCTTTGAGTTTTATATCACAATGATGAAGTACACATTTATGCTTTTAATTTTCCAAAGTTAAACACCTGATATTAAAAGTTTGTATTTCAACACAAATATTTTCCTTTGGTCATAGTACGGTGTGTGTAAAAGAGTATCATTGGACCCACCATGTACAAAAACAATGGAAAAAAAAGCTTACAATAAAATTCTACTAAAACTTCTTTAAATATAACATTGGAAAACTTAAGTTCAGCAAGATGAGTTTTATTGGAGGCAAACAAGCAATTTAAAAAATTGATCGACTCGTTACAAACTAGCAAAATGAATCGAAAAGTGATGAGGTGAATCTCCCCCTTTCTCTGCAATTAAATCTTGTTTCAATTTTTAATGTTCCAGTTATGATGAGTCATTTTGTAATTACTGTGAAATACTAGTTGCTTCCACATACAGTGGCTTGCAAGTTTTCATACCCCTTGAACTTTTCCACATTTTGTTACGTTACAACCACAAACTTAAATGTATTTTATTGGGATTTTATGTGATAGACCAACTCAAAGTGGTACATAATTGTCAAGTGGAAGGAAAATGATACATGGTTTCCAAATTTTATTACAAATAAAAAACTGAAAATGGTGGCGTGCAAAAGTATTCTGCCCCCCTGAGTCAATACTTTGTAGAACCACCTTTTGCTGCAATTACAGCTGCAAGTCTTTTGGGGTATGTCTCTACCAGCTTTGCACATCTAGAGACTGACATTTTTGCCCATTCTTCTTTGCAAAATAGCTCAAGCTCAGTCAGATTCGATGGAGAGCTCTGTGAACAGCAATTTTCAAGTCTTGCCAGAGATTCTCAATTGGATTTAGGTCTGGACTTTGACTGGGCCATTCTAACACATGAATATGCTTTGATCTAAACCATTCCATTGTAGCTCTGGCTGTATGTTTAGGGTCGTTGTCCTGCTGGAAGGTGAACCTCTGCCCCAGTCTCAAGTCTTTTGCAGACTCTAACAGGTTTTCTTCCAAGATTGCCCTGTATTTGGCTCCATCCATCTTCCCATCAACTCTGACCAGCTTCCTTGTCCCTGCTGAAGAAAAGCATCCCCGCAGCATGATGCTGCCACCACCATGTTTCACAGTGGGGATTGTGTGTTCAGGGTGATGTGCAGTGTTAGTTTTCCGCCACACATAGAGTTTTGCATTTAGGCCAAAAACTTCAATTTTGGTCTCATCAGACCAGAGCACCTTCCTCCACATGTTTGCTGTGTCCCCCACATGGCTTGTGGCAAACTGTAAACGGGACTTCTTATGGCTTTGTTTCAGCAATGGCTTTCTTCTTTGTGTTGTGGAGCGCACGACTAATAGTTGTCCTGTGGACGGATTCTCCCACCCGAGCTGTGGATCTCTGCAGCTCCTCCAGAGTTACCATGGGCCTCTTGGCTGCTTCTCTGATCAATGCTCTCCTTGCCCGGCCTGTCAGTTTACGTGGACGGCCATGTCTTGGTAGGTTTGCAATTGTGCCATACTCTTTCCATTCTCGGATGATGGATTGAACAGTGCTCCTTGACATGTTCAAAGCTTGGGGTATTTTTTTATAACCTAATCCTGCTGTAAACTTCTCCACAACTTTATCCCTGACCTATCTGGTGTGTTCCTTGGGCTTTATGATGCTGTTTGTTCACTAATGTTCTCTAACAAACCTCTGAGGCCTTCACAGAACAGCTGCATTTATACTGAGATTAGATTACACACAAGTGGACTCTATTTACTAATTAGGTGACTTCTGAAGGCAATTGGGTGCACTGGATTTTATTTAGGGGTTTCAGAGTAAAGGGGGCTGAATACTTTTGCACGCCACACTTTTCAGTTTTTTATTTGTAAAAAAAAATTGAAAACCATGTATCATTTTCCTTCCACTTCACAATTATCCGCCACTTTGTGTTTATCTATCACATAAAATCCTAATAAAATACATTTACGTTTGTGGTTGTAACGTGACAAAATGTGGAAAAGTTCAAGGGGTATGAAAACTTTTGCAAGCCACTGTATATTGTTTGAATTGCTGAATACTTTTAGCATGTTCTTTTTTGTTTCAGATTTGCAGTTATTTCTTACAATTTCATATTCTACTGTTCCCCTCTTTTAATAGGGAACCTCTATAATGGAATGACTGGGTCCTGCTGCCCTCTCCCTCTTTAAACTCACTGTTCACAGCCCCCACCTCTCTGAACCCCCAACACCCCCCCACAATAACTCACCCGAGTTCTCCAATTGAATTCTCCAATTTAAGGTAACAAACACGTCCTTACCCCGCCTGTTCCTCCTCCAAATTTCCCTGCTCTTCTTTCACACCACCCCGCTGACCTTGCACCAGTTTCCCCCTCCACCTACATTCCTTCCTCCAGCTTCATAATTTGCAAGTTTTCTATCTTTGAACTTTACAATTCGTAACTTTATCCTTTTGGCTCACAACTTTTTTTTATCTCTGGCCTTTGTCCAGCAATCTGCCTATCATAAAAGCCACTCGCCTGTAGAAACATAGAAACATAGAAAATAGGTGCAGGAGTAGGCCATTCGGCCCTTCGAGCCTGCACCGCCATTCAATGTGATCATGGCTGATCATCCAACTCAGTATCCCGTACCTGCCTTCTCTCCATACCCCCTGATCCCTTTAGCCACAAGTGCCACATCTAATGCCCTCTTAAATATAGCCAATGAACTGGCCTCAACTACCTTCTGTGGCAGAGAATTCCAGAGACTCACCACTCTCTGTGTAAAGAATGTTTTCCTCATTTCGGTCCTCAAGGAATTCCCCCTTATCCTTAGACTGTGACCCCTTGTTCTGGACTCCCCCAACATCGGGAACAATCTTCCAGCATCTAGCTTGTCCAACCCCTTAAGAATTTTGTAGGTTTCTATAAGATCCCCCCTCAATCTTCTAAATTCCATCGAGTACAAACCGAGTCTATCCAATCTTTCCTCATATGAAAGTCCTGACATCCCAGGAATCAGTCTGGTGAATCTTCTCTGTACCCCCTCTATGGCAAGGATGTCTTTCCTCAGATTTGGAGACCAAAACTGTACGCAGTACTCCAGGTGTGGCCTCACCAAAACCCTGTACAACTGCAGTAGAACCTCCCTGCTCCTATACTCAAATCCTTTCGCTATGAATGCTAACATACCATTTGCTTTCTTCACTGCCTGCTGCACCTGCATGCCTACTTTCAATGACTGGTGTACCATGACACCCAGGTCTCGTTGCATCTCCCCCTTACCTAATCTGCCACCATTCAGATAATAGTCTACCCTCATGTTTTTGCCACAAAAGTGGATAACCTCACATTTATCCACATTGTACTGCATCTGCCATGCATCTGCCCATTCACTCAGCCTATCCAAATCACCCTGCAGCCTCCAAGCATCCTCCTCACACCTAACTGTACCCCCCAGCTTGGTATCATCTGCAAATTTGGAGATGTTGCATTGAATTCCCTCGTCCAAATCATTAATATATATTGTAAATAGCTGGGGTCCCAGCACTGAGCCTTGCGGCACCCCACTAGTCACTGCCTGCCATTCTGAAAAGGACCCGTTTACTCCTACCCTTTGCCTCCTGTCTGCTAGCCAGTTCTCTATCCACATCAATACTGAACCCCCAATACTGTGTGCTTTAAGTTTGTATGCTAATCTCTTATGCGGGACCTTGTCGAAAGCCTTCTGAAAGTCTAGATATAACACATCCACTGGTTCTCCCTTATCCACTCTACTAGTTACATCCTCGAAAAATTCTATCAGATTTGTCAGACATGATTTACCTTTCGTAAATCCATGCTGACTTTGTCCAATGATTTCACCACTTTCCAAATGCGCTGCTATCCCATCTTTAATAACTGACTCTAGCAGTTTCCCCACTACCGATGTTAGACTAACTGGTCTGTAATTCCCCGCTTTCTCTCTCCCTCCTTTTTTAAAAAGTGGGGTTACATTAGCTACCCTCCAATCCTCAGGAACTACTCCAGAATCTAAGGAATTTTGAAAAATTATCACTAATGCATCCACTATTTCTGTGGCTACCTCCTTGAGTACTCTGGGATGCAGACTATCTGGCCCTGGGGATTTATCGGCCTTCAATCCGTTCAATTTACCCAACACCACCTCCCGGCTAACCTGGATTTCACTCAGTTCCTCCATCTTATTTGACCCCCGTTCCACTGCTATTTCCCGCAGATTATTTATGTCTTCCTTAGTGAAGACAGAACCAAAGTAGTTATTCAATTGGTCTGCCATGTCCTTGTTCCCCATGATCAATTCACCTGTTTCTGACTGCAAGGGACCAACATTTGTTTTAACTAGTCTCTTTCTCTTTACATATCTATAAAAACTTTTGCAGTCAGTTTTTATGTTCCCTGCCAGTTTCCTTTCATAATCTATTTTCCCTTTCCTAATTAAGCCCTTTGTCCTCCTCTGCTGGATTCTGAATTTCTCCCAGTCCTCCGGTAGGCTGCTTTTTCTGGCAAATTTGTATGCCTCATCTTTTGTTTTTATACTATCCCTGATTTCCCTTGTTATCCATGGATGCACCACCTTCCCCGATTTATTCTTTTGCCAAACTGGTATGAACAACTTTTGTACTTCATCCATGCAGTCTTTAAATACCTTCCATTGCACATCCACTGTCAACCCTTTAAGAATCACCTGCCAGTCTATCTTGGCCAATTCACATCTCATACCTTCAAAGTTACCTTTGTTCAAGTTCAGAACCCTTGTTTCTGACTTAATTTTGTCACTCTCCATCCTAATGAAGAACTCAACCATATTATGGTCACTCTTGCCCAAGGGGCCACGCACAACAAGACTGCTAACTAACCCTTCCTCATTACTCAATACCCAGTCTAGAATAGCCTGCTCTCTCGTTGGTTCCTCCACATGTTGGTTGAGAAAACTATCCCGCATACATTCCAGGAAATCCTCTTCCTCAGCACCCCTGCCAATTTGATTCACCCAATCTACATGCAGATTGAAGTCACCCATTATAACCGTGTTACCCTTGTTGCACGCATTTCTAATTTCCTGTTTGATGCCATCCCCAACTCCAATACTACTGTTAGGTGGCCTGTACACAGTTCCCACTAGCGTTTTCTGCCCCTTAGAGTTTCGCAGCTCTACCCATATCGATTCCACATCCTCCACGCTAATGTCCTTCCTTTCTATTGCATTAATCTCCTCTCTCACCAGCAACGCTACCCCACCTCCTTTTCCTTTTCGTCTATCCCTCCTGAATATTGAATATCCCTGGATGTTCAGCTCCCAGCCTTGGTCATCCTGGAGCCAAGTCTCCGTGATTCCAACTATAGCATAGTCATTAATCGCTATCTGCACCTTCAACTCATCCACCTTATTACGAATGCTCCTCGCATTGAGACACAAAGCTTTCAGGCTTGTTTTTACAACACTCTTACTCCTTATACAATTATGTTGACAAGTGGCCCCTTTCACATCAATCCCTATTACACTTGGCCATACTCTCCTATCCCTTTGTGAGCTTTCTTCCCCGTTAATTCTGGGGTCATTAACCATCGCTTTACTCTCTTTCCCTCTAACTCCGTCCTCGACTATCCCATTTGATACCCCACCCCCCTTATTCAGTTTAAAACCATCCGTGTAGCAGTGGCAAACCTGCCGGCCAGAATGCTGGTCCCCCACCTGTTAAGATGCAATCCGTCCCTTTTGTACAGTTCCCCCTTACTATAAAAAAAATCCCAGTGATCTAAGAATCTAAATCCCTGCCCCCTGCACCAGTTCCTCAGCCACACATTCAGGTCCCATATCTCCCTGTTCCTGCTCTCGCCAGCACGAGGAACTGGAAGCAAACCGGAGATAACAACCCTGGAAGTCCTGCTTTTCAGCATTTTTCCGAGCTCTCTGAAGTCCCGCTGCAAAAAATTCATCTCCTTCTTTCCAACATCATTTGTGCCCACATGCACGACCACTTCCGGCTGGTCACCTTCGCCCTTGAGGATTGTCTGCACTCTGTCCGTAACATCCTGGATCCTGGCACCAGGAAGGCAGCACACCATCCTGGAATCCCGTCTGTTGCCGCAAAAACCCCTGTCCGTACCTCTCACAATGGAGTCTCCAACTACAATGGCGTTGCCCGACTTTGGCCTCTGTGGGTTTGGCTCATCAGCCCTTTTTGTTTGGCAAGCCAGTCCGCCGCTCAGTGGGATACCGTCTTCTGTCCTGGCAGCTTCCACGTGGGTGAACCTGTTCACAAGAGGTACAACACCCGGGGACCTTTGCATCCCATATTTTCCTCCCTTTCTCACTGTCACCCACCTTCTCTCTTCTAGTGCCTTGGGTGTAACAATCTCACTGAAGGACTTGTCGAGAAACGACTCAGTTTCTCGAATGAACCTGAGGTCATCCACTTGTTCTGTGTTCATATTTTACCAGTTATGCTTTGTCCTGCCCCTCCCCTCTTCCAGCTTTCATTCCATCCCCTTCTGCAATCAGTCTGAAGAAGGGTCCCGACCCAAAATGTCACTTACCCATGTTCTCCAGAGATGCTGCCTGATGCGCAGTTACTCCAGCATTTTGTGTCTTTCTTTGGTAAACCAGCAACTGCAGTTCCTTGTTATTAAATTTCATGTTCTTGTTTTGTTCCCTCTGCTTGTCGTTTTGGTCATTTCTATTCACTGCAGTTGGTTAGATTACTTTAAAATATCATTAAAATTTTATCAAATTAAATTTGACAGCATCATGTGAAGTTAATTCAACATCAATACCAATATCAACTTGTGCTTTATGAAATATAATGTCCCGATTTTCAGTCATTCAAAAGAAAGGTGGCAACTGAACAGGAAATTATATGTTTTATTAACCTTAGAATCCGTAGCATTTACCTGCAATTAACTTTCCTATTTGTTTTCTGATCATAGTTTGAACCTGTCTACATATAAACAGTTTATTTTAGTTATAATTGAATTTAAGTTCCAGAGGGGGGTTTAATGTTATTTGGTTTGTTTTAGTTCCTGGGTCGCTGCCGCCTGTAGGAAATGTCTTCATCGTGTTCAATGCTCAATTCTTATCATATAATAGATGGGACTTGTGCCCAAATGTTTCAAGTTTATTTGCATACTGAAAATCAAGTAAACTGGTTTCACTCAAACAAAGACCTTGATATAGTGCTCTTAAGAAGCAGTTAAGCAGGCTAGAATTTCGCAAGGACATGGTGTTTATCTGCTCTGTTTATTTGGAAATCTCTTCACAGTGTGATTCCAATGGATCAGCAGACAACGAGGCAGCTGGTTTGAAGAAACTGTATGGTCTTATTGTTTTAAAATTTGATAGTGTCCTGTGCAGTTGTGTAAGACTGCAAATTGCTCTGCACAATGTTATTTGGGGTCTAAGTAAAAGACTGGATTATTCTTGTGCTAACTTAATACTTGGCAGGAACTCGGCAATCTAACTCGCTCTAATAGCCTTGCAAAACAAAAGATGTCCTTCTGGGGGAAAAAAGCCTCTTCGAACAGGACTGTCTCAAATATTTATTGTTTATTTTTCAGTCAGTTATTGATTTCAACAAGCTTGATGTCACTGTAGGGACTTTATAATAAAGTTCCGGTGGCGCTGTGAGTTGGCTGCCTCACCTGCAGCGGGTTCTATGTTTCAACTTTTTTTATTTTGTCCAAAAGTATGTTTTAGTGTTTCCCTGTACGTCTTGTGTGTGTGTGTGTGTGTGGGGGGGGGGGGAATAGGGGGAAATCGTTTTCAGGCACCTATCCCAGCGGAGAGGCGACTTTGTTCCTTGTCGCTTCTTCGCCCCCCCCCCCCCCCCCCTCGTGGCCTTGGAGCTGGTTTGGTGCGGCCTTTCCCAGAGTCCAGAGCTTCAGCGGCGGCGCAACGGGGACTTTAACATCGCGGGCCCAGAGCTTCAGCGGCGGCGCAGCAGTGACTGTAACATTGCGGACCCCCTTACTGGGGGTCGCCAGCGAAGTGCTGCGACCGTTAGCCTGTGGCCTGGAACATCTGGAAGCCGCGGTCCCCGGTAAGGAGGTGACCAATTTGGGTGCTCCGGGCCGCGGGGTGTGCCCAACCTGTCCCGACGTCGGCGTTCCGACCCTCCCGACCAGAGGGCTTGAACATTGGGGCATCCATAGCGGCGACTACGGAGGGCCAGGGCCCCGACCATGCGTGAATTAGGGAGGAGGAGGAGAACTGTCTGAACTGTATTGCCTTCCACCACAGTGAAGAATGCTGTGGTGGATGTCTGTGTTGAATTATGTTGTGTATTGTTTCCTTTTTTAATTGTAACGCTGCGTGGTAAATTACATTTCACTGCACCTTATGCTGCATGTGACAAATAAATTTGAACTTTGCACTTTGAACTACTTTTAACACATCCTTAGAACTACAGGACACTATTTGTGGAAGATATGGTGGTGCAGCTGTGAGTGGTGTTTGATCACAGCGGCATAGTGGCGCAGTGGTAGAGTTGCTACCTTTCAGTGCCGGTGACCTGTGTGCATTTCTTTTGGGTGCTTCGGTTTCCTCCCACACTCCAAAGCCGTACAGGTTTGTCGGTTAATTGGCTTTGGTAAAATTGTAAATTGCCCCTTTTTTGTGTAGGATAGTGCTAGTGTGCGGGCATCGCTGGTTGGTGCAAACTCGGTGGGCTGAATGGTTTGTTTCCGCGTTCTCTAAGCTAATCATAAAAAACTAAAAGCTCCGGGGACCCACATTTGAACCTGACTGAGGTAGAGTCATACAGCATAGAAACAGGCCCAGTGGTCCAACTTGCCCGCACCAGCCAACATGTCCCATCTACACTAGTCCCACCTGCCCATATCCCTCTAACCCTATCCTGTCAATGAACCTGTCCAAATGTCGCCTGGAGTTTGCATATTTTCTCTGTGTCTGCATTAGTTTCCATAAATAGTGGTCCGGCTTTTTTGCACACCCCAAAGTCATGCTAGTAGGCCAATTATCTGGGAAATTACCCTTTAATGGCAACCAGATGCTTTCGAGAGAGAGCTAGATAGGGCTTTTTAAAAATAGCAGAGTCAGGGGATATGGGGAGAAGGCAGGAACAGAGTACTGATTGGGGATGATCAGCCATGATCACATTGAATGGTGGTGCTGGCTCGAAGGGCCAAATGGCCTACTCCTGCACCTATTGTCTATTGTCTATAAGTGCCAAAGGGGAGTTGGGCACATGTGAGAGAGAATAACTCAAAGAGATACATGGACAAAATGGGAGTGAACTCCTGGGAGCTGGAATAGACCCGAAGGGCTGAATGGCTTCCATCGATGTTGTCATTAGTATAAAGTCCAGAAAAACATTGGTCTTGACTTAAGAGTTGACTGCAAAAAGTTGTGAACACTGACCAGGCCATCACCTGCTTTGACCTCCCCACCATCATACTCACTGACTCAAAAGGGCAGCCAACTTCATCAAAGACCTACTCCATCCTGGCCACACATTCATCTCACCACTGCAGTCGGGAAGAAGGTACAGGAGCCTGAGAACTGTAACGTCCAGGTTCAGCAACAGCTTATTCCTTATAGCCATCAGGCTATTAAACACTACAACCTCATAAGCTTTGAACTAAAATAGACTATTATTATTATTATTATTTATTGCACTGATATTGTTTCTTTTTTTTCTGAGTTTTTGTTATACTATTTATTATGATTACATATTCTGTTGTGCTGCACCAAGTAAGAATTTCATTGTTCTAGCTTGGACATATGACAATAAAACACTCTTGAGTCTTGAGGATTCCTGAGAGTCCAGTGTAACTGAGAAAATGAGCAGAGGACAGGCAGAGCAGGAAAATCTCAAGACAAGGGAAGAGGTGAAAAAGGGTCTCAACAAGAGACCACAGCCACTGAGGATAGAACCAGAGCAATTCTGAACCCAAGTACAGAAGTTTATTGAGAACACAGAACAGTACAACACAGGAACAAGCCCTTCTGCCCATGGTGTATGTGCTGACCATTATGCCAAATTGAACATCCCATCTGCCTGCACATGGTCTATAACCCTCCATTCCTTGCCTGTTCATGCTCCTTTTTAAATGCCTCTTAAACATTACTGTTGTATTTGCTTCCATCACCTCCCCCACCCAACAGGCAGCACATTCCAGACAGGTGCCACTCCTTGCGTAAAATCCTTGCCTCACATATTTAAACTTTCTCCCTCTCATGTTAAAACTATGCCCTCTAATATTTGACTTTTACACTGTTTATATCAAAAATAAACATTGTACATAATTTATAGATAGGAAATACAATACAATCAGTAAATATATTTATTTATATTCATTCTGTCCTCACTACAATGCATTAAAGCCACTCATGTGTCCCTTTCAACTTAAACATGCTGTTAAGCAGAACCACACCCCTCAGTGTTCAGTGACACCAAAACCTTAGATCAGGGGTCGGCAACCCGATTCTGCCTAGGGGCCGGATCCCAGATCTGTCAGCGGTTGAGGGCCACATCTTTTGCCATAGTTAATAAACTTTGACATTTATATATTTAAGAAGTATTATGTCTACTGAACATAGGAGTTAGTTTGAGACATTGGTATTGAAACAACCCACAAGAATCTTCCACATACCTCAACTCCATCCTACCCCCCCAGTTAAATCCCTCCCTACCTATGTTCAAGACACCTCAGACACTCTCCATCGTCTCTGGGAATTCCGTTCTCTAGGCCCCCATCCCCTCATCTTCACCATGGACGTCCAGTCACTCTACACCTTCATCGCCTACCAGGAGGGTCTTAAAGCCTTCCATTTCTTCCTCGACCGGAGAACCAACCAATCCCCATCTACAGATACTCTCCTCCGCCTAGCGGAGCTGGTCCTTACCCTTAATAACTTTTCATTTGACTCCTCCTATTTCCTCCAAATACAAGGCGTAGCTATGGGCACGCGCATGGGCCCTAGCTATGCCTGCCTCTTTGTAGGGTACGTCGAACAATCCTTGTTCGAGATGTTCCATCCCCGACCTCTACCTCCGCTACATCTACGACTGCACCACTACCTCCTGCACCGACACACAACTCACTGACTTCATCCATTTCACCACTAACTTCCATCCGGCACTCAAATGCACCTGGACCATTTCCGACGCTTCCCTACCATTTCTTGACCTCACTATCTCCATCGCAGGTGATAGACTTCTGACCGACATCCACTATAAACCCACTGATTCCCATGGCTATCAAGACTACACTTCTTCCCACCCTGCTTCCTGTAAGGACTCCATCCCCTTCTCCCAATTCCCCCATCTATGCCGCATCTGCTCCCAGGATGAGGTGTTCCACACCAGGGCATAGGAGATGTCCTCATTCTTCAGTGAACAGGGTTTCCCCTCCCCTACTATAGCTGAGGCTCTCACCAGGGTTTCTTCAATACCCCGTGACACTGCTCCTCTCCCATCCCCCCACTCATAAACAAGGGCAGAGTCCCTCTAGTCCTCACCTTCCATCCTACTAGCCTTCACATACAACAAATAATCCTCCGTCATTTTTGCCACCTGTCTGTTTTTTGCCAAGACCGCTCCCTCCGTAACTCCCTGGTCAATTTGTCCCTTCCCACCCTTACCAGCTCCTCCCCAGGCACTTTCACTTGCAATCACAAGAAATGCTACACTGTTGCTTTACCTCCCCTCTTGACTCCATTCAAGGACCCAAGCAGTCGTTCCAGGTGCGACAGAGGTTCACCTACACCTCCTCCAACCTCATCTATTGCATCCGCTGCTCTAGATGTCAGCTGATCTACATCGGTGAGACCAAGCGTAGGCTTGGCGATCGCTTCGCCGAACATCTCCGCAATAACCAACCTGATCTCCCGGTGGCTCAATATATTTCTTGTTGAACTCTAGTAAAGATATGTCCGTTGCATTAAATTTAGATCTTAATAAATCGCTGCACTGCATCTCAATAAGTTCCATTTGAACATTTTCTGGTGCGATTTTGATGTCCACGTCAAATGGAGTGGCAAACAGCCTGAATGTATTTGTGAGTGAGCGAATGTCAGAAACGTGAAGAAAACTCAGTTTCCAAGTCTCGTATCACAGTCACAAATGTGTTGGTGTCTGTAGGTTCGGTCTCCTGGAGTTTAGGGAAATGAGCGTACCATGATTTCTTAAGCTGGCATTCCCACTGTTGTAGTTTTCTTTCGAAGATGACGGTGTGTCCGCACATCTCATGTATGAGTTGATTTATTTCCAGAAGTTGCAAGTTGAAGTTGTTTAAATGAGCTGTTACATCTACCAGAAATACTAGACTCGAAAGCCATTTAGGATCGCAAAATTCTGAGGCATTTACATTTTTACCGTTGAGGAATGTTGCTATTTCTTCCCGCAGAGCATATACTCTTTCTAATATTGCATCTCGACTGAGCCACCGAACATCGCCGAAGTAGAGCAGGTCTACATACAGGGCCTCTACAAAAAGTTGTTGAAACTGACGATGGTTCAGTCCCCGAGACAATATCAGGTTTACTGCTCTTACCACTATGTTCATCACATCCTTCAAATTTGAAGACTTGGCACACAATGCTTCCTGGTGGATTAGGCAGTATGTTTTTTTTATTTTGTGGTTAATTCCAAGGCCTTTCATGTGGTTTAGAAGCAGAGCCACAACACCTTTCCTTTCTCCAACCATTGCTGGCGCTCCATCAATTGCTCTGCATACTAACTTAGATAGCTCCAGCTCCATGTTTGTAGTACACTTGAGCAATGCTTCAAGAATGTCTGCTCCTGTGGTAGTACCTTTCATAGGTACCAGTTAAACAAACTCCTCAACAAGCTGAATTTACTCCACGTACAAACACTGCAAGCTGAGTGGTGTCTTTGGTATCTGTACTCTCATCGAGCGCTATTGAAAATAACTGGAAATCTTTGCAATAGTCCTTTAAACAGTTTTTCGCATCCACTGACATTTCTTCTATTTATCGTGCAACTGTTCTTGCAGAGAGACTGACATTTGAAAATCAAATCTTTTTCTCGGAATGTCCACAACTGCCATCAAACATTCTTTCACAAAATTTCCGTCAGTGAAATGCTTCATTTTGTTTCTGCTATAAACATAGAAACTACATAGCTGGCACGCATATCCCTTTCTGATTCTACATTTAATTTCTTGAACATCAGTCTTTGATTTGCCAGGCTCCATTGAAGGTTATGAACTTTATGCTTCCTTGCTTGCCCACTAATTTCACTGAATTTCAGGTGTTTTGTTTCATAGTGTAACCTGATGTTAAACTCCTCGTTGACACTAACACGTGCATGGCAGATAAGGCATGTGGGCATACCGAACTGCTGTATAAAGAAGTACTTTTCTGTCCAAGTGTCTTGGAAGACTCAGCATCCACCTTCCTGCATTTTGTAGCCAATGGAGAGAGAGAGTTGCTTTCCGCCACTGCTATTCGAAGGTTTGCCGCACTCACTGTCTGCTGTTTTGCCATGCTCGCTGTCTGCTGTTTTGCCACGCTCACAGTTCTAGATCCACCTTTTGCCCTGTTTGTGGGATTACGTCACTGATTTCTTTCTATCAGCAAACAGGATTGCCAGGAATGGAAAAAAAATATGGTTCCAGGGCACGCTGAGCAAAAAAAAATACGACTGCGGGCCGGATGCATGCGGGAAAAAAAAAACGGCTGTGGGTCGGATTATTTTGAGTTACGGGCCGCATCGAGCACGTGGGCCGTAGGTTGCCGACCCCTGCCTTAGATTGTGATCCTTCCCCACAGAGCCTTTGATTTGCATCCTTCAGCATGTATTCCTGGATCATGGAATGCCACAGTCGGCAGTATTCACTGTCGGACATCTCATTGCACTGGAAAACCAACAAAGTTTAGACGATCCAAAGTGCATTTTCACCGTATTGATGATCCTCCAGCAGCAGTTGATGTGTGTCTTAGTTTGTGTCCATGGGGAAAGTCCATGGATTATAGAATCCTCTGGTTACGCAGCTGTTGGGGATGAGCCTCGGCAAAGACCCTTGCATCCTTTTACCAGGCATTTTTGGCATCTCAGCTGCACAGTAGTCATCACATGGTTCGTGTGCCTTGAGAATGAGACTCCTACCACGCATTCTGACAATGAGGCAATCCACCAAGTGGCTTTGACAGCTTGCTTGGGAAACCATCCTATAGAATCTATTGTGTTCTTCTCTCGCAGGACTGTAGGACATTCCATGCAGCCCACGTGGTCAATGCTGGACACAAAATGCTGCAGCAACTCAGGGAGGTCAGGCAGCATCCGCGGGGAACATGGATAAGTGATGTTTTAAGGAAGAACCTCTTCAAACTGATTGCAGGAGGACGGGTAAGAAAGCTGGGAGAGAGAAGGGGCACGATATAGCATAGAAAATAGGTGCAGGAGTAGTCCTTTCGAGCCAGCACCACCATTCAATACGATCATGGCTGATCATCCAAAATCAGTACCACGTAGGTGCTTTCTTCCCATATCCTTCGTTGCTGTTAGTCCAATGAGCTATCTTCTATATTACTAAAAGTCTGATCTTGACCACTTCCTGTTGTTCTGTATATTGATTTTAGAAAAAACGCTGCCACTTACAGCTGTGATTTTTGGCCATCTTACTCAGAGTCCCCCTCCGCTGCGCAGGACGAGGATTTTTCCCATTGGTGAAAAATAAAAGAGTTATTAGTGTTTAAAAAATGTTGACATTCTCTCTCCTGAAGGCTACGCCCCTTCCGGAGGGATTATAACACCCGGAAGTGTTGAGTGAACCCGGGAGCGAGAGGGTCACGTCTCTCAGTCTGAGCTGTGAATAACACTGAACTAAACTGAATAACACTGAACACATGTCTACTAAACTGTGAGTGGTTTTACTGACCTGTCAGTGCCCTTATTGTGGTTTGAAAATATAGTTTGAAAATGCTAAAGCTGTGCTGCCTTTGGTTTGGAAATGCTAAAGCTGTGTTGCCTTTGGTTTGGAAATGCTAAAGTTGAGTTGCCTTTGGTTTGGAAATGCTAAAGGTGCGTTGCCTTGGTTTGGAAATGCTAAAGCTGCGTTGCCTTTGGTTTGGAAAATCTCAAGCTGTGTTGCCTTTGGTTTGGAAATGCTAATGCTGTGGTGACTAATTAAAGTTGCCTTGCCTAATTAAAGTTGCCTTCTATATAATTAAAAGTCTAATCTTGACCACTTCCTGTTTGCGCTTTATATTGATTTTAGAAAAAACGCTACCACGTATGGCTGTGATTTTTGGCCATCTTATTCAGTCACCCTCCGCTCATCAGGTGCGGAGGATTTTTCCCATCGATGACAAATAAGAGTTATTAGTGTTTAAAAAATGTTGAGATTCTCTCTCCTGTCAATCACGCCATGAAGGCCACACCCCTTCTGGTCGGAGGGGGGGAGGGACTATAAAACCCAGAAGCGTGGGCGTGGCTCAGTCTCTGCAAGATGGAGAAGGGAGAGGTCACGACTCGCTGTCTTTAGTGGCCTTGCACCCTGCTTGAAATGGTATGAAACTACTTGAATTTGGTGGCCATACACCCTGCTTGAAGTGGTAAGAAACTGCACTTGAATTTGGTGGCCTTGCACCCTGCTTGAAATGGAATTTCAAGGAATAGACATGAGTCAACTGCCAGCCCACCAGCCGTGAGTGAGTGAGCTGCCAGCACAACAAGCTTGAGTGACCGAGCTGCCAGCACAATAATCCATTCGGCCCACAATGTCCATGCTAGCCTTCTGGAAACCAGTCCCTTCAGCTCACAACGCCCATACTAGCGCTTCAGAAAGCCCCCCCCCCCCCCCACTGGCCACCAATATTGAAATTGGTGGAGAGGTGGAATATTGCGTCGGGAGACCATCCCACCCGTGTGATGCTGGCACCCCCCACAGTCTAGTATCTTACTCTTGAAAACATCCAGTGAATTGGCCTCCATTGCCTTCTGTGGCAGAGAATTCCACAGATTCACAACTCTCTGGGTGAAAAGATTTTTCCTCATTGCACTCCTAAATGGCTTACCACTTATTCTTAATGGACAGAGCATGGCCAGTAATAAGTGAACACCGATGCAGGCAGGTGGGACTAGTGTAACACAGGCAGGTGAGGTGAGTGTAACGCAGGCAAGTGAGACTAGTGTAGATGGGACATGTTGGTCAGTGAGGGCGTTAGGCCTAAGAACCTATTTCCACGCTGTTTGACAGATGAGGGGGTTATTTGATAGGCAGATTTTTGGACAAAGGCTAGTGACAATGAGGCAAGTGTGAACCTGAGAGGATAAAGAGTTGTAAAACACATGGCTGTGATAGCGGGTCCAGTCGTAGAGTGGTCAAAGCTCTTTTTATACAGCAACATTTCACAAAGGATAATTAGTGTGGTAAAGATAGACACAAAGTGCTGGAGTAATTCAACAGATCAGGCAGCATCTCTGGCGAAAAAGGATGGGTAAATGGTTCAAGTCAGGACCATTATTCAGAGTCCTTCAGACAGTGTGGCAAGGTCCAAATCCCATTCTTTACAATAATGGGAACAGATAAATCTTTAGCATTCAGCGATACTTCGTGTTTGCATACTTCAAATGTATACACAACCTAATGGAGCCTCATACAAAGGTGGCTATTAGAATGAGGATATTCTCTGAGAATGTGCACATCTCTACCACCATTCTCTGGAGACTTGTACAACTAGACCCAGCAGATTCAGTTGCTGTACCTTTTCATACCTCTAGTTTCCCTCTCCCCTGACTCTCAGTCTGAAGAAGGGTCTTGACGTGAAACGTCACCTATTCAGAAATGCTGGCTGACCCGCTGTTACTCCAGTATTTTGTGTCTAGGTTCAGTCCATCCTGAAACTGAAGGTGGCTTGGGTGACTGCGGGAGCAGGGTATGGTCCAGACCTGTCTCACATACTGTCCCAACGTTGCAGTCCTGATGACAAGGTCTTACCTGCCCTCCAAGGAAAATGTTGTTCCCTGGTCCCAATTTTTTGTTTTACCTTGGCTATCTGCTCCAGTCAATTCTTGCCACATGCTCCAGCCTTACAGAACCAGATCCCCAGCAACTTCCATTGGTCAGACTTGACAGTGAAAGGAACAGAGGATAAGTCAGAACATTTGCCAAAGAAAATGGCCTTGCTGTTTCTGTAATTGACTCTGGTCCCCCAAAGCCGGCTCAAACTGGTCGCAAATGCTGATAAATCTGCGGACTGACTGTGAATACAAGCAGAAGACTGTTCCCAGTGTGGAACAGCTGAAAATATGTTTATGCTTCAGGAATTGTCACCTAGTATGGGCAGTTCCAGAGGGCCTGTCTATAACTTACACACCTTATCTGAGGCGGCGAGTGAAACTAATATGGAGGTTCTTAGACAGTCATTTTGGGGGTAGAGGTGCTTGAAGGGGTGAGTGAGTTGATAGTTTGGGAACATATATAATATTTTCACCATTTAGTCTTCAGTCAAATGGACTCAAAGTTCCAAAGCTATCCTGAATTATCTTCCCCTATTTTGATTTAACTTGGAACAGGGATTCCCATGAGTCGATGGGAATGTTACATTTTCACAAGAAGGCTTTCAGAACATCCTTGAATCATTTCCTCTCGATGCCTGCCCGCAGAGATGACTGAGTGTTCTAGGGTCTGAATGGTGGGAATGGCCATGGAGATGATACTGACATTTGATTGCCTAGCTTGCCAGAAAATTTGAGAACAATTGTAGTGGATTTAAAGGATGGTATCTGCAGTTCTTTGTTGTGGCTATGGTAGGTAGTCCAAATACTGTAGATGAATAGGAGGGCAGGGATCACTGTGATCCAGCGGATCATGAACATTGGGTTAGGTTTGAGGTTTCTATCTTCAAACACTCTCTTCCTGCGTTGTCCAACAGCTACCAATGGTGATGGTGAATTGCCTTAATTTTCATCTTGTGTGGCCAGGAAAAGCACAGGTGTGCTTTCAGGAGCAGATAAAGGAGTATAGCCTACACGATCGGTCTGGTTGGCAGCCCAGGGTCCTTTCAGCCATCCTGCATGCTGCTCATCCCACTGTTGAGGGAACTTCAGATTTAGTAGTGGTAGAGTTGCTGCCTAACAGCACCAGAGACTGAGGTTCAATCCTGACTATGTGTGCTTGTACGGAGCTTATACATTCTTCCCGTGACCTGCATGGATTTTTCTGGCAGCTCTGGTTTCCTCCCACACTCCAAAGACTTACAGGTTTGTAGGTTAAGTGGCTTAGTAAAATTGTAAATTGTCCCTAGTGTGTGTAGGATAGTGTTAGTGTGTGGGGATCGCTGGTCGGCACGGACTTGGTGGGCCGAAGGACCTGTTTTTTGGCCGTATCTCTAACCTAAACTGAACTGGAAGAGGAGGAGGTGAACCCTTTGAGGCCAACCTTTAACAACTGACATTTATACTAAAATTCCTCATTCATCAAGTATGCTCTGCATTACTTTCCATCTGCTGCTGATCATTGCAGCAACAACTGGCCACAATTAAAAGTTTTAAAAAATGAAGAAATATTGCACGCTAAATTTATTGTGAATGCATGGCAAATCGTATGGAAACATCAAATCATCATCACTGTGTGTTCCCATTGTGCTCATCATGCATGTATGATTTTGCTGGGTCGAATGTACTGGTGGCATCCACAAGGCTGCGACATGGTTGGCGGACCTCACTCTGCCCTGGAATTCTGGCTTTGAACTGAAGAATTAAAGATTGTGCAATGGGAGTCTATCCTGACTGCAGGCAGACAAGAGCAAAGGCATTGATAGAGTGATAATGTTGGAGCCCATGAGTGCTGTCACCCAGAGGGAGGACTACAGATTTAAGCACATACTCGACGATTGTTTCGCTGAACACGTCTGCTCAGACTCCATAAACCTACCCGATCTCCCAGTTGCTCAACATTTTAACTCCCCGTCCCATTCTCACACTGACCTTTTGTCCTGGGCCTCCTCCATTGTCAGACCCAGCGCAAATTGGAGGAACTTCATCTCATATTTCGCTTGGGCAGCTTACACCCCAGCGGTATGAGCATTGACTTCTCTAACTTCAAGTAACCCTTGCATTTCCCTCTCCCTTCATCCCCTCCCCCTTCCCAGTTCTCCTACCAGTCTTACTGTCTCTGACTACATTTTATCTCTGTATCTCCCACTCCCCTGACCTCAGTCTGAAGAAAGGTCCCAACCCGAAATGTCACCCATTCCTTCTCTCCAGAGATGCTGCCTGTCCCGCTGAGTTACTCCAGCTTTTTGTGTCTATCTTCAATTTAAACCAGCATCTGCAGTTCTTTCCTACACTGCAGCTTTAGTTTAGACAATAGACAATAGATGCAGGAGTAGGCTATTCGGTCCTTAAAGATAGCACCGCCATTCAATGTGATCATGGCTGATCATCCACAATCAGTACCCTGTTCCTGCCTTCTCCTCATATCCCCTGACTCCGCTATCTTCAAGAGCCCTATCTAGCTCTCTCTTGAAAGTATGCAGAGATCCGGCCTCCACACTGAGGCAGAGAATTCCACAGACTCACAACTCTCTGTATGAAAACGTGTTTCCTCATCTCCGTTCTAAATGGATTACCACTTATTCTTAACTGTGGCCCCTGGTTCTTGACTCCCCCAACATCAGGAACATGTTTCCAGCCTCTAGCGTCCAAACCTTTAATAATCTTATATGTTTCAATAAGATCCCCTCTCATCCTTCTAAATTCCAGAGTATACAAGCCCAGCCGCTCCATTCTCTCAGCATATGACAGCCCTGCCATCCCGGATACGAACCCGAATGGACACAATGCCAAAAGGACATGAACCTTGTGTTTAATTTAGTTTAATTTAGAGATACAGTGCGGAAACAGGCCATTCTCTCCACCAAGTCTACCCGACCAGCGATCCTTGCACACTTACACCATCCTACACACACCAGGGACAATTTACAATGATACCAAGCCAATTAGCCTACAAACCTATACATCTGGATCAAACCCGGGCCTTGACGCTCTAAGGCAGCAACTCTACTGCTGCGCCACCGTGCCGCCCATGATGATCTACAGTGATCTACAGTGCTGGCAATCGTCGAGATCTGTCGTAGAACCAATTGCTGGACTACAAGACCCTGAAAGTGCTTTAACACTGCATGCATGGCCATGATACAAGTCTTCTCAGGTTCCAAGGCAACAAGCTTGGAATGCAAAGTCTGAGCTTCCACAACACTACTCAGACTTTGGACAGTGGAGAATATCACAGGCACAAAGACATATACAACAAATAAATATAAATTATACATGAATTATATAAGAGAGTGAAATTAAAAAGACTGTGCATAAACAATTAGAAAGACAAGTCCATGATAGTGCAGGAGGTGGTCCGTAATGTTTCATTGCTGAGGTAGGATTAGGGTTCTGTGTATTAGAAGTGATGTACCAGGCAAGATACAACCAGTCAGGATAATTTCCCCATTGCATTCACAGAAGTTTGTTACAGTATATGGTGATATGCCAAATCTCTTTAAACTTCTAAGTAGAGGCACTGCTACACTTTTTTTTCATGATTAGGGTGGCAGGGTGGCGCAGCGGTACCAGACACCTGGGGTCGATCCTGTCTATGGTTGCTGTTTGTACGGAGTTTATACGTTCTCCCCGTGACTGCGTGGATTTACCCCGGGTACTCCAACACTCCAAAGACGTACAGGTTGGTAGGTTTATTGGCTTTGGTAAATATTGTAAATTGTCCCTAGTGTGTAGGATAGTACTCGTGTACGGGAATCGCGGGCTCGGTGTAGTACTCGTGATCAGTTGGCGCGGGCTCGGTGGGCCGAAGGGCCTGTTTCTATACTGAATCACTAAGCTAAACTAAATTAATATTACATCTACGTTCTAAGCTCAGATGTAAATGTCCAGGAATATGAAACTGCTAACTCTCTTCACCACCGACTCATCAATAAAAGCTGGTACATGGTCTTCCTTGATTTTGTTGATGTTAATGTGGCATGTTGTTGCAGCACATGTGCAATCTCTCACATGTGCTAACTCATCACCACCCATGACTTGGCCAACCACAGCGGTGATGCATGGCAGATGCAGTACAATGTGGATAAATGTGAGGTTATCCACTTTGGTGGCAAGAACAGGAAGACAGATTATTATCTGAATTGTGTCAGATTAGGAGAAAGGGAGGTGCAACGAGACATGGGTGTGCTTGTACACATCAGTCACTGAAACTAAGCATGCAGGTACTGCAGCAGTTAGTGAAGAAAGCTAATGGCATGTTGGCCTTCATTGCAAAAGGATTTAAGTTTAGGAGCAAGGAGGTCCTACTATAGTTGTAGGTGAGACCACACTTGGAGTATTGTGTGTAATTTTGATCTCCTAATTTGAAGAAGTACATTATTGCTATTGAGGGAGTGCAGCGTAGGTTCACCAAGTTAATTCCCAGGTTGGCGGGACTGACATGATGAAAGCATGGGTCGACTGGTCTTGTATTCACTGGAATTTAGAAAGATGAGAGGAGATCTTATCGAAACCTATAACATTCTTAAAGGATTGGACAGGCTAGATGCAGGAAAGAAATTCCCGATGTTGGGGGAGTCCAGAACCAGGACTTCAAAACCAGTTTAAGAATAAGGGATAGGCCATTTAGGACTGAGATGAGGACATGTTTTTCCACCCAGAGAGTTATGAATCTGTGCAATTCTCTGCCACAGAAGACAGTGGAGGCCAATTCACTTGATGTTTTCAAGAGGGTTAGATTTAGCTCTTGGGGCTAAAGGAATCAAGGGATATGGGGAAAAAGCAGGAATGGGGTACTGATTTTAGCTGATCAGCCATGATCATATTGAATGGTTCGAATGGTCTACTCCTGCACTTATTTTTCTATGTTTCTTTGTTGTTAAATCAGCAAATTTACAGATAGGCATTGAAGCTGTGCTTAGTCACACAGTCATGGGTGTAACGAGAGTAAAGCAAGGTGCATCTGTGTTGATGATCAATGAAGAGGTGATTTCTGACCAATCTGCACAGATTGTGGTCTGCCAGTGAGAAAGTCAAGAATCCAGATGCAAAGGGTATAGAAACATAGAAACATAGAAATTAGGTTCAGGAGTAGGCCATTCGGCCCTTCGAGCCTGCACCGCCATTCAATATGCTCATGGCTGTTCATCCAACTCAGTATCCCGTACCTGCCTTCTTTCCATACCCTCTGATCCCCTTGGCCACAAGGGCCACATCTAACTCCCTCTTACATATAGCCAATGAACTGGCCTCAACTACCCTCTGTGGCAGAGAGTTCCAGAGACCCACTACTCTCTGTGTGAGAAAAGTCCTTCTCATCTCGGTCCTAAAGGATTTCTCCCTTATCCTTAAACTGTGACCCCTTGTTCTGGACTTCCCCAACATCGGGAACAATCTTCCTGCATCTAGCCTGTCCAACCCCTTAAGAATTTTGTAAGTTTCTATAAGATCCCCTCTCAATTTCCTAAATTCTAGAGAGTATAAACCAAGTCTATCCAGTCTTTCTTCATAAGGCAGTCCTGACATCCCAGGAATCAGTCTGGTGAACCTTCTCTGCACTCCCTCTATGGCAATAATGTCCTTCCTCAGATTTGGAGACCAGAACTGTACGCAATACTCCAGGTGTGGAGTCTTGCGTACTGTACTCACCAAGACCCTATACAACTGAAGTAGAAACTCCCTGCTCCTATACTCAAATCCTTTTGCTATGAAAGCTAACATACCATTCGCTTTCTTCACTGCCTGCTGCACCTGCATACCTACTTTCAATGACTGGTGTACCATGACACCCAGGTCGCGCTGCATCTCCCCTTTTCCTAATCGGCCACCATTTAGATAATAGTCTGCTTTCCTATTTTTGCCACCAAAGTGGATAACCTCACATTTATCCACATTATACTGCATCTGCCAAACATTTGCCCACTCACCCAGCCTATCCAAGTCATCTTGCAGTCTCCTAGCATCCTCCTCACAGCTAACACTGCCCCCCAGCTTAGTGTCATCCGCAAGCTTGGAGATCTTGCCTTCAATTCCCTCATCCAGATCATTAATGTATATTGTAAATAGCTGGGGTCTCAGCACTGAGCCTTGCTGTACCCCACTAGTCACTGCCATTGTGAAAAGGACCCGTTTACTCCTACTCTTTGCTTCCTGTTTGCCAGCCAGTTCTCTATCCACATCAATACTGAACCCCCAATGCCGTATGCTTTAGGTTTGTATACTAATCTCTTATGTGGGACCTTGTCGAAAGCCTTCTGGAAGTCCAGATACACCACATCCACTGGTTCTCCCCTATCCACGCTACTAGTTACGTCTATGAAAAATTCCACAAGATTCGTCAGACATGATTTACCTTTCGTAAATCCATGCTGACTTTGTCCAATGATTTCACCGCTTTCCAAATGTGCTGCTATCCCATCTTTAATAACTGACTCTAGCAGTTTCCCCACTACCGATGTTAGACTAACTGGTCTGTAATTCCTCGTTTACTGTCTCCCTTCTTAAAAAGAGAGGTTACGTTTGCTACCCGCCAATCCTCAGGATCTACTCCAGAATCTAAAGAGTTTTGAAAGATTATCACTAATGCATCCACTATTTCCGGAGCTACTTCCTTAAGTACTCTGGGATGCAGCCTATCTGGCCCTGGGGATTTATCGGCCTTTAATCCATTCAATTTACCCAACACCATTTCCCAACTAACCTGGATTTCACTCAATTCCTCTTTTGACCCGCGGTCCCCTGCTTTTTCCGGCAGATTATTTATGTCTTCCTTAGTGAAGACTGAACCAAAGTAGTTATTCAATTGGTCCGCCATATCCTTGTTCCCCATGATCAACTCACCTGTTTCTGACTTAATACATTTGTTTTAATTAATCTCTTTCTCTTCACATATCTATAAAAACTTTTGCAGTCAGTTTTTATGTTCCCTGCCAGTTTTCTTTCATAATCTATTTTACCTTTCCTAATTAAGCCCTTTGTCCTCCTCTGCTGGTCTCTGAATTTCTCCCAGTCCTCTGGTATGCTGCTTTTTCTGGCTACTTTGTACGCATCATCCTTTGCTTTGATACTATCCCTGATTTCCCTTGTTATCCACGGATGCACTACCTTCCCTGATTTATTCTTTTGCCAAACTGGGATGGACAATTTTTGTAGTTCATCCATGCAGTCTTTAAATGTCTTAACCATATAACCATATAACAATTACAGCACGGAAACAGGCCTTCTCGGCCCTTCCTGTCCGTGCCGACCATTTATTTTCCCCTAGTCCCATCTACCTGCACTCAGACCATACCCCTCCATTCCCATCCTGTCCATATACCTATCCACTTTACTTTTAAATGTTCAAATCGATCCTGCCTCCACCACTTCTGCAGGAAGATCATTCCACACAGCCACCACTCTCTGAGTAAAGAAGTTCCCCCTCATGTTACCCCTAAACTTCTGTCCCTTAATTCTCATGTCATGCCCTCTTGTTTGAATCTTCCCTACCCTCAATGGGAAAAGCTTATCCACGTCAACTCTGTCTATCCCTTTCATCATTTTAAAGACCTCAATCAAGTCCCCCCTCAACCTTCTGCGCTCCAAAGAATAAAGACCTAACTTGCTCAACCTTTCTCTGTAACTTAGTTGCTGGAACCCAGGCAACATTCTAGTAAATCTCCTCTGTACTCTCTCTATTTTGTTGACATCCTTCCTATAATTAGGCGACCAAAATTGTACACCATACTCCAGAATTGGTCTTACCAATGCCTTGTACAATTTTAACATTACTTCCCTACTCCTATATTCAATGCTCTGATTTATAAAGGCCAGCACACCAAAAGCTTTCTTTACCCCCCTATCTACATGTGATTCCACCTTCAGGGAACTATGCACAGTTATTCCTAGATCCCTCTGTTCCACAGCATTCCTCAATTCCCTACCATTTACCATGTACGTCCTATTTTGATTTGTCCTGCCAAGATGTAGCACCTCACACTTATCAGCATTAAACTCCATCTGCCATCTTTCAGCCCACTCTTCCAAATGGCCCAAATCTCTCTGTAGACTTTGAAAATCTACTTCATTATCCACAGCACCCCCTATCTTAGTATTATCTGCATAGTTACTTATCCAATTTTCCACCCCATCATCTAGATCATTGATGTACATGACAAACAACAGTGGACCCAACACAGATCCCTGAGGCACCCCACTGGTCACCGGCTTTCAACCTGACAAACAGCCATCCACCATTACTCTCTGGCATCTCCCATTCAGCCACTGTTAAATCCATCTTGCTACTCCGCCATTAACACCCAAAGATTGAACCTTCTTAACCAATCTTCCATGGGGAACCTTGTCAAAGACCTTACTGAAATCCATATAGACAACATCCACTGCTTTACCCTCATCAATTTCCCTAGTAACCTCTTCAAAAAATTCAAGAAGGTTTGTCAAACATGACCTTCCAGGCACAAATCCATGTTGACTTTTCTTGATCAGACCCTGTTTATCCAGATGCTTATATATATTATCTCTAAGTATCCTTTCCATTAATTTGCCCACCACTGACGTCAAACTAACAGGTCTATAATTGCTAGGTTTATTCTTTAAACAATGGAACAACATGCACAGTACGCCAATCCTCCGGCACTATTCCAGTTTCTAATGACATTTGAAATATTTCTGTCATAGCCCCTGCTATTTCTACACTAACTTCCCTCAATGTCCTAGGGAATATCCTGTCAGGACCTGGAGACTTATCCACTTTTATATTTTTCAAAAGTGTCAGTACTTCCTCCTCTTTGAATCTCATAGTTTCCATAGCTACTCTACTTTTTTCCATTATCTCACAGAGTTCAATATTCTTCTCCTTGGTGAATACCGAAGAAAAGAAATTGTTCAATATCTCTCCCATCTCTTTTGGCTCTGCAGATAACTGTCCATTCTGGCTCTCTAATGGTCCAATTTTATCCCTTGTTATCGTTTTGCTATTAATATAGCTGTAGAAACCCTTTGGATTTACTTTCACCTTTCTTGCCAAAGCAACCTCATATCTTCTTTTAGCTTTTCTTATTTCTTTCTTAAGATTCTTTTTACATTCTTTATACTCATCTAGCACCTCATTTACTCCATGCCTCCTATAATTATTGTAGATATCTCTCTTTTTTCGAACCGTGTCCAATTTCCCTTGAAAACCATGGCTCTTTCCGATTTTTACTATTTCCTTTCAACCGAACAGGGACATAAAGATTCTGTACTCTTACAATTTCCCCTTAAATGTCCTCCATTTCTCTTCTACATCCTTCCCATAAAACAAAATGTCCCAATTCACTCCTTTTAAATCCTTACGCATTCACTCAAAGTTAGCCTTTCTCCAATCAAAAATCTCAACCCTAGGTCCAGTTCTGACTCTCTCCATAATTATATTGAAACTAATGGTATTATGATCACTGGTCCCGAAGTGCTCACCAACGCATACCTCCGTCACCTGACCTGCCTCATTTCCTAACAGGAGGTCCAGCACTGCCCCTTCTCTGGTCGATACCTCTGTGTATTGCTGCAAAAAACTATCCTGCACACATTTAACAAACTCCAAACCATCCAGCCCATTTACAGAATGTGTTTCCCAGTCTATTTTTGGAAAATTGAAATCTCCCACAATCACTACCTTGTGCTTACTACTAATATCTGCTATCTCCTTACATATTAGCTCTTCCAATTCTCGCTCCCCATTTGGCGGTCTATAATACACCCCTAAAAGTGTTGCTACACCGTTCCCACTTCTGAGCTCCACCCAAATAGCCTTCCTAGACGAGCCCTCTAATCTATTCTGCCAAAGCACTGCTGTAATATCTTCTCTGACAAGCAATGCAACCCCTCCACCTCTGGTCCCTCCAATTCTATCACACCTGAGGCAAAGAAATCCTGGAATATTTAGTTTCCAATCACAACCCTCCCGCAACCATGTTTCACAACATCATATTTCCAGGTGTCAATCCAGGCTCTAAGTTCATCCACCTTTCTTACAATGCTCCTAGCATTAAAATATATACATTTTAGAAACCCACCATCCCTTATTCTCTGTTTATTATCTTTTTCCTCTTTCTCGCCTACATTTTGGGTCCGAGTACTTCCCTTCTCTGCCTCTTGCCCCTCACCCTGTCCCCTAGTCCCCTCTACCCGAGTCCCTCCCCCCAGCCTTTCTAGTTTAAAGTCTCCTTTGCAAATCTCCCAGCCAGGATATTGGTTCCCCTCGGGTTCAAGTGCAACCCTTCCTTTTTATACAGATCATGCCTTCCCCAAAAGAGGTCCCAGTGATCAAGAAACTTGAATCCCTGCCCACTGCACCAGTCCCTCAGCCACGCATTTATCCTCCACCTCATTCCATTTCTACTCTCACTGTCACGTGGCACAGGCAGTAATCCTGAAATTGTTACTCTTTTGGTCCTTCTCCTTAACTTTCCCCCCAACTCCCTAAATTCTCCTTTCAGGACCTCTTCTCTTTTTCTGCCTATGTCATTGGTACCAATGTGTACCACAACATCAGGCTCCTCTCCCTCCCTTTTCAGAATATTTTCGACACGTTCCGACACATCCGAGACCCTGGCACCAGGGAGGCAAACCACCATCCGGGTCTCCCGACTGCGTCCACAGAATCGCCAATCTGACCCCCTAACTATGGAGTCCCCTATTACAATTGCCCTCCTCTTTTTGCTACCCTTCTGAGCATCAGGGCCGTTCTCTGTGCCGGAGGCCCGGCCGCTGTTGCTGCCCCCAGGAAGGCTGTCCGCTCCAATCGAACTCAAACATGAGTACCTATTTTCCAGGTGTACAGCCACCGGGGTATCTCTAGTCCCTGCCTCTGCCCTTTGCCCTTCCTAACAGTGACCCACTTGTCTGCCTCCCGTGTTCTGGGAGTGACCACCTCCCTGTAACTCCTCTCTATGACCTCCTCACTCTCCCTGACCAGACGGAGGTCCTCGAGCTGTTGCTCCAGGTTCCTAACACAGTCCTTTAGGAGCCCCATCTCGACACACCTGGCGCAGATGTTGACGTCTGGTGGGCTATCAGCTTCCCTGACCTCCCACATCTGACATCCGCAACAGTACACTGCCCTGGCCTTCATACTCGCCCCTTACACTGGATACAATATCAACACAAAATACACTACAAACTGCTGGAATCTGACGGCCAATCAGCTGCTTACCCTAGTCCCCTTCCCACCAATCAGCGGCTTCCTCAAAAAACCCCCCAAAAAATCCACTTCTCCGAATGGAACGTTATGGATTTCGGTAAACAAGCCCCGCGCTGGATTTTAAACCTTACCAGTCGGGTGTCGCTCCTCCCCCTCCTTCTCTTCCAACGGCTCCCGTGGGCCTCTGAAAAAGCAAGCCCCGCGCTGGATTTTTATCCTTACTGGTTGGGTGTCGCTCCTCCCCCTCCTTCTCTTCCAACGGCTCCTGTGGGCCTCTGAAAAAGCAAGCCCCGCGCTGGACTTTTATCCTTACCGGTCGGGTGTTGCTCCTCCCCCTCCTTCTCTTCCAACGGCTCCTGTGGGCCTCTGAAAAAGCAAGCCCCGCGCTGGATTTTTATCCTTACCGGTCGGGTGTCGCTCCTCCCCCTCCTTCTCTTCCAACGGCTCCTGTGGGCCTCTCATTTGCGTATCCACTGTCAACCCTTTCATTTGCCTCTCATAGTACCTCTCATTTGCGTATCCACTGTCTTCCATTTGCGTATCCACCGTCAACCCTTATAGAATTGATTGCCAGTCAATCTTGGCCAATTCACGTCTCATACCCTCAAAGTTACCTTTCTTTAAGTTCAGAACCATTGTTTCTGAATTAACAATGTCACTCTCCATCCTAATGAAGAACTCAACCATATTATGGTCACTCTTGCCAAAGGGGGCACGCACAACAAGACTGCTAACTAACCCTTCCTCATTACTCAATACCCAGTCTAAAATAGCCTGCTCTCTCGTTGGTTCCTCTACATGTTGATGTAGATAACTATCCCACATACATTCCAAAAAATCCTCTTCCTCGGTGCTAGAGAGGCAGTAATGTGTCATTGAATATCACGTTTTGTGATATGCCAACCATGGTTCAATAGCTGTCAGAGTGTGCAAGTTGCGCATGATCATGGTGAGGTTTGCCACTGTGATAAGTACATAAGAATAGGGTGGACATCGTAATGTACGGGAAGTAATCTTGATTGACTAGTGAAATTTTAGGTAAATGGAGCTTATTGACCACATTCTAGTGTTGCAATTGGTGGAATAAGGCACCAGCTTTCATTGGTGGGTCCGTAATGAAGACATGATTGTACCTTTCATAAAACCTGTCTCTACCTTGGATCCATTTTGCACAACACTAATATTCACAAATGTGTTCTTAATTCCTCCCTTCTAGAATTAAGTAGCTTCTAAAGAATTGAGTATTGCATTATATTGCAGTCTGGAATGTTTTTAAATATGTTCCAAAGTCAACCCATGAGTATAATTTTAGGTATGACTAGGCTAAGTGGGACCCGTTGGGTCTCTGTCACACGGGAGGCCTGGTCCCCCAAAGCAACCCGTTCCAAAACGCAATATTCCACCACTCACCCATAGCCCCCAACGGCGCAGGCACGGCTTATTTCCCCTCATCCCCACATCCCCAGCACCCTCTCCCCCTCCTCTTCACCCTCCCTCTTCTTTCCCCTCCCGTCCCCAATCCCTCCCTCGCCTATCCCTCTCCTTACACCCCTCCCTCCCTCCATAAATCCTCTCCCCTCCCTATCCCCTCCTATCCCTCTATCCCCCACCTCCCCCACTCCTCACCTCCCCCTATCCCCCCCATTATTCCTCCTCACCTCCCCCACTGCCCTCCTCTCCCTCTATTTCCCACTCCCTACCTCCCCCACTCCTCCCCACTCTCCCTCCTCACCTCCCCCACTTTCCCCTGCCTCTCCCTTCCTACCCCCTCCTCTTCCTCAATCCCCCCAGTTTCCCACCTCACCTCCCCCACTTTCCCCCTTCTCCCTCCCTACCCCCTCCTCTCCCTTAATTCCCCACTCTCCCTCCTCACCTTCCCAGTATCTCGAGGTTGCCGCTCCTCTGACCAGAGGTTGCATTGACCGGAGGCCGCGCCGACCTGAGGCCGCGCTGACCGGAAACCGCGCCGAACGGAAGTTGCGCCGTGCAACGGCGGGCAGAGGTGGGCGCTGATGGTGACCGACAGCGGACATGGCCAATCAGTGCAGCTATGGTGCAGGAAGGGGCGTCGTCGTCCTGGTGGTGATTGACAGGAGAGGAGACCAATCTGCGCATGCTCCGTTTTAAAGATTTTTAAACCTTAATAAATTTAAAAACATACCACCAATCAGAGCAAAACTTGTTGCACTTGCAGCACAGGAGAATGGTGGGTAATGTGGCGAAAAAGCATAGCGCTATCATGTACCGTTTTTGCAAATGTAAAAATAACTCAAACCAGAAGATAACAAGATGAGAGTTTTAGTTATGTACTAAGTGGGAATGGGTCCCTGTCACACGGGAGGCCTGGTCACACAACACAATCCGTTCCCCAACGCAATATTCCACCACACACCTGTTCCCCCAACGCAGCCCGTTCCCCCAACACAATATTCCACCAGTCATCCATAGCTCCCTACTGCGCAAGCGCGGCTCATTTCCCCACATCCCCAGCACCACCTCCCCTCCTCTTCACCCTCCCTCTTCTTTCCCCTCTCCTCCTCCGCTCCCACAATCCCTCCCTCTCCTTTCCCCCACCCTCAGTCACTCCCTCCCTCCCTTCATAACTCCTCTCCTCTCCCTACCCCCCTCCTATCCCTCTATCCCCTCACCGCCCCTACTCCCACCACTATCCCTCCTCACCTTCCCACTACCCTCCTCTCCCTCTATTCCCCACTCTCTATCTCCCACACCTCCCCCTCTCCATTCCCCCTCCTCCCTACTCTCCCTCCTCTCATCCCCCACTTCCCCCCCTCTCCCTCCCTACCCGCTCCTCTCCCTCTCTCCCCCCACTCTCCCTCCTCACCTCCCCAGGATCTTTCCCCTCTCCTCCTCCTCTCCCCCAATCCCTCCTCACCACTCCCTCCCTCTCCTTCCCCTACCCTCAGTCACTACCTTCTTCCCTCCATAACTCCTCTCCCCTACCTAACCCCACTCCTGTCCCTCTATCCACCACCTCCCCCACTCCTCACCCCCCCACTGCCCTCCTGTCCTTTTATTCCCCACTCCCTACCTCCCCACTCCCCCCCCCTCCTCTCCATCTATTCCATTTCCCTCCTCGCCTCCCCCACTTCCCCCCTTGTCCATCCTTACCCCCTCCTCTCCCTCAATCCCCTCCCCACTCTCCCTCCTCATCTCCCCAGGATCTCAAGGCTGCCGCTCCTTTCCCTCCTTGCATGCCCGGAGCCAGCTGTGCCGTCGGCTTCAGAGCCAGGCTCAGCGCCCAGTCTTCAGATCGGCGCGGCCTCTCCAAGCCCGGCCTCTCCCCGTCCCCGGACATATATTGTATTTCTTTCTATATTTCATGTACTGCACACATTGAGGTTTCTCATTGAATAAGATAATTGACGTGATAATCTACTTTCCTGTTGTCACTTCAAGACAATTCTTGATTAAAGCAGAGAAATCCCTTGACCCTCCTTGAATGGTGCCATTTGAACTTTGTTGCCTATCTGAGAAGCCATTTCTGAATTTCATAAGTTTGAAGTTCGTGATTGAAACAGAATTAGCCCATTTGGCCCATCAAGTCTACTCCACCATTCAATCATGGCTTATCTATCTCTCCCTCCTAACCCCCTTCTCGCTGCCTCAAAAAGGCCGGCAGTATCATCGAGGACCCACTCCATTCTGGCCACACACTCATCTCTCCGCTACCATCAGGTAGAAGATACAGGAGCCTGAAGACTGCAACGGCCAGGTTCAGGATTAGCTACTTCCCCACAACCATCAGGCTATTAAACTTGGATTGGACAAAACTTTGAACATTAATAGCCCATTATCTGTTATTTGCACTTTATCAGTTTATTTATTCATGTGTGTATATATTTATATAATGGTATATGGACACACTGATCTGTTCTGTAGTCATGTTCTACTATGTTCTGTTGTGCTGAAGCAAAGCAAGAATTTTGTTGTCCTATCAGGGCAATAAACTCTCTTGAATCTTTAATCTTCTCCCCAAGAACCCTGACACCCGCACTAATTAAGAATGTATCTATCTCTGCCTTAAAAATATTCATTGACGGCCCCCACAGCCTTCTATGGCAATTAATTCCATATAATTATCACCCTCTGACTAAAGAAATTCCTCCTCACCTTCCTAAAGGAATGTTCTTTCATTCTGAGGCTATGACCTCTGGTCCTAGACTCTCCAACTAGTGGAAACATCCTCTCCACATCCACTCCATCCACTTCTCATCCAACAAATAATTCAGCTATTGAATTCAGATCTCTCTGAGTGTTATTTAAAGCAGGAGCGAATGAACTGTGATAAAATCAGCCGTGTGCGGACGGGACATTGAAGACAAGAAGTGGAAGCCAGGAGACCGAACGGATACGACGGCGAAAGGATACGAAGCCGAATGGACAGGATGCCGAAAGGATAGGAACCCGAATGGACACAACGCTGAAAGGACACAAACCTGAACGGACACCACGCCACAAAGACAAGACACAGAACGGACATGACATCGAAAAGCCGCCGAACGGACATGACGTCTTCGGTGGAGGGGATTTGTCCTAGATCCTAAGGTCCTAAGGACACCCCCCCCCCCCCACCCATGCCGTCACCACCCGGCCAGTGATGTGATGGACACGGGGGTCTGAACCAATCGCTGATCTTTGTCGATGACTGACAAGGTGTCGGACCAATCCCATCCCCGGAGACGTCATGTCCGTTCGGCGGCTTTTCGATGTCATGTCCATTTTGCGTCTTGACTTTGTGGCGTGGTGTCCGTTCGGGTTCATGTCCTTTCAGCGTGATGTACTTTCGGTATCTTGGCTTTTCGCATGGGCAGAATTCCCGAGGGGGACAGGGGGATACGTCCACCCTCATGTTTTGAGAGGTGGGGGACAATTCCCCCCCTCCCCCATGTTTTGTAATCTGGATTTTGAATTTTGGTTTAAAAAAATCTATTAAAAATGGGACTGATGATCGAAGGAGGGTGCCAATTGGACGAGAGGGACGAGAGAGACGTTGGTCAGCAGGCAATGGGGGAGCAGGACATGATGATTCAGCGCGAAGATTGGAGGAGGGAGGTGTCGGTCAGAGGTGGAAGTAGGGAGGTGGGACTGAGGATAGAGCTCAGTGATTGGAGGAGGGAGACGTCCTGGTGGAACAAAGATCATGGAGCGGAGCATGAATTGGCCCGTTTGCGGGGCGTTTCATTACCCGGCCCGGCCTGGTCAAATTGTTGCGTCGAGGCGATCAAGGCTCCCGATGTTGAAGCCCCCGCCGGGCGATGGAAGATCCCGCGGCCAATTTTAAGCCACACCGGAAATGAAAGGCCCGGCGAATGGGCTGATTGAAGCCCCACGATTTGGGGCGGAAGAAGCTGCTGTTACTGCAGTTCGGAGTCAGTCATCAAACAAGTCAGCTCCCGATGTTACCATCCACAGGGCCCACAGCCGAAGGGGGGGGGGGGTGTGTGTGTGTGCGTGTGTGTGTGTGTGTGTGTGTGTGTGTGTGTGTGTGTGTGTGTGTGTGTGTGTGTGTGTGTGTGTGTGTGTCTGTGTCTGTGTCTGTGTCTGTGTCTGTGTGTGTGTCTGTGTCTGTGTGTGTCTCACTCTCTCCAAAAATTGTGTCCCCCCATGTCTTTATAGCGAACTCCGCCCCTGCCTTTTGGCGTGATGTACTTTCGCTATCTTGGCTTTGCGGCGTGATGTTCTTTCCGTATCTTGCCTTCCACGTCTTCGCTTCCGCTTCTCGTCCTTCAACGTCCCGTCCGGATACGAAAGTCAGCAGTGTGGAGCTTGAACCATGTTGATGACTTACAGGCACTGAGCAACATTGTCACTTAACTGCCTTCATTGTATTGCAATGAGCTGTATGGGGAGAAAAAAATGTCTCTGCTGTGCGCTGTACATTTCCGAAAATAACTTGTGTGGAAAGGAACTGTAGATGCTCGTTTAAACCAAAGATAAGATTATAAGGAAAAGCTGGAGTAACTCAGCAGGACATGCAGCATCTCTGGAGAGAATTTACCCTCTCTGGCTAAACCTGTCCCTTCACCACCTCCAGTTTAAATTCCAGTTGGAATATTTTGGAGGACCAAGTAAACAAGAACCAAGAAGGAATGGGTGACTTTTCCGGTCGAGACCCTTCAGAAGGCACCCCATTCCTTCTCTCCAGAGATGCTGCTTGTCACGCTGAATTACTCTAGCTTTTTGTGTCTTCTGAAAGTAACTTACTATCCACAAGCAATGAAAATGATTGTGAAATTTCAGTAATTTTAATTATGAAGAAATATTAAGAACTCTATTCTTATTTATATATTAGACTATTAACTGTTTTTTAAGTTTTAAAACGAAATTACAGCATTGATCCAGGGATTTTTATACTGTGTTCAGATACCAAATAATCCTAGTAAAGATTTATAGAAGGGCAGTCACCTGAAACGTCTTCAACTAGTGACACAGCAGTAGAGTTGCTGCCTCATAGCCCCATGGACACAGATTTGATCCTGACTACGGGGACCATATGTATGGAGTTTGTACATTCTCCCCTTCACCTCTTGGGCTTTCTCCGGGTGCTCCAGTTTCCTCTGACCCTCCAAAGACTTCCAGATGTGTAGGTTAATTGGCTTTGGTAAAATTGTTCCTAGTCTGTGGGATAGTGCTATTGTACTGGGTGATCGCCGGTCGGCATTGACTCGGTGGGCCGAAGGACCTGTTTCCGAGCTGCATCTCTAAACCAAACTAAACTAAAAGTAAAAGAGTTGCAGAGAGTGTTATCATACATGTTTGTGTAATTGTTTCACATAGCCACTTTGAACTGCATCTGCCAAATGTCTAGTGCAGGAGAGATGCCAGCTAGGGCAGCAGTATGCTCCTCCTGCAGGATGTGGGAAGTCAGGGAGACTCCCAGTGTCCCTGAGCACTAGACCTGTGGAAAATGCGCACAGCTGCAGTTCCGTACAGATTGCATGAGGGAACTGGAGCAGCGGATGTAGGCAAAAATATAGTAAAACAGGACTAGCTTAGATGGAACATTTTGGTTGACTGAAGGGCGTGTTTCTGTGCTCTATGACTCTGTGACAAATAGGCCATTAGACCAGGCAGTGGAAATAAGTTCTAGATGTGCCCGATATATTAACTTGCTCCACAAGTTCTTCTCAATAGTTTATCGGAGCACTTTCAGTACTTATTAATGAAAATGAGACAGGATCCAAGAGCAAGTTTACAAAACAATAACACTTTCATACATCATCATGGATGTGCAGAGTTACTTATGTATATATTTGTAAAGGATTGTGGGCCACCACACAATTCAACCACCCTTCAATTGGCTCCATCAAGACTTCACGCTGTCTCGGCAAGGCCACCAGCATTATCAAGGACGAGTCTCACTCTTCTCCCCTCTCCCATCAGGCAAGAGTTGCAGAAGTGTGAAAACACACACCTCCAGATTCAGAGGCAGTTTTTTTCCCAGCTATTATCATGCAACTGAACCATCCAGCTAGAGGCGGTCCTGAGCTACTATCTACCTCATTGAAGACCTTCGGATTATTTTTAATTGGACTTTTCTGGACTTTATCTCGCACAAAAATATTTCCCTTTATCATATATCGGTACACTGTGGATGGTTCAATTGTAATCATGTATAGTCTTTCCACAGTGGTTAGAACCCAACAAAAATGCTTTTCACTTTACCTCGATGCACACAGAAACATAAAAACATCAAAAATAGATGCAGGAGTAGGCCGTTCGGCCCTTCAATAGACAATAAACAATTGGTGCAGGAGTAGACCATTCGGCCCTTCGAGCCAGCACCACCATTCAATGTGATCATGGCTGATCATCCCCAATCAGTACCCCGTTCCTGCCTTCTCCCCATATCCCCTGATTCCGTTATCTTTAAGAGCCCTATCTAGCTCTCTCTTAAAAGTATCCAGAGAACTGGCCTCCACCGCCCTCTGAGACAGAGAATTCCACACTCACAACTCTCTGTCCTCATCTCCATTTTAAATGGCTTACCCCTTATTCTTAAACAGTGGCCCCTTGTTCTGGACTCCCCCAACATCGGGAACATGTTTCCTGCCTCTAGCATGTCCAAACCCTTAATAATCGTATATGTTTCAATAAGATGCCCTTTCATCCTTCTAAACTCCAGAGTATACAAGCCCAGCCGCTCCATTCTCTCAGCATATGACAGTCCCGCCATCTGCCTTCTTGTTCTTGCCACTAAAGTGGATAACCTCACATTTATCCACATAAAACTGCACCTGCCATGCATCTGCACATTCACCCAACCTATCCAAGTCACCCTGCATCCTCACAGTTCAGGTGTGACCCCAACCTGGCGGGTTCCTCGGGGGTTGCCGCGGGATTGGGCTGGAGTTGGCACTTCTTCTCCACACTGGCTGTGGGCCTGTGGGCCGCTGCTCTGGGGTCTCCCCGGACGTACCCGGCGTATTCGGGGGGGGGGGGGGGAGGACAGTCCAGTGGTGGATTGGCAGTGTTTGCGGCACCGGGGTCCAGGGTTCGAACCTGGCTGCGGATGAGGCGCGGGTCTGTGTGCATGCTCTCCCCTGTCTCCCACTCACATCTGCACCCCCTCTCTCGCTGTTGCACCCCGGTCTCCCGCCTGGCACCCCCCGTTCCTCAGATTAAATATGTTTTTACACATAAATTATGAATAAAGATAAGAATTTATACACAGTTTATTCAGCCAGCTTTTCTTTGGTGAATGACCTTTGACAAATCCTATGATTCCTTGTTTTTTTTTTGGAATACCAAACTCGCTTATTCATAGTTGTAGAGTCATACAATTTATTCTGATGTACAAGATGCAGGTAAGCGTCTCTAACTTACCATATTTCCTCACTATAATCTAATGCCATTTTTCTTTCAGACACTTGGCCTGAACAAGAAGACAACAATGGAGAAGTAACTCCGTCATTCAGTTTATCTTGTGATCAGCAGCTCAGCTGCTGAGTGTTCCCATTGTGTAGAAATAGTTTTGAGGTTGAATCTGCACTCAGTGAGTCATTAGGCATGAACTCGGACAGGGCAGAGGGAAATATTAACCCATGTGCCAGCTCCCAAATAGTGGCTTATGGGGAAGGTTGACTAATACACACATTGAACAGATTTAGTTTAATTTAGAGATACAGCTCAGTTACACACCCTTTGGCCCACCGAGTCCGCACCAACCATCGATTCCCGCAAATTAACACTATCATACACACATTAGGCACAATTTTACATTTATAAGAAGCCAATTAATCAAAAAACCCATACGTCTTTGGAGTGTGGGAGGAAACCGAAGATCTCGGAGAAAACCCATGCGATCACGGGGAGAACATACAAACTCCGTACAGACAACAACTATAGTCGGGATCGAACCCTGGTCTCTGGTGTTGTAAATGCTGTAAGGCAGTAACTCTACCACTGCACCACCATGCCACCCTTGAGGGATAATAATGGCGATAATGATGGAGATCATTATCTTAAACAGTGGTCCCTCTGGGCTGGTTCCACAAGAGGTCTTGCGGTGTTTTGGCGGGTGTTACCAGATAAATGTTAAATAACCAAAAGCATGAGGCAATACAGCTCCAATCTTCCGTGCTGTTGTGCATACAGCATGGAGCTTGTATTTTTCATTGTGGAAGCCAGTTGACGTTGCTTTCTCAACCTTGAATAAGGACAAGCAGAAGGTACCCAATGTCAGAGTGTTGCAGTGGGAGCTGAGGCACCCACAATGTAACCTCTGATTGTCATAGGTTCATACATTGTAGGAGCATAATTAGGCCATTAAGTCCATCAGATCTACTCTGCCATTTAAATCATGGCTGATCTATCTTTCCCTTTCAACCCCATTCTTCTGCCTTCTCCCCATAACCCCTGTCAACCTTTCACTCAACTTCAGCAAGACAAAGAAGATAGTGCTCATCAACTTCAGGAAGCAAAGCGGTACACATACCCCAGTTTGCATTGATGGTGCCAAAGATGGTCGAAAACTGAAAATTCCTCGGAGTCAGACTGAAGAAGGTTCTCGACCCGAAATGTCACCCATTCCTTCTCACCAGAGATGCTGCCTGCCCCGCTGAGTTACTCCAGCATTTTGTGTCTATCACCAACAACTTCTCCTGGACCACCCATACTGAAGCAATGACTAAGAAGGCACTCCAACACCTCTGCTTCCTTAGAAGGCTAAATAGGTTTGGCATGTTCCCTACAACTCTCACCAACTTCTGCAGATGCACCATAGAAAGCATTTTATCGGGATGCATCACAGCTTGGTTTGGAATCAGCTCCATCCAGGACCGTAAAAATTGCAGCATATTGTGGAGCCAGCCCAGGCCATCACACATACTAACTGCCCTTCTATTGATTCAATTTATACCCCTTGCTGCCTCAGCAAGGTCAGCAGCATAAAAGTCTCTCCCTGGGTACTCACTGTTCTCCCCTCAGGCAAATGGTATAAAAGTGTGAAAACGTATACCATCAGATTCTGGGACAGTTTCTTCCCAGCTGTTATCAGTCAACTGAAACCCTACCACTACTAGAGAGCAGTCCTGAACTACTATCTGCCTTTGATGTCCCTCGGACTATCCTTGACCGGACTTTGCTGGCTTTACCTTGTACTAGATTTTATTCCCTTATCATGTATCTATGCACTGTAAATGGATTGATTGTAATCATATATTATCTTTCTGCTGACTGGTTAGTACGCAACAAAAAACTTTTCACTGTACACGTGACAATAAACTAAACTAATTGTAACTAACTAAACACCCGTGCTGATTAAGAATCTATCAATCTCCACCTAAAACCATCCGTTGGCTTGGCCTCCACAGCCTTCGAAGGCAATGAATTCCACAGATTCACCACCCTCTTACTCAATAAATTCCTCACCATCTCTTTTCTAAAGGTACACCCTTTTATTCTGAGACTATGGCCTGTGTTTCAGGACTCTCCCACTAGTGGAAACATCCTCTCCACATTCACTCTATCAAGGCCTTTCACGATTCAATAAGTTTCAATGAGGTTCCCCCTCATCCTTCTAAACTCTAGTGAGTGCAGGGCCCAATGCCGTGAAACATTCATCATATGTTAACCAATCATTCCTGGGATCATTCTCGTAAACCTCCTCTGGACACTCTCTAACGCCAGCACATCCTTCCTTAGATATGGGGCCCAAAACTGCTCACAATACGCCAAATGCAGTCTTACCAGTGCCATATTTGGGAGTATTACAGCATTGTGAGTCGTGGCTGCTGCTATGACTTTACTACCAGTGTTAAATGGAGCTTTATGTCACACCACTCCTGCAAATGATCAGAATTGCTGAGATGGCCATTCGTTCCTCTTGTGTCCTTTTAGCTGGACCATCATGGCTCAGTAAGGTAGTAATGGATTCAAAACATCATTATTCACGCTGCACAGTTCAAGTAATACAAATCAATTGCATGTTACTGCCCATTCCAATTAGCTGATGACCTGTATCTCAGTAAGAATACACGCTTGCACAATGTTGCCTTACAGCCCCAGAGACCCGGGTTCAATCCTGACTACGGATGGTGTCTGTTTTTCTCCAGGTGCTCTGGTTTCCACCCACATTACAATGTTGTGCAGGTTTGTAGGTTAATTGGCTTCTGTATGTGTCCCTAGTGTGTAGGATAGAATTAGTGTATGGGTGATTGCCGGTATTGTTGGTGTGTATGCTCTCAAGCCAGTTGGAACGCAGATGGGCATATGGAACGAGCTGCTAGAGGAGGCAGTTGAGGCAGGTACTAAAACAACATTTACAAAATATTTGGACAGGTACATGGATAGGAACATAGAGCGATATGTGCAAAACGCAGGGAATTGGGACTGGCGTAGATGGGGCATCTTGGTTGGCGATGGTCATTTGGGCCAAAGGGCCTGTTTCCCTGCTGTATGAGTCTATGATATTATACAGCCTACTATCACTTTTTGGGGAGTGTTTGTTAATATTCGCATGGCAAAACAAAAATGCTTTTACCTATACTGGCATAGTGTTTAATTATTGACCATGAAATAAGATCAAATCTTACAGAGTTGGAACAGGTCTCAATCCTTCTCTTAAGATCTGCTCATGTGCTTGAATCCCACTCCATTTGTGAATGTTGTGGATGTAATCGAATTTTGCAATTTGACAAGCCAGTTTGCTGGGTTGCTGTCACTGTAGTGCCACCAGCTCAATGCTTTTATGTGTGAATTGCTCGGAAGACAGGGAATAAACATTTGGAACTGCTGAATGCACACAAAGTCCCCTACCACATATAGCACCAAGATCATGAAGAAATGCACTCTCATCGTGAAGAGAATGTTGCAAAATTTGACAGAATGCCTAGGCCAAATAGCTTAAAAAAGGAAGTAGAAATAAAGAACTGCAGGTTTATACTGGCCGTGATTTGTTCTGGCCTTTTACTAACTCCAGTTCCCCCCACCCACCCTTCTACTTTCTGTCTGAAGAAGGGCTCCAACCTGAAAAGTCACCCATCCTTTTTCTCCAGAGATGCTGCCTGACCTGCTGCGTTACTCCAGCACTTTGTGTCTATCTTTGGTATGAACTTGTAGGAAGGAACTGTAGATGCTAGATAGACACAAAGTGCTGGAGTAACTCAGCGGGTCAGCAGCATCTTTGGAGGAAAAGGAATAGATGACGGTACGGTGGGTTGGGACCCTTCTTCAGAATCTGAAGAAACAGTCGACTCAAAACATCACCTATCATTTTCTTCCTGAGATAGGTTACTATCTAACTGAGTTACTCGAGCACTTTGAGTCTATCTTAACTTAAAAATAAATATGTACATGCATTTAATTCATGAGATTAGAAGCAGATGAGCCTATATATTTTTAACGTTAGTTCAGTTCCAGTGCAGTACAATGAAAGAGAAATGAAGCAATGTGGTAGTGTTGTTGCCTCTACTTAAGAAAGTCTCCTGTTCCACGGTACGAGTTCATTCCAAGAGCTCTCCCGAGTTTAAAAAAAATCAAACTCGTGGTAAGCACGGAGAATGAACGTAGCGGGTACGTCGGAGCTTGGGGACGTCTCAACAGCTTGTAACACTAACGGCAGGTACTCGGGAAGACTCGCTAACGGCAGGTAAGCTCGTGAAGACTCGTGAAGATTTTTCAACATGTTAAAAAATGTCCACGAGAGCCCCGAGTACCGACGAGCGGCCATTACCGTAAATCTCCAAGTTCGAATCAGGGCAAACTCGGGAGAGCTCTTGGAATGAACTCGTACCGCGGGACAAAGCTTTAAGTTCCTTGCCGTGTTTGGAAAACATTATCTAAGCAACCATTATTGAGGGAATGCTGAACAACAAGTACTCCCAGTTTCCTGGCCAACGTTTATTTTCTGGACAATAGATTTGTTGGGCATTTAAACTAAGCCTTTGGCTGTGAAGTCCTAAGGAAGCTAAATCATGTTCTTGTTCATTGAGGATAGTTCCACAGTAATGGCACACAACCTTTAATTATCTGTTATAACAAAAATAACTAAATAACACATGTCTTCAATAAACTAACAAGGTAGTCTCCAAAACCCTGCAGGCATAATAGCAGGAACGGGATAGTCTAATTCTGGCACAGTGGCTAGAATGTCTGGATCTTTTAAACAATCACCGAGTGTTGGATTGCAGGCAACTTTGCTGGAGACAACAAGAATCCTTCTTGCACCAGGTTCCCCATGTAAATTACCATGAAATGTCACAGTGCATTATTTTAAATGTATTTACTGAATGTATTCTTCCATCACTAATGTTTTGGTTGGGTTTGGGGAATCTTGTAGCGTAACAAAGAAAAGGTAACAAAGAAGGAACTGGTTCGCTGGTTTACATCGAAGATAGACACAAAATGCTGGAATAACTCAGCGGGCCAGGCTGCACATCTTGCGAGAAGGAATGGGTGATGTTTCAGGTCGCGACCTTTCTTCAGGCTGAGCAAGGTTGACCACTTTCCACAATGAACTGTTTCATGCCAACAGAAACATTGATGATAGATACAAAGTGCTGGAATAACTCAGCGGTCTGAGGAAGAGGGCGGGTGACATTTCGGGTCGGAACCCTGGAGTCTGAAGAAGGGTCCTGACTCGAAACGTGACCAAAGTATTTTTCTCCAGAGATGATGCCTGACCTGCTGAGTTACTCCAGCACTTTGTGCCTATCTGGTATAAATTAGCATTTGCAATTCTTTGTTTCTAGATACATTGATGAGCTAGGCAATTATAGTTCAAGTACAAAACTCTGACTTTCTGGTTGCAAAAAGGGGCATGTACATGCTCTGGGAGCCAGATAATGATTGTAAGCATTTTACAGAAAATTAATGGTTTCTCACATAGTTCTTTCCAAAAGATTGGGCTACCTTTCAATAGCTTAAGGACGTGTCTGCCTTTCAATGGCATAATGTTGATTATAGAATTTTTTTTAAATTTAGAGATACAGCGTGGAAACAGGCCCTTTAGTCCACCGAGCCCATGCTGACTAAAGATCTTTGGGGGCAATGTACAGAAGCCAATTAACCTTAAAACCTGCATGCCTTTGGGATGTGGGTGGAAACCAGAGCACCCAGCGTGTAAGGGGGCGGGGGAGGGGTGAAATAGGTGTGGGTCCAAGTGGGGCATAGGGGAGGGTGGGGGAAAGAAGGAGAAGGGGTTACATGGGGGAAGTTGGTGTTATAGAGGTTAGGATCTAGAATTCACAACTCAGGAGGAAGACTGGACAGTTGAGGTAGGGGTGTACAGCAATAGTGGAAATAGATTCAATTAAGACATTAAAAAATGAATTGTGTAAGTATGCTCCTTCTGTACCTCGGTACACCTGACAATAAACTAAATTATTTTAGGGAAAGAAAGTACACTTCCTTGAGTAGATGGCAAGGGAGTGTGATAACTCAGGGCTGCCAACATTGGGTGAGAGTTGGGAGTGAGAAATTGCGAGAGACCGCAGTAACCGGGGGGGAGGGGGGGGGGGGTGATGGTATAGGAGGGGGGTGTCATTGGTACCTCCCATTGGTACGGAGCTTTTGCATTTTTCAGCTTGAAATTGTGCAATGTGGTGCATACTGCAGCGAGTCTTTTAACTTACACTTGAATGCAATATTTATGCTCTAAATTGGATTAGCTATGAATAAGGTTAGGCTAAATTACATTCCTAATTACATTCCACAGTAGAGCCAGGCTCTGATCAAATGGTGCAGCACATGATGATTTTAGTATATTCATGTATGGAAATCAGATTATAATCAAACACTTGGCCCATGTTGACCAACCTGGGTCTCACAGCACACCTGCTACTACTCCTGACCCTGATTCCAGTTGCATACATTCTCTCATTCCTGACCCTGAGTCCAGCCTTACACCTGGCCCCTTATCTACCCTGATCATAGCTGCTTACCTGCTTAGGTTCCCAGTGCTGAACACTCCCATTGTCCCGTCTTTGACTGCACACCTAGTACTATTCTAGACCTTGACTCTGGATGCACACTTCGCTTTGCTCCTAGCCCCTCTGCACTGACAATATATCTGTCCCACACATAAAGCACCATATCTGACCCCCTGGAATTAATCTATTACGTTCAAGTCCACAGGTGCTTATCTAATGCGGTAATCTTTTATGGGGCACTTCACGGACCAAATTTTGTATAACAAAATTTGCTACATCCATTGGCCTCCTTGTTATCTAAAATGCTAGTTACTTTGTCAAAGAAGTCATCAATTGGTTGAACACAATTTCCCATCCATAAAATTATACTCACTCAGCTGTATAAGTATTCTGTTACCATTTCCTTCATTTTCCTAACAAACTGTCCTGAAGTCATTTTCACCCCCAATATTTTCTATATTTTAATGTCTTCCTCTCAGCTGGGGCTTTTCCGAAATGCAGTCCAATAACTATATATTTAAGCAATATTATTCTATTAAATGTGATATTGAGAGTACATAATATTTTCTGTGGTATTCATAACACAACAATGATAAAATATCTTTGTTTTAATTGCACCTACTAACATGCATACATTATTATATTACAGTTAATATGTACCAAGGGCAAATTTTTGTTCCAATGCTCAATTACTTTTCCATTCCCAATTACTTTTACATTGAAGTGATTGAAATCCAACTGAAATTTAAATGGCATCAGAAAAAGACAACCTCTGGAATAGATGATATTCATTACGTGGTTGGTTGGAGTCAGTATCAGCACAATTACTATATTAAACTTTGAATCTTCAGATGTCCTGGTTCAAGCTAGAACTAAAACTAATCTCACACATTCCCCTGCAAGTATCTCTGTCACTCCTTTAAAATATGCCCTTTCTTTGAACAAGCTCTTAAACATCATATCTGAATCTGTTTCCATCTGATTACACTCCTTGAGGATGTTCATCTACGTGTTCAATTAATAAAACAATGAGATTGGGGATATTTGTATTGAACCTGTCAAAGGAATTTGGTGGGGGGGTTTAGAAATAGTCAGTGAGGTAAACAAACATAATAGTTGAGTGGCAAATGACAATAGTGCTACCTTCCCAATATTTAACTGAAGGAAATAATGGCTTATCAGGGCTTTATGTTGTGACAGACAGCCTGACACCTTGCATGTCATTTTAATATTACACTTATCCCATCCCCCTGGATATTCCGGATTAATAAATTAAGTTTTGTCAACTAATTACAAATCAGGCTAATCACAAATCAATAACATTGGCCAATTCCGAAACACGAAGCGCTGAGTATTGGGATCCAGACATCACGGACAACTGGCCTCAGTTCCCCGCACACATCTGGCAGTGCTCTCTGTCTGAACCAGGGGCCACGGAGCGTTTTTGAAAGTGTGGGGGCTGAGCGTTCACTGATCACTCGCATTGGGGGTACCCGGCGAGGGAGTGGAGCAACCGAGTGGGGGGAGGGGAAGTATTGTTGAAGTATGATTTCAATGTTTTTTGTTTCAAGTATTTTTAAGAGGTAACTTTTCAAAGGGAAACTTTTTCCATACAAAGGGTGGTGGGCGTATGGAACAAGCTGCCAGAGGAGCTAGGTGAGGCAGGGACTATTTTAAAAACATTTAAAAAACAGTTAGACTGATACATGGATAGGACAAATTTGGAGGGATATGGACCAAAAGCAGGTAGTGTAGCTGGGACATGTTGGCGGGTTGGGCAAGTTGCGCCAAAGGGCCTGTTTTCATACTGTATCACTCTATGACTACATTATACCTCCGCCATGCATGAATGCTTCAAATTCAAGTGGTCGAGTTTTATTGCCATATACTCAAGCATAGAAACATAGAAAATAGGTGCTTAATAGGCCATTTGTCCCTTCGAGCCAGCACTGCCATTCAATGTGATCATGGCTGTTCATCTAAAATCAGGACCTCTTTCCGATTTTTTCCCCATATCCCTTGATTTTGCGAACCCCAAGAGCTAAATGTAACTCTCTCTTGAAAGCATCCAGTGAATTGGCCTCCACTGCCTTCTGTGGCAGAGAATTCTCTGGGGGAAGAAAGTTTGTCCTCATCTCAGTCCTAACTGGCCTACCCTTTATTCTTAAACTGTGATCCCTGGTTCTGAACTCCCCCAACATCGGGAGTTCCTGCAGATACAGTAAGTGAAAATCTAGCAGGCAAGCAGGATATTTTCTCCAACCACCCCCATTTGAAGGCCACTATCTTCCACCATTTCTACCCAGTGCTTGTTACCTACTTCCAGCAGACACGGGTTGTCCTCCAGGATGCACCGAGCCACAGGTGCATCATCATCCTTTATTAGCCAAGTATGTTTTGCAACATATGAGGAAAGACGTACAGGTCTGTAGGTTAATTGGCTTGGTATAAATGTAAAATTGCCCCTAGTGTGTGTCGGGTAGTGTTAATGTGCGGGGATCGCTGGTTGGTGGTGACTTGGTGGGCCGAAGGGCCTGTTTCCGCCTTGTATCTCTAAACTAAACTAAGCGAAACTAAATTGAAATGAAAACCTTTGGATGATCAGGCAGTTCCAAAACAACTCCTCAATACTTCACATTGCCTCGGGAAAGCAGCCAACAATATCAAAGACTTGTCCCACTGCTTATTCCTTCTTCTGCTCCTGTCCAGCAGAAGGTACAAAAGCTTGAAAGCAGGCACCGCCAAACTCAGGAACAACTTCTTCTCCTCTGTAATCAAGCTTCTGAACAGCCATTCCATAAGCAGGGGTACTGTTTGATTCACCTCTACCCCATTGAGGTCATTAGACTTTATTGAAGGAACTGATGCGCTACAATGCTGAGAACTATATTCTGCACTCTGTCTTCACCTTTGCTCTCTCTTTAGTACGTGTTTGAACTGACTGTGGGATATCTGATCTGTTTGGATTTCACTGTGGCAATAACAAAAAACCTAAACCTATTGCTCAGCTTTGACTATAGTTCTTATTTCATAGCACCTTATTGCTCTGAACAAAATTAATTCCTTTCAGCATACGATATTTATTCTTTATTTTAGGGAAGATGTCTACCTTTTATTATCTTCCATTAATGTAATAATTTAATTTGAAGCTGATAACATTGTCTTTAGGTCCCACTCTAGTCTGAAGAAGGTTTTCGACCCAAATATCACATATTCGTTTTCCCCAGAGATGCTGCCTGACTCGCTGAGTTACTCCAGCTTTTTGTGTCTATCGCAGATTTAAAAGTCTGTTGCTCTGAACTATATACTGCACTCTGACATGATTCGAGCCATTTAGTGGTTCTTGCAAATTGCAACCCTCGCAAACTATACCGCAACAGACTGCTTCACATTGCTAATGGACAGGTTTGTCCATAATGTCAGGAGTGGAAGATTTATCAGAGTGGCATAGCGGTAGAGTTGCTGCCTTACAGCGCCGGAGTCCAGGGTTCGATCCTGGCTACGGGTGCTGTCCGTATGGAGTTTGTAAGTGCCCCCCGTGACTACGTGGGTTTACTCTGAGATCTTCGGTTTGCTCTCACGTTCCAAAGATGTACAGGTTTGCAGATTAATTGGCTTGGTGTACGTGTAAATTGTCCCTAGTGTGTGTAGGGTAGTGTTAATGTGCGGGAATCGCTGGTCAGTGCGGACTGGGCCGAATGGCCTGTTTCCGCGCTGTATCTCTAAACCAAACTAAACAAAATCTGGTTTCTCACATTGGACTTTCATTATATAATTTGTTGTATTGAACAGAACATCTTTTCTCTCAACATCTTTTCTCAATGATAGAATAAATCCAATTATAGGTTTAATCGAGCCAGGCTTTATTGAAGGGAAAATAGGCCACAAATAGTCAAACAGCTAATTTTCTATCCCTTAAAAAAACATATAAAAATAAAACATTTAGTTATCAAAAGTAATATGACAAATATGACGATATAGGACTTACTATAAATTATTTAATTAAATAGATCATATGAATGAATTTATTTAATTTCAGTTATTAAAAAGATTCTTTAAATCATGAATATTGGGTACAGATTGCTTTATAAATTCAGTTATATTTTGAAATCATTAAAAGCTAAATCTAGAGATAGGAACTGCAGATACCGGTTTACAAAAGACGACGGAAAATGCTGGTGTAACTTAGCGGGTCAGGCAGCATCTCTGGAGAACATGGATAGGTGACTTTTCTTGTCAGGACCCCTTCTTCAGACTAAATCTATCTGGCATTGCCAAAAAATGTGTTGAAATTCTACCGGCAACGCTTTTGTCATTAGTTCTTGCAACATACTTCGCCATCTAGTGGTTTGGAGAATTGCTGTCAATAAATAAGACAACTGAGGGAAAGGATTTTATTTAGTTGAGTTAAATGTTATTTTGGTGTAGAGATACAACATGGAAACAGGTCCTCCGGCCCACTGCGTCCACCGACCATCGATCACCCATTTATACTTGTTTATGGTATCCCACTTTCTCATCCACTTGGGCCACACCAGGGGCAATGTTTATAGAGGCCGATTAACAGATAAACCCTAACAAACTAGACTACTAATTGAGTTAGAACCCGTTAATTTAGTTTACTACTATCACGTGTACTGAGGTACAGTGAAGCATGCTATCCAGTCAAAGAAAAGACGATACATGATTGTAATCAAGCTGTCCACAGTGCACAGATAAAGGATAAAGCTACAGGAGCGTAAACGTAAGGCGTATATATATATATATGTGTGTGTGTAGGAAGGAATTGCAGATACTGCAGATGCTGTTTTACACCCAAGATAGACACAAAAGGCAAAGGTGATGTTTTGGGTCAAAACCCTACACGTGTGTGTCATAGAGACATATAGTGATACCGTGGAAACAGGCCCTTCGGCCAACTTGCCCACACCGGCCAACATATCCCAGCTACACTAGTCCCACCTGTCCGCCTTTAGTCCATATCCCTACAAAATTGTTCTATCCATGTACCTGTCTGTTTCTTAAATGTTGGGATAGACCCTGCCTCAACTACCTCCTCTGGAAATTTGTTCCATAAACCCATCCATTTTGTGTGAAAAAGATACCCCTCAGATTCACTTTAAATCTTTTCCCTTTCACCTTAAACCTATGTCCTCTGGTCTGCGATTCCCCTACTCTGGGCAAGAGTGTGTGTGTGTGTATACATGTGTGTGTGTATTTCTATATATGTACACAAATATAAATATATATGTGCGTGTAATATATATATATGTGTGTATGGATATATATAAATGTTCAGTGTATACTGAATTTGTTTATCGCTTATTATATTATTCGCAGAATGCGATGTTTACATATTCTGTTGCGCTGCTGCAAGTAAGAATTTAATTGTTCTGTTTGGGACATATGACAAAAATAAAACACTCTTGTCTCACGGCAGTGGCCGCGGAGGAAGGTCAAGGGGAATCTCCTGTGGACGTCAGAGCGTGGCGTGGCGCGGCGGACGTGTGCGCGGAGCCATGGCAACGGGGGAAGCCACGCAAGCCGGAGGGATTCCCCGCCCGTCTCCGGCGCCCCGCCTCCTCCCCGTCGACCAATGGGAGGGCGGCAAGCGGATGATGTAGTGGAGGGGGAGGGGTCTGCGTCGCCCCGCCTGCTCTTCGTCGACCAATGGACAGGCCGGTGAGCTGGTGACGGAGAGGAGTGGGGCGGGTCATGCAAATCAGGTTCGAAAAAGCGGCGGGAAATGAGAGTTTCGCGGGAGGCTTTTACGCGCGAAAAGTGGCTCCCTTCATTCATTTGCTCATTCATCGTCAGCTTCCTGGAGCCATTTTCACGACTTCGGGGCTGCTTTCGGGACTTTTAAATCGTTCGCGTCTGTGAACCGCCCCGGGGGGCACCTGCCTCCACTTAGCGTTAGAGGGGGAGGTAGAGGGATGCTACTCCAACGTTGCACTTACTTTGCACAAAGGGGTGGGGGGGGCTGTCTCCACTTGGCACCAGGGGGAAAGGGGGTGTTTGCACTCACTTGTGACAAATGGGAAGGGGGTTCTGCCCCGGGGGAAGGGGTGAAATCTGCACCCACACAGCACCAGGGGGAAGGGGGGTGGTATGCACCCACTTAGCACCAGGGGAAAGGGGCGGAATGCACCCACTTAGCACTAGGGGATGGTCGTTATTTTGTTATTTATTTTCCTTGTGGAAGGTGGCGGCTGGTTATTTTGTTCTCCTTCTGAATTTGTAGTCGGCAGAGCAGTACTCTGCATATCGCCAACTTTATTCTCTTTATTTTATTTCCCCGGTAGAGAGAGAGAGAGAGAGAGAGGGAGTGTGGAAGAGAGATGGTGGTGAGGGGGGAGAGAGAAAGAGATAAGACGGGGAGAAGAGAGAGAGAGAGAGAGACAGACAGACAGACAGACGGGGGACGAGGGAAAGGGGAGGGAGGTAGAGAGAGGGGGAAGGTAGGGAGAAAGAGAGGGGGAAGGTAGGGAGAAAGAGAGGGAGGAGCGAGAGGGAGAGCTTTTTTTCTGCTCTGTCTTTATTTTATTTCCCCGCTGCAGGAGGAGGAAGGAAGGAAAGAAAGGGGGACTGGTTGAATTTATTCTGTCTATCTTTATTTTATTTCCCCGGTGAAGGGGGAAGAGGAGGACCGAATAGATTAAATTCCGCCGGCTTGCGGCGAGAGGGGTTGGTTGGTTGTGTGTGTGCGTGTGTGAGAGAGAGAGCGAGAGAGAGAGAGATGCGGAAAGGAAGCCAGCAGCACAGTCCGGCCGGAGCAGCGCTGGAGAGACCGGCGGCCCACGGCGTGTTGGCCGCGAATGGCAGCCCCGGGGTCCGGCTCTTGACTCAGGCGGCGGCGGCGGCGGCGGCGGAGGCGGACGGGGGCTGCTCCAGTCCCCGCATGGCGGGCTTGTCGCCAGTAAGGACTCCGGTAAGTCTGGGCTTGTGTGTGTGTGTGTGTGTGTGTGTGGGTCGCTGGGCCTGGAGGGTGGGGAAGGGGAAGGGAGGCCTGGGGTTTGGGGGAGGATGTTGACAGATCATCGCCCCTCTAGCCCCGGGGCCCACCTCTCCCCCTCTCTCACCCCCGGCCTTTCCCTTCCCTCAGGCTTTCACCTCACTCCCCCAAACCCATGGGCCTCGGTCCATTCAACCTCCTCCTCTCCCCCCCTTCCTCCCTCCCTCCCTCCCTGCCTGGGGCCCTCGGTTACTTCAGCCGGGCCAGACATTTACCTCGCCCCCCTCCTCCTCCTCCTCTCCTCCCTCCCCGACCTTCGGTTCATTCAACCCGGCTACACTGTTCCCTCACCTCCTCTTCCCCCTCCTCTTCCTCCTCCCCGGTCTATGGTTCATTCAGCCGGACCTGCCATTTACCCACCCACCCCCCCCCTCCTCCTTCTTCCCCCGGCTTTCGGCTCATTCGCCCGGGCCATGCTTTTACCCCATCTCCCCCCCCTCTCCTCCTCCCCGGGCCCTGGGTTGCCTCAGCCGGGACAGACATTCACCTCCCCTCCCCCCCTCTCCCCCTGGGGGTTCATCACACTCACGACCTAACAGGCCCCTTGATGTCGGCGCCCTTCTCCCCCCACACACACACACACCCCGGGGTGCTGGAGGGTGGGGGGGGGTGAGGGGGTGAAGGCTGAGCCGGGCAGGCCAGGCCAGACCAGGCAGGGCGAGGGATTGAACCGGGGCCGGGGCTGCTCGGTGCCGCCGCGTGTCTCCACAAGGGCCTAGTGTCTTGCAAAAGGGCTCCCGAAACCACCACAGCAAGTGCAGGCCCCGACTTCAATCTCTCTCTCCCCCTCCCCTCCCCTCCCCTCCCCTGCCCACAACCCCATCTCGGCTTAACACAGGGGTCGGCCTCTCCTCTCCACCCCACACCCGTCCCCAACATTTTATTTTATTTTCTCCTGTCCTCTTCCACTTTAAATTGTTCAGAAGTTCACAGAGTAAGGCAAAACGTGGCGTAAATGCATGAAGAAAAAATAAATCCGCTCATGTGCATAGACGGTCTTGTCCAAATTTGTAGTGATATTTATTAAACATTGTGTTGATTTAGTGTAATACATTCATTTTGCTTCGCCCCTCACCTCACTTTCAACAAGCAGATGTTTCATAGTTTAGTTTATTAGTTTAGTTTCTTCAGGTAATTTCATTTCAAAAGACACGAATTCCCATGAAATAATTTGCTTGCTGCAACATAAATGCATTAGAAATTGTTTATGTGAGCTTGATTTTAAATATTCCAGTCAAACTTGGTGTGCTAGGTGGTATGTGATTATTGCATTTCTTAAGTGAAGGACTTTCTTTGCAAGGTGCCATCAGTCCACTCTATATTGTGGGGAAACCTTCCAAACTATGACTGGGCAAACAGTTGTCTTTTTATTGGGGTGTTTCAGTTTTAGTTGAAGTTTGCAGCAATTTGAAATATTAATGGTATGTGATCCAGTTTAGTTAACTTCAAGCGACTGTTTAAATTATGTATAACTATCTTCTTTGCTGTTTTAAAGCAGCAAGGAACACTAATTAAGCATGGTGTTTAAGCCAGCAGACCTTTCAAAATGTCTTCTGTTTATTCCGGTTTCAAATTTTAAATATTCATTTTGCAAACCTAATCACAAGTGACTACTTTTAGTTTGCACGTCTGAGACAATCCCTTGATGATCAAATCTAGCTTTGATCTCTTTCCCTAAAATATGTACATGCCATAACGTCGTGATTAGTACAATTGTCAGGGGAGAAGGCAGGAGAATGGGGTTAGAAAGGAGAGATACATCAGCCATGATTGAATGGTGTAGACTTGATGGGCCGAATGGCCTATTTCTGTTGCTATCATTTATGAACATAGGGGAGAGCAGTGAAGGTTCAGTAGGCTAGTTCCAAGGAGGGGTTGAGAAGAAGTTCAGTTGACTCTGATTGTCTCTTGTAGAAATTTTACAGGTACAGCAGGCAGTGAAGAAAGCTAATGGAATGTTGGCCTTCATAACAAGAGGATTTCAGTATAGGAGTAAAGAGGTTCTTCTGCAGTTGTATAGGGCTCTGGTGAGACCACATCTGGAGTATTGTGCACAGTTTTGGTCTCCTAATTTGAGGAAGGACATCCTTGTGATTGAGGCAGTGCAGCATGAGTTCACGAGATTGATCTCAGGGATGGCGGGACTGTCATATGAGGAAAGATTGAAAAGACTTGGCTTGTATTCACTTGAGTTTAGAAGGATGAGGGGGGGGGGATCTGATAGAAACATATAAAATTATAAAAGGACTGGATAAGCTAGATTCAGGAAAAATGTTCCCAATGTTGGGCGAGTCCAGAACCAGGGGCCACAGTCTTAGAATAAAGGGGGGTCGTTTAAGACTGAGGTGAGGAAAAACCTTTTCACCCAGAGAGCTGTGAATTTATGGAATTCCCTGCCACAGAGGGCAGTGGAGGCCAAATCACTGGATGGATTTAAGAGATAGAGCTCTAGGGGCTAATGGTGTCAAGGGATATGTGGAGAAGGCAATCACGGGTTATTGATAGGGGATGATCAGCCATGATCACAATGAATGGCGTGCTGGCTCGAAGTGCCGAATGGCCGCCTCCTGCACCTATTTTCTATGTTTCTATGTAAATCTGAGGCATGAGAGATGATTTTGTTGGCACTTTAAAATAGTTGAAGAGACTGAGCAAATTTGGGCCATGTATCTGAGGAAGGATGTGCTGGCTCTGGAGAGGTTCCAGAGAAGATTTACAAGAATGATTCCAGGAATAAGTGGGTCAGCATATGATGAGAGTTTTTGACAGCACTGGGTTTCTACCCACTGGAGTTTAGACGGGTGAGGTGGGGGGGGGGGGGGGGATCTCATTGAAACTTACAGAATAACGAAAGGCATAGATAGAGTGGATGTGGAAAGGATGTTTCCACTGGTGGGAGAGTCTGGGACCAGAGGTCTTAGCCTCCGAATTAAAGGGTGCTCTTTTGGAAAGGTAAGGAAGAACTTCTTTAGTCAGCGGGTAGTTAATCTGTGGAACTCATTGCCTTAGAGGGCTGTGGGCCAAGTCACTAGATATTTTTAAGGCAGAGATAGACACATTCTTGATTAGAACGGTTGTCAAGGGTTATGGGGAGAAGGCAGGAAAATGGGATTACACAGATACATAGAAATTAGGTGCAGGAGTAGGCCATTCGCCCCTTCGAGCCTGCACCGCCATTCAATATGATCATGGCTGATCATCCAACTCAGTATCCCGTACCTGCCTTCTCTCCATACCCTCTGATCCCCTTAGCCACAAGGGCCACATCTAACTCCCTCTTAAATATAGCTAATGAACTGGCCTCAACTACCCTCTGTGGAGGCAGAGATCAGCTGTGATTGAATGGCGGAGTAGACTTGATGGGTCAAATGGCCTAATTCGTCTCCTATAACTTGTGAACTGGCAGACTGAGATTTGGGGAGGATGTTTCCCTTGGCTGAAAGTCAAGGACCAGAAGAGACTTCCCCAAATAAAGGGTTGGCCTTGTTGAACTACTTAAGGAAAAAAAAAAAGTCGCTCGGAGGCTGCTGAAACGTTGGAATTTTCTGGCCTGGTGTTCAAATTATCCTTACTCATTGTGTTCATTCAGAACACCGATCAATAGTTTTGAGGAATCGAGGATCTGGGGATAGTTGGGAAGTGGGCTGAGATAGTTGATCAGTCATACTCTCGATGAATGGTGGAGAAGTGCGAAGGGCTAGCCGTTCTCCAGTTTATATTCTAATATTCCATTGGGTTTGGGATTGCTTCCTTCCCTACCACTAGATATGTCAAATTGTTCTTTGCACTTAGTAACTTAAATATGTATGTTGTCTCATGCAGCCACTTTGACTCTAGCTAAAGTTCTTAACTTTAAAAAAAAAGGCTGGATTTTGACAGTGATGTTCATCGAACCAAGTGGTGTGGAACCCGGCCCCTTTAGCCCAACTTGCCCACATCGACCAACATGTTCCATCTGCACTGGTCCCCATGAATGTGCTTGGACAATATCCCTCTAAACCTTTCCTACCCATGTACCTGTGGAATTGCTTCTTTAGTTTATGAACGCCTGATTTAAAAACTTTCCATTTACTAGATACCTGTATGCTTAGGGTGAAGAAAAATTTACCATATCCAGTGGTAGGTGTGGTTGGTAGCATTTGACAAAATTTGATGTTAATATGAGAGAATTGAATACATATTAATTATTTCGGTGCTGCCCTTTTTGTAAGTAACTTCCAATCAAGTTACTTACTTGATTATCAGCATTCTACTGTCAGAAATACACGTACTGACTGAATTTGGCTTATTGTAGTAATGCTCCTGGTTGCCCAACTGGAACTGCACAGCTCTGCATTTTTTTGATATTAAAAAAAAAGGGAAGCTTTTTAACACGTATTAACTCCTAAGGTAGCACTTTGTAGCTTGCAAATTGAAAGATACAAAAAGCTGGAGTAACTCAGTGGGACAGACGGCATATCTCTCTCTATCACCGTCGATATCTCTCGTTTCCCATTCCCCTGACTCTCAGTCTGAAGAAGGGTCTCGACCCGGAACGTCACCTGTTCCTTTTCTCCAGAGATGCTGTCTGTCCCACTGAGTTACTCCAGCTTTTTGTGTCTTTCTTTGGTTTTAAAACCGGCGTGTGCAGTTCCTTCCTACACCTTGTGGCTTGCAAATGTTCAGTTGTTATCTCAATCGGGCCAAGATGGAGTGGATGTGGAGATGATGTTTCCAGTATTGGGAGAGTCAAGGACCAGAAACAGAATTTTAGCTGCTTGGCCTCAAACAGTTAATGGCAACATTAATGCTCCACTCCAGACCCCTCTCCTCATCTTTCCTTGTCCGCGTATATTGCTGTGACTCGTACTCCTTTCTGTTCTGAATTTGAACATCGCAAAACTGCACAAGAGCAGGATCTTCGGCCCACAAAACCTTGTTGAACTAATCTCCTCCGCCTTCATGTGATCCATATCCCTCCCTTCCTTTGACAAACATGTGTCTCTCTCAGCCCCTTATCTGCTTCCACCACCGCTCATGATGGCGTGATCCAGGTACCTGTGTCCTGCATATCACTCCACGTCTGACCATGAAGGTATACCCACTTGTCTTTGACATTTCCACCCTGGGGGAAAAAGGGTACTGACTGTCTACCCAATCTCTGCCTCTCAGGATTTTATAGACTTCTGATAGAAATCTCCCCTGAACCTCCAGTATTCCAGAGAAGAAAAAAAATCCAAGTTTGTCCAACCTCTCCATCAAGATAATACTCTCTAATCAGGCGGCATTCTGATAAACCACTTCTGCAGCCTCTGCGAAGCCTACACATCCTTCCTGTAATGAGGCAATCAGAACTGCACACAAGGCTCCATACATGGCCCAAGTAAAGTCCTATAAAGCTGCAGCATAACTTCATGCTGCTTATGACAAATGCCCTGACTGATGACAGCAAGATTACCGTAAGTCTTCCTTATCGATCTTTTCCACTTGTGTTGCCACTTTCAGGGGGTTGGGCCCCCAAGAGCTTTCTGTACATCAATTTTATTTAGGGACATGCCGTTAACTGTATTGGGGGTGACAAAAGGGAAAGGGGGCGCTTGGATGGGAGATGAGCATATGGAGGGGAAAAGAGCAGGGCTGTAAGGTCATAAGTGATGGGAGCAGAATTAGGCCATTCGGCCCATCAAGTCTACGCCATTCAATCATGGCTGATCTATCTCTCCCTCCTAGCCCCATTCGCCTACCTTCTCCCCATAACCTCTGACACCCCTACTAATCAGGAATAGATCTATCTCTGCCATAATAATATTCATTGCCTTGGCCTCCACAGTCTTCTGTGGCAAACAAATCCACAGATTCACCACCCTCTGACAAAAGAAATTGCTTCTCATCTCCTTCCTAAAAGAATGCCCTTTAATTCTAAGGCTATGATCTCTAGTCTTAGACTCTCCCACTAGTGGAAACATCCTCTCCGCATCCACTCTATCCAAGCCTTTCACTAGTCTGTATGTTTCAATGAGTTCCCTCTCATTCTTCTAAACTCCAGCGAGTACAGGCCCATTGCCGACAGACGCTGATCATATGTTAACCCACTCGTTCCTCGGATCGTTCTTGTAAACCTCCTCTGGATCCTCTCCAGAGCCAGGACACCGTTCCTCAGATAAGGTGCCCAAAATTGCTCTCTATAATCCAAATGCGGCCTTACCAGCGCCTTTTTGAGCCTCAGCATTGTGGGAGAAATGTGTGCGCACTGGGGTTGAGGGATGGGGGAAGAAAATGGGTTGTACTACTTGAAATTGGACTATTCAAGGTTCATGCTGTTGGGTCTTAGGTTTGTGGTGAGGTTGTAAACTTGAGGCGGCGTGACGGAAGTTTGCAGCGGCCTCTGCAGTCTGTCTGAGTGTATAGTTTGTCCTGTTGAGTGTATAGTTTGTAGTGGTATATATATTAGTATAAACCACTATATGTAGTGGTTTTATGTATTGTTTTTAGCTGTGTACAGTGGCGGGGAGGGAGTGGGGGAAACTTTTAAATCTCTTCCCTGTACTGGTGACCCGACCCTTTCTCTGTCGGGTCTCCATTGTCGTTGGGGCCTAGCACCGTGGAGCGGCCTCCAACCGGAACGACCTGGGTGCTCCAGTCGCGGAGCCTGCGGACTTACCATCTTGGAGCTTGTCGGCTGTGGAGCGTGGAGAGCTGTGGTGGCGCATGGCTGCGACCCGACTCCAGAGCTTCGGAGGCTCCAGCCGCAGGCCCGGTGGACGGTGACATCGGGAGCTCGCGGGTCCCTGGTGGGAGACCGCTTTTCTGAGCTCCCGCTCCCACATCGTCAACTTCTCCCGCCCGAATTGTGGGGTTGTAAACGACCCGGAGCGGGGCCTTACATTGCCCTGCGCGGCTTTAACGGCCACGAGACTTGCCAGCGCCCGCCGGGGGCTTTGACATCAGGAGAAGAAAGGAAAACCGGGGAGAGACAATGACTTTGCCTTCCATCACAGTGAGGAGGAGATTCACTGTGATGGATGTTTGTGTGAACTGTGTTGGTTGTGTGTCTTGTTAATAGCTTCTTTTTGTGCAAATGACAATAAACTAAACTGTAATAGTAAATTTGGTCAAAAAGAGAAAAGAAGCATATACAAGATTCAGGAAGATGAAATCTGGGCCTTTGAGGAATAGAAGGCAAGCAGGAAAGAACCCGAGCAGGCAATTGGAAGGGCCAAAAGAGGCCACAAAATGTCATTGGTAAATCAGACGAAAGAAAATCCCTCGCTTTTGCCGTCCAAAAACGAGGGAATTTGTCCTTGGAGTCAGAGGATGTAGGCCAGGTTCTAAATAAGTACTTTGCATCTGTATTCACCAAGAATCTTTCCTTTAGATGGATGAGGAGGGACCCTCATTGAATCCTATTGAATAGTGAAAGGCCTGCAGAGTCGATGCGGAGAGGATGTTTCCACTAGTGGGAGAGCCCAGAACCAGAGGAGGGCACGGCCTCAATAAAAGGACGTATACCTTTAGAAAGTAAATGAGAAGGGATTTCTTTAGAGAGGGTGGTGAATCTGTGGAATTCATTGTCACAGATGGCATAGTGGCCAAGTCTTTGGGTATTTTTAAGGTGGAGATTGACAGATTTGTGATTAGTGCAGGTGTTGGGGATGATGGGGAGAAGGTGGGAGAATGGGGTTGAGAGGGAGAGATAGATCAGCCATGATTGAATGGCGGAGTAGACTTAATGGGCCGAATGGCCTAATTCTGACCGTATGACGTATGAACTTAATACATCCATTCCGTTGGTGTTAACTGTTCTCTGAAGTTCCACATTCTTGCCACACTTGGTCACTGTCTTATTAGTTATGCTCTTCCTGTAATTTTATTATTTTCTACTGTAAAATCTTTCATACTTTTTAAAAGTTATTAAGCTACCCTTGGCCTTCTCAAGAGAAAAATCAGCCTATGTAGTCTCTATCCTTCGGTTATTTTTCCAATTTTTGCCGAAATTGTAAGTTATCGAAGCCGTAGCAAAATATTTAATGTTTTATTTGCTTTGGCCTGATCTTCCAAGTCTAGATGCCCATTTCTGGAGACTTCTGCTATCTTTAGTTGCTGTTTTGCTCTCAATATGGTTATAAAAACCTTTAATAAAATCTGCAATGTTTGCTTTGCTGACTTTAAAACTTGCTGCATAGTGGAATGGTTTAATGTCTGAATGCAGTTCTGTTGTATTTTGTTTAAAGTTGGGAAGCCTTTGTTTTGCTGAAATTCCACAGAGCTGTTAGGTCGAGCTTTGATAAGATTTTCAAGGCAGGCTACTGACTTGTTCATCTTTGCATGGCGCTGAAGGACATTAAATAGCTTCTAAAATAGCAGGCAAACTAATCATTTCCAATGGTGCAGGGAGCCCTTGGCATGACCTGTCTACTCCTCAAAAGACTAGTAAGGGTGTCAATGGTTATGGGAAGAAGGCAGGAGAATTGGGTTGAGAGGGAAAGATAAATCAGCCATGATTGAATGGCAGACCAGACTTGATTCATAAGTGATAGGATGAGAATTAGACCATTCAGCCCATCAAGGAATGAGTGGGGTAACATATGATGATCAGTTCCTGTGGATTGGGAGGCAACTAATGTTATCCCACTTTTTTTAAGAGTGGAGGGAGTGAAAACAGGGAATTATGCACCAGTTAGCCTGGCATCGGTGGTGGTGAAGATGCTGGAATCGATTATAAAAGATGAAAGAGTGGCACATTTGGATAGCAGTAACAGGTTTGTTCCGAGTCAGCATGGATTTACGAAGGGGAAATCATGCTTGACTAATCTTCTGGAATTTTTTTGAGGATGTAACTAGGAAAATGGACAAGGGAGAGCCAGTGGATGTAGTGTACCTGGACTTCCAGAAAGCCTTTGATAAGGGTCCCACATAGGAGATTAGTAGGCAAAAGTATTGTGGGACAGGGTATTGGGGGTATGGTATTGACGTGGATTGAACATTGGTTGGCAGACAGGAAACAAAGAGTAGGGATTAACGGGTCCCTTTCAGAATGGCAGGCAGTGACTAGTGGGGAACCGCAAGGCTCGGTGCTGGGACCGCAACTATTTACAGTATACATCAATGATTTAGATGAAGGGGTTCAAAGTAACATTAGCAAATTTGCAGATGACACAAAGCTGGGTGGCAGTGTGAACTGAGGAGGGTGCAGGGTGACTTGGACAGGTTCGGTGAGTGGGCAGATGCAATGGCAGATGCAGATTAATGCAAATAAATGTGAGGTTATCCACTTTGGTGGCAAGAACAGGAAGGCAGGTTATTATCTGATTGGTGTCAAGTTGGGAAAAGGAGGTGCAACGTGGTCTGGGTGTCCTTGTTCATTAGTCACTGAAAGTATGCATGCAGGTAGTGAAGACAACTAATGGCATGTTATCATTCATAACAAGAGGAGTGGAGTATGGGAGCAAAGAGGTCCTTCTGCAGTTGTACAGGGCATGAGTGAGACCACATGTGGAGTATTGGGTGCAGTCTTGGTCTCCAAATTTGTGGAAGGACATTCTTGCTATCGAGGGAGTGCAGCGATAGGCTCACGAGGTTAATTCCCGGGATGGCTGGACAGTCATGCGTTGAAAGAATGGAGCAACTGGGCTTGTATACACTGGAATATAGAAGGATGAGAGGGATTCTTATTGAAACATATAAGATTATTAAGGGATTGGGCAGGCCAGAGGCAGGAAACATGTTCCCGATGTTGGGGGAGTCCAGAACCAGGGGCCACAGTTTAAGAATAAGGTGTAGGCCATTTAGGGCGGAGATGAGGAAAAACCTTTTCACCCAGAGAGTTGTGAAACTGTGGAATTCTCTGCCTCAGAGGGCGGTGGAGGCCAAATTCTCTGGATGTTTTCAAGAGAGAGTCAGATAGAGCTCTTAAAGATAGTGGAGTCTAGTAGTGTACCAAGGGATATGGGGAGAAGGCAGGAACGGGGTACTGATTGTGGATGATCACAGTGAATGGCGGTGCTGGCTTGAAGGTCCAAAAGGCCTACTCCTGCACCTATTCTCTATTGTCATTTGACAGCACTCTGCCTTATTTGCTGGAGTTTAGAAGGATGAGGGGGACCTTGCTGAAACTTAACGAATTGTGAAAGGCCTGCATGTGGATGTGGAGGATGTTTCCACTCGTGGGAGAGTGTTGGACCAGAGGCCACAGCCTTAATTTAGAAAGGATATGAGGATTTTCTTTAATCAGTAGGTGGTGAATCTATGGAATTCATTGCCACAGAAGGCTGGAGGCTAGGTCAGTGGATATTTTTAAGGCCGAGATAGATAGATTCTTGATTGGTGCTGATGTCGGGGGAGATGGCAGGAGAATGGGTTTAAGAGGGAAAGATAGATTGGCCATTATTGAAATCGCGTTTGACTGATGATCATATGAAGAATGCTGGAGCCATCGGTTTGTAATGTTTGTGAAATTAGTTTATTCTGCCCAATTATCACACCAAAATTTTATAGGCAGCCATATCTTGTTGCTGGGTTTTAAGCAAGGCTTTCACAAGGCTGTTGGGTTGCAAAATCTTGCACGTGGCCTTTGGAAGAAAGTTGCTGCAAGAGTAGGGACCGAACATTACAAAAGAATTGTTCGACGGTCACATTGGCCTGGGATGTTTTAAGTAGAAATGTGTTGCCGAGTAGTCTATACAGCTAATTGTATTTTTTTGTTTTTGTTATGCCTCCATGAGTTGGAATTTTAATATGTTGCTTGGCTGTACATCAGAATAACAACCCGAGATCAAGCTGAAATGTCCCGCTGAGTTACTCCAGCATTTTGTGCCTATCTTCAATTATAAATGCTATGCTTTAGTGACAGTGAAGGGGCTAAATGTGTTCCATGTCATTTTGGGGGAAGCTTAAATTGTTAAAGAAGAATCAGCACCGATTAACTTCAAGTAACAGCTGTATTCCCCCTTTTTCCATCCCTTCCCCCATCCAAGTCATTGGTGATAGGAGTAGAATTAGGCCATTCGGCCCATCAAGTCTACTCCGCCATTCAATCCTGGCTGATCCATCTCTCCCTCCCAAAACCATTCTCCTGCCTTCTCCCCGTAACCCCTGACACCCATACTAATCAAGAATCTATCTATCACTGCCTTAAAAATATCCACTGACTTGGTTCCCACAGCCTTCTGTGGCAAAGAATTTCACAGATTCACCACCCTCTGACTAAAGAAATTCCTCCCTATATCCTTTCTAAATGAATGTTCTTTAATTCTGAGGCTAAGCCTCTGGTCTTAGACTCTCCCACTGGTGGAAGTATCCACTCTATCCAAGCCTTTCACTAATATGTATGTTTAAATGAGGTCCCTCATTATTCTAAACTCCAGCGAATACAGTGCCATCAAACGCTCCTCATATGTTAACCTACTCATTCCTGGGATCGTTCATGTAAACCTCTTCTGGTTCCTCTCCAGAGCCAGCACATTCCTATTCATCTCCTTGTTAAAAGAACGTCCTTTAATTCTGAGGTTATGACCTCTAGTTCTAGAGACTCTCCTACTGGTGGATACAATCTTTAGTGGAAAATCGCCTCAGCTGCTCATTCTCACCCAGCAAACAGCTAATTATGGCCTGTTTCCTTTATCATCGTTACTTTTTTTGCATATCTTTCCTTTGTTATACATCTCTCGACTCCCTCCCCACCCCCCTGACTCGGTCTAAGGAAGGGTCTCAACCCGATACCGCACCCATTCCTTCTCTCCAGAGATGCTGCCTGTCCCGCTGAGTTACTCCAGCACTTTGTCTATCTTTGCTGAAGACTATTTGTGTTTGACTAACTCAATTTAAAAAGAAATGAAGTAATTGAGAGGGTGGAAAGGAATGCAGTGGATGTTGTTTATATGGGTTATCAGCAGGAATTTGATAAGCTGATTGATGATTCCAGGGATGTGTGGGTTAGCATATGATCAGCGTTTGACAGCACTGGGGCCCGTACTTGCTGGAGTTTAGAAGGCAATAGACAATAGGTGCAGGAGTAGGCCATTTGGCCCTTGGAGCCAGCACCGCCATACAATATGATCATGGCTGATCATCCCCAATCAGTAACCAGTTCCTGCCTTCTCCCCATATCCCCTGACTCTGCTATTTTTAAGAGCCCTATTTAGCTCTCTTGAAAGCATCCAGAGAACCTGCCTCCACCGCCCTCTGAGGCAGAGAATTCCACCATTCTCTGAGAAAAAGAATTTCCTTGTCTCCGTTCTAAATGGCTTACTCCTTATTCTTAAACTGTGGCCCCTGGTTCTGGACACCCCGAACATCAGGAACATGTTTCCTGCCTCTTGTGTGTCCAAGCCCTTAACAATCTTGAGGGGTTGAGGGGGTACCTCATTGAAGCTTACAGCATAATGAAAGGGTTGGGTAGAGTGGATGTGGAGAGGATGTTTCCACTGGTGGAAGAGCCTTGGACTAGTCACAGCTTCAGAATTAAAGGGCGCTCTTTTAGAAAGGACGTGAGGAGGAACTTCTTTAGTCAGAGGGTAGTTAATCTGTGGAACTCATTGCCACAGAGGGTTGTGGAGGCCAAGTCAGTGGATAATTTAAGGCAGAGGTAGACAAGTTATTGATTAGTACGGGTGTCAAGGATTATGAGGAAAATGGGATTCGGTGGCAGAGGTCAGCCACGATTGAATGGCGGAATGGACTCGATGGGCCAAATGGCCTAATTCTACTCCTATAACTCGTGAACTTGTCAAGTGAAATAGAGGTCCATGGAATTAAATGGTCAGTAGCATCCTGAGCAAGGAGTAAACTCTGAGGTGGGCAACTAGAGAACAGTACAGAATGTATTTTTTCCCCCCAGACTGGACTGTGTTGGATGTGGTGAGCGTCAGTGGTCTGACTAAGAAGGTCTGACGAAAAGTCTCGACCCGAAAGGTTACATGCTCCTTTTCCCCAGAGATGCCGCCTGACCCGCTGAGTTACTCCAGCAATGTGGCCTATCTTCAGTGCTCTGACTAATTGTTTTTTGAAATGTATTGATGATTAGACGTGAACGTGGAAGTCTTAGCCGTTGGTTCTGAGAGTGAGGGATTGTGCTTGAGTAAAAAAACAAACACACACACAAGTGCTGGAGGAACTCGGTGGGTAAGACAGCATCTGAGGATGGAAATGGGTAGGCTATGATTCAAAATGTGCAGAGAACGCAAAGCCGAGAAGCAAAGAGGATAACAAGGGGCGGCAAGGTGGTGCAGCGGTTAGAGTTGCTGCCTTACAGCGCCAGTGACCTGGGTTCATTCCTGACTATGGATACTATTTGTCCAAAGTTTGTGCATTCTCCCTGTGACCGAGTGGGATTTCTTCGGGTGTTCTGGTGTCGTCCCACACTCCAAAGATGCACAGGTTAATTGGCTTTGGTAAAATTGCTGGTGCACAGGGTGATCGCTGGTCGGCGCGCACTCGGTGGTCCGAAGTGTCTGTTTCCGCGCTGTATCTCGGAAGTCTAAAGGTGAGGTGGATGCACTGAATGGTTAGCGATGGGTAGGTAAATTTTAATATGGGGGAATTGGGAACGAGAAGTCATTTAGACCAAATGGCACTGCTGTTGATGGTGTGCGGGAACAGGGGCCCCCAGTGTGTAAATGCACAAATTGAATCGGGTGAAATTGGTTGCTGAAGCCACGGGGAATCTGAAATTCGTGAACTGAGTCACAGAGTGCAAGGTAGTGGCGTTGTGTACCCATCTGGACAAAACATTGTTCAGGCCACAGTTGGAATGGTGTTCAATTCTACTCGCCATATTTTCGGAGGGACATGAATATCTTGGGCATTGGTTCGAAAAGTGGTGGAAATTACTTGGGGGGGGGGGGAGAAACAGAGCTGAAGGAACTCAACGGGTCAGGCAGCATCTTGGGAGGGAAATGGGAGACTAAATGTCAGGTCGGGACCCTTCTTAAGAATGATGGAGTAGAGCCAAAAAAGCTGGAAAAGAGAGGGTGGGGTGAGGCATAGAAAATAGGTGCAGGAGTAGGCCATTTGGCCCTTCGAGCCAGTACCACCATTTAATATGATCATGGCTGATCATCCAAAATCGGTACCCCATTCCTGCTTTTTCCCCCATATCCCTTGTTTCCGTTGGCAGGTGAGGGGTGAAAATAGTGACAAGGGCTAGAGGTGAAATGTAGACATGGGTAGTTTAGTTTATTGTCGCGTACATCGAGGTTCAGTGAGAAGCTTCTGTGTTGCGTTCCGTCCAGTCAGTGGGAAACCCACATGGATTACAATCAAGCTGTCCATAGAGGATGGAGACTGACAGTGATGGAAGCGGCAGGCGAGTCCAGTAGGAGAGGGGACAGGCAGTGTGGCTTACCGCACCCTCAGAATCGTCAGTGGGAGGCACCCCGGAGCACGAAGGCGGGCGGGAGGGGGGGGGGACACGTCGCGTCCGAGGGAGACGATGGCTGGTGGCCGGCAGCAGCCTGGGGCTTGCCTGGATCGGGCACCGTTCAGAAGAACGAGAGTGGAGACTTTGAAAATGGTGCAACTTGCATGTGGGCTCAGTAGACTATTTCTGTACACTTGCCAGTCAAGGGTGTGTTTAGGTAGAGGAAATTCTGCACTGGACTGTATGTGAAATAATTTCACTCTGCATTTACATGTGATGATAAAAGCACTATTGAATGTTTAGTGCAAGGTTAAGTCTGATTAAAGGTACTCCAATGAGGTCGATGGTGGATCGGGACTGCTCTCCAGTTGGTGATAGGATGGTTCCGTTGCCTGATAACAGCTGGGAAGAAACTGCTCCTAAATCTGGAGTGTAGTGTATTTGGGTGCTTGGAACTGACTCAAAAGAACACTCAGATACAGGAGTAAACTACCAAACTTCTTTATTCCAGGACGCCACATTGATTCTCCCCCAGCGCATGCGTCCCCTCGCACAATACATAACATATGCTAATTATATGACATGCATCACACTGCCCCCCCCCCTTTAACTTGGAGGCAGGTAACACCATTTCGATTATATTAAATATAATTGATTAACACACTGTTGCAAAATTATATTATTACGGTCATCTTGTATGGAGGTGTGCGTTTTCACACTTCTATATCTCTTGCCCGATGGGAGGGGGGAGAAGAGGCAGTGACCCGGGGGTGAGACTTGTCCTTGATTGTGCTGCCGGCCTTGCCAGGGCAGCATCAGTAGGGGTTTAATTTGCAAGATGATTCTTCAAAAGCTGGGCGTATGGTATCTGGTCCAAGGTTGGGGGACGTTGTGATCGAGCTGTACAAGATGGGAAAGCTGTTCCAATCTGCAGATTGTTCAAAAGCCAGGAGGCTTTTGGGGTTCAACCTTTCTTACAAAAGGTACAAGACACGAGGAAGACGTAGACAGAAGGAACTACAGATGCTGGTTTACAAAAAAAGGCACAAAGTGTTGAAGTAACTCAACAGGTGTGACGTCATTGTTTGGTTTAGAGATGCAGTGTGGAAACAGGCCCTTCTGCCCACCGAGTTTGTGCTGACCTGCAATCCCCACACACTAGCACTATTCTACACACACTAGAGACAATTTACAATTCTACCAAACCAATTAATCTACATGTACATCTTTGGAGTGTGGGAGGAAACTGGAGATTCCAGTGAGACCCCACCCAGGTCACGGAGCGAATGTACAAACTCCCTACAGACAGCACTCGTTGTCAGGATTGAACCCGGGTTTCTGGTCATGGGCAAGGTGAGCTGGAAGGCCTGTTTCCATGCTGTATAGTTCTCTACATTCATGTTATAGGAGCAGAATTAAACCATTTGGATCATCAAGTCTACTCTGCCGTTGAATCATGGCTGATCTATCTTTCCTTCTCAACCCATTCTCCTGCCTTCGCCCCATAACACCCGTACTAATCAAGATTTTGTCAATCTGCGCCTTAAATACCCAATAACTTGGCATCAACAGCCGTCTATGGCAGTGGATTGCAGAGATTCGCTACCCATGACAGAAATTCTTCCTCATCTCCATTCTAAAGGTACATCTGTTTATTCTGAAGCTAAGGCCTCTGCTCCTGGACTCGTGGAAACACATTCTCAATATCCAGGCCTTTCGCTATTCGCTATATTTCAATGTCTCTCTCTCCCCCCCCTCATTCTTCTAAACTCCAGTGAGTACAGGCCCAGTGCTATCAAACGTTCATCATATGTTAACCCAATCATTTTCTAAGACTCCTCGGAAACCCTCTCCAGCGGCAGCACATCTTTCCTCAGATATGGGGCCCAAAACTGCTTACTATGTCTCTGTTCCATCATACAAAGCAGAAGAGAGGACTGGAACAGTCATAATATTGCAGAGCAAGGAAACGGGCCCTTTGCCTCAGCTCATACACTGTGAATCCAGTGGTGGAGCAAGAACATTAAAAGCGTGTTCAAAGGAACTGCAGACGCTGGTCTAAAACAAAGATAGACACAAATTGCTGGAGAAGCTCAGCGGGAGAGGCAGCTTCTCTGGAGAGAAGGAATGGGTGACATTTCGGGTTGAGAAGGGTCAAAGGTAGACAAATCAGAGGTAGACAATGAGAAGGGTCTCAACCCGAAATGTCACACATTCCTTCTCCCCAGAGATGCTGCCTGTCCCGCCGAGTTACTCCAGCATTTTGTGTCTATCATAAGAAATTGGTACATGACCTTTGGACATGTTTCTGGATTCCAGCAGTGACTGATAGCTTGCAGTTCACCAGGGAGCCTTTCGCAGAGCACATAACTTGCAGTTTAAATCTTTTCTTTTCCAAGGGTCATTTAAGGGAGCTCTTTTTGGTTAACATAGAACACAGAGGAGAGGATGTTTCCACTATTGGGAGAGTCTAGGACCAGAGGTTATAGTCTCGGAATTAAAGAACGTAACTTTAGAAAGGAGATGAGGAAGAATTTCTTTAGTCAGAGGGTTGTGAATCTGTGGAATTCATTGCCACAGAAGGCAATGGAGCTCAAGCCAATGGATATTTTTGAGGCAGAGATTGATAGATTCTTGATTAGTACGGGTGTCGGGGAATATGGGACGAAGGCAGGAGAATGGGGTTGAGAGGGAAACATGGATCAGCCATGATGGAATGGCAGAGTAGTTTAGTTTATTGTCACGTGTACCGAGGTGAAAGGCTTTTGTTGTGTGTTATCAGCGGAAAGACACCGCATGATTACAATGATTAGACGACCCAAAACGTTGCCTATTTCCTTCGCTCCATAGATGCTGCCACACCCCACTGGGTTTCTCCAGCATTTTTGTCTACCTTTGATTTTCCAGCATCTGCGGTTCCTTTTTAAACAAGATTACAATCGAGCTGTTTCGAGTGAATAGAGAATAACGTGTAGTGCAACTAAATCCAGCAAAGTCCGATCAAGGATCAAGTCCGAGGGTCACCAATGAGGTAAATAGTAGTTCAGCACTTTAATTGATGGGCCGAATTGCCTAATTAATTGTGCTCCTATAACATGAACTTGTGTACTTCTGACTAAGATGCCCCATATAAGCTAGTGCCATTTGAAGCAGGCTAGTTTCTCTTCAGATAATGCAGTTGGGTTGTTGTGTCGAGGGAGATTCCTTGCTGGGAGTGAATCCTTTGAAGCCGACGGATATTCTGCCGGGCTGCATCCACAATATCGGTTCATGAGCAATGCATGAACAGCGTAGGCAGCCAAGCAATAAACCTGGCAATGAATCCTGGAAATGCTACCCAGGAAATAAGGCACAATTGATCAAGTTGCCATTGACTATTTTACACAAATCAAAAGCATCTGCAGTTCTCGCTGTTTTTTGAATGAAGCCATCAACGGGAATTTTCAAGATAGGCAGAAAGTGCTGGATTAACAGCGGGACAGGCACCATCACTGGAGTATAAGGATGGGTGACGTTTCAGCTCGGGACCCTTCTTCACTCTGAAAGTAGAGGGAGTTTTATGTGGGGTGTAGGAAAATCGAGAGCTAGAGGGCATAGGCTTAATGTGAGAGGAAAGATTTAATGGGAACCCGAGGGGCAAAATGTTTCTACAAGGAGTGTTACACATGGATTGAGCCAGCCATGATCACATTGAATGGCAGTGCTGGCTCGAAGGGCCGAATGGCCTACTCCTGCACCTATTCTCTATTGACCTGCCAGATTAATTACTTGGGGCAGATACACAAACAACATTGGAGACAAATTTGGAAGGTACATGTTTGAGAGACATGGGTCAAATGTTGAAAATGGAACGAACGTAGATGGGCACTTTGGTGTCGACCAGATGGGCCTGTTGCCATGCTGTATGGCTCTATGGATGGGGTTATGAAAGTTTGTGATTGGTAGCTATGCAGCATGGAAACAGACAATAGACATTCACAATCAGTACCTGCCGTTCCTGCCTTCTCCCCATATCCCCTGACTCTGCGATCTTTAAGACCTCTATCTAGTTCTCTCTTGAAAGCATCCAGAGAACCTGCCTCCACTGCCCTCTGAGGCAGAGAATTCTACAGACTCGCCACTCTCTGTGAGAAAAAGTGTTTCCTCGTCCCCGTTCTAAATGGCTTGCTTTTTATTCGTAAATTGTGGCCCCCTGGTTCTGGACTCTCCCAACATCGGGAACATATTTCCTGCCTCAAGTGTGTCCAAACCGTTACAATCTTAAATTCAATAAGACTACCTCTCATCCTTCTAAACTCCAGAGTGTACAAGCCTAGCTGCTTCATTCTCTCAGCATATGACAGACCCACCATCCCGGGAATTAACCTTGTAAACCTATGCTGCACTCCCTCAATAGCAAGAATGTCCTTCCTCAAATTAGGGGACCAAAACTGCACACAATATTCCAGGTGTGGTCTCACTAGGGCCCATGCTGACCAAGATGCCCCATATGCACATGCCTCAACTCACCACGTTTGGCCCATGTCCCTTAACACTCAGTCTGGCTCTAGGACTGCTGATGCAGGATTGCAAAGAAGTTAATCCGCCAGTCGAATCAGCAGGAAAGAAAATAAACTCAATGCTAGCATTTATTTCAAGAGGGCTTGTATTCAAAAACAGGGATGTTAATGCTGAGGCTCAAAAGGCGCTGGTACGACCGCATTTGGAATATTGTGAGCATATCTGAGGAAGGATGTGCTGGCACTGGAGAGGGTCCAGAGGAGGTTTACAAGAATAATCCCAGGAATTAGTAGATTAACCTACAGGCGCTGGGCCTATACTAGCTGGAATTTAGAAGAATGAGGGGGGACCTCATTGAAACATACTGAATAGTGAAAGGCTTGGATGTGGAGAGGATGTTTCCACTAGTGGGAGAGTCCAGGACTACAGGTCATTGCCTCAGAATCAAAGGATGTTCTTTTAGGAAGGAGTTGAGAAGGAATTTCTTTAGTCAGAGGGTGGTGAATCTGTGGAATTATTTGCCACAGGATGCTGGATGCTAAGTCAATGGATATTTTTAAAGCAGAGATAGATAGATTCTTGATTAGTACGGGTGCCATGAGTTATGGGGGGGATGCGACTTTTCCTGTCGTGTCCCCCGTCACCGTCTCCGTCTGTGCTGAGGCCCTGGTGACGGCCTTCCAGCGGCGGCGGCACGGCTTTCGGAGCTTCAGCGGCGACCTGGCTTCCGGCGGCGACCTAGTTTTCGGGAGCTGCGGTGCTCCAGCTGCGGCCTGGGTTTCGGGAGCTGCGGTGCTCCAGCGGCGGCCTGGCTTTCGGGAGCTGCGGTGCTCCAGCGGCGGCCTGGCTTTCGGGAGCTGCGGTGCTTCAGCGGCGGCCTGGCTTTCGGGAACTGCGGTGCTCCAGTGGCGGCATGGGTTTCGGGAGCTGCGGTGCTCCAGCGGCGGCCTGGCTTTCGGGTGCTGCGGTGCTCCAGCGACGTTCCTGCGGCGGGCCCTGTGGCGGTGTTCCGGCGTTGGCGGCGGCCCGGTTTTGGAGGCTCGGCCGCGGGCCTGGTGGAAGGCAGCATCGGAGGCCTGGATCTCCTCAGCGCAGAGGGAGAATAAGGAGGGAAGAAGACAGAGACTCTAATACTTTTGCCTTCCACCACAGTGAGGAGGTGTTTGGTGAACTCACTGTGGTGGATGTTAATTTTGTGTTTATTGTGTGGTATTGTTATTTTTATATATGTATGACTGCAGGCACAAAATCTCGTTCAGACTGAAAGGTCTGAATGACAATAAAGGCTATTCATTCATTCACCTTATGACCATTTATATTGAGGCATAATTAACGTCACAGAGCAAGAAACGTAGCTCTTGTTTCCCTTTTTATTTTCATAGAATCATAGAAAATAGGTGCAGGAGTAGGCCATTCGGCCCTTCGAGCCTGCACCGCCATTCAATATGATCATGGCTGATCATCCAACTCAGTATCCCGCACCTGCCTTCTCTCCATACCCGCTGATCTCCTGGGCCACATCTAACTCCCTCTTAAATATAGCCAATGATCTTTCCTCAACTACCTTCCGTGGCAGAGAATTCCAGAGACTCACCACTCTCTGTGTGAAAAAAGTTAATCTCATCTCGGTCCTAAAAGACTTTCCCCTTATCCTTAAACTGTGACCCCTTGTTTTGGACCTCCCCAACATCAGGAACAATCTTCCTGCATCTAGCCTGTCCAACCCCTTAAGAATTTTGTAAGCCTCTATAAAATCCCCCCTCAATCTCCTAAATTCCAGCGAGTACAAGCCAAGTCTATCCAGTCTTTCTTCTTACGGAAGTCCTGCCATCCCAGGAATCAGTCTGGTGAACCTTCTCTGTACTCCCTCTATTGCAAGAATGTCTTTCCTCAGATTAGGAGATCAAAACTGTACGCAATACGCCAGGTATGGCCTCGCCAAGACCCTGTATAACTGCAGTAGAACCTCCCTGCTTTTGTACTCAAATCCTTTTGCTATGAATGCCAACATACCATTTGCTTTCTTCACAACCTGCTGCACCTGCATGCCTACTTTCAATGACTGGTGTACCATGACACCCAGGTCTCGTTGCATCTCCCCATTTACCAAATCGGCCACCATTCTAATCTACCCTCCTGTTTTTGCTGCCAAAGTGGATAACCTCACATTTATGCACGTTATACTGCATCTGCCATGCATTTGCCCACTCACCCTACCTATCCAAGTCACCTTGCATCCTCCTCACAGCTAACACTGCCCCCCAGCTTCGTGGAGATGTTGCATTCAATTCCCTCATCCTGATCATTAATATATATTGTAAATAGCTGGGGTTCCAGCACTGAACCTTGCGGTACCCCACTAGTCACTGCCTGCCATTCTGAAAATGACCCGTTTACTCCTACTCTTTGCTTCCTGTCTGCCAGCCAGTTCTCTATCCACATCAATACTGAACCCCCAATGCCGTGTGCCGTCACCTATTCATTTTCTCCAGAGATGCTGTCTGACCCGCTGAGTTACTCCAGCTTGTTGTGTCTGTCTTCATGCGATCATATTACTTCATGAGTGACAGGAGTAGAATTGGGCCATTCGGCCCATTCAATCATGGCTGATCTATTCTCTTGCCTTCTCCCCATAACCTCTGACACCTGTACTAATCAAGAATCTGTATTTCTGCCGTAAAAATATCCACTGACTTGGCCTCCACAGCCGTCTGTGGCAAATAATCCATTGTGTTTTAACTTGCTTGAATACAATCACATTGTGGAAAATGAGCTGGTTTACAATTAATTGAAGTGATTCCAGGTGCCGTGACGATATCTAATCAGTAATTATTCTTGTCCCAAGGTTTTATTTGCAGATTAAGATGTTTAAGGTTAATTAGATTGAACAAAAACATATAGATCTGCACTTGGAAAGAGACATGACAAGAGACGAGACATTTATTGTCACATGCACCCATTGGTACAGTGAAATTTGTGGTCACACAGACAGCCATACGAATAAAAAAAGAACAGAATACGATATTATTTTAACATAAACATTCCCTGCACAGCGGAATCAAAGTTTCCCGCTGTGAGGGAAGGCCCAAAGTTCAGTCCTTCTCCTCTTTGTTGTACACCCGTGGTCGGGGCCTCCCGAGCCCTCCGCAGTCGCCGCTACGGGTGGCCCGATGCTCGGGCCCTCTCGCCTGGATGATGGAACTCTGACGTCGGAACGGGAGAACAACCTCAGCGACTTGGACATCCGAATCGGCCACTTCCTACCGGAGTCCGCGGGTCCCGAAGTCCGCAGGCCGCGCCGAGCGGAGACCCACGCTGGCGGCCCTTGGCAAAGGGCCCGCGCTGGAAGCTCTTCGAACCACAACAGGCCCAGCACTCCGGAGCTTCAAATGACGATCCCAGGTGAGGCATCGCCCGCTCCGCGATGTATCCAGCGCTGCGCCGCTGCTGCTGGAGCTCTGGTCCGGTCCCCGGCAGGAAAGGCTGCTCCAATCCAGTTGGCAGGCCATGAGGAGGGGGGAGCGAGGACACGATTCGGAGAGTAATCGCGTCCCTGCCAGAAAGCAACTGGTAGACGGTTGCCCCCTTACCCTACCCCCCTCCCCCACATAGAAAACTAAATAAACCTCCTCAACATACTTTTAAACAAATTAAAAAATAAAAAAAAGATGGAAAAAACGGACAGACTGTAGGCAGAGGCAGCCTTCATGCGGCACCCCTAGTGTTCATTGCCTGAGAAGAAATGCGATTAATTAGTTATTTACTTGAAGATTTCAGTATATTAATGCAGGTTGACTGTGTCATGTTCACAATCCATCGCCATTGAGAGTGGTGCACAACAGGTCGGTCAAGTTTACCTCCACCTTGGTTTGTTCTCATTGCCTGAATGTTTGAGCTCTTTATTTCTCAAACTGTAACCCATATAGTTATATAATAACTGGTTTTGAGTTTGATTGAAATTGTGCAATTTTCAGATTTTACCACGGAGCTTGAGTTGCATGTTGGGTACACAAAAGGCTGGAGAAACTCAGCAGGTGCAGCAGCATCTAAGGAGCGAAGGGGATAGGCGACGTTTCGGGTCGAGACCCCTCAGAGTTGCATGGTATTCCTTTGAAAGTCAACTTTGTTTAGGAAGGGAGTGCACATGCTGGTTTAAATCGAAGATAGACACAAAATGCTGGAGTAAAGGGCCTGTCCCACTTTCACGACCTAATTCAAGACCTTTTTTACTCGTGGACGTTTTTCATCAGGCTAGAAAAACAGCGCGACCTACTTGATGCCACGAGTACCTACGACTAGCATCACGACCTCCTACGACCTTGTGACGACCTTGCTGCGAGTATGAGTCAAGGGCAAACACGGCAGAGGTCGTGAATTAGGTTGTGAAAGTGGGACAGGCCCTTAACTCAGCGGAACAGGCAGCATCTCTGGAGAGAAGCTGTGGGTGATGTTTCAGGTCGAGACCCTTCTTAACCGTAAAAGGGAAGGGTCTCAACCCAAAACGTCACCCATCCTTCTCTAGAGATTCCTTCTCTCCAGCGTGCCTGTCCCACCGAGTTACTCCAGCATTTTGTGTTTATCTTTGTGAAGTCTTGAGTTTCATTTTGTTCCTGTTGATGTCATTTTGCTTGTTTTTCCAAGATGGTTTGTGGAAACGAAGAACTGCAGGTTCTGATTTATTCCAAAGATAGACAGTGCTGGAGTAACTCAGCAGGTCAGGCAGCATCACTGGAGATTAAGTATAGGTGATGTTTCAATTCGGGGCCCTTCTTCAGACCCGACGTGAATTGTCACCTATCCTTTCTCTCCAGAGATGCTGCATGACCCGTTGAGTTACTCCAGAACTTTGTCTACCTACAAGTGGGTTTATTTGTCGTAGGGTCTAGTTTAAAAACTGGATCAATGAAAATCTTTGAGAAGGAACTGCAAATGCTGGAAAATCAAAGGTAGACAAAAGTGTTGGCGAGACTCAGCGGGTGAGGGATCTGACCTGTGAAGGTTTAAATGGACATTAGAGCCAAAAGGACAAAAATAACAAATTATGTAATATGTCAGTTATTCTAAGTAAACTCAACCATGATGGTACAAAAATCCATATTATGCAGAGCAACCATAGTCGTGCAAAGTCTATAGTGGTTCTGTGCTGAGGTAGGGTTGTGGTTAATTTTTTGTTGTGTGCTTCAAGAACCTGCTGGTTGATGGGCGGAGGCTGTTCTGGAATGTGCAGGTAATGGTTTTTGGGTTCTTGTCCCACCTTCCTGGCCACTCGACTCTGCCTCCGCTGACCAGCCCTGCTCTCTTCATTCGCTGCTTATATGCACGATTAAAGGAGCAGAGCCAGGTGATCCAAATGTTTCCGGAGTAAGGGTGAAGTTTGGCGTGAGAGGTGTCTCTCGTGGTGCATCCGTTGTTGTGTTTGATCCTGTGGTATTGCTGGGGATGTGCTAATGGAACCTTGGAAACAGGCCACTCGGCCCAACATGTCCCATCTACACTCGGCCCGCTTGCCTGCATTTGGCCCATATCCCTCCATGCTTATCCTATCCATGTACCTTGCCTCAACTAAAACCACCGGGTGGCGCCAGAAATGGCTGACTCGCCAACTGTCTGTCTGTGCCTTCCATCTCTTTTTTCTTTAGTATGTGTTAAATGTATTTTTTTAGTGTTCTTTAGCTTGTTTTATGTGGGGGTTTGGGGGAAGCATTTTTTAAATCTCTCACCTCGACGGAGATGCGTTTTTTTCCCGTATCGTATCTCCGTCAGCACTGCGGCCTATCATCGAGGAGCTGGAGGTCTCTTGCCGGAGACCGCCTTCGGGAGCTCCAACCGCGGAAGCCTGTGGGAATTTAACATCGGAGCTCACGATGCGTTTGCCAGGAATCGACCTCGGAGCTCCATCCGCGGGAGTCTCCAGACTTCAACTTCATGGAGCTTGCAGTCTCCGGTTAGAGACCGACTTGGGGAGCTCCAAGCCGCGGGAGCTTTGACTGCCCTGCGGGAGAAAAATGGGGGAAGAAGATTCGACTTTATTGCCTACCATCGCAGTGAGGAATGTGGGGAATCTGCTGTGGTGGATGTTCAAGTTAACTTTTATGCAGTTGTGTGTCTTGTTGCTTTTTCTAGTATGGCTGTATGGTAATACGAATATCACTGTACCTTAATTTGTACACGTGACAATAAACGGCGTTTGAAACCTTTGAACTACCTCCTCTGCATTGCTGTAGAAGGCATCGGGACATGCTGCCTGGTGCTTGTTGACCATGGCTGATAGTTCAAGTGTCAGTCGAACATCTGCCTGGGGTGGGTTGTAGACGGCTGTCATCATGATGGAAGAGAATGCCCATGGGAGATAGAAGGTGCTAGATGTTCAGGGGGTGGGGGGGGGGGGGGTTGCTGAGTTGCAGACATCGGACATGACCGCCATGTCCGAGCACAACAAAGGGTTTACCACGGGGCAGACACTGCCACCTTTACCACAAGACCACCACCTATCTCATCCTGTTGCTGATAATTCTGTCCAGTCCAAGCGATAAATCGAGAAATCTGTGTGTGTTTGGGGAGCCTGGATGAGCCTGGGACGTGCCATGTTTCTGAAACAAGGTACTCGGTACAAGGTAAAGGCATTCCCTCCAGTCCTCAGTCATCTTTTCCAGGGGCTTTAGACTGACCAAGAGCTGTTGGGGATGGTTTCACTCCGTTTAGAGATACAGCGCGGAAACGGGCCCTTCGGCCCACGGAGTCCACGATCCCCGTACATTAGCACTGTGCTGCACACTGGGAACAATTTTACAATTTTTTTCACCCAAGCTAAATTAACCTACAAGCCTGTATGTCTTTGGGGGGTGGGAGGAAACTGGAGCACCCGAGGAAAAACCGTGCTGGCACGGGAGAAGGCACAAATTCCGTACAAACAGCACCCGTAGTCGGGATCGAACCCGGGCCTCTGGCGCTGCATTCGCTGTAAGATAGCAACTCTACCGCTGTACCACCATGACCGCCCTGATTAGATTGTTTTTCATTGCTACAGGCAAAAAGAAGATTGGCATTGGATGAGAGTGACCATCATTATCTGACTGCTGACATGTGCACCCCAAAAGGAAAAGGAAGGGGTGCAATGAGAAGCCCAAGTAGTCCAAGAAGTAAGTGTAATCTGGTTGTACCTTGTGTATTCAATGTTCTGTTTAGGCCATAAATGGTAGGAGCAGAATTAGACCATTCAGCCCATCCAGTCTACTCTACCATTCAATCATGGCTGATCTATCTCCCCCTCGTAACCCCATTTTCATCCCTCCTCCACATAATCTCTGACGCCTGTATTAATCAAGAATCTATCTTTGCTTGAAAAATATCCATTGGCTTCGACTCTGCACCCTTCTGTGGAATTCCACATTCGCCACCATCTCACTAAAGAAATTAGTCTAATCTTCTTAAAGGAGCACCCTTTAATTCTGAGGCTATGACCTCTAGTCCTAGTCTCTCCCACTATTGGAAACATCCTCTCTACATCCACTCTCTCCAAGCCTTTCACTGTTAGGTATTTTCAATTGGCTTCTCCCCCCCCCCCCCCATTCTTCTAAACTCCAGCAAGTACACGCTCATCATATGTTACCCACTCATTCCTGGGATCATTCTTGTAAACATCTGGAGACTCTCCAGGTCCAGCACATCCTTCCTCAGATATGGTGCCCAAAATTGCTGACAAAACCAATGAGCCTGCACTAGTTTACATGACATTTACACTGATCACCTTATTTGTTTCTTTATGTTTTATGTTAACTGATAAATACATGATAATATATTTCCTTTTCTGATTATTTATTGTGCTATTATTCTTTGTTGATTTGTTTTCAATGTATATTAGAACAAATATAATATATATTTAATATTTGTATATATATATTTTAGATTAGTTTTTTCAGTTTAGCAATGCAGTGCAGAAACAGGCCCTTCAGCCCACCGAGTGTGTGCCGACCATCTTTGGTGTTAAAGAAGGAACTGCAGATGCTGGAGAATCGAGGGTTACACAAAGCTGGAGAAACTCAGCGGGTGCAGCAGCATCTAAGGAGATAGGCGACGTTTCGGGTCGAGACCCTTCTTCAGACTGGTTAGGGATCAGGGAAACGAGAGATATAGACGGTGATGTGGAGAGATAAAGAACAATGAGTGAAAGATATGCAAAAAAGTAGCGATCATAAAGGAAACAGGCCATTGTAAGCTGTTTGTAGTGTGAAAATGAGAAGCCAGTGCGACTTGGGTGGGGGGGGGAGATAGAGAGAGAGAGAGAGAAGGAATGCCAGGGCCCGAGGGCTGAGGGAGAGGTGGGAAGGGGAGGAGGCAGCCAGTGTTAACAGAATTGAGAAAATTCAATGTTTAAGCCCAGAGGATGCAGACTCCCCAAGTGGAATATGAGGTGCTGTTCCTCCAATTTGCGGTGTTGCTCACTCTGGCCGTGGAGGAGGCCCAGGACCGAGAGGTCGGATACGGAATGGGAGGGGGAGTTGAAGTACATCTTTGGAGTGTGGGAGGAAACCGGAACACCGGGAGAAAACCCACGCAGGTCACGGGGAGAACGTACAAACACCGTACAGTCAGGATCGAATCGGGGTCTCTGGCGCTGTAAGGCAGCAAGTCTACCGCTGTGCCGCGCCGTCATGCTGGGGATAACAGCATAAATTTTTAACACGTTGAATCTGGGGTCAACTTTTGGTTTGGTTGCAGGAGTTTTCCACGAAAAGAGCACTTGGTGTAACTTGGTGGCTCTGCAATTGCTGTAAACCTGATGGCAGCGGTAAGCAGCATACTGGCAGATTTCCTGTTTCCACTTTTTAAGCTCAAAAAATCTTTTAATACCTTTATGTCAAACAGATTTCAGTTTTCAACTTCTGCTTGGTTTTAATGAGACATTGTTTAAATACAAGTTGACATGAGAATTTAGTTTGGAAAGATTATTTGGGAGATTGCAGTTTCTTGCTCAGCAGTTAAAGTTCATTTATCGAGCCTGCTCTCATGATGTGTTGTGAGCTGTAAAAATATTGTTTTGGATAGGGTTCAGTGCCATTTGCTGACTTCAATACCAGGGAATGTCACTGACTCCAAATAAATTATTTATGCATTCAAATGCAATTTTAATTTTAGCCATCTGAAAATGAGTTCTTAGTTGGTCAAAGATAGACACAAAACGCTGGAGTAACTCAGACGAAATAGATGAGATGTTTCAGGTCGGGACCCTTCAGATTGATCACAGAGGGCTGGCGGGGGAGAGAACTGGGAGAGAAGGAGGGCTGGATGAAACACGGCTGGCAACAAATGCCCGTAGGTGAGGGGGGGGGGGGGGGGGTCCCTGATAGGGTGATTGTTGGATAGAAGCAGAGATGTGAGCCACAACAGCCCATAGTTGTGAAGTGTAAAGCTTGTTTAGTTTAGAGATGCAGCGCGGAAACAGGCCCTTCAACCCACGGAGTCCACGCCGACCAGCAATCCCCGCACATTAACACTGTCCTACATGCACTAGGGACAATTTACACATACACCAAGCCAATTAACCTACATACCCGTACGTCTTTTGAGTGTGGGAGGAAACCGAAGATCTCGGAGAAAATCCTGTGAAGGCATATCATAAGCTGACTTTACCACTCTACCCAATTGTGTTGCTGCTTTCAGGAAGTTACGGACTTGGACAAATAAAATTCTTAAGGGACTGGACAGGCTAGATGCAGGGAAAATGTTCCCTAATGTTAGGGGAGTCCAGAACCAGGGGCCACAGTTCATGAATAAGGAGTAAGCCATTTAGAACTGAGACGAGGAAACACTTTTTCTCACAGAGAGTGGTGGTGAGTCTGTGGAATTCTCTGCCTCAGAGGGCGGTGGAGGCAGGTTCTCTGGATACTTTCAAGAGAGAGCTAGATAGGGGTCTTAAAAATAGCGGAGTCAGGGGATATGGGGAGAAGGCAGGAACGGGGTACTGATTGGGTATGATCATCCATGATCACATTGAAAGGCGGTGCTGGCTTGAAGGGCCAAATGGCCTACTCCTGCGCCTATTGTCTATTGAATGGCGGTGCTGGCTCGAAGGCTGAATGGTGTACTGCATCTATTTTCTATGTTTCTATGGACCCCAAGATCCTATCTTTTATCCTATTCTTTTATGTGAAGCAGATGACTTTGCGTTTTCCTACATTGCATTCCATCTGTCATGTCCTTGTCTTACTCACGCAGTCCCTCGCTGGCATCCTGCAGCCTCTTGGCAGGCCTGCATTGCTGCAGAGCAATGCAAGTTTGCAGTTGATCTCCAAATGTCCATTAGTTTTTGTCGATTGCGAGCTGTGGAGGTGCCAATCTGATCCCTGTGGCCCTCGCATTAGTTACAGCCACTCAAACTGAAAATGTTCCTATTTTTTGTTCCCTCTACTATGATAAGATCAGAAGTGACAGGTGCAGAATTGGGCCATTCAACCCATCATTTCTACTCTGCCATTCAATCATGGCTGATCTATCTCCCCCTCCTAACCCAATTTTCCTGCCTTCTCCCCATAATCTCTGACACCTGTACTAATCAAGAATCTATCTCTGCTTTAAATATATCCATACATCTCAAAGAATTCCACAGATTCACCACTGACTAAAGTAATTCCTCCTCATCTCCTTCCTAAAAGAACATCCTCTAAATCTGAGGCTATGACCTCGCGTCTTAGACTCTCCCACTAGTGGAAACATCCTCTCCATTATGTTCTATTTTAACCGATATATTTGAGTTTAGTTTTATAGTTTAGAGGTACAGTGCGGAAACAGGCCCTTGGGCCCACCGAGTCCGCACCGACTTGCGATCCCCGCATTGTACTACACACCAGGGACAATTTAATATTATCTCTGAAGCCAATTAACCTCCAAACCTGTATGTCTTTGGAATTTGGGAGGAAACTGGAGCACCTGGAGAAAGCCCACACGATCCCGGGGTAAACGTACAAATTCCGTACAGATCGCACTAGTGGTCAGGATCGAACCGTGTACTCTGGTGCTGCAAGGCAGAAACTTTACCTTTGTGAAACCATTCCGCCCTTATATTGAATTTTTTTTCTTTTTTGTTTTTTATGGGTTTTATAGAGTAGATATCGGTTGTGCTACTGCAAGTAAGAATTTCATTGTTCCGTTTCGGAACAAATGGCAATAAAGCACTCTTGACTTAACTTATTTTGGGCCTCCTTAAAGTCTAAAAGAGCCGTACTTACTGATTCCTCTAGCCTATTCTGCTAGTTGCAGCCTCAAGGAAAAATTCGAATCTATTGTCAAACATCATTTACATAGAAAAACATAGAAACATAGAAAATAGGTGCAGGAGTAGGCCATTCGGCCCTTCGAGCCTGCACCGCCATTCAATGTGATCATGGCTGATCATCCAACTCAGTATCCCGTACCTGCCTTCTCTCCATACCCCCTGATCCCTTTAGCCACAAGTGCCACATCTAACGCCCTCTTAAATATAGCCAATGAACTGGCCTCAACCACCTTCTGTGGCAGAGAATTCCACAGACTCACCACTCTCTGTGTAAAGAATGTTTTCCTCATTTCGGTCCTAAAGGAATTCCCCCTTATCCTTAGACTGTGACCCCTTGTTCTGGACTCCCCCAACATCGGGAACAATCTTCCAGCATCTAGCTTGTCCAACCCCTTAAGAATTTTGTAAGTTTCTATAAGATCCCCCCTCAATCTTCTAAATTCCAGCGAGTACAAGCCGAGTCTATCCAATCTTTCCTCATATGAAAGTCCTGACATCCCAGGAATCAGTCTGGTGAATCTTCTCTGTACCCCCTCTATGGCAAGGATGTCTCTCCTCAGATTTGGAGACCAAAACTGTACACAATACTCCAGGTGTGGCCTCACCAAAACCCTGTACAACTGCAGTAGAACCTCCCTGCTCCTACACTCAAATCCTTTCGCTATGAATGCTAACATACCATTTGCTTTCTTCACTGCCTGCTGCACCTGCATGCCTACTTTCAATGACTGGTGTACCATGACACCCAGGTCTCGTTGCATCTCCCCCTTTCCTAATCTGCCACCATTCAGATTTACTATTCATTATGCCATGTTGACTTTGCACAGCCTTCCGATTGTATTGGTTTTCTGTGCAAAGATATTAGATGATGATTATCTTTGTTTGCCAGTGGCTGGCTATTGGTATGTATGTTTAGTGCTGTTTCAGACCATGTTATTTTTCCAGCAATCAATCCAGTTTCAATTCTTGTAAACTATTGTTGAAAACCATGACGTCAGTACCTGAAAGATGAAATATCAAATCCAGTCAGGTATCTAGGTTCCTTGTTTGACTACTGAATTGTCCAGAATTTCATGTCCACTATTCTCATGTTAATTGATATTGTGTTAATGAATGTTTGTCTCCTTATCCATATAAATTGGATGATATGACATGCTGAGGTTGCTGATTTGAGATTGGTTATCTCCATTTTATCTTCCTAAGGCCAAAAATGTGCCGGTATTTGTTAAAGCAAAGATTCAAGCAAATGCATAAAGGGAAAAAAAAGGCATGTTTCGGAATCTACCGCCCATCTGTGAATCAGCTGCTCTGATTAGAATGTCTGTGGTAATTGAGAATTTAAAGCATTTTCTTATTTCCATTCATGGGATTATGCGCAAATTGTATTTGAGCGGGAGCTGTAAACTAAGGCCAGCTTGGTCACCAAATGGAGTGCACCTGTTTTTGGTTTGGGGGCCAATAGTGGTTAACTGGATTGTGTAAGTTGGCATTGCAGTGTGGTGGCTTATTCAGTATCAAGCTTGTACTGTTAGTTGATATCATGGAAACCTCAAGTACAAGGAATTCGCGTGTCTCGCTGTGCCCGTCCAAAGTTAAGGATGAACTATCTAAGTACCAGCAATCACTAGTTCTTTGTTTATATCACTGAAATTTTCCTCGACATTTTTAAATGTAATTCCCTTTTTCAAAGATACAGTTGAATTTGTTTCCTCTGCTTGTCAACAAAGCATTCTAGGTCATCCTAACACATTGAATTAATATTTCTTTCATCTCAGCAATTGGCCAGTTATCTTGTTTGTGTGTTGAATCCTGGGTGACCAGAAGCTGTTTCTTGTTCAAGCTTCTACCAGTGATAGATTTTGACTGCTTTTGGATCTCCTTTTTTTATCTTTTTCTGTGTTTAGTTTAGTTGAGAGAGATGGCGCGGAAACAGGCCCTTTGGCCCACCAAGTCTAGCGCTGACCAGCGATCCCCGCACACCAACACTATCCTACACATGCTGAGGACAATTTACAATTGCACTAAGCCAATTGGCCTGCAAACCTGTACATCTTTGACGTGTGGGATGAAAATAGAGATCCCACTGGAAAACCCATGCAGGTCACAGGGAGAAAGTGCAGACAGCACCCACAGTCAGAATACTGAGATACTGATTTGGATGATCAGCCATGATCATATTGAATGGCGGTGCAGGCTCGAAGGGCCGAATGGCCTACTCCTGCACCTAATTTCTATGTTTCTAGAATCTGAGTCTCTGGTGCTGTGTTATGGAGAGTGATTCCAGCCTAACGAGTGTGGCCACATAATGTGGGTCTCTTGACCTCGGCACCATTGAAATATATTTAACTGGATCAATTTATCCTTTCAAAGATCTACAAAACAACTATGCAACCTTTCAAGCTATTCCCATATCCCTCATTTTTCTATTTTTGCATGGAATTTTCACTCCCCTGTATCAAATTTAATCCCTCCATCCTTAGTACTTGTTAATGTTCAGTTTCTCATTTCTCTTGGTCATATGTTATTATATTATCCATCCAAGTTCAGGTCATTTAGTACATGTAGAGTAGAACAATACTGACCCCTAGGGGACAACACTGGCACTTTCCTTGATGGTTTGCAAGGTCTCAACCCAAGATCCCTTTGCCTCCACAGATGCTGCTTGAACCACTGAGTGCTTCCAGCAGGTTTTTTGCTCCAGATTCTAGCAAATAGTCTATTGTCTTCCTTCATTCTCATCTATGCCAAATTTTCCATCCATGATGACAAACTGCCTCAATCCCATGAGCAGACAATGGAGAGAAGGAATGAGTGACGGTTTGGGTCTGGACCCTTCTTCAGACTGATCAATCTCATGGGTTAACGGGCCCACGGTAGAAGTTGGCCGTTGGAGTTCTTCTCCGGGGCCCCCAACAAGGGATCCCAGGCTGCGGACGCTGCCAGCTGGAGCTCCGCAGACTGTGGCGAACAGAGCGCTCCTCTCCGGGGACCCCTGCCGAGGGCTCGCCCGCTCCGCGACGAAAGTCCGCGCTGCGCCCGCAGTTGATGCCCCAGGCACGTCTCCGGGACAAGGCCGCGCCGATCCTTGCTGTTAGGCCACGGGGGAGGCGACAAAAAAAAGTCGCCTCTCTATGGAGGAGGCGGCCGAAGCAGTTTCCCCTTACCCCCCAACACCACCCCCCACACAAAACACTCATTAAAGAAACATTAAAAACATACATTAAAAAACACATTAAAAAAACAAGAAATGTTGAAAAAATCTCCCCCATCTGAAGTTCCTTTCTATGCAGATGCTGGAGATCTGAAGTTAGTTTAGTCTAGTTTAGAGGTGCAGCACGGAAACAGGCCCTTCAGCCCGCCGAGTCTGCACCGACCAGCGATCTCCGCACATTAACACTATCCTACACACACACACATCAGGGACAATTTTTACACTTGTCACAAACCAGTTAACTTATAAACCTGTATGTCTTTGGAGTGTGGGAGGAAACCGAAGATCTCTGAGAAAACCCACGTGGTCACTGGAAGAACGTACAATCGGCACCCATAGTCGGGATCGAACCCGGGTCTGGCGCAGCTCTACCGCTGCACCACTGTGCCGGCCTTAAAATGGGGAAATGTTAAAACACTCTTCAAGCCAAGTGTATCTGTGGAAAAGAAAGCAGAGTAAGAATAGCAAGAAAGCAGTTCTTGCTATTGAGGGAGTGCAGCGTAGGTTAATTCCTGGGATCCCAGGTTAATAAGTTAATTCCTGGGATAGCGGGACTGTCGTATGCTGAGAGAATGGAGCAGCTGGGCTTGTACACTCTGGAGTTTAGAAGGATGAGAGGGGATCGCATTGAAACATATAAGATTGTTAAGGGCTTGGACACGCTAGAGGCAGGAAACGGCATGTTCCCGATGTTGGGGGAGTCCAGAACCAGGGGCCACAGTTTAAGAATAAGGAGTAAGCCATTTAGAACGGAGACGAGGAAGCACTTTTTCTCACAGAGAGTGGTGAGTCTGTGGAATATTCTGCCTCAGAGGGCGGTGGAGGCAGGTTCTGTGAATACTTTCAAGAGAAAGCTAGATAGGGCTCTTAAAAATAGTGGAGTTAGGGGATATGGGGAGAAGGCAGGAACGGGGTACTGATTGTGGATGATCAGCCATGATCACATTGAATGGCGGTGCTGGCTCGAAGGGCCGAAGGGCCTACTCCTGCACCTATTGTCTATTGTAAACATTTGGATGAAAGACCGAAGAGAAAAGAGTGGAATAGTTTTGGAAGGTATGCAATAGTTGCCCATGAAGGGCACTTACAAAGTTACAAATTCCCCTCTCCTTCATGGCTGTCCCCTCACGCCGGCTCCTCCATTGCCCATTGTCTTTCGTGGCCGTCCCCCACGCTGGGTTCTCATTGCTCCTCCCCGCCCCCACTGCGGTTCCCCCCCCGCCGGCTCCTCCTTTGTCCATTCTCTCGGCAGCAGCATCCTCACTTCCACATGTCCGTCGGTCGGCGCCACCATCGATTGCCGCACCCTCTCCACTGACGCCGCCGGGTCCTCTCATCAGGCCTCCGTGGCGCTGTGTCAGGCGAGGGCCCCACCGGCCGCTTCTGAAGGATCCCGACCTGAATGTACGTCTGTCCATTCCCTCCATGGATGCTGCTTGACCCGGTGAGTTCCTCCAGTGCTTTAATTTTTGCTTTTATCTTTCCCAGTTTTAGCTTCCTTTGGTCTTCAACAGTGTATAGAAACCACCTAACCTGAATGTTTCCTATCTACTGCCCCTCCCTCTTAAGACTTCCACATTATTTCATCGAAGAACTTAATCAGTGGCATAGGGACTTCTTTGTACTTGAGAATAGAGCCACCGTTTTTTTTTTAATGTATAAAAAGACGAATTAAGTACATCTGTTCTCTGAGACGGGCTGAACAGCTCTTTCTTTAATGTGCTGATGTGAAATACCACTGAGTCAACATTCAACCAGGACAGTGCTGGTACATTCTGTACTCGACACCGTTAAAATGTTCATGCAAGTACATGGATATTTCATTGAGATTGGCCGTGTGTTTCAAATAGTCCAAAGTTTAAAATCAAAAGATTGTGTGTTGGTAGTGCACAATTTCTAGGATAAATAATAGCAAATAAAAATGTTTCATGTACTGAATTATTTTTGTCTTTTTGCACTATTTTTATTTATATATACATGTTCACACTCACTATTTGTTTTGTCTTTTGTGTGTGTATGTGCGTGCACATATATCTATTTCACGTTGATGTGTGTATATATATGTACGCACACACATCACATACACATGCATACACATGTTCTTTTGTCCTGTTTTAGTTAATTTTTAGGTTTATTACACTGATTCCTGGGATGTCAGGACTGTCTTATGAACAAAGACTGCATAGACTCTGTTTATACTCTCTAGAATTTAGGAGATTGAGAGGGGATCTTATGGAAACTTACAAAATTCTTAAGAGGTTGGACAGGCTAGATGCAGGAAGATTGTTCCTGATGTTGGGGAGGTCCAGGACAAGGGGTCACAGCTTAAGGATAAGGGGGAAATCCTTTAGGACTGAGATGAGAAGGACTTTTTTCACACAGAGAGTGGTGGGTCTCTGGAACTCTCTGCCACAGAGGGTAGTTGAGGCCAGTTCATTGGCTATATTTAAGAGGGAGTTAGATTTGGCCCTTGTGGCTAAGGGGATCAGGGGGTATGGAGAGAAGGCAGGTACGGGATACTGAGTTGGATGATCAGCCATGATCATATTGAATGGCGGTGCAGGCTCGAAGGGCCGAATGGCCTACTCCTGCACCTAATTTCTATGTTTTTATTAGGTTGTGTGTGTGTGTGGGGGGAAGAAACATGTTTTGGTCTCCTCCTTCGGGGGATGCGAATTTTGTCGTATTCCCCGTCTCCGTCTACGCTGAGGCCTAATAGCAGAGCTGGCGGCCTCGGAGCTGTGGCAGCGTTCCAGTGGCAGCGGCGACCCGACCTCGGAGCTGTGGCAGCATTCCAGCGGCAGCGGTGACCCGACCTCGGAGCTGTGGCGTTCCGGCGGCCCGACCTCGGAAGCTCGGTCACGGGCCCGGTGGACTAGGTCGCGGGCCCAGTGGACCACATCGTCGGGAGCTCGCAGGCCACAGATTGGTAATCTGTTTTTCCGGAGCTCCCGCAACACCAGCTTTGTCCGCTGGGCTGGAGGGCGGCAGCTTCGACCGCCCTGGGCCGCGGAGTTTGAACCGGCCCATTCGCGGCTCTTGGATTCTGCCGCGGGACTGAATTACCATCGCCTGGCCTGGGGCCCAACATCCGAAGCCAGGATCACCTCGGCGCAGAGGGGATAACAAGGAGGAAAGAGACAAAGACTTTAAGACTTTTGCTTTCCATCACAGTGAGGAGGTGTCTGGTGAACTCACTATGGAGGATGTTAAATTTGTGTTTATTGTGTGTTTTTGTCATTTTTATTATATGTATGACTGCAAGGCAATGAAATTTCGTTCAGACCGAAAGGTCTGAATCACAATAAAGGATACTTTAAACTTTAAACATAAACAATAATAATGCAAAAAGACAATTCAGCATATTAAAAAAAGTGATATTTTCATATTATATTCCTTTTACTTTCGAAGTTTGCAAGAGTAGAAATATTTCCATAACTAAATACTGACTTTCACTCTTCTGATAGGAAAAGGTATGGTTATGAAATATTAAATGGACAGTTGTGCAAATCATAAATGAATGGTCAATGTTTTCATACATTACACTTTTTGTGTCTACTGGGGAAAATGTTGCTCAGATGTATTGAATTGCAATTTATCTAATGTTGTTTATATTTGGGGCTTGTCCCCTGTTGCTGTCAGCCCCATGAGTAAGCCAAAATTCTCCCACACCAACCCATCTACCACTCAAATATAACTTCATCCTTGCAGGCAATTTACTTTAGACTTTAGAGATAACAGCGCAGAAACGGGCCCTTTGGCCCACCGAGTCCGTGCCAACCAGTTAGTTCGTCCCCTAACTAACCTACACACACTTGGGACAATTTTACAACGTACCAAATCCAATTAACCTATATCTTTGGAATGTGGGAGGTACCGGCGCACCCAGAGAAAACCCACATGGTCATAGGGGACACGCACAAACTCCATACAGACAGCCCCCACAGTCGGGCTCGAACACTGGTCTCCGGCGCTGTATGGCAGCAACTCTACAGTTGCGCCACTGCTGCCCCATTTTAAGCATTTTTGCTGTGACCACGTTGAAGTCTGATAAATGTATGGTGTACAATTTTGGTCGCCCAATTATAGGAAGGATGTCAACAAAATCGAGGGGGTACAGAGGAGATTTACTAGAATGTTGCCTGGGTTTCAACAGCTAAGTTACATACCATAACAGCTAAGTTACAGAGATAGGTTGAATAAGTTAGGTCTTTATTCTCTGGAGCGCAGAAGGTTAAGGGGGGACTTGATGGAGATCTTTAAAATGATGAGAGGGATAGACAGAGTTGATGTGGACAAGCTTTTCCCATTGAGAATAGGGAAGATTCAAACAAGAGGACATGAATTTAGAATTAAGGGACAGAAGTTTAGGGGTAACATGAGGGGGAACTTCTATACTCAGAGTGGTAGCGGTGTGGAATGAGCTTCCAGTGGAAGTGGTGGCGGCAGGTTCGTTGGTATCATTTAAAAATAAATTGGATAGGCATATGGATGAGAAGGGTATGGAGGGTTATGGTATGAGTGCAGGCAGGTGGGACTAAGGGAAAAAAGTTGTTCGGCACGGACTTGAAGGGCCGAGATGGGCTGTTTCCGTGCTGTAATTGTTATATGGTTATATATGGTTAAATAAGGCTTTTGAGGTAGGTTAACTAATATCAGTTACAAACGGGCAATTGCTATGTACAAGGCACCTTGTTGGAATACAGAGCGACAAAGTTTGAGAGCGACAATGGCTAAGTTTGCATTTCACATGGTGCGCGTCAGTGATGGTTTGCAATTCCTTCCTCACCGCAGCTCCCAGGTCCCCATCGGAGAAGACTCGCTACAATACCTCTCTCGTCCCCCTCACGAAGAACGTCGTTCAGCTCTTGGGTCAATCATCAGATGGCGTGCTGGATTTGAACAGGGCTGCCGAGGTCTTAAACGTGCCGAAGCGAAGAATCTACGACATTACAAACGTGTTGGAGGGTATTCACCTCATTGAAAAGAAATCCAAAAATAACGTTCAGTGGATGTAAGTTCTCTCTTTCATCTCTGTGGCCGCACAATTTTCTAAATAACCTGCATATTTGCAGTGACTGGAATGGAATAACTCCAGCATTGTTTATTGTCACGTGTACCAGTGTACAGTGACAAGCTTTTATTGCGTGCTAACCAGTACGCTAAGAGTAATTGGAGTAATGACAACCTATCTTGGTTTTGTTTTGTCATGTCACCAAACTCTCATGCATTATTGCCACCATTATTTCTTGTCCATTCTTAATTGCTCCTAAACATCGAAGGCAGCTGAGTGTTGACCACAACTCTGGGTCTGGACTTGCTTGTAGGTCAGGCATGATAGAGATGGTAGAGTTCCTTCCTTCTCTGTAGAACATTGCTTTTTTTTTTTAGCTCAATATAGTGATTGCACTTGGTGTTAAATTAGCGGATACATTTACAAAACTTCATTATCAGCTTAGTGGTAGACAAAAATGCTGGAGAAACTCAGCGGGTGAGGCAGCATCTATAGAGCGAAGGAAAGAGGCAACGTTTCGGGTCGAAACCCTTCTTCAGACTCCCTACCTATGTCCAGCCCCGCATGGCCCGATTTTACCTTCTCCCCAAATCCACAAAATCCTGGCAGACCCATTGTTTCTGCATGTTCGTGTCCTACCGAACTTATTTCCACATCCTATACACCCCTGGTTAAATCCTTCCCAACCTATGTTCAATCTTTCTTATTCATTATCAGTTTTGCTGGACTAACACAGCCTTGGGGGGGGTGGGGGGGGGGGGGTCTCATAACTCTATGGGAACGCATCTACTACCTCCGGCTGGTCAGGAATTCCAGAGCCCCTGTGCACGTGGCAAATCAGACCTGCTGGTCTCCGCGGAAGTCCCGATGAGGTGAAGATCAGCCACCTTTCCTGGCCTTGGTGCTGTGTTTTAGGAGAAACTTCCAGGGGCGGTTGCAAGTGCAATAATTTTTCATTGCATAATTTTTTTCCAGATTAAAGGAGGTGACGGATCACCAGTTGCTGGAAAATCGGAGGCGGAGGCTATCGTCCCTTTTCTCTTTAGCTAATATTAATATTCAATTTCCTTTATTTTAACTTCTGCCTTTTTATCTGGTTATTAATTTTAAGCCCGAGTGCATTGAGTGTGATTGAGTCCTCAGTTGCTCAGCCTCCATCCTCTTCACAACACAATTGTCTTATAATGAAACACTCATGTCAACAGTTGGGGTGGGAGAGGATTTAAATAAAATAACTTTGTTGTCTCTTTATAATTCAAGGTGCAATAATCTCGCAGTAAATTTGTACTATCAGGCAGTACTATCCTTGTGTATCATTGTTTGTGCTGGCTAAACAATGGGGTTCCTTCATGTTGCAGCTGCTTTTTCATGCCTGCTTGTTTTTCATCTTGTTTGCATGTGGTTTGGATGTTATCTTGGCCTGTTAACTATACTACTGTTTCACACCTTGCACCCTATGCCTAAGAATCTTGCATGTCACTGTTATCCATTTGAGTACCCTTGGCCAGTAGGAAAGAAATTTCAGATGCCCAGGAAGATGTATCATTGAGAAGCATGGGTGAGGTGTTGGTGGGTATATTATTGGAGGGGATTCTGATGGGGCAGGATCTACCTCTTTGGTGGCTATCCTTGATCTGACTTTGCTGGTTTTACCTTGTGTAGATCAATCATTATTGCTGATTTGATCAATGTCTGGTTTTGCTATTTAGGACCCGATCCCTAATCCATGTCGGGTTTCTACCATGCCATCCTGTGGAATGTAAGCAACCGTACTTTAGTTTGAGCTATGACTTTCCGCCTACAGTACCTGTTATGGTCTCTGTATGTATTCTTATTAAAGTACTTATTATGAAGTTCTATGACTCGGTGTTAACAGTACTTTACGCAAGGTGTCAGAAGTGAGATTCGAACCCACGCCTCTTGTTGGAGTCTACCAGGACCAAGTATTGATTGCCGCGCCAGTCAAAGATGTCGGTGAACAGGGTGCTGCGAAAGAGGTTCTTTCTGTTGATGTGGCATCATGCTGTTGCACACGGCACCCAATCATGCATTATACACATAAATGGCTGGATTGGAATCATGTATTGTCTTTCTGCTGACTGGTGAGCACACAACAAAAGCTTTTCACCATACCTCGGTATGCATGACAATAAAACTACACGTTTATTTTACATATGTATGCCTCGCCCGCTGAGTTTCTCCAGCATTTTTGTCTACCTTCGATTTTCCAGCATCTGCAGTTCCTTCTTAAACAACATGTATATTTTAGTTTAGTTTATTATCACATGTACTGACGTACAATGAAGAGCCTTTTTGTGTCGTTCTATCCGGTCAGCGGAAAGCCAATACATGATTCTAATTGGCTGAAGAAGGGTCTGGACCCGAAACGTTTTCACCAGAGATGCTGCCTGACCTGCTGAGTTACTCCAGCTTTTTGTGTGTATCTACAATTGGCAAGAACTATTCAGGGATAGTCCTTTTGGCTTTGAGCATGGGAAATGTTCTCTCAAATTTGATTGCGTTTATTGATGAGGTGACCAGGACGATATGAGGGAAGGGTGGTAGATGTTGTTGGACTTTAGCAAGACCGTTGACAGGTTACTGCAGGCGGTTCTGGAGGGTTAGATCACATGCAATCCAGGGCGAGGTAGCCAACTGGATACAAAATTGGCTTAAAGGAAGGAAAATCATGGCAGAAGGCCTGTAACAAATGATATGCCACGGGGATTGTTGAAAATTAACGATTTGGATTTGAATGTTGATGACATGGCTAGTGAGTTTGCGGAGTAAACAAAAATTGGTGCTATCCAAGGGACAAAAGCCAGGGCCATCCTGAACTTTAAGACATGGGGCGTATTAGTTTAGAGATGCAGCACGGAAACAGAGCGATCCCCGCACATTAACACTATCCTACATCCACTAGGGACAATTTAAACATTTACCAAGCCAATTAACCTACAAACCTGTACGTCTTTGGAGTGTGGGAGGAAACCGAAGATCTCGGAGAAAACCCACACAGATCACAGGGAGAACGTACAAACTCCGTACAGACAGCACCCGTGGTCAGGATTTAACCCGGGTCTCCGGCGCTGCATTCGCTGTAAAGCAGCAACTCTACTGCTGGGCCAACGTGATCGCCCTAAATCTTCGCAGGTCTGCTGTTAGTTTAGTTTGAGATGCATTATGGAAATGGGTCCTTAGGCCAATTGAGACAACGCTGATCACCCGTTCAGACTGGTGCTGTGTTTCTCACTTTGACCTGTTCACTGACAACGTTTGTTTTTGCATTATTGGCCATGACCCGAGTACACTCGGGGAGGCACTGAACAGGCTGAGGACAATTTTAGAGGCTAATTAACGCACATTTTTGGGATGCGAGAGGATATGGGAGCGCAGGGAGGAAAAGGGAGCACCAGGAGAAAACCCACACGATCACAGGGAGAATGTGCAGACTCCACACTGGCAGCACCAGGGGTCCTGATTCAACCTAGGTCTCTGGCACTGTGATGTGGTGTTGCTATGAGCTGTGCCTCCTGTGCTGTGCGCTCATACTAAAAATGTGCAAACTCCACGCAGTATCCGAGGTCGGGATCGTACATGCGTCTGGCACTGTGAGCCAGCATCTCTACCGGCTGCGACTATTGTGGGTCACACTCGGCATCTGACATTTGCACCTTTTGCTAGCAATGATACCGTTTAAAGGTGATTCCAAGCATACTTGGCATGTAGACAACTGGGAGTGGCTTTCTCCTAGCTCTGGAATAGTGACAATGTGTAATTTATCCACAGCCATTCCTTGATCTGCGTGCACTTGTTCTTTGCGCTGTCAGGCAAACTCGATTGAGTTTCTTGCATGGTGTCACTTGTACAAAATTAGCTTTGATTTTAGTTTAGTTTATTGTCTCGCGTTGTTGTGTGCCAACCAGCCAGCGGGAAGACAATACATGATTACAATCGAGCCGAAGATAGACACACAAAAAGCTGGAGTAACTCAGTGGGACAGGCAGCATCTCTGGAGGGAAGGAATGGGTGACGTTTCGGGCCGATTCCCATCTCCAGACCGAACAATCGAGCCATTCGCAGTGAACAGATACATAATAAGGGAATACAATATAGCGCAAGATAAAGCCAGTAAAGTCTGATCAAAGATTCAGGCATGCAACTTTTTCTTTGTCCTTTCTGTCATCATCTTTTGTCATCACCGTCCGCTCGTGTGTGGAAACTTTCTGTTAAATTGTAAACGTACTGAGCTCTGGGCACATGTAATGCTTTTTAAACACGGACATGCAGGATGGTTGATATTGTTGAAAAGCAGTACGAATAATCTGTGATCTGTTCGAGCATACTTTTTGAAAATAAATGTTGCCAACTTTTTTTCCGTTCAGAGGTTGGAGAAGGGCTGAATGGTGACGGGGAAAGTTTCAATTCCCCGAAAGCTCATATTTCAAGCTAATGCTGCCATTCACTGCAACTAAGATTTTTTTCCTCTCTTACTTTTCCAGAGATGCTTGAATTATTGCATCTTTAAAGAATGAGTGACGTTGTCTCGGTTTTGTCCAAATTCGAAGCAAGAAATTCAAATGTGGTACAAATTAGCAAGGCGGCTTTCCCTTGTAACTGTTATAGTCACACGGTGGGGAAACATTCCCTTCGGCCCAACTTGTCCACACCGGCCAACATGTCCCAGCTACACTAATCCCTGCCTGCGTTGGCCCATGTCCCTCCAAACCTGTCCTATCCATGTACCTGTCTGACTGTTTCTTAAACGTTGCGACAGTCCCTGCTTCAACTACCTCTGGCAGATCGTTCCATACACCCACCACCCTTTGAGTGGAAAAAAATACCCCTCAGATAATTAAATCTTTTACCCTTTACCTTAAACCCATGTCTTCTGGTCCCCAATTCCTCAACTCTGGGCAAGAGACTCTACACATCTACTGATCTATTCCACTCATGATTTTATATGCCTCTATCAGATCACCCCTCATCTCCCTGCGATACAAGGAATAGAATCCCAGCGTATTCAACCACTCCCTATAGCTCAGACCAGGGGTGGGGAACCTTTTCATGTCGGAATGCTGCATTTAGTTAGCTGTAATCTAATAAGGCCGCATCCAAGAAACTTCAATTAGATATACTTCAAAATGTACATTATTTTGTTAAAATAGCCCTCATGACTTACTAATGTTTTAATTGTGGCTGTCAGTCGGGGAGGGTTATTTTGTTGAATCTTCTTTTACTCTTTGGTGTTTTAAATAGGTTCATTTTACGATTAAAATAAAAATAATAAAAGATGAACAAACGCGTATTAATAAAAATAAAAGGATTTGTTCTACAAAATTTGGATTCATTCACAAGGCTGCACTTAATGGCCTAGAAGGCCGCACATTCCCCACCCCTGGCTCAGACCCTCAAGTCCTGGCAACATTCTGGTAAATCTTCACTGCCATTTCTAGGTTGACATCTATCCTATAACATGGTGCCCAGAATGTTCAACAATGCATCTTCATAAACATAGAAACATAGGTGCAGGAGTAGGCCATTCGGCCCTTCGAGCCTGCACCGCCATTCAATGTGATCATGGCTGATCATCCAACTCAGTATCCCGTACCTGCCTTCTCTCCATACCCCCTGATCCCTTTAGCCACAAGTGCCACATCTAACGCCCTCTTAAATATAGCCAATGAACTGGCCTCAATTACCTTCTGTGGCAGAGAATTCCAGAGACTCGCCAATCTCTGTGTAAAGAATGTTTTCCTCATCTTGGTCCTAAAGGAATTCCCCCTTATCCTTAGACTGTGACCCCTTGTTCTGGACTCCCCCAACATCGGGAACAATCTTCCAGCATCTAGCTTGTCCAACCCCTTAAGAATTTTGTAAGTTTCTATAAGATCCCCCCCCCCCCCCTCAATCTTCTAAATTCCAGCGAGTACAAGCCGAGTCTATCCAATCTTTCCTCATATGAAAGTCCTAACATCCCAGGAATCAGTCTGGTGAATCTTCTCTGTACCCCCTCTATGGCAAGGATGTCTTTCCTCAGATTTGGAGACCAAAACTGTACGCAATATTCCAGGTGTGGCCTCACCAAAACCCTGTACAACTGCAGTAGAACCTCCCTGCTGCTATACTCAAATCCTTTCGCTATGAATGCTAACATACCATTTGCTTTCTTCACTGCCTGCTGCACCTGCATGCCTACTTTCAATGACTGGTGTACCACGACACCCAGGTCTCGTTGCATCTCCCCTTTTCCTAATCTGCCACCATTCAGATAATAGTCTACCCTCATGTTTTTGCCACCAAAGTGGATAACCTCACATTTATCCACATTATACTGCATCTGCCATGCATCTGCCCATTCACTCAGCCTATCCAAATCACCCTGCAGCCTCCAAGCATCCTCCTCACACCTAACTATACCCCCCAGCTTGGTGTCATCTGCAAATTTGGAGATGTTGCATTGAATTCCCTCGTCCAAATCATTAATATATATTGTAAATAGCTGGGGTCCCAGCACTGAGCCTTGCGGTACCCCACTAGTCACTGCCTGCCATTCTGAAAAGGACCCGTTTACTCCTACCCTTTGCCTCCTGTCTGCTAGCCAGTTCTCTATCCACATCAATACTGAACCCCCAATACCGTGTGCTTTAAGTTTGTAAGCATTAACAGGATTGATAAATCTGCTATTCTTTGAGTTGATACAGAATAAGTTCTGTTTAGTTTACACACTATGTGTAAGGGAGGCCTTTGGCCCACCAAGACCACGTTGGCCATCTATCTCCGGCTGACACTAGTTCAGTTATCTCACTTACACATCCACTCTGCCACACACTCGGGGCAATTCAACAGAGCCCAATTAACCAAACAAACCTGCACGTCTTTGGGATGTGGGAGGAAACTGGAGCAATCCAAGTGATGTCCAAATATCTGCAAGGTGTAGAAGTGCAAAGATGTTGCTTCCTTGAGCATTAAAACGATTGAGAAATCGGCCATTCTTTGCGTTAATGTAGGCAAAAATGTTATTTTTTTACATTTACTTTTTGAGACTGAGAATTGTGTTTCAGTTGGTTAATTTGAGTGGTTGAGTAATAGCCACGGTGCTGCTCTGTCTCCCAGGGGCTGCAGCCTGACAGACAAGGACGGCCTGCTGAAACGGTGCCAGGGACTCAACCGTGAGGTGGCAGAACTTAGCCTGAAGGAGAAGAAGTTGGATGACTTGATCCAAAGCTGCACCTTGGACCTCAAAAAGCTGACGGAGGACTCGGAAAACCAAAGATATCCTTGCTAAATGTTTCTCCAAATTCTCAACGGGTTTGCTAGCCTTGTTTCCGCCGTGAGGAGGTTCCACAGCTAGTGCATGCAGTATGAAGACATTTCTCAGAAGAGCTGCAGAGAGATGGGAAAACAAGGTAGACACAAAATGCTGGAGTAACTCAGCGGGTGAGGCAGCATCTCTGGAGAGAAGGATGGGCGACGGTTCTGGTTCGACCTGAAACTTCGCCCATTCCTTCTCCAGAGATGCTGCCTCACGCGCTGAGTTACTTCAGCATTTTGTGGCTACCTTTGATTTAAACCAGCATCTGCAGTTCTTTCTTACACATTTTGTGTGACAAGTTGCTTTGGACTAGGCTCGACAGCTTGACTGAATTCGGTAGTCGATTTAAACGTAAATTATGAATGTAAAAACGGAAAAGGGGAAATTTGCCAGACCCGGGGGGAGGGGTGGGGAGGATGGCGGTGGGAAAACACGGGAGTGGAACTAATGGGCTCGTGGGCTGAATGTACTTTTTGACTGATAACCGGAACCAAATTTGTAGGACATCTTTGAAAATTATATCAGTGAATGTTCCAGTGAAATGAGGGATAAACAAGTAGATCGTTGAGGAGAAAAAAAAACCATCTTTAATTCAGAGTACCATCGTCCAAAACGAAAAGCGTAGATAAGTTGCTTATTTAGGTTTAAATTAATTATTGGCACGTGTATTGAGGTACAGTGAAAAGTTTTGGTTTGCATGTCATCTGATTAAATTGGATAATGCTTTACATAATTGCAATCGACCCAAACACTGGTGCAATATGTAGAGCAATGGGGAAGACAATGCAGTTCTCAGCAATATAGTTCACCATTTCCAGAGATAAAGTCCAATGTCCGCCATGAGGTCGAGGAGAGTTCGACTGATACCTAGCTTATGGAAGGACTGTTTCGAAGCAAGAGGGAAGATGTTGATCCAGAAGTTGTTTTTTGTTTTTTTTAATGGGTGCAAACCGCTTCAGCCTTTATTTTTGACCTGCACTGACTGAATGAGAAGATTTGAATTGTGATGCTCGGTTCACTGTCCTTAACATCTACCACATTAAATTATGTAACATATCAAGACGTCAGAAAAATCCAGAGTTTTAAGGGCCAGGTGGTAATAGCTGTTAAAGCCCCTCCTGAAACCAGGCTGGAAGTACCTGATCCTTACGATGTAAGTGTGGCCTCAGAGTTGGCCGTGTGCGATTTTGATCAATATTTGTGAAAGCAAGTGCTGATAATCCAAAATAAAATCAGAACGTGACAAATACAAATCAGTGAGGATGCAAAAAGCTGGAGTAGAGGGCTTGTCCCACTTTCCCGAGTTATTCACGAATCTCCGGAGTTATTCACAAACTCTCCCGAATTTTCCACTTGATTCAAACTCACAGAATGTTCATAACAAGTCCAGAGTAGGTCGTAGGAGTCCGTGGATATATATCGTAGCGGCTCGTTATGCCAGCCGTAGGTGGTCAGGGCTATTTCGTTACTCGTGGAAATTTTTCATCAGGCTGGAAAAAACGTCCCGACATACCTCGTAAATCTACTAGTAAATCTTGTAGATTTACTAGAATGTTGCCTGGGTTCTAGCAACTAAGTTACAGAGAAAGGTTGAACAAGTTAGGTCTTTATTCTTTGGAGCGCAGAAGGTTAAGGGGGGACTTGATTGAAGTCTTTAAAATGATGAAAGGGATAGACAGAGTTGACGTGGATAAGCTTTTCCCATTGAGGGTAGGGAAGATTCAAACAAGAGGGCATGACATGAAAATTAAGGGACAGATGTTTAGGGGTAACATGAGGGGGAACTTCTTTACTCGGAGAGTGGTGGCTGTGTGGAATGATCTTCCAGCAGAAGTGGTGGAGGCAGGATCGATTTTAACATTTAAAAGTAAAGTGGATAGGTATATGGACGGGAAGGGAATGGAGGGGTATGGTCTGAGTGCAGGTAGATGGGACTAGGGGAAAATAAATGTTCGGCACGAACTGGAAGGGCCGAGAAGACCTCTTTCCGTGCTGTAATTGTTATATGGTTATATGGTTACCTGATGCCCCGAGTACCTATGGCCGGCATAATCAAGGGGATAACTCGGGAGGGTTTGTGAATAACTCGGGTGGATTTGTGAATAACTCTGGAAAGTGGGAACAGGCCCTTAACACGGCGGGCGGGTCAGGCAGCATCTCTGGAAAAATGGAATAAGGTGACATCAAGTCGAGACCCTTCCTCAGACTGAGAGATAGGAGAAAGTGCACCAAGAGATACAGACGGTGGTATAGCGAGATATAGAACAAATGAAAGATATGCAAAAAAGCAACGATGATCATGTGAAGGTGGATCCCACAATGGTCCATTGTTGGCTGTGGGCTAGGTGAAAACGGGTTACAGACAGTGAAACTCAAAAAGACGATAGTGACATTAGTATGGCGACTGGGGAGGGGTGGGGGGGGGGGGGGAAGAGAAAGAGTGGATGCAAGGGTGACTTGAAGTTAGCGAAGTCAATATTAAAGCTGCTGGATTGTAAGCTCCCCAAGCGAAATATGAGGTGGTTACTCCACAATGGAGGAGGCCCAGGACGGAAAGGTCAGTAGGGGATGGGGAGTTTTTTTTTAAAGCCTAGTCTCTTTATGGCATATTTACATGTTTGCATTGATCAAACAGAAGTGATTGAGTTAAACTTTTGAGGTCTTCATTGGAGTACATTTACAATGAAAAATTATACTTGGTCTTTTGTTCATGCGGATTGTGTTTGCCATCTATTTCACTAAAATGCTAACTTTTTGTGACCATTGTCTTTAATTTCATTCAGAACTTGCAGATACATTTGTCGAGTACGAGGGGGCCGATCGAGGTTTATTTATGTCCCGACGATTCTGCACCATCAAGTAGCCCAATGAAGTCCAGCAGCAAGGAACATTCTAGAAGTATTTCTCAGTTACGTGTCCGAGGTAGGCCCTATACATAAATTACTGACGGGGAGAAGAGTGCGCATGCGACATGCTTCATCTTTTGAATTTGGACTCATGGTGAAGTCATTGGAAAATTAGTGGGGAAACAAAGGCTTGGTTGAAAATAACTTGTGACATTTAGTGAAGAAATCTGGTGACAGTGCGACCTGGAGACCACACGCCTGTGTTTGATGACTCGTGCCTAATGGACCTGTCCCACTTAGGTGACATTTTAGGCGACTGCAGGAGACTATGCAGTCACCACATGTTTACGGGTGGTTGCAGGGGAGTCGCCTTCATGGTCGTGAGGAGTTCCTGCATTCTGGGAACTAATCGTGGTCTCGTTATGCTCTAATTTGTCTCTGTACTCTACAATTTGTAGTAGAAAAAACACATGTGGTTAAAGTGCACATTGTCAGATTTCAATAAAGGCCATTTTTATGCATTTTGGTTTCACCATGTAGAAATGGGGGGACTATTTATAAACACAGCTGTAATTTCTACATGGTGAAACCAAAATGTATAAAATTACCCTTTATGAAAATCTGACAATGTGCACTTTAAGCACATGTGATTTTTTTTCCTATTATAAATCTCAAATTGCACTACCTTTCTCTTCAAGTTTGTGCACAGCACAGTACTTCGTTAGTTACAACCTCAAGTAGTATGCTAAAGGATTTCTGCAAACACAAATATAACACTTGAAATGGGAGCCCCTGATCCCAGTATCTTAAGATGCAAATGAATAAATGATAGGTCTTTGTCCCAAATATTATGGAGGGCACTATGTTTTTTGCAGAGAAAGGGAAATTGTGAGAAATTTGGTGTAGGAAGGAACTGCAGATGTTGGTTTAAACCGAAGATAGACACAAAAAGCTGGAGTAACTCAGCGGGACAGGCAGCATCTCCGGAGTGATGGAATGGGTGATGTTTCTGGTCGAGACCCTTCTTCAGACTTATTGGATCAGAAATCCTTTAGCGTGCTATTTAGTAATGTTAAAATTCTACAAGGCATTGGTGAGACCAATTCTGGAGTATGGTGTACAATTTTGGTCGCCTAATTATAGGAAGGATGTCAACAAAATAGAGAGAGTACAGAGGTTTACTACAATGTTGCCTGGGTTCCAGCAACTACGTTACAGAGAAAGGTTGAACAAGTTAGGTCTTTATTCTTTGGAGCGCAGAAGGTTAAGGGGGGACTTGATTGAGGTCTTTAAAATGATGAAAGGGATAGACAGAGTTGACGTGGATAAGCTTTTCCTATTGAGGGTAGGGAAGACGGCATGGCATGAGAATTAAGGGACAGAAGTTTAGGGGTAACATGAGGGGGAATGTCTTTACTTAGAGAGTGGTGGCTGTGTGGAATGATCTTCCAGCAGAAGTGGTGGAGGCAGGATCGATTTTAACATTTAAAAGTAAAGTGGATAGGTATATGGACGGGAAGGGAATGGAGGGGTATGGTCTGAGTGCAGGTAGATAGGACTAGGGGAAAATAAATGGTCGGCACGGACTGGAAGGGCTGAGAAGGCCTGTTTCCGTGCTGTAATTGTTATATGGTTATGTTATATGGTTACTTGAGGTTGTAACTAATGGAGTTCTGCTAGGTTCTGTGCTATGCACAAACCTGAAGAGAAAGATAGTGCATTCAATCTTGAAGATACTGCTCGCCCATTATATTTTTATCCGATCTAGTGAAATCTCGGACTGGGTTGTCACTCTCTAGATTGCTAACCCCCTTGTCTTGTGTAGCTATCCCCTTTGGAGATAAAACAATTAGTTTGCTCTGTACCTCAGTTTTAGCTGTAGGAGTTTCAGTACTTCATGCTTTGGCAAAAACATTTTTTTGCTTAATATTCTTAAATAAAATAAGACCCTTTTTTTTAAAAGTGTAAGGTATTTATTGATCCCAACCTAAATGGTAGGAATAGTTTGCACAGCAAAATGTTGTATTTCAATTCATTTTGTCTTGATATTATTTAGAGTCATAGATTAATGCAGTGTGGAAACAGGCCCTTCCGCCCGACAAGCCCACACCGGCCAACAATGTCCCAGCTACCCTAGTCCCACTTGCCTGTGCTTGGTCCATAACGCTCCAAACCTGTCCAACTGTTTCTTAAACGATGGGATAGTCCCAGCCTCAAACACCACCTCTGGCAGCTTGTTCCATACACCCACCACTCTCTGTGTGAAAAGGTTACCTCTCGGATTCCTATTAAGTCTTTTTCCCTTCACCTTGAACCTGTGTCCTCTGGTCCTCGATTCCATGACTCTGGGTAAAAGACTGTGCATCTACCCAATCTATCCCTCTCATGATTTTGTACACCTATATAAGATCTACCCTTATCCTCCTGCGCTCCATGGAATAAAGACCCAGCCTACTCGACCTCTCTCAAAAGCTCACACCCTCTAGTCCTGGCAACATCCTCATAAATCTTTTCTGAACCCTTTCAAACTTGACAATATATGATCTATGTTCACATTTCTGATGTGCTTTGAGCTTGCGCTTGAGCTTGGACAGAGTTCATTTGTGCAGAGATAGCCTCTGGTAGACAAAATGGGCATGAACAACACAGTTTATTTGAAGGCGGCCAGAATTTAAACCTCTGTTGTATATATTTCAACATGTAGATCCTTTGCTTAAAGCCACTTGATCTTGCGTGTCCTTTGCTTCCATCCCTTGCTGAAGAAGTTGTTCAGGTCCTTCACTGCTGGACCTGTCGACACAAGGAACTGCAGTTAGTCATCACACACTGAAACAGGCCCAACTTGCCCCTCTTGTCTTCACTAGTCTCACCTGCCTGCATTCGGCCCATATCCCTCTATCTTTCCTATTCATCTACCTGTCCAAATGTCTTTTAAATATTGTAATAATACAGGAATCGTACGAAGATCTCAAAGTGCTGGAGTAACTCAGATCAGGCAGCATCTCAACCTGACCCACTGCGTTATTCCAGTACTACTTCTTCTACCTACTCTGTCAGTTTCATTTTTTTTAAAGAAAAAGATTAACTCAAATTGTTAATCACCTGAGTTCGACACACAATGCTGGAGTAACTCAGCGGGACGGGCAGCATCTCTGGAGAGAAGGAATGGGTGACGTTTCGAGTCGAGACCTTTCTTCAAGGCCACAGTTTAAGAATAGGGGGCAAGCCATTTAGAACGGAGGGGAGGGAACACTTTTTCCACACAGAGTTGTGAGTCTGTGGAGTTCTCTGCCTCAGAGGGCAGTGAAGGCCGGTCCTCTGGAAACTTTAAAGAGGGAATTAGATAGGGCTCTTGAAGATAGCGGAGTCAGGGGATATGGGGAGAAGGCAGGAACGGGGTACTGATTGTGGATGATCAGCCATGATCACATTGAATGGCGGTGCTGGCTCGAAGGGCCAAATGGCCTACTCCTGCACCTATTGTCTATTGAGAGCTTGAAGGGCCGTATGGCCTACTCCTGCGCTTTTCTATTCAGACTTAATCCACCCGGTTTGGTGGTGATTCGCTGAGTGAATAACATAGCTATTATAATTGCATTGAGATGGAAGTGGCGTGTGTTCTTGAAACAGTTAAAAGAAATGAGACTTGATTGTTTTAATTTGCCCTTTTTGACAGATTCGGACATTTCAAATGGGACACAGCATGGAGACGATCCGGGCTCACAATTTTCTTACCTATCACCATTGAGCTCATTGAATAACCTTTTGCAGCAAACTGAAGATCAGATTTCAACGCCCATGGAAGAGGAAGGACTGTTTGTAAATTTGTCCCCGTCACTATCTCAGGAAGATTATCTGTTGAGCATCGGTGATAAAGCAGGAATCAGTGACCTGTTTGATTGTGATGTTGATAGGTTTTTCTCGGTGGAAGGTTTTTATGTAGGTAATTAAGTGCCCTTCAATATTACATAATTGCCGGTGTGGACCTGAAAACTCGATTCGAGGTTGGGTGCTGGTGAGTGAATGGAGATCTGCATCAGTTACAGAAATAGTAATAGAACTTTTTGCTGGTAAACCCACAACCGGATGTGTTGACCGTAAGTCTATATCGGCTACTGAAATGATTTACATTGGTATTTTATATAAATTATGTATAAGCATGAAATGAAACTTCACTATTGAGCATCATTTCTGTCTGGTGTGTTTTTTTTTGGCCTTGGACATACACAATGTAACTTCCCATTCAAACTTTTCAAATCCCGGTTAGCAATTTGACCAGTCTTCCAAGGTTGATTGATGAGTTGTTGAAATCCTTTTAATTGAGGTGTGCAAGAAAACAATCTGCGAGAAGGGGCTGTCACTGGACACAAAAAGCTGGAGTAACTCAGCGGGTCAGACAGCATCTCTGGAGGAAAGGAACAAGTGACGTTTTGGGTCGAGACCCTTCTTCAGACTGAAGGAATCCGAAGAAGGGTCTCGACCCAAAATGTTATCTCTTTTCTCCAGAGATGCTGTCTGACCCTCTGAGTTTCTCCAGCATTTTGCGTCTATCTTCGGTTTAAACTAGCATCTGCAGTTCCTTCCTACACACCCCACTGGCAATGCTTTGTCCTGTAGTTGTGTTTGAATGTACTGGCTTCAGTGTGTACGTGGATTGGTAAACCTGCTTTTATTCTGCATCACCTTAGGGGGGAAATAAATCTTCAGATGGCAAAGAATCAACTTTTTTTTTTAATTGTGGTTTTGATTATTTTTAAAAATTAAAAAAAAAAAAACCTGCAGTTACTGGAAACCTGGAATAAAAATACCAAACTGCTAGCAAAACTCAGCAGGTCAGATAGCACCTGTAGGGAGAAGAAAACGGTTGATGTTTTGGGTTGAAGACTTTCCGTCAGGTCGGGTATAGTTTCTTTAAAAGGTTGAAGACTTGAAGCGGTTGAGGGGCGGCACGGTGGCGCAGCGGTAGAGTTGCTGCCTCGCAGCGCCAGAGATCTGGGTTCGACCCTGGCCACGGGTACCGTCTGTATGGAGTTGTACGTTCACCCCGTGTCCTGCGTGGGTTTTCACCGGCTATTCCGGTTTCCTCCCACACACCAAAGACGTAAAGGTTTGTAGGTTAATTGGCTTGTTAAAAATGTAAATTGGTGTGAGTACGTGAATTTCTGGTTGGCTCGGGTGGACAGAAGGGTGTGTTTCTGTGCTGTATCTCTAAACTAAATGGGTTTTTTTTTTAAACAAAGAAAAATCCAAATTTACAAATGTGGTGGCAATAACTAGCAGCAGTCCCATTTGTTCTTTGTGTTACCTGTGCGTCCCTTTGTCCCCCAGTCCAGTGCTGATCCATTGTCAGTATCAAAACCTGGCCAATACTGTGAGACCATCTGCACCAGGATTTTACTTCATGGAGAATGTGTCTTCCTATTACTCTTGTCATGTTTGCGGTGCAACTGGCCAAGTAAGAGATAATTGAGATAAACCCGTCCCACTGAACTCAGCATAGTGTCTGCCCCAGTCCAAGTGCATGGGAGTATTGCTGAATGTATAGATTGGATTTGACAAAGTGCTTAAAAATAGCTTGACTAGTAAAAACAACCTGCTTCATTGACCCTGTAAATGTGTTGATGGATTTTTCAATGTGGATATTGGAATCCTTGGACCAAAGACATGGTTAGTTAAGAGATGAGTCAACTTATTGCGCTTGGAAAGGTTTTTGTAATTCACCTGACCTCTGTTAACAGGAACCCTGTGCAGCAATAATTCTCCCAAGTCTTCAGCACCTTGATTTCAAGCTCGGAAGTTGACATGTAGACATGATATTGATCCAGCTGATCAAAATGTCATTCCCCGGAGGAACAGGCGCTCATTTGAACAATAAATGCAGTTACTGCAGATGCTGACACCATGGGTGGTGGAGAAAGTAATGAGAATGGGCTCCCTGCTCTCTTGGGAAGAAGTGCGGTGACTAATGTAGAACCAAGTCATGAAGACTACTGTTGAATGTAGTATATTTGACCTGCCATTTGTTAGCTGATGTCAGCTCGGTGGGGAGTGGTGTTGTGGCTTTCCTCATGAAGGAAGGGATAGATCAACTGGGGGTTGACATGAGTGAACTACATTTTTATGTCTGATGATCAAATTCATACACTACCTTGATGCTTGTATCGCAGCAGTTTGGGTGGGACAATGAAGCTTAATGCAAAAGTTGCACATGCAAATCGATGCCTTCCGGACTGGAGAACTGTAAGTCCAGTATGATATCTGGACTTTGCCATTTGACAGAATTGTTGGAGGAGGAGATGAAGTTTGATGTTAGGAGTAAGAATGTGTTGTTTTTATTTGTGTACTTTTGGATGTGGCTTTCTTCATGAAGGAGGGAAGATATCAACTGAGTTGATCACATCCTGAAAGAAATTACTACACATATCCCATGCCCTTGGAGTGAGAGGGAAGCCATATTGAACACTATTTTCCTAAAATGTAGTCCTGATCCCTAGTGGATTTTGCTTGTCTATTAATTTTGCATGTATTGAGTATTCCCATATTTTTGTCAAATATTTTGAAGGAGACACTTTTTCCAAAGGAGGAAAAATAAATGAAGGAGACACTTTTTCCAAAGGAGGAAAAATAAATGAAGGAGACTCTTTCCAAAGGAGGAAAAATAAATCGCTTATCTTTCAATTACAACTTTAACGTCTTGACATCTATTGTTAGGTCTTATGGTATTCTTGTGCTCATCTTTGAAGCTATCAAATTGGCATGATTTTCACTCTACCAAGAATGGGAGTCTTACAGCAAGGAAATAGCCCTTTGTCCCATTCACTTTGCGGACAGAGTCCATCAAGCATCCTCTTGCTTTAATTCCATTTTATTTTTTCTGCATTTTCATCATCTTGCTTGCCGCAACATCTTCCCCGCCACCAATTTTACCACTTGCATGCAGGCAAGACAATTTATGAAGTGTTAACCCGAAATAGCATGAAAACAGGTCCTTCGGCCCGCAAAGTCCATGCCGACTATCAATCGCACGTTCACATTTGTTCTGCTATTCCACTTCTTACGAAATAGGGGCAATTTACAGTGGTCAATTAACCTACAAATGCATCTTTAGGATGTGGGAGGAAACTGAGGAAGCCCACACAGTGGCAGGGAGAACATGCAAACTCCACACAGACAGCACCCAAGGTCTAGATTCAACTATGTTCAGTGAAGCAGCAGCTCTCTCTCTTGATAAGCACACTTTTGCCTTTTGGGCAAATTTCACACAGGCAGCACTGGAGGTCAGGATTGAACCTGGGTCGCTGAAGCTGAGGCAGCTAGTTTAGTATATGTGTCACTGTTTTGGCAGTAAAGTGTGCTGAACCTTCAGGGGATGTCGATGCATTACGTCTCTATCCTTGCGTCAACTATTTACAATAAAGTAATACCAATGAATCACATCATTTGAATTTGAACATTTGAATTGTATTTAATGCTTTATAAAACCTAACCAAACGTTCCTCCATCTTCAGTGCCTCTGCTGTGGAATGGACATTTGCTAGTCGAGTCAAAAGTCACTCTGCCCTTGAGTTTAACAATGTTAAAATTGTGTGTGTCCTTATTCGGCCAATGTAGCTTCCTGCTTGCCCCACTCAATGTCCATCCAGCACCGCCTCCAACACCACTGCATCAGTTCACCAACTGTGCATGCCCACAAGGTGGCACAACGGTGCAGCGGTAGAGTTGTCGCCTTACATTGCCAGAGACCCTGGTTTGTCCTGACCATCTGTGATGTCTTGCTCCCTGTGGCCGCGTGGGTTTTCTCCGGGTGCTCCGGTTTCCTGCCACACCCGAAAGAGGCGCAGGTTTATAGGTTGATTGGCTTCAGTAAAATTGTAAATTGTCCCAAGTGTAGGATAATCTGGGGTGATCGCCAGTCGCCGTGGACTCGGTGGGCCAAAGGGCCTGTTTCTGTGCTGTATCTCTAAACTAAACTACTAAACCTCCAAGGGTTTACTTGCTTCTTACCATGTTCTTTCTGAGGCAAGCCTTTGGCTGTTTATGATCTCACTGCAGTAGCTACATGTTCTTCTGCCAAGTATATAATACAGTATTGGCTCAAACAAACAGGGACATCCATTATGGTTTTTTTTGTGAATGGTTTGATGATTTGGACAATGTTATTGGTAAACACAAACTGCCGCAGGTTTACTATTTTGTCCACTACCCACAAAAAAAATCGATCAATTTAAAATTTTAATCTTTACAGGCATATCCAAAAAATGTTTTGGTTTCTGATCCTTTCAGACGTGTTCCAACATTCTTCCTTTTGAATAAAGGCCCAGAACTTTGGTAACCTTGATTTATTTTGTTGCATTTGAAGCTGTAATCCGTCGTTTAAGCTGTGTAAATGTGTACAGAAAGATCAGTGTAGGACAATGTAAAAAGGAACTAAATGCATAAATGTCCAGCACTGACTCTTGTGAATAGAAATCATGAAAAATAATGATCTAATCTATTTAATTACTTCAGTGGTATTCATTGTTCTGCCTCTTTGCACATGTTTATTCACCACCAATGCATTTTCTGGATTTTTCCAAAGTTCAGGTGGTTGCTGCCACTTTGTGCCCTTGTAAAGTTTGGGTCACCTACAATTGTAACACATTATTTTCAAGAAAAGGTACCGATTCACCTTTGAGATGGATGCTGGTTAAAAGATTTGTACATAACATTTATAAAGTGTGCATCACACGTTAAACCTGTAAAATAGCAGCACAATTCTGCATTGTGGTCGTACATTGAACATGTTCAACTTTTTGAGCTTTGTGGAGAAGCTCCCCTTGAATTTCTAATGTTTAAACTTAGATCAGTGTGAATAAAATATTTGAATTTAAATGATGTATTTCTCTGAATTTTGATTAAACATTTATGCATGTTGATGGGCAAAAGATAATTGGGGTGAGATTAATTTAGGGCATGTGCCTCACTTGCCTAGAGTACTTGGGCACAGTATAAAAAGCCAACATGGCGATTCCTTCGCTGAGTTGCTCCAGCATTTTGTGTCTATGGTGATTCCTTCTTTGGTTGTGATAGTTCAAAGTTTTTGGAAAGATTTGGCAATTTTTGGCAAATGTCCTGCTAAAAGTACAGACTTTAATCTTTTAAATAATAGTTGGGACATTCTACAGCACTTTGCACGAAATGGACTAATTTTGAAGTGCACAAGAATAAAATATGCAGGAGTAGCAATCCACCCCTTCTTGGGTGTGTTGTGATTCATCAGTGTAGTGGCTGATGCTTAAGGGCCTGTCCCACTTGGACGACCTAATCCACAAGTTTAGAAGACCGTAGACGAGTTGAAAAAAATGTCAAGGTCGTGTTGACTTGCCGAAGTAAAATACCTCCTAGGACTATGTCTACGACCTCAGTCTTCCACACCTAAAACCAACTACGACTAGCTACGAGTGGAAAATGATCACATGATAAAATTATGTCATGTTTGCTTTTTTTTCTTGGGCCAGTTACAGACCTACAACTACCATCACGACCTATTACGACCTACCTACGAGTAAAAAGTGTCAATTTTTTCCATGTCGACTTTTTAAACTCGTGAACATTTTTTATCAGACTGGAATAAACGCCGCGACCTACTTGAGGCCACGAGTACGCGGAGACCAGTCACGAGCATGAGGAAGAGTTACAAAGACCTCATGGCGACCATGCTGCGAGTATGAGTCAAGGGCAAACTCGGCAGAGATCGCCAATTAGGTTGTGAAAGTGGGACAGGGCTTTAACTTGCCATTTTGCAGCACAATTCCTTTACCCTTAGATGCTGATGGATTTCTGGAGATGCAAGGAAGTACAAATGCTGGAATCTTGAGCAAAAAGCAAATAGCTGATAAGGAAGAATGAAATGTAAAGCTGGAGGAAGGGATATGGTGAGAGGGGATCCTCTTTCTTTATTTGATGCCCTTTTGGCTCCTTTGCAGCTCTGGCCTCTTGTCACTTCATCCATCTGCCAATCACCTTCCATCCATGATGTGCCTGTCTTTGCCCCATCTCCCCACTCTTGTTCAGATTCTCTGCCCCCCCCCCCCCCCCCCCCGGGAAGGATGGTCTCAATTAAACATCATCTGTCCATTCTCTCCACAGATGCTGCCTGACCTGCTCATTTACTCCAGCACTTTGTATTTTTCAATACATTTCTGTATATCGCTTCCAATTAACTTGAGTGAATCTGTCTTGTACCCTTTTATCCTGAGATTGCGACTCTCAGTTCTGGACTCCTTAGCCAGGGAACCTTGAAGCTCTAGGGTAATGTTGTTGACTCAATGAGATCTCGTCTCATTGTTCCAAACTGACATGCGAGTCAAATCTACTCAAATTCCCCTCATGACAAAAGTACCACTCCTGGACCCAGCCTTTCAAATATTTCTCCTTCCTCTGTCACTTCTTGGGTAGGGAGATAATAACTAAATGATAGTTTAGATGTTGTCTTACCAAGGTCCTGTTCAATTGCTGTATGACTTCCTTACCTCTGTATTCAAATCCTGTTGTCATGGTCACAGAGTGGAAACTGGCCCCTTGGCCTGACTTGCCCACGCTGACCAACATGCCCCATCTACTCTCATCCCACATTCCTGCGTTTGGCCCATATCCATGTAAACTTGTCATATCCATATGGTCAAATGTTTCCTAAACCTTATGATACTACCAGCCTCAACTACCTCCTTCAGCAGCTTGTTCATTACAGCTACGTGTAAAACAATAGTTACCCTTCGGGTTCCTATTAAAGCTATTCCCCTCCCTCACCTTCAAATGCTCTCTGGTTATTGATTCCACTGCTTTGGGCAAAAGACTGTGTTTACCTGATCTATCCCTCTCATGATTTTGTACTCTTCGAAGATCCACCCTTCATCTTTCTGCGCTCCAAGGAATAAAATCCTAGCCTGCTCAACCTATAGCTCAGGCCCTCGTCCTGGTAACATCCTCATAAATCTTCTCAGTACCTTTTGTCCTGGTTTCACACCTTACACTTCCTTATCTATGTATATCCCTGTCCCCAGACATCAGTCTGAAGAAAGGATTCGACCCAAAACGTCACCCATTCCTTCTCTCCAGAGATTCCGCCTGTCTTGCTGAGTTACTAGAGCTTTTTGTGTCTATCTCCCAGCTTCTATACTCCATATTCTGACTGATGAAGGCCAATGTGCCAAAAGCCTTTTTGATCACCCTATCTACCCGTGATGCCATTTTCAAAGAACTATGTACCTGCACTCCAAGATCCCTTTGCTCTACAACACTCCTCAGAGCCTTCCATTCACAGTAGGTCCTGCCCATGTTAGTCTTCCCAAAGTTCAACACTTCACATTTCCCCATTAAATTCCATCAACCATTCCTCAGCCCAACTCTTGTAATAAAGGCAAACGTGCAATTTGCTTTCCAGCCACTCGCACCTGCACAAGCATGCAGGATTTTTGATATCAACGTTTCCTCATCCCCAAATTATTTAAGAACAGAATACTTGTCTCTTCTGTTTTGTGCATCAATGTGGATGACCTTACTTTTCAGAATATATTGATCAGTACGGGTGTCGGGGATTATGGGGAAAAAGGCAGGAGAATGGGGTTAGGGGGGAGATAGATCAGCCATGATTGAATGGCAGAGTAGACTTGATGGACTGAACGGCCTAATTCTGCTCCTATTACTTATGACCTTATTAGCCATGTTCTCACTCGCTCTGCTTGTCCCCATTGAAGCTTCTGCTTCTTGCCGCTCCTTACAATCTTGCCAAAGTCAACTTGATGGTCAAACTTGTAGATATGACATTTAGCTTCCTCAATTGGTGTGGTGAAATTCACTGGCCAGGTCAGTCATATAATTTTAAAAAGCAAGAGACTCAAAAAACACATTTTAACATAAACATCCACCACAGTGACTCCTATACATTCCTCACTGTGATGGAAGGCGAAAATAAAGTTCCAAGTCCTTCCCTTGTTGTTCTTCCTTGGGCGGGGGCCTCGAGCCCCCTGTTGACGGGACGGTCTTGACTTCCATAGCCGGCGGAGTTCGGGCCCTCCGCGTCGAGGCGATCAGCTCCGGCATCGGAGGGGGATGTCAGCTCCCCCGCGCCGGGCGATCGAACCTTCTGCGGCGTTGGAGCTCCCGACTAGCCTCTCCCGAGACTGTGACCCTTGATGGTCAGGCCGGGGTGGGAGCGATCCCAGGCGAGGGATCCGCTCCGATGGTAAGTCCGCGCCCCGCGGTGGGGCTCATGACAGACCGAGGCGGCTTCCAGCTCCAGCGATGGTAGACCGCAGAGCCCGGAGAATGTGATCCGAAACTTGATCACACCTCCGGGAAGGTGAGAACCTGAAAGAAAAGGTTCCCCCCCCCCCCACCCCCGGTAAAACAACCAGAAGAACATCAAAACAAACTTTAAACAAACGCTAAAAATAACAATCCATCTCCCTCCTCCGGCGCCCCCTATCCAATTGTTGATAGATTTGAATAAATGAAGTCTTCACACTGATCCTGTGATACCTCATTAGTCACAGCCTTAAAATCTGAGAAGGACCTCTTCATTACTTTTTAATGCATCATAAATAATTCTCAATAAATACCTGCACATTGCCCCAACTCCATGCCCTGATCTTTTATTAACCAAGCTCGGAGACCTTTTAATGAGAATGGGCAAAATACTTTTTTTTCCTTTTGCCCTCGCACCCATTCCACTTTTCCTACCCTCTTGAGCTTAAGCAGGTTAAGCAAATTATTTTCTGTTCATAAACCCATAGTTAGCTGGCAGTACGGTGAATAATCTCCCCAGTTGGTGGAGCTGCTGCTTCATAGCGCCACATGGGTTTGATCCTGAACTCTGACTAGAGTTTGCACGTTCTCTCTGCCACTGTGCGTTTCCACCTCAATTTCAAGGATGTGCGAGTTTGCAGGTCAAATGGCCTCTAAGATTGCTCCTCTAGTTTCTTTAGTCAGAAGGTGGTGAATCTGGGATTTTTTCCCCCACAGAAGGCTGTGGAGGCCAAGTCAGTGGATATTTTTAAGGCAGAGATAGAAAGATTCTTGATTATTACAGGTGTCAGAGGTTATGGGGAGAATGGGGTTAGGAGGAAGGGATAGATCAGCCATAATTGAATGGCGCAATAGACTTGTTGGGCCGAATGGCCTAATTCTACTCCTATCACTTATGACCTTATTACCTAATGTGTTGGGATGGATACGAAAATGGGATAAAACAACAAGTGATCGATGGTCGCTGTGGGCTGAGGGACCTATTCCCATTTGCCATATCTCTAAATAAATCACCAGATAATTTGGTGAGTATTGAGAGCAATGCATGAAGTAACTAGACTATCCTTATGCCATTGCATTGCATATCCTGCTCTACCTGACAGTAAATGGGCTGTCGGTGTATATTTCATTGGTTGCTATCTTGTGAACGAAGATGCGAGTCCCGTATAAACCTTTGCTTTTAAACTTAAAATAACTGGCTGATGGTGGCTTTTGACAATGTACGCTGGGATTTGGTTGTTCCACGTACGATTTATGGGGCAGAACGGTTGAGATCTGGGTTGGATCCTGACTACGGGTGTAGTGTGTACGGAGTTTGTATGTTCTCCCTGTGACTGTGTGTAAAAGTCACAGATTGGAAAGATTTGGATGAACATGGGGCACGCGCATTCAAGTGGAAATGTGGTCAGCATGGATGAATTGGCAGAAGGGTATGTTTTCTTCCTTTACAGATCTCCATGTGGCTGGAAGAACATCTTAGTGAAAGACGCACTTTGATCTGCCTTAAGTTCATTGATCTTCCAAGAGACGTTCATGAGGGAATACTGCCGACTGCCACAAAAGACGTGGACTATTTTCTAAATGGGGAAATAATTCAGAAATCGGAGGTACATAGGTACTTTGGAGTGCTGATGCAGAAGTTCGAAAAATTTAATTTGGAAGATCTATTTTTCGCTCTCGATCCCATTCTCCTGTCTTTGCTCCATAATCGCTGACACCTGTGCTAATCAAGAATCTGTCAATCTCTGCCTTAAAAATATCCATTAACTCGGCCTCCACAGCCGTCTGTGGCAATGAATTCCACAGATTCACCACCTTGACTAGAAATTCCTTCTCATCTTCTTTCTAAAGGTATGTCCTTTTATTTGGAGGCTGTGGTCCTTGACTCTTCCATTAGTGGGGATGGTGAATCTGTGGAATGAATCACCACAAACGGGTGCGAAAGCTGTCAATGGATATTTTTAAGATGGAGATTGACAGATTCTTGATCAGTACGGGTGTCGGGGGTTATGAGGCAAAGGCAGGAAACTGGGGTTGAGAGGGAAACTTAGATGAGCCACGATTGATTGGTGGGCTAGGCATGATGGGCTGAATGGCCTAATTCTGCTCTGAGAACATAGACTTATTTCAGCATGCTGAAGGACGCGCTGAAGTTCAGTGTAGCCGCTGCAAAGGCTCCATGGGTATGGACCACTGTCGATGCTCGCTTCTCCACTGGGAATGGAGGGGCTGGTGTGGAGGTCTCTCCAAAGGTTGAATCACCCACATGAGTGGTGATGGTGCTTTTGCCCGTAAAGATGTGCTAAAATGAGAACCGAAGGAACTGCAGATGCAGGAATCTTGAGCAAAACAAAGGGATAGACTATCTTTGACACATCTCTCCCCCATTTGATCTGTCTCCATGACAGGGGACGGCCAATCGACTGATGCCGACTACAAACCCACTTCCCCATCCTGCCTCTTGCAAAGATGCTGTCCCCCAATCTCAATTTCTGTCTCCGCTGCATCTATTCCGAAAATGAGGCTTATTATTCCAAGACATCCGAGGTGTCCTCTTTCTTGGGTATGTTTTCTTACCTCTTCTCCCCCCCACCTGATTATAGATGGATCCCTCGCCTGTGTCTCATCTCCCTGACGGAACAAGGATAGAGTTCCCCAGGTCCATACCACTGCCCCCAACATCCTCTGCATCCATAATATCTGCCACCTATCAGCGTCCATAATATCTGCCACCTATCTATCGTTTATATAGGATTAGCTTATTTTTTATCACAATTTCTCTCGGAACCCTAGCTTTCCGGGGAACCCTAGCTTTCCGGGGAACCCTGGTTGAGAAATGCTGCTTGAGACTGAAGAAGGGTCTCGACTCGAAACGTCGCCCATCCCTTCACTTCAGAGATGCCGCCTGTCCCAATAGATAATAGGTTCAGGAGTAGGCCATTCGGCCCTTCGAGCCAGCACCGCCATTTACTGTGATCATGGCTGATCATCCCCCGCTGAGTTACTTCAGCATTTTTATCAGCCTCCAAAGCTGTATGTCTTTGGAGTTTGGGAGGAAAAACTCCCAAATAAACCCAAACTCTGTACAGACAGAGCACCCGTGGCAGTGCCGGATTTAGATGAAGAGAGGCCCTAGGCTATTCCACTTGTGAGGCCCCTTCCAATCCCCCATCCCCATGACTAGAAGGAAGAAGGAAGAGTGTTTTAAATCATTTGAGTAAAGCCAAGGATGATGACGACCGGTGCAATTCGCAATTCCTTCTCTGAAGGACATAAAATGTTATTGTTAAATACTGTAGTGATTGGGAAAAAAACGCATAAATATTAAAATTAACAGCGAAAGACTTTTGCTATAACCGAACTTTGTAAACATTTTGTGGAAAAAGCAGGAATTTTTAGAAAAATTTGTAAGTTTACTGTTATATTTTGAAAAACAAAACAAAAACAAAAAAAAACCCAAAACGTGAGCTTAAACATTTTATTGCCTGGGACGTGTTAATAAGATGACCATGACTACCTGATAGTGACAGTGTGACACTTTTAGATCCTACTGTATGTTGTCATTAAACAGTTGGTTTTAAAGTACATATTAAGAAATAAATAAACTACAATCATCAAATACACTAAGACTAAAAAAGTATTTTTCTCGCCTTCCTCATTGCAAAATCATCCAGAAGTTCATCAAAATTTGTTTGTCTTAAATTTGTCACTCTCGATGCACAGAATGCTCAGTGCAGACAACCTCTCTTGAAACATTGTGGCCCTTAATTCATTTTTAATTCTTTTGAGTCTTGAAAAAGACCTCTCTCCTGAGCAGTTGGTGACCATTAAGCTAATAAACAGCCGCACGATTGCTTCCGCATTAGGGAAGGCCATCTGAATTTTTTCTTTGTATATAATTTGATAAAGGTCTATATGAGTGCTCTTCTGTAGGCCTATGGCTTTGTCTCGCGTACAAGTGAAAGTGCAAAAGTTCATCAGTAAAGTTCCAGGTCAACATCTTCTGGGTATGCTTCCATCAACAGTTCAACACCTTGCTGAATTTCTTGCTTAGATGCGGTCAGATTAGCAAGAAAGGAAAACATTTGTGCAACTTCGCTGTACACAGTAGCTCTTCTTAAATTGGTTTCAAGTGCATCTAGTATAGGAATAAAGGATTTTATCCTAAACTTATGTCTTGAAGAGAGTTGATCTAAAGCATCAGGACCAGGTGCATTTCCATCATTTCCTTGCCGTTTCCTTACTCTTTGTCTCCTTGTGACAGTTCTGTAGTTAATATTTGGCAAGGTGACCGTTGCTTGTTGCTCAAGCTCAACAAAATCCTCTGCTTTTTTTAAAGATTTTTGCTTAAATCCTGAAGTGAACTGTACAAACTTGCACAAGTACTCAATAACAGGTCATTAAGTGCGGCCTTTTGAATGAATCCAAATTTTGTAGAGCAAATCCTTTTATTTTTATTAATATGTTTTTGTTCGTCTTTTATTATTTTTATTTTAATCTTAAAATGAACATATTAAAAATACCAAATTGTAAAAGAAGATTCAACGAAATAACCCTCCCCGACTGACGGCCACAATTAAAACATTAGTAAGTCATGAGGGTTATTTTAACAAAATAATGTACATTTTGAAGGTACACAAAAATGCTGGAGAAACTCAGCAGGTGCAGCAGCATCTATGGAGCAAAGGAAATAGGCAACGTTTCGGGCTGAAACCCTTCTTCAAACCCTTCTTCAGGAGAATGTACATTTTGAAGTATATCTAATTGAAGTTTCTTCGATGTGGCCTTATTAGATTACAGCTAACTTTAATGCGGCATTCCAACATGAAAAGGTTCCCCACCCCTGGTTTAGAGACTACTAACAGTGCGTTGTGAAGCATATGGAAAAAAGGCCTATGACAGTGTCAAAAATATTACAGGGAGGTTTCACGGCAGTCGGGTCACGACCCATGACCCGTACTGTTGCTATGCTACGGCAAGTGGAGTACACGTGATGAACTGCAGGTAAGCACTTACCATTGTTTCCAGTGTAGCGGGCCTGTTAAAACCCGCAAAATTGTCAATTTTTGTAAATAATTATGGAAATCGGGATAAGCATGAGAGACATTTAGCCTACTTCAGAATTCCAAAAGTGAGGAGAAATGAGGGTAGATAGAAGCGAGAGCTGAAGGGACAACAACAGCCAGAGTGCTTGGCGAACATTGGCCGTTTGCTCACTGCATTTCATCAATTAAGGCATTATTTGTATTTTTTCTTGATTCCTTTGGCATCTAAAAAGTTTCAGAAGTGATAAATCTGGCTGTAACATTTAAAAATCGCCCATGGTTCTCAAGTGGGTTTTTGAAGCAATATTTACAGCCAGATTTATCACTTCTGAGACTTTTTAGATACCAAAGGAATCAAGAAAAACCACAAATAATGCCTTACTGTTGATGAAATGCAGCGAGCAAATGCGATAATTCCCAATATTTTCCAATTCCGATATCTGCATGGCCAATGTTCGTCAAGCACTTTAGCTGTTGTTGTCCCTTCAGCTCTCGCTTCTTTTTACATAGACATAGACAAAGAAAATAGGTGCAGGAGTAGGCAATTCGGCCCTTCGAGCCTGCACCGCCATTCAATGTGATCATGGCTGATCATCCAACTCAGTATCCCGTACCTGCCTTCTCTCCATACCCCCTGATCCCTTTAGCCACAAGTGCCACATCTAACGCCCTCTTAAATATAGCCAATGAACTGGCCTCAACTACCTTCTGTGGCAGAGAATTCCAGAGACTCACCACTCTCTGTGTAAAGAATGTTTTCCTCATTTCGGTCCTAAAGGAATTCCCCCTTATCCTTAGACTGTGACCCCTTGTTCTGGACTCCCCCAACATCGGGAACAATCTTCCTGCAGCTAGCTTGTCCAACCCCTTAAGAATTTTGTAAGTTTCTATAAGATCCCCCCTCAATCTTCCAAATTCCAGCGAGTACAAGCCGAGTCTATCCAATCTTTCCACATATGAAAGTCCTCACATCCCAGGAATCAGTCTGGTGAATCTTCTCTGTACCCCCTCTATGGCAAGGATGTCTTTCCTCAGATTTGGAGACCAAAACTGTACGCAATACTCCAGGTGTGGCCTCACCAAAACCCTGTACAACTGCAGTAGAACCTCCCTGCTCCTATACTCAAATCCTTTCGCTATGAATGCTAACATACCATTTGCTTTCTTCACTGCCTGCTTACCTTCATTTCGCTTCACTTTTGGAATTCTGAAACATAGAAACATAGAAAAATAGGTTCAGGCGGAGGCCATTCGGCCCTTCGAGCCAGCACTGCCATTCAATATGATCATGGCTGATCCTCTGCTATCAATAACCCGTGCCTGCCTTCTCCCCATATCCCTTGACTCTACTAGCCCCTAGAGCTCTATCTAACTCTCTCTTAAATCCATCCAGTGACTTGGCCTCCACTGCCCTCTGTGGCAGGGAATTCCATAAATTCACAACTCTCTGGGTAAAAAAGTTTTTTCTCAGCCCAGTCTTAAATGACCTCCCCTTTATTCTGTGGCTCCAGGTTCTGAACACATCCAACATTGGGAACATTTTTCCTGAATCTAGCTTGTTCAGTCCTTTTATAATTTTATATGTTTCTATAAGATGCCCCCTCATCCTTCTAAACTCCAGTGAATACAAGCCTAGTCTTTTAATCTTTCCTCATATGACAGTCCTGCCATCCCAGGGATCAATCTCGTGAACCTACGCTGCACTGCCTCAATCACAAGAATGTCTTTCCTCAAATTAGACCAAAACTGTACACAATACTCCAGATGTGGTCTCACCAGAGCCCTACGCAACTGCAGAAGAACCTCTTTACTCCTTTATTGAAATCCTCTTGTTATGAAAGCCACCATTCCATTAGCTTTCTTCACTGCCTGCAGTACCTGCATGCCAACTTTCAGTGTCTGGTGTACAAGGACACCCAGGTCTCGCTGTACCTCCCCCTTACCTAACCCCATTGAGATAATAATCTGCCCCCTTGTTTTTGCCGCCAAAGTGGATAACCTCACATTTATCTATATTATACTGCATCTGCCACGCATCTGCCCACTCACACAACTTGTCCAGGTCCCCCTGCAACCTTCTAACATCCTCTTCACAGTTCACACTGCCACCCAACTTTGTGTCATCTGCAAACTTGCTAGTGTTGCTCCTAATTCCCTCTTCCAAATCATTTATATATATGGTAAACAATTGCGGCCCCAACACCGAGCCTTGCGGCACACCACTCGACCACTGCCTGCCATTCTGAGAAGGACCCGTTCACTACTACTCTTTGCTTCCGGTCTGCCAACCAATTTTCTATCCATGTCAACACCCTACCCCCAATACCATGTGATCTAATTTTAGTCACCAGTCTCCCGTGCGGGACCTTATCAAAGGCTTTCTGAAAGTCTAGATACACTACATCCACTGGCACCCCTTCATCCATTTTACTTCACATCCTCAAAAAATTCCAGAAGATTAGTCAAGCATGATTTCCCTTTCATAAATCCATGTTGACTTGGACTAATCCTTTTACTGCTATCCAAATGCTCCATTATTACCTCTTTAGTAATTGACTCCAGCATCTTTCCCACCACCGAAGTCAGGCTAACTGGTCAGCAATTCCCCGTTTTCTCTCTCGCTCCTTTCTTGAAAAGTGGGATAACATTAGCTATCCTCCAATCCACAGCAACTGATCCTGAATCTATTGAACATTGGAAAGTGATCACCAATGAGTCCACTGTTTCTAGAGCCACCTCCCTGAGGACCCTGGGATGCAGACCATCAGGCCCAGGGGATTTATCATCCTTCAGTCCCATTAGCCTACCCAATACTATTTCTCGCCTAATGAAAAATTCTTTCAGTTCCTCTACCCCCTTAGATCCTCTGTCCTCCAGTACATCTGGGAGATTGTTTGTGTTTTCCTTAGTGAAGACTGATCCGAAGTACCTATTCAACTCTTCTGCCATTTCCTTGTTGCTCATAATTATTTCACCCGTGTCTGCCATCAAGGGACCCACATTTGACTTTGCTACTCTTTTTCCCTTAACATGTCTAAAGAAGCTTTTACTGTCCTTCTTTATATTCCTGGCCAGCTTCCCCCCGTACTTCATCTTTTCAGCCCGTATTGCCCGTTTTGTTTCCTTCTGTTGTCCTATGAAAGTTTCCCAATCCTCCGGCTTCCGGCTACACTTTGCTGTGTTATACATCTTTTCTTTTAGTTTTATTCTATCCCTAACTTCTCTTGTCAGCCACGGTTGCCTCCTACTCACCTTAGAATCTTTCTTCCTTTTTGGAATGAAGTTGGGGTACATGTCTCTCACGCTTACCCCGACTTCCACAATTTTTTACAGCGCAAAAATTCAACATTTTTGCGGATTTTAACAGGTAGGAAAGCACGCGTTTCTTGTATTAATAACATATACCTTAAGTTACGGATGTCCTCCAGATGGATTGAGCGGCTCCATGCGTCAAGTTAAAGTTCAAGTGAGTTTATTGTCATGTGTCCCTGATAGGACAATGACATTCTTGCTTTGCTTCAGCACAACAGAACATAGTAGGCATTGACATAGTAGGCATAGTAGTCAATGCTTACTATGTTCTGTGTGCTGAAGCAAAGCAAGAATGTCATTGTCCTATCAGTAGGTATGTTGCAAAACTTACCTTTAGCGGCGCTGCAGTTCTGCCGCTCCCCGTGTGCGTGACTTTGGCGCCTTTCAGAGGGGAGCGGGCTTAAAGTGCTGTTTTTCAGCAGACTGGGATAATCCATGAATGTCGGGCGATTTCGTTGCGAAAGAAAAATCGCTCCGACATTTCATCAATGAAGGGATTTTTAAATTACTCTAGATTATTTATTAACTAGAGTATTTTAAAAATCACCTTCAAAAGCCATGAGCGCCGACAACCGGAAGGATTTTCCGTAGGGGAGAAAAAAAGGTAAATAGTTTATTTTTATATTAAAAGTTGGTTTTTCGGGAGGCTTTAATAATATTTTTATGTTGCGAAATGGGGTCCCAAAAAATGTATGAACAAACAGTATTTTTCCTCCCGACTTCACCGCTAACCGCAACGTTTCAATCCACCGCATTCCACTAAAACCCACTCGCTAGTTGATTTAAATGGCCATTAATTTACAGGAATCAAACACTAAATTCCTTCTATTTGGCCCAGAAATTCATGAAAATGAGATTTAAAAATTATGTTATATTGTGGATTATTGTGTGAATGTTATTTGGACACTTAGGCAATTTAAAAAAAGTTCACCTTTTCTTAAGAAATTGATAGATGTTTAGATCTACTCATTGAATTTTGTAATTAGCTACAATTAGATAACTAACTAATTATATGCTTTAATTTCAGGTAATCCAAGTAAGATTGTTTCATATTTGTTTCAGAATGCTTCAATCTATAATAACTGAAAATTTCATTGAGTTCTCTTAATTTTTAAGAAAGTTATGGGCTTTTAACTGTTCCAGATCACAGCTTTTGAGTTAAGTCAATTGAAAGGCAATGGGAAACAAGATGCTCATTTCCGAGTATGAAAATGGTCATAACTTTCTTAATACTGAAGATATGAAAGTGAATTAGGTGTCAAATTAAACTTATTTTTATGCTTTATCTGATGGGATAAATTGCAGACTTGTTTTTTTAAATCTCAAAATTTTGTAACATTGCTACTATCAGGGACACATGACAATAAACTCTCTTAAACGCTTAAACTGGAGGTGGTAGAGGGAGGACTTAAGCCAGAGAGGGTTTTTTGGGAAGAAAGAGCTACTTTTGCAATTATTGAAACAAATAAAATAAATGTTGATAGTGTGTTATGATGAATTTTTTTTTTTTAAGCGTGACTTACAGAGGCGCTGAGGAGCGCGCGCGAGCGAGCGACCGTTATTGTCGGGTGGCGGTGCGACCGTGATGATGATACTGGCGGCGGCGGCGGCGGAAGTGACGATACTAGAGGGGCGCTCCTCTCGGATGTTTGGGCGGAAGCGCTCCCTGACCCAGGCCGCTCCGCCCATCGCTCCTCCCCTCGCCCCCCCCCCCCTTCCCCGGCAGGAAGTGACGCACTGGGAGGTCGGAGGTCTGCGCGTGATGGCGCAGCGCAGTCGGAGGGCGAGAGAGTGAAGCGCCGTCGACAGTAAGTTGGCGGCCGACGGGGCCTGGTGGTGGTGGAGGTGGTGGAGGAGTTACCGGGCATGGGGAGCGGTGCGGACGGTCGGTGAAAATCGGCCCCATCGGGAGAGAGGAGCAGCGGGACTGGGGGCCGTGGAGAGAGGGGCTGGAGGCAAGTGGAGGGCCCTGGTGCAGAGGCTGCAGGACGGGGGCCGGGGAGGGGGACAGGGGCTCTGGGGTGTCCGGGTTGTGACCGGGGCATGCTCAGGCAGAGGGGTAACGGGGGCCCTGCAGAGGCAGCAGGACCTGGGAGTGGGGGCAACGGGGGCTGGGACCACCGGGCAGAGGAAGCAGAGGGGGGGGGGGGGGCGTGGGTAGAGGGAGCCATCCCAGTGGGAGAGGGGCTCTTGTAGCACTGGTCACCACCAGGGAGAGGGGCCGAGGGGCCAGTGCTACCAGGGGGGGCAAGGGGATCGTAGAAACATAGAAATTAGGTGCAGGAGTAGGCCATTCGGCCCTTCGAGCCTGCACCGCCATTCAATATGATCATGGCTGATCATCCAACTCAGTATCCTGTACCTGCCTTCTCTCCATACCCCCTGATCCCTTTAGCCACAAGTGCCACATCTAACTCCCTCTTAAATATAGCCAATGAACTGGCCTTAACTACCTTCTGTGGCAGAGAATTCCACAAGATTCACCACTCTCTGTGTGAAAAATGTTTTTCTCATCTCACCGAGGAGAGAGGCCGGGAGCAGCGAGATCGGGCACGGCCGGGGAGAGGGGCCAAGGTAATGGGCATGGGAAAGCAGGAGCCAGGTTTTGTGGAGAGAGACCGGCCGGAGCAATGGGCAGGGGCTGGGGCAACAGGCTCCGGGAGAAGTCTGGGCAAGGCGTGAGGCGGGGAACCGAGCAGAGGGGCCAGGACACCATACATGGCTGGGGCTGGGGAAAGGATGGTCGGGGCTCCAGGGTACGAGAAGTTGCACACGGTTAGGACCAAGACTGATGTTGAGCCAGAGCAACCTGCATGTCTGGGGCTCGGATGGGAATGGAGTGGGATCAGGCGTTCAGCGAGTTGGATAGACCGTCTCGTGCTCTGCAAAGCCAGGCGCATGGTCCGGGGTGACTGGCCGCATTGGCTCCCTTGGTTTGTGGGCAAGGATTTTATCTATAAATTTGAAGAGGGAAAGGGGGATATTGCCTCTTACACGCGCTCGTGTCGACGCCTCGTTGTGCTGTTAACCTGGTGCTGCCCATCGAGGAAGCGTCGGTTGATGCATGGAGCAGTTTGTGCCCGCTGCCCTTCTTGCTCCTGAAATATGTTCATCTTCAGCACACCACGCTATGCAAATTTTGTTCACATTTTCTGCCTGGAAACGTTGATTTTTCATCTCGGTCCGGAACTTGGAATTGAAGGAGGAATATTCCACGATTGGAGTCACAGGGTATGTGCAGTTGTTGGAGCTGGTCATCGCAGCCTCAGGATGTCACTGCAGGAGTTTCTTGGTTAATCAGCGACCTTCCCTTTGTTATAAGCCAACTAGTGGGAATGTACAAGAAGGAATACTGACTGCACAACGTTCAATTCACTACACCTCTCCTTTGAAATGAATCACTGAATTCCTCTTTGCACCAAGAGCTAGGCTGGAATATTAATTAACGCACAAGGAATGGCAGATGCCAGAATCTTGTGCGTAAAACACAAAATGCTGGAGTCAGTCAGCAGGCCAATCAGCATCTGTGGATGGTGTGGACAGACGCTGATTCAGGTCATGACCCATCTTTGGAACTAGACAACTTTTGTTTATGGCTGATGAGTTGCAAGTTTTATGAGTAAGTGCCAGGGAAAGTCTTCAGTTGGCTAAGACATTCTTTAGACTTCCAGCCATCGTGGAATCCGGCTCACCGACCAGTGATGGCCCCGTAAAGTAGCACTATCCTACACACTAGAGGAATCTAGACCATCGTGTTCACAGGGAGAACGTACAGTGCCCTCCATAATGTTTGGGACAAAGATCCATCATTTATTTATTTGCCTCTGTACTCCACAAATCTGTATCGAAGAGGTTGATTTATTAAGTTGTTGAAACATGCAAGTCATTCCATTGTCTTTCTTTGGCAGCAGTGTTAACCGTCCACAGGGTGCGCTTCACTAACTCGTGAAGGCCTTCAATAGGAATCATCTCACCCAACACATGTCTGCTATCTAGAAAGGAAAATACATCATTTGCCTTGTGGGAAAAGGACGCACTGTGCTGGAGAAACTCAACAAGTCAGACAGCATCTGGAGTCTGAAGAAGGATCTCGACACGAAACATCACCCATTCCTTCTCTCCAGAGATGCTGCCTGTCCCGCTGAGCTGCTGCAGCATTTTGTGTCTACATCTGGAGAACATGGACAGGCGATGTTTGGTGCCAGGACCCTCTTTCAGACTGATTTGTACCAACCCACATCTCCTGTTGTTACTCCAGTTGCCTGGGAATAACACTGCCTCCATGTCACATGTTTGTACGCCACCAATCTTGGAAATTGCCTAAAAGTGCCACGGCAGTCAAAAGAAATTGCTGGAAGAACACAAAGTGCTGGAGTAGCTCAGCGGGTCAGGGGGCAGCACATCTGGAGAATGGGACCCTTCAGACTAAAAATTATGGATACGCTGAGCAGCATAGGCAGCAGCTGTGAAGAAAGAAACAATGCTTCAAGATGACTTTTCACTGTCGCATTACTTTGAGCACACATTTTCAACGCGTTGGCCTTCATCAGTCAGACTATTGAGTATAAAAGTTTGTAGTTGTACAAGACAACCCCAGAGTAGGGGAATTGAGAACCAGATGACATCGTTTTTAGGTGAGAGGGGAAAGATTTGATAGGATCCTGAGAGGTAACTTTTTTACACAAAGGGTCGTGGCTGTACAGAATAAGCTGCTGAAGTAGGTAGTTGTGACAGGTACTTTAAGAAACATTCAGACAGGTACATGGAAAGGATAGGTTTGTAGAGTTATGGACCATACACGGTCAGATGGGACTAGTGTAGATGATATATGTTGGTCGTTGTGGGCATGTTGGGCCGAAGGGCCAGTTTCCATGCTGTATGACTGACTATGTCACATCTCTAACATAATTAGTGATGGTTGACAAATCTTATCCGGATTTTGGATCTGATAATGGGAGAGCATAGTTGCATGTTTACGTCGTAACTTCACTGAGTTTTTTGGTTATGGCCAGGACTGCTGTGCTGCGTGCTTTCCTACATTGCTGAATGAGCTAGTGTTGGCCTCGTGTCATCAATTATATTCTGGGACAAGAGTTTACAGAGTGGTGGAATACAAGGTTAAACATTTAGACAGGTACATGGATAGGACAGGTTTATAGGGTATGGGCCCAATGCAGGTAGGTGGGACTAGAGTAGATGGGTCATGTTGGGCCGAAGGGCCTGTTTCCATGCCGTGTGACTATGACACATCTGTAACATCGTTAGTGATAGTTGACAAATTTTGTTCTTGATTGTGGATTTTGGATCTGATCGAGAGCACAGTTGTAACTTCACTGAGTTTTTTGGTTATGGCCAGGACTGCTGCATGCTTTTCTACATTGCTCAATGAACCAGTGTTGGCCTTGTGTCATCATGGTGACAGCAGGGTCAATTTTATTCTGGGACAAGAAGTTACAGAGTGGTGGAATACAAGGTTAAGAAACATTTAACCTTGTTGGGCTGAAGGGTCTGTTTCCACGTTGTAAGATTTTATGAATCTTGACTTATAGTCTGCTACAGATGGCATTGATATACAGCTTTGAGGCTCTGGATTCTTTTGGATTTGATACCATTCAACATGGTGATAGTTTTACATAATATAACAGAAGCCAACTTCAGTGTGAAGATGACATTTTCTTACCATTACAAATACGAGAACTTGTTTAAAAGTAACTTATATGGACATTCGTTCCAAATGTTTAAAATTTATAATGAGATTATTGAGGGCTTGTATTGCAGAACATGCCCGCAACCTGTGATTCGTTAGTGGAAGACATTGAAGATATTGTGTCAGCACAAGATCCAACACCTCATGACCGATTGCTGGCGAGGAAGAGCGTTGTGCCTCGTGTTAGAAAGAGAAATAAACAGGATGAGTTGACGGAGGATTTACAGGCTGACAGGTGAGTTCCAATTCCTACATTTTCCACCTCATGTAGAAACCCTTTCTGTTGTGATTCTATCTCAACGTCCGCTCTGTGATGTACGTCATCAACATCAGAAATAACATGATGAGACCATTGATTTTGCTTTCCTCTCCCTCTAACAACTCTCTTTTGTCATTCATCTTATTATGACTTCCTCACTACATAGTCCACACTCCACGCAGTTACTTCAACAAATTCCACCTATATTCCCTTTATTAATATTGAAAATAGCCTCATAACATTTCACATGATTAGTACAGGTGTCAGAAGGTATGGGGAGAATGAGGTTAGGAGGGAGAGATAGATCAGCCATGATTGAATGGTGGAGTTGACTTCATGGGCTGAATGGCTTAAATCTACTCCTATCACTTATGACCTTATGACATGAGGGTTATCAGACAAATTATCACTGACCCATGTAAGCAGATATGAAGAGGGGGGGGGGGGCGACTTGAAGGATAGGGAAAGGGTGAAAAGGTTTAAATGGGGGTTTGCAGTGTTGAAGCGGAAATTCATGCAAGGCATGACGTGTGCTGTTGAGAAGTGACATAATTGAACAGAAAGGGGCAGAATACAGAGCTAAGTGGAGTTGGACTAAGGAATAAAAATGAGTCAAAATTACCACCCCTTTTATTGAATGCAGTTAGCATTCCCTAAGTAGATGAACTGATGGTACGTAACGATTTGAAATGCCATTACAAAGGCAACGTGCTCAATACTGGAAATTGGAGTATTTGACATTCTAGAAGTATAGGCCAAAGGAAAATGGGGTCAGGAAGTTCTGTTCAAGGTTCAGATGGTAACGAATGACATGGGCTCAGCAATGCAAGATGTAGAATTATTTTGAATGGGCCTAAGAAATAATGATGGTAAGAGGTCATTGGTGAGCTCAACAAGTATTCTCCTATAGAAGCTATATGAGTCTGCACTGTGGAAAACATCGAAAATGTTCCAATAATTAATGCTTAGCAACAAAGAACTTAAACTCATTAATTGCCAGAGGAAAAAGTGCTTGGCAAATTAATGGGAGCTAATGTTTAGGATAGAGATACAGTTTAGTTTAATTAGCTTTCGGTTAGTTTAGAGATACATACAGGCCCTTCGGATCACGGTGACCATGCTGACCAATGATCCCCACACGTTTACTCTATATATTATACCAAGCCATTAACCTACAAACCTGTACGTCTTTGGAGTGTGGGAGGAAACCAGAGATCCCGGAGAAAACACACACAGGTCACTGGGTGAACGAACAAACTCCGTACAGACAGCACCCATAGGCCGGTTCGAACCCGGGTCTCTGGCGCTGTGAGGCAGCAACTACCCAGGGCTCTCGCTTTACTTTTTTTTCCCTGTTGCCAGCCGGGAAACCTTGACAGCTTTTTAGGTTGCCAAATGACAGTTTGGGTGGTCATTTAAGACGGTTTGCATTACGTGTGCGATAATGTGCTCGGACGAAGTGCGTGGTTGCCATTCAGAATTATGCTCAATGAAGCATTCACATATTATGTTCAAGAAGGAACTGCAGATGCTGGAAAATCGAAGGTCGACAAAAATGCTGGAGAAACTCAGCGGGTGCAGCAGCATCTATGGAGCGAAGGAAATGGGTAACGTTTCAGGTCGAAACCCATCAGTCTGAAGAAGGGTTTCGGCCTGAAACGTTGCCTATTTCCTTTGTTCCATAGGTGCTGCCGCATCCGCCGAGTTTCTCCAGCACTTTTGTCTACATTCACATATTATTTCCGCTTCAAATAACTCACAAACTAAACATATTCACCAATCAAGACATGATATAGACCACAATGACATGCAGGAAAATTATAGTACAATATCTGCTCATTTCAGCAAAATGAGTCGGCGTTTAGCTTGCCCGGCGGCACTTTGGGTGGTCATTGGCACCCGGGCAACCGCTAATTTCGAGCCCTGCTCCATTGTGCCACCCACAGAATGTTCTTGGATTTTCTCAATTTCTGATACTTTTGCTGTGTCTTCAGAGTGAATGCAGCATATTTGTTGAATGCTTTAGACTATTGTGCAGCAGAAAAATAAAATTTAGGGTTTAACTAAAACCAAGGGTTTAACTAGATAATATGAACCAAATGAAACTAAGGACAGGTGAACTGTAGAATGTGTTTTAAATGTAGTGAATATAATGTCCTCCACCAAATGATCCAGAAAGGTAGAACAAAAACATATAGAAACAAGAAACATAGAAAATAGGTGCAGGAGTAGGCCATTCGGCCCTTCGAGCCTGCACCTATTCAATATGATCATGGCTGGTCATCCAACTCTGTATCCTCAGAAACTGCAGATGCTGGAGAAACTAAGTGGGTCAGGCAGTATCTCTGAGGAAAGGGAGGGGTGACATTCTTCAGCAAACGTATACTAGTTGAGGGTTACACAAAAAGCTGGAGAAACTCAGCGGGTGCAGCAGCATCTAAGGAACGAAGGAGATAGGCGACGTTTCGGGTCGAGACCCTTCTTCAGACTGGTCAGGGATCAGGGAAACGAGAGATATAAACAGTGAGGTGGAGAGATAAAGAACAATGAATGAAAGATATGCAAAAAAGTATTGATGATAAAGGAAACAGGCCATTGTAAGCTGTTTGTGGTGTGAAAATGAGAAGCTAGTGCGACTGGGGTGGGGGGGGGGGGGGGGGGAGATGGAGAAGGAATGTCAGGGCCCGAGGGCTGAGGGATAGGTGGGGAGGGGGAGGAGGCAGTCTGGATTAACAGAATTGAGAAAATTCAATGTTTAAGCCCAGAGGATGCAAACTCCCCAAGCGGAATATGAGGTGCTGTTCCTCCAACTTGCGGTGTTGCTCACTCTGGCCGTGGAGGAGGTCCAGGACCAAGAGGTCGGATACAGAATGGGAGGGGGAGTTGAAGTGCTGAGCCACCGGGAGGTCGGGTTGGTTATTGCGGACCAAGCGGAGGTGTTCGGCGAAACGATCGCCCAGCCTCCGCTTGGTCTCACCGATGTAGATCAGCTGGCATCTGGAGCAACGGATGCAGTAGATGAGGTTGGAGGAGGTGCAGTTGAACCTCTGTCGGACTTGGAATGACTGCTTGGGTCCCTGAAATGAGTGGATGGGGGAGGTGAAGGGACAAGTGTAGCATCTCTTGCGGTTGCAAGGGAAAGTGCCCGGGGAAAGAGTGGAGCGGGAGGGAAGGGAAGAATTGACAAGGGAGTTGCGGATGGAGCGGTCTTTGCGGAAGGCAGACGGGGGAGAGATGGGAAGATATGGCGAGTGGAGGGGTCACGTTGGATGTGGCGAAACTGGCGGAGGACTATCTGTTGTATGCGCTGGCTGGTGGGGTAAAAGGTGAGGACCAGGGGGACTCGGCCCTTGTTGTGAGTGGGGGAATGGGGAGAGAGGGCAGTGTTGCGGGGTATGGGAGAGACCCTGATGCGAGCCTCATCTATAGTGGGGGAGGGGAAACCCCGTTCTCTGAAGAACGAGGACATTTGTGATGACTGTATACTAGTTGAGAATGAGTTCTGGGGAATTCTTGAGGATCAGTCAAATTTCAAGAGAAGACTATTTAATGGGTTTAATTCGTCATCTGTTTAATCCGTCTGGCACTGGGGGAGCTGCACGCTGTGGTCAACAAGTACAGACAGCTTACCGCGAGGCGTTTGCCACCATTGCCGGGAACTTCAACAAAGTCAACGTGAAGAAATTGCTCCTTAATTTCCACCAACATGTCTTCTGCAGCACCAGAGGATCAAACACCCTCGACCATTGCTACATGACCATCAAAGATGCCTATCGCTCCATCCCTCGCCCTCACTTCGGAAAATCAGACCATTCTTCCTGAATACAGGCAGCAACTGAAGAAAGCACCCCCAGAGGTGAGGACTGTACATAGCTGGTCGGAAGAGGCAGAGGAACAACTCCAGGGCTGCCTGGAGTCTGTAGACTGGGCAATGTTCAGGAACTCGTCAACGGCCCTGAATTAATACACCACAGTGGTTACAGACTTCATAAGGAAATGTGTGGAGGATTGCGTTCGTATAAAAACCTTCCGAGTGTTGTCTAACCAGAAGCCTTGGATGAACCATGAGATCCGCATTCTTCTGAAGACCTGATACTGGGCATTCAGGTCTGGCGATGCAGAGGTCAATAAGAAATCCAGATACGACCGTGGTAAGGCCATCAAAAATGTCAAAAGGGACCTGCTCTAAGCTGGAGGATGGGACGGATGTTTGTCAACTGTGGCAGGGCTTAAATGCCAACACCTCCCACAAGGCAAAATCAGGAGGCAGCTCGAACGACAGCGAAGCACCACTCCCTAACGAGCTTAATGCGTTTTTTCCACGGTTCGACAGGGTGAACACTGATGTGCCTTCCTGAACCCCCATTCGTCCTGACAGTATTAAGGTCACAGTCACAAAGTCAACGTTAGAAGATCCTTCAGGGGGGTGAACCCTCGGAAAGCGCCTGGACCTGATGGTATATCCTAAGAAGATTACGGAGAGTCGGTTTGTCAAGGAGGACTCTCTCTAACTTCTACAGGTGCACAGTAGAGAGCTTGCCGACCGGTTGCATCGTGGCTTGGTTCGGCAACTTGAGCGCCCTGGAGAGGAAAAGACGACAAAAAGTAGTAAGTACTGCCCAGTCCATCATCGGCTCTGACCTTCCTTCCATCGAGGGGATTTACCGCAGTCGCTGCCTCAAAAAGGCTGGCAGTATCATCAAAGACCCACACCATTCCTGGCCACACACTCATCTCCCTGCTACCTTCAGGTAGAAGGTACAGGAGCCTGAAGACTGCAACGACCAGGTTCAGGAATAGCTACTTCCTCACAGCCATCAGGCTATTAAACCTGGATCGGACAAAACTCTGAACATTAATAACCCACAATCTGTTATTTCCACTTAATCAGTTTATTTATTCATATGTGTATATATATTATTATAATGGTATGTGAACACAATGGTGCTGAAGCAAAGCAAGAATTTCATTGCCCTGTCAGGGACACATGACAATAAACTCACTTGACTTGACCCGGTCAAGTTCTCAAGATCTGTGCAGACCAACTGGTGGGAGGTTGTGCAGACATTTTCAACCTCTCACTTCTGACGTCTGAGGTTCCCACCTGCTTTATGAGGGCATCAATAATACCAGTGCCGAAGAAGAGTAAGGTGACGTGCCTCAATGACTATCGACAAGTAACACTAACGTCTGTGGTGATTAAGTGCTTTGAGAGGTTGGTTATGGTGCACATCAACTCCTACCTCAACAAGAACCTCGACCCACTACGGTTCGTATACCGCCACAACTGGTCAATGGAGGATGCAATTTCACTGGCTCCACTTCGCATTGGACCACTTGGACAATAAAAATACATACGTCAGGCTGTTGTTTACAGTTCGGCATTTAATACCATCATCCCTTCCAAGCTGGTTACCAATTGGATCCTCGACTTCCTCATCCACAGACCACATTCTGTTCGAATTGGCGGAAACACTTCATGCTCAGTAAATATTAGTATGGGAACACCTCAAGGCTGCGTGCTCAGCTCCCTGCTTTAATCACTCTATACACATGACTGCGTATCCAGACATAGTGCAAACTCCATCATCAAGTTCGCCGACGACACCACTGTTGTTGGACGAATCACAGATGGGGACGAGTCAGAGCATAGAAGTGAGATCGACCGACTGACCAAATGGTGCCAGCACAACAACCTGGCTCTCAACATCAGTAAGACCAAGGAACTGATTGTGGACTTTGGCAGGGGAAGGATGAGGACCCACTATCCTGTTCACATCAATGGGACGATGGTGGAGAGGGTCAATAACTTCAAATTCCTCGGCGTGCATATTTCCGAAGATCTTTCCTGGACCCAACACACCGATGCAATTATAAAGAAGGCACATCAATAATAATAATAATAAATACTTTATTGATCCCCTTGGGGAAATTCAGATGTCCAGAAGCCAACGTCAGCGACTACTTCCTGAGAAGATTACGGAGACTCGGCATGTCGAAGAGGATTTTCCTAAACTTCTACTGGTGCATGGTAGAGAGCATTCTGACTGGTTGCATCGTGGCCTGGTTCGGCAACTTAAACATCCAGGAGCGGAAAAGCGTACAAAAAGTTGTGACCACTGCCCAGTCCATCACCGGCTTTGACCTCCCCACTGTTGAAGGGATCTATCGGAGTCGCTGCCTCAAAAAGGCAGCCAAAATTATCAAAGGCCCACACCATCCTGGCCACACACTTATCTCACCATTGCCATCAGGAAGAAGGAGCCTGAAAACTGTAACATCCAGGTTCAGGAACAGCTTCTTCCCTACAGCCATCAGGCAATTAAACACAACAACAAATAAGCTCTGAACTGCAAAAGACTTATTATTGCACAATATTTGTTATTGAACTTTTTATTTCTCTTCCCCCGTTATGCACTATGTTTACACATTCACATATTCTGTTGTGCTGCAGCAAGTAAGAATTTCATTGTTCCAGCCGGGATATGTGACAATAAAACACTCTTGACTTTTGATGCCCCCAAAATCCAACATGTAGCCATTCGGAGGAGCTCGTCCAATTTCAATTTGAATTCTTGGGGCATGTCAGCGCTTTACACTTTCCAATAAACTGTTCCAGACGTCTGTGATTGTGATAAGATTTTTTTTGGGAAATTTTCTTATTCCCTGTTTAACAGTAATGCCCATTTTCCTTAACTTGTGTGAATATATTAGCCTTTCTGCGTAGATCAGATCCAATTCTAACGTTTTAAAGAACCCAGTTTCCAAAGTATCTTTTAAGTGATTCTCTTGTTCCCGATCAAAATATCATTATAATGCATTCGGCTCTTGTAATGCAATCAGTGTTCCATTATTCATGACTCGTGTTATGGAAGAGAGCATTTTAGCAGAGCAGTATCAGAGAAATTAAAGGGATTAAAAGGAGACAAATTCTGAGCACTTTATAGTCTTTGTCCACAGAGATACTTCATAGAGATGTTCATAGGTTATCAGAGCAGAATTGGGTCATTTGGCCCATCAAGTCTACTTCGCCATTCAATCATGGCTGATCTATCTTTCCCTCTCAATGTCTATTCTCAATAACCACTGACAATGTTCAATCCATGTCCCATGTTCTATCCAAATTTTGTAGAATCTGAAATAAGTATGTACACAGCTCTTTATAATGGGGCAGAGAAATTGCAAGGTTTAAACTACAGATAGTTCTGCTATAATGCAACATAGAAACATAGAAAATAGGTGCAGGCGTAGGCCATTTGGCCCTTCGAGCCTGCACCGCCATTCAGTATGATCATGGCTGATCATCCAACTCAATATCCTGTACCTGCCTTCTCTCCATACCCCCTGATCCCTTTAGCCACAATGGCCACATCTAACTCCCTCTTAAATATAGCCAATGATCTGGCCTCGACTACCTTCTGTGGCATAGAATTCCACAGATACACCACTCTCTGTGTGAAAAATGATTTTCTCATCTCGGTCCTAAAAGACCTCCCCCTTATCTGGACTTCCCCAACATCGGGAACAATCTTCCTGCATCTAGCCTGCCCAACCCCTTAAGAATTTTGTAAGTCTCTATAAGATCCCCCCTCAATCTTCTAAATTCCAGCGAGTACAAGCCGAGTCTATCCAGTCTTTCTTCATATGAAAGTCCCGCCATCCCAGGAATCAGTCTGGTGAACCTTCTCTGTACTCCCTCTATGGCAAGAATGTCTTTCCTTAGATTAGGAGACCAAAACTGTACGCAATACTCCAGGTGTGGCCTCACCACGACCCTGTACAACTGCAGTAGAACCTCCCTGCTCTTGCACTCAAATCCTTTTGCTATGAATGCCAACATACCATCCGCTTTCTTCACTGCCTGCTGCACCTGCATGCCTGCTTTCAATGAAAGTAGGCATGCAGGTAGGCAATGAAAGTAGGCAACTGTCTCGTTGCATCTCCCCTTTTCCTAATCGGCCACCATTCAGATAATAGCCTACCCTCCTGTTTTTGCCACCAAAGTGGATAACCTCACATTTATCCACATTATACTGCATCTGCCATGCATTTGCCCACTCGCCCAACCTATCCAAGTCACCTTGCAGCCTCCTAATATCCTAACACTGCCCCCAGCTTCCGCAAACTTGGAGATGTTGCATTCAATTCCCTCATCCAGGTCATTAATATATAATGTAAATAGCTGGTGTCCCAGCACTCAGCGTTGTGGTACCCCACTAGTTTACTCCCGTTTACTCCTAGTCTTTGCTTCCTGCTTGTCAGCCAGTTCTCTATCCACATCAATACTGAACCCCCAATACCGTGTGCTTTAAGTTTGTATACTAATCTCTTATGTGGGACCTTGTCGAAAGCCTTCTGAAAGTCCAGATATAACATATCCACTGGTTCTCCCTTATCCCCTCTACTAGTTACATCCTCGAAAAATTCTATAAAATTCGTCAGACATGATTTACCTTTCATAAATCCATGCTGTCTTTGTCCAATGATTTCACCTCTTTCCAAATGTGCTGCTATCCCACCTTTAATAACTGACAAGCATTTTCCCCACTACCAATGTTAGACTAACTGGTCTTTAATTCCCCGTTTTCTCTCTCCCTCCCTTTTTAAAAAGTTGTGTTACATTAGCTACCCTCCAATCCTCAGGAACTACTCCAGAATCTAAAGAGTTTTGAAAAATTATCACTAATGCATCCACTATTTCTGGGGCTACTTCCTTAAGTACTCTGGGATGCAGCCTTTCTGGTCCTGGGGATTTATCGGCCTTTAATCCATTCAATTTACCTAACACCACTTCCCGGCTAACCTGGATTTCACTCAGTTCCTCCATCTCATTTGACCCCCGGTCCCCAGCTATTTCCGGCAGATTATTTATGTGTTCCTTAGTGAAGACAGAACAAAAGTAGTTATTCAATTGGTCTGCCATGTCCTTGTTCCCCATGATCAATTCACCAGTTTATGACTGCAAGGGACCTCCATTTGTTTTAACTAACTTTTTTCTCTTCACATATCTATAAAAACTTCTGCAGTCAGTTTTTATGTTCCCTGCCAGTTTCCTTTCATAATCCATTTTCCCTTTCCTAATTAAGCCCTTTGTCCTCCTCTGTTGGACTCTGAATTTCTCCCAGTCCTCTGGTAAGCTGCTTTTTCTGGCTAATTGGTATGCTTCATCTTTTGTTTTGACACTATCCCTGATTTCCCTTGTTATCCACAGATACACTACCTTCCTTGATTTATTATTTTGCCAAACTTTGATGAATAATTGTTGTAGTTCATCCATGCAGCCTTTAAATGCCTTCCATTGCATATCCACCTTCAACCCTTTAAGAATCATTTGCCAGTCTATCTTGGCCAATTCACGCCTCATACCCTCAAAGTTACCTTCCTTTAAGTTCCCTTATTCCCTTATTAACCCTTCCTCATTACTCAATACCCAGTTTAGAATAGCCTGCTCTCTCGTTGGTTCCTCTACATGCTGGTTTAGAAAACTATCCCGCATACATTCCAAGAAATCATCTTCTTCAGCACCCCTGCCAATTTGATTCACCCAATCTATATGTAGATTGAAGTCACCCATTATAACTGTTTTACCTTTGTTGCACGCATTTTAATTTCCTGTTTGATGCCATCCCCAACTTCACTACTACTGTTAGGTGGCCTATACACATCTCCCACTAGCGTTTTCTGCCCCTTAGTGTTTCGCAGCTCTACCCATATCGATTCCACATCCTCCAAGCTTATGTCCTTCCTTTCTATTGCGTTAATCTCCTCTCTAACCAGCAATGCTACTCCACCTCCTTTTCCTTTCTGTCTCTCCCTCCTGAATATTGAATATCCCTGGATGTTCAGCTCCCAGCATTGGTCACCCATGTCTCCGTGATCCCAACTATATCATATTCATTAATAACTATCTGCACATTCATATTCATTAATAACTATCTGCACATTCCATATCACAAATTAGATATAATGCGAGCAATGAATTTGGGAACATTTTGGATAATGCTGGCCTCATTGATTATAGCAAGGTTTCGATCAGGATTTGTACTTATAAGTTACTTTGGTAATTGACTTGCAGAAGAAAAATACAGAAAGAGTCTAGATTAAAATAATATTGTTTCTGTGCAACCGCTCACCACAGCAATCAGATATCATTGCCTCTTAAGAACACTGTCTGTCAGTTTCACCACAGTGACCATTGAAGTTGATAAGCTGAACGTCATCCATTCCAACTCTCCAGAGATGCTGCCTGTCCCATTTTGTGTCTATCTTTGATTTAAACCAGCATCTGTAGTTCCTTTACACACAGAAATTGATAAGCAATTACTTCCATTGACACTTGTGCAATGATGCTGTAGTAAACCATGCAACGTAAGGCCTTTGCTATTTTCAGCTTGCAATAATGAAAACAATTTTAAAGCTATTGGCAAGACCTTTTTGTTTTTGAAAATCCTGCAGGGGGAATAAAAAAAGTCATAAGTTCATGTCATAGGAGCAGAACTAGATCATTTGGCCCATCGAGTGTACTCCACCATTCCCTCTCAGCCCCAGTCTCCTTTGGCACCTACTGATCAAGAACCTTTAAATCTCTGCTTTAAAAATACCTAATGACTTGGCCTCTGCAACCGTCTGTGGCAAAGAATTTCCTAGATTCAACACCTTCTGACTAAATAAATTCCTGCTCATCTCGTTTCTAAAAGTGGGTCCTTTTATTCTAAGGCTGTGACCTCTGGTCCTAGACTCTCCCACTAATGGAGACATCCTCTCCATATATACATATCTTCATATGCCGTAAGGTGTCCAGCACCTCATTGATTGTAATATGGAGTGTCCACAAGACATCTCCCTTAATCGTCCCAAGTTCCCAAGTCTACATGTCTTCTGCTTTATTAACAGGAGAAATTTTCATTGTGTTATTTTCTACATCACAAGGTTTCTTCAGAACTATGGCATTACAGCAGGACAACTTGTATTTGTAAGATGGGTAGGGGATGGTGGTAACAGCAAACTGGAGGCAAGAAGACACCACTGATTGGAGCAATACCCAAGGCAAAGGAAAATGTTAACGCTTATTGGAAGCCAATCTTCTGGATAATTTCATAGAACAAAGAACAGTACAGCAGAGCAGCGGACAATTCACTTCGGCCCACAATTTTTGTGCCAAACATGATGCCAAATAGACAATAGCCCATAGGTGCAAGAGTAAGCCATTTGGCCCTTTGAGCCAGCACCGCCATTCAATGTGATCATGGCTGATCATTCCCAATCAGTACCCCGTTCCTGCCTCCTCCCCATATCCCCTGGCTAATTTTAAGAGCCCTATCTAGCTCTCTCTTGAAAGCATCCAGAGAACCTGCCTCCACCACCGTCTGAGGCAGAGAATTCCACAGACTCACCACTCTCTGTGAGAAAAAGTGTTTCCTCGTCTCCGTTCAAAATGGCTTACTTCTATTTCTTAAACTGTGGCCCCTGGTTCTGGACTCCTCCAACATCGGGTACTTGTTTCCTGCCTCCAGTGTGTCCAAGCCCTTAACAATCTTATGTTTCAAGATACCCTCTCACCCTTCTAAACTAGAGTGTACAAGCCCAGCTGCTCTATTCTCTCAGCATATGACAGTCCTGCCATCCCGGGAATTAATCTTGTAAACCTATGCTGCACTCCCTCAATAGCAAGAATGTCCTTCCTCAAATTAGGGGACCAAAACTGCACACAATACTCCAGGTGTGGTCGCACTAGGACTCTGTACAACTGCAGAAGGACCTCTTTGCTCCTATAGTTGATTCCTCTTGTTATAAAGGCCAACATGCCATTCGCTTTCTTCAAGATTGCCAAACCAATCTTATCTGCTGGCACACAATCCATATTCCTCCATTCCCTGCATATTCACATGTTTATGCAAATGTCTTAAATACCACCTTCGTATCTACCTTTACCACCAGCCCTGTAGCATGTTCCAAGCATTCACCGCCCTCAATGAAAAAACAAAAATAACTTGCTCCTCATATTTCCGTTAAACTTTACCCTTCAAAGTGATGGCCTCTTGTCGTTGATTTTTGTTTCCATCGTGGAAAGTATTTTATTTTTCCATTTTATAATCGCAGTATCAGCATTCTCTTGGTTACCATTGAATCAGAAATTAAAGTGGGGTGGGAGATTGCAACCTCCGCCCTGTTTCGACGAATGCAATCAACCCGCCATGCACAATCAAGTAAGATCAAATAGAACAAGTTGTCCTACAACTTTAGGCTGTACACGCCATATGCACGAAGAAAAATAAATTAAAGTGGACTATGTTAAGTAAATACACTGGCTATAAGTGCAGGTTGGAGCTTGGTGTGCAGTATGTCTGCACACCTAAATCCTTAAATCATTTTGGTCCTCCACAAAACATGTTGTGAGAAATAAAGAGCACATCTCCAATAATACTTTTGAAGGTGGTTTGAAAATATACTCTTTTCATCACCGTAAAACTTAAACTCTTCCATCATGAGCATAGTCTATCTACACTGTCTACATTTTGCAATGGATCAGCTTTAAAGCATGTGATTGTACGAATGTGCACCAACAGGACTTTTGATTTCATTATTTCACCTCTGCCGAAATATAAAGATAGCAAGTGCATGGGGACATTTTCATTTAAGCTTCCTTCCAAGTTATAGACCACTCTTTTCTTTGGTAAAACATCACCATTTCTTCATTGTCACTGAGTGAAAATACTGAAAGTAACAAAAACTGATCGTTGCAGATTGATATGATCACAAACCATTCAAATAGGTAGTTTAATCAACTTTTGCATGTTGAATTTGCGCCTAAATGATGTTTTTGTGATTGTATTTATGGTGTTGCTACAACTGATATTACTAATAAATTCTCTTTTTACTGTTAATGTGACCAGAAATAGAAAATTATCTATGTACGTTTCGGGGCATTTAGTATAACGATTTGAAATTTGGAGTTTTAATTATTGTTTTCATTACTTTTTGAAAATATTTGCAGTGTTATTCCTGGAACACAGAAAATTTGGGTGAAGACTTGGGGCTGTTCACATAATAATTCAGATGGCGAATACATGGCAGGTCAACTAGCCGCCTACGGTTACAAAATCACAGGTAAATACCAAATAAAATACATTCTATAATACTCATAATTACAGAATTTAATCTTAGCAATATAAACAATGGTTTCTGGTGGTATCTTAAGTTTCCTTAGAAACAACTTCAAAATTGGATTACAGACCAGAAACGGTACTTGATAGCTTTTGTTAATTGCTATGTTTTGCAAAGTGTGTTTTGTCACTGTTTGACTGTGTTCTTCCTGACTCTTTTAAAATAGAATTTTTAAGTTACAGAGAAATTCAGCTTTGTAAAGTTCTTGATCATCAATAGGAATGGCAGTAATGTAAGAATAAGTTGACACAATTTTTACATTATGTATATCGTCTAGTTTTAACAGTGCTGCAAATAGGTTGTGCCATTTGTTTTCTATCCCAGCCAATTATAGTTTATGGGTGTAGAAAGATGTTCCCTTTGATCTAGCATTTTCTTCCAGTACACTACATTATTGTCTACCTGGATACGACAATATTGTTCCCATACACTACATTATTGTCAACCAGTATAATCATTATTATTGAAGATAGACCCACAAGGCGAGGAATGGGTGACGTTTCGGGATGAGACACTTCTTTAGTATCCAGAGATGCTGCCTGTCCTGCTGAGTTACTCCAGCATTTTGTGTCTATCTTCGGTGTAAACTAGCACCTGCAATTCCTTCCTACTAATAATAATTATCTGTATCACATTAGACCATAGAACAGTACCGCACAAGAATAGGCCCTTCGGCCCATAATGCCTGCCGAACAGGATACCAAGATCATCTCTTATCTACCTGAGCATAATACTTATCTCCTCCCCCTCCCCCATTTCCTGCATATCTTTATGTCTACATGCAAGTCTCTTAAATGTTACTATTGTATCTGCCTCGACCACCAACGGCAGCGCAATCCAGGCTTTCACTACCTTCTGTGTAAAAAATAAAATAAAAAAGTTGCTCTGCATATATCCTTTAAACTTTGTTCCTCTCACATTAAAGCTATGGCATCTGGTATTTGATTTATCCATCTTGGGTAAAAGGTTCTGACTGCCTATCTTATGTGCCTCTCATAACTTTATATACTTCTATCAGTTCTCCCAGCAATCTCCGCCATTCCAGGGAAAATAATCCAAGTCTGTCCAACCTCTCCCTGATCCAGGCATCATTCTGGTAAACCTCCTCTGCATCTTTTCCAAAACCTCCACATCCTTCCTGAAATGGGGCGACCATAACTACACACAATACACCAAATGTGGCCTAACCAAGTCGAAACAAGCTGCATCATGACCTTCCAACTCTTATACCCTATGCCCCTAAACAAACCATATGCCTTCTTTACGACTCTATCTATTTGTGTTGTCACTTTTGGGAAACTGTAGACTTGGGCTCCAAGATCGCTCTGTACATCAATGCTGTTAAAGTTCATGCCATTAGTTGTAGTTTTTGCCCTTTCGTTTGAGCTCCCAAAGTACCACACCTCTTACTTCATTGGATTAAACTCCACCTGCCATTTCTCCACCCATTTCTATATCCCGCTGCATACCTTGACAGTCATAGTGTTCGATCGTCCATGTTTACATTCAAGTTATTTATATATATCATAAGCAGGTGCGGTCCCAGCACAGATTCCTGTGGAACTCCACTGGTCACATATCTCCAGCCTGAATATTGTCCTTCCACCACAACCCCGTGTCTTCTATCAGTAAGCCAGTTCTGAATTCATACGACCGAGTCACTATTCATCCCGTGCAGTTTATTCTTCTGGATCGGCCAACCATGGGGGACTTCATCAAATGCCTTGCTAAAACAACATCCATGTAGACGGCTTCCACCGCCCTACCCTCATCGATCACCCTCCTCACCTCCTCAAAAATGCAATCAAGTTAGTAAGACACAACCTTCTGTGTACAAAGCCCTGCTAACTGCCCCTAATTAACCCATTCTCTTCCAAATGGAAGTAAATCCTATTCCGAAGAATCCTCTCCCAATACCAATTGCATCCCTATCACTGACATGAGGTTTGCCGGCCTATAATTCCCTCGATTCTCTCTACTTTTCTTGAATAAAGGAACAACACCAGTCTTCTGGGCCTCGCCTGTGGCTGGAGGTGATGCAAAGATCTTCATCTGGCTCCTGCAATCCCCTCTTGGCTCTTCAATATCTGGCATAAATCCCATCAAGTCCTGGGATGTATCCGCCTTAAAGCTCTATAAGAGCCCCAATATCTCGTCCTCATTCTCTCCTCCTCATGCCCTTGTATATTAGTATGTGTAGGAAGGAACTGCAGATGCTGGTTTACACTGATGATAGACACAAAATGCTGGAGTAACTCAGCAGGACTGGCAGCATCTTTGGAGAGAAGGAATGGGTGACGTTTCAGGTCAAAATTCTTCTTCTGACTGGTCAGAAGAAGGGTCTCGACCCGAAACATAACCCATTCCTTCTCTCCAGAGATGCTGCCTATCCCGCTGAGTTACTCCAGCATTTTGTGTCTATCTTATGTATATTAGTATTTTCCATACTGATCTCACTGTCCTCCATATCATTCTTCTTGGATTATTGGATTGTGTTTGCTGTTGTCTAATCTTTTTGCCATAATCTGATTCAGAGATTAACTTAATCTCCATCCATACAACAGTTTTCCCCCCCGAAATAATTGTGTTTGAATTGTCACATAATAAATCCATGGTCAAGATTGGAGACCATGGACTGAATGTATTTAGAGCAGAATGGAAACAAAATTGGCTAAATAGCAAATGAGGAGTTAAAGTGGGTGGTTGCTCTGCAAGGATGCGTACTCAGCCCCTTCTTTACTCCATTTATATCCACAACTGTGCAGCCAAGTACAAATCCAACTCAATTTACAAATTCGCAGATGACACCAATGTAGTGGGCTGGAGATCAAGTAATGACGAGGCAGACTACAGGAAGGAGATTGAGAACGCAGTAACCTGATGTCAAGACAACAACCTTTCACTCAACGTCAGCAAGACAAAGGAGATAGTGATCGACTTCAGGAAGTGAAGTACATACATTGACGGTGCCAAAGTAGAGTTAGTTAAAAGCTTCAAGTTGGAAGGAGTAAATATCACAAGCAACATGTCCGGGACTAACCATATCAAAGCAATGACCAAGAATGCACACCAACACCTCTACTCTCTTAGCAGGCTTGGGAAGGCCAATGTGTCCCCAACAACTGTCACCAACTTCTTCAAATGCACCCTGGAAAGCATTTTATCGGGATGCGTCGCAACATGGTTTGGGAACATCGCCAACCAAGACCGCAATAAATTGCAGCGAATTGTGGACACAGCCCAGACCATCATACAAACCAACCTCCCTTCCATTGACCATCCACACCACGTGCCTTGGCAAGGCCACAGTCTAATCAAAGACGAGTCTCTCACCCCGTTCACTCCCTCTTCTCCTCTCTTCCATCAGGCAAGAGGTCCAGAAATGTGAAAACGCACACGTGCAGATTCAGGGACAGTTGCTTCCCAGCTGTCATCAGGCAACTGAACCATCCTATCAACAACTAGGGAGTGATCCTGAGCTACCATCTACCTCATGGGAAACCTTTCGATTAACGTTATTCAAACATTACTGGACTTTATTTTGCACTAAATGTTATTCGCTTTCTCCTGTATTTGTACACGATGGACGATTTAATTGTAATCATGTATAGTCTTCCTGCAGACTGGATACAAGCAACTTGGTACAAGTGACAACAAACTAAACTAAACTGGAAGGATGTCATTATGCTGGAAAGAATGCAGAGCTTTACGAGGATGTTGCCATGATTTAAGAGGCTGAGCTATAGGAAGAGGTTGGGCAGGCTACGACTATTTCTTGGACTGCAGGAGGATGAGGAATGATTGTACAGAGATGTACAAAATCATGAGAAAAATAGATAGCATAAATGCACGAAGTCTTTATCCTACGGCTGGGGAATCAGAAGGAAAGGCCACAGGTTTAAGGTGAGATGGGAAGATTTAATACGACTCTGAAGGGCAAATTTATCACCTAGAGGTAGCAATGTTACAAAATTTTGAGATTTTCAAAATCAAGTCCGCAATTTATCCCATCAGATAAAGCATAAAAAGAAGTTTAATTTGACACCTAATTCACTTTCATATCTTCAGTATTAAAAAAGTTATGGCCATTTTCATACTCAGAAATTAGCATCTTGTTCCCCATTGCCTTTCCATTGACTTAACACAAAAGCTGTGATCAAGGACAGTCAAAAGCCCATAACTTTCTTAAAAATTAAGAGAACTCAATGAAATTTTCAGTTATTATAGATTGAAGCATTCTGAAACAAATATGAAACAATATTACTTGGATGACCTGAAATTAAAGCATATTATTAGTTAGTTATCTAATTGTAGCTAATTACAAAATTCAATTACTAGATCTAAACATCTATCCATTTCTTAAGAAATGATGAACATTTTTAAATTGCCTAAGTGTCCAAATAACATTCACACAATAATCCACAATATAACATGATTTTTAAATCTCATTTTCATGAATTTATAGGCCAAATGGAAGGAATTTAGTGTTTAATGCCTGTAAATTAATGGCCATTTAAATCAACTTGCGAGTGGGTTTTAGTGGAATGCGGTGGATTGGAACGTTGCGGTTTGCGGTGAAGTCGGCAGGAAAAATACAGCTGGTTCATACATTCTTTTTGTCCCCTTTTCGCAACATGAAAATTTGATTAAATGCTTCCTAAGAACCACGTTTTTATGTAAAAATAAACTGTGTGGCTTCTTTTATTGCCTACGTTAGGTCCATTCTGTCAGCGTTCAGAGCTTTAGAAGATGATTTTTAAACTAATCCAGTTAATAAATAATCTAGCGTAGTTTAAAAATACCTTCATGAATGAAATGTCGGAGCGATTTCTCTTTAGCGACGAAATCGCCCAACATGGATCGACTTGGACTGTCTAGGGAAAAAAGGCATTTTAAACACGCCCCCCTCTGAAAGGCGCCAAAGTCACGCACACGGGGAGCGGCAGAACTGCAGCGCCGCTAAAGGTAGGTATTGTAACATACCTACTAGAGGCTAGTGGATATATGTAACAAGCTGCCAGAGGCAGGTACTATAATAGCATTTAAAATACTCTGGTTCAAGTACATGGATTGAAAGATTTAGAGGAATATTGGGCCAAATGCGGGTGGATGGTGGGCCAGGACCGGGCCCGGCTGCTAACTAAGCGACGAGAAGAGAGACGTTGGCGGGCGGGCGAGCAGGGCTGTCGGCAAGAGTGGAAGGCTGTCGGAGAGACTTCGCCCGATTGAGTGCCGGCGGTCGGCCGAGGATGGACCAGTCTGAGTCCCGGCGGTCGGTGGTGGCCCCACTGTCGAGAACAAAGAGGATCCCGGAGTGGGGCGGGGGGGGGGGGCAAATCTCACTATACCTACACGTGACAATAGAGTATAAATCAATCAAATGGGACTATTATAGATGGGGCATCTCGATTAACCTACAAATTGGGCTGAAGGGCCTCCTTTTCATGCTGTACGACTGTAAGTGGCAGAGCAAAATTAGAAAACTTTCCACAAGTACATGCACTGCATAGCACTCTTCTCCTTTGTATGTCATTCCATTGGCATTATCAGTTTACTGAGGCAACAAGTGAACGTTTTACTCCCTTCTTTTACAATTAGAAGAGCACCGTGGTTTAAACACGTATTAGTTATAATCACCGCCTAGCAACCTTCGGAAAAGGTTGCAAAAGCAATTACTACTCTCAAAAGGGCACGCTGTGAAGCAAACCATATTATAAACAAAAAATGAAACTGAATAGGTAGTCACAATGAAACTATGTGAATGGCATACTCAAAATCTTGGACGCATGACAGCCAACACCAGCCAGGAGAGTTCTATATTTAACATTTATAACCAATTCACATGCTTCAACTTTTCAATTCAATCATTTCATTACCAGAGCTTGACCCACAAATGGCTCCTGAATTCCTTCATCTTTTTTTCTTGCATTTCAGCTGAATCTTTTCATTCCCAGTCAATGAAGCAGAGTAGGTTTCAGCAGAGCAAGACCACCCCCCACCCCACCCCACCACCACCAACAGCTGATAAAATTTATAACTAGGTTTATTTTCAAGCTGCCAGTCTGATAACAAACAGATGCTGGGTCCGTCCAACGTAAGCACTTAGAGACACAAGGAGCCCGTTGTCAATGAGAACATGCAAAGGCAAGTTAGAAACAGCACTAATGCCATTTAGCCATACACTGGTCTCACATTCACCATTCAACTACATTGTAGGTTAAAATAATCCTGTAATCAAATGCTGCAACGGGATAGCTCCCAATGATGTCACATATCCCTGACAATGAAGTCAATCCTTGGCTGCGTTTTAAAACTGAGATTCCTTTTTGTAACAAATTAACTTTCACTGTATTCAGGTTAACAAACCAAAATCTACCTAGTTGATCTTGGCCAAGAATGAATAACTTTAGAATAACGTAAGTGCACACAAAGCCGACACAGTTGCTTGGTTCTAAATTATGAAGATATCTCTTTTCATTTTCACTTTTACCATGTTTTTATTCAAAGCTCGGGCTTTGAAATCCCATCCTATTCCTCTTAAAAAGAATGCCCCCAAAACCTCATCAAAGCAATGCATTTTTTAACCTTTTATTTTTCATTTATCATTACCATTGGGGTGGTACAGTCGTGCAGTGGTAGAGTTGATGTCTGTACAGAGTTTGTAAGTTCTCCCTTGGGTTTCCTCTGGGTGCTCCAGTTTCCTCCCATACTCCAAAGATGTGCAGGTTTGTAGGTTAATTGGCTTCTGTAAGTTGTTAAGTGTCCAAAGTATGTAGGTCAGCATGGACTTGGTGGGCTGAAGGGCCTGCTTCCATTCTGTATCTCTAAAGTAAAGTAAATTTAACCTACCAATTTTTGTTCTAATCCACGCGAACCAGACAGAAATTGGCAAATGTTTTTTTCCCTTAGTTTGAAATATTTTCTTTTTTCTATAAGAGCGATTTAAAAGCATTCTTAACTCCAATATTATGTTTAAGAAGGAACTGTAGATGCTGGAAAATCGAAGGTAGACAGAAATGCTTGAGAAACTCAGCGGGTGAGGCAGCATCAATGGAGCGAAGGATAAAGGCGATGTTTTGTGTCGAAACCCTTCTTCAGACTGATGTGGGAGTGGGGTGGTGGGAAGAAGAATGGGAGGGGTGGAGACAGTGGGCTGTGGGAGAGCTGGGAAGGGAAGAGAATAGAAGGAGAAAGCAGGGACTACCAGAAATTGGAGAAGTCAATGTTCATACCACTGGGGTGTAAACTACCCAAGCAAAATATGAGGTGCTGTTCTTCCAATTTACGGTGGGCCTCACTCTGGCCATAAAGGAGGCCCAACACAGAAAGGTCAGATTTGGAATGGGAGGGGGAGTTGAAGTGCTGAGCCACTGGGAGATCAGGTGGTTCCCTGAGCAGACTGCCCAGCTTGTCTGGCAAAATGCCTCATCGCCAGAACTCACCAACAAGCACCAAGACCTGGCTTGGCTGGCGGTGAAGGGAGCCCTCCCAATCATAGAAACATAGAAATATAGGTGCAGGAGTAGGCCATTCGGCCCTTCGGGCCTGCACCGCCATTCAATGTGATCATGGCTGATCATCCAACTCAGTATCCCGTACCTGCCTTCTCTCCATACCCCCTGATCCCTTTCAGATCCTTCAGATCTGATCCTTTCAGATCCTTCAGATCAATCAGATCCTTTCTGCACTGTCGGAACCTCACTGCCAGCGCACGCTGCCCTCGGGACGGCTGCTATGGAGAGGAGATGGTTGCCCACCTCTTTGCAGAGTGTGGATTTGCCCAAAGAGTCTGGAGAAAAATGCAAGGGTCCCTGGTCCGCTTTATTCCAAACAGCTCCGTCACAGAGGACTCTGTGATTTACGGACTGTTCCCAGGGACACATTCAGAGTCTGACATCAAGTGCTGCTGGAGGGTCATCAACTCGGTGAAAGACGCTCTCTGGTCTGCCCGAGTGTTGTTCACCACCCAGCAGAGTGAGATGTCCGTTGGGGAATGTTGCCCACTGCAGACTGCAGAAGTACGTGCTGAGGGACGCACTGAAGCTCGGTGCAGCCAATGCCAAGGCTCGGTGGGGGAGGGCCACAGTCTAAGGTACTTCCGCTGCTCGACATGGGGGGGCACGGTATGGTGGAGACGCCCCTCAAAATAAGGGAAGGTATCCCATGCCGGGGGGCCACATGAGTGGCACGGGTGGGGGATCGATTCGCGAAATTTGAGAAATGTGTATACACTCTATGGAACAATTTGTATAGCCTCCGAAAATGTCAGATGGATTTTTCGCACAGTTGATGTATTGTATATATTTATTACTTGAATAAAGTCTATTTTGAAATAAAAAATTGCGAACCGAGCAGAGGTGTTGGGCGAAGTGATCGGCAAGCCTACGCTTGGTCTCACCGATGTAGAGCAGCTGACATCTAGAGCAGCGGATGCAATAGATAAGGTTGGAGGAGGTGTAGGTGAGCCTCTGCTGCACCTGGAAAGACTGCTTGGGTCCTTGAATGGAGTCAAGGGGGGCAAAGTGACAAATGTAGCATTTCCTGTGGTTGCAAGGGAAAGTGCCAGGAGAGGGGGTGGTTTGGGTGGGAAGGGACAAATTGACCAGGGAGTTACAGAGGGAACGGTCTTGCTTTTTGGGAAGTCTACCCGATCTCTTGCCCGGAGTAGGTGAATTGAGGACCAGAGGACGTAGGTTTAAGGTAATGGGCAAAAGATTTAAAATGAATCTGAGGGGTAACCTTTTCACACAAAGGGTGGTGGGTGTATGGAACAAGCTGCCACAGGAGGTAGTTCGGGCTGGGAATATCCCGACGTTTCAGAAATAATTAGACAAGTACATGGATAGGACAGGTTTGGAGGGATATGGACCAAGCGGGGCAGGTGGGACTAGTGTATCTGGGACTCGTTGGCTGGTGTAGGCAAGTTGGGCCAAAGGGCCTGTTTCCACGCTGTATCTCTCTGTGAGTCTATGTATGCCTCTATGACTCTAATCACATGTCTAATTTTTTACATGCAAATGCAGGCACATGTATCCCACAAATGTTAAGTGTACCTGTTGAAGGTTATAGCGCAATTAATGAAAACTAGTGCTAAATTCAGCAAAGGTTGATCTTGTCCACCATCTGCAAACTCCTTGGTGTCTCCTCTAGATTTTCCGTAACAGTAAAGACAAGACAGTAAAGACAAAGAAAAACATTCTTTTGGTAAACAAACAAGTGTTTGTATCTGCTCTGTTTTATTAGAAAATATGTTGGGCAAAACCCACTTATAGCATATGAGCTCATGTATTGAATTCCATCGTTTTAAAGGTATTATTAAGTGGTTTATTAAACAAGTTGGGATTTTATTTTTAGCTGCTGGGCACATTAAATAGTGGTGGCTGTACCCAAACCCTAAAGAAAATTACAATAACAGTTTTGTGCTGCATCAAATGGGCTCTTTATACTTTGTGTTTTTATGTTAGCCAGTCTGGTTACGCACTTCTCGTATGGTTCTGCAAACAGTATATTTTTGTTGTCACCCCCGCTATATACAGGCACAAAAAACATTCTCGCTTGTCTTTATGTTTCTGATGCCTTGAAGATAGCGCTGCTTATTTATCATAATTTGGAAGCAATCCAGTATTCTTAACCAATAATGTTTATTTAACTGCATTTGCGGTGATTTAAAACATTGTGCGAAAAATAAATGTTCATGACTTATCGTTGTAGAGTGTATTGGTTTCAAAACAGCTTTTTTACTTATTAGTTGAATGAGATTTGAATTACTATTTTGCATTATGTACACAATAGCAGCAAGATGGAAAGTTTACCTCTGTTCGCTTTAGATCAGTTGAATGTGCGATGCAGTACGTGGCTGGCAGTATATGTGAGGGAGTGCTTGTGTATTCTGAAGCATGGAAGGCTGTAATCTGGAATAGTACACTGCTGTGAAAGAACGCTTAGTTGGTTGAATGGATAATTTACAGCCCTGTCTTCATCCGTGTGGAATAAAATAAACTTGCTCTTGATATATTCAGTGCCAAGGCTTCAGGTTGCAATAACTGTGAATAGGGTTCCATTAAGTAAAGCCGTTTCTACACAAATACCTTGCTTGTGAACAATGGCGTAAAGGCCTTTCTTGCTTACCCTCTCCAAAATAGTGCAGTCTGAGGGTAGACTTCAAGGATTAGCTAAGAACAGCAATCGGCAAGCGAGAGAAAATAAACTGTTTGCTACTTAAGAGTCAACTGTGGTCAGTTTAAGTAGCGTAATAAAGTACTACTGCTATTTTCAGGAGGTAGAGAATATGGCTTTCTTTGTGTAAACAAATATTCAGCATCCGTGTGGGGTTACGGTGGCATAACGGTAGAGGTGCCTTACAGCGCAAGAGACCCAGGTTCCATCCTGACCATGTATCTATACACTGTAAATGGCTCGATTGTAATCATGTATTGTGTTTCTGGTGACTGGATAGCACGCAATTAAAGCTTTTCATTGCACCTCAGTACACGTGACAATAAACCAAACTGATTACGGGTGCTGTCTGTACGGAGTTTGTATGTTCTCCCTGTGACCGCATAGGTTTTCTCCGGGTGCTTCCACATGATCAGCCATGATCACATTGAATGGCGGGGCTGCCTCAAAGGGCCGAATGGCCTACTCCCGCACCTCTTGTCTATTGCGTCGGTTTCTACCCACACTTCACAGATGTACAGGTTTGTAGGCTAATTGGCTTGGTAAAATTGTAAAATGTCCCTAGTGTGCGTAGGATCGTGTTAGTGTGCGGGGATCGCTGGTCGGCGCAGTCTTGGTGGTCCGAAGGGACTCTTTCCGCTTGTGTCTCTAAACTAAAAAAAATAAGCTAAATCTATTGAATATTGGTATTTAGCAGAACACTGATAATGTCTCTAACATTTTCAGACATTGTGAGATAAAAATGATACGATGTTGAACAGAACAAACTATACCATAGAGCGTCAGGTTCTCCATTAGACTATCTTGCATACTGATTTGCCTCCTTTTGCTCTGGTATTTTATTTAATTCACATGTTTAATCGATAACGTTTTTTAATTAATGTTTAATGTTTTAGGTGTCATTCCTAACTGTCACTGGATGTCATGTTGTCACTTGCGGCCGGAGCACCAAGGCAAATTCCTTGTATGTGAATACTTGGCCAATAAACTTATTCATTTATATCAGTTGGAGGTACTATTGTTTACCCCAGGGTTTGTGACTTGAGTAACTGAGAACCCAGTCTAAGAACTTAGACGGAAACCGACAACCAAATATTTCCTTAGACTTCTTCCTATTTTAGACTAAATTGTTGAAATCCAATTATTTGCATCATTTTCCAATACACAGAAAATAGTCCAGTGGTGCACAAAGAAGGAGCTTGCAGTGAACAATTTTCCACTCTTATGTACCTTCTGTATAACAAGAGGGTCAAGCTGAGCTAGTGTAGCTTAGTTACTTAGTTTAGTTTATTGTCACATATACCGGAGTACGGTGAAAAGCTTTTGTTGCTTGCGAACCAGTCTCCTGCAAAGACAACACATGATAATACAATTGAGCCATCGAGTATACAGAAAAACTTGATAAAAGGAATAATGTTTAGTGCTAGATAGTCCAGTAATGTCTGATTACAGATAGTGCGAGGGTTCCAATGAGATAGATGGTAGCTCAGGACCACTCTCTGCTAGTTGATAGAGTGGTTCAGTTGCCTGATGACAACTGGGAAGACACTGTTCCTGAATCTGGAGGTATGTGTTTCATACTTCCATACTTCTTGCCTAATGGGAGAGGAGGGAGTGACCAGGGTGAGACCCATGCTTGACTCGTTCAGCATTTTGATTGTTAAAACAGTAACACTTGACCCTTGCACTAAGGTAATGTGCAAGCACATGTGGAAATACACTCACACTGGCCTTTAAGAACACAGGCAAGGTTCAACAAGGAACTGCAGATGCTGGTTCACAAAACAAGGAGACAAAGTGCTGGAGTAACTGTGGGGTGGGGGTGGGGGCGAAGTAAGCTGGAAAGGAAGAGGGTCGGAACAAAGCCTGGCAAGCGAGAGGTAGATACGGTTTAGGGGTAGAGGATGAGGTTTAATAGGCAGGTGGTTGGACAAAGGCCGGAGATGAAATGGCAAAAGGTGTGAGATAGGATAGAAATAGTGCCAATTGTTGATGCCAGGGGAAGGAACGTATGTAGAAGAGGAGAAATGGGTACATATTCAGGTGGGACATGGGATGAGGGGATTGAGATGATTCACAGTCCCCTCCATAATGTTTGGGACTAAGACCCATCATTTATTTATTTGCCTCTGTACTCCACAATTTGAGATTTGTAATAGAAAAAAACTCACATGTGGTCAAAGTGCAACCTGTTCATCTATTTTTGCGGCTAACCAGTGGTTTGCATCTTGCAGTGTAGCCTCTGTATTTCTGTTCATGAAGTCTTCTGTGAACAGTGGTCATTGACAAATCCACACCTGACTCCTGAAGAGTGTTTCTGATCTGTCGGACAGGTGTTTGGGGATTTATCATTATTATAGAGAGAATTCTTCTGTCATCAGCTGTGGATGTCTTCCTTGGCCTGCCAGTCCCTTTGTGATTAGTAAGCTCACCAGTGTTCTCTTTCTTCTTAGTCATGTCCCGAACAGTTGATTTTGGTAAGCCTAAGGTTTGGCTGATGTCTGTAAGTTTTATTCTTGTTCCACAGTCTCATAATGGCTTCTTTGACTTTCATTGGCACAACTTTGGTCCTCATGCTGATAAACAGCTATAAAAGTTTCCAAAGGTGATGGAAAGACTAGGTGCTGAGAGCTCCCTTATACCCACACGAAGGAGGCAATTAAACACACCTGAGTAATTACAAACACCTGTAACTACAAAAGCCATGTGTCCCAAACAATATGGTGCCCTGATATTGGGGGGGGGGGGGGGGGACGACTATGTATAAACACAGCTGTAATATCTACATGGTGAAACCAAAATGTATAAAAATACCCTTTAATAAAATCTGACAATGTGCACTTTAACCACACGTGATTTTTTTATATTACAAATCTCAAATTGTGGAGTACAAAGGCAAATAAATAAATTATGGGTCTTTGTCCCAAACATTATGGAGGGCACTGTACCTAGATTGGAGAATTCAATGTTAACAAACCTCAAAATTTACCTTCTTCGGACTGATTGTAGTGGGAGAGAAGAAAGTGAGAAGAGGGTAGAGGCATGACACAGTGTGGCGTACAATAGCTGAACACAGGTGAGAGGGGTTTTTTGATAGGGTTTTTATGATAACAGAGCGCGTGAGACAGCGTGAAGAGTTGCGAAATGCGAAGCTCGAGGGAGGAAAGTAGCTGGAGCGGAGGGGGATGGGAGAAATAGGGGCATGGTGGAGGAAGGGGGTGTGGAAGATAAAAGGGGGGGGGGGTTATTTGGAGGTTACCTAATTGTAGAATTCAATGTTCATACCGATGGGTTGGTAACCCAAGCAGATTATGAAGTGCTGCTCCTCCAGTCTGCATGTGGCCTCACTCTGGCCAGGACAGAACGGTCAGTATGGGACTGGGAAGTGGTTAAAATGGTTAGCAACCAGGAGATCAGAAGGTTTCAGCAAAATGGTCGGCAAGTCTTGTTGATGTACAGGAGGCCACTTTGGAGAAATCCGGATGCAGTAAATGAGGTTAGAGTGGGTGCACGTGAACCTCTTTGCCTCACCTGAAGGACTGCTGGCTAGGGGCAGGAGAGGAGGTATAGGAACAGGTGTTACAGGTGAAAGGTGAGGACAGAGTCTTGTTCACTCTGAGGCGAGGTGGAGCGAGAGTTGAACCACGGGACACAGATGAGACGCTGGCAAAGGATCCATCTAAAACAGAAGGGGAGAAACCATGCTTATAAACTGATTATCAGCAGAACCACTAGATGGCAGTGTTTAACAGTAAATGGCACTGGCATTTCACATTATATGTTTTAGAATCAAAGTGAGAGAAGCACAGGGACGGGCCTTTCAGTCCACCAAGTCTGCACCAAACATCAAGCACTCCCCCCCTCCTTTACACTAATCCTATATTACTCACCATTTTTGATCACATTCTCATTAGATCCCCTCAGATACTACCGCTCACCCACATACTGGGGGAAGTTTTCAGTGACGAGTTAACCCGCCAACCCTCAGGTCTGGGATGTTGAAGCAAACCGGAGAAACTTGGGGGAGAACCATGTGGTAACGGAGAATGTTGACTGTGATCGTTTGAAGTCAGGATTGAAACCAGGTCCTTCGTGCTGTGAGGCAGCAGCTTTATCATAGAAACATAGAAAATAGGTGCAGGAGGAGGCCATTCGGCCCTTCGAGCCAGCACCGCCATTCATTGTGATCATGGCTGATCGTCCGCTATCAATAACCCGTGCCTACCTTCTCCCCATATCCCTTGACTCCAGTAGCCCCTAGAGCTCTATCCAACTCTCTCTTAAATCCATCCAGTGATTTGGCCTCCACTGCCCTCTGGCAGGGAATTCCATAAATTCACAACTCTCTGGGTGAAAAGCTTTTTTCTCACCTCCGTCTTAAATGACCTCCCCTTTATTCTAAGACTGTGGCCCCTGGTTCTGGACTCGCCCAACATTGGGAACATTTTTCCTGCATCTAGCTTGTCCAGTCCTTTTATAATTTTATATAATCTGCACCACTCCTATTTTCGCTGAATTTCAATCTTTGGAAATAATCATTGCAGCAGTCAATTTAAAAGGCAGTGAAGCCGCTTAAAAGAAGATCAGGTATAACTTGATTTTAAAATCTAGGGTTTGATAAACATAATTTATGGAACATTGAGCAAAACGCCAAATGCTGGAGTAACTCAGCTGATCAGGCGATGTTTAGGTCAGGACTCTGAAGAAGGGTCCTGACCCAAAAGGTTGCCTAACCATTCCTTGCTCAGACGCTGCTTTACCAGCTGAGTTACTCCAGCACATCGTGTTTTGGAATGTTTTGTAGATCTTTTAAACCAGAAGATGGCAGTGGCAAACAAGAAATGATCGTCGTTCGAAAGCAGTGTTTGTTTTTTTTTCCTATAAATTTACATATTCTGGATTTTTTGCATACATCAGCAAATAAAAGTTGAATTGCTAAAGCACTGAAAATGCAAATTTTAATTTAGGCAAGAGATTAACTTTGGGCAAAAATTTGTGGAACAGAAATGAATTTGTGGGTTGACTGAAAAGATCAACTATTGGCGGAATATGGGGCTAAGTATTAAAGTTTTAAATTGATGTGTGTGGCTCATTTGGTGAAAATGCTGGGGGATATTGATGACATTGATAAGGAGGATTTGAGAAAACCAGTAAGGGAATGCAGACTGTTCTGGTTCACGAAAGCGTGGTGCAGATGTTAGCTGATGGAAATGATCATATCCAAATAAAGCTAAATGATGGCAAGGGAGCAGTGTTACGCTGCATATCTTTGTGTCCAATGAGAAGTGCTTGCGTTCCTCCTGACCCACTATTTACTCGTATTCGCTGAGGTAAACTGGCAAGGTGGCTTGCGACAGTTAAAAGTTATTGATTGTGTCCGCAGTGATTTTTTTTATTTAGAAAAATCAACCCTTTTGGGAAGAGATGAGGACTGGGACAATAGAAATCTAGTAGTGCAGAGAGATACATATGGTATGTATGTTGTCTGTACACACAACCTGATGGAAATACCAATTTTATGGCCGGCAGTGCCTTGCATCCAGATATAACACTTTAATTAAGGTTGGTTTTAGGACTGTGTCATATTATTAATGGACTATTTATTCATAATGTGACATCTACTACCTTGTTTTGAATTGTAAACAGTGTATGATCGCATAATTTTTTTTGAAGGCTGCTTTAGAATTCGGACACAATGATCGATGTTATTTCATTAAAACCTGAATGCTGTGTAATAAATAAGCCACAGACCATTTTATCTGTATAGGTAGATCTTAAAAGGATTGATTCCAGCTGTTTCTCATGACACTGCCGTCAGTTGCTTTTCTTGATGCTTTACTTACAATACATTTTTTTCTCAAAAGGCTTAAAAACACACAGAAAGTAACGTTGATACTTCTAATGAAGTGACAGAAACTGAAAGTGAAAACTTGTAGGATTAAGAACAGCTGAGGCTGTTTATTTCTGCGTAACATAGCTCATTTTGAATCAAAGACGACACTGTTGTTAAAAGAAGCACGTTTCCTTCGTGGCATAAGGGCCACGGACTTTATTGCATCGTATTGAGGGATAATTACTTTGGAGATAAATACCACAACTGTTCAATTTATTATTCAATATTGTTCAAGGATGAGGGACTTCAGTGATGTAGACGGACTGGAAAACAGGGTTGTAATCCTTGCGACAGAGATTGAGGAGAGATCTGATAGACACATTCAAAACCATGAAGTGTATAGGGAGAGTGGATAGAAAATCATTTCCATTAACGGTTAGTACCAAATAGATTTTGTTAGCAATGTACATGACTTGGATTTTCTAAAATTGCAGGTGTTGCAATGCTTGGAAGCAGTGAGTTTAGTTTAGTAATACAGCTCTGAAACAGGCCCTTCGGCCCACTGACTCTGTGCTGACCAGTGATCCCCACTTAATAACACACACACACACACACACACACACACACACACACACACACACACACACACACACACACACACACACACGCACACGACAATTTACAATTTTACCAAGCCAATTAACTGACAAACCTGTCTATACATCTTTGGAGTGTGGGAGGAAACCCGAGATCCCAGAGGAAACCCACGCAGGTCACATGGAGAACGTACAAACTCCGTACAGACAGGACCTGTAGTGAGGATCAAACCAGAGTCTCTGGTGCTGTCAGGTGGCCATGCCGCCCAAATTATGAGGATACCAATTGACTCTAAGAAGATATAGATAGCTGACGGAAATGGCTTTTAGTAATATTTAAAAGAAAAGTATCGTGTGCAGTTTTGGTCTACAAATTTGATGAAGGACATTCTTGCTATTGAGGGAGTGCAGTGTAGGTTCACGAGGTTAATTTGCGGGATGGCGGGACTGTCATATGTTGAAAAAATGGAGCGACTGGGCTTGTATACACTGGAATTTAGAAGGGCCAGACGGGATCTTATTGAAACACATAAGATTATTAAGGGATTGGACACACTAGAGGCAGGAAACATATTCCCGATGTTGGGGGAATCCAGAACCAGGGGCCACAGTTTAAGAGTAAGGGGTAGGCCATTTAGAACGGAGATGAGAAAAAGGTTTTTCACCCAGAGAGTTGTAAATCTGTGGAATTTTATGCCTCAGAAGGCAGTGGAGGCCAATTCTCTGGATGTTTTCAAGAGTGAGTTAGATGGAGCTCTTAAAGGTAGCGGAGTCAATGGATATAATGATTGAAAGGGATAAAGATTGTGGATGATCAGCCATGATCACATTGAATGGCGGTGCTGGCTCGAAGGGCGGAATGACCTACTCCTGCACCTATTGTTTATTCTGTTAGATTAGCAAATACAGTATAAAATTCTTCTTTACTAGAACGCAATGTATTGGAATAACACAGTGAGTCAGGCAACCCGCTGAGTTACTCCAATGCTTTGCATTCTGTGCTTTCTGAGCAAGATCCCTGCATCTGCAGTTCCTTCTGCCTCTGTAAAATTATTGTAGCCTAGTGCCCTCTTTGCAATTTATCAGCAGATTTGGAAATCGTATCTGCGAGTCATCTTAAGAAATTGTAAGGTTGAAGCATTCCCAATGGCAATTCATGAATTGCCATTTAATTGTAATGTGTTTTTGTTGATAGCTGTTATAGTGACTTCAGGAACTGGTGAATGCCAAGTGCAAATGGCAGCGGAGTGCTCCATCTCCAACGCTGCTCACCCACTGGCCTTGTCAAGCAACACTTCACTTGTGGTCGATGTGAATTCCACCATGAGCCCTCCCACTACTTTAGAATGCACAGATGTAGGGTAGAAGCAAGTTATCGCCAGCCCTGCGGCACTGTCTGACAGGAGGTTCAGTGACTCATGTTCTGGTGTTGTTGGCGAACCTGGATACAAGATTTTGTTTTCCTTCACGTATATAAGTTGAATACAATGAATAGTTGTTACCACACCATTCGTCATAGCCTGCCAATTTGGACATAATTTCCTCTTCCCACACTGCAAAACAGCTCATGTCACAACAAGGTCATAACCCGTGGAGAACTCAGCAGGACAGTCATAATCCATCGAGAACATGGATAGGTGACGTTTCGGGTGCTCCGACCTGAGATGTTTGTGTTCTGACCCGAAATGTCATCTATTCATGTTCTCCTGGGATTCTGGCTGACCCGCTGAGTAACTCCAGCATTTTGTCTTTACTGGGTAAGCCAGCACCTGCAATTCCTTGTTTCCACGTTTATAAGTCATAGGAGCAGAATTTGGCTTTTTGGTCCAGCGAGCCTACTCCATCATTCAATAATGGCTGATCTATCTTTCCTTCTCAACCCCATTTTTCTTATAATTAAGAACCTTAAATTCTCAGCTTTCAAAATAACCAATGACTAGGCCTCCACAGCCGTCTGTGGCAATGAATTCCACAGATTCGCCACGCTCCGGCTATAGAAATTCCTCCTCATTGCCTTTCTAAAGTTAAGTTACTTTATGCTGGGACTGCCCTCAAGAATTTATTTTCAGTTCTACGGTATAAATGCTGTCCTCGTTTAAGGGATACCTGGAATTTTTTAATTAAATAAGTACATTATGGACATTTCTCTTCACTAGTTACAACTTAAAAATTAGGTCAGATGAAGGGATGTTATTCTTGAACCTGGTGGTCACAGTTTTTCAGGATCCTGTACTTCCTGATGGTAGGAGTAAAATGACAGCATTGCAAAGCTGCCGTGGGCCTTTGACGATATTGGCTCCCTTTGAGGAAGTGCCCCTGATAGATCTTCACCAGTGTTTTAAATATAATAAAAGCCGTGCATTCACAATGTCATTCTTTTCCTCGGGCTTAGTAGATTTGCAAAGAATGTACTGCACAGGAATGCATCGTCTCGACCCGAAACGTCACGCATTCCTTCTCTCCAGAGATGCTGCCTGTCCCGCTGAGTTACTCCAGCATTTTGTGTCTACGGTTTAAACTAGCATCTGTAGTTCCTTCCTACACATTTAGACTGCTTTTGAAAATGCTCTACAACTGCTCAAATGTTTTTAAAAATGTAGTCACCAACATGTGGAGAATATAGTCAAGCGTACACAGCAGTTTACTGGAGTGAGACTGTTAGTCCTGCCATAGTGGACATTCCACTGACTAGGTCACATCTTCCAAAAGTGTGGATTATGTAAATCCATGCAAATCATATGATCATCTTAATTCAGCTACCCCAACCATACTAATGTTCTGATACCTGGTGTTAAGCTACATAGAGTCTTACAGTCCTTCGACCCAACTTGCCCACACTGGCCAACATGTCCCATCTACCACCTACCTGCGTTTGGCCCATATCCCTCCAAACCTGTCCTATCCATGTACCTCTCTAAATGTTTCTTAAACGTTGTGATAGTCCCAGCCTTGACTGGCAGCTCTTTCCATACACTTTCCACCCTTTGCATGACAAAGTTATGTCGTCTGGTTCTCAATTTCACTGCTCTGGGCAAGAATTTTGAATTCACTTGTTGCCTTCTCAATTTTCTCGTAAAGCAGAGCAGCATGAGAACTTCTGGTTTATAGGAATGATGACAAGAGCATCTTGAATATTTTCATTTATGCCCTTTAACCAAGAGACGGGAACCAACTGGCTCCTCGCGGTTTGTCACTTTTTATTGCCACCATGATCCTCATTTTGTTTATATTTTGAGGAATCTGTCTCCCTGATTAAATATTTGTTTTCTTTAATGTCTGACATGCCATGTCTGAACATTAACATCTCTGGTGGAAAGCAATCATTTAAACTCTCCTTCATTTCTAATACCAGTTGTTGTTATTCAAAGGGCCCACATTACCCTTGATCACTGTTTTAGTTGATATAATTGTATTTTGTTTTGATATTTCTTAGGATTCCTGTTTGATTCTGGTAGTATACACTGTAAATAGCTTGATTGTAATCCTGTATTGTCTTTCCGCTGACTGGTTGGCATGCAACAAAAGCTTTTCACTACCTCAATACACATAACAATAATCTAAACAAACTAAACTAGCTTGCTGGCTGCATTGTCACTGTATTATCTATCTCTTCTAGTCACAAGGATCTGTACTAGTTATTTTTTTGTCTATGTACAGATTGTGTGCCATGTCCCTTTAGTTATCCATGGCTCAATAATAAAGCACAAGTTCTTCTTTCACATGAAATTCCTCTTGAATAAGATCTACATATCTCTTCTTTTACTCAATGGAAAGTTGGAGGGGTGGTCTGTATCCCATGGCATCGAAGCAAGCCTTTCCTAAAACTGAATGAGCAGTTGATTTGTTTAGTTTCGAGATACAGCACGGAAACGGGGCCCTTCGGCACACCGAGTCTGCGCCGACCAGCCATCCCCGTTCATTAGCACCGTCCCACACATTAGGGACAATTTACAATTTTTTTTACCAAAGCCAATTAACTTACAAATCTGTATGTCTTTCGAGTGTGGGAGGAAAACGGAGCACCCGGGGAAAACCCACACGATCACAGGGAGAACGTACAAACTCTGTTCAGACAGCTCCAACCAGGATTGAACCCGACCTGTTTATTCAGATAGTCGTGGTTTACTTGTGAATATTAAAACTTCCTATTAAAATCACCGTGTCTTTGCTCTGCAATTTGTTCAAGATCTGCATTTTGCATTAAGCCATATCGAGGCTAGTAAAAGTGGCCCACACACATCTCCAACTGGAGTTGACAATCCTTTTCTGTTCTTAATTCTACCTGTAGGATCTCCACTCTGCATATCTTTTGTAATATTTTCTTTCATCACTGATGTTAATGCATTTAGTTTCCAACCCTGTTTGCATCCAATTCGCAAAGATGTTTGCAATGTATTCCTCTCAGTTGAATTTGTACCTGTTATTTGACTGTGTCGGTTGATATTGTGTATGTATAAAGAGCCTTCATGTGGTCCATACTCTCTAACCCACCCTCTGCATTTTTGAATCATATTTATTATTAATCTCTGCCTGCATGTAATCCATATGCCTCTTTTCTCTGCCAATCAAAAAGCCTCATATATGCCACTATGGTATCTGTCTCTATCACAACTGCCTCTATCACCATCTCTGGTAGTGTATTCAAGGCATCCACCATTCTCTGTGCAAAAAAAAAAAACTTGTTCGGCACATCCCCATTAAACTCTGTCTTTCTCACCTTATAGCGATGCCCTCTAGTCTTTGATATTTCCACCCTGGGGAAAAAAAAGTAGCATTTAACCTTTGGTGGACACAAAATGCTGGAGTAACAGCAGGGCAGGCAGCATCTCTGGAGAGAAGGAATGGGTAACGTTTTGGGTCGAGACCCTTCTTCAGAATTTCGTGTCTACCTTTGATTTAAACTAGCATCTGCAGTTCTTTCCTACATAGTATAATAACTTTTGATACAAATTTACCCCTTTTGCTAATCTTTGATCAACTTTCTTACTTTCTCCATCTAGTTCATAAGTCATGGGAGCAGAATTAGGCCATTCGGCCCATCGAGTCTACTCTGCCATTCAAACATGGTTGATCTATCTTTTCCTCTCAACCCCATGTTCCTGCCTTCTCCCCGTAACATTTGACACACTTACTAATCAAGAACCTGTTAATCTCTGCATTAAAAGTACCCATTGATGGCCATCATAGCTATCTGGCAAAGGATTCCACAGATTCACCACCCTCTGACTAAAGAGATTTCTCCGCATATCCTTTCTGAAGGTATGTCCTTTTATTCTGAGGCTGTGCCCTCTGGTTCTAGACTCTCACGAGTGGAACCATCCTCTCCGCATCTACTCTATCCAGGCCTTTCATTCTTCGGTAAGTTTCAATTATGTCTCCCCTCATCCTTGTAAACCAGCAAGTACAGGCCAAAAGTTGTCATAAGCTCATCATGTTTGAACCCAATCATCCCCGGGATTATTCTTGTCTTGTTGCATTCATGAAATGTGGAAGAGTAAGGGGTCTTAAAAGGCATTGTATAAGTGGAAGTTTGAAAAATCAAACTTACGTTCCGAGATAAAAGACATAATTAGTATTGAAATTGTACAATTGGAAGATTGTAACTTGAAGTTGCTACCTTTCTGGTGATTTGCTTCATTTTCCTGTTATGAAGAGCATAAAAGTTCACATGATATTTCTGTCGAGAAATGCAGGGAATCCGTTCAATGTTTTGGCTAACTATCAACATCTATCTATCTGTTAAAGAAGGAACTGCAGATGCTGGAAAAACTCAGCGGGTGCAGCAGCATCTATGGAGCGAAGGAGATAGGCAACGTTTTGGGCCGAAACCCTTCTTCAGACTCTATCTATCAATATATTACTAAAACTCTCATCTTGTTCTCAAAACGGTACACGATAGCGCTACAGTTGTTGGACCACCTTACACACCATTGTCCTGCGGTGTGTTTTGATCAAGTTTTGTTCAGATTGGTGGTTTATTTTACGTTATTCACATTTTAAACTTCAAAAATTAAACTTCTCACAAAAAAATCCAATTCCCTTGCCCTGCCCCTGCCTGTTACAATGTTACAAAGACAAGACACCGAGTCCTGTCATTTGAAACATTTTAACGGGCAGGGGCAGGGCAAGGAAATTTTTTTTTTTTAAATTTAAAAAGAGGGAGGGTGAAGAAGTGAGGGAGGGAGTGCTAGGGGATGAGGGGAAATTAGCCGCGTCTGCGCAGTTGGGGGCTATGAGTGAGTGGTGGAATATTGCGTTGGGGGAACGGGTGAGTGGTGGAAAATTGCGTTGGGGGAATGGGACCCGATGGGTCCCACTTGGTCTAGTATACTAACTAATCAGAGGAATTGGCCAGGTATGTGCACGGTTAATAGTTCCTTGTATTATAAATGCTGCTTGAATTGCTGAGTATTTCCAGCATTTTTCCTCCTTCCTGCAGATGCTGGGAATCTGAAATGTCTTTTTGTTTGAATCATTATTTTATTTGCTGTGGATGAGGTCTTCCTTTGCACATAGAAGCTGCTGTTCGTTCTAAAGAGAATGGTGACTGCATTTCATTCGTAATTCATTCTTCCTGTGCAAATGTTGGCGGGTGCATCCATCCATGGAACAGCAACTTTCTTTTGTGCTTTAGTGTGAAGTAGGCAGGTGGGAACCATAAAAACTGCACTGAACGTGAAACTCCTTGGGTAGTCCCTTGCTACCAAGATGATTTGCTTCCATTTCTGTTATGAGTTGGCTGAAGGGACCAATCTTCTGCACATGGGGCAGTAAATATCTGACAAGACAGTTTGGAGAGAAGGAATGGGTGACGTTTCGGGTCGAGACCCTTCTGTAGACATCTTCAGTTCTTTCCTTCACATCCGGACAGGATAGTTTGATGGGTGGTTTTGGTGGAGGTGTGTTGCTACCACCATTTACATTGGATACCAGTATGTTCTTCACAAATGGACTCTAGGTCCCCCCAAACTGCATCCTGAGTGCTCTGTTGATACTGGTTGATTACTGTCACATTTACCGAGTTAAAGCGATAAACCATTTCTACATGCTACTTAGTCCAATCACACAAGTACATTAGGCCGTGCAAAATAGAAAATAAACAGAGTGCAGAATGAAGGGTGACAGCTACAAGGAAAGTTCTAAGGCATTCGGGAAAATTTGCCATGTCAGTGAAGAATCTCTCAAACTTTTTCTGACACAAGGCATCTCTGCCTGGTACGGGAGCTACTCTGCTCTCGACCAACAGAACCGGCAGAGAGTGGTGAACCCAGCCCAGTCCATAGTTCTAGGAGCAGAATTAGGCCATTCGGCCCATCAAGTCTACTCCGTCGTTCAATCATGGCTGATCTATCTTACCCTCTCAACCCCATTCTTCTGCTTTCTCCCCATAACCCTTGAGTACTGACTAATCAAGAATCTGTCAATTTCCACCTTAAAATTATCTATCGACTTGGCTTCCACAACAGTCTGTGGCAATGAATTCCACGTACGTGGTCCATCACAGTCCTGGTCAGTTACCTCCATCTTGTCCACCTTAACAGTGCGTTGCATCAGGAAGGCTGGAAGTATCATTAAGGATACGTGTCACTCCGACCATTTCCTTTTCTCTACCTTCTTGGAAATGATGCAGGAGCTTGAAAGCTCAGTTATCCAGACTTAAAGAACCGACCCCACGACCAAATGCGGACTAGCTTAGATGGAGCATCTTTGACAGCATGGACGAGGTGGACTGAAGGGCCTGTTTCCGTGCTGTATGACTCTCATGTGAGCGGGTAATCGATGGTCGATGTGGAATCGGTGGGTTGAAAGGATGTTCAATGCTGCATCTATAAATTAAAAAACAATTAAACTTATCAGACTCTTGAATCAGTTACCTCTTTCTTTCACACCCCATTCCTGGAGGTGCTGCCCTATACTCTTACTTTTAACCCTATTTCATTTGGTTATTACATTATTGTACTTTTGCATTATGGAATTTTTTGCACTGTAATCTTGCACCAATCTGATGTTTGTCGTTGTTTTCATTATTGCATTGATCATTGCTGTGTATTTACTGTTTCATGTGAACAAAGAATTTGATTGCACCCTGGTATACAGTATATGACAAACTAATCTGATCTCACCTGAGATGACTAAGAACAACCGACAAGATCGATGAGGGTAGGCAAAGGATATGCATCCATGGATTTTAGTAAAGTATTTGATAAAGTCACCCATGGCTGGCTGATCCAGAAGATTAAGATGCACTTGATTCACAGTGACTTTGTCGTTTGGATTCAGAACTGCTGATAGACGACAAAGGATTGTGGTGGAAGAGTGTTATTCTAGCTGGAGGCTTATGAACAGTGGAGTTCTGCAGGGATCTGTGCTTTGTTGTGATGTGTGTGCATGTGGATAGATTGGTTAGTAAGTTTGTAGATTTTAGAGATACAGCGCGGAACAGGCTCTTCGGCCCACCGAGTTCGCGCCGACCAGCGATCACCCCGTACACTCGCACTATCCTACACGCTATGGACAATTTATAATTTTACCAAAGCCAATTAACCTACAAACCTGTACGTCTTTGGAATAAGGGAGGAAACCGGAGCACCCCAGAGGAAACCCACGCAGTCACAGGAAGAATATACGAACTCCTTACAAATAGCACCCATAGTTAGGATCAAATCTGGGTCTCTGGCGCTGTAAGGAAGCTACTCTGCCACTATGCCCCTGCGCAGCCTTAAATTGTCCCCAAGATTGTTGGAGTCGCGGACTGCGAGGAAGGCTGTCAAAGTATGCAGCGGGATATAGAGCAGCTATAGAAATGGGTGAAGAAATGACGGGGAAAATATATAGATAATGGTAAGAACCTCAATTGCAATGATGTACAGAGGGATCTTGGGGTCCAAGTCCATAGCTCCACATTAGGGTGGTAAAGACAACATTATGGTATGTTTGCCTTCATTCATTGAAGCATTGAGTAAAGAGGCAGAAAGCCATGATGCAGCTTTATAAGACTTTGATTAGGCTGCATTTGAATTATTGAATGCAGTTCTGGTTGCCCCATTACAGGAAGAATATGTAGGCTTTGGAGAGAGTTCAGATGCACGTTACCAGATTGCTGCCTGGATTCGGGGATATTAGCTGCAAGGAGAGTTTTGACAGCCTTGAATTGTTCTCTCTGGAGAGTTAGAGGTTGAGAAGAGACTGTAGGGCCTTCACGCCCATGTTGGTTTGCATTCAGCCAGTCTGTCACCTTCTCGTCACGAGAATGTCCAGCCACAAGAGCTGAGTAGCAACTCCAAGGTCAGACGCACTAATTGGCCTTATCTACACACTGGTTATGATTGGTGAGAATGTATGTAAAAGGAATAAACGAGACACGTGGTGTCTGGCTCAGCTAAGTGTCGGTTGTTCTTTGCTTTCTGTCGTGGGATTCAGTAGATCCTACAGACCTAATAGAATTATATAAAGTTACGAGAAGCATATATAGGATATACAGTCAGAATTATTTCCCAGTGTAGAAATGTCAAAGGCTGGAGGAATAGGTTCAAGGTGAGAAGTGAGAGAGTCACTGTTGAAAGGAGAAGTGCGAGGCAATTATTTTAATATAGAGAGCGGTGGGTGCTTGGAACTTGCTGCCAGGGGTGTTAGTGGAGGAGGCGGATACATCAGTAGCATTTAAGAGGCTCTTAGATAGGTACATGGATTTGCAGGGATATGGATCATGTCCAGGCTGATCATGTGCAGTTTGTCTTGGTGTCACGTTTTGTACAGACATTGTGGGCCGATGGGCCTATTCCTGTGCTGTGTTCTAATATGCATATAAATTAAGTAGCTGGTATCATAGTAATAGAGTCATAGAGTGATACAGCATGGAAACAAGTCCTTCGGCACAACTTGCTCACACTGACACTAGTCTCACCTAAGATACAATACGATAAAACTTTATTTATCCCAGGAGGGAAATTGGTCTGCCATCAGTCATTGCATTAACTGCTGCAGTCTGAGTGGCTCCAGAAAATGTCATAAGGTCATGAGTGCTGGAGTAGAATTACGCCAAGTATACTCCGCCATTCAATCATGGCCGATCTATTTCTCCCTCCTAACCCCATTCTCAAATCTTCTCCCCATAACCTCTAATACCTGTACTAACCAAAAATCTATCTATCTTTACCTTAAAAATATTCACTGACGGCCTCCACAGCCTTCTGTGGCAAAGAATTCCACAGATTCATCACCCTCTGACTAAAGACATTTCTCCTTATCTCCTCCTTAAAAGAACATCCTTTAATTCTAAGGCTGTGCATGACTTTTAGTCCTAGACTCTCCCACTAGTGGACACATCCTACCCCTCTGCATCCACTCTACCCAAGCCTTTCACTTTGCTTCAATGAAGTCCCCCCTCACTCTTCTTAACATGTGCCTTGTCCACCTCCTGTGTCTAATGTTAGCCACAGCTGTGAAATTATGGCAGTGGGTCATTTTGTCATTGCCGACAAAAGTGGTTAAATAGTAGCAATGTTACAAAATTTTGAGATTTTAAAAATCAAGTCTGCAATTTATCCCATCAGATAAAGCATAAAAAGAAGTTTAATTTGACACCTAATTTACTTTCATATCTTCAGTATTAAGAAAGTTATGGCCATTTTCATACTCGGAAATGAGCATCTTGCTTCCCATTGCCTTTCAATTGACTTAACTCAAAAGCTGTGATCTGGAAAAGTTAAAAGTCCATAACATTCTTAAAAATTAAGAGAAATTAATGAAATTTTCAGTTATTATAGATTAAAGCATTCTGAAACAAATATGAAACAATCTTACTTGGATTACCTGAAATTAAAGCATATAATTAGTTAGTTATCTAATTGTAGCTAATTACAAAATTCAATGAGTAAATCTAAACATCTATCCATTTCTTAAGAAAAGATAAACTTTTTAAAAATTGCCTAAGTGTCCAAATAACATTCACACAATAATCCACAATATAACATAATTTTTAAATCTCATTTTCATGAATTTCTGGGCCAAATGGAAGGAATTTAGTGTTTTATGCCTGTAAATTAATGGCCATTTAAATCAACTAGCGAGTGGGTTTTAGTGGAATGCGGTAGATTGGAACGTTGCGGTTAGCAGTGAAGTCGGGGGGGGGAAAATACTGGGGGTTCATACATTTTTTGGGGACCCCATTTCGCAACATAAAAATATTATTAATGCCTCCCGAAAAACCAACTTTTAATATAAAAATAAAGTATTTACCTTTTTTCTCCCCTACGCAAAATGCTTCCGGTTGTCTGCGCTCACGGCTTTTGAAGGTGATTTTTAAATTACTCTAGTTAATAAATAATCTAGAGTAATTTAAAAATACCACCATTGATGAAATGTCGGAGCGATTTTTCTTCAGCAACCAAATCGCCCGACATTCATCGATTATCCAGGCCTGTGGAAAAACGGCACTTTAAGCCCGCCCCCCTCTGAAAGGCGTGAAAGTCGCGCACACGGGGAGCGGCAGAAGTGCAGCGCCGGTAAAGGTAAGTTTTGCAACATACCTATAAATAGGAGAGAAAAACATCTGGTGGGAGTAACTCTGTTTAAATTCAATGCTCTGGGATTCAATGGGAAACAGGTTTAGTTTAGAGATACAGCGTAGAAACAGGCCCTTCGGCCCACCGAGTCCACGCTCACCATCACCCTGTACACTAGCACTATTCTGCACACGATGGGCAATTTTCAACTTTGGCAAAGCCAATTAACCTACAAACCTGCACGTCTTTGGGGTGAGGTACAAAACCAAAGCACCCGGAGGAAACCCACGCGGTCATGGGAAAAATGTACAAACTACGTACAGACAATACCCAAAGTCAGATCGAACCCGGATCTCTGGCGCTGTAAGGCAGCAACGCTATCAGTGCGCCACTGTGCCACGCACATAACAGAAATTAGCGATGCTGAGGATTTTGTATGAACGGAGCCCCTTCGCAATGTGTGGGCCGCCTGTTATTGAAATATCTGTTTGAGGTTTTCAAATGATTTAAAGATAAACTGTGTAATGGTTATATTATTGTTTAATAACCAGGTGAAGTGTTCAGTAATAACTTGAAATAATTGCGTCTTATACACTGAATTTTCTATGTTGGAACTATATCATGACTTGATCCTCCCAATGTTTTAAATACAAAAGAAGGCGTGTACTCACAATGGTATTATTTTCCTTGGGATTTATTAGATTTGCATAGAATGCATAACGTAGGAGTGAATCAATCACCTCTACTAGTAAATTCCGGATTGCTTTTGTAAATCAGAAAGGTCTCGACCCAAACCCATTCCTTCTCTCCAGAGATGCTGCCTGTCCCGCTGAGTTACTCCAGCATTTTGTGTCTACTTTTGTTTTTCAGACTGCTCTACGGCTGTTCAGTTACTTTCAAAAAGGCAGTCACTAATATGTGGAAAAGCCATCAGTTTGTACACAGCAGTAAACAGGAATGCGAGACCATGAAGGTCCTGTTCCTATGCTGTATTGTTCTATGATTTATGACTATTGCAACGTTGAAGAAACATTTAGACAGGTACATGGATAGGACAGGTTTAGAGGGATATGGGCCAAAGGCAGGCAGGTGGGACTAGTTTAGGTGGGGCATGTTGGTTGGTGTGGATAAGTTGAGCCGAAGGGCCTGTTTCCACACTCTATGACTATGACTCCTTACTGCCAGTAAGAATGGATGGGATTCATAATAGATCTCCTCTGTTCCACTTTAAATATTTCTCAAAAATCTTTGTTTATCTGAGAATGAAGATTTTACCTAGTTTTAATGTCTCATCCAAAAGACGCCATCTCCTGTAACACGTCAATCTTTCAAAACTTAGTTCAAATGTTAGTCTGTAATCTCAAGTCGTAAGAATGTAATAACAAGGAGATGTTTGCAGCCCGATCAGAAGTGTCTTAATAAAGTAATTACATTTCACTGTGTCAATCTATGCGTTATTAAAACGTAAAGGTTTTAATAAAATGGCAGAAATAAATAGATAATGGGGTTGGGATAAAGATGAGAATGAGGTGATGATCATAGTGCTATATATCGGGAAACAGGGACTACCGGCCACCCTGACCACAAACGACCATCAAATGCCCATTTGCGCTAATTTTTCCCAGATGCCACTTTTGTTTCCCCCCAATTCCTATTAACTCCCCCCCGGTTCTACAACTCACCTACACTCTGGGGGAAGCTTACAGTGGTAAATCAACCAACCATCTTGCACATTTTTCGGATGCGGGAGGAAATCCACAACGTTATAGGGAGAACACACAAACTCCACACAGATATGACGGTGGCGCAGCGGTAGAGTTGCTGCCTTACAGTGATAGAGACCCGTAGTCCGATCCTGATTACGGGTGCTGTCTGTACGGAGTTTGTACGTTCCCCTCGTGAATGCGTGGGTTTTCTCCGTGATCTTCCGTTTCCTTCCACACTACAAAGACGTACAGGTTTGTAGGTTAATAAGAAGTAGGTTAATAAAAAGAATAAGGAGTGAGCCATTTAGAACGGAGACAAGGAAACACTTTTTCACACAGAGAGTTGTGAGTCTGTGGAACTCTCTGCCTCAGAGGGTGGTGGAGGCCGGTTCTCTGGATACTTTCAAGAGAGAGCTAGATAGGGGTCTTAAAGATAGCGGAGTCAGGGGATATGGGGAGAAGGCAGGAACAGGGTACTGATTGGGGATGATCAGCCATGATCACATTGAATGGCGGTGCTGGCTCGAAGGGGCGAATGGCCTACTCCTGCACCTATTGTCTATTAATTGGCTTGGTATAAGTATAAATTGTCCCTAGCATGTGTAGAATACTGCAAATGTGCGGGGATCGCTGGTCGGTGTGGACATGGTGGGCCGAAGGGCCTGTTTCTGCCCTGTATCTCTTAAAAAAAAAAAAAAAATCAGGATGGAAACTGGGTCACCAATGTATAATGCAGGGCTCTACACTCTGCTCCACTGTACTACCCTCAACACTTGAATACTTTCTGAATTATTCTTTTTCGAGCAATTTTATTTATGTCTCGATTCCTTTTATATCTTATTTTGCACAATCATATTGATTAACTGCAGCCAGTTATTCTGGATATGTAATTACCAAAGGCAAAAGCATTTAAAAAAAAATAGTTTAGACTTTTCAATATAATTATTTGGCCAATTTCTGTTTGTTCAGAATTTTTCTTCTGGTTTCAGACATTTCCCCACATAAGAGTGATGTTAAAATTATGGATTAATACACTTTCCTGCATTCTATTTACTTATTTTGTTATAGGAAAATATGTGGATGGGAATCACACATTCAACTGCTGAAATGATTTGAAATATTATTCAGTGCTTCTGGAAAATCAAGCTTGGTGTTTTGATGTTCTGCTAATCAGCCCACAGTTTGGGGAAAGTGACCTCCAAACACTTGGAGTCATTGCGTCATACAATGTTGAAGTAGGCCCTCGAGTCCAAATTGCCCATGCCAACTAACATGCCCCATCAACACTAGTCACACCTGCCTGCGTTTGGCCTATATTCCCCTAAACCTATCCTATCCGCGTACCCATCTAAATATTTCTTGTACATTGTGCCTCACTACCTCAATAGACCACAGGAGTAGGCCATTCAGCCCTTCGAGTCAGCACTGCCATTCAATGTGATCATGGCTGGTCATCCCCAATCAGTACCCCATTCCTGCCTTATCCCCATATCCCCTGACTCCGCTATCTTTAAGAGCCCTATCTAGCTCTCTCTTGAAAGTATCCAGAGAACTGGCCTCCACCGCCCTCTGAGGCAGAGAATTCCACAGACTCATAACTCTCTGTGAGAAAAATTGTTTCCTCGTCTCCGTTCGAAATGGCTTACCCCTTATTCTTAAACTGCAGCCCCTGGTTCTGGACTCCCTCAACATTGGGAACATGTTTCCTGCCTCTCGTTCCATATACCTACCAACCTTGTGTTAAAGAAGGAACTGCAGATGCTGGAGAATCGAGGGTTACACAAAAAGCTGGAGAAACTCAGCGGCACCCGGTGACACTCCTTAGATGCTGCTGCACCCGCTGAGTTTCTCCAGCTTTTTGTGTAGGAAGAAGGGTCTCGACCCGAAACGTCGCCTATCTCCTTCACTCCTTAGATGCTGCTGCACCCGCTGAGTTTCTCCAGCTTTTTGTGTAACCCTACCTACCAACCTTTATGTGCAAAAGCTGCTGCTCAGGTTCCTATTAATACTTTCCTTCCTCGCCTTAAACCTATGTCCCCTGGTTCTTAATTCCCCTACCCTGGGTAAAAGTTATCTTTCCAGATCACTTTGTTCCTGACTTGCCAATCTGTAGGTCTAAAGTTTCTAAAGATTCCGGTTAAAAGGAGCCCGATTAAATGTGTTGTTTCATAGTATGTAATTCTAAACTGTCTTTTAAAGTAGTTGATTTGTCACATGTTGTTGTGAGAGCACCTACTGTGCTTGAGAGTTAATGACCTAAATATTTAAAGCCAACTGCAATAAACTGCAAAGAACAAGCTTGCTTTGATTAAACATGCAAAGTGCTGGAGTAGCTCAGCATGTCAGGCAGCATCTCTGGAAAATGTGGATATGCGACATTTTAGGTCAGTACCTTTCTTCAGTCTGAAGAATCGACCGATCCAAAATCTCATCTGTCCATTCCCTCCACAGATGCTGCCTGACCCTCCAAGTTACTCCAGGACTTTGTGTTTTACTCAAAATTCCATCATGTGCAGTTCCTGCGTCTCCAAGGTTGATTTGATTTTTTAATTACTGCGTCAAAATCTTAATTTGTTGTCGAGTTCACCTTGCCAATCACATGTATTTCATTATTGTTAAAATTCCAGCAGTTCATTTAATTCCAGCAGTTCGTATATGGCTCACAAATATATGGCTGCACGGTGGTGCACTGGCAAAGTTCCTGTCTTACAGCGCCATAGACCCGGGTTCAATCCTGACTACGGCTGCTAGTTTGTAGAGAGTTTGTACGTTCTCCCTGTGACCTGTGCAGGTTTTCTCCAGGATTTCCGGTTTCCTCCTGCACTCCAAAGATGTACAGATAGGTTAATTGGCTTGGGATGATTGTAAACTGTGTCTAGTGTGTGTAGGATAGCGTGAGTGTGCGGGGATCGCTGGTTGGCCGGACTTTGTGGGCCGAAGGGCCTGATTCCAGGAATCCTGGTCAATGTCTACATTTATAAACAGCTTCAGACTTTGGAGATACAACAGACCCTTTAGCCCACCGAGTCTGCACCGACCAGCGATTACCCCGTACACTAGCACTACCTTACGCACTAGGGACAATTCACAGTTTTTACCCATCCCAATTAACCTACAAATCTGGAGAAAACCCACGCAGTCATAGAGAGAAACATAGAAACATAGAAAATAGGTGCAGGAGTAGGCCATTCGGCCCTTCGAGCCTGCACCGCCATTCAATATGATCATGGCTGATCATGCAACTCAGTATCCCGTACCTACCTTCTCTCCATACCCCCTGATCCCCTTAGCCACAAGGGCCACATCTAACTCCCTCTTAAATATAGCCAATGAACTGGCCTCAACTACCTTCTGTGGCAGAGAATTCCAGAGATTCACCGCTCTCTGTTTTAAAAAAAAAAAAATTCTCATCTCGGTCCTAAAAGACTTCCCCCTTATCCTTAAACTGTGACCCCTTGTTCTGGACATCGGAAACAATCTTCCTGCATCTAGCCTGTCCAACCCCTTAAGAATGTTGTAAGTTTCTATGAGATCCCCCCGTAGAATGTACTAACTCCATACAGACAGCACCTGTGGTCACAATCAAACCCAGATCTCTGGCGCTGTAAAGCAGCAACTCTACCGCTGTGCCAACGTGACCCTAATCGGATAATCCAGTGGTTGCCTATGTATAAATTTGGCAGACTCTGCACTCTAACAGTAACTGCATGTCAGAAGTTGTATGTTGTCTGGAAAGAACTTTGGAATATTTTGAAAGGGAGGTGAAAGCCATTTGAAATACACAAGTCTTCATTTTAGTTTAATCTTTTAATGTATAAGGATGTCCAGGTTTTGGACAACTGAATCACTTTTAGGTTATAATTACATTTTGGGATCTACAGCTTTTTTTCGATATCACAGTTGAATTTTTGACCAACGTCTTGAACTTCCAACCATCCAGGCAGCATCTGTGGAGGGCATGGATAGGCATTGTTTCGGGTCAGGACCCTGCTCCAGTCTGATATGTCACCTATTCACATCCTGCAGAGTTGCTGCTTGACTTGCTGAGTTCCTCCAGCACTTTGTATTCCAGCAAGATTCCAGCATCTGCAGTTCCTTGTGTCTTCATTGAACAGGAAATGTATTATATTGAATTGGAAAACGCATGTGTGAATAGCTGCCGTGTGGAATGTTTGCCAACTGGATACTAGGTTGGGAAGAAATGGGGGGGAAAGTATTCCATCCAGTTTTTCATTGTGGTCTCAGCAACACTGATTTCCCTTCCCCCTGCCTCAGTCTGAAGAAGGGTCTCGACCCGATATGTTACCTGTTCCTTTTCTTCAGAGATGCTGCTTGACCTGCTGAGTTACTCCAGCTTTCTGCGTCTATGATTTGTATTTGTGTAGGAAAGAACGGCATATGCTGGTTTAAGCCAAAGATAGACACAAGAAACTGGAGTAAAGAAAGGTTTTGACGCGAATAACGTCACCTATTCCTTTTCTTCAGAGATGCTGCCTGACCCTGCTGAGTTAATCCAGCATTTTGCATCTATCACTGATTTGTATTTGTCATGTTCTGATTTTATTTTGGATTATCAGCACTTTATTTTATGTTTTATCTCTTCAGAATAGATGGGTCTATTTTTCTGCCGTGTGTCTTCAGCTTTATTCAGGAGAAACCTGTCAGTGAGCCCTTATTTACATCTATTTGCACAAGAACCCCATTAGAAAGGTGTTGACAAAAAGCCATCTGCTGTGTAGCCACAATGTTTGCAGAGATAAGGGCTCCTGCAGCAAAAGCACACAGACTTCAGGAAAAATCACGAAACAGGCCCTTGCCAACGGCCATGCGTAATGACTTAATTAAAAATTACCTTCAACAGTTAAAAACAAAGGCATTGCACAGACAGCTGCTTCATGTATAGCGTTTGAGGTATTTTTTGGGGAACCTTAATAATCGTAATCCATCTGTTTAAATGTCATATAAAGCTGAAGTGTTCCAGGTTGAAACTTGATTTTTATGTAATGGTTGTGTTGGATGGTTTCAAAATGTTTTTCAATGTATATTGTTAATGGTCTTATCATAAATTAGAAATCTTTGGTTTTTTTTACTTCCCAACAGCGACTTAACAGGAAGTCAGTCTGTCCAGCAAATCAGGTTGATTTGTGGAAATAAATGTAGGATTTTGATGTTCATAAGTGAAAGCAGCAGAATTAGGCCATTCAGCCCATCAAGGTTGATTTTAAAATGACCACACCAGGGTGTATGCTACATAATGCCTGCACCGTTTTAGTGAGAGACCTAAGGAAGATTTTCAGAGTATTTGTGAATAAAGGAACGAATGACTTGTTGAAAGAGTTCTTTTGAAAGCTTGTCAGGTTAGGAACATGATCTTTAATTGTAGTGCCAGAAAAACAGAGAACATTGTCAGTTGATTAGGTCAGAATATATGAATATAGAATCCCACAAGTCATGTAATTTTTATAATTTAATTGTCGCTGCAAATGTATCCTATGGTTACCAAGCCAATTTGACAAGTTACATATTAATTTGATTTTTCAGGTTTATGTAATCTGATACCTTTTCACCATCACCTTTTCCAATTTTTGGATTTATCATGTGCTCGCTTAATTCAAATTTCAAACCTGATATTGGTATTGAATTACTATTGTCATGTGTACCGAGATAGAGTGAAAAACATTTGTGTGCTATCCGGACAAATCAATCAAGGCGCCTGTACATCAGATAGCACAAAAGAATAAATAAACAGTGCAGAATGTAGTTTTACAGCTGCAGAGAAAGTTCAGATTAAAAAAGTGCAAGGTAGATTGGAAGATCGGGAATTCATTCTGCAGTTCCTTGTGTCCCCGCTGTTCCAAAGAAGCTCAGTGCAAGGTCGAGGAGCAGCACCTCATCGTCTGAAAGCACATTGCAACTGTTTAGATAATTAACTATCGTAAAACACACCAACTGAAGGCAAATATGCTCTTGTGTAGGAAGGAACTGCAGATGCTGGTTTGCACCAAAGATAGATGAAAGGGGACGATGCTCAAGGCAATGTTTCATGGTACATTGTTAGTTGAGGGAAAATCGCACGTTGCTGTGATAGCAAGTCTGGGTTAAAACATTGAAGAAGGGTCTCGACCCGAAACCTCGCCTATCTCCTTCTTTCCTTTGATGCTGCTGCACCCGCTGAGTTTCTCCAGCTTTTTGTGTACCCTGGTAGAGCTGAAGAGCTGGAGCAATCACAGAGAGTGAGTAGCGAGATAGGGTGTTGCAGAACTCTCCTCAGAGAGATGAGGAGAACCGTCAAAGTAGGCATATCTTAAGGAGATTTTGCAGTGGAGCAGACAAAATGTGTAGGAAGGAACTGCAGATGCTGATTTACTCTGAAGATAGACACAAAATGCTGGAGTAACTCAGCAGGGCAGGCAGCATCTCGGGAGAGAAGGAATGGGTGACATTTCGGGTCAAAACCCTTCTTCAGACCGAGAGTCAGGGGAGAAGGAGACAGAAAGAAATGGTGTAAGGTGTGAATATGATCTGGCTTATTACATTTATTCTTTACTCTTAAGTTGCCCTGCAAAGGTTGCCGTTTTTAATCATTTGGTTATGAGGCATTTTATTTCTAGAATAAATTTCTTTTGTCCTGGACAGGCTGAAGGGAGACCTGATAGAAGTATCTCAAGTTATGAGAGGCATCGATAAGATTGACGGTCAGATCTTTTTCCCAGAGTGGAAATGTCAAGCAGAGGGCATGGCTTTAAGGTGAAAGCGGCAAAGTTTAAAGGGGATATGTGAGGCGGGTTTTTTTTTACTCATAGAGGGTGATGAGTGCCTGGAACGAACTGCCAGGAAGGGTTGTTGAGGCAGATAGGATAGTTGCGTTTATGAAGCTTTTAGATACGGACATGAATATACAGGGTCTAGAGGAATATGGATCACGTGCAAGCAGAGCAGATTAATTTATCATGGCATCTCGCTCGGCAAAAACATTGTGGGCCGAATAGCCTCTTCCTGTGCTGTATTATTCTATGTAAGTTTCTGGGCCGTGGGCAGGTGCTATAGACCTGCACGGGAAGGTAGACGCTCCCGCCCCCACGAGTCTCGGGCAGATGGGACTCGTCAGCCTGGGAAGGCAGTCCATCTAGGAGAGGGAAAACTCTGATTTAAAACCTCCACTGTGTTGTGCCCATATCCAGTCATGGAAAAGGCTCCAGGAATAAACCTCAAGAAAATCCGGAGTCGGAGCCCCTAAGGCAGTTCGTCGTTGTCTACAACCTCACTCTGGCAGCTCCTGCGACGGCGCTGGTGCCAAACTGTAACGGCCCTGCTGTTCCTTTGGATCGATCAGCAACGCAGAGAGGGGGGACGTGCTGCATGGGCAGCAGCTTGTCCTCCATATGACATCGCCCAGGCTTGCATCTGACCAGGATGCATCACCCATGGTCAGTCATGACCGAGGGGGCCTACTAAGTTATAAAGTTGGGGAAATATAGGGAATATTTCTACAATGATGTGGAGATCAAAGCCTCCTCTAATATTGTGCTATTAACCGACAACTATATATGTTCTATTCCCAAAGAGATTGAAGAAGGTACATTATTAACGTAATTGGACCAAGGTATATTTGAACTTTCTGGGTATTTCTTACTTAGACCTGGAAAGATCTGGGAATAGTGTATTTCGATAAGATTTGAAAGAATATGACTTCTCAAAAACTGATGTAAGAAACTGATTGAGCAAATATAGAAAGAACAGTGGAGCAGAGGAAAAGGCCCTTTGGCCCACAATGTCCGGACGGAACATGATACGTTTTTCCTCCTGCATGAGACCAGTATCACTCAATTCCCTACATATCCATGTGTCTTATCTAAAAGCCTCTTAAATGCCGCTATTTAAAGTGCTATCCAGTCTGTCCACACCACCACCCAGTGGCACGGTGGCGCAAGCAGTAGAGTTGCTGCCCGACAGCGCCAGAGACCCAGGTTCGATCCTGACTACGGGTGCTGTCTATACGGAATTTGTATGTTCTAATTGTGACCTGCTTGGGTTTTCTCCGGGTGCTCCAGTTTCTAACCACATTCCAAGGACGTGCAGGTTTGTCTGTTAATTGGCTTCGATAAAATTGTAAGTTGTCCCAGGTGTGCAGGATAGTGTTAGTGTGTGGGGATTGCTGGTCAGCGTAGACTCAGTGGGCCAAAGGGCCTGTTTCTATGCTGAATCTCTAAACTAAACCACCCCTAGCAGCGTGGTCCAGGCACCCTCCACCTCCCACTGTAAAAGATAATGTGCACCACACATCTCCCGTCTCACCTTCAAGCTATACCTCTAGTCTTTGACATTTCCGGCCTTTGAAAAGATTCTAACTGTGCTTACAATTTTATCTACTTGTGTCAGGACTCCCCTCAGCCCTCGACGCTCCAGTTAAAAATAGCCCACCGTTGCCCAACCACTCCTGATAGCTAATACCTTCAAATCCAGGCAACCAAACAGGTATTGACAATGCCATGCACACCAAACAACTATGTAACTTTTCAGTAGAACAGTAACTTTTAAAGATCAAAACAAACATGCTGAATGTGCATGTTTGAGTGTGAAAGTCAACGTTGCATCATAAAAGTAAATATAATGACCAATAAAACACATGGGCTGTTGAAGGAATAAACATTTACATTTATATTACACTTTTTAAAGCTCAGAATGTCTCAAACACAGTAAACAAAGTAATTTTGAAGAGAAGGCAACACCAAAGATGACTCTATCAGCACTGATAGAGCGATACAGTGTGGAAACAGGCCCTTCAGTCCAACCTGTCCACACTGGCAATGTCCCAACTACACTAGTCCCACCTACCTGCACTTGGTCCATATCCCTCCAAACCTGTCCTATCCATGTACCTGTCCAACTGTTCTTAAACGATGGGCTAGTCCCAGCCTCCACTACCTCATCTGGCAGCTTGTTCCATACACCCACCACCTTTTGTGTGAAAAAGTTACCGCTTGGATTCCTATTAAATCTTTTCCCCTTTACCTTGAACCTATATCCTCTGGCAGGAGTAGGCCATTCGGCCCTTCGAGCCAGCACCGCCATTTAATGTCCTCATCTTACTCTCTTTAAAGTTGAGGCGGTCCAAAATTGTGCCTTATCTACCAATGCCTCTTTGATAAACTGCAATGGTTGTCACTTTAGCAATGCCTGGATTGTGATATTCTCATTCTTTTCAACTCATTTCCTGGTTTTGCCATCATTTTCTCTTGAACATCAGTGCAGGTGTCAGGGGTTTGGGGGAAATGGCAGGAGAATGGTGTTGAGAGAGAAAGTTAGACCAGCCATGGTGGAGTAGAATTGATGGGCCGAATGGCCTAATTCTGCTCCTGTAACTTATAAACATGGCATCGGGAAAGGATGGAGAGTAGAGGAGAGACAAGACTTTGCCTTCTATCAAAGTGAGGGGGAGACTCACTGTGATGGATGTCTGTGTGAATTGAATTGGTTGTGTGTCTTGTATAATTGTTTCTTTTTGCTTCCAAAGGGACTAAAGATGGATATTAGCTATTGGCTATAATCTTACATATTTACATGTAAATGTTGATCAATATGCACTGTCCCTATTTAAAAGAAACCAAGGTGGGATTGTAGCGGAAGAAGAGGTGGAGGTGGATGATGTAGGGAGAGTGGGTAATGCTTGAAATTGGTATGTTCACTGTTCATACCCTTGGACTGTAAGCAACCTAGTCAGAATATGAAATGCTGTTCTTACAATTTTGTTCTTCCAATTAGAAGGCTCAGGACAGAAAGGGCGACATAGGAATGAGTCTTAGAGTCATACAAGATGGAAACAGGCCCTTCGGCCCAACTTGCTCCCGCCGAGCACATGCCCGATCTTCACTAGTCCCACCTGCCTGCATTTGTCATCTGTTCAATCATTGTCTGTTCATTCCCTCCACAGATGCTGCCGGACCCGCTGAGTCTCTCCAGCACTTTGCTTTTTACTATAAAATTAGATGTAATTTCTATTCATCGGTTTCTACAGAGTCCAGTTCCCAAATATTCAGTATGCTGTTTCTTTTCAATTTCTGCACCCAACATTAATTTATACTATTGGTCTTGTTCAGATTTTTGACATTATTTTTGTTTCAGAATTTTTTTTTCTCTCAACCCTACATTTAAATAAACATTTTGCGATAAAACCATGATTTATAAATGTTGGCATGCTGTCATATTGCAGACATGCTTAAACTTTAAGTTCCAATACTGTTTTTTTAATGGATTTTCAGGCTATAACCAGGAGGCTTGGTTATTTCCTGTCACAGACTGTGTTTGCGCTCGCCATAGTTGGTCTGGGCTAATGGCCAGTCTCCCACTGTTTGCCACAGTTCACTTGCAGTAGGTGAAGCAAATAAAAAGACGCCAAACAGCTTTCAATTCAGGTATCCAACTGTTTGGTTCATAAAGCTGCCCACTGTAGTATAGTTGTTATTGTGCATAGAAGCTTGTTATGCTATTTTATTGAATTATTGTAAGTCATTTGCGTCTTATAATATCTCGCTCAAGGTACGATCCAAGTATGTCCTTACTTTGAAGATAGACACAAAAATAGTGGAGTAACTTGGCGGGACAGGCAGCATCTCTGGAGCGGAATAGGTGAGGTTTTGGGTCGAGACCCATCTTCAGACTGAAAGTCGGAGAGGGGAGCTAGAGATATGGAAGGGTACAAAGAGCATGCAAGGCGTGAAAAGGACAGATCAAAGCAGACCTATCTTCAAAAGGACTGGACAAGCTAGGTGCAGGAAAAATGTTCCCAATGTTGGACGAGTCCAGAACCAGGGGCCACAGTCTTAGAATAAGGGGGAGGTCATTTAGGACTGAGGTGAGGAAAAAAAAGTTTTCACCCAGAGAGTTGTGAATTTATGCAATTCCCTTCCACAGAGGGCAATGGAGGCCAAGTCACTGGATGGATTTAAGAGAGAGTTAGATAGAGCTTTAGGGGCTAGTGGAGTCAAGGGATATGGGGAGAAGGCAGGCACGGGTTATTGATAGGGGACGATCAGCCATGATCACAATGAATGGCGGTGCTGGCTCGAAGGGCCAAATGGCCTCCTCCTGCACCTATTTTCTATGTTTCCATGTTTCAATATTTCAGACTATGAACAAGGAAATGGACATTTTGTTGGTTATGGGGAAGGTGACAATGAGGCATCCAAACAATAAAATTTATCAGGACAGTGAAACTAGTCAGGGAACAAGGGCAGGGGAAGGATGGAGAGAGAGGAAAAGCAAGGGTTACTTGAAGTTAGAGAAATTAATATTCGTACTTTATTCTTTGTCATTTTGTGTTTGAGTGTAGTTTATTGTCACGTGTACTGAGGTGCAATAAAAAAGTTTTGTGTGCTAACCAGTCAGCGTAAGGACAATACATGAAAACAATCGCACCTTCCATAGAGGACAGATACATGAAAAGGGGGGGGGGGGGGGAAATTAATGCGAATAATGCGTAGTGCAAGATAAAGACAGTAAAGTCTGATCAAAGATAGTTCAAGAGTCTCCAGTGAGATAGATAGTAGTTTTTGATGTATTTCTACGACTGGTGCCATTGCTCAAGAGTGAAACATACTTCCGTTCTCACTGCATGTAAATCTGTTCTTGAAAACTGATTTTAGAGTGTCCTTTAATCATTTCCACAATATGAGTCTTTTTGCATCATAGCAGGGCCTATTCCTCTATTCCGTAAATGTGAGCATCGGTTGATACACACTGATGTCTCTTGGTTTAATAACTAGTTTATGCACTTTTGCACAATATTTTCATTGCACCTGTACCTCACCTTGTGCATATGACAGTAAACTTAGCTCAGTCATAGAGTCATACAGCGTGGAAACAGGCCCGACAGCCCAACTTGCCCATGCTGACCAACATGCCCCACCAGTCCACCTGCATTCTTTTGGCTCATATCCCTCTAAACCTATCCCAGGCATGTACCTGTTTAAACTTTGCGATAGTACCTGCCTCAACTACCTCCTCCAGCAGCTTGTTCCATACATTCACCACCCTTTGTGTAACAAAGTTACCCCTTAGGTTCCCATTAAATCTTTCCCCCCCTCACCTAAAACCTATGTCCTCTGGTTTTTGATTCCCCTACTCTGTGAGTTTTCACGATCTATTCATCTCATGACTTTGTACACATCTTTTAGATCACCCTTCATCCTCCTGCGCTCCAAGGAATAACTTGATGATGCACAGTTCCTTGGAATTGATTTAAAACTGTCTTGTTGCATTTCTTCCAAGGACATTATGTCAGAGAGGAAACAATTATTCCAATATTTGAATTTAATTCAAATCTACTCTGCACAGTGTATAGACATTATGCTGAAAGGCTGCTGCATGTAGTTTCCTTTGATGCTTAAAATTATTTTGGATTTTCCTGCACTTTCCCTTGCTAATCCATGAATGAATCCAGCAAAGAATGAGACCACTTGGCTGTCTCTTCCTTTACTGTCTGCTTTGTAGATCTGTTCATTCAGTCCCAGTTCCCTGCTTTTTTTCCCCCATGGCTATATGATTGCTTTTATGTCAAACAATAATCCAATTTACATTTCGATGTTATTATTCAATCTGCTCCCATTATCTTTTTCAGCAGTGCATGACAGATGGCAGTAATTATAGGGGGAAGACATTTTCTAATTGTTCCTCCGGATCTTTTGATTAGTACGGGTGTCGGGGGTTCTGGGGCAAAGGCAGAAGAATGGGGTTGAGAGGAAAGATAGAATGATTGAATGGCGGAGCAGACTTGAAGGGTTGAATGGCATAATTCTGTTCCTAGAACTTATGAACTTATGAACTTGTGAACTTTTGAGCTTTTGCTAATAACCTTAAATTAGTTTCATCAGCTTTCCGACCCTTCCGCTACCGAAAACAGATGCTATCACAAATCCTTTAATTTTGAACTTTTCTATCAGATCTCCTGCTACAAGGAAAACAATGAGCCTGTCTCCTGATGCAATTAAATTCCTCATTTTACTCTGGTAAATCCCCGTCTGCATCCCCTCTGTGTCCTTGACAACCTGCCCAAAGTTTGGCATGCAGTATTGAGCAGTAGTCCAGCTGAGGTCTAGCCATAAATGTTTAGCATAACTTCTTTGATATTGTACTATTAGTAAAGCCAAGAATCTTATACGCATATTGTGAAGATTATTAAAAAATCGTGCTATTTCAAGCATTTGTGTGCAGACATAATCTTTGTCGTGCACCTCTTTAAAATTACACCATTTTTATATTGGATCTTTTGATTCTAATTGATCTAGTTTCATCTACCAGTCTAGACACAAAATGCTGGAGTAACTCAGCGGGACAGGCAGCACCTCTGGAGAGAAGGAATGGGTGCCGTTTCGGGTCGAGACCCATCTTCATCCACCAGGCATTTTGGTAACTCATTTGTTCTTTTGTTACGAAACATCGAACGATTGAACAGTGCAGCACAGGAACAGGCTTTTTGGCCCATAATGTCTGTGTAGGACATGGTGCCAAATTAAGCTAATCCTACATGAGATTCATTTCCTGTGTATCCAGCAGGCACGTGCCGTCAGGTAGGCACTGCCTACCCTGACTAAAATTATAACATGGTAATAACTAAATATAAATAGTAAAGTCATGGGAGAATTATGCCTATGTAAGAGATCGATCTCTTAGGTAGGCATAATTCTCCGTACCTTTCATCCGCAGCGCTTGTAACACCGGAAGCTCTGTGCAGCCCACGTGCGGTCAGCGCTACTTCAACCCATCACTTTCAAGCGGGGCTGAAGGCAGCAGAAATTCTGCCTTTGCAGCACTGCGCAGGTGCAGCGCTAGTTTCTTGGCGGGGTTTTCAAATATGGATTAGCCGGCAGAAGGCGCTGAAGTAGCGGCCATTTCTGCTGTCGGGTCCTGGCGGCTGCACGCAGCTCTCCGAGCTGCTTCTATCCCCGGCTACAGTGCGTGGCTTCGAGCCTGGAGAGCCGCAGCAGTGGTGAGTGAGTGAGTTACTGGCATTATCCCCGACCCCCTCCGTCTCAACACTCCTGGAGTCCCCGCAACTTTACCCCTCGCACAGACTCTCCACACGCTGTGAAAGGAACTCTCCCCCCAATTGGACCCTTGAACAAGTGTTGTCATTCAATTAGATGACATCTGATTCAACTATTCCCTGTACTCCCATTTTTCCCCACCATCTCTCCACCTGCCATCAATCTTCACCCCCCCCCCCTCAGAATAAAGGAGCCTTGGGCAAATTGAATTGTTACTGCTTTTATTTTTATTTTATTATTTTTACGGAGAGAACAATCTGCGCATGCACGGTTTAATTATTTTTTAAAATCCAACTGAGTGCCTGCCCTGAGTAATTACTCACGGCATGTGCCTGGTATCCAGGCACCCACCACTCTAGTGAAAAAGAAAATCGCCTCACGCATCTTCTTTATATCTTCCTCTTCTCACCTTCAAGCTATGCCCTTTAGTTTTAACATTTCCACCCCGGGAAAAGGTTCAGACTGTCTCTCATAATTTTGTGAACATCTGTCAGGTTTACGTTTCGGTTGATTACTGTCATGGAGGTACAGTGAAAAGCTTTGCTTTGTGCACTATCCAATCATATCATGTAACATGATACAAAATACTATCAAGTCAAACTCAAGCACTGGTCCACCGCAAGTTTTCCGGCAATTGGTGCTCCGACTCCTCCTTTAATCTGGACAAAATAGCGAGAGCACGCATGAAATGTGGATGTGGACACACACGTGGATGTGGCGCCTTGGCCGGGTGAGGCGGCCGATCTCGACCTCATCGATTCTTCCACGGCTGATCGGCGGGTTGAACTCCGGCAGAGCCAGAACCGGCAGATGCATTCCCACACGCGACTTCTTTGGACAATCGGCTGGTCAAATTTGCCCTCTGTGGCAGGGGCTCTGGAACTCCACTGGGACGAAGCTGGCATATCTGTTGCCGAAGCCGACTTCTGAGGCTGACTTTGCGAGCCGGCATCTTGCCCCCCCCCCCCCCCGGTGGTTTAGGTGGTCCATTCTGGTACAGTTCGACTCCTCTCGGAGGCCATCATCTCTTGGTCTGGCAAAACAGAGAAAGAGGAATGACTGGAGTGGCAGTGGGACAAGTCTTTAATTACATTGGCTGCTTTTTTGAGGCAGCGAGAAATGTAGATGGTGGAGAAATCAGAACTGTGCAATGGATTCTCCGCAATTCCTCGCCATCTTGGGCAGAACTGTTCCCAAACCAAGCTGTGATATAACCCAAACGTTGCTTGCAATGTTGCAACTAGGTTTTCCCTTATACTCCGATGATCCAGAGAAAACAGTACAAGTTTGTCCAAACTCTTCTTATTGCTAATACCCTCTAATCCAGGCAGCATTGTGGTGAACCATTTCTATATCCCCTCCACGTCTTTCCTGTACTGGGGGAACCTAGAGCTGCACACAATATTTCAAACGCAACCTAACTGAATATTTATAAAGCTGCAACATGAATTCCTAACTCTTATGGGCTTGGACATCAAGATCCACACTGTACAAAAGGTTGTTCAGGATCTTTCAATGAACTGCATACCTTCCCGCTGCAGACGGCACAGTAGCGCAGCGGTAGAGTTGTTACCTTACTGCGTCAGAGACCCGGGTTCGATCCTGACAACGGGTGCTTGTCTGTTGTAATATTTTTTTATTTGAAGTAATCAGTTTACAATGTATAGCTTACTTTATAAACTAACACCTTAATTCAATATTACTACAAATAACATATCAATACTTAATATCTTCTATTTTTTGGAAATTAAGAAAAAGATATATAAAAGAGAAAAAAAAAGAGAAAAAAAAAGGGAATAAAAAAAAAAAAAAAAAATCTTCCCACATACTTCAACCATAAAAAAAAAGAAAAATTAAAAAACAAAAATATTACATATATATAAACAAAACTAAATACATTATACGAAATACTATTTCATACAGTAATATCTATAATAAATGCGCAATAATATCAAATGTAAGTAAGTTATTCGCATCGGATTCCGTAGGGTGCCCGTCGAGCCGTGATTCCAAGAATAGCTACTTCTCTAAATACTGTATATATGGAGACCATATCGATTCAAAAGAATTATACCTGTCCAAAAGGACAAATCTAATTCTTTCCAAATTCAACGTCTCCAACATCTCTGCTTTCCACATTTTAATTGTTGGGGATAATGTTCCCTTCCAAAATTTAAGTATCATTTTTTTCCCTATTATTAAACAGTAATCAAAAAAATTTCTTTGATTTACTGTGAGTACCAAATTTGGCTCCGGGATTCCAAATATTATTAATTTTGGGTCTGGGTCGAGTTCAACCTTAAGAACTTCCGAAATAACTTTAAAAATTTCAATCCAATAATAATTCAACCGTGGGCACGTTACAAAACTATGTATTAAATTTGCTTCAAGATTCTTACATTTATCACAAATAGAGGAGAGACTAGGAAAGATAATTTTTAATTTGGTTTTCGAGTAGTGTAATCTATATATAACTTTAAATTGTATCAATGTGTGTCTGGCATTTAAAGAACACCAATGTATTCTTTGTAAGCTTTCTTCCCAAGTTTCTTTTATTATAGGTAATCCAATTTCATTTTCCCATGCTTGACGATATGTTTCAGTTGTTGGGTTCTCTTTATCTAAAATAATATTGTATATATAAGCTATAAGCTTATCCGTATTTGGATGTAAATTAAACAGCTCATCTAATAAGCCTGATTCTTTATTTTTATAGTCTTGTGTGTTGCATCTAATAAAATCTCTAATTTGTAAATACCTAAAATGGTGTTGTGAAGGTAGTCCAAAAATATCTTGTAACTCTTCAAATAATAAAAATTTTCCATTTCTATAAAGGTGTCCTATCCTTTTAATTCCTGAATCCTCCCACAGTCTAAACCCCGCATCTAAGATTGAGGGTTTAAACAGTGGGTTATTCCTAATTGGTAACCTAAAAGAAAGATTATCCAGATATGAGGTCTTAACTATCTGTTTCCAAATACGCCTATTATTATGAATTATAGGGTTGTCCCTATAAGTCTTTTTTTGTACTTCCTTTGGTGCACGGGTGCATACCTTCCCGCTGAAGACGGCACAGTAGCGCAGCGGTAGAGTTGTTACCTTACTGCGTCAGAGACCCGGGTTCGATCCTGACAACGGGTGCTTGTCTGGACGGAGTTTGTACGTTTACCCCATGACCTGCGTGGATTTGCTCCGAGATCTTCGGTTTCCTCCTACACTCCAGACGTACAGGTTTGTAGGTTAATCGGCTTGGTATAAAGGTATAAATGTAAAATTGCCCCATGTGTGTTAATGTGTAGGGATCGATGGTCTATGTGGACTCCGTTGGCCGAAGGGCCGGTTTTAAACTAAACTAAACAAACATCTGGCTTCCTTAAGTGTAATAAACTTGCATTAAACTTATCTGCCATTTCCCTGCCCATATCTATTACAAATTATCCCCTTGCTAGCTAATGTATGCCACAGCTTTGTGCTGTTTGATAAGTTTAACCATTAAAGCTCTTTGAAAATATATTGGAAAAAAGAGCAGTGCCTGTCATATTGACTGTTTCATGGAGTGTGGACTGTGCTTCCAGTCACAATCATTCTTCACGACTCCCTGCTTCTCTCCATTAGCTACGCTTCTCTGCTTTCATTGGCTTCAATTTTATAAAAAGTTCTATCCTGATACTTGGTAAATTGAGTTCCGTGAATATAGCATATGTGACTTGACCCAGGCAGTAAGGTGCAAATGAAGGAGGGGTTAACTCTATATGGAGGAATCGCGTATGCTCTACGCATATGTTGCTGTCTCGTCTTAGTGACATTTTAAACCATGCATAGAATTCAGGTGGTCCGCAGTCAATAAGTCCACAGAATTCACCTTTGCAGTATTGAGTTTAGTTTATTGTCACGTGTACTGAGGTACAGTGAAAAGCTTTTGTTGTATGCCAACCAGTCAGCAGCAAGGCAATACATGATTACAATTGAGCCGTCCACAGTATATGATAAAGGGAATCATGTTTAGTGAAAGATATAGTCCAGAAAAGTCCCATTAAAGGTAGCGCAAGGGTCTCTAACAAGGTAGATAGTAGCTCAGGGCTGTGCTCTAGTTGTTGACCGAATGGTTCAGTTGCCTGATAACAGCTGGGAAGAAACTCCAGAAGAGCCGCTACAGTCAGAGAATAATGTGAACCCCGTTTAGTGCAAGATAAAGCCCAGTAAAGTCCAATCAAAGATAGTCCAAGGGTCACCAATGAGGTCTATAGTAGTTTAGGACTGCTCTCTAGTTGTGTTAAGGGCCTGTCCCACTGTACGAGCTAATTCAAGAGTTCTCCCACTTTTCCGCTGATTCGAACACGGAGAATTACGGTAATGGCCGCTCGTAGGTACTCGGGGCTCTTGTGGACATTTTTCAACATTTTGAAAAATCATCACGAGTCTTCACGAGCTTACCGCGTTTCCCGAGTACCTGCCGTTGGCGTTACGAGCTGCTAAGAGACGTCCCGAGTTACGACGTACCCGCTACGTACAATCTACGTGCTTACGACGAGTTTGATTCTTTTTTAATACTCGGGAGAGCTCTTGAATTACCTCGTACAGTGGGACAGACCCTTCAGGATGGTTCAGTTGCCTGATAACAGCTGGGAAGAAGCTGTCCCTGAATCTGGAGGTGTGCGTTTTCACACTTCTTTATCTTTTGCCGATAGGTGAGGGGAGAAGAGGGAGTACGCAGAGCGCGACTCGGTCCTTGATTATGCTGCTGGCGTTGCCGAGGCAGCGTGAGGTATAAATGGAGTCAATGGAAGGGAGGTTGGTTTGCGTGATGATGTGGGCTATGTCCGCAATTCGCTGCAATTTCTTTTGATCTTGGATGGAGCTGTTCCCAAACCATGCTGTTATGCATTCTGATTATATGCTGCTTAATATTATATGTCACATGATTGCACAGAAGAGGGTGCAGGAAAGAATCATTAGGATGTTGGCGGGATAGACTTGTTTACCTCAGTTGAAGAGTCTAATGTGAGGGGGGAGGGGCGGGTAGAAGTATTCGAATTGACGAAGGCAACAGATAAGTTGGATAGCAGGAAGGTTTTCCCTGGGAGCAGAGATGGCCAAAGCTAGAGAGGCTTGGGTTTGGGTAAGAGGGGATCTGAGGAAATACTTTTTAATCTCAAGAGTGTTTGGAATCTGGAACATGCTCGACCGATGGGCCTTTTTCTCTGCTGGAAAACTTGCTTGAAATAATGGAATGGCGGGTAAACCAAAGTATATTTTCAATGCCGTAAAAATTAATCAGCTGTTAAAACTGTTATGTTTAAGAACTTTGGGAAGGGCGCAACTCAACCAGAAAGTAGGATTTTCAAGGCAGCAGAGAACATAGAGATTTCAGTAATTTCTCCTAGTGAATGCAGATTAATTTTTCACAGAATATTGCTGTGAATGTAGGAGAGGTGCATTCATTATCAGCTGTTTCGAAGACAGAATTAGAATGTATCACCCTCAGAGAGCCCAGAGATGCTGCCTGTCCCGCTGAGTCACTCCAGCATTTTGTGTCCATCTTAGAATGTATCGGAGCAGGGTAACAGCGGTCCTGAATTTCCACATGCAACTGGTCGTGAGGAGACAACATCAGTTGCTGTAAGAACAGCATTGACAATGAATCCTGTCTGCTTTGCAATCATTATTAAAGAATCATCATTATATAGGTGCCAGGGGTTATGGAGAGAAGGCAGGAGAATGGGGATGCGAGGGAAAGATAGATCAGCCACGATTTGAATGGTGGAGTAGACTTGATGTGCCGAATGACCTAACTCTGCTGCTAGAACTAATTAAGTTATAAACTATCACCATTAATTCCGTATCAATGCACTTCTTCTAAGCATTGCCATTGCTTTCTGTCCAGTTCATACTTTATACTGAATTATAAAGCAAAGTAAATATGATTTATGTCCCAGTATTTGGTATTGAGGACAAAGATTGAACTAATATTTCATTTCATTATCTGAAGCATTACCTCTCAGTACTTGTTGATCTGAAATCCGTGTATCTGTTTAGTTGGATAGAGAAGCTCGGACAATTATTTGAAAAGTTTTTGCCCATAATCCAAGCAATATTTATCGTTGCATGAACTCCATCAACATATATTAACTCACAATTGATGTGCTGCTTGGACCTTTATGTGCTGTGTTTGGTTTGGGGTGGCACGGTGGTGCAGCGGTAGAGTTGCTGCCTTACAGCGCCAGAGACCCGGGTACAATCCAGGGTTTGTGCTGTCCACACAAAGTTGTAGACAGTTTGGTGTTGTATCATTAATGTTTTATTATTATTAATGTTTAGTGTTTTCTGTGTCATTCGTAACTGTCACTGTATGTCATGTTGTTACTTGTAGTGGGAGCACCAAGGCAAATTCCTTGTATGTGAATACTTGGCCAATAAACTTACTAACTTACACAAAGTTTGTGCATTCTCACCTGTGACCATGTGGGTTTTCTCCTTGTTCTCTGGTCTTATCCTACATTCCAAAGATGTGGAGGTTGTGTAGGAAGGAACTGCAGATGTTGGTGTACACTGAAGGTAGACACAAAATGCTGGAGGAACTCAGCAGGTCAGGCAGCATCTCTGGACAGAAGGAATGGGTGACGTTTCAGGACTGAAGAAGGGTCTCGACCTGAAACTTCACCCATTGCTTCTTTCCAGAGATATTGCCTGTCCCGTTGAGTTACCGCAGCATTTTGTGTCTATCTTCAGGTTTGTAGGTTAATTTACTTTTGCAAATTGTCCTCAGTATGTAGGATGCAAAACTGGGATAACACAGAACTAATGTATGGGTGATCGTTGGTTGGCGTGGACTCGGTGGGTCGAAGGGCCTGCTGACACGCTGTATCTCTGAACTAATCTTTATTGACATATTCATAATCATAATCATAGTTTAGGAGTACTGAAGAAGGTACCCATTTCTTCTCTCCAGAGATGCTGCCTGCCCGCTGAATTACTCCAGCATTTTGTGTCTATCTTTGGTTTAAACCAGCATCTGCAGTTCCTTCCTACACATTTAGAAGTACTTTATTGGTTACAGTCCCTTAGGACCAAAAATATATCTAGCTACAGGTTTAAAAAAAAAAATCATATACCTCCAAATATAATATGACTCAAACTTGAAGATCTGCAAATGTTTCAAAAGAAATGTCAAGGAGAAGTCTAAAGTTTAAATAATGATGAAGCTTCTCGGATCGGTATACTGTAATAATATTGTTAGCGAACAAAAATGGAAGGAAGTCTTTGAAATGGCAGACTGAATTCTGAGCTGACTGGTCTACACTTATTTGGCTAATTATTACTCACTTTGTGAGCTTTGAACTAGGGCTGCTTTTTCAAGTCTTTTATCCAAATTTTGTTTCCATGTTGCATTACAGCCGGATAGCACAAGGTGTTGGCTCTGCTGCACTTAAAAAAAGCTTTAGCCAACAAGCATAATCTCACAGGTTCCTACTCAGGTATTCGATTGTTCTTATGCAAAGCAGTGGCCAAGTGTTTCTCTCAAGTTGAGAGGTTGCTCTGTGGTATGATTTACTTACAAAATTCTTAAGGGGTTGGACAAGCTAGATGCTGGAAGATTGTTCCCGATGTTGGGGGAGTCCAGAACAAGGGGTCACAGTCTAAGGATAAGGGGGAATTCCTTTAGGACCGAGATGAGGAAAACATTCTTTACACAGAGAGTTGTGAGTCTCTGGAATTCTCTGCCACAGAAGGTGGTTGAGGCCAGTTCATTGGCTATATTTAAGAGGGCGTTAGATGAGGCACTTGTGGCTAAAGGGATCAGGGGGTATGGAGAGAAGGCAGGTACGGGATACTGAGTTGGATGATCAGCCATGATCACATTGAATGGCGGTGCAGGCTTGAAGGGCCGAATGGCCTACTCCTGCACCTATTTTTCTATGTTTCTATGATCGTACATCCACCATAACAGTAAGATTTGTCTACAACGTGTCTTGGACAAGCCTTGGGCTGGCTACATTTAGTATAGCAAGGTGACTATAATAAAGATTGCTGAATATCTGCAGGTTTAACCCCCCCCCCCCCGCTCCCATTCACACACTGAACTTCCTGTTTTGGGCCTCCTCCACTGTCAAAGTGAGGCCAAGTGTAAACTGGAGGAACAGCACTTCATATTTCATTTGGGCAGCATACAACCCAGTGGTGTGAATATTGATTGCACTATTTTCAAGAAACTCTTGCAACCCTTCTCCATCTCCGTCCCTCTCCCATCCTAGTCGTCGTAATAGTTTCCCTGTCGTGTGGCCTCCTATGTTTTTATGTCCTGGTAAGTTTCACTGTATGTATAACTTGTCACCCACAATGAACCATTGTGGGCTCCACCTCTCCTTGATCATTGTTGCTGGCATTGAACTGTGTTTTTACATATTATTAATTTGTTCGATGTACCTTTTCGTGTCTCTCGGTTCCCTCTTCCCTGACTATTAGCCTGAAGAAGGGTCTCGACCCGAAACGTCACCAATTCCTTTTATCTACCTGACCCGCTGAGTTATTCCTGCTTTTTGTGTCTATATTTGGTGTAAACCAGCATCTGTCGTTTTTTTTATACACACCTTGTGTTACGAAGCTGGAATTTTGTTCTACAAAGCCCACTACTTGTGATGATTAGTATAAACTAATGGCTTAATAAGATTAAAAAATATTTTGGGTACAAATATTGATGGCCAGATAGTCCAAGAGCTCTGATGAAAGGTCATTGTTGGATGCTTTGTTCGCAGTTAGTGTTTGATCTTTTGAATGTTTTTAATATCTAATTTCCAGCATCTGCAGTATTTTGCTTTAGGGCTTCTCAAAATATTTGTCAAAATATTTATGTTTTACTTTCATCTTAACCATGGACAGGGTAAAAATAAAACATTAATTTCCGGGCATGTCTCCAAATATGTAAAAAGCGAATGCCATTTGGAGACATTTGGAACATAATTTTTTTCCTTGATTTGTCAATAATATTTCACTGGTCACATTTCTAAAGGCTTCAAGGTCTTTTCAAGATCACTCAGGACTGTTTTGTATTGATTGCAGTTAATCATATTTAACTTTAATGCCCCATGGTCATACCAATGTCCATGTTCATTGCTGATGAAATAATGTGTAGGAAGGAACTGTAGATGCTGGTTTAAACCGAAGAGAGACACAGAATGCTGGATTAACTCAGTGGGACAGGCAGCATCTCTGGAGAGAAGGAATGGGTGACGTTTCTTCAGACTGGTTAGGGATAAGGGAAATGAGATATAGACGATGATGTAGAGAGATAACGAAAAATCCATGAAAGATATGCAAAAAAGTAACGATGATAAAGGAAACAGGCCAATGTTAGCTGCTGGGTGAAAATGAGAAGCTGGTACGACTTGGGTGGGGTAGGGATAGAGAGAAAGGGAATGCCGGGGCTAGCTGATGAAATCGTAATCGTAATAAATTTATTAGTCAAGTATGTTTTGCAATGTACAAAACATTTGATTTTGCCATAGTCATACCAAAAAAAGCAACAAGACACACAATTACATAAAAATTAACATAAACATCCACCACATTCCCCACTGTGACGGAAGGAAATAAAGTCTTATCTTCTTTCCTCCTTTTCTCCCGCGGTCGGGGAAGTCGAACCATCCGCAGTCGGGGAAAATCGAAGCTCCCGCAGCCGGTGATCGAAGCTCCTGCGTCAGAGTGGTCGAAGCTCCCTCGTCGGGGCGGTCAAAGCTCCTGCAGCTTGGAGCTCCTGAGGTCACAGGTCTTCAGGCACCCTTGGTTGGAGCTCCCGAGGTCGCTCCACAGCAAGAGGCCGCCAGCTCCATGATGTTAGGCTGCAGTGTGGACAGAGATACGATACGAAAAAAAGTTGCATCTCCGTCGAGGAAAGAGATTATAAAAGTTCCCCCCACCCCTCCCAATAATAAAAAACTAAAGGTACACAGAACTGCCCCCTCCATCGACTCCTTTAAGTCGAGACTTAAAACACATCTTTACTCTCAAGCCTTTCTTGACGTCCTCTGAGGGAGGGCTATATGTATGTATTTATGTATGTATGTAATCTATGAACCACTGTTGTATAATGTTAGTACCTCCACCAATGTAAAGCACTTTGGACAATGAGAGTTGTTTTTTAAATGTGCTATAGAAATAAAAGTGACTTGACTTGTCTAAACTGTGGACTTAACAGTTGATAAATAGACACAAAACAGAAGTATAAAAAGGGCATTTTCGGGTTGGGAGGCTGAGACGAGGGATGTGAGGTTGGGATTGGTGTTAGGACCCCTGCGGTTTAGATCGGTGATTGGGATGACATTTTCCAAATGTAATCCATCCAAGTTTTCAGATGGTGCCAAGTCAAGTCATAGTGCTGGCAAGGAGGAGAATGTGGAGATGTTTTAGGGAAATATAGACAGGACAAGTGAAAATTAAAAAATCTGCAGATGCAGGAAAGTCGCAATAAAAATAGAAACTGCTGGAAATGCTCAGCAGGTCAGTCTGCATCTGTGGAAAAGGTGATAATATTATTAAAATCATAATAGGAGTTTACTTATCTCACTCTTAATGATCTAATATTGACAGTGCACTGGACACTTCACCAGGGAGAGGATGAATGGCCTGTTTTCCGGTCTAGGCTGAGTGTTCCTCCATTTCAGTGACCGGCACAAGGGTGGGGCTCTCTCCAGCAGGGAATACACTCAATCAGAGTGTGGTCCAATGCTCCTACCCCATAAATAGGCATGGTGGAGTAACGGTGGAGTTGTTGCCTTACAGCCCCAGAGATCCAGGTTCGATCCTGACTACGGGTGCTGTTTGTGCAAAGTTTGCACATTCCCCCTGTGACCTGCGTGGTTTTCTCCGGGATGTCCAGTTTCCTTCCACATTCCAAAGAGGTAAAGAAAGGTTTGTAGGTTAATTGGCTTGGGTAAAAACTGTAAATTGTCCCTAGTGTGCAGGATAATGCTAATGTATGGGATTACCGGTCGGTTTGGGTTCGTTGGGCTGAAGGGCCTGTTTCCACACTGTGTCTCTAAATTAAACTGATCTATGCAATACCAGTTATCTCTAATAGAACTTTATAGCACAAAAGCAGGCCCTTTGGTCCAAAAGTCTGTACTAAACATAGAAACATGTTTAAGAAGGAACTGCAGATGCTGGAAAATCGAAGGTAGACAAAAATGATGGAGAAACTCAGCGGGTGCGGCAGCATCTATGGAGTGAAGGAATAGGTGTCGTTTCGGGTCAAGACCCTTCTTCAGACTGATGTGGGGTTGGGGGCGGGACGAAGAAAGGAAGAGGCGGAGGCTGTGGGAGAGCTGGGAAGGGGAGGGGAAGGAGGGAGAAAGCAGGGACTACCTGAAATTGGAGAAGTCAATGTTTATACCGCTGGGGTGCAAACTACCCAGGCGAAACACGAGGTGCTGCTCCTCCAATTGCGGTGGGCCTCACTCTGGCCATGGAGGAGGCCCACGACAGAAAGGTTGGATTCAGAATGGGAGGGGGTTCAAGTGCTGAGCCACCAGGAGATCAGGTTGGTTATTGCGAACTGTGTGGAGGTGTTGGGCGAAGTGATCGCCAAGCCTGCGCCTGGTCTCACCGATGTAGACCAGTTGACACCAAGAGCAGCGGATGCAATAGATGAGGTTGACTAATGTGGATTCCCTTCAGTTACTCTCCCCCACTAGATCCTGGGTCCCCTAGTATTTCCGGGAGATTGTTTGTGTCTTTCTTAGTGAAAACAGAATGCAAGTACTCATTTAACTGTCCTGCCATTTCCTCATTTCCTATTGAGAAGGGTATGGAGGGTTATGGTATGAGTGCAGGCAGGTGGGACTAAGGGAAAAAAGTTGTTCGGCACGGACTTGAAGGGCCGAGATGGCCTGTTTCCGTGCTGTAATTGTTATATGGTTATATGGTTATTATTAATTCACCTGTATCTCTTGGTAAGGGACCCTATCTTCAATATTCTAATATTTTAGAATTTTGATCTGATTCAGTACATTAACTTGCTGAACGTATGAATTGGGCAGCTGTGAAAAGAGTGGAGTCTGGTTGTATCACCATGAGAATAAATTAATTAAGTCTGGTTGAAGAATTGGCAGGAGGATGTGATATCCATGGAAAAATATGATATTTAGTGGTGGCAAATGAGGACACGCAGAATGATGCCATGAGGAAGATTAATTGTTGGTTCAAATTATCTAACTTTTATTCTATCAATAATGTTTAGATAATCTTTTCCAATATTGTACATCTCAAATCGAATTTGCCATAAATATTACATGTCCTAGAGTCATGGAGTGATACAGTGTGGAAACAGGCCCTTCAGCCCAACATGCTATGTTTCTATGGGATATGGGGAGAAGGCAGGCACGGGTTGTTGATTGGGGACAATCAGTCATGATCACAATGAAAGGCGGTGTTGGCTCGAAGGGCCGAATGGCCTCCTCCTGCACCTATTTTCTATGTTTCTATGCCCACACCGGCCAACATGTCCCAGCTACACTAGTCCCACCTGCCCACATTTGGTCGATATCCCTCCAAACCTGTCCTCTCCATGTACCTGTCTAACTCTTTCTAAAACGTTGGGATAGTCCCAGCCTCAACTACCTCCTCTGGCAGCTTGTTCCATACACCCATCAGGTTGTGAAAAAGTCACTCCTCGGATTCCTATTAAATCTTTTCCCCTTCACCTTAGAACTATGTGCTCTGGTCCTCGATTCACCTACTCTGGGCAAGAGACTCTGTGCATCTACCCGATCTATTCCTCTCATTCCTCTGATATTCCTGTCCTGAAGTGAACTTGGAACATAAATGGTAATGAATCATGCAATTGGTAGTGAAAAGTGAAAATAATAAATTAAAGAAAATAAGATAATTTGAATACAATATAATTGTGGGTGTTTCACTTTGCATCCATTTAATATACGGCAATCAAATTTTCACTGTGGATGAAATCAATTGTTGATTTCTTAGTTTCTTGGTAACTATTTGGACTGTTTACACATGATTTGAATATCATGCATTGCTGGCACATTATTACTCTCTCTTTTTGCTTATTATTTACATGATCCTTGACCGAAATGCCTGGGGTTAAATAACTGATTGGTAGGCTGTTGACCGAAAGGCAGGTTTTTCATCTCGGTCATACTTGCTAGCATCTGTATTTATAAAGTATTCATTACAAAATAATAAAATGCTGTACAAACAACAGGCCTCCATTTTGCTATGGGAACTGAGTACAGTAAAATTCTGATAATCTACTGCATTTTTAATTTGAAATTCCACTGGTTTGGCCTCTTGTTCACTGGACAACGTTGCCCATGCTCCCTTTAAAGTTTTTAGTGTCTTGTTTCCCGCACTGCTTTTAAGCTCGTGCGAGACCCATTTTTGCACACTCTACAAACCTGCTCACTAGCAGATGTGTAGGAAGGAACTGCAGATGCAGGTTTAAATCGAAGATTGACAAAAAATGCTGGAGTAACTCAGCGGGACAGACAGCATCTCTGGAGAGATGGAACGGGTGACGTTTTGTGTCGAGACCAAAGTCTTAACAAGGGTCACCCATTCCTTCTCTCCAGAGATGCTGACTGTCCCGCTGAGTTACTCCAGCATTTTGTGTCTATCCTCACTGTGAAATGTATTGTACCAATGCAAGGGGAGCACAGTGGCGTAGCGGTAGAGTTGCTGCCTCACAGGGTCAGAGACTCAGGTTCGATCCTTACTACAGGTGCTGCCATATGTATTATGGGTGCAAACAGTGTTTGTACGTTTTCCCTGTGATCGCATGGGTTTTATCCGGGTGCTCCGGATTCCTCCCACACTCCGATGCCGTACAGGTTTGTAGGTTAATTGGCCTCTGTAAATTGTCACTTGCTTGCAGGACCAGGCACCGTCGGTCAGCGCCGACTCAGTGGGCCGAAGGATCTGTTTTCACACTGTATCTTTAAACTAAACTAACATTATGCATTACTTAAAAAAAACAAAATTGAATGTAGACATAAGGAACTGCAAACGGTAGAATCTTAAGTAAAATGCAAAGTGCTGGATGAACTCAGTGGGTCAGGCAGCATCTGTGGAGCGACCCTTTTTCAGACTTGAAAGTTTGGTGAGCTATTAAAATAATATCAAAGTGTTCCCAAAATGTGTCTGGCGCCACCAAAGTTCTGAGCGTGCCAGATTATTAGAGTTTTACTGTACATAGTGTAGCCTCAGTTATCTATTCCCCATGTCAAGACTTACATTCTATTTATTATGAAACTATTATTCATTCAAAGGGTACGATTGATTTCAACTAACCCATTCGCTGCTCATCTGTCACCTCAGTTCTTCCAGCTCTCCACTGGCAACACCAACAACACCTCTATTTTAAAATTCCCATCATTTTCACATATCTCCGTACCCTCATTCATCCCCATCACTGTTACATCCTCCAGTCTAAGAAGTCTCCTGGATCTTAACCGTTGTCTAATTCTCATCTTTAATTTGTGTCGATGCTGGACACAAAATGCTGGAGTGACTCAGCAGGACAGGCAGCATCTCGAGAGAAGGAATGGGTAATGTTTTGGGTCGAGACCCTTATTTAGCCCACTGAGTTGCTTCAGCATTTTGGTGTAAACCAGCATTGGCAGTTCCGTCCTACACATTTTGATTTGCTTGCCATGTGGCAAAATAATTTCATTTGTTGATTTATATTATAAACTGTTTAATTAGGGGACACATGTTTTCTAGACTTTGCTGCACGATTGAATAGTTTGAATAGTTTGTATTTATTTTGCATGTACGGTGTCTTCTGTTAAGCTTAGAAACATAGAAACATAGAAATTAGGTGCAGGAATAGGCCATTCGGCCCTTCGAGCCTGCACCGCCATTCAATATGATCATGGCTGATCATCCAACTCAGTATCCCGTACCTGCCTTCTCTCCATACCCTCTGATCCCCTTAGCCACAAGGGCCATATCTAACTCCCTCTTAAATATATCCAATGAACTGGCCTCAACTACCCTCTGTGGCAGAGAATTCCAGAGACCCACCACTCTCTGTGTGAAAAAATTTCTTCTCATCTCGGTCCTAAAGGATTTCCCCCTTATCCTTAAGCTGTGACCCCTTGTCCTGGACGTCCCCAACATCGGGAACAATCTTCCTGCATCTAGCCTGTCCAACCCCTTAAGAATCTTGTAAGTTTCTATAAGATCCCCTCTCAATCTCCTAAATTCTAGAGAGTATAAACCGAGTCTATGCAGTCTTTGTTCATAAGACAGTCCTGACATCCCAGGAATCAGTCTGGTGAACCTTCGCTGCACTCCCTCTATGGCAATAACGTCCTTCCTTCCGGACTGAAGCTTGCATCACAGTAAGAGGATCCCGACCCGAAACGTCGCCTATTCCTTCGCTCCAGATGCTGCCTCACCCGCTGAGTTTCTCCAGCATATTTGTCTACCTTCGATTTTTCCAGCATCTGCAGTTTTTTTTAAACAAGAGGAACAATCTCATCAGTGCCACACATCCTGTACCCGTGTAACTTATCCTATCAAGCACATTCTCATGAATTCTCCCTTGAGTTTTTTTGCCACTAACCTGAGGCGAAGTTAACACCAGCAAATTAATCTACCCAGATTTCTTAATGATGTGGGAGGTAGGTTTTAGCATTTGGGGGAAAGCCATGTAGTCACAGAGGAGACACATATTACACACAGACAGTACCTGAGATTAAAGATTGAATCTAGGTATATGTGATGCAGTAACTCAAACTACTGCAGTAAGATGCTGCCTAACCTAAAGGGCTGATAACAAGAATGTTTCATTTTGTTTATTTTCTAATCCTTTCTTAATTGCTCTTACACTTCTGTAATGGGTGCCAAGCATTTTAACACTTAACGCCCCTTTCCCCATTCCCATACCAACCTTTCCCCATTCCCATACCGACCTTTCCCCATTCCCATACCGACCTTTCTGTCCTGAGCCTCCTCCACTGTCAGTGTGAGGTCACACACAAATTGGAGGAACAGCACATATTTTGCATGACCAGCTTACAACCCAGCAGTATGGTTTATAATTTCTCTAATTTCAAGTAACCCTTGCCTCTCCTCTCTCTTTCTCTGTCCATCCACCACCTTAGTTGTCCTCTTCTCCACGACCAACAATGGACCATTGCTGGCCCTTTGGTCATCGGTGCCAGATCTGATCTGTTCTGCACCTTTCCATACCTCTAGTTTCCTTCTACCCTGACGCTCGGACTGAAGAAGGATCGCGACCCAAAACTTTACCTACTCCATTTTCTCTGACCTGCTGCGTTACTCCAGCGTCTTACACTTATTGCGTTCCTCTTCGAGTCATAAGGTCACATAACAGGGAAACAGGCCATTCAACCCAAAAGTCCTCTTTGACTAGTGGGCACCCATCTGTATTAATGCCATCTTCCACCACTTGGCCCCTAGCCTTTAATGTCCAGATGATTCAAGTGGTCAACTCGAAATCCCTTAAATGGTGACAGGGATTCTGCTTCCACCACTCTCCCCACATTGTACTCCAGGTACTTGCCACTCTCTGGGCGAAGAAGATCGCCTTTCTCAGAACCCTCTTGTATGCATATAACCATATAACAATTATGGCACGGAAACAGGCCATCTCGGCCCTTCTAGTCCGTGCCGAACACTTACTCTCACCTAGCCCCATCTACCTGCACTCAGACCATAACATTCCATTCCTTTCCCGTCCATATACCTATCCAATTTATTTTTAAACGATAAAATCGAACCTGCCTCCACCACTTCCATTGGAAGCTTATTCTACGCAGCTACCACTCTCTGAGCATAGAAGTTGCCCCTCATGTTACCCATAAACATCTGTCCCTTAATTCTCAAATCATGTCCTCTTGTTTGAATCTTCCCTACTCTCAATGGAAAAAGCTTATCCACGTCAACTCTGTCTATCCCTCTCATCATTTTAAAGACCTCCATCAAGTCCCCCCTTAACCTTCTCCGCTCCAAAGAATAAAGACCTAACTTGTTCAACCTTTCTCTGTAACTTAGTTGTTGAAACCCAGGCAACATTCTAGTAAATCTCCTCTGTACTCTCTCTATTTTGTTGACATCTTTCCTATAATTTAGCGACCAAAATTGTACACCATACTCCAGAATTGGCCTCACCAATGCCTTGTACAATTTTAACATTACATCCCAACTTCTATACGCAATGCTCTGATTTATAAAGGCCAGCACACCAGAAGCTTTCTTATGAAAGCTTTCTTTAAGACCTATGCACAGTTATTCCTAGATAACCTCTGTTCATCTGCATTCCTCAATTCGCTACCATTTACCATGTACGTCCTATTTTGATTTGTCCTGCCAAGATGTATCACCTCACACTTATCAGCATTAAACTCCATCTGCCATCTTTCAGCCCACTCTTCCAAATGGCCTAAATCTCTCTGTAGACTTTGAAAATCGACTTCATTATCCACAACACCACCTATCTTAGTATCATCTGCATACTTACTAATCTAATTTAACACACCATCATCCAGATCATTGATCTATATGACAAATAACAGTGGACCCAACACAGATCCCTGACTGGAGGTTCAAAAATTCTTAATAATTGTCATTAAATTAAATGAAACATACCAACTTAATTGGATACAAATACGAAAAGTGTGAAAACGCCCACTGATCCCTCCAGATTCAGGGATAGTTTCTTCCCAGCAACAGCTATTGAACCATCCTACCAACAACTAGAGAACAGTCCTAAACGACTATTTACCTTATTGGAGACCCTCGGACTACCTTTGATAGGACTTTACCAGCTTTATCTTGCACTGAACGCTCTTCACGTTATACCCTTTATCATGTATCTGTCCACTGTCGACAGCTCGATTGTAATCATGTATTGTCTTTCCGATGACTGATTAGCACGTAACGAAAGTATTTAACTGTACCTCGGTATACTTGAGATACACTTGACACTAAACTAAACTAAACTGATTTTCTAATAGGCTCCTTTTTCTCTCTACTTGCAGAAAATTCATCCAGTGCAGATTTATGGCTGCTGAACAGTTGCACTGTGAAAAACCCAGCCGAAGATCACTTCAGAAACTCAATTAAGTAAGTAAAATAAGAAGTCACCCACCAGTGATTCATTCTGAAATATTATTTTTGAAAGAACATTTGACATTTCATCCCCAAACCCTAATACTGATGTGAATTAAAATTTGGCACAATGGCATGGCAGTTTCAGCGTTCAATTTCCACCAAGTTCAGCAGAATTTACATCAGTGTTAAAAGAGTGAATGTTTCAAATGAAATATTATTCATTATCAGCCTTCTAGCTATCGACTGAATATTTGACCGTTACATTCTGATATGTTTTAGATGCTAGAATGCAACGAAACAGAAGTACAGCAAATGTGTCTCTGTTTTAGAATACTTAATTTTATTTTTCTTGATGAAAAGCCGAAAGGTTTTCATGGTTGAATAGATTTAAAGAATTAAACTTAAGTATATTTATGGATTTTAAAGATTCAAACATCTGGATATCACTGACATACTCTTCAGTTTAGTTTGGAGATACAGCGCGGAAACAGGCTCTTCGGGCACCGACCAGCGATCCCCGCACATTAACACTATCCTACACACACTAGGGACAATTTACAATTATACTAAGGCAATTAACCTACAAACCTGTATGTCTTTGGAGTGTGGGAAGAAACCGGGGATTCCAGAGAACGGGGAGAATGTAAAAACACGGTACAGACAAGCACCCGTAGTCAGGATCGAACCTGTGTCTCTGGTGCTCTAGGGCAGCAAATCCACTGCTGCACTACCATGCCGCCCCGTCAGGTGATAAACAATATATAAAAATAATTCTGTACTGAAAACCGGATTATTATCGAAATGGAGAGAGACTGCAAGTGAGTAAAATTCAGAGGGATCACGGTGTTCTAGCGCATGAACCACAGAAAAGTTAGCTGGCAGGTCCAACAAGTCTCTAAGAAGGCACACAGCATGTATTTCTACTTATCTTCCTTTCATCATTGGATGTCCAATGTTTCCCTAATCCATTCAATTCATTGCCAGCATGAACACTAAATGGTTTCAACACAAGCTTCAGCCAGATTTTAATACAATAGAATAGTTTCATGGATATAGAATGGCTGTTGGGCGTGATCAGAACATAAAATGTTTATTGCCAAGGTGTACCTATGCCGCATAATTTACTCTTACTTTCTCCGACAGTTTTCATGAAGTGCAAGAGCACAGTCTGTGCCTTTTTATTGAGCTGTAAAAATTCAAGATTGGATTTGGCTCTCTGTTGACATAACAGTGGTTAAGCATTTTGCAAGGCTGGTAAATCGGAACAGTAGAGCAGAGGGACAGGCCTTTCAGTCCACATTATTCACACTGAACATGTTGCTAAATTAAACTACTCTCCTCTGCCTGTACGTGATTCATGTCTCTCATTCCCTGATATATCCAAGTGCCTTATCAAAAGCATCTGAAATGCTATTTTCCCAATGTAGCTTTGCCAGTTTTGTAAAAGTTCTTTTTTGATTAGAATTTAGAGAGATATAGTGCGGAAACAGGCTATTTGGCCCACCGAGTCAGCTCCGGCCAGCGATCCCCGCACACTGACACTACCCTACCCACACTACGGACAATTTTTTACCTTTTTACATTTATACCAAGCCAACCTGTATGCCTTTGAAGTGCTGGAGAAACCGGAAATCCCGGAGAAAACCTATGCAGGTCACGGGGAGAACATACAAACTCTGAACAGACAGCACCCGTAGTCAGGATCGAACCCGGGTCTTTGGCACTGTAAGACATCAACTCTACCGCTGCACGACCGTGCAGTCTTTTTTTATCTTGATGTCTTTGAAACAAGTTACACTTGAAGAGTTGTAGATACTTTGTGTCCACTAACATGCACAGCTTTAGCATCTCAAAGTATTTTAGTCCATTAGATTTATACGGTAGTAATTATTCTGAGGAATGGTTATCTTCATTAAACAGTGAAATCGAGCATCGTTTTGGTGTTGGATTTGACGAGCGATTGAAGCTCAAGCAGAACGGTCTGTGTGCTAAACTCATGCACTTTTGTGTCTAAACTGACAGCCTTGTTTGTAAATGGAGTCTGAAAGGGGTAGATCCACCATGGAGGTATGAAAAAGCCTTCTTTCCCCTCTTTAAATTGTCACTGCAGTCCAGTTTAGAGCTACAGCACGGAAACAGGCCCTTCGGGCCATCGAGTCCGTGCCGACCAACGATCTCCGCACACTAATGCTATCAGACACACACTAGGGACAATTTTTACAATTATACACAGCCAATTAACCTACAAACCTGTACGTCTTTGGAGTGTGGGAGGAAACCGGAGATCCCAGAGAAAACCCATGCAGATCGCGGTGAGAACATACAAACTCCTTACAGATTGCACCCGTAGTCAGGATCAAACCCTGGCCTCTGCAGCGACTCTACCGCTGCGCCATCGTGCCAGTCCTGTAGCCTCAAGCATGATATTTGTACTGAAAGAGAATGCTTGAAAAAGCTGAAAGATAATTATTGGACATGCTGACTTTTGCATCTTTATACCTATAAAAGTCAGATCTTGTGGGTGTGTGCCTGTCTGTCTGTCTGTCTGTCTGTCTGTCTGTCTGTCTGTCTGTCTGTCTGTCTGTCTGTCTGTCTGTCTGTCTGTCTGTCTGTCTGTCTGTCTGTCTGTCTGTCTGTCTGTCTGTCTGTCTATTCATTGTATCTTCCTCAAAACGCTACGCACTGACACTTAAATTTTTACATATTCTTACACACATTTTTCCCCTCCACGACCTCATCAAGTTCACTTCAGATTTCATGCTCTATTTCAAACGTTATTCACGATTAACGTTTAAAAAAAAGCCAAAAACCGCTTCTCACAGAGAGCCTTTTTCCAGCAGCTTCAAATGATGATGTCACAATGCCACTCACAGTGCACCAATCACAATTGGCTCGCAAGCTGCCGAGTGCCACAATTACATCACAACGGGACGTTGCCAACTGTAACTGTATTGGCCTGGGTCTCAGTTCATCTGTGAGAGGGCCTGGCCAAAGCTGGCATAGAGGGAGAGAGTGAGATGCAGAGAGAGAGAGAGAGGGGGGAAGAGTTGTGGAAAGTGTTGCACAGGGCCGGTTCATGGGCTCGCTGGCCCCTTGTATTTTCTGCGGTGAGGTAGAGACCGTGTTCCACGTGTATATGGAGTGTGAGAGGTTGGTGCCCCTGTACGAATATCTGAAGGGGCTGCTCCTCAAGTTCTGTTTGCATTTTAATCCCATGATCCTGGTGTTTGGACACAAGGCAGGGAGTGGGGAGGGCCGATCGGGGAGTGGGGGGATCTCTCTGTCGGTATGCTCCTGTGCCTGGCCAAGATGCCCATTGAGTCTACTATCTATTTTTCCCTCTGAGCTATTTTCTCTCTGATCTATTTTTCCCTCTGAACCCCATTCTCCTACCTTCTCCCCGTAACCTGTGACATCCTTACTAATCAAGAACCTATCAATCTCCGCTTTAAAAATACCCTATGACGGCCCCCACTACTGTCTGTCCTTGCACTAAATGCTATTCCCTGTATCCTGTATCTGTACACTGTGAACGCCATGATTATAATCATGTATAATCTTTCTGCTGGCTAGATAGCACACACCAAAAAAAAGCTTTCCTCTGTACCTTGGTACATGTGACAATAAACTAAACTTAACTCTCTACCCTGGTACATGTAACAATAAACTAAACTTAACTTAATTCATAGACACATAGAAAATAGGTGTAGGAGTAGGCCATTCGGCCCTTTGAGCCAGCACCACCATTTAATATGATCATGGCTGATTACCTAATATCAGTGATTGATTCCGTTAGCCCTAAGAGCTATATCTAACTCTTGAATGCACCCAGTGAATTGGCCTCCACTGCCTTCTGTTGCAGTGAATTCCACAGATTTACAACTCTCTGGGTGAAAACGTTTGTCCTCATCTCCATCTTAAATGGCCCACCCCTTATTCTTAAACTGTGACCCCTGGTTCTGGACTCCTCCAACATCACAAACATTGTTCCTGCATCTAGCCTGTCCAATCCCTTAAGAATTTTATATGTTTCTATAAGATTCCCTCTCTTCTAAATTCTAGTGAATATAAGCCCATTCGATCAATTCTATCATTATTTGTCAATCCCGCCATCCCAGGAATTAACGTCCTCCATTCTAAAGGTACATCCTTTTATTCTAAGGCAAGATTCTCCCACCACTGAAAACATTCTCCCCACATCCACTCTATCTGGGCCATAACCACTCTATCGAGATGCCCCATCCCAGCTAGTCCCATTTATCTGCATTCCAGCCCGCATCCATCTAAACCTTTCCTAATCACTTATCTCATTCAGGGAAATTACAACAGTCAAGTGGTTGATATACAGTTAACATGGCATTTAATGATGCTTTGGCCATGAATGGTGTTTCTTTAAATGTAAATTGTTCATTTCTAGCTTGTTCGACAGACTTAAAGTAATTGCTCTTGCGTTTCAGATTTATGATGACAGTGTTACAAAGACGGTATTGATTGGTGCAGAGAAATCAATTCAGTTGCCTCAAGAAAATTATAATAATTTGGAACAGGATTGACGAAAACACTAAATCAAAAAGCCACTATTTTATGTAGGAGTGTGTAGGAAGGAACTGCAGATGCTGGTTTAAACTGAAGATAGACACAAAAAGCTTAAGTAACTTAGCGGGACAGGAAGCATCTCTGGAGAAAAAGAATGGGTGACGTTTCGGATCATTTTTGTGTCCATCTTCAGCCACTATTTTATGTTCTTCAGTTGGACATCAAAATTCTATTGCTGAAAAATATATCTGCCGCATGTTGAGATTTGAACTGAATTTCCTGCAGAGCTACTCGAGGTGGTTGATCATTAACTCATCATTGCTTGTGTACTTTAGATAAAGTGAATATGATCTCATAAGCAGCACAGATGCTGAACTGTAATAGCACACGATTTTTATTTCAGTTGGGCTTATGAAAAACATCTGTCAGGTTTGCAAACTAGCTTTCATTTCACAGTGGGATAATTTGCATATGTTTGTATCTCCACTATGTTTAAGATATTTTTCCATGCAAATGATTTAAATGTTCTAATAGAATGCTTTCCTTTGACTTTGGAGAGCTTTTAGACATTTGCATAAAAACCGCCAACTAGGCTTGAATCTAGTTTGCATTTTTATATTCTGTTGTGATCCGGGCAGGATTTCAGGTGGATTTGTGTACCTTTGTTCCAGATAGTCTTTCGGGTGTCATTAAATTAACAAAGCACATCATACGGAACTTTCATGAAGATCATGAATGTACACGCGAGTGCCTGACTGGCATTTTCCTGACGTTTCTCACAGGCTGTAATTTTAGCTTTGGCACAAGATGCATGAATAAAATGATGCTATATTAGCAAAATAATTGTGGAGAAAGGCGTAATGTGCAGGAAGGAACTGCCAAAGCTGGTTTACACTGAAGATAGACACAAAGTGCTGGAGGAACTCAGCAGGACAGGCAGCATCTCTGCAGAAAGGCGACTTTAGATTTTCAGGAATCAACATTGGTTTCTCGCTTAGTCTTGCTGATAAAAATGAGAGAAGAATCATAATTCCCAGCAATTCTTGCTTATTAACTATTAATCAAGTTCCTACTCTATGCCTGATGCGATTTTGTTTACTGTTCATTGTTTTAGCACATTTTAAGGGGCAATCGCAACTCTGTTAACTACTACGTGTTATAAAGGCTTCTGTTGCCTTGGTTATACAAAGACGCCGAATTATATTGTCAAGTCACAAACATCAGAAGTACTACTGTGGGAGTAAAGAAATACAGCCCTTTTTCTATTCCTCCTCTCCACAAGAGAAAAAAATTGTAACAACTGGTTTGGTTTATCTCCTCAAAAGCATGATGGTACATTCAAGATGTTATGTTTTGTTTCTGTCACCCTGTAAATAAATGAAATGTTTATCAGACAACCTTGTAAATTTTGATTGATTTTTCTTGTGTAAACCCAGATTTTACTGTAAATTCGAACACAGTGCTTATGCTGTGTCATAAATCAGTTGTCTGATGTGAGCCGTAAAGAGCCTGTCCCACTTGGGTGTCATTTGTGCGTCATTTACGCAACATTTTTTTATGTGCCACGACGTGCGCATGGCGTGCATTATGCGCGCATGGTGTGTGGTGGCGTAGGCAGTGAAGCACGGTAGCGCGGTACCCCAGTTAAAATCCTCCCCCGCCACCTGCGTGACGCGCAAATGACGCCCAAGTGGGACAGGCCCTTAACAGTTTGTGTAGAAAAGAACTGCAGATGCTGGTTTACACCAAAGATAGACATAAAAAGTCTGAGTAACTCAGTGGGTGAGGCATAAAAGGAATAGGCGACATTTCGGGTCGAGACCCTTAATCGACCATTCAGTCAGTCAGTCAGTTTAGTTTATTGTCACGTTTTGCGAGGTACAGTGAAAAGCTTTTGTTGTGTGCTAAACAGTCAGCAGAAAGATAAGACATGATTACAATCGATCCATTTGCAGTGTGTAGATACATGTTAGGGGTATAACGGTTGAAGACTTTGCTTAGCTTTTTAAAAACAATTCTACATCCTATTTGTAAGAAAAATGCAGATACAAATAGGATGCAGAATTGATTTAAAAATAACATGCATGTTCTGTTGTTTATCTGTAAGATGCAATAATTATTTGCATTTAGTCACAAGGAACTGCGGATGCTGGTTTACAAAAAAAAACCCAAAGTGCTCGAGTAACTCAGTGGGTCAGGCACCATCTCTGGAGAATGTCGATAGGTGACATTTCTGGACCCTCTTTTGGACATTTATTTGATTTTGCCCATACATTTTCTGCAGTAAAATCCGTAATATTTTCTTTTAGCATTAGAATTTCACTACTTGATCATTGATGCTGAATTCTATACAGCTTACGAACATATTCACGTTAAAAGAATGCAAACCTTAAGGTAGCTTTGATATATCCTGTCTGCTTCAGATGAAACCCGTCCATTGTAAAAGCCACCAATTAGGTCAAACATTTTACAGCTTTGCGGATCCCCTATTAAGCTCTAATGACAGGTATTGCAGGGATGGCCTATTAACCTTAACCTACTTAAGCTGATAACAAATTGGATTTAAGGGCAATAAAATATTTTTAGCATACATCTTCCACATGACCCTTCACATCTTCCACATTAGGGGCTGCACGGTGGTACAGTTCCCTCCTTACAGCGGCAGAGACCCGGGTTCGATCCTGACTATGGGTGCTGTCTGTATGGAGGTTGTACGTTCTCCCTGTGACCTGCGTGGGTTTTCCCTGCGATCTTCGGTTTCCTCCCACGATCCAAAGACGCACAGATTTGTAGGTTATTTGGCTTGGTATAAATGTAAATTGTCCCTGGTATTTGTAGGATAGTGCTAGTGTGCGAGGATCGCTGGTCGGCGCTGACCCGGTGGGCCGAAGGGCCTGTTTCCACACTGTATCTCTAAACTAAAATAAGTCTTTGGCCCATGCATTCTTTAATTCTACCTTCAGTGCTTTTGTGAGAATATTCATCAAGTATGTCAGACACTTGATCCAGGATGACATTTTCAATCTGCTTTGTTGTTTGATTGTGTCAATGAAGCAATGTGAATGCTAAATTGACGTTAAAATATCCAGATTAGGGAGATTGGAGCTGTTGGTATTTTGTGCTCCCGACTGCTCTTCGATGACCAAGTGCTGGAATAACTTAGCGGGTCAGGCAGCATCTCGGGAGAAAACGGATGGGTGACGTTTCTGTTTGGAACCCATGCTCCCGAATCCTCACCCATCCATTTTCTCCAGAGATGCTGCCTGACCCGCTGTTGCTCCAGCATTTTGTATCTGTTTTCGGTATAAACTAGCATCTGCAGTTCCTTCCTGCACATTTATTAGAAATAGTTGGTTTGTTGATGTCGTGCAAGGGCTAAAAGTTTAACTAATTCCTTGACATTCATTTTCAATGCCCTTAATCAACAGGCACCATCTAGATGTAATGCTGGAAGGTGCCTAGGGCATATTCAACACAAGGCAGCAAGAAATAATTCTGTTGCGATGAGGAAAACATAGAAACATAGAAAATAGGTGCAGGAGTAGGCCATTCGGCCCTTCGAGCCAGCACCGCCATTCAATATGATCATGGCTGGTCTTCCAACTCAGTATCCTGTACCTGCCTTCCCTCCATACCCCCTGATCCCTTTAGCCACAAAAAGTGAGGTAATTTAAAACAAATCTTAATGTTAAGCACGAAAGCTTCAAGTGAAGCCTCAAGTTATTAATACCAACCAGAATGATCCTTTTCCACACTGAGCAGGATGCCAAGAGACAATACCGGGACAAACTTGAGTCCTAGTATAATCACTCGGACACACGGAGAATATGGCAAGGCCTGAATAAGATAACAGGCTGCAAAGCAAGGCCGAGCCCATTGATAGTCTTGGTGATAGTGCGACCCTACCCGATAAACTGAATGCTTTCTATCACTTTGAGCAGAAGACCAACAGGGCGGTGACACCTGGCCCTTCAGTGTGCCTCTCCCCAGGGTGACTGTAGCAGATCGGCCTTCCTGAGGGTAAACCCATGAAAAGCAATTGGCCCAGACGGAGTTCCTGGCCGTGTTCTTAGTGGCTGCGCGGACCAGCTAGCGGGAGTATTCGTGGACATCTTTAATCTCTCCCTACTCCGTTTTCTGAGGTACCCACCTGCTTCAAGAAGACCACCATCATCCTAGTGCCGAAGAAAAGCAAGACCTCATGCCTAAACGACTACCGTCCAGTGGTCTTGACATCCACCATCACTACAGGCAGCATCTCTGGAGAGAAGGAATGGGTGACCTTTCGGGTCGAGAAGAAGGGTCTCGACCCGAAAGGTCACCCATTCCTTCTCCCCAGAGATTTAGCCTGTCCCGCTCAGTTACTCCAGCATTTTGTGTCTAACTTCGATTTAAACCAGCATCTGCAGTTTTTCCCTACGGATTTTGTCCACCATCATGAAATGTTTTGAGAGGCTAGGTATGGAACGCATTAAGTCCAGTCTACCCAGTGGCATTGACCCACCACAGTTCGCCTACCACCATAACAGTTCCACAGACTATGCCATCGCCCGAACTCCACTCTCATCCTTAGAACACTTGGATAAGAGAGACACCTACATCAAACTCCTATTCATGGACCAGCTCTGCCTTTAATACCATTACACCATCCAAGCTTATCACCAAACTAACTGGGGTCAGCACTCACCTCTACAACTGGATCCTCGACTTCCTGATCAACAGACTCCAATCAGTGAGGATAGGGGACAAATCATCCTCCATGATAAACCTCAATACAAGGATGCATTCTCAGCCCCCTTCTTTACTCCTTGTACATCCACGACTATGCAGCCATGTACAAATCTAATTAAAAACTGAAAAGGTGAATTTATTATGCGGAACAAGGAAATGGCAGATGAGTTGAAAAGGTACTTTGGATCTGTCTTCAATAAGGAGGACGCAAACAATCTTCCTGCTGTACTAGTGGCCAGAGAATCTGGGGTGTCAGAGGAACTGAAGGAAATCCACAGTAGGTAGGAAATTATGTTGGGTAGACTGATGGGACTGAAGGCTGATAAATCACCAGGGCCTGATGGTCTGCATCCCATGGTACTTAAGGAAGTGGCTCTAGAAATCGTGGATGCAATGGTTTTCATTTTCCAATGTTCTATAGATTCAGGATCAGTTCCTGTGTATTGGAGGGTAGCTAATGTCATCCCATTTTTAAAGAAAGGCAGGAGAGAGAACACAGGGAATTATAGACCAGTTAGCCTGACATCAGTGGTGGGGAAGATCATAAAATATGAAATAGCCACACATTTGCATAGCAATAACACGATCGTTCCAAGTCAGCATGGATTTACGAAGGGGAAATCATGCTTGACTAATTATCTGGAATTTTTTGAGGATTTAACTAGGAAAATAGACAAGGGGAGCCAGTAGATGTAGTGTACCTGGACTTTCAGAAAGCACTTGATAAGGTCCAACATAGGAGATTAGTGGGCAAAATTAGGGCACATGGTATTGGGGATAGAGTGCTGACATGGATAGAAAATTGGTTGGCAGACAGGAAACAAAGAGTAGGGGGGATTAACTGATTGTGGATGATCAGCCATGATCACATTGAATGGCGGTGCTGGCTCGAAGGGAAAAATGGCCTACTCCTGCACCTATTGTCTATAATTTTTTAATTTGCAGATGACACCACCATTGTGGGCCTGATATCAAATAATGACGAGACGGAGTGCAGGAGTAGATTGAGAACCTCGTGCCCTGGTGTTAAGACAATTCTCTCAATGTCAGCAGGACAAAGGAGATAGCGATCAACTTCAGGAAGTGAAGCGGTGCACACACCCCAGTTTGCATTGACAATGTCGAAGTGGAGATGGTTGAAATCTTCAAATTCCTAGTGGTCAATATCACCAACAACTTCCCCTGGACCACCCACATTGAACCAACGACCAAGAAAGCCCACCAACCCCTCTTCTTCCTTAGAAGGCTTAGGAAGTTTTGCATGTCCCCTACAACTCTCACCAACTTCTACAGATGCGCCATGGAAAGCATCTTATCAGGATGCACCACTGCTTGGTTTTGGAACAGCTCCATCCAAGACTGCAAGAAATGGACACAGCCCAGACCATCACACAAACAGGGCCAGCAGCAAAATCAAGGACCAGTCACACCCTGGCCACTACCTCTACTCCCCTCTACCATCAGGCAAGAGGTATGGAAGTGTGAAAAAGCACACCATCAGATTCGGGGACATTTTCTTTCTTCTCACTGTTATCAGGCAACTGAATCATCCAACCACAACTAGAGGACAGTGCTGAACTACTATCTACATCTTTGATGACCCTCGGATTATCCTTGATCGGACTTTGCTGGCTTTACCTTGCACAAAATGTTATTCCCTGATCATGTATTTATGCACTGTAAAAGGATCGATTGTAATCATGTATTGTCTTTCTGCTGACTGGTTAGCACGCAACAAAAGCTTTTCACTGTACCTCGGTACACGTGACAATAAACAAAACTAACTAACAGCTGACTAACAGAGTCAGTGAAGATGTCACACTTGTGTTTTTCCTCTGTTCGCCTGTAAATTTCCTGACTTTATGATGGCATTATTCACTCTAATTCAGAAGGTTGCAGGATCAAACTTCATCCAAAACCTTGAGCATCCGAGTCAGCGAATGTGCTACCGTAGCACCGAGAGAGTGCTGTATTGCACCATGTATCCTCTTTGAAAGAGGTTAAGATAGTGTGTATAGACACAAAAAACTGGAGTAACTCAGCGGGACAGGCAGCAACTCTGGAGAGAAGGAGTGGGTGACGTTACGTGTCGAGAAAACGTCACCCATTCCTTCTCTCCACAGCTGCTGATACCGCTAAGTTACTCCAGCTTTGTGTCTGTCTTCGGTTTAAACCAGAATCTGCAGTTCCTTTCTAAACAAGATTGTGTGTATGTCCTCCTTATGAGGTAAATGATACATTAACGCCATTATAAGAACAGGGACATCCGCTGTTATCTTGACAATATCTACATAAGAGTTAGAGAGTCAAACAGCGTGGAAACAAGCCCTTCGGCTCAACTTGCCCACAACATGTCCCACCTGCCTCCGTTTGGCCCATACCCTTCTAAACCTATCCTACTCATGTACCTGTTTAAATTCATCTTAGACGTTGCGATAGTACCTGCCTCAACTACCTCCTCCGGCAGCTCGTTACAGTTCAACCAAAGTAAGTTATGAAAAAAAACTGGTTAGGCTACATTATTCAATTCCTGCGACCTCATCTGTGTGAAATGGTCTAATATAGGTATAACCTAATTGTATGATATATAATTTTAAGGTGAGGGTGGAAAGATTTCATAGGAACCTGAGGGGTTTCACACTAAGGGTGGTGGGTGCATGGAAAGAGCTGTCGGTGGAGGTAGTTGAGGCAGGTACTGTCACAAGATTTAGACAGGTAGACGCAAAAAACTGGAGTAACTCAGCGGGACAGGCAGCATCTCTGGAGGGAAGGATGGGTGACATTTCGGGTCTTTTTTGTGTCCCATCTTCAGCCACTATTTTATGTTCTTCAGTTGGACATCAAAATTCTTCAGACAGGTACATGGATAGGACAAGTTTAGAGGGATATGGGCAAAACACAGGCAGGTGGAAGGCCAGAAAGCAGTGCTGAACTATTATCTACCTCATTGGTGACCCTTGGACTATCCTTTACCGGACTTTGCTGGCGTTACCTTGGGCTAAACGTTCTTCCCTTATCATGTGTCTGTACACTGTAAATGGCTCGATTGTAATGATGTATTGTCTTTCCGCTGACTGGTTAGCACGCAACAAAAGCTTTCATTGTACCTTGGTGCATATGATAATAAACTAAATTGTAAACTGGAACTAGTGTAGGTGGGGCACGTTGGTCGGTGTGGGGAAGTTGGGCCAAAGGGCCAGTTTCCACGCTGTATGACTCTCTGACTCTATGTTACAACTACATTTTGCAAAAATGTTATTGGCCGACAAGTCATAAGGCCATATGGTCATAAGTGATAGGAGAGGAATTAGGCTTGTGCTCTGCATTAGGCTTTGGCATGTCCTAAATCACCAAAGGTTTTATAAATGCAAGTTTCCTTTTTTTCCGTATATTAGTATAAAACTGTAGAATTTACAGGTTTCAGGGAATGCTTTCAGCGTTTTCTTGTAAGTTAACCACTGAAAATTTATTAATTCTCTTGTTGAAGCATTTCTCTTCCATCATTGTGCCTTTTATGAGGCTCCTTCATTTGATACCACAACCAGCAAGGCCAATGTGTTTATAAGGAACACTTTGTTCATTTGTGCTATGCAATGTGCAGACCAGTACTACCAGTTTTTGTAAGCTATCCTGGCAGGGTTTTCAGACTCTGCCTCATATATTATTCAGTCCCTTTACTTAGCTTCCATCACTACCACTTGTAGTTCTATGATCCTCCTTACTTAGGTATAAGCCAAAACTACACTCTCAGCCCCTTTTTTTTATCTGTACATCTAAATAATCGCCTGCCCTCATCTCCATAGTCATGCGGCATGGAAACAGGGCCCTCATCACAACTTGCCCACACCGACCAACATGTCCCATTTTACTTCGGAGTCACATGAGTGACTACATGAAGAAGACCCCGCCAGGCGCATGCTCGGCATTACGTCGACGCATGTGGCACCGACAGGGTGGAGAGCGCAGCTCCCACCAGTGGTAAGTTTAACCCACAGGTAAGTTACTGTTGAACTTTCTTGCGAGTGTTTTTAAACTCTGTAAGTCTGCAGAGCCAGCTAGAGTCTTCAGATATTTTGGAAAAAATTATAAAACTCTGTAAACCTGGCTCGAAATACGGAGCCAGCTAGAGTATAAGTATTTTTAAACTGCGGTAATTGAATGGAACGCGCTGGAACCACAGTTTCCAATTTAGATCGATCGGGATATAAGGCTGCTTTAAAAGCCGGTTCCCGCTATTTACCGCTATTTAGATCGGGTTTGGAGATAACAGCTGCGCTAAATGCCAGCTCCAAATACCCATAATTTATAAAATAAAGTCTGCTCTGAGTATATGTTACCAGATGCAGTTTTCCTTTATGGAAATGTATATAACCCTGTGTGATACTGAGGTTAACACAAATATTCTGCAAGCAGAATGTGCCTGTCAGAATTACAATTTTAAACATATATGGTTTATGCACAAATACAAAACAGTAAAGAAGTAACTCTCCTCCAAGGGAGGTCAAGAATGTGGGGAAGGCTGGAAATAGAGAAAATGCTCCACACTTGACTTAGTCAAGGGCTCTAAGACCCATGCATGTCTTCCTGTAAAGCAGGCTCCAAAGAAGTTTCCATACGCTGAGTATGGTGCCTATGAAAATGGGATTCTGATTCTCCAGTACCTTGGTTCGGTCTGGATGAGGTCCCTAGAGCAAGATAAAATGCTCCAAACTCTAATCAGTCAAGGGTTCTAAAGACCCATGACTAAGGCAGGCTCCGTAGGAGATTCCATACACTGAGTATGGTGCCTATAAAGAATGAGAATCTCATTCACCAGTGCCTTGCATAGGTCTGGATGAAGTCCTTAGAGCAAGACTCGGGACTCCAGGGCAAGATGAAACTGACCCTGAAGCTGGTGTCCCTACTTATGTGTATACACCAGAGCACAATAGAAATGCTCCGGGTGTTCCCGATGTAGCACCAAGTTTTGCTATATTGGTATGGACTGGTGAGGCTATGGATGAACCTGGCGGCCAACATTATTTGGTTTCTCACCTACTCCAAGAAACTGTTATGACTGAAACAGTAAAAAATATATAAAAATATATAAAACACGCGTCTATTGTGCCTCGCTCAGGGTGCCAACAGTAACTCAGTAATTGGGCACCCATGAGTGTTATGATGCGAGGACAGGAAATGTGTTCCAGTATGTCCTCTAGCTGATATTCAGTTGGCATCATTGTATTTGGGGAAGACATACATGGGTCGATAATGTCCAATACTTTTAAGACATGCTTGCGTTACTCTGCAATGCATATTCGAACCCAATTGTATGATACAAATTGCCATTTGGCTAACATTATACCCAAAAAATGCAGGATTATGTGGGCAAGCTATAACCAGATTTATGATTGATGGAAAAACTGCCCAAACATTTAAGGATATTTTCCTTATAAAACGTCTCATCCCTGCTTTGAGAAAACAAACAGGTTGAATACGAAACCCTATATTAACAGAAGGGATCTTCTGGTTCATTTACGGAAGTACAGGTACGTCATTCCATCACACATGGAATTTCTGGGAAAGAACCTCTGGTTGGTTGTGAGATTGTTTTGTAATTCTGCATTAAATCTGATCGGCTTGGTGTTTGTATGTACCAGGAACTTGTCAGGTAGAGGTAATATATCCCAGACACAAGTATGGGGATTGCAGAGTCATTCTGGGACTCACAAACTTAAATTTATAGTTCAGTATAGGCATTTTAAAAAAGTACACTTCAGCACTGTAATGAAGTTGTTATCACAAGGCTGCTATATGGCTATTATTAGACCTAAAAAAGATGCCTTATTATTCAGGTAGTTCAATTAATTGGATGGGTCAGCTGAAGGAATTACCTAATGGGTTAAATTCAGCCCTCAGATTGCTCACACAATTATTGAAACCAGCACTGGTGTTAATGAGGGCTCAGAATGACATTGTAATTACTTATCTAGAGGATATGTTAATTGTAAATGGGAGACAGCTGAAGAACTGAGTTCAGCAACCATAAACCTATTGAAAGGCTAAGGTTCTGTACATCCAAACAACATGTAAGTTACAGGCATCCCAAACAATTGATTATTTGGGGTTTGTCTTTAATACAGTTGATATGTCAGTAACTTTATCAACAATTAAGGTTGGGGATGTTACAAATGCCTGTATTTGTCTTGGTAAAAAACATTATCCCACCATCCAAGAAGTAGCTACGGTTACTGGTAAAGTGATAGCAGCATTCATGCTGTCGAATTGGGACCTCTGCATGATCAAAGTCTGCAAAGACCAGAGTATAAGAGTAAAAAGCATGCAGGTTATTGATTAGGTCCATGCAATTACCAACTAAAAAGGTTGAGCTGGATTCAATGATGGATTCTCAATGTTGCACAAGTTACCAGAAGTAAAAATGTGCTTGTTCAGCAGTCTTCAGTGTTATTACAGACTGATGAGAGTGCTCTCGGATGGGGAGCTAAGGACAGTGACACCAGTTGTGGTCGATGGACTGTCCAAGACGATTTAATTCTCCAAATACATGGTATGAATTATTTGGAGTTATTGGGGGCGTTTTATGCATTGATAGCTGTTGTTCTACAATAAAGAACTTACATGTTCAATTACGAGTAGAAAATACCACAACTGTGGGAGAAGACAATATTGTGGTGAGACAACAGATTACGAAAGTTCAATGACAATACAGAATGAATGTTAAAATTCAAAAAGTTTCAAAAAAGATTGTCAGACAGTATGAGCACCAAATGTTGATCTGTTGTGTCTGGGTTAAATCTCCAGTGGTCTAAATGAGTCTCGTGGGAGTCAGATCCAGGAGCATTAGCGGTGGATGCATTCTCACTACATTGGGGAAGTATAGTCTTTTATGTTTTCCCCATTTTGCCTGATTAGGCAATGTGTCACCAAAATAGAGCAAGTCTCCGCTGCAGGCGTTTGGTGGTTCCAAACTGGTATTGCTTCTCAGCCTTTTGGCTATGATCAAGTGTAGTATCAGTTCTTATCAGTTAATATCTGATACGTCCCTTATCTAGGGACCATTACTACACAGCCATTGTTCCCATTGGTGCTCAGAATGAAGATTCATGACAAATCCCAGGTGCAGTAATTGTTGGTACATCCAGTAACAGCAGAAGTCATCCATTAAATGACCGTATTAATTGTTAATCTGCAGGTTCTGATGGAATGTTGGATAGGACCATGGATGTCATAACTGCAGCTTGGAGAGAAACAATATATGTTTCATATAAGGGATGGGAAATCTTTTGCATACAGTCAGATATATTTTATCATACTGCGAACATATCGGATGTATTGGAGTTCCTTGCTATGTTGCACCTGAGTTATTTTACCATGAATGGAGCTCGGAGTGTTTTGTCCTCCTATTTAGGACAATTTCAGAACAACAATTCATCGGGTCTCATCCGTTTATATCCCGATTTATAAGAGGAATTTTAATAAAATTCTACCAAACCCAGATAGTGCCGGTGCCGAAAAAGTCTGAAGTCACCAACCTGAATGACTACCGCCCGGTTGCCCTAACTCCAATACCAATGAAGTGCTTTGAAAGACTGGTCCTCTCCCACATCAAATCCAGCATCCCTGCATCATTGGACTCTCATCAATTTGCATACAGGGCAAATAGATCCACAGAAGATGCCATCTCTGTGGCTCTTCACACTGTCCTGACCTACCTGGAAAGACAGGGCACCTACGTGAGGATGCTCTTCATTGACTATAGCTCTGCCTTCAATACGTTCATCCCCACCAAGCTCACCACCAAACTCCACCAGCTAGGCCTCAGCTCACTGATATGCGATTGGATCCTGAATTTTCTGACGGAGCAACCGCAGGCAGTGAGACTGGGGCCGCACCTGTCCACCACTATCACCCTGAGCACCGGCACACCACAGGGCAGTGTACTGAGCCCCATGCTCTACTCCCTCCTCACCCACGACTGTGTCCCTGCATTTGACAACAACACCATTGTCAAATTTGCAGACAACACAACGGTGATCGGGCTGATCACCAACGGTGATGAAACAAACTATAGAGCGGAGGTGCAGAACCTGGCGGACTGGTGCTCATGGAACAACTTGTCGCTAAACATCTCCAAGACCAAGGAGTTGATTATCGACTTCAGGAGGTCACAGAATGGGGAATACGCCCCAATCTCCATCTACGGAGACAGTGTGAAGAGAGTGTCCAGCTTCAAATTTCTGGACACTCACATCTCAGAGGATCTCACATGGTCCACCAACACCGCTGCGCTGGTCAAAAAGGCACAGCAACGACTGTTCTTCCTGAGAACATTGAAACGCACTGGTCTGCCCCAACAGCTGCTGACGACCTTCTACCGCTGCACCACAGAGAGCATACTAACGTATGGCATCTCTGTGTGGTATCTCAGCTGCACGGAGGCGGAGAGGAGAGCTCTTCAGCGCATTGTCCACAGAGCGCAACAGATTATTGGGACACCGCTACCAGCCTTGGAGGGCATCTACCACACACGGTGCCTCAGGAAGGCCGTCAGCGTACATAAGGACTCCTCTCACTCTTGTAATGGACTGTTCGAACTACTCCCTTCAGGCAGACGTTACAAGGCCTTCTACGCCCGCACCACCAGACTCAGGAACAGCTTCATTCCCAGAGCTATAGCGGCTCTGAACCGGCCCTGCTGAGTACCACCCCCCCCCCCCCCCCCCCCCACCCCCATGGACTGTCTCCCCCGGCCTCGCGCTTTAGTCTGTGTTGATGTTACTGGTCAAATGTTCGTTTTTACAAACCTTGTTCTCGAGGGTTGCTAACCGAAATCTCGAAGTTGCAAACCAAATCTCGTTGCACTTATCTGTAATGACAATAAAATATATTATTATTATATACAGAAATCTGGGGTGTCAGTATAGTTTTCACATTGATTCGGCAATGGACTCCAATTACGTCACTGTCTTTTCAGAAGTTAATATTTAAAATGGTTATGCTCATGCCATTAATATCAGCACAATGAGTACAAACATTACAAATGTTGTGGTTAGATTGTATGCAGTTGTCTGTAGCTAAAATAATGTTTTATGTCAATGATCTAAGCAAGCAAAGCAAGCCAAGAAAGGCTGGAACCAATGTAATTTTTTAAGACATACTCTGTCAATTAAACATTGTGTGTGGTTAAGCATCTGACTTAATATATATTGAATTAAGCGTCTCCGAGATTGTGAGACACCAATGTTCATTACCCACAAGAAATATATAAAACGTGACAGTACAAACTATTCTAGATGGATAAACAGGTTCTGGACTAACTGGAGTAGACACTGATGTGTTAAATCTCACTCCACAAGGGCGGTATTAATGTCCGCAGCGAAGGTGCAGGACGTGCCGCTCGACCAAATTCTGGAGATCGCAGGATGGTCTAAAGGAGAAACTTTCCTAGATTTATGATAAATCTGTTGTTACAGTGCCAGGGTTGCACATGCTGTGTTGGGTTCTGTTCAAAATTGTTTGCTTTGTTGCATATCATATGTTGTTATTTCCCTTGGGATAGAGGGGTTATTATTTTTCTTTTTATTATTATTAAAATATTAAAATATTTATTGCATAATTTCAAGCAATGTATATTATTTACTCACTACTGTGTAAACTGAAGCAGTGTGTCGTATGGAATGAACTACGGCATGAAAATCACAGAGCTTTAAAATCTTCATGTAGTCACTCAAGTGACTCCGAAGTAAAATAGTAAGATTAAACGAGAACTTACCTGTTCGAAGTTTGATCTTTATTTTATGAGTAGTTACGTTGAGGGAATACGTGCCCTTCACTTCCGACCCTCATAATCTAAAAGATCATCTGGTAGTTCTAATCATGTGTGAGCCTTACTATCTTACTTCGGCTGTTGGTTCTGTGTTTTTCACGCCGCTGCTTTGAAGTATGCTGAGCATGCGCCTGGCGGGATCTTCTTCACCTAATCCCTCATTGTAACTCCTCATAAAATAAAGATCAAACTTCGAACAGGTAAGTTCTCGTTTAATCTTACTATTCTACACTAGTCCCACCTGCCTGCGTTTGGCCTATAGCCGTCTAAATCTGCATTTTCCATGTACCTGTCTAAATGTTTCTGAAACATTGCAATAGTCCCTGCTTCAACTACCAGCTCAGACCATAAGTCCACCTTATATTTCATTATGTTTTAAAATATGTTTCTAACCCTAAGATTCTCATTCATAAGATCAAGATTTCCACTTCTGCTTTTGTGTAGAAGTCTCACCAATGTTGGAGGCTGAGGGGAGACTTGATAGTAGTAGATAACATTATGAGAGGCATAGATAGGGTAGACAGTCAGAACCTTTCTTCAAGGGTGGAAATGTCCAACACTAGAATCAGAATCACACTTTATTCGCCAAGTATGTTTTGCAAATACGAGGAATTTCATTGGCCAGGTCATTCATACAATTAAAAGCAACAGATCAGTCAAAAACACATTTTAACATGAACATCCACCACAGTGACTCCTACACATTCCTCACTGTGATGGAAGGCGAAATAAAGTTCAAGTCCTTCCTTTAGTTCTTCCTCGGTTGTTGGCCTCGAGCCCCGTTGACGGGACGATCTTGACTCCCGTAGCCGGCGGCGTTTGGGCCCTCCGTGTCGAGGCGATCAAGCTCCCGCATCGGGGGGGGGAAGTCTGCTCCCCTGCACTGGACGATCGAACCTCACGTCGGGGCTGGTCAACCTTTTGTGATGTTGGAGCTCCCGACACGGCCTCACCCGACACTGCGAGCCCTTGGTGTTGGTTCCGCGGTGGGAGCGATCCCAGATGGTAGGCCGCAGAGCCTGGAGAATGTGATCTGAAAATTGATCAAATCTCCAGGAAGATAAGAACCTGAAAAAATATTTCTCCCGATCCCCTCCCCCGCAAAAAACAAACCAAAGAACATTAAAGCAAAATTTTAACAAACTAAAAAATAACAAAAAGAAAGAAAATGCGAACAGACTGCCGGCAGGGCAGCCATCTTCCCAGCGCCCCTGGTGGTCTAGCATACATAGAGGGCATATTTATAATGTGAGAGGGGAAAAGTTTAATGGAAGATCGACACAAAGAGTGCTGGAGTAATTCAAGGGTCAGGCAGCATCTCTGGAGAAAAAGGATGGGTGACGATTCGGGTCGGGACCCTTCTTCAGAATTGGCCTTAGACCAAGTTGAGTTTGATTTAGCTCTTAAGGCTACCGGAATCAAGGGATATGGGGGAAAAAGCAGCAACGGGGTACTAATTCTGGACGATCATCCATAATCATATTGAATGGCGGTGCTGGTCCGAATGGCCAACTCCTGCACCCATTTTCTATGTTTCTATGTTCTCGGTTTACCAACATCTGCAGTTCCTTTCTACATGAAAGCATAATGGAGATGTGCAGTGCACGTTTTTTTTTTGCGCAGAGTAGGTTTTCCAGGGCTGATGGTGGAGGCAGATACAATACTTGCATTTGAGGCTATTAGATAGGCACATGGACGTGTAGGGAATACAGCGATATGAAACGTACAATCAGATTAACGGCATCATATTCGGCACAAACATTGTGGGCCGTTGGGCCCTTTCCTGTGCTGTGCTGTTCTACGCTCTGTGTCAGAATCTCCTCTCATGGCAGACTCCTTGCAGTCCTCTACTGCCTGAGCATTCCCTGACTTCAAGTCCATAAGTTCTAGGAGCATAATGAGGTCATTTGGCCCATTAAATCTACTCCACCATTCACTCATTCATTGCTGATCTATCGCTCGCTCTCAACTCCATTCTCCTGCCTTCTCCCCATAACCTCTGACACCCGTCTATCAATCTATCTTTAAACTATCAATAATCTATCTACAGTGCCCTCCATAATGTTTGGGACAAAGCCACATCATTTATTTATTTGCCTCTGTACTCCACAATTTGAGATTTGGAAGAGAAAAAAAATCACATGTGGTTAAAGGGCACATTGTCAGATTTTAATAAAGGTCATTTTTATACATTTGGTTTCACCATGTAGAAATTACAGCAGTGTTATACATAGTCCCCCAATCTCAGGGCACTATAATGTTTGGGACACAGCTATGTCATGTGAATGAAAGTAGTCATGTTTAGTATTTTGTTACATATCGTTTGCATGCAATGACTGCTTGAAGTCTGCGATTCATGGACATCACCAGTTGCTGGGTATCATCTCTGGTGATGCTCTGCCAGGCCTGTATTGCAGCCATCTTTAGTCTATGCTTGTTTTGGGGGCTGGTCCCCTTCAGTTTTCTCTTCAGCATATAAAAGGCATGCATCTAAAAGTTCAGATTGTTCACATTGACTTGGTCACTCAAGAATTTACCATTTTCTAGCTTTGAAAAACTCCTTTGTTGCTTTAGCAGTATGTTTGGGATCATTGTCTTGCTGTAGAATGAACCGTCGGCCAATGTGTTTTGAGGCATTTGTTTGAACTTGGGCAGATATGATGTGTCTATACACTTCAGAATTCATTATGCTCCTACCATCAACAGTTCTATCATCAATGAAGATAAGTGAGCCAGTACCTTCTGCAGCCATACATGCCCAGGGCATAACACCTCCAGCATTGTGTTTCACAGATGAGGTGGTATGCTTTGGATCTTGGGCAGTTCGTTCTCTTGCCATCACTCTGATATAAGTTAATCTTTGTGTTATCTGTCCACAAGACCTTTTTCTAGAACTGTGGTTGCTCTTTTAAGTACTTCTTTGCAAACTGTAACCTGGCCATCCTATTTTTGCGGCTAACCAGTGGTTTGCATCTTGCAGTGTAGCCTCTGTAAGTCTGCTGTGGACAGTGGTCATTGACAAATCCACACCTGACTCCTGAAGAGTGTTTCTGATCTGTCGGACAGGTGTTTGGGGATTTTTCTTTATTATAGAGAGAATTCTTCTGTCATCATCTGTGGAGGTCTTCCTTTGCCTGCCAGTCCCTTTGCGATTAGTAAGCTCACCAGTGCTCTCTTCTTAATGATGTTCCAAACAGTTGATTTTGGTAAGCCTAAGGTTTGGCTGGTGTCTCTAACAGTTTTATTCTTATTTCTCACTCATAATGGCTTCTTTGACTTTCATTGGCACAACTTTGGTCCTCATGTTGATAAACAGCAATAAAAGTTTCCAAAGGTGATGGAAAGACTGGAGGAATCAAAATGTATAAAAATGGCCTTTAATAAACCTCCACACCCTTCTGTGGCAGAATTCAACAGATTCACCACCCTGTATAAATTTAGGTTTCACAGAGAAAAGTGGGTTGATTACATGAATACAAAAGGTTGCAATAAACTTCTGAATATCATAAGTGGTTTGAGGCAAAAGGAAAAAGATGGTAACAATGAGAAAAATGTGTGAGAGCAAAAGGTGCTGGAAAAATAGCAGAACATCATCTGTTTGACTGTACAGTATTCTTCGCAATTATATAAAATGTTTTGGTGCAAAAAGAAACCATTTGGTCCACAGTGCCCTTGCCAGCAGTAAGAAAATGATATACATGTCTAAACCCTCGACTGCTCTCCTTCAGAGGAAAAAATCTCCTGCCCTTGCCTGATCTGGTTAAATTTAACTCTGTTGGAATCTTAAGTGCCTTCTGAAATGGCTGAGTAAACCACTCAGTTATATCAAAACTGCTTTGTGAAGCAGAAAAATAATAAAACCAGATGGACCACCTGATATCGACCCAGACATTAAATTCAGACATAGCAAAATCACTCCTACCCTCTTAAATCTTTAATGATTTCTTCTCACAAAATGAAATTAAGAGAGCTGTGCCTATATGATTATTCTGCAAACAGCTCGACACAGACGCACTCACATATCTTGCATACTTCGTCAACAAAATAGAGAGAGTACAGAGGAGATTTACTAGAATGTTGCCTGGGTTCCAGCAACTAAGTTACAGACAAAGGTTGAACAAGTTAGGTCTTTATTCTTTGGAGCGCAGAAGGTTAAGGGGGGACTTGATTGAGGTCTTTAAAATGATGAAAGGGATAGACAGAGTTGACGTGGATAAGCTTTTCCCATTGAGGGTAGGGAAGATTCAAACAAGAGGGCATGACATGAGAATTAAGGGACAGAAGTTTAGGGGTAACATGAGGGGGAACTTCTTTACTCAGACAGTGGTGGCTGTGTGGAATGATCTTCCAGCAGAAGTGGTGGAGGCAGGATCGATTTTAACATTTAAAAGTAAAGTGGATAGGTATATGGACGGGAAGGGAATGGAGGGGTATGGTCTGAGTGCAGGTAGATCGGACTAGGGGAAAATGAATGGTCGGCACGGACTGGAAGGGCCGAGAAGGCCTGTTTCCGTGCTGTAATTGTTATATGGTTATATGGTTGCTGGGTATGTCCTGACCCAAGAGCAGAACAAAACCAACTGGCGATGGCAGATTGCCAGAGGAGGTAGTTGAGGCTGGGACCATCCCGATGCTTAAGAAACAGTTAGACAGGTCCATGGATCGGACAAGTTGGGAGGAATATGGACCAAACGTGAGCAGGTGGGACTAATGTAGCTGTGCCATGTTGGCCGGTGTGGGCAAGTTGGGCCAAAGGGCCTGTTTCTACACTGTGTCACTTTATGATTCTATGGCAGTACTTTAATGTTCAGGCTGGAGGTACCAGCCCTGGGATCCTCAACATTGGCTTCAGTTTTAATGAATCCTCATGACGTCAGATCAAGCACCTCTTCCTCGCCATCAACTATTGTCCACCCTCAGCTGATGAATCAGTATGCCTCCGTGTTGAACACCGTTTTGCAATGCAGCATGCCGGTGCAGCAGTAGAGTTGCTGCTTTACAGCACCACAGACCCAGGTTCGTTCCTGACTACGGGTGCTGTCTGTGCGTAGTTTGAGCGTATTACCTACGACCATATGGAATTTCTCCAGGTGCCCTGGTTTCTTTGCTCATTCCAAAGATGCACAGGTTTGTTGGTCAATTTGCTGCTGTAAGTGGGATAACTTGGAGCTAATGTGCGGGTGATGTGCCGTGGTCCGCGTGGACTTGGTGGGCCAAAAGGCTAGTTTCCACACTAACACTAAATGAAAGAAGCACTCCTGGTAACAAGGGCACAAAATGTATTGCGCATGGGATTCCACCATTGGTGGCTTGGTTGCAGCACCACTGGCTGAGCTGACTGAGACTTGAAAGACACAGCTGGGACTGTGGTAGGTCATGAATGAACCAACGAGGAATGAACCTGCTTGACCTCATCCACAAAATCTTGCAACATGAAATCTTGCAGCTTCTGCATGAATATTGATTGTGATTTTATTTTCATTCAGCAATATCCACGTAATTACACCTTTGGGAATCAAATGATTACAGCGGTCCATAAATCAACGGGCTAGCATTAATATTACAATAAAACAAAACGAATGAGTAGGCAGACAGACACTTATTGGTTTCATTAAACAGTTGATGAACTGCTCAGAAGGTAGCAATGACAAACAAATCTTGTGCTTGTCAACAATTACTTGAAATACTGTTTGCATCAGATCATTGTGATATGCGATCATCGGATCATCATGATATGTATTTGTTATCTCAAAATAAAGGCAAAGCGAAGAGCAGTAACTCCCAGAGAAAGGCAGTATTTTGATGGGCAAGACCACGGCGGTTGAAATGTTTCTGCAGCATCTGTGATCAAACGATTGCCAACTTTCCTTCATTTGTCCTGAAGTCTCTGGGAATTAAATATTAATCTTCTGCTCATGACTGCGATAAATCCAGCAGTAAATTCAGTCAAGATTTGTTTTTCCAACTACTTTATAAAAATTGAGTTTATTAGTTACTGGACCAAGTGCGGACCCCTTGGGCCCCGTCCCCCAACGCAATATTCCACCATTCACCCATAGCCCCCAGTGTGGGGGAGCATGTGGGGGCAAGGGTGGGTGGGTTGGGTGTACGGGGGGGTTGTGGGGGCAGCGAGCATTGTGGAGCCGGGGAGGGTTGTGTGTGTGGGGGGGGGTTGTGGGGGTTAGGGGGAGTGTGGGGGTGGGGGTTGGGGGGAGTGTGGGTGAGGGTGTTGCGGGGGGTGGGGAGAGAGCCCGGAGAAAAGACGGGGGTTGTGGGGGGAGTATCATGGGGGAGGGGTGGAGGACCAGAGGGAAAGGGGCTGGAGGACTCACAGCAGGCGCTGGTCACTGGGCGTTATCCTCCGCTGGGATTAGAGTCTCCATTTTCTGTTTGGCGACATCTCCGACGCCGGGCCGGTATCGGCCCCTTCCAGTCCCTCCAAAAGTTGTGTGTGGTTAGTGACTTCCGCCAGCCATGCAGAGCCTCCCTCAGCTACAGTAAAGACGTGATGGCGCAGGAAGGGGCAGACCATCCCGCGGAGTGACAGGAGGAAAGACCAATCCACGCAGTGCCGACTGGCAGGAGAGTAGATCGATCTGCGCGTGCGCGATTTTTAAACCTCCTTAACTATTACATTAGACCATCGATCAGAATGAAACTTGGTGCAGAGGGGAACGGTGAGTAAGCTGGCGAAAAATCGTCACGCTACCGCGTACCATTTTTGTGCAAATGGAATGACCAGGCAAACCGGAAGATGACATGTTCAGAGTTTTAGTTATGTATAGATACTAGACCAAGTGGGGCCCGTTGTGTCCCATTCCCCCAACGCAATATTCCCCCACTCACCCGTTCCCCCAATGCAACCCGTTCCACCAACGCAATATTCACTCATCCATAGCCCCCAACTGTGCAGGCGCGGCTCATCCCCCAGCATTCCCTCCTCCCTCCTCTTCACCCTCCCTCTTTTTAAACTTTAAAAAATTGACTCTTCACTTTAAAAAATCTAATTCTATTTGCCCTGCCCCTGCCCATTACAATGTTATAAATGACAAGACTGCTAAAAGGGGAGGTGCAACGAGACCTGGTGTACTTGTACATCAGTCACTGAGATTAAGCATGCAGGTACAGTAGGCAGCGAAGAAAGCTAATGGTATGTCGGCCTTTATAGCGAGAGGATTTGACTTTAGGAGCAAGAAGGTCTTACTGCAGTTGTACAGGACCCTGACCCGAAGGGCCGAATGGCCTACTCCTGCACCTATTTTTCTATGTTTCTATACCTTGCCCTTTTGTAAACAATATTTTATCAATCTTTTTTCATTATTCTCTTCGACTTTACTTTCATTTTGGGAAATGGAAATGGCATGATTATTGTTCGTATGATTATGATGGTTGTTTAGCTATGTTAAACCTCCAAGCGACACGCCAAGCTATTCCAGTTATATCCAGATACATAATGAATTTAATTTGAATACATAATCGCTGACCTCCTTGGGTTTAATGTTTTTAAAATAGCTTCATTCATATTTTAAAGGTCCTCTGCAGGCTTCTTAACTTTAAATTAGAGAGCTGAGAATCTCATGTGTCAGGACAAATATTTTTCCAAAGTTGTTTGAGGAGAAATTAAGATTCGTGAAGACAGAAAGCTCCAACTTATTAAAAATTTATTTGGATGCATACTTTAAAAGTGCTAACCTACACCAATCAAACATTTGGAAAGTCAAATCTAAAAAGCTTCATTTATTGGTTTTAGTTTGTGATTGTCATGTTTTTAGTTTTAGTGATACAGTGTGGTAAACAGGTCTTTCGGCCCACCAAGTCCGCACCGACCAACGATCCCTGCACACTAACAGTATCCTACACCCCAGGGACAATTTACCATGTTACCAAAACCAATTAACCTGCAAACCTGTACGATATTGGAATGTGGGAGGTAAACGGAGAGATCCCGGCAGGTCACGGGGAGAATGTACATACTCTGTACAGACAGCACCCATAGTTAGGATCGAACTGGGGTTTGTGGCGTTTTAAGGCAACAACTCCATCGCTGTGCCATCGTGCCGCTCTTCATGTCTACCTAGATAGAGTAAAATACTTTGCATTCTATAGAGCCAAATCCTACTGTACAAGTGTATAATAAAGCTTTACACAAGTACAACAGGTACAACAAACAGAAACATTCCAGAGTGCAGAATATAATGTTACAGTTAGGGGAAAAGTGCAAAGTCCGCAATGAGGTAGGTTGGCAAGTCGGGACCACACCCTAACCTATGTGAGGACGGTTCAATAGATATGAACAGCGGGGAAGAAGCTATTCCAGAATCTGGTGCTATGTGTTTTCATTTTTCTGTATCTTCTGCCTGATGGGAGAGGGGAGAAGAGGGAACCACTTCCTGAGACGGCCTCAGGAAGGGATGGTGAAGTGTAGATTAAGTCAATGGTGGGGAGTTTGTTCAACGTGATAAACTAGGCTACGTCCAAATCTCTCTGCAATTTCTTGAATCTAGAATCATAGAAAATAGGTGCAGGAGTAGGCCATTTGGCCATTTGAGCCTGCACCGGCATTCAATATGATCATGGCCTATCATCCAACTCAGTATCCTGTACCTGCCTTCTCTCCATACCCCCTGATCCCTTTAGCCACAAGGGCCATAGTTCATTGGCTATATTTAACTCCCTCTTAAATATAGCCAATGAACTGGCCTCAACTACCTTCTGTGGCAGAGAATTCCACAGATTCACCACTCTCTGTGTGAAAAAAGATCTTCTCATCTCGGTTGTAAAAGACTTCCCCCTTATCCTTAAACTGTGACCCCTTGTTCTGGAGTTCCCCAACATCGGGAACAATCTTCCTGCATCTAGCCTGTTCAACCCCTTAAGAATTTTGTACGCCTCTATAAGATCACCCCTCAATCTCCTAAATTCCAGCGGGTACAAGCCAAGTCTATCCAGTCTTTCTTCATATCGAAGTCTTGCCATCCCAGGAATCAGTCCGGTGAACCTTCTCTGTACTCCCTCTATGGCAAGAATGTCTTTCCTCAGATTAGGAGACCAAAACTGTACGCAGTACTCCAGGTGTGGCCTCACCAAGACCCTGTACAACTGCAGTAGAACCTCCCTGCTCTTGTACTCAAATCCTTTTGCTATGAATGCCAACATACCATTCGCTTTCTTCACAGCCTGCTGCACCTGCATGCCTACTTTCAACCTCACATTTCTCCACATTATGGGCAGAGCTGTTGCCAAACCATACTGTGGTGCATCCCATTAGGATGCTTTCTATGATGCGTCTGTAGAAGTTGATAAGAGTCGTTGGTGGCATGCCAAATTTCCAATGTTTAGTTTAGTTTAGAGATACAGTGTGGAAACAAGCCATTCGGCCCTCCGGGTCCGTGCTGACCAACGATCCCCACACACTAACAGTATATTACAAACCCCTAGGGACAATTTACAATTTTACAAAGCCGATTAGCCTACAATCCTGAAGAGAAGAAAAAAACAAGTTTAATTTCCGTGATGGCGGGACTGTCATGCTGAGAGAATGGAGCGGCTGGGCTTGTACACTCTGGAGTTTAGAAGGATGAGAGGGGATCTTATTGAAACATAAGATTGTTAAGGGTTTGGACACGCTGGAGGCAGGAAACATGTTCCCGATGATGGGGGAGTCCATAACCAGGGGCCACAGTTTAAGAATAAGTGGTAAGCCATTTAGAACAGAGATGAGGAAACACTTTTTCTCAAAGAGAGTTGTGAGTCTGTGGAATTCTCTGCCTCTGAGGGTGGTGGAGGCCGGTTCCCTGGATACTTTCAACTGAGAGCTAGATAGGGCTCTTAAAGATAGTGGAGTCAGGGGATATGGGGAGAAGGCAGGAACGGGGTTCTGATTGGGGATGACCACCCATGATCACATTGAATGGCGGTGCTGGCTTGAAGGGCCGAATGGCCTATTCCTGTACCTATTGTCTATAGTCTTTGGAGCGTGTGAGGAAAGTGGAGCATCCAGAGAAAACCCACGCATGTCACAGGGAGAACGTACAGACTCCGTACAGGCAGCACCTGTAGACAGGATCAAACCCAGGTCTCTGGTGCTGTAAGAAAGCAACACTTCCACTCCGTCACCGTGATGCTCTTAGTCTTGTGATGATAGCGTGCATGGATCTAATGGGGCAATTAGCCATCTTAATGCAGTAAATTGCAATGATCCTTTGGAGATGTGTTCTGTGGATTAAAATGAAACTCACTAGTTGCAGAATTTAATTTTTTGTCTGAGTTAATAAAGCTGAAAAAAATGTTTAAAACCTTTCAGCTGTCTTTGTTATTATCCATTTAGTCTGCTGAACACATTTATGAGAAGCTGAAGTTTATTTACAAAATGTTTTGCAGTCCCCTTCAAAAACTCATCTTGTGGGAACATCCAGTGAAATCAATAAGCAAGATTTGTGGTGGCAAATTCTCTGTGCATTCACAGCAGATTTCCAGACTGTCAGAGCAGTTAAAAACACTCGCAGGGCACAGGAAAAAAGAGGGCCAACTTGCATTAATGTTTGAAATTTAACACGCAAGAGGTGTTGACCCTGTTTCCCCCATCCAGAAAAAGGCAATGAGCAAACTAGTGTGGTGTCGCCTTAAGCAGTAAGATGTTTGTCGTAAATAATGAGATGATGGCAAAAGAAACGAGGCACCAAGCTGTGAGGATGTGTGCTTCCTTTTGGAAATTGGTTGCAGATCCTCAGGAGATAAAAAAATAATATACGGCCTCCACATATTTTGATTCCATCAAAAGTCTATTTGGTCAGTAAAAGGAAAGTGGGCTTCAATATATTTGATTCCTAGTGCTAAATTCCTCCTTCAATGTATGGAATCTTTCATATTTGCCTCATGACCCGAGTTGCACCTACTCCAAATCCTCAGCCAGCCAAATCTTAATCCCAGGATTTGTGCGGTGTGTGACCACACAAGCCCTCTGCTCCAGTGATCCCTGCCCATCCAACTCGCCTCTGACACCACCCACTGTAAAGCTTGCAGCAAGATCCACAGCATGATTCTCCAAATTAACATAGTTTTTGCCTTCATGACACAATGTTCAGTCTGGTGGAATACATTGTGTGTTTTCAACAGATAGACACAACGTGCTGATCAGTTTCTGCCCACCAGTTTCTTCCCTCTTCTCAGGAGGTGCAACTCTTGGATATGGCGTCAACTTTTTTCCTGCTAAGTGCCTACAAATTGGACCAGTCTGAAGAAGGGTCTCGACCCGAAACGTCGCCTATCTCCTTCGCTCCTTAGATGCTGCTGCACCCGCTGAGTTTCTCCAGCCTTTTGTGTACCCTGGATATTTTACTACATTGAAGGCACAGATTAATTGAAAGGTTCTGGGTGCATTGGAAATAAAACATGCTGCATGTTTCCTGAGCACAACATATGTATGGGTGTATGCACATACAATCCACCTGCCTGTAACGCACCCACCCGAAACATTATCCATTCCTTCTCTTGATCTGTTCTGTATTCATGCCTTCTATATTCTGTTGTGCTGAAGCAAAGCAAGAATTTCATTGTCCTATCTGGGACACATGACAATAAACACCTTGAATCTTGAATCTTCAGAGATACTGTCCCGACTGAGTTACTCCACCATTTTATGTCTATCTTCTGTATAGTAAATATGTTTGCTTGGGCAACATATACCAGGAGAAGTTGAATTTGGCTTTGAACATATTTATTTGCCATATTGTTTTCATAGCTACCTGGTGGTTGACAGATTTGTTGTGGAGGTAATCACACAAATCTTGTGTATACTTGGGATTGAGTGCGTACCAGATTGCTGGTTTATTGACTCAAAATGTTGAATCTCTTCCAGAAATCTGCCACTATCCATCAACTTTAGATTATGATGATACCACCCGACTGAACTGAATACAAAGAGCAATTTCTTGGGCTTTGAATGCAAAGAGCAATTTCTTGAGATTTGAAGAATCACATTAGTTGTTAGGCCATTTGGCCCATCAATTCTACTCCGCCATTCAATCATGGCTGGTCTCTGCCTCCTAATGCCATTTTCCTGCATTCTCCCCATAACCCTTGACACCCGTTCTTGAAACCAGTTGTTTCCTTTATAATCGTTACATATTACATATTTTTTACATATCTTTCACTCATTTGTTCTATATCTCCCTATATAACTGTCTATTTCTCTCGCTTCCCTTTCCCCTGACTCTCAGTCTGAAGAAGGGTCTCGACATTCTGTTTACATATTCTGTTGTGCTGCAGCGAGAATTTCCTTGTTCTATCTGGGACATATGACAATAAAACCTGACTCTCTTGATCCGAGACGTCATCTATTCCTTTTCTCCAGAGATGCAGTCTCTGGTTGAGTTGAGCTGAATTACTCCAGCTTTTTGTGACTATGACCAGTTGTAACACAGCTGGTGGCCCGCTTAGCTCCGAGTCGGAAAGTTGCAGTGCCGCTCCAGGGATGTAAATGCTGAACTTTGTGGTGACGTGCCAGAGCATTGGTGGAAGTGCGTCTTGTGGTTTGCGTGTTAACTTGCTTTCTCAAGTGAATGTTAAAGAGGATTTCATGACATTAATTCAGTGGTGAGCCCCAAGGGAAGGGAAGTCGCCCCAAATGTCTTGGCCAATATATATCCCTCTAATGGCATTATGCAGGAAAGAACTGCAGATGCTGGTTTGAACCGAAGATGGACACAAAATGCTGGAGTAACTCAGTGGGACGGGCAGCATCTCTGGAGCGAAGGAATGGGTGACCTTTCGGGTCAAGACCCTTCTTCAGACTGAAAACGTCACCCTCTCCAGAGATGCTGCCTGTCCCGCTGAGTTACTCCAGCATTTTGTGTCTATCCACAATTAGCATTGTCGTTTGTGGGAGATTCCTGTATCCAAATTACAGCAATCATATTTCGCATTTTGCATCACAGGCTGTGTAGCAATTTGGACAATGAAAAGTGCCATCTAAATGCAATTTTTTTGCACTTTCACCTGGAACTATTTAGTGCTTTCCCATTTATTTTAGAGATAACTGTATTTACATTAGCGGATTGGAAGAATGTACTTTGCATTGGTCGTCGGTAGTTCTCGATTCTTGCCAAACTCCAAGGACAGCTCTGGGCAAAAATGTAAGATTATTAATTTGAGAATGCTGATCAATTATTTGTGTGATGATTCTATGTTGAATTTGTTACAGCAGAAAGAAGATTAAGTGTTGGATCCTTTGTTGTTACATATATGTATATATGTATTGTGGTTTATTAGTCTGCAGTAAATTTGTGGTTTAATGCACATTGAAGTAGTTTGTCCAAAGTTACAATAGGATCCAGATCACAAGATACAAGATACATTTATTTGTCACATGTGCCAGTTGGCACTGTGAAATGTGATCACCATACAGCCATACAATAAAATAAAGAACACAACACACGATAGAGTTCAACATAAAACATCCCCACTCAGCAGAATCAAAGGTTTCCCACTGTGAGGGAAGGCACCAAAGTCAGTCATCTTCCTCTGATGTTCACCCGTTGTCGAGGCCTCTGGAGCGCTCCGCAGTCGCCGCCACGGGCAGCCCGACGCTCAGGCCCGCTCGCCAGGATGTTGGCACTCCGACGTCGGAACGTGAGGCCAACCTCAGCGGCTTGGAACTCCATAACGGCCGCTTCCCACCGGAGTCCGCAGCTCAGCTGATAATGTGTGAACTGAGGATACAAGGAAGTGCAGATGCTGGTTTATAAATAAAAGCACACCAAAAAATGCAGGAGTAACTCAGCTGGTCTGGTAGCAACTCTGGAGAACATGGATTGGTGATGTTTCGGGTCAGAACGATTCTTCAAACTGAAGAAGGATCCCGACCCGAATCGCCACCTCGGGTCACAACTCAAAACGTCACCTATCCGTGTTCTCCAGAGATGCTGCTCATTGGTGTTACTGATATTGAGAGCCAGGTTGTTGTGCTGGCACCATTTGGTCAATCGGTCGATCTCACTTCTATACTCTGACTCAACCCCATCTGTGATTCGTCCAACAAAGGTGGTGTCGTCGGTGAACTTGAAGATGGAGTTCGCACTGTGTCCGGCTACACAGTTATGAGTATAGAGTGAGTAGAGCAGGGGGCTCTACTTATGGTGCTCCCGTACTGATTGTTAATGAGGAAGAAGTGTTTCTGCCGATTCAAACAGACTGTGGTCTGTGGATGAGGAAGTCGAAGATCCCATTGCAGAGCGATACGCAGTGACCCAGTTCCATGAGCTTGGTAGCCAACGTGGAGGGGATGATGGTATTGAATGCCGAGCTGTTGTTTGTCACTCAGAGTTTCTTTGCAGAGTCAGCGTAGAGAGGGAATGATAATCTGGATTGGGGTTGGGTGGAGTGAACTTGTGGCAATAGATTTAATAAATGCCATTGATGCCCACACCCTGTGAATAAGTAGGGCAGCACCCAGCAACGTGGGAATAATCCTAATCTTGGGCGGAGTCTGTATAAAGGATAAGTGTACAAGTGTAAATAAGTGTAAAGTGATCTTATAGAGGTATATGAGATCATGAAAGGAATAGATCGTGCAGATGCTCAGTCGCTTGCCCAGAGTAGGTGAATCGAGGACCAGAAGACATAGGTTTAAGGTGAAGGAGAAAAGATTTAATAGGAAACTGAGGGGCAACTTTTTCACACAAAGGGTGGTGGATGAATGGAACAAGCTGCCAGAGGAGGTAGTTGAGGCAGGGACTAACCAAATATTTAAGAATCAGTTAGACAGGTACATGGATAGGACAGGTTTTGAGGGATATGAACTGGTAGATGGGACTAGTGTTGCTGGAACATTTTGGCCATTGTGGGCAGGTTGGGCCGAAGGGCCTGTTTCCACACTGTAAAATTCTATGACTTTATGACTCTATGGCCGTTGTGGACTTGATGGGCCCAAGGGCCAGTTTCTGTACGGTGCAACTCTAAGATTTTGTTGCTCCAAATTTACATTTGAAAGATTGTTTCTGATTAAGAGTCGCATTTCAATATTTTTTTAAGAGTTACTTGCAGAATGCAAAATTCATTGGTTGAAAGTTGTTCGTGAAAGAGTGCTAAAAGCTGTAATGTTTTCTTTAATTTTATCTGGCTTTTTGCAAACTAAAGAAGCATTTTGGAGAATTTTCTTTATCAACCGTTTTTCAGGTATATTATCAGGATATATTTTCTTTATCAGCCTGTGATACCTCTGTGGAGATTTGTGTCTGGTTTAGTTTAGATATACAGTGTGGAAGCAGGCTCATCTGCCCACCAAGTATGCATCAACCATCGATACCCGCACACGAACATGATCCTACACGCACTGGGAACAATTTAGAATTATACCAAGCCAATTTACCTTCAAACTTGTATGCCTCTGGAGTGTGGGAGAAGCCGGAGATCCCGGAGAAAACTCACGTGGGTCACGGGGAGAATGTAGAAACTCCGTACAGACAAGCACCCATGGTCGGGATCGAACAAAAGATGTAGTTTCTTACAACTCTTGCACCTGGCTCTGATAGGCAATGGTTTCTTGTTCAAACATTTGAGTGCTCTCATTTCACTGATAGTAACTTGACAGTCGTGTGTGCATCTCTCAGGTGGCATTTGCTTCAATGTAAATAACATAATCTTTACAAATTAAGCATCCAGCCTAGTAGGGAACAGATTCTGTTCAGTATGAAGAATGTAACCCTGCAAAGGTTGGATGGTTCAATGGTACTTTATTATCATCTGTACATAAGTAGTTGATTGTAATCGTGTATCGTCTTTCAGCAGCATCTATGGAGCGAAGGAGATAGGCGACGTTTCAGGCCGATAGGCCGAAACCCTTCTTCAGACTGATAGGGGGTGGGGGTGGGGGGAGGCGGGGAGAAGAAAGGGAAAGAGGAGGAGGAGGAGGAGCCGGAGGGCTGAGGGAGAGGTAGGAAGGGGAGGAGACAACAAGGGTTAACAGAATTGTGAGAAATCAATGTTCAAGGCCAGAGGATGCAGACTCCCCAAGCGGAATATGAGGTGCTGTTCCTACAATTTCCGGTGTTGCTCACTCTGGTCGTGGAGGAGGCCCAGGACAGAGAGGTCGGATACGGAATGGGAGGGGAAGTTGAAGTGCTGAGCAACCGGGAGGTCAGGTCGGTTAATGCGGACCGAGCGGAGGTGTTCGGTGAAACGATCGCCAAGCCTACGCTTGGTCTCACCGATATAGATCAGTTGACATCCAGAGCAGCGGATGCAATAGATGAGGTTGAAGGAGGTGCAGGTGAACCTCTGTCGCACCTGGAACGGCTGCTTGGGTCCTTGAATAGAGTCGAGGGGGGAGGTGAAGGGACAAGTGTACCATCTCTTGCGGTTGCAAGGCAAAGTGCCCAGGGAAGGGGTGGAGCGGGAGGGAAGGGAAGAATTGACAAGGGAGTTATGGAGGGAACGGTCTCCATCCTATCCCCCTTGGTTAAATCCCTCCCCACCTATGTTCAAGACACTTCAGACACTCTCCGTCATCTCAGCGCATTCCATTCTGCAGGCCCCCATCCTCTCATCTTCACCATGGACGTCCAGTCACTCTACACCTCCATCCCCCACCAGGATGGTCTCAAAGCCCTCTGGTTCTTCCTCGACCGGAGGAGCAACCTATACCCGTCCACTGATACTCTCCTCCGCCTAGCGGAGTTGGTCCTTACCCTCAATAACTTCTTGTTCGACTCCTCCCATTTCCTCCAAATACAAGGCGTAGTTATGGGCACGTGCATGGGCCCTAGCTACGCCTGCCTCTTTGTCGGGCACGTCGAACAATCCTTGTTCAAGGCGTACCAGGGACCCGTCCCCGACCTCTACCTCCGTTACATCGACGATTGCTTTGGTGTCACCTCCTGCACCCACACACAACTGACTGACTTCATCCGCTTCACCACTAACTTCCATCCGACACTCAAATACACCTGGACCATTTCCGATGCTTTCCTACCATTTCTTGACCTCACTATCTCCATCGCAGGTGATAGACGTCTGACCGACATCCACTATAAACCCACTGACTCCCACGGCTATCTTGACTACTCTTCCTCCCACCCTGCTTCCTGTAAGGACTCCATCCCCTACTCTCTATTTCTCCGTCTACGCCGCATCTGCTCCCAGGATGAGGTGTTCCACACCAGGTCATCGCAAATGTCCTCGTTCTTCAGGGAACGGGGGTTTCCCCTCCCCCACTATAGATGAGGCTCGCACCAGGGTCTCCTCTATACCCCGTAACACTGCCCTCTCTACCCATCCCCCCACTCACAACAAGGGCAGAGTCCCCCTGATCCTCACCTTTCACCCCACCAGCCGGTACATACAACACATAGTCCTCCGGCAGTTTCACCACCTCCAATGTGACCCCACCACTCGCCACATCATCCCATCTCCCCCCCGTCTGCCTTCCGCAAAAACCGCTCCCACCGTAACTCCCTTGTCAATTCTTCCCTTCCCTCCCGCTCCACCCCTTCCTCACGCAATTTCCCTTGCAACCAAAATAGATGCTACACTTGCCGCTTTACCTCCCCCACCTCGACTCCATTCAAGGACCCAAGCAGTCGTTCCAGGTGCAACAGAGGTTCACCTGCACCTCCTCCAACCTCACCTATTGCATCCGCTGCTCTAGATGTCAGCTGATCTATATTGGAGGAACAGCACCTCATATTCCGCTTGGGGAGTCTGCATCCTGGTGGCATGAACATTGATTTCTCACAATTCTGTTAACCCTTGCTGTCTCCTCCCCTTCCTACCTCCCCCTCAGCCCTCGTGCTCCTCCTCCTTTTTCCCTTTCTTCTGAAACATTGCCTATTTCCTTCGCTCCATAGATGCTGCTGCACCCGCTGAGTTTCTCCAGCATTTTTGTGTACCTTCGATATTTCAGCATCTGCAGTTCCTTCTTAACAATCCTACTCGGTATAAGTGTAAGATGGTAGATCACACTGAATCCATCTCTTGTGTACGGACACATTTTAGGTGCCATTTTGTACCCTTCACGTCTGAGACTTAAAAAAAAATGTTAGTTTTATAAAGGTCTTAGTTTGGCCATAAAGGTCCATTGTCCTGGTGACGACACTAGATTAGAGTTGTGGCGGTCGGCCCGGGAGGCAATGTATGGATGTCCTCTACCACGGCTCTGTTGTTCTGTGCTGCTGCTGCTGCAGGCCCCAAGACTCCGCTTGTACTCGCTGGAATTTAGAAGATTGAGGGGGGATCTTATAGAAACTTACAAAATTCTTAAGGGGTTGGACAAGCTAGATGCTGGAAGATTGTTCCCGATGTTGGGGGAGTCCAGAACAAGGGGTCACAGTCTAAGGATAAGGGGGAATTCCTTTAGGACCGAGATGAGGAAAACATTCTTTACACAGAGAGTGGTGAGTCTCTGGAATTCTCTGCCACACAAGGTAGTTGAGGCCAGTTCATTGGCTATATTTAAGAGGGCGTTAGATGTGGCCCTTGTGGCTAAAGGGATCAGAGGGTATGGAGAGAAGGCAGGTACGGGATACTGAGTTGAATGATCAGCCATGATCATATTGAATGGCGGTGCAGGCTTGAAGGGCCGAATGGCCTACTCCTGCACCTATTTTTCTATGTTTCTATCCGTTCCACACGCTCGACCTACTTGATTATAATATAAAGGATGTATTTTAGATATTAAAGAAAAACTTATTTTGAAGACATTGACATCTTTTTTAGTTTAGTTTAGAGATAAAGCACAGAAACAGGCCCTTCTGCCCACTGAGCCTGTGTCGACCAGGGATTCCTGCACACTAACCCGATGCTACACACACTAGGGCAAATTTACCAAACCAATTAAACCCGTCTCACGGTGCGAGTTGTCCCACGAGGTACCCCGCGTTTTCACTCGCGGTAATCCCGTACAGCCAACGCAGCGGGGACGTCGGAACTCGCGTGAGCAACTTAGCGACTCGTGGCGCTAACGTCAGGTACCCGTGAAACTTGTCAACTCGTGAAAAAAATCAAACATGTTTGATATATTTTCCACGAGTCAAATTTACTGTCCAAGTTTAAAATTGAAATATTTAAACTCATTGTAATATCGTAGTGACCCGTGCGTTAACTTTAGTGATTCGTGCGTCTACCGTGGCAACTCTTTAATAGACACAAAATGCTGGAGTAACTCAGCGGACCAGACAGCATCTCTGGAGAGAAGGAATGGAGTCGAGACCCTTCTTCAGACTTACCCGAAACGCCACCCATTCCTTCTCTCCAGAGATGCGGCCTGTCCCGCCGAGTTACTCCAGCATTTTGTGCCTATCTATACTTTAGTTTCGGATATGATCAAGTGTAAGAAACGCAAACCAGACTACCTTCACATCAGAGAATCCTAATGTTCCAGGATAAAAATCCACACACCCTAGTTACATCCAATATTAAATTGCAAGAATATAACGCATACTATGCATCTATGAGCTCAAGATTTAAAGGGCTGCCCTTTAAATGAAAAGTATGCCAATCATAGAGATTGTGTTAAACCACTGTACAATATTTTAAAATATTTATAACCTGTATCTATTTACTTGGGTGACAAAATAAACGCATCAAAACCTAAAAGCGAGAAAGAGAAAATAAATAGGTCTGATATTTGCTTAAAATCATCTCCTAGATTTTAGAAATGATGCCAATGCCCGGCTTTACCATTCAAAACTGCAGCAGTTCAAATTATATAATTTATAAAAATACATTGAGAATCAATGATTCATAATGGAATGACTCCGCTCTTCAGTAGAAACAATTAATTTCCTCTGGGGGTTTTCTAACAGACATATTATCTTTTTAAACAAGATTAATTTAATTATTTTTGTTTGGAGCCTCTCCCGCCACTTTATTTCTCAATATCATCCTCGCTCCTCCGTCGAGAAAATCTCCACTGAACGCACCGATTCTGACGGAGAAATTAAATGACCTATATAGTGGATATGTCAACATCTTTTTGATCTTGGGGTTAGGTGGGGCGGTTTAGTCCATCAAGTCCGAACACACAGATCTGCTTCAGCTGATGTGAAGAAGGATCTCGACCCGAAACGTCTCCCATTCCTTCTCTCCAGAGATGCTGCCTGTCCCACTGAGTTACTCCAGCATTTTGTGTCTATCTCAGCAGGGCACAGTCCCATGGTTAACACCACACTCCAGACCTACCTAACCCCTTATTTGTGAAAGTTCCACACATATTTATCGATATTTTTTCCGGCAGTGTGCCCAGGCTACGGACACCACTCTGAGCCCAAACTAAAACAATCCCAGTACTTATTGGTGTGTATGGTTTGACCGAGGACATGTGCAATTTGGCCGAGGCACTTCACTGTCCGTGTGTAGGAAGGAACTGCAGACGCTGGTTTACACCGACGATAGACACAAACATGCTGGAGTAACTCAGCGGGACAGGCATCGCCTCTGGAGAGAAGGAATGGGTGATGTTTCGGGTCGGGACCCTTCTTCAGACTCCCCGCTCATTCATCCCTCGTCGATGTGAACTTGTGGGGGTGCGAGGAATCGGGCGTCGCTGGGTAAGTGGAAGAGAGGTTTTACTGCTGAATTATGCGCAACAGAAGCATGAAGTGGGGGTAAGGTCCGTTCCCAGCCCCCCTCTCACTCCTCCCCACCCATAGTCCTTGCCTTCTCCCAATTCCACCATCCCCCGTTCCCCCCCCAACCTGTCCTCGCCTGAACTGCTGAAGATAACCGAGTGCTTTAAATGCGAATCCCGGACTGCGGCAACAACACACGCCCTGAGCGGGAGAGGAACTTGGTAACTCAAGAGCAAACGAGAGGGGAACTTGGTAACTCTGGAGACGAACTCGGAACATCGCAGAAAGTACAAGTAAACGGCAAACTTACCATATCCGTGGGAACTCGCCTCAAACACTTGAACATCAACTTGGAATATCGTACACAACTACGAGTCTGTCACTCGTGGGTCAACTCGCACCGTGAGACAGGGCCTTTAGCCTACAAACCTGTACATCTTTGGAGTGTGTGGGGTAACTGGAGCTCCCGGAGAAAACCTACGCAGTCACAGGAAGAACGTACAAATTCCATACAGACAGCACTCGTAGTCTTGATTGAACCCAGGTCTCTGGCGCTGTAAGGCAGCAACTCTACCACCGTGCCACTGTGCCACACATGTTCTTTGCATATTGCTGCGACAAAATCCTGCTGACGGCATGAAGTAAAGTTGCACTGCAGCATATGTATGTACATGCTGCCTTGTCATCCCCATCTGCTGTTAGACTGTGGTGCTTATCAAATGTGATACCTGTCAGTAGATCGTTGGTCGGTCGTGCTAATCTGTCCGATAGCAAATACATCAATACAACAATACCTCTTTAATGTTGTCAGAAGGAAATTAAAGAGGTATTAAAGACTCAGAAGGAAATCCTGCCTTTTAGGTGTTCAAGATTTGAATTATTTCTACGTTAAAGAGTAGCCCATGAGTTGACCTATCTTCTGTTTTAATTCATTTATCGCAGATCTTATTACGTTAATTATTTTTATCTTCATCGGCCATGTCCTGAGCTCTAAATCTTCCCAACTAAGTACTGCCATGATAACGCTGAGCACCGCATAATCTTTCAAAGGAGAACTTAAATCATTGGAGAATTAAGCATGAAAAATTAAAATGTATTTTGTAACTTAGCATAAAATTTTTAATGTAAATTTACTATGCTCCTTTTCATTAATTCAATCAAAATTAAAAAAAAAGTTTTATTATGTTTGAGGTCTGTTAAGTTTAACTAATTGTATTCATCATTTTGAAACATAGGAACATAGAAAAATTGGTGCAGGAGTAGGCCATTCGGCCTTTCAAGCCAGCACCGCCATTCATAGAAACATAGAAACATAGAAAATAGGTGCAGGAGTAGGCCATTCGGCCCTTCGAGCCTGCACCGCCATTCAATGTGATCATGGCTGATCATCCAACTCAGTATCCCGTACCTGCCTTCTCTCCATACCCCCTGATCCCTTTAGCCACAAGTGCCACATCTAACGCCCTCTTAAATATAGCCAATGAACTGGCCTCAACTACCTTCTGTGGCAGAGAATTCCAGAGACTCACGACTCTCTGTGTAAAGAATGTTTTCCTCATTTCGGTCCTAAAGGAATTCCCCCTTATCCTTAGACTGTGACCCCTTGTTCTGGACTCCCCCAACATCGGGAACAATCTTCCAGCATCTAGCTTGTCCAACCCCTTAAGAATTTTGTAAGTTTCTATAAGATCCCCCCTCAATCTTCTAAATTCCAGCGAGTACAAGCCAAGTTTATCCAATCTTTCCTCATATGAAAGTCCTGACATCCCAGGAATCAGTCTGGTGAATCTTCTCTGTACCCCCTCTATGGCAAGGATGTCTTTCCTCAGATTTGGAGACCAAAACTGTACGCAATACTCCAGGTGTGGCCTCACCAAAACCCTGTACAACTGCAGTAGAACCTCCCTGCTCCTATACTCAAATCCTTTCGCTATGAATGCTAACATACCATTTGCTTTCTTCACTGCCTGCTGCACCTGCATGCCTACTTTCAATGACTGGTGTACCATGACACCCAGGTCTCGTTGCATCTCCCCCTTTCCTAATCTGCCGCCATTCAGATAATAGTCTACCCTCATGTTTTTGCCACCAAAGTGCATAACCTCACATTTATCCACATTATACTGCATCTGCCATGCATCTGCCCATTCACTCAGCCTATCCAAATCACCCTGCAGCCTCCAAGCATCCTCCTCACACCTAACTATACCCCCCAGCTTGGTATCATCTGCAAATTTGGAGATGTTGCATTGAATTCCCTCGTCCAAATCATTAATATATATTGTAAATAGCTGGGGTCCCAGCACTGAGCCTTGTGGCACCCCACTAGTCACTGCCTGCCATTCTGAAAAGGACCCGTTTACTCCTACCCTTTGCCTCCTGTCTGCTAGCCAGTTCTCTATCCACATCAATACTGAACCCCCAATACCGTGTGCTTTAAGTTTGTATGCTAATCTCTTATGCGGGACCTTGTCGAAAGCCTTCTGAAAGTCTAGATATAACACATCCACTGGTTCTCCCTTATCCACTCTACTAGTTACATCCTCGAAAAATTCTATCAGATTTGTCAGACATGATTTACCTTTCGTAAATCCATGCTGACTTTGTCCAATGATTTCACCACTTTCCAAATGCGCTGCTATCCCATCTTTAATAACTGACTCTAGCAGTTTCCCCACTACCGATGTTAGACTAACTGGTCTGTAATTCCCCGCTTTCTCTCTCCCTCCTTTTTTAAAAAGTGGGGTTACATTAGCTACCCTCCAATCCTCAGGAACTACTCCAGAATCTAAGGAATTTTGAAAAATTATCACTAATGCATCCACTATTTCTGTGGCTACCTCCTTGAGTACTCTGGGATGCAGACTACCTGGCCCTGGGGATTTATCGGCCTTCAATCCGTTCAATTTACCCAACACCACCTCCCGGCTAACCTGGATTTCACTCAGTTCCTCCATCTTATTTGACCCCCGTTCAATATTCAATACGATCATGGCTGATCATCTAACATTAGTACCCCTTTTCTGCTTTTTCCCGTTATCCCCTGATTCCTTTAGCCCTAAGAGCTAAATCTTACTCTCTTTTGAAACCATCTGGTGAATTGGCTTCCACTACCTTCTGTGGCAGAGAATTCCACAGATTCACAACTCTCTCGGTGAATTTTTTTTTCCTCCATCCTAAATGGCCTATCCCTTATTCTTAAACTGTGACCCCTGGTTCTGGACTCCACCAACATCGGGAACATTTTTCCTGCATCTCGCCTCTCCAATCCTTGAAGAATTTTTTATGTTTCTATAAGATCCCATCACATCCTAATTTCCAGTGAATACAAGCCCAGTCGACCCATTCTTTCATCAGTCCCGCCATTCCGAGAATTAACCTGGTGAACCTACGCTGCATTCCCTCGATAGCAATAATGTCCCTCCTCAAATTAGGAGACCAAAATTGCACAAAATTCTCCAAGTGTGGTTTCACCAGGGCCCTGTACAACTGCAGTAGGACCTTGCTCCTAAACTCAAATCTTCTCGCAATGAAGACCAACATGCCATTAGCTTTCTTCACTGCCTGCTGTACCTGTATGCTTACTTTCAGTGACAGATGTACCCAGGTCTCGTTGCACCTTCTTAGTCCACTAGAGTGATGTTAATCAGAAAATTACAAGATTTAAAGTTTTGTTACAGCCAAATGGAAGGATGGCAGGACTGTGGACGGATCAATTGTAATTATGTATTGTCTTTCCGCTGACTGGTTAGTACACAACAAAAGCTTTTCACCGTTATCTTGGTATACGTGACAATAAACTAAATTGAAAAGCCCTGTCCCACTGTACGAGTCCATTCAAGAGCTCTCCCGAGTTTTCCCTGATTCGAACTCGGAGATTTACGGTAATGGCCGCTCGTTGGAACTCTCGGCTCTCGTGGACATTTTTCATCATGTTGAAAAATCTTCAGGAGCCTTGGGAAGTTTACCGCGTTTCCCGAGTACCTGCCGTTAGCATAACGAGCCGCTAAGAGACGTCTCCGAGCTCCGACATACCCGCTACGTGCATTCTACGTGCTTACCACGATTTTGATTTTTTTTTAAAACTCGGGAGAGGACTTGAATGAACTCGTACAGTGGAACAGGGCCATAACCCTCAAGATCTAGCATGGTTGATGTGTAGTTTACCAAAGTATCATGTACTGTGACACAGCAGCAAATTTTCACTCTTCAGTCAGGTCCACAAATTCTCAAGTATTTCCCAACAAAAAATAAAATTATGGGACAGTTATTGATATCCTGGTGCATATCTGCTTTTGACTGACGGGCACAAAAGGGTGGCAATTGTGGAATTGGGGAATTAGGGTGGACAATCAAAACCCTTTTCCCAGAGGAAATATGAAAGACTAGAAGACATAGCTCTGAGGGCCTAGGGAGAAAGTTTAGAAGAGATGTGTGGGGCAAGTTTTCACAGAGTGTGGTGAGTGCCTGGAATGTGAGGGGTGGTGGAAGCAAATCAGATAGTGGTGTTTCATGAGGCTTTGCGATGAGAGTGTGGAGAGATATGGATCATGTGCAGGCAGAAGAGATTGATGCCTCGTTGTCACCTCAGCTAACAATGTACCAATGCACCATGTTTTCACACCTTACCCTTACATATCTCCAAGTTTCCCTCTCCCCTGACTCTCAGTCCACCCGAAACGTCACCCATTCCTTCTATCCAGAAATGCTGCCTGTCCCACTGAGTTACTCCAGCAATTTGTGTCTGTCTTTAGCATGTTTGGCACAAACATCATGCGCCAAAGGGCCTGTACCTGATTCTGTACTATGTTCTAGGTAGTCTGTAGGGTGGTGTGCTCTTAATATCACTTGCACATGCCTTCTGTGAGATCTTGATGCATGGGCTCCAATTCCATTTTTTTCCAGGTGCTCCTATTTCCTCTAACACCCCAAAGACGGGCAGGTTGTTAGGTTCCTTGATAACTGTAAATTGCCCATACTGTGTAGGTGGTTGGCAGGGTCTCGGTGGGGAGAGGTGTGGACAAAAAGTATGGAGAAAGGGATTAATGTAGGACTAGCTTCAACGAGCAGATGATGGTAGGTGCGCACTTGGTGGGCCGCATGGCCCTTTTCTGTGCTTTATCTCTCTGTGACTCTATCAGGTTAACTTGTTTCTGCTGAAAGATGTTTCAGTTTTATTTTGGATTTTCTTTTGTGACAATCGGATTGTGGAATGCTTGCTACAATTATTGGATTTATCTATCTTTTTCAAGAAACTATTTTTTTTCTTTTTCCAAAGATAAACACAAAAAGCTGGAGCAAGTCAGCGGGTCCGACAGCATCTCAGTAGAAAAGGAATAGGTGACTCTTTGGGGCTGAGAAACGAGAGATATAGACGGTGATATAGAGCGATATGGTACAAATGAATGAAGGGTATGCAAAAAAAGTAACGATGATAAAGGAAACAGGCCATTGTTCGCTGTGGGCTAGGTGAAAATGAGTTACAGACAATGAAACTCAACAAGATTCAATTCAATTCAATCTTTAATTGTCATTGTGCAGTGTACAATACAGAGACAACTAAATGCAGTTAGCATCTCCGAAGACAACTTTGAAGTTAGTACGATGGGTGGGGGAGGAATGGAGAGAGATAGGTTGCAAGGGCTACTTAAAGTTAGAGAAATCATTATTCATACTGCTGGGTTGCAAGCTGCCCAAGCAAAATATGAGGTGCAGTTCCTCCAATTTGTGTTTCCAATCTTTTTCCAAAATCTCTCAAAGATTCCCTGTTTTCTGAGCAGTAGCCCATTCATTCTGAAATGTGGGATAGTTTTGTACAGTTTTGTTGTTCTTCTGCATAGGCTTATTTCTAGTTAATTTTGGGAGTTCTAATGGATTGTAACGAAAACTTTCCAAAATTGCCAATGAGGCGAAAACAACAGCGACGGTTCAGGGATCGTCCATTAATTTCTTAACCACATTTTTTGCGATGTAGATAATACTTCAATAAGGGTCTGAAGAAGGGTCTCGACCCGAAACGTCGCCTATCTCCTTCGCTCCTTAGATGCTGCTGCACCCGCTGAGTTTCTCCAGCTTTTTGTGTAACCGTAGATAATACTTAGTGTTTCACTGTTGATGAGGTTTGGAAAGGCTGCAGTGCAAATTGCTGGAGGAAGGCGAAGAAAGACTGGCTTTATTGTTTAGATGCTGAAGGAACAGACGTCTCTGCCTTATGATTTGGAAGGGATTCCAGCAACATCTTGCAGGCTCATAAACCAGTGGGTGAGCAACGGGCGAATATTTAAAAGACCACAGCGAGTTTGAAAACTAAAATGTTGAGGTGAATTATTTAATTAACTTGAATATCTAACAGTGGAGTGTTGTAACTGGAATATTTAACAGTGAAGTGTTATCTCTACAACCTGCTGTGGGATTTACTTTAATTTAGTTTAGAGATACAAGGCGGAAACAGGCCCTTTGGCCCAACGAGTTTACATCGACCAGCGATGCCTGCACATTAACACTATCCTACACTACGGACAATTTTTACATTTATACCAAACCTATGAACCTACAAACCTGTACGTCTTTGGAGTGTGGGAGGAAACCGAAGTTCTCGGAGAAAACCCACACAGGTCATGGGGAGAACTCACAAACTCTGTACGGACTCTGTAGATCAATCTCTATAGCTGATTGTGATCCATGTCTGGTCTTGTTATTGCCGACCCGATCCATGATCCTGGAGTGAACTCCCTGCGAAGGTTATACCTGAGGTGACAACACCTATAAAGAATACCATTGGGGGGGCTGTACCGGACGCGTGCGGGATGGGTCTGCAAGCTGAATCCCAGATATCAGGGCTATGTCTAGATCCAATCTAGATATTACTTTCTTGTATTTTATGTTGCATCCTCTGCTGCTTCGCTGTAGTTGGTAGTTAACTTTTGCATCTGTATATATATATATATATGATGTCATTGCATGCTTAGTATTTAGCTCGTCAGGCAAAAGCCTAAGAAGGAGAATGTAGATCCATAACTATGGTTGATTGTGATCCATGTCTGGTCTTGTTATTGCTGATCCGATCCATGATCCATACCTGGTCTTCACCATGCCATCTGGTGGTACGCAGTAGCTAAGACTCAGTTTAATCTTTGGTGCTGAGCCTTACAGTAGACGATGCTATTGGCTCTGTATGTATTCTTAATAAAGTACTTTTTGTAAAGTTAAATGACTTGGTGTTACTCATACTTCATACACCCGTAGCCAGGATCAAACCCGGGTCTCTGGCGCTGTAAGGCAGCAAGTCTACCGCTGCACCACATCTAGATGAAAGTTAAACCTAGATGAATATATCACAGAGGACTGTGTACCAAAGAACATGCATCCCCTGCAGGTTACCTTTGAAATACTGCAAAGTCAGCAACCATCAGCGACAAAACCGCTGGAAAATTCATATTGCAGCATCTCCCATTCATGGTCATGCTGATTTTTAAAAAGATTTTAAGATATAATCAAGGCATTGTCTATTGTCGCTATATATGGAAGCACTGCTTGATTAATTTGCAAAGATGAATTGAGATTGATGGGCAGCACGGGTGCGCAGCAGTAGAGTGGCAGAGACCCGGGTTTGATCCTGACTAGTGCTGTCTGTACGTAGTTTGTATGTTCTCCCCATGACTGCATGAGTTTTCACCGGGTGCTCCAGTTTCCTCGTTCCAAAGATGTACAGTTTTGTTGGTTAATTAGCTTCGGTAAAATTGTGTGTGCTGGTGTGTTCGGTGATCGCTGGTCATAGAAACATAGAAAATAGGTGCAGGAGGAGGCCATTCAGCCCTTCGAGCCAGCACCACCATTCATTGTGATCATGGCTGATCGTCCCCTATCAATAACCCGTGCCTGCCTTCTCCCCATATCCCTTGGCTCCACTTGCCCCAAGAGCTCTATCTAACTCTCGTTTAAATCCATCCAGTGACTTGGCCTCCACTGTCCTCTGTGGCAAGGAATTCCATAAATTCACAACTCTCTAGGGTGAAAAAGGTATTTCTCACCTTAGTCCTAAATGACCTCCCCATTATTCTAAGACTGTGGCCCCCGGTTCTGGACTCGCCCAACATTGGGAACATTTTTCCTGCATCTAGCTTGTCCAATCCTTTTATTATTTTATATGTTTCTATAAGATCCCCGCTCATCCTTCTAAACTCCAGTGAATACAAGCCTAGTCTTTTCACTCTTTCCTCATATGACAGTCCCGCCAGTCGGCGCGGACTCGGTGCGCTAAGGGCCTGTTTCCGCTCTATATCTAAACTAAACTAGTTTTCAAGAGAGAGTTAAGGGCCTGTCCCACTAGCGCGCGATTAGACGCGACAAGCGCGACAAATTCGGACGCGGGGGTCGCGTGGGGGTCAGGCGATCCCGGTGCGAGTGAAGGGCCTGTCCCACTAGCGCGCGATTACACGCGCGACGTCCGAAGGAAGGACGTTATTTTTCATCACGTGACGATGCGCATGAGCATGCGCGTTGCACGACGTCGGGCAGTGACGTCATCACGCAACGCCACGCTGAAGACGCACAACGTCAAAACGTCATCACGTTCTGCGCGACAGGATTTTGCCGCGCGTAATTTTTTAAGCAGTGTCGGTTTTTGGACACTACGCGCGATGTCGACACCAGCTACACACAACTCGACGAGACTCCGGCGATCGCAGTGGGACAGGGTCACGCGAGGCCGGGCGACTAAAGCAACCACGGTAGGTCGCGCTTGTCGCGTCTAATCGCGCGCTAGTGGGACAGGCCCTTTAGATTTAGCTCTTGTGGCTAATGGAATCAAGGGATATGGGGAAAAGACAGGAACGGGGTACTAATTTTGGATGATCACCCATGATCGTATTGAATGCTGGCTCGAAGGGCCGAATGGCCTATTCCTGCACCTTTTTTAGCACATAAACTAAACTAAACTAAAATGTCTCGGAGCACCTAATAGTGACTGAGTAGCCACAGCCAGGATTTCCTTTGCATTTTGACATGCATGCAGGGACAGGCAGATGTTCAATTGCCTGTGATTAGATAAGAAGAGAGGTACTCCAAAATGTCCCCATTGAGGTGTTTATTCCTGGCATACAATTTGAATTCTAAGTCTTCAAACATGCAAATGAAAGTAGTTAGATTAATCTTACATCAGATCTTTGAAACATCATCATCAGCGTTAAAAAAATCAACGGGCACGGTGCCTTACAATGCCATGTACGACAGTGATCGCAACTTCTACTGAAGTTTTGAAACAGTCGAAATAAACATTTCCCACCAAGTCCTTCTAATGGAATGTCTATTGTGTGTAGCACAATCGAAAGAACATGATTGATGAAGTCAAATGCATGATTCAATGATTTAATTATACTTTATTGTTACATGTACTTTCCTAGGTGCAGTGAAATGCTTTGCATACTGCTCGATAAAATCATTTACCAGACCTCGCCTAGGCAGCACACAAGTACACAGAGACAGCGTAGCTGGTTTTACTCAACTATTTACCTATTAAAAATATTGCAAATGTTCAGAAGGGTACATTTATTTGCCCAGAAACTTCTCTATGGCAATTTAGGGACTACAGATCCACCACCGATTTTTCAGCAATTGGTGGTCAGGCACCTACTTTAATCCAGACAAAATTACAAGAGAGCACTTGAAATTCCCCTAGAAGTCCCCCTGAAAATGTGGAGCCTAGGGCAGGTGGGCGGCCGATCTCGTTGGGACTTCCTCTGCCAATCGGCGGGTCGAATTTGCCCCTGTAGCCGGGGCTCTGGAACACCGGCCTGGCTGGAGCCAGCAGATCTGTTCCCACAGTTGACTTCCGAGGCCAACTTTGCGGGTCGGTATCTCGGCCCCTCGGCTGCCTAGACAGACCTTCAGGCTCCTCTCGGATGCTGTGACCTATATTGGCCGGCAAAACGGATAATCTAGAAATGCTCTGGAACCAAGGATGCCGCAAAATAGGTGATGGTCCTGTATATTATTTTTCTGGTGGACGCACTAGTGCAGTTGTGGAGGGGGGTGTGTGGGCGGGGTGGTACGTGGGTGTGGGGACGGGGGGTGGGAGCGGGTTGTGGGGGGGGGGGAGAGAGCTCGGGGAAACGATGGGGGTTGTGGGGGAGAGGGGACTATAACGGGGGAGGTGGGCAGGAGCTGGTTGTGCCTCACAGTGGGCGCTGGTCGCTGGACGTTCTTCACCGCCGGGATCAGATTCTCCGCTTTCCATTTGGCGACATCTCACTCGCCGCGCCTCGCTGGCCACTTCCGGTCCCTCTGAAAATTGTTTGAGACCCCCGCCGGCCACCCGCAGTGTCCCTCAGCTCCAGTAAAGACGCGATGGCACAGGAAGGGGCGGACCGTTCCACGGAGTGACGGGAGAAATGACCAATCCACGCGGTGCTGACTAGCAGGAGAGGAGATTGATCTACGCACGCACTGCTTTAAAGGATTTCATACCTCGCTAACTTTTGCAATAGACCACCTTGACGGAGTAGACTTAAGTCTGAGATAATGGTATGACTCAAGAAGTGGAAGAGCTGGAAATGAGAATGGATGGCAAGTGTCGAGGGTGAGGGGGAGTGTATGGCATATAACTGAAGCGGGATGTGGATGATATGACTGGGTGGGGGAGGGGAAGGATCCAAAACACAGGATTAAAATGAAAAGAAGAAGAGGAGAATCGGAAGGGAAAGGAAACACGATATTGGGATAGGAAAATGCAAGTTGGTAGTGGAAAGGTGAGAGAGGAAGCAGAGGAGTCAGATTACCAGGGAAAATGGTTGAGGATGCAGGGAGAAAAGGACAGGGAGAAATGGAGAGCGGGTGAGGGGGCAAAGATACTAGAAAAGGAATAGAGAATTAGTAAATGTGGGAAAGAATGCTTAGCAGCGTTCATACTAGTGTTTCCTCTCCCCATTCTTTTCCTCTCAGTTAATACTCACACACTTACTCTTCCTTGTAGCACTTATGAATATCAGCATATTCATAAGAACCAGATGACGATGAGGTACAATTTCTGGTGTACTGCTGGTCCAACCAGTTAATCAGTCTGAAGAAGGGTCTCAATCATGGCGGTTCTGTCTTTCCCTCTCAGCACCATTCTCCTGACTTCTCATAACCCCTGTTATCATTCCCCGTGCAGAGCTCTTTTTGTCAACATAGGTAACCATTTTGTCAGTGCCACCCAGAAGACTAAGTCCTTCCTTCTGCCATGTTGGACTGGTACTTGTTGACTGTAAGTCCCATCCTTAGGTGCACGCTTCACAGCACTGTGCCCATCCCCACTCTCCAATCTCACACCCCCAATTGCCATCGAAACTCAAATCATGCCTCTAGACTCTTTGATGATCAAGATCTCTGACTGCCCAAGCCTCCAATGTGGAGATCTCACCTCAGCTCCTCTTCACTCTGCCCCAAAGAAACATATCAGACTTTATTCAGAGGCTGTTCCACCCCCCAAAAGCCGCGGCTCTTGCTCGGCCAAACACAAGACCCAGCAAACACAAGACCTGGGCAGACCATGGCCTGCAAGGGGAAGATGCCGAGCCGGCCCCGGCTTGTCGGACCCAGCGGACCACAGCCTGGAAGTTCCCCTGTTCGTCCCCCAAAGACCAGAGACTGGGAGGCTGGTGCCAGTGATGACGACGGACACAGATGGGGAGGAGCGAGGCCGGGAAAAGAGGGAACCGGGGTATGACCGACCACACCCTGAAGGTCGTCGGCTGCGGGAGGTGCGCCCAGGGAACATAGGTGAACATGCGAGGAGATGGGCATCGGTTCGCTGGTCGATCCACATGTCCAAGGAAGCTGGAAGCTGAGGAACTGCTGCAACCAGGGACTTGCCTGGTACGGGCATCGCTCATAACAACTAGAGCGCGCCCCACTAACACACCCCTCCCACGCCCCCACACCCCTTCCCTGCCCCCACACCCCTCCCTCCCGCCCCCCCACCCACACAGCCCTCCCCCACGCCTCCTCCCACATCCTCCCTCCGCACACACACCCCCTCCCCCACAACCCCCCTCCCCCACACCACTCTCTCCCCCCCTCCTACACCTCCCTACCCACACACACACCCACTCCCCTCCTCCACTCCCACCCCATACCACCTTCCCTCCCCTCCCACACATGAAGAGGAGATGGAGGGATTGCTGGGGGATGAGGAGAAATGAGCCGGGCTTGCACAGTTAGGGGCTATGGGTGAGTGGTGGAATATTGCGTTGGGGAATGGGTTGTGTTGGGGGAACGGGTGAGTGGTGGAATATTGTGTTGCGGAATTGGTGCGTTGGGGAACCAGGCCTTCCATGTGACTGGGTCCCACTTAGTCTAGTTCTTTATAACATTTACCCAGATTTTTCATCTTAAATAGTAAAAGTCAATTCCAGTTTGTTTTCCTGTTTTGTTTTGAAGTGGTAAGTAAAGTGGTAAGTAATTGTTTTGCATAAATCACTTATTTGCATGAAATATCGTTGGGGAGTGATATTTGGTTGTGTAATTTGTTCTCATTTAATTGCACAGTATTTGTCCAAGATGCAAAATTGGTAGGGTAATACTGAGCCTGTACTCGCTGGAGTTTAGAAGGATGAGAGGGGAACAGGTACTTTGGATCTGTCTTCACTAAGGAGGACACAAACAGTCTTCAAGATATAGTAGTGGCCAGAGGATCTAGGGTGACAGATGAACTGAAGGAAATCCACATTAGGCAGGAAATAGTGTTGGAGAGACTGATGGGCCTGAAGGCTGATAAATCCCCAGGGCCTGATGGTCTGCATTCCAGGGTACTTAAGGAAATGGCTCTAGAAATCGTGGATACATTGATGATAATTTTCCAATGTCCTATAGACTCAGGATCAGTTCCTGTGGATTGGAGGGTAGCTAATGTTATCCCACTTTTTAATAAAGCGGGAGAGAGCAAAAGGGAATTATAGACCAGTTAGCCTGACATCGGTGGTGGGGAAGATGCTGGAGTCAATTATAAAAGATGTGATAGCCCAACATTTGGATAGCAATAACAGGATCGGTCTGAGTCAGCATGAATTTATGAAGGGGAAATCATGCTTGACTAATCTTCTGGAATTCTTTGATGATGTAACTAGGAAAATGGACAAGGGAGAGCCAGTGGATGTAGTGTACCTGGATCTACAGAAAGCATTTGATAAAGTCCCACATAGGAGATTAGTGGGCAAAACTAGGGCACATGGTGTTGGGGATAGAGTGCTGACATGGATAGAGAAGTGGTTGGCAGAGAGGAAACAAAGAGTAGGGATTAACGGGTCCCTTTCAGAATGGCAGGCAGTGACTAGTGGGGTACCGCAATGCTCGGTGCTGGGACCGCAGCTATTTACAATATACATCAATGATTTGGATGAAGGGATTCAAAGTAACATTAGCAAATTTGCAGATGACACAGAGCTGGGTGGCAGTGTGAACTGTTAGGAGGATGCTATGAGAATGCAGGGTGACTTCACAGATTCAAGGAGTGGGCAGATGCATGAAAGATAATGCGGATAAATGTGACTTTATCCACTTTGGTAGCAAAAACAGGAAGGTAGATTACTATCTAAATGGCGTCAAGTTGAGAAAAGGGGAAGTACAACGGGATCTGGGGGCCCTTGTTCATCAGTTTATGAAGGTAAGCATGCAGGTACAGCAGGCAATGAAGAAAGCGAATGGCATGTTGGCCTTCATAACAAGAGGAGTTGAGTATAGAAGCAAACAGGCCCTTCTGCAGTTGTACAGAGCCCTAGTGAGACCACACCTGGAGTATTGTGTGCAGTTTTGGTCCCCTAATTTGAGGAAGGACATTCTTGCTATTGAGGGAGTGCAATGTAGGTTTACAATGTTAATTCCCGGGATGGAGTGACTCTCATATACTGAGAGAATGGAGCAGTTAGGGTTGTACACTCTGGAGTTTAGAAGGATGAGAGGGAATCTCATTAAAACATATAAGATTGTTAAGGGCTTGGACACACTAGAGGCAGGAAACATATTCCCGATGTTGGGGGAGACCAGAACCAGGGGCCACAGTTTAAGATAAGGGGTAAGCCATTTAGAATGGAGACGAGGAAACACTTTTTCTCACAGAGAGTGGTGAGTCTGTGGAATTCTCTGCCTCAGAGGGCAGTGCAGGCTGGTTCTCTGGATGCTTTCAAGAGAGAGCTAGATAGGGCTCTTAAAAATAGCGGAGTCAGGGGAAAAGGCAGGAGCGGGGTACTGATTGGGTATGACAATAGACAACAGACAATAGGTGCAGGAGTAGGCCATTTGGCCCTTCGAGCCAGCACCGCTATTCAGTGTGATCATGGCTGATCATCCCCAATCAGTACCCCGTTCCTGCCTTCTCCCCATATCCCCTGACTCAGCTATTTTTAAGAGCCCTATCTAGCTCTCATGATTTGAGTTCGTAAGTGATAGGAGCAGAATTAGGCCATTCAGCCAGCCCATCAAATCTATAGACAGTAGACAATAGGTGCAGGAGTAGGCCGTTTGGCCCTTCAATTATCTAAAATAAGGATTTTGTTCAATGGAAGAACCTGGGAATTAATACTGTGGGAGACCTCTATAAGGAGGGGACTCTCTTCTTTTCAAGAACTACAGGAGAAATATCACGTACGCCAACAATTTTTTTTAGATACCTTCAAATCCAAGATTATGTGAAAACATATACACAAGACTGTCCTCTTTTGGGTCCAGATATATTAGACGATTGTTTGAATAGACACAAGTAAGTTGATATCTCACATTTATAACACTCTTCTAAATATTGACACCCCACCTTCTGAGATTTATAGGCGCGCATGGGAGGACGAGCTGGGTTTACCCATTTCAAAAGATGTATGGGAGGAAAGCTTACTATACATACATTACTGTTCTTTAAATGTCAGGCATTGCCTGATACAATTCAAAGTATTGCATAGGTTATACTACTCAAAGACCAAATTGAACAGGATCTTCCCAACTGTTTCCCCTCTCTGTGATAAATGTCACCTCCAAGAAGCTACCCTAACCTATTTTTTTGTATCTGGATGGGAAGGGTTTCGGCCCGAAACGTCGCCTATCTCCTTCGCTCCTTAGATGCTGCTGCACCCGCTGAGTTTCTCCAGCCTTTTGTGTACCCTGGGAATATTCAATACCATTTCTAAAACACTCAAAATTGAATTGGAGTCAGATTCAAAATTAATAATATTAGGAATGTCAGAGGGCTGCCCTTAGTTAACGATATTCCAAAGACGCTTCCTTGACTACGGTTTAATAACTGCGAATAAACTTGTACTTAAATTCTGGAAAAAGATAACAGTTCCCACAGTGAAGATGTAGATCACAGAAATGACTGAGACACTACATTTAGAAAAAAGAACGTGGTCGCTTAAGGCGTACGGCCGCGCGGGGCCGGTCCCACTTCGAAGCGCGGAGGCATATGGAGTTGTGTGGGGCTGGTCCCGACATCGTGCGGGACTCCGGAAATCCTGCACTGTTCGAAAATTCCGCACGCCAACGGCCTGTCGGCCCGCAGGCGCATTGAGGGCGTACGCAGCGTCTTCACGGAGAACTCCTATCACGTGGCGGTGCGCGATGATGTCACCGTCCGGCGTGCCATTACGTGATGACATCACCGCCCAACGCCGTGCAACATCCAAATTCAGTCGGCCCGCCTCCTGCCCAGCTGATTGGTGAGTATGATGTCGGGACCAGCCCCGCACAACTCCATACGCCTCCGCGGTTCGAAGTGGAACTGGCCCCGTGCGGCCATACTCCTGAAGCGACCACGTTTGGTCGCGCTAGACGCATGCAATCGCATGCTGGTGGGACAGGCCCTTAAGGCTTGTTTTGTCTGACAAATCAGATTAATTTTCCAAAATATGGTCTCCTTTCATTGAATTTCTTCAACAACAGAATGGTTGAACACAAATTCAAAACCGACGCAAGGGTCGTGTGAGCGGGTGAAGGGAAGGGTAGTGGGATATATCTCCGCCTTTTTTTTCACTTCTTCGTTAGTTATGGGGTTTTTCTTCTCTCTTTTTCGTATCCTCTTCCTTTCCCTTTTTTCTTTTTTCCAATTCACTTATTAGTTTATAAAATGTTAAAACTGAAGTTGTACGAAAATTGTGTATTTGTTATGTCGATTACTTTCTCCTTGGACAATTGCTTCTAATGAAATAAATATATTTTAAAAAACCCCCAAAACTCTCCTTCATGCTCAAGAATAGTCCCCGTGTACTTGAGGCCTCAGCTAGGTCACGGCGTATTTTTCAACAGGCTGAAAAAAATCCGCGAGTTAAAATAAGGTCGTACTGGGCTATTCGTAGGTAATCGAGGGTAGTCGAAGGTAATCATAGATAGTCTTCAACATAGTCGATGGAGGTCGTCTTCACTCTCCACTATTCGGTGTCCAATTTTCCCAAAGCTAGTCTTCAACATATTTGATGGAGGTCGAAGGAGGTCTTCTACATAGTCGAAGGGGGTCTTCAACATGATACTTTTTCAAACTCTCTTAAACTCTTCTAAACTCGCCAATTAGGTTGCCACAGTGGGACAGCCCCTTAAGATTGAAGAAGGTGCAATTGTTCTAAATGGAGAAAACCTAAGTAAAGTTAAAAGGGTTCTGAAAATACCTGTGCTGGAGTAACTCGGCTGGTCAGGCAGCATCTGCGGAGAAAAAGGAGGGGTGACGTTTCGGGTCGAGACTCTTCTTCAGACCCAACCCGAAACGTCACCCATTCTTTTCTCCAGGGATGCTGCCTGACCCACTGAGTTACTCCAGCACTTTGTATCTATGGTATCAACCAGTATCCACAGTCCCTTTCAACACATTATCAAAATAATAAATTGTGTTCTGTAGCAGAGAATCGATAGCCAGAAAACATGGTTCACAAATGGATTGAAGATTACACGAGCAATCGTTTTCAACAAAGAAAGTTTTTGTGTTCTGGATATTTACTATATGGATGATTGCCAGTTGGACTTTTGTAATGTTTATTGTGTCAACGTTATTTGGGATTTGTAAACTTTTGTACACTTGTGTATGTTTGGTGTCTGATTATTCGTGATGATAGATGATGTTTTGCCTCTGGTAGAGTATCTATTGCGGTCGTATATGGGATCAAATGCCTAATATTTAACTGGAACTTTAAGAAGATTTGTACTGGAGCATGACCTCAGCAGCCAATTTTAACTTTGGTGGTGCAAACCTATTTACAGGGAGAAATGGATTAAAGGTTTCAAACATTTCCAAGAACCACTCTTGTGAAATATCTTTTACTTAGCAAATGTAAGGCTCCATCTCTGAGGCGCTTCTTATGGTTTCATCCAAATTACTGGGGACATGCTTTAAGAAAAATCAGCGGCTGCTTTAATTATGGGGTTCTTAACATGAGGTGTAACATGTGTCCCAAGTTTACGTAACTTGCCCATCATAACCAACATCATGAACCTGGTCCACTTGATCCAAAGTGCACTGCATAAAAATGAAAGGTGGCACAGCATTAGAGTTGCTGCCTAATAGCCCTGTCCCACGGTACGAGTTCATTCCAAGATCTCTTCCAAATTTGCCCTGATTCGAACTCAGAGATTTACGGTGATGGACGCTCATCAGTACTCGGGGCTCTCGTGGACATTTTTCTACATGTTGAAATATCTTCACAAGTCTTCCCATGCTTACCAGCCATTACCGAGTCTTCCCGAGTACCTGCCGTTAGCGTTATGGGCTGCTAAGTGACGTCCCCGAGCTCCGACATACCTGCTACGTTCATTCTCCGTGCTTACCATGAGTTAGATTTGTTTTTAAACTCGGGAGAGCTCTTGAATGAACTCGTACCGTGGGACAGGGCCCTGTTTACTGTTTGGTCCTGTCTACTGGTGCTGTCGGTACGGAGTTTGTACGTTGCACCGGTTTCCTCCCATACTCCAAAGACGTACCGGTTTGTAGGTTTATTGGCTTTGGTAAAAATTGTAAATTGTCCCTATTGTGGAGGATCGTGCTAGTGTACGGAGATTGCTGGTCAGTGCAGATTCGATGGGACCTGTTTCAGCGCTGTATCTCTAAACTATGAACTATGAACTATGAACTAGCACAGGAACAGGCCCTTCAGCCCACAATGCCTACAAACCCTTCAGCCTATAATGATGAGGAAAACTGGAATTCATTTTGTACAGTGAGATGACAGAATATGAAACTAAAATGAAGGCCGAAGAAGTAGCATTAACTGAATTAATTCAAAGGGAGATTTAAAAGGGGCATGTTAATATACCACAGTAGATAGATTCCAAACGGAAGGAGAACACCAATTTATAGCATTCAGACAATAGGTATTTCACCGCAATAATAAATATATTTCTCTCCCTCCCATTTGGTTCAGCGCAACATTGTAACTTTTAAGTGGAGATGCCATTGCTGTGTGGGGCGTTTGCAAAATCCAATGCACATGACCAGTAAACTCTCACCCACTTCTCTCCAACCCACTCAATTCAAATGTTGTCGCCATCAGTTATGCTGAATCAAAACCAAACCTGACAAATCCCACCAGTAGATGCTTTATAATCCTGAGCATTTCTTAGTCCCATTACAAAAAAAAAGGGAGTCTTTATATGTTTTGTTTTGGTGATTCAAACTTGTTTAGGTTTGGGTATTCAAAAGTGACTGCAAATATTACTCTATGCTTTTGATTGTTTACATTGAAAATTTGCAGAACAGTAAGTCTTTCAAACAGAAGTAAGGGGAGGGTTCAGTATTAGCCATGCAGAAAGCAACACAAGTTACAAAGAAGTAAATAGAGTCATATAGCGTGGAAACAGGCCCTTCAGCCCAACTTGCCCAATCCAACTATCTACTCTAGTCCCACCTGCCTGCATTTGGCCCATATCTTAAACCTATCCTATCAATGTACCTCTCTAAATGCTTCTTAATTGTTGTGATAGTACCTGCCTCAGCTACCTCCTCCAGCAGCTTGTTCCATGCACCCACCAACCTTTGTGGGAATAAAGTCGCTCACATTCCTATTAAATTTCGCCCCCCCCCCCCCACACCTAAAACTAAATTTGAGCCAAACAACCCCAAAGTGTTGCTGTGATTAGTATTTCAGAGTTAGTTTGGACAGTGCACATATTTAACAATAATGGAATTGCGTTCCGACATGCAATTCAAGTTTGATAAATTGCACAACTTTATGTTGGCCATTTGCAGATATTTTGGCGTCAAAATATTTATTCTGTAGCCTCCGAATTTTATTGAAAAATTATAATTAGCAGATAGTGGATTAGTCAGTCTTGAATATCATAGGAACACTGTGCTGTTTCTGTTTGCAGGATCTGAACTACTCTGATAGTGCATGGATGGATTATAGATCGAGTTTAAAAAAAGGGTGTCCAATTATAAAATGCTGCTAACTGTTATTGTGCAACTTTCCTGCACTTTTATATTAACTTTTTCATTGGGATGATTTATTTTAAAATTGGTAATCAATGCAGTCCAATTTCCAGCCTCGGAGATTAATAGTCTTTCATTTAATACACCTTAATACATAATAAATATTAGGTATCGATATTAATTTACTAAATTCCGCTCCTTCCCATGCCTAGCTCCTTTTGTAATTGAGTTGGTGCATGTAGTTTGTGGATGGTGAAAGTTCAATCAAATCTATTAAAGAAATAAAGGAATTTTAATTTTATTTTTAGACATACAGCTTGGAAACAAGCCCCTGTAGGAATGAACTGCAGGTGCTGGTTAAAATCGAAGGTAGACACAAAATGCTGGAGTAACTCAGCGAGACAGGCAGCATCTCTGGAGAGAACAAATGGGTGAGGTTTCGGGTCGAGACCCTTCTTCTTGCCCTTTTGCATACTGAGTCCACGCTGACCAATGATCACTAGTTCTATGTTCAAGAAGGAACTGCAGATGCTGGAAAATCGAAGGTAGACAAAAATGCTGGAGAAACTCAGCGGGTGCGGCAGTATCTATGGAGCGAAGGAAATAGGCAACCTTTCGGGCCGAAGAACGGTTTTGGCCCGAAAGGTTGCCTATTTACTTCGCTCCATACATGCTGCCGCACCCGCTGAGTTTCTCCAGCATTTTTATCTACCATCACTAGTTCTATGCTATCCCAGTTTTGCATTATACACACTTGGGGTAATTTACAGAAACCAATTCACCTACAAACTTGCACCTCTTTAGAATGTGGGATGAAACCGGAGCACCGGTCAAAATAGTCACGGTGGATGTACAAACTCCGCAACGTCAGGACCAGTAGTCAAGATCGAACCCGGGTCTCCGGCAATGTGAGGCAGCAACTCTACCACTGCGCCACTGTCCCGCCCACAAGCTTCAGCAGTTGGGATAGATGTGGCCTCATGGTTTTGTAACCATGAGGCCAAGATATAGGTGTAGAATTAGGCCATTCGGCCCATCGAGTCCACTCTGCCATTCAATCATGGCTGATATCTGCCTCCTAATCCCATTTTTCTGCCTTTTCCCCATTACCGTTGACCCGTTCCAATAAAGAATCTGTCTATCTCTGCCTTAAAAATATCCACTGACTTGGCCTCCACAGCCCTCTGTGGCAATGAGTTCCACAGTTTCACCATCCTCTGAATAAAAAAAACATCTAATTTCATATCTAAAGTTACATCCTTTTCTTCTGAGGTTATGACCTCTGGTCCTAGAATCTACTGCCAGTGGAATCCTTTCCCCATCCACTCTATCTATGCCTTTCATTATTCTGTAAGTTAACACCCCTAATCTGACAGATGACATGGCAGTGGTACATATGCACGGTGACCTGGTAAGAGTAAATGTGCATTAAGTAGTAAATGATCAATTAAGTTTTGAGATGTTGAGAACATCGGGTTAGCTTTTCTGTAACAAGAAAACCTGTTGTGTGGTGGCATTAATTTTAATTTTATGCCATAGAAATGTACATGCTACAAATGCATGATTTTGTTTTTCTTCGTAACTAAACAAAGAAACATAGAAAATAGGTGCAGGAATAGGCCATTAGGCCCTTTGAGCCAGCACCACCATTCAGTATGATCATGGCTGATCATCCAAAATCTGTACCCTGTTCCTGCTTTCTCCCCATATCCCTTGATTCCATTAGCTCTAGAGCTATATCCAACTCTCTCTAGAAAACATCCAGTGAATTGACCTCCACTGCCTTCTGTGGCAGAGAATTTCACAGATTCACAACTCTCTGGGTGAAAAAGCTTTTCCTCATCTGAGTCCTAAATGGACTACCCCTTATTCTTAAACTGTGACCCCTGGTTCTGGACTCCCCCAACATCGGGACCATTCTTCCGGCATCCAGCCTGCCCAATCCCTTAAGAATGTTATTGTAATATATTACTGCTCCCAAATTACTAATCGTCCTGCAGATGGAAATGTTTCTCATTATTTACTCATATCAGCACACATTGCAGGGCTGCCAACATTGGGTGAGAGTTGAGAGTGAAAAAGTTATGGGGGTGTTCCCCGGTAAGGAGCTTTTACATTTTTCAGCTTGAAATTGTGCAATCTGGTGCATACTGTAGCGAGTCTTTTAACTTACACTTGGATGCAACATTTATGCTTTAAATTGGATTAGGTATGAATAAGGTTAGGCTAAATTACATTCCTAATTACATTCCACAATAGAGCCAAGCTCTGCTCAACAGGTGCATCACATTCATATTCATGTATGGAAATCAGATTATGTTCATGCTGTTATGCATATATATAGAGAAAAACAAAGCAAAAGTCAGAATTCCATCACTGTTCTGCACAAATAAATCAATCAACCTTGTTCAAGAAGGAACTGCAGATGTTGGAGAATTGAAGTTAGACAAAAATGCTGGAGAAACTCAGTGGGTGCGGCAGCATCTATGGAGCAAAGGAAATAGGCAACGTTTCGGGCCGAAACCCTTCTTCAGACGGTTTCAACCTTACCCTTTGAATATAGAAACAAGACAAAAATAAGGCCACATATTCAATCATATTTGGTTCAATGAAATTAAGATATATATGTAAAAATATATATGGAAACAGGCCCTTCCGCCCACCATGTCCACACCGACCAGCAATCTATCATACACCAATTCCATCCATCACGCCAGGGACAATTTACAGAAGCCAATTAACCTACAACCCTGCACTTCAAGGGCAATTTTGCTTAAATGGTAATTCTAAGCCCATTCAGATCTGCAGAGTCAGTTATACAACATGTACATGGCTGGCCCAATTTGTCCATACTGATCAAGTTGGCATTCTGCGTGCCCCGGGACTGGCTGCCGTTCCCAGGTCAGCTTGCGTCCCAGGGATTGGCTGCCGTTCCCAGTCGGCTTGCCTGCCCAGACTCCGCGAAAACAAATTGAAAAAAACCCCGCGGTTTTTCGGGTTATGGGCCGTGTGCCCGTAGTCCGAACCCTGTCCTAGATGTTTGGCCTCATTGTGGTCATCGTCGCCCCCCACCACTGCTTCACCCAGTTGTTGTTGTCGGCAGCTGCACATTCGACCAAAAAGAAGAGAAGAGACGCAACGTCACTCACAGCCGTCAACCGACGCGCTTCCCCAGACCGCACAGATCGCTGGCAGGCGGTGCAAAGGGACAAACTGGAGCAGGGACTGAACTCAGCGTGAGAACTCGGTCATGAGTGAGAGGGCGTGAGAAATAGCTCCAAGGCGTGATTCTCACGCTGAAAGCGTGAGAGTTGGCAGCCCTGCATTGACGACAATAAATGTTTTTGTAAAATCATTTGCATGGACTTTTTATCACACTCTCTATTACTTAATGCAGGGATGAAAGTGTTACTCACATACAGTATTGATTGCTCTGTGTAATTCTTGGCTGGTGGTAGAAAACCTGATTCAGGAAAAGATGCACTTCATCAATTTGGACATCAGACCCTAATTGGTCTGTCTTAATACAGTACAAGTAGAGATGGATAAAATCTACAATTGTTTGATATTTATGAGTGTTCAAGTGGGTACAGCCTGATCTGTCCTTCATTCACTGTTTTGATAAGCTGCTTGAGACATTCCTAAAATGCTTTAGACTTTACAAGGAAATCTTTGACTGTGTGATTTTCAACTGTTAGAGCAAGCTTGGAATATTAACCTGCTTTACTTCTACCAGGAATAAATAGTTCTTCAAAACTCTTAATTGTACACAGCTAACATGGAAATTGTGCAGAAGGTGTAGGAAGGGACTGCCAATGCTGGTTTACACCGAAGATAAACACAAAATGCTGGGGTAACTCAGCAGAACTGGCAGCATCTCTGGAAAGAAGGAATGGGTATCGTTTTGGGTCGAGACCATTCTCCAGACTGAGAGTCAGGGGAGAGGGAAACTGGAGATATGGAACGGTACAAAGAGAATGTAAAGTGTGAAAACATCAGATCAAAGCAGGCGATGATCAAGGAAATGTAGAATGCTTCATTGATGGCTGAAATTATGCAGATACACAAATGCATTGAGTAGCCACAATGGATGTTGCCACTAATCCAGATGAAAATCTAACTGAAGAATCTAACTCCAACCTTGTTCATATATCTTCTGTGTGGATCTTTTTCAAAAGCCTAGGACACAAGGAACTGCAGATGCTGGAATCTTGAGCAAAACACAATATGCTGGAGTCACTCAGCGGGTCAAGTAGCCTCCCAGTCTGCCGAAGGGTCGGTCTTTGAGTTCATTCTCGGTTTTGAGTTTATTCAAAACAATAATCCTTCAATAACTGAGGCTCCATAGTTTTTCTGGATAGTGCATTCTAAGCATTTATTAATTTCCTCATTTAAATTCTTAATTAATGCTTATGTGATAGGAGCAGAATGAGGCTATTCTGCCCATCAAGTCTACTCTGCCATTTAATCATGGCTGACCAATCTCTCCCTCCTAACTAGATAGGGCTCTTAAAGATAGTGGAGTCAGGGGATATGGGGAGAAGGCAGGAAGGGCTACTGATTGGTGATGATCACATTGAATGGCTGTGCTGGCTCGAAAGGCCAAATGCCCTACTCCTGCACCTATTGTCTATTGTCTATTATATGAAACAAGGAACTACAGATGCTGGTTTATAAAATAAGACACAAAGTGCTGGAGTAGCTTAGAGGGTCAGGCAGCATCCTAGGAGAACATGGATATGTGGCATCTCAGGTCATGACCCTTCTTCAAACTGATTGAAGGGTCTTGACCTGAACCGTCATCCATTCCTTCTATCCAGTGATGCTCCCTCTCCCACTGAGTTACTCCAGCATTTTGTGTCTATCTTCTTATATCTTGCATCCATTTAATACTTAGTTCTATTGTAGGTTCAGTTTATCCTTCTGCCTATTTCTAACAAAAGCTGTCATCTGAAATGTGTATATTCCTTTCCATAGATATGCTAATAGATGTGTATTTCCAGAATGTTCTGCTTTGTTGTTAGTTTTCCAGTTTTTTATCAGTTTCGTCCAGTTAGAATTAATTTTGTGTTCAGAGTAAACTCAATAATTGTCTGTTCTTGGCAAACTCTGTGAATATATCCATTGCTGTGTTGACATTCACAATATTTTGTGTTTTATTTGTGTAACTGAAATATGCTAGTTGGCAAAAAAAAACCCTGTTCCTCTTAAGCTTTGTTGATTGTATCACTTTCACTTAAGACTGGTCTGAAGTTTTTGAATTTATCCAATTGCCGTATGTACACATCGCTTGTGTATGTTTTGGTGAGGATCTATTGAACAAAAGGACAGCACAATGGTGCAGCCTGGTGCCTTATAGCACTAGAGACCCAGGTTCGAACCAGTCTACGGGTGCTGTCTACGTACTCCCTGTGACTGCGTAGATTTTCCCCGGATGCTCCAACTTCCTCCAACACGATACAGGCTTGTAGGTTAATTGGCTTTGGCAAAGATTGTAAATTGACCCTAGTGTGTAGTATAATGCTGGTCAGCGTGGACTAGGTGGGCCGAAGGGCCTGTTTCCGTGCTGTATCTCTAAACTAAACTAAACTGAGAGGTTTGCATCACGATCGCACATCTCAGTGAGCTGAGGATCTTCCAAAGTGTTGACGGTAGTCAAGGCTGCAACTCTGAGAAAGAAGAAGCCAATTTGTGCACTACAGGTTCCTATAAATCAACAATGAGATAAATTACTAATTGATTCATTTTGTAAGTTAGTTCAGAGATAAATGTTGTGCTTTACTATGGGTGAACTCCTTTGCTATCTTTCAGTCAAACTATGGTGCCCCAATATCTACATAAGGGTGCAATGAGAGCCTGTGTTTAATAGTTAATTGAAGGTGACGCTTCCAAAAGTACTGAGCTTAACATTGCACGGAAGTTTTAGTTTTGTTTAGTTTAAGAGATGCAGCATGGAAATGGGCCCATATATCTACCAAGCCCATGCCGACTATTGATCACCCGTTCTTGCTAGTTCTATGTTATCCCACGTTCTCATCCACTCCCTACACAAGGGGAATTTTTTTATACAGAGGCCAATTAACATGTCTATTGGATGTGGGAGGGAACCAGAAAGCCCGGGGAAATCCCATGTAGCCAGAGGGAGAACAGCAATGGATATCCGAGGTCGGGATTAATCCTGGGTCTCTGGCACTGTGAGGCAGCAGCTCTACCAGGTGAACCTCTGTACTGCCTCAGTCGTAGATTCATACAGCACATAAACAGGCCCTTTGGCTCAACTTGTCAATTTGATTAGATACGAAATACATTTATTTGCCACATGTGCCAATTGGCACAGTGAAATGAAATCGCCATACAGTCATACAATGACAATAAAGACACAACATAGAGTTGATAGAGTTCAACATAAAACATCCCCACACAGCAGAATCAAAGTTTCCCACTGTGAGGGAAGGCACCAAAGTCAGTCATCGTCCTCTAATGTTCCCCAATGTTCACCCGTGGTCGGGGCCTCCCCAAGCCCTCCGCAGTCGCCGCTACGGGCGGCCCGCTGTTCAGGCCCGCTCGCCGGGGTGATGTAAGTCCGACGTCGGGGCTGGGGGACCACCTCAGCGGCCTGGACATCAGAGTCGACCACCTCCTACCGGAGTCCGCGGCTCCCAAAGAGTTTATACTCAAATCGCTGGAGTTGAAATCTACAAACCACCACACTGAATGAAAGCAGAATTAGTGCATCTGAGTCTGCATGTGCTGACTTTCTATTTATTTTACACACTGTGGACATGACGGGCATGTTTCAATCCAAAAGTCTCTTAAATGCCATTATTGTAGCTGCCCCCATCACCACCCATTGTGTAAATAAAACATTATCATTAAACTTTGCCCCTCTCACCTTAATCTATGCTCTCTAGTATTTGATTTTTCCACCCTGGGAATAAGGTTCTGACTGTCTGCCCTATCTTTGCCTCTCATAATTGTATATACTTCTAACCGGTCTCCCCGCAATCTCCGAAGTTCCAGAGAAAACAACCCAAGCCTGTCCTGCCCATCCCTGTAGTTATTAGCCCCTAACCCAGGTATTATTCTGGTAAATCTCCTCTGCACCCCTTCCAAAGCCTACACGTTCTTCCTGTAATGGTTCAACCAGAACTGCACTCAATACTCCAAATTAGGCCTCTTCAATGCCCTCTGAAGCTGCATCATGATTTCCTGACTCTTATACTCAAAGGCCGTTCGATGACGACAAGCATACTCAAGCGATTTCTTCCCCACTCTTACCTGGTTTAGTTTTTTTTAGTTAGATATTTGTACGGAAATGCAATCAGAATACGGATGTACGGATTTGCTTTGTAAAATACGGATTTTTTTAAAATCAGCCCGACTTCCTGTTTCATCTTGCTGCTTAAAACATGCAAGGATATAAAAGTCAATCTGTACCTCTAAAAATTATAGCAGATTAAATCTATTAGTACTTTAAATTTCAAGATCAGGATGATAATTTTTGTAAGCTTTGATCGGCCTGTCCCGCTATTGGTTTAAACAGCGCTGTCAGTTTAATGCGTGGGAATTTCAACGAACAGCGCTATGGGTTCTAAATATAGCACTCCCTGCTGGAGCACTATTGCCTTTACACATAGCGCTATGGGCTTTACACATAGTGCTATGGCCACAGCGCTATGGATCTCAGACTGATAGGGGAGGGAGGAGGGGAGAGGGAGGGAGAAAAAAAGAAAGGGAGGAAGAGAGAGGGAGGTTGGGAGAGAGAGAGAGGGAGGGTGGGAGGGAGAGGGAGGGAAAGAGAGGAAGGGGAGAGAGCAAGGGAGGGAGAGGGAGGCTTCCAAAAATGGCTTCTACATCATCATCTAGTGGTAAAAGCAGGAAGCAAACGTTCAAACAGCAATATACAAAGACATGGCAATGAATGCACTGTCAAGTAAGGTGCGTAGAAGACATGTCAATTGGTAGCAAAGTTATGCATTCATGGGTATGACTGCATGTAAAAAATAACAATTTTTTCAGCAAAATGGCACCGTGTAAAAATACTGACTTCCTCAGCAAAATACTGATTTTCAGGTACTAGAATACTGAAATGCTCTGAAAAAACTTGGCAGCTCTGAATACAGCGCGGAAACAGGCCCTACGGCCCATCGAGTCCGCACCAACCAGTGATCTCCGCGCACTAACACTATCCGGCACACTATAGGGACTATTTACAATTTTACTGGAGCCAATTAACCTACAAACCTGTAAGTCCTTGGAGAATGGGAGGCAATCCAAGCAGGTCACGGGTACAGACATTAACCCTGGTCAGGATCGAACCCGGGTCTCTGGCGCTGTCAGGCAGCAACTTTACCGCTGTTGTGTTGCCACTTGTAGGAAGCTATGGACTTGATTGGATAGATGGATAAATAAACGTGCTAATGTGGAAATTGCAGTTTTATGACTTTAATTTGTTATTTGTAAAATATAACTCTAACTCTGCTTCTTCTTGTAATCATTTCAGAAAAGCTCAAGAACAAGACAAGAAAGTGGTAGTTGCTGGATGTGTCCCTCAGGCCCAACCACGGATGGACTACCTCAAAGGATTAAGCATTATAGGGGTATGAACATTCTTCCACAGTTTCATCAAGTCAGAAGCATATTGTATTCAGTTCTGGGCGCCATGTTATAGGAAAGATGCTGTTAAGTTTTAAAAAGGTGCAGAAAGATTTACAAGGTTGTTGCCAGGACTTGAGAGTCTGAACTGCAGGGAGAGATTGATCCGGCTTGGACTCTATTCCTTGGAGCGCAGGAGGATGACGGGTGATCTTATAGAGGTGTATAAAGTCATGAGAGGAATAGACCGGGTTGATGCACAGAGTCTCTTGCCCATTGTAGGGGACCCGAGAACCAGAGGGCATAGGTTTAAGATCTGAAGGGTAACTTTTTTACACAAAGGGTGGTGGTTTTATGGAATGAGCTGCCGGAGGAAGTAGTTGAGGCAGGAACTGTCACAATGTTTACGAAGTAATTAGACAGGTACATGGATAGGACAGATTTAGTGGAATATGGTGCAAATGCAGGCGAGTGGAACTAGTGAGGATGGGACATGTTGGTCGGCGTGGGCAAGTTGGGCCAAAGGGCCTGTTTCCGCACTGTATGTCTCAATGACTATGTCTGAGTCATTTCTTTAAGAGGTTTACATTGGTTCTTTGATGTTTGTGATCAGATCATGCATTTTGTCTGGGTTCGAACTTGTTAAAAACTTTGAGAGTTGGCAAACTGTATATTTAACTTGGACTTGAAAGTTTTCTCAATGCAACCTCAAGGAAACATTTTAGCAAGTATCATCTTCTAACACTGAGCAAAATTTTGTTTCCTTTGATTTTTTTTTCATGCCTTTCAGGTAAAGAAACCTTAACCCCAAGAATTCAGTTCAGGAGGGAATTAATTTCAATTGATCTGAAGCCTTTTCACTTTAATGGAGGTGGGCTTGGATGGGTTGGGAGCTTGCCAAGTACAATATCATTAGGTTTGGCACATTAGCACCTCTGCTCACATCATTAGGATATGGCATTGAGCTGATTTTGAATTAATTGAAACAAAATTAAATTAATGCCTCCAATACAGATTCCTCTGGGATCAGAAATCTTGCCAGGGAAAGGAGATAAAATTGAGCAGCACTTTATGGAATTGCAATAAGCTCAGATTCAAAGTCACTTCATCATTTTCCTCTTGCAAACATTGTGCGGTGAATTCTTTAAGCAATAGGATTTTCATTGATTTGAAGGCTGTAGAAAGAGTAAGGGGATCATACTTGTCCTTGGAAAGAAATCAAGAGCCATAATAAAATAGGAGCAGGAGTAGGCCTTCAGGCCTTTCAAGCCTGCCCTGATATTTAATATGACCATGGCTGACCGCACTTTTGTGCTATTTCGCCCTACCCCTCTACTCAATGGACCAAATATTTATCCTGTGTAAGAAGGAACTGCAAGTGCTGGATAACACCGAAGATAGACGCAAAATGCAGGAGTAACTCAACGGGTCAGGCAGCATCTCTGGAGAAAAGGAACACCATTGGTCACGTTTCAGGTCTCGGCCCAAAATGTCACCTATTTGTTTTTTCCAGAGATGTTGCCTGATCCACTGAGTTACTCCAGCATTTTGTGTCTATCTTTAAATATTTATCTGCCACTCCCTCTTCTCCCCTCTCCCATCGGGCAAAATGTATAGAAGTGTGCAAACGCACACCTCCAGATTCAGGGACAGTTTCTTCCCAAGTGTTATCAGGAAACTGAAGCATTCTACCACAACGAGAGAGCAGTCCTGAACTACTATCTACCTCATTGGTGACCCTCGGGCTATATTTGATTGAACCTTACCTGACTTTACCTTGCAATAAACGTTATTCCCCTATCATGTATCTGTACAGTGTAAATGGCTCAACTGTAATCATGTCATGTTTTTCTGCTGCCTGGATAGCACATAACAAAATCACTGTAACTTGGTAAACGTGAGACTTAACCACACTAAACTAAACATCTATCCTGTCAATCCTCCTTAGGATCCAATATGTTTGAATAAGGTCACTCTTCATTCTTCTAAATTCCAAGATTTACACAGCCACAATTAGTCTGGTGAATTTCCGCTGTACTGCCTCCAATGTTACGATATATATTTTTTGGTCAGGGAACCAACACTCAATGCAGTATACCCGTTGAGGCCTCACCAACAGCCTTACAATTGCAGCAAAACCGCCCTAATTTGTCATCACTAGCCTCTCGGCACTGATGGCCAAAATGCTGTTATCTCAGTCATGGAGTCTTATGGTGATGAAACTGGCCCTTGGGCCCAACTTGCCCACAGCGGCCAACATGTCCCATCTACACTAGTCCCATCTGCCTGCATTTGGCCCATATCTCTCTAAACCTGTCCTATCCATGTACTTTCTTCTTCTTCTTGCGTATGGCATGCACAGCCTAACGTTGTCGGACAACTTGTTCTATTTGATCGTATTTGATTGTGCACGCCGGGTTGATTGCATTTGTTGAAACAGGGCGGGCTACGTGAAGGTTGCAATCTCCCACCCCTCCAGGTAGCGGTCTAAATGTTTCTTAAATGCTGCAATAGTAGCTGCCTCAACCACCTCCTCCAGCAGCTCGTTCCATACATGCACCACCCTTTGCCCCTCAGGTCTTTCCCCCCTCACCTTAAACCTATGTCCTCTGGTTCTTGATTCCCCTGGGCACGAGGCTCTATGCATCTACCCAATCTATTCCCCGAACTGTTTCTCTCATGATTTTATAGTTGTTGGACCTGCCTGCTAGTTTGTTTATGATTCATCCATCAGAACACTTAGACCTCTCTGAGCTTCATTCCTTTGCAGTCTCTCTAATATTCGTCTTACCAAAGTGAAGGAACACACACTTCCCCACAATAAACTCTCTTGGTCAGGTTTTCTCAGAATCACTCAATCCAACTACATGCTGCTGCAAAATCACAACTTTGTTATCACAGCATGTCCCTTCTCCTATTTCCGTATCAGGCACATTTGGAGACCTTCCATATTATTCCTTCCTAATTAAAATAAATAGTGAACAATTGAGGGCTAAGACCTGACTTCTCCAGTACTGCAATGGTTACCTCCTTGCAGTCTGAAATTAATTAATTTATTCCTGCCCTGTTTTCTGTGTGCCAATTTTCAATCCATTCGAACACACTTCGTTTGGCACCCTGGGGTTTAATTTATGAACCAGCCTCTTATGTGGCACCTTGTCAAATACCCTTTGGAAATCTAAATAGATTACATAGATTCACAGAGTTATACAGTCTGTCCAACTGGCAAACGCCTACCAACATATCTCATCTACACTAGCCCCACTCGCCTGCGTTTGGCCAATATCCCTCCAAACCTATCCTATCCATGTACCTGTCTAAATGTTTCTTAAACATTGCAGTAGTACCTGCCTCAACTACCTCCTCCAACGGCTTGTTCCTTACACCCACCACCCTTTGTGTAAAAAGGTTATCCTTCAGGTTCTCATTAAATTTTTCCGCCCTTACCGTAAACCTATATACTCTGCTTCTCGATTCCCTTACTCTGAACCAAATAATCTGTGTTTTTACCCGATCAATTCCACTCATTATTTTGTACACCACAATAAGATCACCCCTCATCCTCCTGTGCTCCAAGGAATAAAATCCTAGCCTGCTCAACCTCGCTGCATAGCTTAGTCCCTCAAGTCCTAGCAGCATTCTGGTAAATCTTCTCTGAACCCTTTCACTGAACCGAATAGTGAAAGGCTTGGATATAGTGTATGTTTTCACTAGTGGGAGAGTCTATGATCAGAGGACATAGCCTCAGAATTAAAGGACAATCCTTTAGGAAAGAAATGAAGAGAAATTTAGTCAGAGGGTGGTGAATCTGGAATTCTTTGCCACTGAAGTCTGTGGAGGCCAAGTCAATGGATATTTTTAAGGCAGAGATAGATAGATTCTTGATTAGAACAGGTGTCAAGGGTTATGGGGAGAAGGCTGGAGAATGGGGCTAGGAGGAAACGATAGATCAACCATGATGGGACTTGATCAGACTTGACGGGCTGAATGACCTAATTCTGCTCCTTTCACTTATGACCGTAGGACATTTCAAGCTTGAAAACATCTTTCCTATAACATGGTGACCAAAACATCTACAAGTTCCCATCTATTATCTCTCCCTGTCACATCCTGTCACATTTGAACAAATTTGTCAAACATTATTTAACTTTCACAAAATCATGTTAACTAAGTTTATTATATTCAGTTTTCCTAAGTGATTAACTTCATGCCGTTAACGTGGTGTTATCCTATAGAAAGGACAGGCAGGTGGGCAGAGGAGGGGGGTAGCTCTGCTGGTGAGGGATTGAATTCAGTCCCTTGCGAGGGAAGACATAGGGACTGACGAGGGAGAGTCACTGTGGATTGAGTTGAGGAATTGTAAAGGGAAGAAGACACTAATTGGTGTTATTTACAGACCCCCAAATAGTAGCCCAGATGTACGGTGTAAGTTGCAGCAGGAGTTAAAACTGGCATAGAAACATAGAAGCATAGAAAATCGAGCCAGCACCATTCGCCAGCACTAAATCGAGCCATTCATTGTAATCATGGCTGATCGTCCGCTATCAATAACCCATGCCTGCCTTCTCCCCATATCCCTTGACTCCACTAGCCCCTAGAGCTCTATACTCCACTAGCCCATAGAGCATGTAACAAAGATAATGCCACTGTGGTGATGGGGGATTTCAAAATGCAGGTAGACTGGGAAAATCAGCTTGGTTCAGGGCCCCAAGAAAGAGAGTTTGTAGAATGCCTCTGAGATGGATTCTTAGAGCAGCTTGTAATGGGGCCAACCAGAGAAAAGGCAATTCTGGATTTAGTGTTGTCCAATGAACCAGATATGATATGAGAACTCGAGGTAAAGGAACCACTTGGAGGTAGTGATCATAATATGATTAGTTTTAATCTGCAATTTGAGAAGGAGAACGTTAAATCGGAAGTGTCAGTGATGCAGTTGAACAAAGGGGACTATGAAGGTATGAGAGGGGAGCTGGCCAAGGTAGAACAGCAATGGCAGGAATTTCTGGGGGCTTGCCAAACCACCGGGGTCAGACTCATAAGGTCCATACCTTGTGATCTGATCTCTGCATGTATAGAGTGGAAACAGCTTTTGATAAATATCCATGCAGAGATTAGATAACAGATTCCAGATTCACGAGAAAACTCTTTAGTTTCAGTATATTTTAGATCTACTCTCTTCTCACTTTCTAGGGAGTTTTTAAATGAATTATTTTGTTTTTTAAAACTTCCACAGATTAAAAATAATGGTGCGTTTGGCATCTTGTAAAATTCAATTATTGCTCGAGCATTATTAAAAAGGCATAAAGAATCATTCATGTAATTGATTGTGTGTATTCCCAAATCTCAAAATTCCAATTGAAACCATTGTCTGTGTAATAATATATAACTCATCAACATTTCAAAACAGTATCTCGTGGTGTCTACACACAGGCAATCAAAACTAACAAAGATTCTTTAATTCCTGCTCACAGCAATTTTAACAGAAACCGACTGCAAACTTAATTCTGGAAATATTTTGATAAGCACAAAAATGATTGAAGCACTATGTGCACTGAGCATTGTAAATCTGTAGAACGCGGCAATACTGCTCATTTTCTGAACGTTTTCCGTTTTTCTATTTCATTTCAAGCAAGGAGGATTGTTCTACAAAGGATTAACTTTCTTGTAAAGAGCCGTACAAACGAATCCAAGTTGGACTGTATCTTCCCACTTTCCTCTTACTAATGTAATAAAAGTTCTTAATGTCTAAACAGGGGCGGAACTATGGAGTTGCTGACATATAGCGCCAGAGACCCGGGTTCGGTCCGGACTACAGGTGATGTCGTCACGGAGTTTGTACATTCACCATGAGATCGCGTGGGTTCTCTCCAGGTGCTCCAGATTTCTCCCACACTCCAAACACGCACAGTCTTGTAGGTTAATTGACTTCAACAGAATTGTACATTGTCCTTAGTGTGTAGGATAGTGCTAGTGTGCGGGATGATCACTGGTTGGTACGGACTCGTTGGGCCAAAGGAACTGTTTCCGCGCTGTATCTCTAAAGTCTAAAGCCATAAAAGAATACAAGCAACATTTATTGTATTATAAGGGCAGTAATACCTCTGACTACTGACTACTGGTAGGCTAGATGCACCATCCGTCAGACTTATAATAAAGTTCATGTGTGTGGTGAAGCTTTTCTCCTTTCCATAAGTTCCTGGATTGTGTGAGGATGAAAATGTGTGGTTAAAATATTGGGGAGATACGCAGATGAAACGGAAGGGAAAAACTTGATAAAAGGCCGGAGATTGCGGAAATGGAGGTGATAATGGGGAAATGTGGAAAGACGGTGGGCAGTGAATGTCAAAAAGGTGACATCTCAGGAGAAAAATGTAAAAGTGCATCAACCCAGGATATCATTTTGTGGATGAGAATGAAATTGAAAAAGACCCTCATGGCTAGTTTAGTTTGGTTTAGTTTGGAGATACAGCGCAGAAACAGGCCCTTCGGCCCACCGAGTCCGTGCTGACCAGCGATCCGTGTACACTAGCTCTACCCTACATACACTAGTGACAATTTACAATGATACCAAGCCAATTAACCTACAATCCTGTACGTCTTTGGAATGTGGTAGGAAACCAGAGATGCCGGAGAAAACCCACGCAGGCCACGGGGAGAATGTACAAACTCCATACAGACAGCACTCACCCGTAGTCAGGATCGAACCCGGGCCCCTGGCGCTGTAAAGCAGCATCTCTACCACTGCACCATCGTGCTGCCCTAGTTTAGTTTGGTTTATGATTGTAAACCATCGAGATACAGTGAAATGCTTTCGTTTGCATGCTGTCAAAGAAAAGACTATACGTTATTGCAATCAAGTTGTCCACATTGTACAGATAAAGAATGCAACATTTAGTACAAGATAAAGTCTACGACAGGTCGGCAAGGAGATCAAAGACAGCATTGTAAGAAATGCTGTTGCTGAACTAAAGATTTGAAAGAGTGAAAACATTGCAGTGGATAACAGCAGATCCTCTTCTGAGAGTCGCCTGGCTTTGGCACAAGGAGAACTAAGCACTTATTTTGAATTAAAAATGGGGAAATGAAGACAGGAATTTGGCTGTGGTGGAAAGAAAAGGACCTTTTTAGTAGGGGGAAGAGGAAACTCAAGAAAATATTATCTGCTGAAGTTGAGGGAAGAGGGTGTTGCTTTCATCTGGTCGAACTGCACCCATATCTAGTTGGTCATAAAGTCGTAAGTGATAGGAGCAGAATTAGGCCGTTCGGCCCATCAAGTCTGACTTGGCCTCTACAGCCTTCTGTGGCAATGATTTCCACAGATTCACCACCCTCCGACTAAAGAAATTCTTCCTCATCTACATCCCAAAGGAACGTCCTTTCATTCTGAGGCTGTGACCTCTAGTCCGCATCCACTCTATCCAAGCCTTTCGCTGTTCGGTATGCTTCAATAAGGCTCCCTCTGTATTGTGGCTTAGCTGTCTGTTTAAAATGTAGATGGGGTAGAAACTTATTGCCCGTCATGCATTGATATAGCAACGTATGGACATCAAGTTCCACTCCGGAGGTAGTTGCAGCAGAGTTCAAATGTTAATATTTCAATAATTCAACATACTTCAAAATCATCTTGGTATCATTGGGTAAAACAAAAAATACAAGGAAATTTTAAACCCTAGAGTAGAAAAATGTAAGGAGATCTAACAGCTATTTAAATTTAATAGCATAAGATATTTGATTGTGCAAGCTGGAAGAATGTGCAGAGATAGAATTTTGGACATTTGAGTGATGAGGGAAAGCTAAGTAATACCACATAAAATGGGTACTAAAGGCTCTATTTTAATAATGAGTTGACTGTCTATCATGTCAAGATTCTTTATCGTGCAAAATTAAGTTTAATTTTGGTACCAGTTTAACTCAAGTCTTGGTTCCCTTGCTCAAAGACTCTGTGCATTAACCCTATCTATTCCTTTATATACCTCTGTAAGTCACCCCTCAGACTCCTACCTTCCAAGGAATAGGCAACTCAATCCCTCCCTTTAGCTCAGGCCTTTGATTGAGAGCATCCCGGTAAATCTCTGCACCCTTTCCAGCTTAATGATCACCTTCCTACAGATTTCCTGACTCTTATACTCAATGTTTTGACCCTGGGAGGCAAGCAGACCATTTGCCTTCCCTTCCACTCTATCTACCTGTGCTGCCAATCTCAGAGATTCTGAGATCCCTCTGTACATCAATGTTGTGAAGTGTCTTACCATTAACTGATTACTTTCTCCTTAAATTCGACTTCCAAACGTGCATCACCTCACACTTGCTAGGATTAAAGTCCATCTGCTGTTCTCCACCCATATCTGTAGCTGATCTAAATCGTGCTCTTATCCTTTGACAGTCTTCCTCACTGCCCACTGTTCCACTAATTTTAGCATTGTCTGATAACTTACTAACCAACCCATCTACATTTAAGTCTAAATCATATATATATATATAATCATATATATGTATATATGTCAGAAACAACAGGGGTCCTATCTCAGAACACCAGCCAGAATAACACCCACCCATCACAACCCTCATGGGTAAGCCAGTTCTGAATCGAAACCACCAAGTCACTGTGAATCCCATGCATCTTAATCTTCTGCATCAATCCACTATAATACAAGTATGTAACCATATAACCATATAACAATTACAGCACGGAAACAGGCCTTCCAGTCCGTGCCGACCATTTATTTTCCCCTAGTCCCATCTACCTGCACTCAGACCATACCCCTCCATTCCCTTCCCGTCCATATACCTATCCACTTTACTTTTAAATGTTAAAATCGATCCTGCCTCCACCACTTCTGCAGGAAGATCATTCCACACAGCCACCACTCTCTGAGTAAAGAAGTTCCCCCTCATGTTACCCCTAAAATTCTGTCCCTTAATTCTCATGTCATGCCCTCTTGTTTGAATCTTCCCTACCCTCAATGGGAAAAGCTTATCCACGTCAACTCTGTCTATCCCTTTCATCATTTTAAAGACCTCAATCAAGTCCCCCCTTAACCTTCTGTGCTCCAAAGAATAAAGACCTAACTTGTTCAACCTTTCTCTGTAACTCAGTTGCTGGAACCCAGGCAACATTCTAGTAAATCTCCTCTGTACTCTCTCTATTTTGTTGAAGATTGACTTGAGCAGCTGAGATCGCAAATCTTGCAATTAGCTACAGAAAATATATATTTTTTTGCTTTTGGTGCATTTGCAGGTGTGTGTGATATTTCAGTTTCAGATTTCATGGACTCGTCCATGACTGAACATGTGCGTAGGAAGGGTGCCGAACGACCAGCAGTTACTAAAGTGAATTATTACAAAGATTGTTCACGTATTATTTTTTCCCCTTTAGGTTCAGCAAATAGATCGTGTAGTTGAAGTTGTGGAAGAAGCAATTAAGGGTGAGTAGGTGGCTTCTTAAATGAGTTTGTTTGCCTTTACTCATTTGAAACTAGAGGTAGGAACAGGCGGGATCAAATATCCGATGCTTTACCTGGTGGAATTGGTAGGGTGTCAGATGGAGGAAAATGAAGAGGTGAACACGTCATTTGTCGTATTGACTCTGTGTGCATTCTGTGTATTTTTAGGGCTGCATCAATTTAGGGATTATGGTCACAACACAGCACTGGCATGGTAACCAGTTGTGGTCTGTCTCTCAGCAAACCTGTGCTGTTAGTTTGAATTCCCAATTATTTTCCAGTATCTTGGAGGGGCATGCCAAGGCATAGTGTAAATACTGGTACTGATGAAATGGTCACGGAATCCCAATGGAGATAGCATGTGGATGTGCGGCGTGTGGTTCAATTTAGTCCAGTTTAGTTTAGAGACAGCGCGGAAACTGGCCCTTCGGCCCACCCTGTCCGCGCCGTCCAGCAATCCCCGTACAATAACACTATCCTTCACACTGGGGACAATTTACAATTTTTACTGAAGCCAATTAACCTACAGACCTGTACATCATTGGAGTGGGAGTAAGCCGGAGCATCCGGGGGAAACCCACATGGTCACTGAGAGAACGTGCAAACTCTGTGCAGACAGCGGTGGTAGTCAGGATCCAACCCGAGTCTCTGGTGCTGGAAGGCAGCAACTCTACCACTGCCTTCCCTAATTTAAGTAGTATGTGATGGAATAAACGGGGACTTGGAACCTCTGGATTTCCAGGCAACTAACGTGTTTAATAATAGATGGAGAGTGGAAGGAAGAGTTCACATTGCATATTGAGCTTGAATTAGTAAAACATTTTCTTGTTATTAATTCATATTTTCCATCTGATGGGGAACGTGCGTGACAATAAATAAATTCCAGCAGGCAATCAAAATTCCAGAATGTAGGATAAAAAATATTCTTAAGAATGATATATGGGTATCTCTCAGGTATGCATGCACGTCTTGCGATTGCAACAGCAACATTCGCCAATTACCACCACGTTATACGAACCTGATGAGGCACGCACGTGAAAACGACCCACTTTACAACTGCTGTATTTCCAAGTTACAGTGGAAATACAAGTCAGTGAGGAGCAATTAGAATCGGATGCTGGAGAGAAAACCCTGCATTCTGTCGCCATTTCAACTCTGATTCCAGCAGCTCATTGACCTCAAGCACGTGATTTGGCTCCCTTAATAAATAGTGAGCTATTCTGGAATATAACGTTGAGTTTTGCGAGTTGGAAGGCTCACAATACCCTTTATGTTTCTGGCTGTGGATGCTGAGCTCACCAAAAAAATTATCATTCCTTAGGAAGTGCCTCTGGCATTGAGGCAGTTGCCAACCGATTTGACTGACAATGGAAGTAGGTGCTTTTCGTAGGTCAGACATTAATTAAATTCGATCACAAGAGTTTGTTTTTCTTGGTGGTATTTTGAATATTGTGACTCATTGTCATTGGCAGGAGATGTAAGTTTGGGATGAGAACTTAAATTGTTTGCTTCATTAGCTGCCGGCTTAATTGTTGAATGGCTGGGCTATGACAGGGCGAGGGGATTGTGTGTGAGGACTGAATAATGCATGAAAGCACGTTTACAATCAGATGCTCATTTCCACACAGTTGAAAGTTAGTTTTCCATCCGAGAAACTCATTTAGAATTGTTTAGCTTGTATCTTGTGAACCGAGAAGTCAATTCAAAATGATGATTCATAACCTGTTGAAATCACAAGTATTCTCCCCGAATACAATACTGTGCATAAAAATCAGAAAAATGAATGACTGAACTATTTGACATTCATGACATAATAACCAGATAGATTATTCAGTTATTTAATAAAAGTAGATTTGTAAGTCAGAACTGTAACATCATAAACATCATGTGCTTCACATTCAATTATCCTTTTGATCTAATGGATCAACTCATAGCGAAAAATTGGGCGGCAAGGTGGCACAGCAGTAAAGTTGCTGCCTTACAGTGGCAAAGACTCGGGTTCGATCCTGACTACGGGGTACTGTCTGTACGGAGTTTGTACGTTCTCCCTGTGAGCAAATGGGTTTTCTCCGGATGCTCCGGTTTCCTCCAACATTCCAAAGGCGCACAGATTTGAAGGTTAATTGGTTTCCTTAATTTGTAAATTGTCTTTAGTGTTAAGTGTAGTGTTAGTGTACGGGGTGATCGTTGATTGGCATGGACGCGGGCTGAATGGCCTGTTTCCACGCTGTATTTCTAAAGTCGAAAGAAAATGTTGTTTTCCAGCTCTCTCAAATATGTCCTGGAAATTGAATACACAAGGACTCCTGCATGCCCATCGTACACAAAACTTGGGTACAAGATGCTAATCACTGTGGAATAATGCAAGTTTAATAATCACGGATGGCCAGTGCTGTGTTAAACCTAACAAGATTGGTTTCAAATATAAATTGGAAGTGGTATTTAAAGGGACATAAAGCTGCAAGAAGCCACATGAGTGTCTGTCACTGTAGTGATTATTGGATTTCAATGAGCTATCTCTGGAGTTTGCATTTTCAATGCAGGCAATCTGTAATGTTACAAGCAAGAAGTCATTTTTGCTTTTTAAAGAGAAATAAATTAAACAGTTTAAGAAGGAACTGCAGATGCTGGAAAATCGAAGGTAGACGAAAATGCTGGAGAAACTCAGCGGGTGGGGCAGCATCGATGGAGCGAAGGAAATTGGCAATGTTTCGGGTCGAAACCCTTCTTCAAACTGTGACTAAATTAAATTGTGCTCTTTTAAGAGGGCTGGCAGGATATGCAGTCTACTGTAGCCAGACTTACAGTCCACTGGGCCACTTCGCTGTGTCTCTGCTTTCGCAGTGAAAGTTATTGCATCCTTAGATCATAAGATCATGTGATAGGAGTAGAATTAGGCTATTCGGCCAATCAAGTCTACTCCGCCATTCAACCATGGCTGATCTATCTTTCCCTCTTAACCCCATTCTCTTGCCTTCTCCCCATAACCTCTAACACCTGTACTCACCAAGAATGTATCTATCTCTGCCTTAAAAATATCCACTGACTTGTCCTCCACAACCTTCCACAGATTCTCCACCCTCTGACTAAAGAAATTCTTCCTCATCCCCTTCCTAAAAGAACGTCCTTTAATTCTGAGGCTATGACCTCTAATCCTAGACTCTCCCATGAGTGGAAACATCCTCTCCACGTCCACTCTATCCAAGCCTTTTGCTTCTCCATCTGTTTCAGAGGTCCCCCCTCATTCTACTAAACCCCAGCGAATGTAGGCCCAGTGCCGTGAAACACTTTTTTTCAAGCTACTTTCAGGCCACTTAGGCTTGTATACCTGCATTTGCCTCTTCTTAAAACCTGCTCTTACTTGGAGAGGGCTGTATGCTCCATTTTCTGGTGGGAAGCTGGCTCCCTCTGACCTTAAAGCTTGTTTAGTTTAGTTTAGTTTAGAGATACAGTGTGAAACAGGCCCCTCGGCCCACAAGTCGGCACCGACTAGTGATCCCTGCACATTAACACTATCCTACACACACAAGGAACAATTTACACTTACACCAGGCCAATTAACCTACAAACCTGCACGTCTTTGGAGTGTGGGAGGAAACCAAAGACCTTGGAGAAAACCCACGCAGGTCACGGGGAGAACGTACAAAATCCATACAGATAGCACCCATAGTCAGGATCGAGCCCGGGTCTCTGGTGCTGTGAGGCAGCAACTCTACCGCTGCGCCACTGTGCCGCCCCAAAGTGTTAAGCAGAGCCTTTCCAATTGAACTTTGACGTCCTCCTCCTCCTCTGAGAGTGAGTTAATAAGCCTTGCACTGAGCCTATTCTTTCACCATTCACCTTCAAAGATTCTTCGTTGAACCAGCTTGTTAGACTAGAATTTTGACTTCCTCCCTACATATCTCCCTCATTAAATTAGTGATAATTCATGTTCGTAAGTTATAGGAGCAAAATCAGGCAAATCTACTCCGCCATTCAATCATGGCTAATCTATCTTTCCCTCTCAACCCAATTCTCCTGTCTTCTACCCATAACCCCGTACTCATCAAGAATCAATCAATCTCCACTTTAAAAATGTCCATTGACTTGGCATCCACGACCCTCTGTGGCAATGAGTTCCACACATTCACCACCCTGTGACTAAAGAAATTCCTGCTCATCTCCTTCAACAAAGAGGAAAGTCCATTAAAAATTGACAGTGCCAAATTTAAAAAAAAAGATAGATTAAAACCATAGAAAGCAGGAAAACATTCTGCACTTTTGATTTGTACGCTTGTAGAGATTAAGAAGCAGTTTATTTTGGTCCCATTATAGATACATTGCGGCAACTTGTATCAATTATACAAACTTAAAAAGAACTATATAAGATTCGTGAGACTGAGCTTCCCGTACCATGGAGCTGTCACCTCACAGCGCCAGAGACCCGGGTTTGATTCTGGCTACAGGAGCTGTCTACAATACAATACAATACAATACAATACCAATACAATACCATTTATTGTCATTTGAACCTCATTGAGGTTCAAACGAAATTTCGTTTCTGCAGTCATACATACAAGAAGAAAAAAACCAAGACACAACACATTTTACACAAACATCCATCACATAGAAACATAGAAACATAGAAAATAGGTGCAGGAGTAGGCCATTCGGCCCTTCGAGCCTGCACCGCCATTCAATGTGATCATGGCTGATCATCCAACTCAGTATCCCGTACCTGCCTTCTCTCCATACCCCCTGATCCCTTTAGCCACAAGTGCCACATCTAACGCCCTCTTAAATATAGCCAATGAACTGGCCTCAACTACCTTCTGTGGCAGAGAATTCCAGAGACTCACCACTCTCTGTGTAAAGAATGTTTTCCTCATTTCGGTCCTAAAGGAATTCCCCCTTATCCTTAGACTGTGACCCCTTGTTCTGGACTCCCCCAACATCGGGAACAATCTTCCAGCATCTAGCTTGTCCAACCCCTTAAGAATTTTGTAGGTTTCTATAAGATCCCCCCTCAATCTTCTAAATTCCATCGAGTACAAACCGAGTCTATCCAATCTTTCCTCATATGAAAGTCCTGACATCCCAGGAATCAGTCTGGTGAATCTTCTCTGTACCCCCTCTATGGCAAGGATGTCTTTCCTCAGATTTGGAGACCAAAACTGTACGCAGTACTCCAGGTGTGGCCTCACCAAAACCCTGTACAACTGCAGTAGAACCTCCCTGCTCCTATACTCAAATCCTTTCGCTATGAATGCTAACATACCATTTGCTTTCTTCACTGCCTGCTGCACCTGCATGCCTACTTTCAATGACTGGTGTACCATGACACCCAGGTCTCGTTGCATCTCCCCCTTACCTAATCTGCCACCATTCAGATAATAGTCTACCCTCATGTTTTTGCCACCAAAGTGGATAACCTCACATTTATCCACATTGTACTGCATCTGCCATGCATCTGCCCATTCACTCAGCCTATCCAAATCACCCTGCAGCCTCCAAGCATCCTCCTCACACCTAACTATACCCCCCAGCTTGGTATCATCTGCAAATTTGGAGATGTTGCATTGAATTCCCTCGTCCAAATCATTAATATATATTGTAAATAGCTGGGGTCCCAGCACTGAGCCTTGCGGCACCCCACTAGTCACTGCCTGCCATTCTGAAAAGGACCCGTTTACTCCTACCCTTTGCCTCCTGTCTGCTAGCCAGTTCTCTATCCACATCAATACTGAACCCCCAATACCGTGTGCTTTAAGTTTGTATGCTAATCTCTTATGCGGGACCTTGTCGAAAGCCTTCTGAAAGTCTAGATATAACACATCCACTGGTTCTCCCTTATCCACTCTACTAGTTACATCCTCGAAAAATTCTATCAGATTTGTCAGACATGATTTACCTTTCGTAAATCCATGCTGACTTTGTCCAATGATTTCACCACTTTCCAAATGCGCTGCTATCCCATCTTTAATAACTGACTCTAGCAGTTTCCCCACTACCGATGTTAGACTAACTGGTCTGTAATTCCCCGCTTTCTCTCTCCCTCCTTTTTTAAAAAGTGGGGTTACATTAGCTACCCTCCAATCCTCAGGAACTACTCCAGAATCTAAGGAATTTTGAAAAATTATCACTAATGCATCCACTATTTCTGTGGCTACCTCCTTGAGTACTCTGGGATGCAGACTATCTGGCCCTGGGGATTTATCGGCCTTCAATCCGTTCAATTTACCCAACACCACCTCCCGGCTAACCTGGATTTCACTCAGTTCCTCCATCTTATTTGACCCCCGTTCCACTGCTATTTCCGGCAGATTATTTATGTCTTCCTTAGTGAAGACAGAACCAAAGTAGTTATTCAATTGGTCTGCCATGTCCTTGTTCCCCATGATCAATTCACCTGTTTCTGACTGCAAGGGACCAACATTTGTTTTAACTAGTCTCTTTCTCTTTACATATCTATAAAAACTTTTGCAGTCAGTTTTTATGTTCCCTGCCAGTTTCCTTTCATAATCTATTTTCCCTTTCCTAATTAAGCCCTTTGTCCTCCTCTGCTGGATTCTGAATTTCTCCCAGTCCTCCGGTAGGCTGCTTTTTCTGGCAAATTTGTATGCCTCATCTTTTGTTTTTATACTATCCCTGATTTCCCTTGTTATCCATGGATGCACCACCTTCCCCGATTTATTCTTTTGCCAAACTGGTATGAACAACTTTTGTACTTCATCCATGCAGTCTTTAAATACCTTCCATTGCACATCCACTGTCAACCCTTTAAGAATCACCTGCCAGTCTATCTTGGCCAATTCACATCTCATACCTTCAAAGTTACCTTTGTTCAAGTTCAGAACCCTTGTTTCTGACTTAATTTTGTCACTCTCCATCCTAATGAAGAACTCAACCATATTATGGTCACTCTTGCCCAAGGGGCCACGCACAACAAGACTGCTAACTAACCCTTCCTCATTACTCAATACCCAGTCTAGGATAGCCTGCTCTCTCGTTGGTTCCTCCACATGTTGGTTGAGAAAACTATCCCGCATACATTCCAGGAAATCCTCTTCCTCAGCACCCCTGCCAATTTGATTCACCCAATCTACATGCAGATTGAAGTCACCCATTATAACCGTGTTACCCTTGTTGCACGCATTTCTAATTTCCTGTTTGATGCCATCCCCAACTCCAATACTACTGTTAGGTGGCCTGTACACAGTTCCCACTAGCGTTTTCTGCCCCTTAGAGTTTCGCAGCTCTACCCATATCGATTCCACATCCTCCACGCTAATGTCCTTCCTTTCTATTGCATTAATCTCCTCTCTCACCAGCAACGCTACCCCACCTCCTTTTCCTTTTCGTCTATCCCTCCTGAATATTGAATATCCCTGGATGTTCAGCTCCCAACCTTGGTCATCCTGGAGCCAAGTCTCCGTGATTCCAACTATAGCATAGTCATTAATCGCTATCTGCACCTTCAACTCATCCACCTTATTACGAATGCTCCTCGCATTGAGACACAAAGCCTTCAGGCTTGTTTTTACAACACTCTTACTCCTTATACAATGATGTTGACAAGTGGCCCCTTTCACATCGATCCCTATTACACTTGGCCATACTCTCCTATCCCTTTGTGAGCTTTCTTCCCCGTTAATTCTGGGGTCATTAACCATCGCTTTACTCTCTTTCCCTCTAACTCCGTCCTCGACTATCCCATTTGATACCCCACCCCCCTTATTCAGTTTAAAACCATCCGTGTAGCAGTGGCAAACCTGCCGGCCAGAATGCTGGTCCCCCACCTGTTAAGATGCAATCCGTCCCTTTTGTACAGTTCCCCCTTACTATAAAAAGAATCCCAGTGATCTAAGAATCTAAATCCCTGCCCCCTGCACCAGTTCCTCAGCCACACATTCAGGTCCCATATCTCCCTGTTCCTGCTCTCGCCAGCACGAGGAACTGGAAGCAAACCGGAGATAACAACCCTGGAAGTCCTGCTTTTCAGCATTTTTCCGAGCTCTCTGAAGTCCCGCTGCAAAAAATTCATCTCCTTCTTTCCAACATCATTTGTGCCAACATGCACGACCACTTCCGGCTGGTCACCTTCGCCCTTGAGGATTGTCTGCACTCTGTCCGTAACATCCTGGATCCTGGCACCAGGAAGGCAGCACACCATCCTGGAATCCCGTCTGTTGCCGCAAAAACCCCTGTCCGTACCTCTCACAATGGAGTCTCCAACTACAATGGCGTTGCCCGACTTTGGCCTCTGTGGGTTTGGCTCATCAGCCCTTTTTGTTTGGCAAGCCAGTCCGCCGCTCAGTGGGATACCGTCTTCTGTCCCGGCAGCTTCCACGTGGGTGAACCTGTTCACAAGAGGTACAACACCCGGGGACCTTTGCATCCCATGTTTTCCTCCCTTTCTCACCGTCACCCACCTTCTCTCTTCTAGTGCCTTGGGTGTAACAATCTCACTGAAGGACTTGTCGAGAAACGACTCAGTTTCTCGAATGAACCTGAGGTCATCCACTTGTTTCTCCAGTTCCCCAACACGGTCCTTCAGGAGCTGTACCTGGATGCACTTCTCACATTTGTAGCATCCAGAGGCACCAGCAGTGTCCTTGACCTCCCACATACTGCAAGCATCACACTGCATCAGCTTGCTTGACATCTTCTTTTGCCTCGGTCTCGCCCTATCCAGTATTTTGCGCAGCCTCCTCGCCGAAGACTCTCGAGCCAAAGACTCACACTTTACTCACAGGGCACTTCCCTCACAAGACCACTGCCTCTCCCCAAGAGCTGCCTTGCTTATATTGACTGTTCAATTGCCTAATTTACAAACCAAATTCCTCAGTTTTGAGGAACTGCTCTCCCCCTCTGACTCACTGAGAACTCTCCTCCCACTTGGGCTAGAGCCAATCAGTGCTTTCTCCTGCTTCTCTTTGTTGCTGTTGCTTCAAAATCCACGGGAAGACTGAGTAGTCACAGTCACAGATCACAGTCAATATCCTCCTCACTGTGATGGAAGGCAAAGTCTTATCTCTCCCCTGCACTCCCCATTCTTCGCCCGGTCAGAGTCAAAGCCCCCGGCGGGTGATAGTATATGTCCCGCGGCCATTCATGCCGCGCCGGGCGATGCAAGGCCCCGCTCCGGATCTTGATGTTGGAGCCCCCGGCGGGCCCTAGCAAGTCCCGTGGCCATCAAAGCCGACCCGGGTGATGTAAGGCCCCGCTCCAGGTCGTCTTCAACCCCGCAACTCGGGCGGGAGAAGTTGCTGCCGCGGGAGCTCCGAAAAGCGGTCTCCCACCAGGGACCCGCGAGCTCCCGGTGTTACCGTCCACCGGCCTGCAGCTGGAGCCTCCGATTCTCCAGGGTCGGGCAGCAGCAGCGCATCATCACAGCTCCTCCCGTTCCCAACTCGGCCAGCTCCACGATGGTGAGTACCCGCAGCTCTGCGACTGGAGCCCCAGGTCCGGTTGGAGGCCGCTCCACGGTGCTAGGCCCCAACGACAGCGGAGACCCGACAGAGAAAAGGTCGGGTCCTCCGTACAGGGAAAAGAATTAAAAAGTGTCCCCACCCCACCCCCCACACATATCCAGCTAAAAAAACCCACTAAACTAACAACACTCAAACGCGACAAAAAATTAAAAAAAAAAAAAAAAAAAGACAGACGGACTGCAGAGGCCGCTGCGACGAGAGTCGCATCTAGATGGAGTTTGCACATTCGCCTTGTGACCATGTGGGTTTCCTCCCACACTCCAAAGAGGTGTAAGTTTGTCAGTTAATTGGCTTAGGTAAATTAGGATGTGAAAGTGGGATAACAGAACTGGTATCATAACGGTGTGAACGGGATGATCGATGGTCGGCTTGGATTCGGTTGGCCAAAGGGCCTGTTTCCATGCTGTATTTCTTTAGAAATAAAGAAATAAATGCTGATGCTGTATTAAACCTCAAGCAAACTGGAAATGTAATCCATAGCGCAGAAATAAGCACTTCGACCCAGCTTGAGGTCGAAGTGCTGACCAAGATGCCCCATCTAAATTAGTCCCATTTGCCTGAATTTGGTCTTTATCCCTCCAAACACTTCCTAACCGTGAATCTGTTCAAATGTCTTTTAAATGCATTGAAACTGGATATGTGATTAGAAAAGGAACCACGGAATTATTTTTGCAAGTCAGTATTTGGAAAGTCATAATGCATTTGACAAATTGTAAATTGCATGATAATTAAAATAACAGGCAATTCGTTTTCATATATTTACTGATTTTTTAGGAGTTAATCAAGAGAGAATGGGGCAGGAATTACAAGACATGCTCATTGTTTTAAAGCATGTGCTGGTGGCCTAAATATAGGGTCAGAGTCATACAACATGGAAACAGGCCCTTCAGCCCAATTTGCCTACAGGCCAACATGTCCCATCTAGACTAGTCCCACCTGCCTGGATTTGGCACATATCCCTATAAACCGGTCCTATCCATGGACCTGTCTAAATGTTTCTTAAACATTGCATTAGTACCTGCCTCAACTACCTCCTCCGGCAGCTCGTTCCATACAAGCCACACACTTTGCTTGAAAAAGTCACCCCTCAGGTTCCTATTAAATTTTTGCCCCCGCACCTTAAACCTATGCCCTCTGGTTCTCAATTCCTACTTGACAAGCGACTCTGTGTGTATCCACCCAATCTATTTATCTCATGATTTTGAACGCCTCATATATATTTAACGATAAATTCCTAATTTCAAATCCAAAAATGGCTGGTGTGAGATTTTCTAAAAACTTGTTTTACATAGCATTATATTTTTTCGAATATGAAAATTGCTGTTTCAAATTGAAATTTGTGACTGAAATGTAAGGGTGCATTTTGCTTTGCAGGTCACTCTGTGAGGCTACTGGGTCAAAAGAAGGAAAAGGGGAAACGGCTTGGGGGAGCTCGACTGGATCTGCCAAAGATTAGGAAAAACCCTTTGATAGAGATCATCTCCATCAATACTGGGTGAGCTTCTTTAAAATATACCCATCAAATATTCAGCAGTACTTCAGGATGCAATTTATTTCCAAGTGCTCCAGCTTTAATTGAACGAGGTTGCCAAATGCACAGCACACCGGAAAATACACCACGGGGTTTTATGCCATTTGCGAGATTTATTTTGTGATTTCACTGACTTATGATGCTGCGACCCCATGCTATCACCGTCTTAGGATGCTTGGAGCTTTGTGTTTGTGGGGATTATCGTCCTTCTGTGATCAGCCTTTAACATCGATGCCTTTCCTCTTTGTTAATCAGCCACCTGCAAGTTCAAACACTCGGGTGAACATTGCCATGAGTTCGCGTAACTGATCGCGGAGGGGTTTTTACAAAGGCATTTTAAAAGTATGACCAGATCGCGATCAATATGGTTGAATAAGACTATTTTTGCATTTCTTCCTTTGTTGATTTTAGTTCTATGTCTTCAAACCTCAATATGAAACTGAGGACAGAATGAATTGCAGATGCTGGGTTACAAAAAAAAAAAGAAACAAAGTGCTGGAGTAACTCAGTGGGTCAACTCTGGAGAACTCTGGAGAGGTGACGATTCGGGTCATGACCCTTCTTTGGACTAATTGTAGTGGGAGGGAGGCGGAGAAAGCTGGATGAGAGGTGGGGGTGGGCCAAAGTTGGGAAAGTGGCAGGTGGATATAGGTGAGGGGGGGGGGGGGGGGGGGGGGGGAAGGTTGATAGGTAGGTGAGTGGACAAAGGCCAGAGATGAAAAGATAAAAAGTGAGAGAAAAGGATAGAAGAAGCGCGAAATGTGAACCCAGAAGAAGGAATCTAGGTGTGCGGAGGGAAGGGGTTCAGAGGGAAGGGGAAAGGGATAAATGGTGTGCATCCAGGAGGAGGCACAGTGAAGAGAGGGAGTAAAAGGGGAACTGTTGTAGGTTAGTCACCTCAGTGTTAGTGTTCATATCGTTAGGTCACAAGTTACACAAAAGGAATCTGAGGTCTTGAGTGTGTGCTGGGTTTTTTAGAGATACAGTGTGGAAACAGGCTGCGGATCCCCGCATATTAACACTATCCTACACATACTAGGGACAATATTTACATTTACCAAGCCAATTTACCTACATACCTGTACGTCTTTGGAGTGTGGGAGGAAACTGAAGATCTTGGAGAAAACCCACGTGGTCACGGGGAGAATGTACAAACTCCGTACAGACAGCACCCGTAGTCGGGATTGAACCTGGGTCTCCGGCACTGTTGCTGTAAGTCAGCAACTCTCCTGCTGTGCCACCGTGCAGCCATTTTGTGTGACATCTGAGTGTGGTTCGATTCTAGGTGTAAGTCTGAATCTGAGAGTTTGCTGGGTCTATCAGCACAACCCCTAGAATATAGCAATGGAATATTATACTCCTGAACATTAGTGAATGGTATATTATACATGTGAATCTAATGTTTAAGATCAGAATGAAAAGGAGCTTGCTTCATTAAAAGAGTGAAGATAGACACAAAATGCTGGAGTAACTCAGCGGGACAAGTAGCATCTCTGGATTGAAGGATTGGGAGACGTTTTGGGTCAAAACCCTTGTTCAGACTGCATTGGTCCTGGTGCATCGGTCATAAGGTCATAAGTGATAGGAGCAGAATTAGGCCATTTGGCCCATCTAGTCTACTCCGCCATTCATGGCTAATCTATGTCTCCCTCCTAATCCCATTCTCCTGCCTTCTCCCTATAACCTCTGACACCCATACGATGCATCTGACAATTATGCACTCTTCACTCTTAACTTGTGTCCAAAATTCCCCACAGTTAGTAACTTACAACTCCTGTTAAATGCTTTTCTAACTTGCCAGCAAGAAAATGATTGCTTTAATTTGTGACTTGATAGACTAATAAATATAGCCAATTTGCAGCTTTGCCTACTCTTTACCCTGCCAGGTAATGGCCTTGCCAGAAAAGTGTGAAAATTCCATATTATTGGAAAAGGAAACAAGAAATATTTCAGCTGGCTCTTTGAAGCTGCTTTGCTATTTATCAAAATCATGGCCTTTTCCTGCACTATCCCCATAGCCCCTGATTCCCTTAATATTCAAACATCTACCGATGTCCTGAATGAACTCAGTGATTGAGCTTCCCCAGCCCTCCTGGGTAGAGAATGCCAAAGATTAACTGCTGCTTGAGTAAAAATATTTCTCCTCACCAAGTCTTGAACAAGGTGGCCTTTGTTCCTGAGGCCATGACTCCCAGTCTGAGTATCCTCCCTGAACCCAACATGTTGAGCCTTGTTAGAATTAGAGTCTAATTCATAGGAAACGGGCCCTTTGGCCAAACCTGCCCACACCGGCCATTAAGTCTAGTCTAGTCCCACCTACCTGCGTTTGGCCCCGATCCCTCCAAATCTGTCCTATCCATGTACCTGTCTAAATGTTTCTTAAACGTTGCGATAGTATCTGCTTCAATTACCTCATTACCACCCTTTGCATGAAAAGGTTACCCCGAGTTGTCCTCTAGTTCTCGATTCTGTAAGTTTCAGTGTGGTCTCCTCTTAATCTACCAAACTCCAGAAAATGCAGACCTAGCCTCTTTATACGGCAAACTGGTCGTCACAATATGAATACATCTTAATTTTGTTTGAACTTTAATGTTTAAATGACAATAAATTCCATCTGATCTGATCTGATATGACATCTTCTAATCCATGGAGATGCAAGGAACTTCAGATGCTGGAATCTTGAGTAAAACACAAAGTGCTGGAGTAACTCAGCGGGTCAGGCAGCATCTCTGGAGGGAATGGACAGGCGACGTTTCAGGTCGGGACGGTTTTTCAGACTGGTTGGAGTCGTGGGGAGAAAGCTGGAAAAGTAGAAGTGGAGGCGGCACAAAGCTGAGCAAGTGATTGGAAGATAAAGGGGTGGCACGATGGCACAGTGGAAGAGTTACTGCCTTACAGCGCCAGAGACCTGGGTTCGACCTTGACCACGGCAAGACGTTTGTGCGTTTTCCCCATGATCGTGTGGGTTTTCTCCGAGATTTTTGGTTTCATCCCACACTCCGAAGACGTACAGGCTTGTTGGTTAATTGGCTTGGTATGAATGTAAATTGTCCCTAGTGTGTGTAGGATAGTGTTAGTGTGGAGAGATCGCTGGTCGGCGTGGGGTCGAAGGATCGAACCCACGTCTGTAAGGCAGTAACTCTACCGCTGCACCACCGTGCTGCCCAAATGTTGCTGAACAATATCACTGGAGGCGTTTATTATTTTCTCAATGCCCCTTTTTGATTTATTATTATTACACAAATCATAATTGATTGTGCAATACCAAGAGGTGACATTGGCTCCACTGCAAAATAAACTTATGTTGCAATTTGGAATGACTAAATTTGTTTATTTTGCCTTGAACGGACTTTTTGAGAATAATTACATGTTAAGGTTCCTCTCTAACAATTGTGTGAAACAGAGGCTTATGAAAAAACATTGGTATAATTTGGTACCAACAAGGAATCAATCATGAAACATCCATTGTGGCTTTAACAGGAGGTGCTTTTCAGACAAGAATTAATATGCTTAAATAGGTGGAAGTTTGTAGTTTGAAAGGGAACTGTACATAATTAACAGACCAAGTGATCACCACCCTGAGAATACACAAATATTAAGTTAACCATGCAGCCAGGTTTAATAATATTACTGGCACATATATGAAATCCTGAACATCAGTGAACAGTTCAGAAGTTCCACTTATTTTTTCTGACTATTTAAATTCCTGGATTATGGGATTTTCCCCACTGCCTTGAAAAGGTGTGGTGCCCCCTGAATTATACAATCATAGTTTCCTTGCACCAGGTTTTCAGCAACTCTGTTTTTTTTTGTTGTTGCTTTGTTTGTCCCTAATATGTTTTTTTCAAAATTAAATCATTCTGCAGAAACGCAATGTAAGTATACTTTAAGATGAAACTACATTTTGCATCATGGACTGTCATCTGATCTGCGATTATCAGTTTATCTGGAGCAGCACAGTGGCGCAGCTGGCAAGAGCTGCTGCCTCACAGCGCCCGAGATCGGGGTTCGATCCTGACCTCCGGTGGTGTCTCTGCAGTTTGCACGTTCTCCCTGTGCCCGCATGTGGTTCCTTTAATGTTCCGATTTCCTCGCACATCCCAAAGACGTGTAGATTTGTAGGTTAATTGGCCTCTGTAAATGGCCCCTAGTATGTGGGGAGTGGATGAGAAAGTGGGATAACATGAAACTAGTGTGATTGATAAATGCGTGGACTCGGTTGGCTGAAGTACCTGTTTCCATGCTGTATCTCTCAACCAAACTGAATTAAACTTAACTATCCATGTCCTCCAGAGATGCTGCCAGTTCCACTGAGTTACTCCAGCACTTTGTGCTCTATGCAAGATTTAAGCACCATTCTGTTTCTTCTGACTCCATTTGTCAGTGCATGTGGTCTTGCTAACTTGCACAGATATGCAGGACCAGGTCAAGTGACAGATATAGCTTTCAGCTTGCCACTTCTAATATTTAAAAGGACTTTGAATCTTTCTGTCATCCACTGGTAGGAAAACAGCTGCAATTTACCAATTGGGACAGGTACTTGGTAACTATTTCTGTCAGTCCTTTTGGAAAGAAGGGGGGTCATCATTGAAACGTAGCAAATAGTGAAAGGCCTGGATAGAGTGCATGTGAAGATGTTTCCACTAATGAGAGAGTCTAGGACCAGAGGCCGCAGCCTCAGAATAAAAGGACGTACCTTTAGAAAGGAGATGAGGAGGAATTTATTTAGTCATAGGGTGACGAATTTATGGAATTCATTGCCACAGAAGGCTGTGGAGGCCAAGTCAATGGATATTTTTAAAGTGGAGATTGACGGGTTCTTGATTGTTATGGGTATCAGGGGTTATGGGGAGAAGGCAGGAGAATGGGGTTAGGAGAGAAAGATCGATCAGCCATGATTGAATGATGGAGTACGCATAATTGTGCTCCTAGAGCTCATAAGTTCTAGTCAGTGAAACATTAATGATTTATTCCATTGTATTCATAAATGTTTAATTGACGAAAGATATTTTAAAAAAATCAAGCATCTCCTTTCGATTTCCTTTGGCCACAAGTTGCTAATGTAACAATGGCAAGGTCAGCAGTTGTAATAATAGAGATTTGAATAATAGATTTCGTGTTTAGTGCAATTATTCTTGTTAATCTGGTTTTGGGTCAGAAGTTAGCGTGAAATATCGTGAATTCCACCGAGAACCTTTTTCCAGCATTTGGCCTTGTAAGCATCAGCACTTTTGGGATTCCTGCACAAACGGGAGAGTCCCAGACTTGCCTGCCGGGCTGTGCTGGCAGATCCTGGCTGTGTGTCAGAATCTGGCTGTTTGTCCTGATTCTGTGTGTCAGATGCTTCACAAGGGTGAAGGATGAACTTGCTGAATTCCCCAGAACCTACTGTCTGAACCAAGCCTGGACAGAGAACTCTTTCACCTGAAAGGACAAAAATGGCTGCACTGAATAAGTTGGTTTAACATTTTAACCAGTTGCTTCGTTTAATGATTTTAATTATTTTAATTTTTGGAGGTTTTCGAGAAGTGTATAAAGTCATGAGAGGAATGGATTGGGTGGACACGCAGAGTCTCTTGCCCAGAGCGGGGGAATCAAGAACCTGTGGTGGGTGTATGGAACGAGCCTCAAGGTAGTTGAGGCTGGGACTATCGCAACGTTCAAGTAGCAATTAGATAGGTATAAGGATAGAATAGATTTAGAGGGATATGGGCCAAATGCAGGCAGGTGGAACTAGTGTAGATGGGATGTGTTGGTCGGTGTGGGCGAGTTGGGACGAAAGGCCTGCTCTCACTCTGTGTGAGTCTGACTCGATGACTACTTTTTAAAAATATAATGTCGAGTCAAAGAGGAATGGAGGACAGGAACTTTGGCTCACTGAATCTGTGACAACCATCAACTCTGATTTGCTTCATTTATTTAAGCCCTTTTTATTCTCCCACATTCAAATGAAGTCCTCACAGACTCAAACCCTCACCTATACACATGGGGCACTTTACTATGACTAGTGGAGCTGACCAGTGACTAGTGGGCTCGGTGCTGGGGCCACTACTCTTCACGTTGTACAGTAATGATTTGGATGAGGGGATTGAATGCTTTGTGGCAAAGTTTATGGATGATACGAAAATAGGTGCAGGGGTAGGTTGTGTTGAGAAAGCACGGACTCTGCAGAAGGACTTGGACAGGATGGGAGAGTGGGCAGAGAAGTGGCAGATGGAATATAGTGCAGCAAAGTGTGGAGTCATGCATTTCAGTTGGAATAAAGCTGTAGACTCTTTTCTAAATGGGGTGAGAATCCAGTAATCGGAGGGGCAAAGAGACTTGGGAGTGTTGGTACAGGATTCCCAAACAGTTGAACTGCAAGTCAAATCAGTAGTTAAAAAAAGCAAACTCAATGCTAGCATTTATTTCATGAGGGCTTTTATACAAAAACAGGGATGTAATGTTGATGCTCTACATCCTTCTGAAGTAGTTGTGAAGAGACTTTCATCATTGAAGAACATAAATTCTTAACCTTCAAGTTCAAGTTACATTTATTGTCACATGCACCGATTGGTACAGAGAGATTTGAGTTGCCATACAGCCATACAAATAAAATAACACAATGCACAATAGGATTTAACATAAACATCCCACACAGCGGAATCAACGTTTCCCACTGTGAGGGAAGGCAATAAAGTTCAGTCATCTTCCTCCTTGTTCACCCGTGGTCGGGGCCTTTGAGCTCTCCGCAGTCTCTGCTGCGGCGGCCCGATGTTCAGGCCCTCTCGCCGGGATGATCGGAACTCCGACATCGGAACGGAAGAACACATTCACGGCTTGGAGTTTCCGAATCGGCCACTTCTTACCAGAGCCCGCGGCTCCCGAAGTCCACAGGCCGAGCTCCAACACTGGCGACCCTTGGCAAAAGATCCCAGGACTCCGCGATGTTAAAGTCAGTGCTGGCCACGGCTGAAAGCTCTGCATACCACAGCTCCACGGTGTTAAACATCAGACCCAACACTCCGGTTTCTCCTCTTCCCCCCCCCCCCCATAAAAAAAACCAAGAATCCTTTTAAAACATACTTTTGACACACTGAAAAAATAACAAACGGGTGAAATGACGGACAAACTTCTGACGAGGCTGCCGCGCGCGGCACCATCCGATGACGATATCAGTCAATGTCGGCAATGAATTCCTCTCAATGTCAGCAAGACAAAGGAGATAGTGATCATCTGCAGGAAGCAAACCTGTACACACATTCCGGTTTGTATTGATGGCGATGCAGAAGAGATGGTTGAAAGCTTCTAATTTCTAGGAGTAAATATCACCGACAACTTCTCCTGGACCACCCATTTTGAAGCAATGGCCAAGAAAGCCCACCAACGCCTCTACTTCCTGAGAAGGCTTAGGAGGTTTGGCATGTCCCCTACAACTCTCACCAAATTCTACAGATGCGCCGTAGAACGCATATTATGGGAACGCATCACTGCGCAGTTTGGAAACTGCTCCATCCAAGACCGCACAAAATTGCAGCCAATTGTGGACACAGCCCAGACCATTACACAAACCAACCGACCTTCCATTGACCCATTTACACCTCACGCTGCAAATGCAAGATCCAGCAGTATAATCAAGATCGAGTCGCACTCCCTCTTCTTCCCGTCCCATTAAGCAAAAGGTACAGAAGTGTGAAAGTGCACACCTCCAGATTCAGGGACAGTTTCTTCCCAGCTGTTATCAGGCAACTGAACCATCCTACCAACAACGAGAGAGCAGCCCTGAGCTACTAATTACCTCATTGGAGACCCTTCAGCTATCTGTGATCAGACTCTATTTTGCACTAAATGTTATTCACATGGTTCCCTTTTTCACGTATCAGTACACTGTGGATTGGAGGGGAGGGGTGTTTATTCAGAGGTGATTTAAAATTCAATGTTCATACATTTGGGTTGTAAGCTACCCAAGCCCCCTCCCCTTACAATCAATCTGAGGAAGGGTCTCGAGAAAATCATCACCAGTCCGTGCTCTCCAGAGATGCCGCCGAACATGCTGAGCCACTGTAGCACTTTATAATGGCTTCAGCATGTGGATAGAAACAAGCACAGGTTTTCAGTGCACGCTGTTGCCAGTGTGGGTCTTCTTTATTTTACACTGCGCACACTCACACATATTCACGAGACTGATAAGATATAGAATATATCACATGACACAAATCAATCCATTTTAGTACTCAGTACCTAAAGTTACAGTCACCATTATATACACTACACAGCTCTCCCCTTAGAAAGTAACATGACTTGTAAATTAGACAAACAAGAACAATTTTATGGATTTACTCTTGACGACTGCTTTACGCACTCTTTCTGATCTCAGTGGCGAGTGTCAGGTTGTGGGTCTAAAGGAGAGTCAAGTTCAAGATCATTTACCTTTTTCCGACTTTCTTTGGCGATTCTGGCCTGACATCTGAACTTGGAATAATACCAAAGTCTGACACATCTGCTTCTTTGTCTGTGCTTTGCTCTTGTTCATCCCTTGCTCGAATCATATGGTTCATGTGCACACTTCTAACACATCCTCCAATTCCTACCAAGTACCTCCTGGTACCACACACTCCAACTACTGCTCCCACCTTCCATGTGTTTGCTTTGTAGGGGGGGCTGAGAACACAAACCTGATCATGTGTATTGAACCTACGTTCTTTTTTACTTCCACCATAATGATGTTTCTGATCAGTTTGTTTGTGTTCAACCTTAGGAGATTGGTTAGGCAGAACCAAACTCAGTCTAGTTCTGAGCCTTCTTTTCATAACCAGTTCATGGCGTATATCCTGTGGTCAATTGGCGTATACCTTGTGGTAAATTGTGATGTGGTACGATATTTCAGTAAAAGACTTGTTAGCCGCCGTGACATACTGAATTTTGAATTCAATAGACAATAGACAATAGGTGCAGGAGTAGGTCATTCGGCCCTTCAAGCCAGCACCGCCATTCAATGTGATCATGGCTGATCATCAACAATCAGTACCCCGTTCCTGCCTTCTCCTGAATTCGCTATCTTCAAGAGCTCTGCCTAGCTCCCTCTTGAAAGTATCCAGAGAACCGGCCTCCAGCGCCTCTGAGGCAGAGAATTCCACAGACTCACAATTCTCTGTGTGAAAAAGTGTTTCCTCATCTCCGTTCTAAATGGCTTACGCCCTATTCTTAAATTATGGCCCCTGGTTCTGGACTCCCCCAACATCGGGAACACATTTCCTGCCTCTACTGTGTCCAAACACTTAATAATCATATATAAGATCCCCTCTCATCCTTCTAAATTCCAGAGTATACAAAGAACTTGTTTCATGAGAGCTCCTTTGACTATCCTGACTGACCGACCGTTCGGTATACCTCCTATTGAAAAGACAGACATGTGGGCAGAGGGGTTGGGGTGGCTCTGTTGGTAATGAATGCAATTCAGTCCCTTGTGAGGGGTGACATAGTCAGAAGATGTAGAGTCATTGTGAATAGAACTGAGAAATTGGAAGGGTAGAAAGACCCTAATGGGAGTTATCTACAGGCTCCCAAACAGTAGCCTGGAGATAGGGTGCAAGTTGCATCTGGTGTTAAAATCAGCATGTAACAAAGGTAATGCTACGGTTGTTATGGTAGATTTCAACATGCAGGTGGACTGGGAAAATCAGGTTGGTACTGGACCCCAAGAAAGGGAGTTTGTAGAGTGCCACCGAGATGGATTCTTAGAGCAGCTTGTATTGGAGCCTACCAGGGAGCAGGCAATTCTGGATTTAGTGTTATGTAATGAACCAGATTTGATAAGGGAACTCAAGGTAAAGGAACCATTAGGAGGTAGTGACCATAATATGATAAGTTTTAATCTGCAATTTGAGAGGGAGAAGATAAAATTGGAAGCGTCAGTATTACAGTTGAACAAAGGAGACTATGGGGGCATGAGGGAGGAGCTGGCCAAAGTTGACTGGAAAGGGACCCTAGCAGGGATGACAGTGGAACAGCAATGGCAGGAATTTCTGTGAATAATCCAGAAGATGCAGGATCATTTAATTCCAAAGAAGAAGAAAGATTCTAAGGGGAATAAGAGGCGACTGTGGCTGACAAGGAAAGTCAAGGACAGTATAAAAATAAAAGAGAAGACGTATAACATAGCAAAGATAAGCGGGAAGCCAGAGGATTGGGAAGACCAACAGAAGGTAACTAAAAAGGCAATATGGGGAGAAAAGATGAAGTATGAAGATAAACTAGCCAAGAATATAAAGGAGGATAGTAAAAGCTTCTTTAAGTATGTGAAGAGGAAAAAATGTGTTAAGACAAATGTGGGCCCCTTGAAGACAGAAACAGGTGAATTTATTATGGTATGAATTTATGAGTTGAACAGATACTTTAGATCTGTCTTCACTAAGGAAGACATAAGCAATCTCCCTGATGTACTAGCGGACAGAGGACCTAGGGTGACGGAGGAACTGAAGAAAATTCTCATTAGTCAGGAAATGGGTAGACTGATGGCACTGAAGGCTGATAAATCCCCAGGGCCTGATGGTCTGCATCCCAGGGTACTCAAGGAGGTGGCTCTGGAAATCGTGGATGCATTGGTGATCATTTTCCAATGTTCTAAAGATCCTGGATCCGTTCCTGTGCATTGGAGGGTAGATAATGTTATCCCACTTTTCAAGAAAGAAGGGAGAGAGAAAGCAGGGAATTATAGACCAGTTAGCCTTACATCAGTAGTGGGGAAGATGCTGGAGTCGATTATCAAAGATGCAATAGTGGTGCATTTGGATAGCAGTAACAGGATCGGTCCAAGTCAGCATGGATTTAAGAAGGGGAAATCATGCTTGAAAAAATCTTCTGGAATTTTTTAAGGATGTAACAAGTAAAATGGGCAAGGGAGAGAGCCAGTGGATGTAGTGTACCTGGACTTTCAAAAAGCCTTTGATAAGGTCCCAAACAGGAGATTAGTGGCAAAATTAGAGCACATGGTATTGGAGGTAGGGTATTGACATGGATAGAAAATTGGTTGACAGACAGGAAACAAAGAGTAGGGATTAATGGGTCCCTTTCAGAATGATAGGCAGTGACTAGTGGGGTACCGCAAGGCTCGGTGCTGGGACCGCAGCTATTTACAATATACATCAATGATTTGGATGAAAGAATTAAAAGTAACATTAGCACATTTGCAGATTACACAAAGCTGGGTGGCAGTGTGAACTGAAGAGGATGCAATGAGGATGTAGGGTGATTTGGACAGGTTGTGTGAGTTGGCAGATGCATGGCAGATGCAGTATAATGTGGATAAATGTGTTGTCCACTTTGGTGGCAAGAACAGGAAGGCAGATTATTATCTGAATGGTTGGGGAAAGGGGAAGTAAAACAAGACCTGGGTGCCCTTGTATATCAGTCACTGAAAGTAAGCATGCAAATACCACAGGCAGCGAAGAAAGCTAATGGCATGTTGGCCTTCATAACAAGAGGAGTTGAGTATAGAAGCAAACAGGCCCTTCTGCAGTTGTAAAAGGCCCTGGTGAGACCAAACCTGGAGTATTGTGTGCAGTTTTGGTCTCCTAATTTGAGGAAGGACATTCTTGCTAGTGAGGGAGTGCAGCGTAGGTTCACGAGGTTAATTCCCGGGATGGCGGGACTATCATATGATGAAAGAATGGAGCGACTGGGCTTGTATTCACTGGAATTTAGAAGGATGAGAGGGAATCTTATAGAAACGTATCAAATTATTAAACGGGTTAGACACGCTAGATGCAGGAACCATGTTCCCGATATTGGGGGAGTCCTGAACCAGGGACACAGTTTAAGAATAAGGGGTAGGCCATTTAGAACTGAGGTGAGGAAAAACTTTTGCACCCAGATAGTTGTGAGTCTGTGGAATTTTCTGCCTCAGAAGGCAGTGGAGGCCGATTCACTGGATGCATTCAAAAGAGAGTTAGATAGAGCTCTTAAGGCTAATGAAATCAGGGGGTATGGGGAGATGGCAGGAAAGGGGTACTGATTGTGGATGATCAGCCATGATCACATTGAATGGTGGTGCTGGCTCGAAGGGCCGAATGGCCTACTTCCCTACCTATTGTCTATGTATCTGGAAATTGGGGACCGTTGTCAGAGACCAGCTCTTCAGGTAACCCATGACATGCAAAGATAGACCCGCACTCCAAGGACTTATGAGTTTGTAGGTTAATTGTCTTGGTATAAGTGTAAATTGTCCCTAGTGTGTTTCGGGTAGCGTTAATGTGCGGGGAATGCTGGGCCGAAGGTCCTGTTTCTGCACTCCATCTCTAAACTAAACTGAACCTCTGCACTGCAATGCTGAGAGCTATGTTCTGCATTTTTTTAAACCATCTTCCTCTTTGCTGATCTGGTATATCTGATGTGTTTGGATAGCATGCAAAGCAAAGCCTTTCACTGTACCTTGGTATATGTGACAATCAACTTAAATCTGAGCACAAGATGGACGATTATCCCGTTGCCCCTGCAAGCTGACAATCTAACCAAAACGCTATGATTGAACCTGTTCTTTCCATGGAAGGAGAACGCCATATACCCAATTCAGTAGCTTCTGGGCATAAAGCACGTCCAACCACAGAATCCCCCCCATCTGAATTGTGTTAACAAATGTTGGAGAAACTGAGAATAAGCAATTGCTGTTATGCTTCTTTTCACCTGTCAAATTTTTAAGGAACAAAACTGGTAGGATTTTGATAACTTCTCAGTAATTTTTGTATACTTGGCACGTGCTGAAGAACCATAGGGAAGTGTAGTTAATATTATGCCTATCAATAACAAAGCCTGTTCTTTCATGGCACTGATTGTTGAACAGAACTGCTGGATGGCAGTCGATCAATTGGAGATCAGTTTGATTTCATTGTGTAAAATTATTTCCCTCTTAGTGATTTAAGGTTACAAACGTTATGGCCACCCTTCCAGATTACTTTGCACGTAAAATTATGCCTGCATTCTCAGGAACTAGTTGGAAGTTAACCAGCAGTCTAAATCTTTTAACCTGAGTCGCACACAAAAGGAAACTATGGATGGTGGGAGTGGGGAGAAGTTGGAGGATCACTGAATTCTCAATCATTTGCTGAGTCCAGTCGTAGCCTTTTAAAATGTTTTATTTGAGCACAATGGTTATACGGCATCAGAGCAAAGCAATAGGATATCTGTGGTCCTTGACTAAAAACTGAAACATAGAAACATAGAAAATAGGTGCAGGAGTAGGCCATTCGGCCCTTCGAGCCTGCACCGCCATTCAATGTGATCATGGCTGATCATCCAACTCAGTATCCCGTACCTGCCTTCTCTCCATACCCCCTGATCCCTTTAGCCACAAGTGCCACATCTAACGCCCTCTTAAATATAGCCAATGAACTGGCCTCAACTACCCTCTGTGGCAGAGAATTCCAGAGACTCACGACTCTCTGTGTAAAGAATGTTTTCCTCATTTCGGTCCTAAAGGAATTCCCCCTTATCCTTAGACTGTGACCCCTTGTTCTGAACATATCACAACTAACGAAACAAAGAAACTGTAACTGTGACTGAAAGACTGCACATGACAAGCAGACAAAAGACACTGGACTTTACACAGAGAGTGGTGAGTCTCTGGAATTCTCTGCCACAGAAGGTAGTTGAGGCCAGTTCATTGGCTATATTTAAGAGGGCGTTAGATGTGGCACTTGTGGCTAAAGGGATCAGGGGGTATGGAGAGAAGGCAGGTACGGGATACTGAGTTGGATGATCAGCCATGATCACATTGAATGGCGGTGCAGGCTCGAAGGGCCGAATGGCCTACTCCTGCACCTATTTTCTATGTTTCTATGTTTCTATGACTTTCACACAGAACCTTTACACAGAATACACTGCTGAAAAACAAGCACATTAGGAATGAGAGTCGTAGTGTCATAGAGTGATACAGTGTGAAAACAGGTCCTTCGGCCCAATTTGCCCACACCGGCCAACATGTCCATGCTACATGTCCCATCTGCCAGCATTTGGTCCATATCCCTCCAAACCTGTCCCATCCATGTACCTGTCTAACTGCTTCTTAAATGTTGGGATAGTCCCTGCCTCAACTACCTCCTCTGGCAGCTTGTTCCATACACCCACCACCCTTTGTGTGAAAAAGTTACCCCTCAGATTCTTATTAAATCTATTCACCTTATTCCTATGGTCCTCGATTCACCTACTCTGGGCAAGAGACTCTGTGCATCTACCATGGGTTAACATATGATGAGCGTTTGACGGCACTGGGCCTCTACTTGCTGGAGTTTAGAAAGATGAGTGGGGGCCTCATTGAAACTTACCGTATAGTGAAAGACTTGGATAGAGTGGATATGGAGAAGATGTTTGGACTCGTGGGAGTGTTTTGGACTAGCGGTCATAGCCTCAGAATAAAAGAGCATTCCATTAAGAATGAGATGAGGAGGAATTTCTTTAGAGGCTGGTGAATCTGTGGAATTCATTGCCGCAGAAAGCTATGGTGGCCAAGTCAATTGATATTTTTAAGGCAGAGATATGCTTGATTAGTACAGCTGTGGTTATGAGGAGAAGGCAGGGGAATGGGGTTGAAAGGGATAGATAGATCAGCCATGATTGAATGGTGGCGTAGACTTGATGGGCCAAACAGCCTAATTCTGCTGCTATCACTTATGAACGTATCCTTATCTAACAGGGTGATTGATCCCCTTTGAACACAGCTCTCCAGGACGAGAGTCGCAGGGGTTAAATTGCTGTGCAGTTGGATGATACCTCAGTGGTCACAGCTACTCTAGACGTGTCTTTGTACTAGACTTAACAGAGACACAGCTCTTGTCGCCCCCTTTCTTATCAGAAACAACAATCCTGGGAGTTCACCTTGTACCAAGCACCACAGAATAGCGCCTCCGCTCCAAGCTTGCAATCATAGTGAACTTCAATCCATTCTCTGCAACCATCAATAATGTGCAAGCTGTCATGAAAGTAAAGGGTGTGGTACTTTATCTGGGTGAGATGGCAGACCAGGGTCAATCCAAATTCTAATCATAGTCATACTTTATTAGCCAAGTATGTTTTGCAACATATGAGGAATTTGATTTGCCATACAGTCATACCAATAGAGAGCATACCAATCAACACACAAAATACATTTTAACATAAACATCCACCACAGTGACTCCTCCACATTCCTCACTGTGATGGAAGGCGAAAAATAGGTTCAATTTCTTCCCTTCCTTGTTCGTGATGCTTTCTTCAAGGCTTGCGATCACCGAGATCTCCCATGTGCATGAGCCTCGCCGCCCGATCGCGGCGGCTGAGACCAAAGGTATGCAAGAGGAGCTCCTTGAGGCCCTCGTACTTGTTGGCTGTTGGCGGCTGGCGCAGGTAAAGTACGAGGAGACCGGCCGTGTCCTGATTCAGCACGCCGACCACACAATAATACTTCGTGTCACAGGCCGTAATTCGTCGAATATGGAGCTGGGCCTCAGCCTGCTGGAACCACACCTGGGGCTGTGATGTCCAGAACACCGGTAGTTTGAGAGAAACGGCATTCTGTTGAGCCGGGATGTTGGCTGCTTCGGGTTGCTGGGGTAGGTTGGCGGCTGCGTCCATCGTGAAAATCCAAAACAACCGTTTTGGATCATCGGGGTCACCAATATGCCGAGACACACGTTAAGAATAAAATGACCTTTATTGGCAGATAGACTCCGACACTCGCGCGCTGAGAGTGAGCACTAACTGAGTCCTTGCAGTTGCAGTCGAGCACACCCGTGACTCATGATGCCATCTTCCCGCCAAAAGCAGTCATAGAAACATAGAAATTAGGTGCAGGAGTAGGCCATTCGGCCCTTCGAGCCTGCACCGCCATTCAATATGATCATGGCTGATCATCCAACTCAGTATCCCGCACCTGCCTTCTCTCCATACCCTCTGATCCCCTTAGCCACAAGGGCCACATCTAACTCCCTCTTAAATATAGCCAATGAACTGGCCTCAACTACCCTCTGTGGCAGAGAGTTCCAGAGACCCACCACTCTCTGTGTGAAAAAATTCCTTCTCATCTCGGTCCTAAAGGATTTCCCCCTTATCCTTAAGCTGTGACCCCTTGTCCTGGACCTCCCCAACATCGGGAACAATCATGTGCCCATTCCAGTTCTACTAACGAGGGTTCGATCTAAAACTGGCCTAACCACCGGATGGCGCCACACCACACTCGTTAACTTTTATCTGAGGGTGGCAAGAGAGGAGATTGTGGGGGCCTTGAGGAGTATCTTGGTTTCTTCTCCAGCCATAGGCGAGATACTGAAGGGCAGGAGAGTGGCCATTGTTGTTCCTTTGTTTAAGAAAGGAAGCAGAGAGAGAATCCGGGGAACTATAGGCCAGTGAGCCTCACATCAGGAGATGCTGGACAGACTTGGATTGTTTTCTCTGGAATGTCAGAGGTTGAGGGGAGACTTGATATATAAAATTATGAGAGGAGTAGATAGGGTAGCCAGTCAAAACCATTTTGCCAGAGTGGAACTATCTGTCACTGGAGGGCATTGCTACATAGCAAAGAGGGGGAAAGTTTAATGGAGATGTGCAAGGCAAGTTGTTTTTCACAGAGAGTGCTGGTGCCTGGGACGCACTGCCAGGGCTGTTGGTGGAGGCAGATACAATAGTGGCGTTTAAGAGGCTTTTAGATAGGCACAGGAAGTGCAGGGAATAGAGGGATATGGATCATGTACGGGTAGATGAGATCAGTTTAATTTGGCATCTTATGCGGCACAAACTCTGTGGGCCGAAGGGCCCTTTCCTGTGCTGTACTATTCTATGTTCAGTTGTTGTGAGGTGTAAAAATGCCTAAAAGTTACTCGAATCACCTATTTAACTCTAGTAAAACTATTCCGAAGTGGTTCTGTAAAAATAGCTGTGAACCTGTTTTTGTCACTATCGCTCCTCCCTTTCCCAGCATGCAGCACAAAACTGACAGTGCTGCTGAGATAAACTCCAATTAGTGTCATAGGTGAGAGAATCAATTTTTTCTTTCATTTATCAGTGCTACTCCTACAATGTAGCAATGGGACAATATACTCCTGAAGATTTAATGAATGGTACATTATGCTCCTGAATCTAATGTTTAATCATTTACAAATCTGAATGAAATGGAGCTTAATTCATTAAAAGGGTGAAGATGGACCCAAAATACTAGAGTAACTCAGCGGGATAAGTAGCATTTCTGGATAGAAGGATTGGGAGACGTTTAGGGTCAGTCTGAAGAAGGGTTTCGACCTGAAACTAGTCTTTATGGTTTATGCTGAGGTGGACTCTTCCTTGCTTCAAAAGTAGGTCAGGCGTTGACTTCTTATAAGTGCTCACAAAAATGGTACCTATGCAAAACCCAATATATTTTATACTTAAAATGGTTATTCTTAACCAGTAAAGGAAATCCCTGCTTAATTGTTTCAAGTTTAACTCTCAAGACTGAGTATTAGTAAGTCTAATAATTCAGGGGGAAAAGGGTAACACGAGAGAGAGTGGGACCTTTCAGGAATCAAAGCGGTCACCTCTGTGTGGAGCCACAGGAGATGGGCAAGGTTCTTAATTGAATTGAATTGAATTTTATTTTTGTCATTCAGACCTTTCGGTCTGAACGAAATTTCGTTGCCTTGTAGTCATACATATAATAAAAATGACAAAAACACACAATAAACACAAATTTAACATCCACCACAGTGAGTTCACCAAATACCTCCTCACTGTGATGGAAGGCAAAATCTTAAAGTCTCTGTCTCTTCCCTCTTTGTTCTCCCTCTGCGCCGAGTATTTCTCCTCTGTATTTATCGAGGAGAAAGACAGTAAGACGGAGGGACTTGGGGCAGTCAATGGAAGTGTCTTGAGAGCAGTCAGTGTTACCGTCGAAGAAGTACTGAAGGTACTGTTGTGTATGAAGGTATACAAATCTCCAGGGCCTGATCAGATATATCCGAGGACATTGTAGAAAACTAATGAGGAAATTGCGGAAGCCCTGGTTGAAATTTACGAGTTGTCCTTAAATACAGGAGAGGTGCCGGAAGACTGGAGGGTGGCAAATGTTGTGCCTCTTTTCAAGAAGGGCTGCAGGAAAAATGGTGGGAAACTATAGGCGGGTGAGCTTAACATCTGTAGTTTGAAAGTTACTAGAGAGTATTCTGAGGGATAGGTTATACAGGCATTTGGATGGGCAAGGGCTGATTAGGGATAGTCAGCATGGTTTTGTATGTGGGAGGTCGTGTCTTACAAATCTGATTGTTTTTTTGAAGACCTGACCAAAAAGGCCGATGAGGGCAGAGCTGTAGATGTTGTGTACATGGATTTCAGTAAGGCATTCGACAAGGTGCTGCACGGTAGGCTGCTTTGGAAGGTTAGATCGCATGAGATCCAAGAAGAGATAGCTGAATAAATAGCAAATTGGCTCCATGGAAGGAAGCAGAGGGCGATGGTGGAAGGTTGCTTCTCAGACTGGAGGCCTGTGACTAGTGGTGTGCCACAGGGTTCGGTGCTGGGCCCATTACTGTTTGTCATCTACATCAATGATTCGGATGAGAACATACAGGGCAAGATTAGCAAGTTTGCTGATGATACAAAAGTGAGTGGTTTTGCAGATAGTGAAGATGGTTGTGAAAGATTGCAGCAGGATCTGGATCAATTGGCCAGGTGGGCGGAGGAATGGTTGATGGAGTTTAATACAGAGAAGTGTGAGGTGTTGCATTTTGGGACATCGAACAAGGGCAGGACCTACACAGTGAATGGTAGGCCTCTGGGTAGTGTTGTAGAGCAGACGGATCTAGGAATACAAGTGCATGGTTCCATGAAGGTCGAGTCACAGGTAGATAAGGTGATCTGTTGTCCTATTTTAATAATAAGGAACCGCAGATGCTGGTTTATACCAAACAGACGCAAAATGCTGGAATAACTCAGTGGGTCAGGCAGCATCTCTTTCGAAGTTGGACAGGTGACGTTTCAGTTCGGGATCCTTATTCAGATGGATTGATTCTTCAGACTGATTTGTCCTATCCTCAATACCATTTCAAAGATTAATATTTTGATGTGCATGTTCAAAAGTTATTAAAAGTAACCACTTTGAGTTCCAATTCTCTCGTTTTGGGAATTAAAGGTGGAACATTGTGAAGAATAAACAGAAATAGTTGAGATAAAAATTGAGAAAGGACAATTCTGTTGAAGTCAGTATAGTGTGTTGAGCTACTGTATTTCTGTGAATGTAGTTAATATTTAAAAGTTCATCTCTTAAGCCTATAATATGTATCATTGACATAGAAACTTGCATGTAACATTTTAAACACTTAAAACGATTCAACCAAATGGTCGCTGGATTTGTAAACGTAATGGGATACAAATTCCTGAATTGATATTGAAGAAAATGTTCTTTCTATGACCCTGTGTCACATTGTCAGTTATGTGTACTTTAGTTCAAGTTCAAGTGAGTTTATTGTCATGTGTCCCTGATAGGACAATGAAATTCTTGCTTTGCTTCAGCACAACAGAACATAGTAGGCATTTACTACAAAACAGATCAGTGTGTCCATATACCATTATATAAATATATACACACATGAATAAATAAACTGATAAAGTGCAAATAACAGATAATGGGTTATTAATGATCAGAGTTTTGTCCGAGCCAGATTTAATAGCCTGATGGCTGTGGAAGCAGCTATTCCTGAACCTGATTGTTGCAGTCTTCAGGCTCCTGTACCTTCTACCTGAAGGTAGCAGGGAGATGAGTGTGTGGCCAGGATGGTGTGGGTCTTTGATGATACTGCCAGCCTTTTTGAGGCAGCGACTGCGATAAATCCCCTCGATGGAAGGAAGGTCAGAGCCGATGATGGACTGGGCAGTGTTTACTACTTTTTGAAGTATTTTCCTCTCCAGGGCGCTCAAGTTGCCGAACCAAGCCATGATGCAACCGGTCAGCATGCTCTCCACTGTGCACCTGTAGAAGTTAGAGAGAGTCCTCCTTAACAGACCGACTCTCCGTAATCTTCTCAGGAAGTAGAGGCGCTGATGTGCTTTCTTGATAATTGCATTAGTGTTCTCGGACCAGGAAAGATCTTCAGAAATGTGCACGCCCAGGAATTTGAAGCTCTTGACCCATTCAACCATCGACCCGTTGATATAAAGTACTTTATAAGTAAAGGTAGACAAAAATGCCCACTTTCACTGGTGGGTGTGCATATGAGGAGATGGGACAAGAATAAAGTATTTGCTTAATAGTTATACAGCTTGCTATCCTTCCCACAAGACTGGAACATAGATGTATTGGTTGAGTATTAAAATAAAATCATTTGTCTAAAATTAATGGAACATTGAACATAGAACAATACAGCAGAAGACCAGGCCCTTCGGCCCACAATATTTGCGCGATCATGATGCCACTTTAAACTGATCACGTGTTCTTGCACATGATCCATGTCCCTCTATTCCCTTCATTTCCATATGCCTACTATATCCCTCATTGGAGATCTGTTCTTTGATCGGACTTTACTGGACTTTATAGAAAATAGGAAACATAGAAAATAGGTGCAGGAGGAGGCCATTTGGCCCTTCGAGCCAGCACTGCCATTCAATATGATCATGGCTGATCATCCAACTCAGTATCCCGTACCTGCCTTCTCTCCATACCCCCTGATCCCTTTAGCTACAAGAGCCACATCCAACTCCCTCTTGAATACAGCCAATGAACTGGCCTCAACGACCTTTTGTGGCAGAGAATTCCAGACTCACCACTCTCTGTGTAAAGAATGTTTTCCTCATCTCGGTCCTAAAGGAATTCCCCCTTATCCTTAGACTGTGACCCCTTGTTCTGCTCTCCCCCAACATCGGGAACAATCTTCCTGCATCTAGCTTGTCCAAACCCTTATGAATTTTGTAAGTTTCTATAAGATCCCCCCTCAATCTTCTAAATTCCAGTGAGTACAAGCCGAGTCTATCCAGTCTTTCTTCATAACCCCTGCCTGCCTTCTCCCCGTATCCCTTGTCTCCACTAGCCCCTAGAGCTCTATCTAACTCTCTCTTAAATATCTTGTACTAAATCTTATTCACGTTATTCCCTTTATCATGTATTTGTACACTTTCTGCTGACTGGTTAGCACACAACAAAACCTTTTTGCTGTACACGTGCTAATAAAGTAAACTCAAACTAGACTCAAACAAAATCTATCTGAAAGCCTCTTAAATGCCACCATCGTGCCTGCTTCTACCACCACCCCTGGCAGTGTGTTCCAGGTCCCCACCACTCTCTGTGTAAACTAACTTGCCCCGTACATCTCCATTAAACTTTCCCCCTTTCACTTTATAGCTTTGCCCTCTAGTGTTGGACATTTCCACCCTGAGAAAAAAAGATTGTGACTGTCGACTCTATCTAGGCCTCTTATAATTTTACATACCATATAACCATATAACCATATAACAATTACAGCACGGAAACAGCCCATCTCGGCCCTTCAAGTCCGTGCCGAACAACTTTTTTCCCTTAGTCCCACCTGCCTGCACTCATACCATAACCCTCCATACCCTTCTCATCCATATGCCTGTCCAATTTATTTTTAAATGATACCAATGAACCTGCCGCCACCACTTCCACTGGAAGCTCATTCCACACCGCTACCACTCTCTGAGTAAAGAAGTTCCCCCTCATGTTACCCCTAAACTTCTGTCCCTTAATTCTAAAGTCATGTCCTCTTGTTTGAATCTTCCCTATTCTCAAATGGAAAAGCTTGTCCACATCAACTGTCTATCCCTCTCATCTGTCTATCCCTCTCATCAACTCTGTCTATCCCCTCCCTATACAGATTGAATACATAATGAGAAACATGCTTTTAGCCTCCTAATTTCCTTTCACGAAATGTCTTAAATTTTGCTGCCATTTAGAGTGAAAAGTGTACTGTTCTTATTGCTGCAGATGCCTGAATGCTTGCACATACTGCAAAACCAAGCATGCGAGGGGAGAGCTGGCTAGTTACTCTGCGGAGGAGCTGGTGGACAGAGCCATCCAATCATTCCAAGGTAATATTTACAAATTAATACCTCACTAATGTTTTGATCTGAAATTCAGAAAAATATAAAGCTTCATAATCTTTGCAGAATGTTGTGATTTTTTTAATATAAAGCAAAAACGGTTTTGTTAGAATGCTGCTGTTTTTTACATCTGAGTGCGCAAGGCAAGGGGATGATTTGGTATTGTACTTCTGAGTATTGTGTGTTTCACATTTTGCCAGAAGAGATTCTTCTATCGATGCATCAGATGTACACTTTCTCTGATAAACTGAAATTATTTGATTTCTGCAGTTAAAAAGTGAGCAATGTTGGGCACCATATCTGAGGAAGGATGTGCTGGCTCTGGAGAGGGTCCAGACGAGGTTTACGAGAATGATCCCAGAAATGAGTAGGTTAACATATGATGAGCGTTTGTCGACACTGGGCCTGTACTCGCTGGAGTTTAGAAGAATGAAGGGGGACCTAATTGAAACATACAGAATAGTGAAAGGCTTGGATAGTGGATGCAGAGAGGATGTTTCCACTTGTGGGAGAGTCTAGGACTCGAGGTTATAGCCTCTGAATTAAAGGATGTTCTTTTCAGAAGGAGATGAGGAGAATTTGTTTTTGTCAGAGCATGGAAAATCTGTGGAATTCTTAGCCACAGAAGGCTGTCGAGGCCAAGTCGGTTATTTATTTTAAAGGCAGAGATACATAGATTCTTGATTAGTACAGATGTCAGAGGTTATAGGGAGGGCAGGAGAATGGGGTTAAGAGGGAGAGATAGATCAGCCATGTTTGAATAGCGGAGTAGACTTGATGGGCTGAATGGCCTAATTCTACTCCTATAACTTTTGACCTTATGACCATTCCTTCTCTCCAGAGATGCTGCTTGTCCCGCTGAGTTACTCCAGCATATTGTGTCTACCTTTAACAAACTTGAAGTTCATTTTAAATGTACGAAAATCCACAATTCTTTTTAACATTAAATTTTGCACATGGTGTTACTTGATAGTTATCACTTATCGGAATGGGAGGTTCGAGCTTTGAAACAGTTGCTGTCAATTGGGGTCAATTCTTAGCCCCATAATCATGTTTCAATTCATTTTGACCAGCTTAGCACCCACATAGCGGACATCAAATCCTTAGCCAGGTGTCTGATTTGCTTGCTAGAACGTGGTAATATCAAATTTAGTGTGAGATAGGCACAAAAAGCTGGAGTAACTCAGCGTGACAAGCAGCATCTCGGGACAAAGAATGGGTGAAGTTTCGGGTCGAGGCCTTTTCTCTGAAGAAGGATCTCGACCCAAAATGTCACCCATTCCTTTTCTCCAGAGATGCCACCGGTCCCGGTTTAAACCAGCACCTGTAGTTCCTTCCTACAAATTTACTGTGAGGTTTTGTATCCATAGGACATCATGGTTATTCCTTGCTGCAAAGTAGCTGTCGCCAAAAGTGATTAAACTTAAAGGGCCTGTCCCACTTAGGCGACTACAGGCGACTGCCAAAATATTTTCAACATGTTGAACATTTTTCGCCGACAGTGGCGACAATTTGGGCTGTCGTCGGTTGCGTTAGGTTGTCGCCGGTGCTGTCTTCGGTGAATTCCATTCGCTGGTGTCCTAGTCGCTGGCAGTCGCCGAAAGAATCGCCTGAGTGGGACAGGTCCTTAACTTTCAATGTTAGTAAGATATGAAGGCTGGTCAAAAGCTAGTGTGAAGCGCTTTGAGTGTTATTACAGGGTTTCTGCTGCTATTATACTGCAGAGGGCAAATACATTTCTTAACTGTACCACATATCTCTCAGAAAAGTGAATGGCAGGCGTGATTGCGGCTCTCAGAACGGACAAGCTCGAAATCCACGGAGATATATCCTCTTATTGTGTGGTATACTTTGTATTACCGCATTTTGTTTAGTTTAGTTTAGAGATACAGAACGGAAACAGGCCCTTCGGCCCATCCAGGGTCCATGCCGACCAGCGACCCCCTTACAGTAGCACAATCCCACACATTAGGGACATTTTACAATTCTTACCGAATCGAATTAACCTATAACCTGTACGTCTTTGGAGTGTGGGAGGAAACCGGAGCTCCCGGAGAAAACACACGCAGGTCACTGGGAGAACGTAGAAACTCCGTACAGACAGCGCCCGTAGTCAGGATCGAACCCGGGTCTCTGGCGCTGTAAGGCAGTAGCTCTACCACCGTAATGTAATTGCATGGCAACGTGGGGTACTTTGCTGTCTTGACGTTCCTGTATAAATACAGGTGGTTACCATTAAATTGATGTTCACATAGTGAATCTTATGTCTATTTCAAAATAAAAGTTTGATTACATTTTCTTGCATCAGGAAGAATATTAGTATATTTAAAACCATAAATACACAACTTTTCATCCTTCAACTGTCAGTACCCAGTGTTGCCCATAACTACACTTGTCCTGGCAATGAAAGATTAATCAAAACACAAAATATCAAATACTAGAGGGCATTGTTTTTCGATGAGAGGGGCAAAGTTTAAAGAAGACGTGTGGGTCAAGTTTTTTTACACAGAGAGTAGTGAGTGCTTGGAATTCGCTGCCAGGGCATATATGATAGTGGGTTTTTATGGATATGCAAGGGATGGAGGAATATTGATTATGTGCAGGCAGATACAAGTTGGCTTTGGCTTCATGTTCAGCAGAGACAATGTGGACCGAAGGCCCTGTTCCTGTGCTGTACTGTTCTGTGTTAGCTCAGTGGGTCAGGCAGGACCTGGGGAGGGAATGGATAGGCGACATTTTGGGTCGAGAGTTAGACGACCTCGTATGAAAGATTAATCATTAGATCATTTGATAGGGGCAGAATTAGACCATTCGGCCCATCAAGTCTACTCCGCCATTCAATCGTGGCTGATCTATCTCTCCATTCTCCAACCCCATTCTCCTGCCTTCTCCCCATAACCTCTGACACATGAATATTGTCTTAATAATATATATAATTAAAATGGTAATTGTACTTTCAATCCAGCATCTTCAACTTAACCTTAGTGCAAATTTATCTGTGCCACATTCCGACCAGACATAACGAAGGTTCTCGACCCGAAACGTCACCCATTCCTTCTCTCCAGAGATGCTGCTTGCCCCGCTGACTTACTCCAGCATTTTGTGTCTATCTTCTGACCAGACGTAATTGGGCTTTGCATTTTCAGAATCCTGGTGTATCTGGCAATCTATGTGAGTGTTATGTTTTATTATTTTACAGCAGGAATTAGTTGTCTATTAATTTGATCTTATGGAGGTGTATACAATCATTTGGGGAATAGATAGGGTAAATTCACAAAGTCTTTTACCCAGAGTACAGGAATCAAGAACCAGAGGACATAGCTTTAATGTGAGAGGGGAAAGATTTGATAGGATTCTGAGAGGCATCTTTTTCCACACGGAGGGCGGTGGGTATATTGGAACGAGCTGCCAGAGGAGGTAGTTGAGGTAAGTACTCTAACAGCTTTTAAAAGACATTTGGACAGGTAGCTGGATAGGAAATGGGATATGGGCTAAATGAAGAAGGGTCTCGACCCGAAACGTCGCCTATCTCCTTCGCCCCTTAGATGCTGCTGCACCCGCTGAGTTTCTCCAGCTTTTTGTGTAACCCTGGGCTAAATGTAGTCAGGTAGGACTGGCATAAATTGTGCAGGGGTAATTTGGGCCTGTTTCGGTGCGGTATTATTCTCAGTGGTTTAACCAGCTGTTCCTGGGGAAAGGCCAAACTGCTGCAAATGGATTAAATGTTTGCTCCATCTTGGCTACCACTCAAAAAAAAAATTATTGTGATCATTTTTTGACGGTTTAACTGCCATAAGTGAATGGCATGTCTGAGGAACGGGAAAGGAAGAACTCTTATTGGGTGTTGAAAATATTCAGGTTACTTGTACCATTTAATTTGACACTATGGTGAGGGAAAGAGAAGTTGAAGAGTAGATGGGATCTGCTTCTAGTTTGTAACTATGGAAGTTTTTAGAAAAGGAATTGAAAAAAATGCAGAACTGTCAATAGGGGGAGAACAGACTTACCTAATGTCAGTGTTCAAATCAAGTGCCTGTGTAATTCATCTTGTCTGTTGTGTAGTGTGTTATTTTGATGTCTAATAGATTGGCAATTCCTTCAGAAAGCAAGCTGGAAATAACTGTGGCATTCTTGTATTCTATAACTAAAAGTGAATGATTTTCTTACATATAGTTTTTGGATGATTTGCCATGGAAAGCTGGGGAGGACAAGTCAATGGATATTATTAAGGTGGAGATTGATAGATACTTGATTAGTACGGGCATCAGGGGTTATGGGGAGAAGGCAGGAGAATGGGGTTAGGAGGGAGAGATAGATCAGCCATCTTTGAATGGCGGAGTAGACTTGATGGGCCGAATGGGTAATTCTGCTTCTCATATTTATGAACTTATGATATATCATTACCATAATGCATTTGGTTTCCAAGTTACACAAGGTGATCAATCTAATGGCAATTTCAGCATTGGACATATTCGGCAAAGCCTTATGTAGTTTGTGTTTCTGCAGGAATATTTAACGTTAAATGAGGGATTAATAATATAGTGGTTTCCCGCTCTGATTTAGGGTGGCGCGGTGGCGAAGCGGCAGGGTTGCCGCCTTTCAGCGCTAAAGACACAGGTTCGACCCTGACTACTGATGTTGTCCGTATGCAGTTTTTGTTTGTACTCCCTGTGACCGCGTGGGTTTTCTCTGGGATCTTCGATTTCCCCCCACATTCCAAAGACATCACCAGGGTTTGCAGGTTAATTGGCTTCTGTAAATTGTCCTAATGTGTAGGATAGAACTACTGTACGGGGTGATTGTTGGTCAGCATGGACTCGGTGGGCCGAAAGGCCAGTTTCCATGCTGTATCACTAACCTAAACTAAATCTATGCTGTGAAATTCTCCTGATAATCGGATTTGAACCTCTTTTCTTCCCATATCCTTTGACTAAATGATCTTGACCTCTTAGTATCTTTTCAGGTATAACTTTCCAGAATTAGGATCTCTCATGGGAAATATACTTGACAAATTTGCCTGACACAACTTAGAGATTGGAATAGCTGTGACATTTAAAGGTGCTATGTGAATGCAAGCTATAACTTTTGCATTATCTTGGTTTGGTTTGGTTGGGTTTAGTTTAGAGATACAGCATGGAAACGGGCCCTTCGGCCCACCGAGTCCCCGCCGAACAGCGATCCCCGTACACTACCACTATCCTACACCTTAGAGACAATTTACAGTTTTACCAATTAACCTACACACCTTTACGTCTTTGGAGTGTGGGAAGAAACCGGAGCACCCAGGGAAAACCCACGTGGCCACGGGGAGAGGTTATAAACAGCCGTACAGACAGCAACTGTAATCAGGATTAAACCCAGGTCTCTGGCCCTGTAAGGCAGCAACTCTACCGCAGCGCCACCCATCTTCCTTACCTGAGAGCGAGAAAAAAGGCAGCATTGAGCAGTCATCACATCAGCAGCAGTTTATGATGCACCGAGAGAAGACGTTTTGGGTTGGGGAAACCTGACAGCAGCCAAGATGTGTGCTCTTCACAGCAGCAAGTGGGAGAGTACATTAAATATTGATGATATGTGGAACCAGCCAACGACAGCCAACAATGCTGCTCCTTGATCCTGGCCTGAAGAAAGGTCGTGACCCAAAACGTCACCCAGAGATGCTGCCTTCTCTCCAGAGATGCTGCCTGCCCCGCCGAGTTCCTCCAGCATTTTGTGTCTATCTTTGGTTTAAACCAGCATCTGCAGTTCCTTCTTGCACACTCTTGATCTTACCTGTTTGATACTATTGACCACAATAAGCACTTCCAACACCATTCTTACAACCATCTTTGATGCCTTATTTTATCCACCTGCCTTATACCAAATGCGTCGTACAGCACAGAAATGGACCCTTCAGCCCACCATGATGATGCTTACTGTAGATTTGTTATTGTATGTGAACCAATCATAGTAGAAATAGCATCACTAACCCCACCTTACTGTATGATTCATACTAACACCCACTTCCTCTACTGGTCAATCGTGGAAGCGGTAACGATGAATTAACAACTAACAACCTGCTGTACCGCTATACTATGGGTACCGATTAAAGATGATCTTGAACTCCAGATTGTACTGTTTGCTTATCTACACTTACCTTTTTGCCAAGTCTCCATTTCTGATTCACATTATAGGTGCATGTATCTTTACACTTCCAAAATCTGTTATATTTATGGGGGAAAATTATAATTTTGTTTAGTGAAGATGATTTTTATTTCTCATATATAATTATCTGAACCGCATTTATGAACCAGAACTAATTCAAGTCACATCAAATATAAAGGCGAAGCTTTAGTAAAACGGTGGTCATTTTTAAAATTACACATCGTGTTATTAGAATCATGCAAGGGAATAATTTTGCCATGGTAGATTGGAGATAGATAATTATATTAAAAATTGCTTATTGCAAAATCAATTTTAGCCAGACAGATGTTGGTTACCTTCAACCGTTTAACTGGAACACGATTCAGTGCTACTCAGTAGTTTTAGTATTTATTAAATGGAAAACTATTAGCTCAAGCGGCACATTTTTTGGATCAACTTCACAAATAGGCTTTTTTTTTGGGCTGACATATGGTTATGTTACACCAGCATGCTATTTGCGGAGATGTTAGGACAGAAGGCCAAAGGTTTGATCAAAGAGATTTACCAGGAGTGTCGCAATGTGAGAGAATACGGCGGCAAGGGATTCCAGAGAAGAACTGGGCACCTGAAGATAATGTTGGAGCAATGGGGAGAAGGCAGGCACGGGTTATTGATTGGGGACAATCAGCCATGATCACAATGAATGGCGGTGCTGGCTCGAAGGGCCGAATGGCCTCCTCCTGCTCCTGTTTTCTATGTAATTAAAATTCAGGAATGTTCAAGCTACTAGCTATGGAGTAGAGCAGAGATCTTGGCGGGTTGTAGTGTGGAAGTGAAATAGTTTTTTAGACTTAACCTTAGAGATACAGCGTGGAAACAGGCCCTTCGGCCTACCAAGTCCGCGCCAACCAATTGATTCTCGTATTCTAGCTCTATCCTACACATGATAGATAATTTACAATTTTTACCGAAGCAAAATTACCCTACAAACCTGTAGGCCTTTGGAGTGTGGGGGGAAACCGGAGCACCCGGAGAAAACCCACGTGGCCTCAGAGAACATACAAACTCCATGCAGAATCCGGGCGCTGGCGCTGTAAGACAGCAACTCTACCGCTTGCCCACCTTGCTGTCCCAATGCCAAGGAGACATTTTCAAAACAAGGATGAAACTTTTAAAATGCAAGTGTTTCTTAATCAAAAGCTCTGGTAGAGCTTCACCACTGTAACTACTAAAATTGTGATGGAGCTACAGTAGGATATATTTTACAGAGAATATTGTCAGATGTACAGAGGTGATGGAAATTGTCAAGGAAAGGCACAAAATGTTGGAGTAACAGCGGTTCAAGCAATATCCCTGGAGAACATGGACAGGTGAGGTTTTGGGTCGGGACCCTTCTTCAGACTGACTGTTGTACAGAGTTTGTACCTTCTCCCCATGACTACGTGGGTCTTCCCCGGGAGCTCCAGTTTTCTCCCACGCTCCAAAGACATACAGGTTTGAAGGTTAATTAGCTTGAGTAAGATTGTAAATTGTCCCTAGTGTATGTAGGATAGTGTCAGTGTGCGGGGATCGCTGGTCGGCGTGAATTCAGTGGGCCAAAGTGGCCTGTTTCCACGCTGGAATTCTAAGCTAAACTAAACAACTAAACCAAGGAAGGGTCTCGACCCGAAACGTCACTAATTCCTCAGATGCTGCCTGACCCGCTGAGTTACTCCAGCATTTTGTGTTTAACTTCGGCACTTTAGCATCTGCAGTTCTTTTCTAGACATTTGAAAATCAGACTCAGCTGTTTGTTAAACAAACTGACTGAGCTATTGAAAAAGCAATTTCAAATATTGAAGGAATTGGCTTCCAGAGGACAGCAGATTAAATATGCACGAGTTTTACTGTTCAGAATAGTGCTCAATCACGACATCTATCTTTCTCTCTCAACCCCATCTTCTTCCCATAACCCCTAACACCCTTGCTAAGGACTCTAATCTTAGTATGACTCTAATATAGAATCTGTCAACCTGTGCCGATGGTGGCCAATTAGGAAAAGGGGAGATGCAACGAGACCTGGGTGTCATGGTGCACCAGTCATTGAAAGTAGGCATGCCGGTGCAGCAGGCAGTGAAGAAAGCGAATGGTATGTTGGCATTCATAGCAAAGGATTTGAGTACAAGAGCAGGGAGGTTCTACTGCAGTTGTACAGGGTCTTGGTGAGGCCACACCTGGAGTAATGCGTGCAGTTTTGGTCTCCTAATCTGAGGAAAGACATTCTTGCCATAGAGTGAGTACAGAGAAGGTTCACCAGACTGATTCCTGGGATGGCAGGACTTCCATATGAAGAAAGGCTGGATAGACTTGGCTTGTACTTGCTGGAATTTAGAAGATTGTGGGGGGATCTTATAGAGACTTACAAAATTCTTAAGGGGTTGTACAGGCTAGATGCAGGAAGATTGTTCCCGATGTTGGGGAAGTCCAGAACAAGGGGTCACAGTTTAAGGATAAGGGGGAAGTCTTTTAGGACCGAGATAAGAAAATCATTTTTCACACAGAGAGTGGTGAATCTGTGGAATTCTCTGCCACAGAAGGTAGTTGAGGCCAGTTCATTGGCTATATTTAAGAGGGAGTAAGATGTGGCCCTTGTGACTAAAGGGATCAGGGGGTATGGAGAGAGGGCAGGTACAGGATACCGAGTTGGATGATCAGTCATGATCATATTGAATGGCGGTGCAGGCTCGAAGGGCCGAATGGCCTACTCCTGCACCTATTTTCTATGTTTCCACGTGCCTTAAAAATACACAATGACGGCTCCCACAGCTGTCTGTGGCAAGGAATTCCAGAGATTCACCACACTCTGACTAAAGAAATTCCTCCTCACCTCCTTTTTAAATGTATGTCCTTTTATTCTGAGACTATGCCCTCTGGTCCTAGACTCTCCCACTCGTGGAAGCATCCTCTCCACATCCACTCTATCCGGGCCTTTCACTCTTCGGTATGTTTCAATGAGGTCCCCTCTCTTGGAGCAGAGGACAGGCATTGATGAGTGAATGTGTCCTGGCGTGAGTTGGGCAGCAGACCTTTGGATGAGTCTCTTCTTCTTCTTCTTCTTGCGTATGGCGTGCACAGCCTAAAGTTGTAGGACAACTTGTTCTGTTTGACCTTATTTGATTGTGCACGCCGGGTTGATTGCATTCGTCAAAACAGGGCGACCACGTGAAGGTTGCAATCTTCCACCCCGGATGAGTCGAAATTTAAAGAGGATGTAGGCTAGGAGACCAGGCAGGAGAAGGGCGGTGTCAAATTTTAAAGTAAAGGCCCTGTCTCACGGTGCGAGTTGACACACGAGTGACCCAGAGTGACAGACTCGTGGTTGTGTACGATATTCCAAGTTGATGTGCAAGTGTTTGAGGCGAGTTCCCACGGGTATGGTAATCTGCGATGTTCCGAGATCGTCTCCAGAGTTACCAAGTTCCCCTCCCGTTTGCTCTTGAGTTACCAAGTTCCTCTCCCGCTCAGGGCGTGTGTTGTTGCCGCAGTCCGGGATTCGCATTTTAAACACTCGGTTATCTTCAGCAGTTCAGGCGAGGACAGGTTTGGGGAGGTGGGGGGGGCGAGGGATGGTGGAATTGGGAGAAGGCAAAGACTATGGGTGGGGAGGAGTGAGATGGGGGGGCTAAGAACGGCATCTGCGAAACGGGTAGTCAACCTTTAGGGTCCCGGCCCGAAACATCCCTATACATTTTATGATTTCCCTCCAAAGATGCAGTCTCCCGTGGTTTGTTTGCACAACTCTCTTCCCTCTCTCTCCCAACATTGGGGGGGGGGGGGGGATGACGACAAGATAGTTTAAACGAACCTTACCCCCACTTCATGCTTCTGTTGCGCATAATTCAGCAGTAAAACCTCTCTTCCCCTTACCCAGCGACGCCCGATTCCTCGCACCCCCACAAGTTCACATCGACGAGGGAAGAATTAAAGCAGGGAGTCTGAAGAAGGGTCCCGACCCGAAACATCACCCATTCTTTCTCTCCAGATGCGATGCCTGTCCCGCTGAGTTACTCCAGCATGTTTGTGTCTATCGTCGGTGTAAACCAGCATCTGCAGTTCCTTCCTACACACGGACAGTGAAGTGCCTCGGCCAAATTAGGAACATTAGGATTCTCTGATGTGAAGGTAGTCTGGTTTGCGTATCTTACACTTGATCATATCCGAAACTAAAGTATAGATAGACACAAAATGCTGGAGTAACTCAGTGGGACTGGCAGCATCTCTGGAGAGAAGGAATGGGTGGCGTTTTGGGTAAGTCTGAAGAAGGGTCCCTACTCCATTCCTTCTCTCCAGAGATGCTGCCTGGTCCACTGAGATACTCCAGCATTTTGTGTCTATTAAAGAGTTCCCACGGTAGACGCACGAATCACTAAACTTAACGCACGGGCCACTACGATATAACTCTGAGTTTATATGTTTCAATTTTAAACTTGACCACGAAATTTGACTCGTGGAAAAAGTCAAACATGTTTGACTTTTTTCACGAGTTCACAAGTTTCACAGGTACCTGCCGTTAGCGCCACGAGTGGACAAGTTGATCGCGCGAGTTCCGACGTTCCCGCTACGTTGGCTGTACGTGATCACCACGAGTGAAAACTCGGGGTCACTCGTGGGCCAACTCGCACCGTGAGACAGGGGTTTAACAGATGCTAGGGTTAGATTTCAGCTCTGGTTGGTTTGGGGGAGGTTGAGGTAGTGGCAGACACACACGTATGATGAAAGTGGAAGTTATTGGTGTGGGGCACATGAAGCTGGAGATCAGTTGCCCAGTTGCAAATGATCTGATTCAGCAGGTGACCTTGGGAAGATAGGCAGTCTGTAGCCAGGAAATGGAGCAGGTACCAAAGGCATTGCCTTATTCAATATGTATTTGAGGAACACTCGAACAATAACTGATGCTTTATAAGCAGTATCATATATCAAAGAGAGTGGTATGGGGATATATAGTAGGGGCCTGAGAATGTATCCTTGTAGGGGTGTGATATTTTCATTAGGTAGAATTACCATCAAATATTATTTCTGTGCCAGTCTGAGTCAAGAGCGTTTTATTGTCATGCGTCCCAGATAGTACAATTTAATTCTTTCTTGCAGCAGCACAACAGAAAGGTGGGATCCCATTCCAAAACTTTGTCCATCCATTTCATTCCACAGATGTTGCCTGATCTTTTGAACACCCTCTCTGAGGAAGGATATGCTGGCTCTGGAGAGGGTCCAGAAGCTTACAAGAATGATCCCATGAATGAGTGGGTTAACATATGATGAGCATTTGACGGCAGTGAGGGGGGAGCTCATTGAAACATACTGAATAGAGAAAGGTTTGGAAAGTGTGGATGTGGAGAGAATGTTTCCACTAGTGGGAGAGTCTCGGACTAGAGGTCATAGCCTCAGAATTAAAGAATGTTCCTTTAGGAATGAATGAATACGTTTATTGGCCAAGTATTCACATACAAGGAATTTGCCTTGGTGCTCCACTCGCAAGTGACAACACGACATACAGTGACAGTTAGGAATGGCACATAAAACATTAAACATTAATAATAAAACATTATTGATTAATCGTGAATTAAATAAAATACCAGAGCAAAAGGAGATGAGGAGGAATTTCTTTAGTCAGAGGGTGGTGAATCTGTAGAATTCTTTGCCACAGAAGGCTGTGGAGGCCAAGTGGATACCAATGGATATTTTTAAGGCAGAGATAGATATATTCTTGATTAGTACGGGAGGCAGGGGTTATGGGGAGAAGGCAGGAGAATGGGGTTAAGAGGGAGAGATTCCCTTCAATTCGATCATAAATTGAATTGAAGGGATTTCAATTTTGTGTTTCGAGCAAGGACATCCTTGTGATTGAGGCAGTGCAGCGTAGGTTCACGAGATTGATCCCTGGGATGGCGGGTCTGTCCTATGAGGAAAGATTGAAAAGACTAGGCTTGTATTCCCTGGAGTTTAGAAGGATGAGGGGGAATCTTATAGAAACATATAAAATTATAAAAGGACTGGACAAGCTAGATGCAAGAAAAATGTTCCATATGTTGGGCGAGTCCAGAACCAGGGGCCACAATCTTAGAATAAAGAGGAGGCCATTTAAGACTGACGTGAGAAAAAACGTTTTCACCCAGAGAGCTGTGAATTTGTGGAATTCCCTGCCACAGAGAGCAGTGGAGGCCAAATCACTGGATAGATTTAAGAGAGAGATAGATAGAGCTCTAGGGGCTAGTGGAATCAAGGGATATGGGGAGAAGGCAGGCACGGGTTATTGATTGGGGTCGACCAGCCATGATCACAATGAATGGCGGTGCTGGCTCGAAGGGCTGAATGGCCTCCTCCTGCACCAATTTTCTATGTTTCTATGTGTCCGTGTCCATCAAGTCCGTGTCGACCAGCGATCCCTGTATAACAGCACCGGGAACAATTCCGCCATTCAATCATGACTGATTGAAGTATGGAAGGATGGCTAACCAGCCGTTACCAGTCAAATTGCTTATTTCAAGTAAAATGAATTCCTGATCCAAGCGTTAGGAAGAATGCACAGAGTCTTTTACCCAGAGTAGGGGAATCGAGAATCAGAAGACAAAGGTTGAAGGTGAGAGGGGAAAGATATAATAGGAACCCGAGCGGCAACTTTTTCACAGAGAGGATGGTGGGTATATTGAACGGTCTGCTAAAGAAGGTAGTTGACACATGCAGTATAATAACTTTTTTAAAGTTATTTGGTCAAATACATGAATAGGAAAGGCTAAAGGTGGGCATTTGCAACTGGCATAGATGGGGCATTGTGGCCGGCATGGGAAAGTGTGGCCGAAGGGCCTCTTTCCTTGCCGTATCACTCAACGACTCTCAGCAGAAAAATATCTCAATTTTACATTTTCATTTTTCCGTACCACATGAGAAGGAATAAAGAACGCGATCCTGAATTATAATTCTTAAAATGAAGTCCTCATTAAGTGTGGGCAACTGGCTGAAGTACAAATGCACGAATGTAAAATGTTGTTTTTCTTTTATTAATTATAAACAGTTTACAGAAATCTCGAGCCAAGTATTGTTTTTCTTGGCAGACCACCTTCTTATCAGGACTTCAGTCGCATTGGGCAAATTAGCTTCTTTGAGAAAAGAATCTGTGTTCTTGCAGGCCTGGCAGGCCAGGCATTGAGCCTGGAATTTTTCTTAGAATATTTTACAACTAGCAATATGCACTTGCACTACAATACGCTACACTGGTGAACCTTACACATGTGAATGAACCCAACAGAGATCATCACTATCTTCTGGAAATTCAATTGCTTCCCGGGAAAACATGGACCATTTGCCATCTCCCTCAATGTCGAGTCAAGAGTATTTAATTGTCATATTATGGAACATGGAAATTCTGACTTGCAGCAGCTGCAATGCAATGCACACGCATAATATATGATTTTAAAAATCAATAAATGAATAACCGCAATATGTAAAACAGAAGTTTTTAATGCAACCAAAGGCAGTCCGTAGAAGTTCATAGTTGCTGTAGTTAGTATTGGGTAACGCTCAAGAGCCTGACGGTTGCTGACAAGAATCTATTATTGAACCTAAAAGGACACAACGCGGTGGAGAAAATTAACGGATTAGCTAGCACCTCTGAGGACTCCAGTGTAAAGAAGTGTCCCGACCCGAAACATCACCTACGCATGTTCTCCAGAGATGCTGCCTGACCCGCTAAGTTACTCCAGCACTTTGTGTCCTTTTGGGTAAACAAGCGTCTGCAGTTCCTTGCATCTCTGTTCTTGAACCCGGTGGTCACTGTTTTCAGGCACCTGTACCTTCCTCCCAATGGTAGGAGCGAAATGAGAGCATGGCCAGGGTGGTGTGGGTCTTTTTGAGGCAACGTCCCCTAAAGATCCCTTTGATGACGGGGGAAGGACAGTACCTACGATCGAAAATCTATCCGGATGTCTTGACAACGTCAAACCTCAATATAGAATGAGCTGCAGGAATACAATGATTCATTCAAATCATTTCCAAATGACCATTAAAAAAATCTGCTGCACAACTTTGCTTCTCTCCCTTCAAAATCAGTTAAGATATTAAATAATACAGATGGTATGATTAATGTACAAGTGACATTTTTCTTTTATTAATTATTGGCAGAACTCTCTGTACCTGAAATAATTCGTTGCAAATGTAAGATTTATATGAAACGACAACAATTAGTAATTACATTGAGTCCACAAAGCTTTTCATGTTTCAATGTTTTAAAATTTAGGAAACACTACTTCATAAAGTAAAGATTTATTGACCACAGGATGTAATTCTTCACCTTTCCCCATTACATTTTCCACAGATCTGCTGTTGGGGCCCCGAATCATTTTTTTCTGAGTATCCTTCCTTGTCATCATCCATTTAAGTATTTCAGCCTAAGTTCCAAGAGCTTGTTTAGTTTAGAGATACTGCGTGGAAACAGGCCCTTCGGCCCACTGACTAGCGATCACCGCACATTAACACTATCCCGGCCCTGCTGAGTAACCCCCCAACCCCATGGACTGTCTCCCCCGGCCTCGCACTTTAGTCTGTGTTGATGTTACTGGTCAAATATTGGATTTTACAAACCTTGTTCTCGGGGGTTGCTAACTGAAATCTCGAAGTTGCAAACCAAATCTCGTTGCACTTATGTGTAATGACAATAAAAGATATTATTATTATTATTATTATTATTATTATCCTACACACTAGGGACAGTTTACATTTACACCAAGCTAATTAACCTACAAACCTGTACGCCTTTGGAGCGTGGGAGGATATGAAAAAACCCACGCAAGTCACGGGGAGAACGTACAAACTACGTGCAGACAAGCATCCGGAGTGGGATGTCAGGCAGCAACTCTACCGCTGCGCCACCTTGCTGCCCCTCTAGGTTAATTTTATGCTATGCCACAGCCCAATCAATGTGATGTAGAAGGACACAAAGTGCTGGAGTAACTCAGCAGGTCAGGCAGCATCTCCGAAGAACATGGATAGGTGTTGTTTTAGGCTTAAGACCCTTCCTCAGACTGTCATTCTCCTCTTGCTGGGACAACCTAAAATTTGTGAAGGAATGCATTGTGTGGGTCGTATTTAAAGTGGGCCATGAAAACAGCATAAACATGATTATCCTGAGCCCAGGAAGCTATTGCAGTCAGTGTAACCTGTTACCAGCCGCCTTTGTACCTTCCATCCATCGTAAATTCAGAGTGCTAGGAGCAGAATTGGGCCATTCAGCCCATCAAGTCTATTCCACTATTCAGTCATAGCTGATCTATCTTCTCCTCTGAACCCCATTCCCCTGTCTTCTCCCCATAACCCCTGACACCCTTAATAATCAAGAATCGCCTTACAAATATCTATTGATTTGGATTCCACAGCCGTTTGTGGCAATCAATTCCAGATTCACCATCCTCTGACTAAAGAAATTCCTCATCTCCTTTCTAAAGGTACATCGTTTTATTCTGAGGATATGCCCATTGGCCTGAGACTCTCCCACCAGTGGAAACATCCTCTCCACATTCACGCTATCCAGGCCATTCACTATTTGGTAAGTTACAATGAGCCCCCCCTTCATCCTTCTAAACTCCAACAAGTACAGGCCCAGTGTCGTCAAACGCTCATCATATGATCATTGCTGGGATCATTCTCGTAAACCTCCTCTGGACCCACCCCATCATCAGATATGGGCCTTCAGGTCTGGAACTAAGAGTTCCGGGAACCTTTATTCACAAGAAATTCAAAATAAAAGAAAATGCTGGGTCAGCCATTTGGGCAGCGTCCTTGGAGGGAAAAGAGTGAATTAATGTCACAGGTTGGTGGCCTGTGACATGTATCGCAACATGGTTTGGAAAAAGCTTCATCCAAAATCGCTAGAAATTGCAGAGTTGTGGAGCAGCCTAGACCATCACGTAAACTAACCTCCCTTGGTGGAAGGGTCTCGATTGGAAATGTCACCTATTCCTTTTCGCCAGGGTTGCTGTCTGATCCGCTGATTTATTCCTGCTTTTTTGTGTCTATCTTTGATGAAAAGCAGCATCTGGAATTCCTTCCTACACAAAGAAATATTGTAGTTGGGTTTAATGGATGGAAAGTATTGTAAAGGGTTTAGAAACATAGAAAATAGGTGCAGGAGTAGGCCATTCGGCCCTTCGAGCCTGCACCGCCATTCAATGTGATCATGGCTGATCATCCAACTCAGTATCCCGTACCTGCCTTCTCTCCATACCCCCTGATCCCTTTAGCCACAAGTGCCACATCTAACGCCCTCTTAAATATAGCCAATGAACTGGCCTCAACTACCTTCTGTGGCAGAGAATTCCAGAGACTCACGACTCTCTGTGTAAAGAATGTTTTCCTCATTTCGGTCCTAAAGGAATTCCCCCTTATCCTTAGACTGTGACCCCTTGTTCTGGACTCCCCCAACATCGGGAACAATCTTCCAGCATCTAGCTTGTCCAACCCCTTAAGAATTTTGTAAGTTTTGTAAGAAATTATGGACACGCTAGAGGCAAGAAACATGTTCCCGATGTTGGGGGAGTCCAGAACCAGGGGCCACAGTTTAAGAATAAGTAAGCCATTTAGAACGGAGACGAGGAAACACTTTTTCTCACAAACGGTTGTGAGTCTGTGGAATTCTCTGCCTCAGAGGGTGGTGGAGGCAGGTTCTCTGGATGTTTTCAAGAGAGAGCTAGATAGGGCTCTTAAAAATAGCAGAGTCAGGGGATATGGGGAGAAGGCAGGAACAGGGTACTGATTGGGGATGATCGGCCACGATCACCTTGAATGGCTGTGCTGGCTCGAAGGGCCGAATGGCCTACTCCTGCACCTATTGTCTATTGTAGGCACTAGCAATTAAGTTTACCTTTAGTATATCTTTCTCTTGCATGCTAGAAACAGAAACATAGAAAATAGGTGCAGGAGAGGCCATTCGGCCCTTCGAGCCAGCACCGTCATTCATTGTGATCATGGCTGATCGTCCCCTATCAATAACCCATGCCTGCCTTCTCCCCATATCCCTTGAATCCGCTAGCCCCTAAATGTCTTGTTCACAGCTGTAAGAGGGTTTTGGCAGTATGATTCCTTCTGTTTATACTTTGCAATTGATTTGGAGTAACAGAGAACACGAGAACAAAGATGTATTTGCAGTAGTCTTCAGACTCAGACCTCTGGGAATCGAGGTCCCAGTGCCACTTTTGACCTACGAGGGCCAGACTCCAATCATCTGTGAACTTGACACCTCTGATAGAATGCACCTGGGATTAGAATTCCCATTTTGATGCCAACACAAATGAAGGATATCATTAGTTATCGCCAGTGGAGCGGAACAGCAAGTGATAGGGTGGCTTCGTCGAGCATAATGTTGAGAGAAGTGTCAATATTTGTGGAGGAATCTGAGATTCACAACTTTGCAATCCAGATGGGAAGCCTCCAAACTGTTATCGTGCAAAGATCAGGGAAGCATTTATAATAAATGCAAATAGTATTCAACCCGAGATGCCAGAATTGTGACATTTGAACACTTTCTAAGATTAGGGTGGATGTTCTCTGTTTCCTCTTGTGGGTAAGGCCAAATTGTGATCTACTGCATAAGCAAGGAAGTATTAACTCCAATAGGGAATTCAAGTGAAGCATCACCCCAGGATCCCGAGCTTCCTACCATATAGAATACCCAAAGCAAATAAAATGGCTACATTGGAGACCAAACTATCCAGGCACATGACCTGAGTGGGTTTTATCCCGATCTCCGGTTTGCTCCCACACTCCAAAGACGTACAGGTTGGTAGGTTAATTGGTTTGGTATAATTTAAATTGTCCCTGTTGCATATGGGATAGTGCTAGTGTACGGGATCACTGGTTGGCGCGGATTTGGTGGGCCAAAGGGCCTGTTTCTTCATTGTATTCCGAAACTAAACTAAACAAAGATGGGAGGTGATTTGCAATGGTCGTGTGGGACTCATGCCTCATTAGAAAAATGCAATGAAAGTAGGGCCTCAAAATGAACGTTGTATCATAAGCAGCTGTGAATGTATAGATGTTTGAATGACTTCCCGGTGTTATTTATGCTGGGAAGGGAGAGGGGAAGGAGGGTGAAAGCAAGGGCTATCTAAAATTAATGTTCATACCACTGCGGTGTAAACTACCTAAGCGGGATGAATTGCTGTTGCTGTTCCTCCAATGCACGCTGGGCCTCACTCTGGCAATGGAGGAGGCCCAGGACTGAAAGGTCAGATTGGGAATGGGAAGGGGAGTTGAAGTGCTGAGCAAGCCTAGCGGAGGCGTTGGGCAAAGCGATCATAGTCATAGAGTGATACAGTGTGGAAACAGGCCCTTCAGCCCAACTTGCCCACACCGGCCAACATGTCTCAACATCACTAGTCCCACCTGTCTGTGCTGGATCCATATCCCTCCAAAACTGTCCTATCCATGTACCTGTGTAACTGTTTCTTGTTTTGTAACTTGACAAGTTTAGACAAAACACATCATAAATGACCCATTTTCTGTCTCTTCATCTAGTTCAACACTCTTGTACAAAGCCATCTGCAGTTAAAGTTTAGGTTTATTATTGTCACGTGATCCGAGCCACAATGAAAGGTTTTGTTTTGTATGCTATCCAATCAGATGATACTATAAATATAATCATGTTTATCGCAAGAAATTGCAGTGAATTGTGGACGCAGCCCAGACCATCACACAAACCAACCTCCCTTCGATTGACTCCATTTATACCTCACGCTGCCTCGATTGCTTTTCCGAGGTTGCTCAATGGAGTCTGTGTGATGAACTGGGCTACATCTACTACGTTTCTTGCAGTCTTGGGCAGGGCTGCTGCCAAACCAAGCTGTATGCTTTTTATGTTGCATCAGTAGAAGTTTGTGGGTGTCATTGAGGTGCCGAATTTCCTCAGTCTCCGAAGGAAGTAGAGGTGTTTATGTGCCTTGATAAATTCAAAACGCTGGAGTAACTCAGTGGGACAGGCAGCATCTCTGGAGAGAAAGGAATGGGTGACGTTTCAGGTCGAGACCCTTCTTGGCTGTTGCTTCAATGTGGTTGGTTCACAACAGATTATATTAACGGCAAGGAGTTTGAAGCTTTCAACCATTTCCACTTCATCGCCATTGACCACTAGAAGTTCACTTCATGTTTACTTCAGCAGGTCCTTTCCTGTAGCTGTCTGCATTTAAAAAAAAACGCACACTCGGATGTGTCGTCTTTAATTAATGTTCTTTCCTAACTCACTCCTGACTCCCACCAACCTCTCAGTAGGAGCCGAATCCAGCAGGCAATCCATCAAAACAACATTCTCCCTTGATTACCAAGAGTTCTAGAGCCTCAGTGTGAAAACAGGCCCTTCGGCCAAATTACCCACACCGACCAACATGTCCCATCTACACTAGTCCCACTTGCCTGTGTTTGGCCCACACCCCTCTAAACCAGGTCTATCCGTGTACTTGTTAAAGGTTTGTTTCTTAAACGTTTCGATAGTCCCTACCTCATAATGACTCATATTGGGCCGTGAGGTGGCGCAGCGGTAGAGTTGCTGCCTTACAGCGCTGGCGACCCAGGTTCGATCCCGACTACGGGTGCTGTCGGTACGGAGTTTGTATGTTCTCCCCGAGGCCGCGTGGGTTTTCTCCGAGAGCTTCAGTTTCCTCCCACACTCCAAAGACGTATAGGTTTGTAAGCTAATTGGCTTGGTGTATGTGTAAATTGTCCCTGGTGTGTGCAGGACAATGTTAATGTGTGGGGATCGCTGATCGGCGCAGACTCGGTGGGTCGAAGGGCCTGTTTCTGCTCTGTATCTCTAAACTAAACTAAACTACCTCCTCCAACAGCTTGTTCCTTACACCAACCACTCTTAGCGTGATAAAGATACCCCTCAGAATCCTATAAAATCTTTCCCCCTTCACCTTAAACCTATGCTCTCTAGTTCTTGATTCCCCTGCTCTCAGGAAGAGACTGTGCGTCTACCCGATCTATTCCTCTCATGATTTCATACACCTCTATGAGATCACCCTCCTGCACTCCATGGAATAGCTTACAAGCCTGCTCAACCTCTCCCTATGGCACAGACCCTCGAGTCCTGGCAACATCCTTGTAAATTTTCACTGCACCCTTTCCAGCTTGATGATAACATCTTTCCTATAACATGGTGCCCAGAACCAAGCACAGTACTCTAAATATGGCCTCACCAACGTCTGTAGATTGGATCCTTTAGTCATTTCACAGCTCCACCTCTCCAACATGAGGCATAGAGTGATACAGTGTGGAAACAGGCCCAACTTGCCCTCACCGGCCAACATGTCCCATCTACACTAGTTGCACCTGGCCGCGTTTGTCCATATCTCTCCAAACCTGTCCTATCCATGTACCTGTCTAACTGTTTCTTAAACATTGGGATAGTCCCAGTTTTAACTACCTCCTCTGGCAGCTTGTTCCATACACCCACTACCCTTTGGGTGAAAAACATACCCCTCAGTTTCCTATTAAATCTTTTCCCCTTTACCTTAAACCTATGTGGTACTCCATTCACTTACCCTGGGCAAGAGACTCTGTGCGTCTACCCGATCTATTCTTCTCATGATTTTATACACCTCAATAAGATCACTCCTTATCCTCCTGCCCTCCAAGGAATAGAGACCCAGCCTACTCAACCTCTACAAATAGCTCAGACCCTCTAGTCCTGGCAACATCCTCGTAAATCTTCCTTCTTAATTGCAAAACCGATTTGTGCTTGAGCCTGCTATATATATTTGATTTTTTCTGTGCTAGGCCCCTAAAGTTAACAATGCCAAAGATAGTTTAGCAGGTAAACAGGTAAAATCCAATTTCAAGGGCAGATATTTTGCCCAGCGATGATTTTTTATATTTGAAAATGAATAAAATACAATTGATTCTTTGGGAAGTTTTCCCAAGTATTCTTTGCGAAAGGTCAGGAAATTATCCATAGGGATCTCTTTCTGTAGAATCGAGTACCTTATTTAACAGGTGTAAGCTTTCCCTGTGGCCATTCAAATTCTACTCTCGGCAGGTGAGTTATCTCCTTTGTAGACAATCAAAAACGTATTCCCCACATCTCAGTGGTTGGCGACTTGTGAATGCAAACCCAATCTCTGTTCTTTGTTCAGATTTCTTTGTCCTATTTCCCGATAAAAGGACCAATTATAGGCTTTATGTACCGTTGCTTCAATAGGAGGATAGCGCAGTTTGTGAACCTGCGCCCTTTATAGAGTGAATACAGTTAATTAATTCTTCAGTGTTTTCATCCTGCGGCTCAACAACAGGCATTGAAATAACTAATGATTGCGGCTGCGGTAAGGTTTGGAGTAAGGTTTCCATTCGAGGTGCTGCGGTTAGATTTTAATGTCTACAGATGCTTTTCCTGTCAAGTAGTGGAGAGGCTATTGTTTTGAGCTGGCACTCATTCTCGCATGCCCTTGAAAGATGAAATGGAGGAGGGCAGCTGGCAACGCGGCCATGGTTTAATCAATCGTCCTCGTGCACGCTGACATCAAGACGACGGTGACAAAGAAGCAAAGCTTGTGCCTTTAAATTTTGCATCTCTCCAAGAGAAACGAGAAGACAGAAGCAGAGATTCAGCTGCCACGGCCAATGTTTTGTCTGTCACAGTTTGTTGCATTTGCGCTCCCTCATCACGGAGCCTTGTTATTGGTGTGGAGAAGATGACGCCATGGCCCGCAGTCCCAATTGGTGCCTCGCGAAACGAACAAATTATTTGACTGCTGCTGCATTCTCGGCGGTGGCGGTGTTAAAGGAAGGAAGGGGGCACTGAGATATGAAGTAATGTCATCGGAATTAAAGCAGGCAGCACTTGTGCTCGGATTAAAACCTCAGTCAGCAGGCACAGCGATTTTTCAAGTGCAATGAAACAGAAGTACCTTTTAAGTAATTATACCTCTACCAGGTGGTGTCCTGGGGCTGAACTGTTGCAGAAATCGCTGGAGGTGGTGGCTGTGCACATCAGACCATAGCTACGCCATCTGCTCCTTCCTATTCACTCGTTAGCTCCTCTGTCTCCTTTAGTTTGGGCTGGATTGGTTCTGTTATTGCATACACATGTACCCCCTTGTCATTCAGCGTTCGGGAAACTCTTCTGGGCATTGCGAGCTTGCTGCGCTTTCAAATGCGATTGAAATAGTTAGAAAATGTGTGGCGATAATCGTCCTCTAATTGCAGTGCTAATTGTTTAACTCACACGGCACCAACGACCCTTCTGGCTGTGGGGCTGCTACCGAGAAGCGCTGGAGCACCTGGGGAATAGGTCACTGGGGAAGGGTGATAACATGGAAGAGGGAGGGGCAAAGGTCAGATGTTGGTGATTGATGCGGTTTGGTTTTGTTTAGTTTAGAGATACAGCGCGAAAACAGGCCCTTCGGCCCACCGAGTCCGCGCCGACCAGTGATCCCCGTACACTAACACCATCCAACACACTAGGGAGAGTTTACATTTACACCCTGCCAATTAGCCTATTGGAGTGTGGGAGGCAACCGGAGATCCCGGAGAAAACCCACGCAGGTCACGGGGAGAACGTACAAACTCCATACGTACAAGCACCCGTAGTCAGGATCGAACTCGAGTCTCAAGCGCTGTAGGGCAACAACCGTACCGCTGCACCACCATGCCATCCTGGTGGGATGTCTTCTGCAGTCAGGAGCAGGGGTGACTTTTGCAGAGGAGGACTGAGCCTCTTGGTGTTGCTTCCTGTGATTTTTGCACTTTCTTTTATTGTTATTTTCCTATCATGAATATATCTTTATGACATTTGACCTATTAACTCAACTCTAGGACTCGAGGATCTGAGCTTTTGGGACAGGTTGAGCAGGCTGGGACTCCAATCTTTGGAGTGCAGGAGGATGAGGGGTGATCTTATGGAGGTGTTCAAAATCATGAGAGGAATAGATTGGGTAGATGCACAGAGTCTCTTGCCCAGAGTAGGGAAATCAAGAACCAGAGGATATAGATTTAAGGTGAAGGGGAAAAGATTTAATAGGAACCTGAGGTGTACCGTTTTTACACAAAGGGTGGTGAGTGTGTGGAACGGGCTGCCAGAGGAGCTAGTTGAAGCAGGTACCATCGCAACGATTAAGAAACATTTAGACAGGTTGATGGATAGAGTAGGTTTAGAGGAATATGGGCCAAATGCAGGCAGATGAGACTATACCATGGCACATGTTGGTCGGTGTGAGTAGGGTTGGGCCGAAGGGCCTGTTACAACACTGTCTGACTCTACGACTACCCAATCTCATCATCCCAACCACCTACTTTCTTCCCTTTGATCCTCCTATCATCTGCCTTCATCGGGGTAATTTACAGTAACAAGTAACCTACTAGCGAAAGCATTGGTGCACCTCATATTTTGCTTGGGCAGCTTTCAACCCAGCGGTATGAATATTGACTTCTCTAACATCAAATAACCCTTGCTTTCCCCTTCTCTCCATCCTTCCCCCACCCTAGTTTCACTGTCCTCCTGATTAAATTTTCCTGATTGTATGCCTTGCTGTCACCTTCCCCAGCTCCCCAGTTGGATGATCAGCCATGATCACATTGAATGGCGGTGCAGGGTCAAAGGGCTAAATGGCCTACTCCTGCACCTATTGTTCTATGTTTCTATGTTTCTAACAATAGTCCATTCTACATTTTTCTTGACCATCATCCCCTTTGATCTCTTGTTTTCACACCTTACCCTTCCACATCTCTAATGTCACCCTCTTCCCTGACTCTCAGTCTGAAGAAGGGTCTCGACCCGAAACGTCACCGATTCCTTCTCTCCAGAGATGCTGCCTGTCCCGGTGAGTTACTTCAGCATTTTGTGTCTATTTCCACTACTCACACAGTAAGGAGCACACAACAGTACATTGGTAATGTGAATACAAGCGCAGTGCTCAATGTAAGGACAACGAATTAAATAAAAGCTGCATCAAAAATAGATGTAGCTCTATTAATAGTTGTCGGTGAGAATGTTTCATAAATGTCCTGTAATTATTCACTTCTACAATGTAACTGGATTCCTTAATCCTAAAATGTTTCCTGATCCTGCCTTTACCGCATCAAAACCACTTATCCAGCAAGCAGAACTGAAGATGCCTCAGAATATGTTCATAGAACAGTACAGCACAAGAGCAAGCTCTTCGGCCCACAATATCTATGCTGAATATGATACCAAGACCATGACTTATCTTCCTGCATATAACCCATATCCCTCCACTCCCTGCATATCCACATCCCCATCCAAAAGTCTTTCAAATGCCACAAAAGCCACTATGCAAATGCTTCAACCACCAATCCCAGCAGCACCTACCAGGCACTCACCACCATCTGTTTAAATAATCTGCCCCGTACATCTCTTTTAAACTTTGTCCCTCTCACCTTAAATCTGTACCCTCTAGTACAGCGTTTTTCAACCGGAGTGCCCCGCAACGCTACGGTTCCGCGAGAGGTCGCTAGGGGTTCCGAGAGAAATGGGTCCCCCTCCCCCAATGCATTATTCCCCAGTAGCACTCACCTATACACGATGCTGGATGTTAAAATGACGATCCCGGCCCGGCAATACTTCCCCCAACTGTGCAGGCGCGGATAACGGGTCCCCATTGTGACGCCAGAGATCGCCGTTGTGACACGAGTCAAAATGGCGATCGCAAAATGGCGGCAGGCCAACTGCCCGGCAACCACGAACTCGGGTTCCCTTAGACATGTCAATTATTTCAGGGGTTCTGCAAGGGTAAAAAGGTTGAGAAACGCTGCTCTAGTATTTGATTTTTCCACCTTGTGAAAAAGATTCTGACTGTCTACCTGATCCACGCCTCTCATAATTCTATAGACTTCTATCAGATCTCCCCACATCTTCTGGCATTCCCGAGAAAACCACCCAGGTCTGTCCAACCTTCCTCTGCAGCTACTACATCTTAATCCAGGCATTATTCTGGTGAACCTCCTCTGCACGCTTTCTAAAGATTCCACATTTTTCCTAAAATGGGGACGACCAGAACTGTATGCAATGACCCAAATATGTTACCTTTCATAGCAAAAGGATTTGAGTATAGGAGCAGGGAGGTTCTACTTCAGTTGTATAGGGTCTTGGTGAGACCACACCTAGAGTATTGCGTACAGTTCTGGTCTCCAAATCTGAGGAAGGACATTATTGCCATAGAGGGTGTGCAGAGAAGGTTCACCAGACTGATTCCTGGGATGTCAGGACTGTCTTATGAACAAAGACTGCATAGACTCGGTTTATACTCTCTAGAATTTAGGAGATTGAGAGGCGATCTTATAGAAACTTAGAAAATCCTTAAGGGATTGGACAGGCTAGATGCAGGAAGATTGTTCCCGATGTTGGGGAGGTCCAGGACAAGGGGTCACAGCTTAAGGATAAGGGGGAAATCCTTTAGGACCGAGATGAGAAGGACTTTTTTCACACAGAGAGTGGTGGGTCTCTGGAACTCTCTGCCACAGAGGGTAGTTGAGGCCAGTTCATTGGCTATATTTAAGAGGGAGTTAGATGTGGCCCTTGTGGCTAAGGGGATCAGAGGGTATGGAGAGAAGGCAGGTACGGGATACTGAGTTGGATGATCAGCCATGATCATATTGAATGGCGGTGCAGGCTCGAAGGGCTGAATGGCCTACTCCTGCACATAATTTCTATGTTTCTATGTTTCTAAATGTGGCCGAACCAAAGCTGCATCATGACATGGGGTTAGATATGGCTGTGGTAGTCTTAACGGTACGCAGATACAGCACAGATGTATTGGAGGTACTAAGAGCTAACATTTATTTGAAATTATTTGGCTGGCACTAATTTGGATTAACTTGAGTAGTGGCGAAGAATTTGTCTCTTTGGAAACTGCAATATGAATCAGTTACATTACAAACACAGCTCGAAGAAATTCTCCATATTGGATCATTACTCAACAGCAAAAGTGAGTTTATTTTAGGGCAATACTCACATGCTGGAGCATGAGGTGGGGAGGGGAGGACAACGGGGACCCGGCGTGGGGGGACTGCCGTGAGGGACGGTGGGTGATCAAAGGGGGACCTGGTGTGGGGGACTCACCAGGGGATAAGTCTGCGTCCGTAGGTTTGTTGTTTGTTCCGGTGAAGGCACTGTGCACACGGTAGCCAGCCAACAGTCTCTTGTCCTTTTTTTTTCTCTTCACTTTTAATTTCAAGTTTTTGTGTACCTTGAGTGATGCGACTGTTGGCAGACCAATTTCCCTCCGGAGATGAATACATTTCCCTCCAGAGATGAGTATTGTATCTGAACACTCGTACCAACAGCAAGTGCACTTCCAGGTCTCTCGTCCTCATTGCCAGCTTGGGTTTTGACTGTTAAACCATTGTATCTGTCATTAAGTCCATAGATTACTGAGGACAATGTTAAAGCCCCTGTCCCACTGTACGAGGTAACTCAAGAGTTCTCCCGAGTTTTCCCCTGATCCAAACTCGGTGATTGTCAGTAGCGGGTCCGTAGGGGTTTGTGGATGTCTCGTAGCGGCTCGTAATGCTAACGGTAGGTACTTGGGACATCCGGTAAACTCGTGACGTTTTTCCATCCCTGCAAAAAAATGTCCACCAGTAAAAAAATACTGGTGGATGAAAGAAATTTTTACTTTTTACTCGTACGTGCCGCTACGAGACATCCACGAACTCCTACGGACCCGCTACGGACATTCTCCGGGTTCGAATCAGGGGAAAACTCGGGAGAACTCTTGAATTACCTCGTAAAGTGGGACAGGGGCTTAACGGTGTCTGCTTTTTGTATTACAACTTGCTTATCACCATACAACATTTTATATCGGAAATATACTTAATTTTCTTTTAAAAAAATCCTAGTATAGCAAATATACGACCTCCCCATAAAAATCCTTCAGGCTTGACCATGTGTTTGAGGTCATTGAATTTGCTATGACACTTTATAAATGTCATGAATACTTGACTTGTGACAGTTTGACTTGAAGGTCACTTGTTTCCTGTACCTTCTGGGAGTTTGTCTGAATGACTCCCTGGCCTTTAAAGGATAGACCACAATCTTTTATACCGTGCGTCTGTAAATCTTGGACGCTGCATGTTTCATTCATGGTTTGGCAATCACATTGACTTCCAGTTCAGAATGAGTTTCAAAGTGCCTTCCAATTTCAACTGTGGACACTTTGACATTAAAAAAATCATAATTTTCAGCTTTATAATTGATAAAATAAGCACCCTGGCTAAGCAACAATTTTGGGTTTATCACTATGTCCATTTTCTCTATGCCTGACACGGTGATTGATTTTCATTCTCACTTTTAAATTCGTTCTCCCGACTAAATTTCCGTGACCCGACAAATGAATCCCATAAGTTCATAAGTTATGGCCCTTCAGCACAACAAGTTTACTCTGCCATTCAATCATGGCTGATTTATCTTTCCCTCTCAACCTTATGTTCCAGCAACTAAGTTACAGAGAAAGGTTGAACAAGTTTGGTCTTTATTCTTTGGAGCGCAGAAGGTTAAGGGGGGACTTGATTGAGGTCTTTAAAATGATGAAAGGGATAGACAGAGATGACGTGGATAAGCTTTTCCCATTGAGGGTAGGAAAGATTCAAACAAGAGGGCATGACATGAGAATTAAGGGACAGAAGTTTAGGGGTAACATGAGGGGGAACTTCTTTACTCAGAAAGTGGTGGTTGTGTGGAATGATCTTCCTGCAGAAGTGGTGGAGGCAGGATCGATTTTAACATTAAAAAGTAAAGTGGATAGGTATATGGACGGGAAGGGAATGGAGGGGTATGGTCTGAGTGCAGGTAGATGGGACTAGGGGAAAATAAATGGTCGGCACGGACTGGAAGGGCCGAGAAGGCCTGTTTCCGTGCTGTCATTGTTATATGGTTATATGGTTATTCTCCTGCCTTCTCCCCATAACCCCTGACATAGGTACTAATCAAGAATCTATCAATCTCCACCATATAAGTCACTTTCAAGTCATGTCAAGTCACTTTTATTTCTATAGCACATTTAAAAAACAATTCTCGTTGACCAAAGTGCTTTACATTGGTGGAGGTACTAACGTTATACAACAGTAGTTCATAGATAACGTACATACATAAATACATACATATAGCCCTCACTCAGAGGATGTCAAGAAAGGCTTGAGAGTAACGATGAGTTTTAAGTCTCGACTTAAAGGAGTGGATGGAGGAGGCAGTTCTGATGGGAAGAGGGACGCTGTTCCACAGTCTAGGAGCTGCAACCACAAAGGTGCGGTCGCCCTTGAGCTTCCCCAAGTCGGCCGATCTGAGGGACCTGGAAGTGGTGTGGTGGGTAAGCAGACTTTTGATGTAGGTGGGGGAAACCCATTGAGGGCTTTGTAGACATAAAGAAGGATCTTGAAATTTATTTGGAACTGCACAGGGAGCCAGTGGAGAGAGCACAGAATCGGGGTGATGTGGTCCCTTTTTCGAGTGCCCGTCAGGAGTCTCACTGCATCGTTTTGGACCAGTTGTTGACTTCTCTAAGTTGTGGACCCATCTCTAAGTTTCCACCAAGTATTCCCCATTACATGCTCATATCTTCCATTTAGTATTGAATCACTCCAATCAGTCCACTATCCCTCTCACAGTGTAGAGCAGCCGTTCCATCTAGGTTAACCAGCGACATTGTCTGCGACAGCAGGATTGGAGGAAAGAAACGCCTGCATTTATGCACTGACAATAGCTTTATGGCCTTCTCTGGAGAGTCTGACAAATGAAGCACCCACAGTGTCACCAGTCTAGTTTAATTTAGTTTGAGTTAAGTTTGGAGATACAGCATGGAAACAGGCCTTTCGGCCCTCCGAGAGTGCGCTGACCAGCGATCACCCGCACACCAGCACTGTTCTACACACACTGGGGACAATTTACAATTTAACCAAAGCCAATTAACCTACAACCCTGTATGTCTTTGTGGTGTGGGTGGGAACCAGAGCACATGGAGAAAACACGCGCAGGTCACGGGGAGAACGTACAAACTTCGTATAGACAAGCATCCATAGTCAGGATCAAACCTGGGTCTCTGACGCTGTGAGGCTGCAACTCTATCGCTGCGCCACCGTGCTGCCCCAGTCCACTCCTTCCTTCATTGTCCAGGTTTGTAGATTTGCCATTTCTGTGCTCGGCGCACCAGTAGAATCCTCCCACACAGTGATGCTGCTGTCCAGGCTGATTTGCACTTTGTGTCACTCGGTTAAACACTGCCTTGATGTCAAGAACAGCCACTGTGAGGCCGCCTCTGGAATTCAACCCTCTGGTCTTTGTTAAGTAAAAGGCTGTGCCGAGACCTGGAGCTGATTATATCTTGTCAAGTCCAAGCTGTGCATTGCTGAGCAGGCTATAGGTGAATAAGTCATGGAGACACAAGAGTCATACAGTTATTAAGGAATGCAATATTATTTTGCTTGTTTTAACCTGACGTTCCAAAGCCTCCTTGATGTTGTATAATTGTGGTGGGAAAGCTGCTTGTTTTTTTCCTTCATGGAAACATAGAGTTCTATAACGTGGAATCAGGCCCTTCAGCCCAACTTGCCCACGACGACTGACATGTCCCATCTACACTAGTCCCACCTACCTGCGTTGGGCCCATATCCCTCTAGACCTGTCCTATCCATGTACCTGTCTAATTGCTTCTTAAACATTATAATAGTCCTTGCCTAATCTACCTCTTCTGGCAGCCCCTTTCATACACCCACTCCTTTGTGTGAACTTAATTTCTATTAAAATCGGAATCCAATTAATTATTTCCCCCTTTCACCTTAAACCTATGTCCTCTGGTTCTCGATTCCTCTACTCTGGGCATAAGTCTATTCCTCTCATTATTTTGTACATGTGTGCTTGAAAGAACAGTTCCAACACCTTCCATCAATCTGCTGACAGAGTAGTTGGGCAATAATTAGTCATGCTGGATTTGTGGCCTGTTCCATGTTAACAGGACATACTTGCGATTGCCATTGGTGGTGCTTTATTATTGTCACACGGACTGAGATACAGAGAACAAATTAGTGCGCTATCCAGTCAAATCACACTATAGTACAACCCAGTCATAAACAGGTTTAGCAGGTAATACAACGAAAAGAAAATACCAGAGTGCAAAATGTAGTGTTCCAGCATTATAGCAATACATTTTCAGAAAAACATGCATATAAAAAAAGTGCAAGGGCTGCAGCGACGTAGGTCGGAAGATCGGGCTTGCGAGTCTGAAGAAGGGTCTCGACCCGAAACGTCACCTATTCCTTTTTCTCCAGAGACACTGCCTGACCCACTGAGTTACTCCAGCTTTTTGTGTACCTTCAGTGTAAACCAGCATCCGCAGATCCTGCCTAAACAGGGTTATGAGAGGACCGTTCAGTAGGCTGATAACTATGAGGAAGAAGCAGTTCCTGAATACGTTGTTGTATCCTCTGCCCGACGGGAGAGAGGAGAAGAGGGAATGACCGGGATGTAATTGATTGTTGATTATGTTGCATGCTTTCCCGAGGCAGCGTGAAATGCAGATGAGTTGAGGCGGGGTGGGGTATGGGGGGGGGGGGGGGGAGGTTGGTGCGATGGACAGGGCAATTTTCCACATTGCCTGGTAGATGGCACTGTTGTAACTGCAATGGAACGGCTTGGCTTGAGGAGCAGCTAGTTGTGGAGTGGAAACCTTCTGCCTTTGATACCGTCGCTAGGATGCTGTCTGCTCCCGTTGTTTTTGCTGCATAGTACTTTCAACTGCTACGTGCTGGCCTTTGGATAGAAGCAAATTGACTGAAAACTGGCTTCTGTGATCGCGGGGAACTCAGGAGGAAGCCAAGACAGATAATTCACTCTGCACCTGGCTAAGTGTGGTTGTAAATGCTTCCGGTTTTTTTCTCTTTTGTGCTCATGCTGGCTCGTGCCATTGTTAAGGATAGTGTTATGCTTGGAGACTTCACCTCTATGCCATAATTTACAGCGAGAGGTACCAGGTCAGCTCTGATCTGTGGAATTGGTCACCTCTTTCGATTTTCTACCCTTTCTGCTATTGGAAAACGCAGAACAAAGGACAAGGAGCAGTACAGAAGATAGACATGAAAAGCTGGAGTAACTCAGCGGGCCAGGCGGATTCTCTGGAGAGAAGGAATGGGTGACGTTTTGGGTCGAGACCCATGCCTTCTCTCCAGATTTGCTGCCTGTTCCACATAGTTACTCCAGCCCGACATTGTCCGCGCTGAACATGGTGCCAAGATAAACTAACCACCTCTGCCTGCGCGTGATCCATTTACCTCCATTTTCTATTCATCCATGTGCCTAAAAAAAAATCATTTTTCTTTTCCAATGAATTTCTTATAAACAATGCAAAATAGACGAATAGGGGCGGCACAGTGGCACAGTGGTAGAGTTACTGCCTTACAGCGCTTACAGAGTCAGAAACCCAGGTTCGATCCTGGCTATGGGTGCTTGTCTGCATGGAGTTTGTTCGTTCTCCCTGCAACCTACAGTTCTCCAACAACTTTGGTTTCCTCCCACACTCCAAAGACGTACAGGTTTGTAAGTTAATTGGCTTAGTATAAATGGAAAAATTGTCCCAAGTGTAGGATAGTGTTAATGTGCGGGGATTGCTGGTCGGTACGGGCTTGGTGGGCCGAAGGGCCTGTTTTCACGCTGTATCTCTAAATTAAACTAAACTAAACTGGGGAGTCCAGAACCAGGGGCCACAGTTTAAGAATAAGGAGTAAGCCATTTAGAATGGAGACGAGGATACACTTTTTCTCACAGAGAGTGGTGAGTCTGTGGAATTCTCTGCCTCAGAGGGCGGTGGGGGCCGGTTCTCTGGATGCTTTCAAGAGAGAGCTAGATAGGGCTCTTAAAAAGAGCGGAGTCAGGGGATATGGGGAGAAGGCAGGAACGGGGTACTGATTGGGGATGATCAGCCGTGATCACATTGAATGGTGGTGCTGGCTCGAAGGGCCGAATGGCCTACTCCTGCACCTATTGTCTATTGTCTAAACTAAAACAATCAGCGACCACACAAAAAAGAAACAAATACTCAAGTTCAAGAGACATCAAAGTGCTTCATAATAAAATTAGTACATTTGAGATGTTCTGTTATGACAAATTAAATGTAGAAAAGAAACATGAATTGTCTCAAATACTGAAGCCGCTTACATCAGAAGATAGAACAGATACAGGCAGTATCTCTGGAGAGAAGGAATTTGCGATTCTTCCGACTGAGAGTCAGGGTGGAGGGAAACAAGAGATCACAGAGCTGGAGAGTAGAAGGAATCACAGAGGGGGAGCAGCGAGAGTAGGTGTTGCAGAACTCTCGTCGGAGAGAGGAAGAGCTTCATAGTCGGCATACCTTGAGGAGATTTCGCAATGCTTCCCTGACTCAGTCTCAAGAAGGGTCTCGACCTGATACATTGCCCATTCCTTCTCCAGAGATGCTGCCTGTCGCCCTGAGTCTCTCTAGCATGTTGTGTCTATCTTCGGTGTAAACCAGCATCTGCAGTAACTTCCTGTACCTAGAACAGTTAAGGAATAGACCCTTTGGCCTACAGCGAAGGGCTCAACATAATGCCGTTAATCTAGTCGTCTCGACCTATTCCTCCATTACCTGCACATCCATGTGCCAATTAAAAGCCTCTTAAATACCACTATTGTATCTGCCTCCACCACTGCTCCTGACAGCGCGTTCCAGGCACACACTGCGCTCTGTAAAAAAACTTGTAAATTCCTCCAGAGGACGGTTCTTTGTTGCAGCGTCTGCACCCTGGCACCTCATTACTTTGCTAGGCCTGATGCAGCTGCTGGTATTCCCTCCAGCGCTCCTCATTCAACCAAAGAAGGTTTATAATATAATAATGAGATTTAAAAATGAGCCAACAGTGTGTTGGAAAGAACTGCAGATGCATGTTTACACCGAGAATAGACACAAAATGCTGGAGTAACTCAGTAGGACAGGCAGCATCTCTGGATGGAAGGAATGGGTGAAGTTTCGGGTCGAGACCCTTCTTCAGACTGTCCAGTGTCTGGGAGTGACTGCTCTTGGTGGCGTATCTAAGGCTGGCAGACTCAGGCGGAGGGGCTACGTGGAAGCGGCCATTTTGGGTGAGGCTTTGTTCTCCCATTTAGACTCAGCCTAGTTAAATTTAGAGATACAGCGAGGAAACGGGCCCTTCGACCCACCGAGTCCGCACTGACCAGCAATCCCCACACTATCTTACACACACGGGGGACAATCTTACATTTGCACAGAGCCAATTAATCTACAAACCTGTACGTCTTTAGAGAGTGGGAGGAAACTGGAGATCCCGGAGAAAACCCACGCGGTCATGGGGAGAACGTACAAACCCCGTACATGCAGCACCCGTGGCCGGGATCGAACCTGGGTCTCTGGCGCTGTAAGGCAGCAACTCTACCGCTGGGCCACCATGCCGGCCTAAGATTGTTAAGGGTTTGGACATGCTAGTGGCAGGAAACATGTTCCCGATGTTGGGGGAGTCCAGAACCAGGGGCCACAGTTTAAGAATAAGGAGTAAGCCATTTAGAACGGAGACACGGAAACACTTTTTCTCACAGAGAGTGGTGACTCTGTGGAATTCTCTGCCTCAGAGGGCAGTGGAGGCGGGTTCTCTGGATGCTTTCAAGAGAGATTAAAAATAGCGGAGATAGGGGAGAAGGCAGGAACGGGGTACTGATTGTGGATGATCAGCCATGATCACATTGAATGGTGGTGCTGGCTCGAAGGGCCGAATGGCCTACTCCTGCACCTATTGTCTATTGTCTATTGCCACCACCAGCATTGGCGTTTTATGAGGAGGATTTAGCAAGGTTGATCTGAAAATGATGTCATTGTGCCAATGCAAAGTCCGTGTCCAATGGACTGTCCCGTTTCACTAGTTTTACGTTTATGTAAATAACAAATTACTGTAATCGTACACATGGATGACTTGCTCGGCCATTTCATGAGCGATTAGGAGTCCACCACATGACTGTGGATCTAAAGTCACACCAGGCCTGAGTTTGGCAGGTTTCTCTCCATGAGTGAACCACATGGGATTTTATCAACAATCAAACTACATTTTAGCTCTGTATTACTGAAATTAGTCACTCTTCCATTTGGGAAGAGCCTGCATTATTAACAAAATTTAAGTATTGGTATGGTTTTATTATTGTTACACGTGCCGAGATACAGTGAAAAGCTTTTTGCGTGAGCTATTTAATTAAATCAGATCATATCAGATGTGAGTACAATTCATAGAATCATAGTGCCATACAGCCTGTAAACAGGCCCTAAGGCAGCATCATCAGCCGGCATGTCCCATCTATATAAGTCCCACCTGCCTGCGTTTGGCCCATATCCCTCTAAACCTGTCCTATCCATGAACCTGTTACATCGGGCCGCTCGTGGCAGCGACTGCGAGGGGTTTGGGAGCCCCCCCGACCACGGGTGAACAACGGAGGAGGATGACTGAATTTTGGAGCCTTCCCTCACTGTGGGAAACTTGGATCCCGCTGTGTGGGGATGTCTGTGTTAAAGTCTATCGCGTTCTGTGCTCTTTATTATTCATATGGCTGAATGGCGACCACACATTTCACTGCACCAATTGGTACATGTGACAAATAAATGTATCTTGTATCCTGTTTCTTGAACGTTACAATTCAGCTATACAGAAGTACGACAAGTAGTACAATAGACAATAGGTGCAGGGGGAGGCCATTTGGCCCTTTGAGCTAGCACCGCCATTCAATGTGATCATGGCTGATCATCCCCAATCAGTACCCCGTTCCTGCCTTCTCCCCGTATCCCTTGACTCTGCTATCTTTAAACGCTCTATCTAACTCTCTCTTGAAAGCACCCAGAGAATTGGCCTCCAATACCTGAGGCAGGGAATTCCACAGATTCACAACTCTCTGGGTGAAAAAGTTTTTCCTCGTCTCTGTTCTAAATGGCCAACCCCTTATTCTTAAACTATGGCCCCTGGTTCTGGACTCCCCCAACATTGGGAACATGTTTCCTGCCTCTAGCCTGTCCAATCCCTTCATAGTCTTATAAGATATCCTCTCATCCCTCTAAATTCCAGTGTACACAAGCCCAGTCGCTCCATTGTTTCAACATATGACAGTCCTGCCATCCCGGGAATTAACCTTGGAGAGGTTAACAAGGAGAAATAGTTTTGCGGCAGAGTAGTGTTACTGTTCCAGAGGAAAAAGTCCAACGTCCGGAACGAGGTAGATTTGAAAATCCACCTTTGCAATAATGAGATTTCACCTCCCATCCACGGATTGTTCAAGCCTTTGGATTACTAGTCAGTGACAACTGTGGTGCCCCAAAATGTACCTGATGTACTTCTGAAAGTTGCTTGCTCATCAAGCAGAATATAAATACTGTGCTGACTTCCTTAATTTCTCCCACTGTCAACCTTCCCAGTAGCAACAGGAGATAGACACAAAGTGCTGGACGAACTCAGCAAGTCAGGCAGCATCTCTGGAGACTAAACTGAGGAAGGGTCTCGACCTGAAACGTCACCTATTTCTTTTCTCCAGAGATGCTGCCTGACCTACTGAGTTACTCCAGCACTTTGTATCTACCTTTGGTGTATACCAGCGTCTGCAGGTCCTTTCAACACAGTAGCAACAGATTTCTTCTTACGTGAAGTTCTGTGAACCTTTTTGATGTTTAGTGCAATGTTTAATTTGTAGCTTGGTGCATGCAAATTACTTGAAACCTTGTAGCAGAATAACAGGTTAGACATTAATGAATAAACAGAACGTGATAACGTTTGCACTCATTCAAAACCTGTCGCAAACTATGTAATTAGTTCAGCATGTTGCAAAATAATTTAAAAGTTGCCTCTGTTAAATTGCTTGAGGAGTTAATTCCTTGGCCCAAAGAACCAGCGAGAACGTGTGCACGACCCTTCTTCAGACTGAGGACGTTTCGGGGCGAGACCCTTCTTCAGGCAGCCTGTCCTGCTGAGTTACTCCAGCATTTTGTGTATATCTACACTATAGAAATAAAATGTGAACCCTGTTCTCTCTCTAGATGCTGCTCGACCTGCTGAGTAGCCCCGGCGATTTTTGGTTTCTGTTTTAGAAATGCAGACAGTGGCAGATCAGGAAGCAAAATGCTGGAGTAACTCAGCGGGTCAGACAGGTTCCTTGGAGAACATGGACAGGTGATGTTTTGGGTTGGGACCCTTTTTCAGACTCATTGTAATGGGTGGGATGGGGGGTTGGCGGTCAAGAAAGCTGGAAGGGAGGAGGGGCAGGACAAATCATGGCAGGTAATAGGTGAATACAAGCAAAGTCATCGGCTCTGACCTTCCTTCCATCGAGGGGATTTATCGCAGTCGCTGCCTCAAAAAGGCTGGCAGTATCATCAAAGACCCACACCATCCTGGCCACACACTCATCTCCCTGCTACCTTCAGGTAGAAGGTACAGGAGCCTGAAGACTGCAACAACCAGGTTCAGGAATAGCTGCTTCCCCCCAGCCATCAGGCTATTAAACCTGGCTCGGACAAAACTCTGAACATTAATAACCCATTATCTGTTATTTGCACTTTATCAGTTTATTTATTCATGTGTGTATATATTTGGTATAATGTTATATTTATATAATGGTATATGGACACACTGATCTGTTTTGTAGTCAATGCCTACTATGTTCTGTTGTGCTGAAGCAAAGCAAGAATTTCATTGTCCTATCAGGGACACATGACGATAAACTCACTTGAACTTGAAGTCATTTTTTGATAGGCACATGTTTGGACAAAGGCCAGAATTGAAAAGCCAAAAGGTGTGAGACAAAAGGATTGAAGAGTTGTGAATTGTGAAGCTAGAGGAAGGAATGTAGTTGGAGGGGGAGGGAGAATTAGTAGTGAGTCCAGGTGGGGGGTGGGGGGGGGGGGGAGTGGGGGTGGGTGTGAGGGTGGGGGGGAGAACTGCATTTAATTGATTTATTATTATCATGTCCACTGAAATACAGGCTGTTGTTTGCATGCTAACCAGTCAAATCAAATCACACTATATAATGTACAATCAGGCTATACGCAAGGCAACAGGTAGTGCAAAGAGAAAAATACCAGATAGCAGAATATAGAAACATAGAAAAATAGGTGCAGGAGTAGGCCATTCGGCCCTTCGAGCCTGCACCGCCATTCAATATGATCATGGCTGATCATCCAACTCAGTATCCCGTACCTGCCTTCTCTCCATACCCTCTGATCCCTTTAGCCACAAGAGCCCCATCCAAGTCCCTCTTGAATATAGCCAACGAACTGGCTTCAACGACCTTCTGTGGCAGAGAATTCCAGAGACTCGTTGACATCGTCGTACATTACAGTTACCAGAGTGAATTATAATAAGATAAAGGGCAAGCACGGTGGCGCAGCGGTAGAGTTGCTGCCTTCCTGCTCTTGCAGCGCCGGAGACCTGGGTTCGATCCCGACTACAGGTGCTGTCCGTACGGAGTTTGTTCGTTCTCCCATGACCTGCGTGGGTTTTCTCCAAGATCTTCGGTTTCCTCCCACACTCCAAAGACGTACAGGCTTGTAGGTAAATGTGTAGGTTTGTAGGTAAATTGGCCTGGTAAATGTTAAAAAAAACCGTTACTGTGTGTAGGATAGTAGGATAGTATTAATGTGCGGGGATTGCTGTTCGGCGCGGACTTGGTGGGCTGAAGGGCCTGTTTCCGCGCTGTATCTCTAAAATTAAAACTAAAACTAAAAAGTAAAAAAAAACAGAAATTCTGTGATGGCACGAAGTTGACTTGTAGATAGGTTGATGGTAAGCTAAATGTGTTCATATGGTGCCTAACCCAGGCGACTATTTGTGCACAGAAGTAAATCGACAATCGCTCCACGCTTTTAAATCTCTACTCTTATCAAACTGCGCTGGCTTTATCTTGCACTAAACGTCATTCCCATATCATGTTTCCATACACTGTAAATGGCTCGATTGTAATCATGTATTGTCTCTGCTGACTGGATAGCACGCAACAAAAGCTTTTAGACAATAGACAATAGGTGCAGGAGTAGACATTCGGCCTTTCGAGCCAGCACTGCCATTCAATGTGATCATGGCTGATCATCCCTAATCAGTACTCTGTTCCTGCCTTCTCCCCATATCCCCTGACTCCGCTATTTTTAAGAACCCTATCTAGCTCTCTCTTGAAAGCATCCAGAGAACCTGCCTCCACCACCCTCTGAGGCAGAGAATTCCACAGATTCACCACTCTCTGTGAGAAAAAGTGTTTCCTCGTCTCCGTTCTAAATGGCTTACTCCTTATTCTTAAACTGTGGACTCAGTACCTTTTCACAGTACTTCAGTGCACGTGACAATAAACTAAACTGATAAACTAATATGAACACAAATATGTAATTTTGGCTTGGGTGGTAAATAGTATTGTGAAAAAAAATTATTGCTTAGAGATGTATATAGATTCATTGAATATTACATTGCCAGCAGATGGTGTCAAAGGTATGCTTATTATCTAACATGTTACCTTGCCTTTACTTGGGATTTATTGTGTTGTAGTTGAACAGCTATGAATAAATTAAGCTTGCTTCCTAATAATCATCAGTTGTGTTACAATGTATGTGTAAACATAGTTTACGTTTCAGAATCAGAAATCAGGCAAAATCTTCCAATTCAGAATAATGCATAGAATCAGGTGCATTTGATAATTTGCTTAATCATTAGGTATCCAAAATATATTGGTGCTGTTGCCTTTTCACCAATGGCCCAGTTTCTCTTGGGTTTTGCTGTTGATTAGGGTTAATCTTACCGGAGATGCGATTGTTTTCCGGATCGTATCTACGGTCGCTCTGCGGCCTTGCTTGAGACTGACTTTGAGCCTCACCACTGGGCGTGGACTTTGGAGCCGATTCTTTGCCTGGGAACTTGCGGACTTTAACGTCAAGGAGCTCGCAGTCTCGGGTTAAGACCGACGTCGGGAGCTCCAAAAGCGGCACGATGTTCGACTAGCCTCGACCCGGGGTAGATCGCCCGGCGTGGGAGGGGCTGAGATTCCCCCCCCCCCCCCCCCGATGCAGGAGCTTGACTGCCCCAACGAGGAGGCCCGCCGCCGTAGTTGGGGCTATAGGAGTAAGATCGTCCCATTAACGGAAGGTTAGAGGCCCCCGACCGCTGGAGGACAAAGAAGAGAGAGATTGAACTTTTTTACGCCTTCCACCACAGTGAGGAATGTGGAGGAGTCACTATGGTGGATGTTTATATTAAAATGTATTTTGTGTGCTCTGTTGCTTTTCTTGATATGACTGTATGGCAAATCAAGTTCCTCTTATGTTGCAAAACATACTTGGCTAATAAAGTATGATTATGATTAGGATCAAACAGGCGGCACGGTGGCGCAGCAGTAGAATTGCTGCCTTACAGCGCCAGGGACCCAGGTTCGATCCTGACTACGGGTCCTGTCTGTGCGGAGTTTGTACGTTCTCCCCATGACCGCGTGGGTTTTATCCGAGATCTTCGGTTTCCTCCCACACTCCAAAGACATACAGGTTTGTAGGTTAATTGGCTTGGTACAATTGTAAATTGTCCCCAGTGTGTGTTAATGTGCCGGGATTGCTGGTCGGTGTAGACTCAGTGGGCCGAATGGCCTGTTTTCGCGCTGTATCTGTAGACTAAACTAAACTAAAAGTGTGACTGAAATGTGAGGGTTTCCACGGGGAATATTTGTATAGGGAATCAATGCGGTGCCTAATTATATATAATTGAGCACAGCGTCACCATTTAGTGGCAGGTGGTATGAGTTCTGTTAAGAGCAGGACATAATGGCCATATTGTTCACCAGCTTGTGATCAACATACAAATCTTTCCAGACAGCTTCCCCCTATTCACAGACTTCAGGTGAAGCTCTCCTTGCAACCATCTTCCATTGCAAAACATCAAAACTGAACATTGAAAAGAAGGCCTTGGTTGAATAATTAATGCATTCATTAATAACACTCTTATTTTTGCAATGGGCCATTTTACGATAGGCAGATCAGTTTAGTTATAAGCAGTGCTTTTCTTGTCGGGCTTAGGTTAAGGGTTTAGGTTTATAATTGTCACATGTTCCGAGGTGCAATGAAAAGATTTGTTTTGCAAGTTGTCCAAACAGATCAGATATACCATACATAGATACAACCTATTCAAATTCAAGTACAATAGGTAAAGCAAAGGGGAAGCTACAGAGTGTAGTTCTCAATGCTGTACCTACATCAGTTCATCACTGGCCCCAAAGTCCAATGTCCTCAATGGGGTAGATGATGAAAGACAAAAGTGTGCTAGTTAACATATCGTTCCTTGCTGTTCATGCCCATGGTGGATCATCGTCCTACAAACTGTTTAAAGAAGATATGCACAAAATGCTGGAAGAACTCAGCGGGTCAGGCAGCATTTCTGGAGAAAAGGAAATAGTGACGTTTCGGGTCAGAAACCTTCTTCAGACTTTATCTATAAACCAGCATCTGCAGTTCCTTCCTACACATCTAAGCTGTTTAAGGGACTGCCTGCCTAATTTAGTTAATACTTTTTATTTTTTTTAATTCAATAACCATTCTGTAATATTAAAAATCCTAAATATGTGAAAATCTAGCTTTTAACTTCTTAGAGGTGCTGGTGTACCTTACCAGCGAATACTGTTACACAAAGGGAGCTGTTTTTAGTGAACGGATATGCAGCACATTACTTTATTATATCACAACTTATGAAAACAAGTGGGTGATGTATCGAATGCATGTAGATTTATTGGTTTGAAATATTTGTTTTACAATACGGTTGTTATAACCTCTACTGTTTTCGAACATGGAAACTGCTCTTTTAAAAAAAAATTATAGTTTGTATGAAAATGCAGTAATTCAGTGACAATAGTGAAGCCTTTTTAAAAATTTGTGTCACATCTGACTAAGTTTTGAAAATAACATTACTAAAAGGAAGAAGATACTAACAAGGCCCCATTGACAACAGTGAACATTCTAATTCTTCCCCTTATAGACACAACATGCTGGAGTAACTCAGCGGGTCAGGCAGCATCCCTGGAAAAAAGGAATAGGTGACAGGTTTAGGAATAGGAATTGGGTCTCGACCCGAAACGTCATCTATTCCTTTTCTCCTCAGATGCTGCCTGACCTCCTGAGTTACTCCAGCACTTTGTACCTATCTTCAGTGTACAGCAGCATCTGCAGTTCCATCTTACACTAATTCTTCCCTTTGTTGTCTAAATCTGTATTTAAAACATGAATAATCCTGTTTAACAGGATAAAATCATCAAATACTGAAGAGATCGCACTTTCCTTTTCCCAACCTGGCTATTTAAAATCAGTGTAATTATTTTCCTTTTAATTTTCTCAGACTTTTAGACAGGGCGGCATGGTAGAGTTGCTGCCTTATCGCGCCAGAGATGCGGGATCGATCTTCACTAGGCGTGCTTTACGTCTTTACGGAGTTTGTCTGTTCTCCCCGTGAGCTGCGTGGGTTTTCTCAGAGGTTCTCACGTTTCTGGAGTATTGTGTACAATTTTGGTCGCCTAATTATAGGAAGGATGTCAACAAAATAGAGAGAGTACAGAGGAGATTTACTGGAATGTTGCCTGGGTTCCAGCAACTAAGTTACAGAGAAAGGTTGAACAAGTTAGGTCTTTATTCTTTGGAGCGCAGAAGGTTAAGGGGGGACTTGATTGAGGTCTTTAAAATGATGAAAGGGATAGACAGAGTTGACATGGATAAGCTTTTCCCATTGAGGGTAGGGAAGATTCAAACAAGAGGGCATGACATGAGAATTAAGGGACAGAAGTTTAGGGTTAACATGAGGGGGAACTTCTTTACTCAGAGAGTGGTGGCTGTGTGGAATGATCTTCCAGCAGAAGTGGTGGAGGCAGGATCGATTTTAACATTTAAAAGTAAAGTGGATAGGTATATGGACGGGAAGGGAATGGAGGGGTATGGTCTGAGTGCAGGTAGATGGGACTAGGAGAAAATAAATGGTCGGCACGGACTGGAAGGGCCGAGAAGGCCTGTTTCCGTGCTGTAATTGTTATATGATTATATGGTTTCCTCCCGCACTCCAAAGACGTACAGGTTAATAGCTTAATTGGCTTGGTATAAATGTAAGTTGTCCCTAGTGCGTGCAGGATAGTGTTAGTGTGCAGGGATCGCTGGTCGGCGCGGACACCGTGGGCCGAAGGGCCTGTTTCCCTGCTGTAGCTCTAAACTAAAATACACTAAATAAACTAATTTGAGCAACTGTTGCTTGATGTGATATCCAAGGCACCGTGGCCAAACTTTGACTCATTCAGAGAGACAAATAGCAGAGAAGCTGCATTTTTTTCAAGGGTCGAGGCTTTCAGAACATCACACAGTGATTAAGCAACTTTTTTCACTGTGTTGACAATCTGCTTGTCCGGAAATATGTTTAGTAAACCAAGTACTTGTTTTTGGCAATCTGCCCGCAAACTGGTAAAATCTTGTTTCTGAATTTTTTTTTCCCTCTGTCGAAAAGGGCAACGGGTTCAAAAAAGTCCATTCCAAGGAATGTTAACACTTTTAGCTGAAGGTTGATTCAAATACTTTCTCTGAAAAGCATTTTTCAAACATTGAGGTTGAATATTTTATGTAGCATTAACACTTGTCAGTGAGGTAAACCTATAAATTTCACGTGTCCAAAACCTGCCGAGAGACTCTCCAGCCGCAGGTTGTGATGTTAAGTGTAAATTTTCCCTTTTGCAAAGTTGGTGTTATTTACAGTCATCGAGTCTTACAGTGTGGAAACTGGCCTATCGGTCCAACCTGTCCACCACGACCAACATGCCTCATCTACACTGGTCCTACCTGCCTGCATTTGGCCTATATCCCTCTAAATCTGTCCTATCTGTGTACCTGTCTAAATGTTTCTTAAACGCTGTGATAGTCTCTGCCTAAACTACCTTCTCTGGCAGCCTGTTCCATACACCCACCACCCTTTGTGTGAAAAGGTTACCCCTCAGGATTGTATTCAATCTTTCCTCCCTGACCTTAAATCTACGTTGTCTATGTTCTCGATTCACCTTCTCTGGGCAGGAGTCTTTGTTTGTCTACTTGATCTATTCCTCTCATGATTTTCTACACCTCTATAAATCACCCCTCGTCCTCCTGCGCTCCAAGGAATAGAGTCCCAGCCTGCTCAACCTCTCCCAAGAGCTCAGGCTGTACACTGTTAATGGCTCGAATTTTAATCATGTATTGTCTTTCTGCTGACTGGTTTTCACTGAACCTCGGTACATGTGACAATAAACTAAACTGAAACAGGTCCTCGAGTCCTGGCAACATCCTCCTAAATGTCCTCTGCACCCTTTCAGCTTCACAGATAAAAAAGGACTGCCTTCATTGATGAATCATGCACAAGACTGTGATCTGTTTGTATGTTAGCTGTTACTGTAGAAATCATCAGCGTCTTAAATATAATGATGATGATGATGATGATGATACTACTTTCATGTCATTTGTACCTAGCTCGGTACAGTGAAATTCTTTTTTTTTTGCTTACAAAATACACAATACTCATCCCTTCTTTGTCCCAGCCGGGTCCCCCTTAGTTCTCAGCAGCTGCCTCCCACGCCCAAATATATCCACCACTTTACGGGTGTGCAGAGTTCACGTTGCCGCTCAGTTCAGTTTAGTTTCAGTTTAGTTTATTGTCAAGGTACAGTGAGAAGCTTTTGTTGGGTGTTATCCAGCCTGTTGAAAGACAAAACATGATTACAATGGAAGGTAGACGAAAGTGCTGGAGAAACTCAGCGGGTGCAGCAGCATCTATGGAGCGAAGGAAATAGGCAACATTTCGGGCCTAAACCCTTCTTCGTTACAATCGAACAGTGTACAGATACATGACAAGGAAATAACTGTAGTGAAAGGTAAAGTCCGATCAAAGATAGTCCGAGGGTCCCCAATGAGGTAGATAGTAGTTTCGGACTCCTTGCTGGTTGCGGTAGCATGGTTTAGTTTAGAGATACAGCATGGGAAGAGGCCCACCGAGTCCGCACTGATCAGTGATCTCCGCACATTAACACCCTCCTACACTTTGTAGGTGCAAAAATTGTAAGGGCGATGTTTTCATTTATACCAAGTCAATTAATCTACATCTTTGGAGTGTGGGAGGAAACCAAAGTTCTCGGGGAAGACTCTCGCTGTCACGGGGAGAACGTACAAACTCCGTACAGACAGGCACCAGTGGCCAGGATCGAACTCGGTGTCTCTGGAGGCGTGAGCGCTGCTAGGCAGCAACTCTACCACTGCGCCACCGTGCCGGTTGATTTGAGTCTTTCAGTCCACGCAGCTGTAAGAGTCGTCAGATGCATTCAATCACTTTGTAATCTTATCAGAGTTTGAGCCAGTACGGGCAGGAATGGCTGTGCTCATGTTTCGCTGAACATCTGGCACTGCTGACAGGCAAACAAAGGTCGAGATAAACTGATTTACCTGTGCACTGGTCAAAGTGGCAGGTGTGCGATTGCCTCGTTCTTTTGTACAGCACCTGCTGTACCTTGGCGCAAATAAACAGCTGCTGTTTGCAGCCTGGTTCTTACCCCATAGGTGGATCTGGAACGGACCCAAGTATGCAGTGCCTACGTGCCCTCTTTTTAAAGAGTAATTTCAGATACCCGGGTACAAATAGGATTGGATCAGAACACCTTGGCAGGTGGATTATGCTCCTGCAATATGCTTTGTGTCAATATAAATATAAATTAGTTTCAGTATGGCACGTTGTGCAAACTTTTACCTAATCCTGCCAATTGAAAAGTGTTTCTTTCATTTAGTTTAGCTTAGTTTAGAGATACAGCGTGGAAACAAAGAACTGTGTCCTACATTATTTCGTGCATGATACTTTACTGAAAAGTGACGTGCCTGAATGTATCTCCTAAAAACTTGGGCCAGTGTTTTATTGTTTTTAAGGCATTTTGATTTTGCAAACATTTTTGGACATGTAGAGTTATTATTGTGTGAAAAATGTTTAAGAAATGTGTTAAGTAAAATTCTAATCAAGACTGCCATTCTTTATTATATAAGTAATTGAGTGGAGACTTCCATAACTGACTTTTAGACTCGAGAGAAACAGTGCAGAAATAGGCCTTTCAGCCCACCGGGTCCGCGCTGACCAGCGTTCCCCGAACACTACACACTATAGGGGCAAATGACACTTTCTACTAGCTAATTAACCTACAACCCTGTACGTCTTTGGAGTGTGGGAGGAAACTGGAGCGCCCGGAGAAAACCCACAGGGTCACAGGGGGAACGAACATATTCCATACAGACAGCACCTGTTGTCAGGATTGAACCCGGGTTTCTGGTGCTGTAAGGCAGCTCTACTGCTGCGCCACCGTGCCGCCCTAACAGGCCATCAAACCGATAAGCAAGGATTGACAATGCTTGTACATCATAGTTTCCCTTTGCGAAAAAAACGTTGGCTCAATTTTGGCTGTTTTCCTGATCCAATTTTTTAATAAATATAGATTTTTAAATTTTTTCCAAGGACATCAAAGGTTTCGTGGAGAAAGCAGGAGGATGGGGTTGAGAGGGAAAAATTGATCAGCTATGATCGGATGGCTCCTGTGTCTTATGGTCTTATATTACTAAATATAATTCCGCTTTGCTCTGGCCGATTTTAACCTGGTTCTAATAACGTTTGAATCAGACCCAGGGAAAAATCAATTCCATCTAATGTATTAAAAGTGTCTTTGCAGACTACTGGTTAAAATTCCACCTGCATAAATGGTGTCAATTAAGATAAATGCCACTGGTGTGAAGAAACTGAGTCCTAACTGCTAAAGGCTCATACAATATGCTTCAAGAGAATTAATCCATGTAAGCATCATGTTACGTTCTTCGATTCTCTAATAATATTTGTGGGACAAGAATTACGTGAAGAACCAGGAAATATGAAATTCCCTCAAGCTGAACTCAAGTTGAAGCAGAATATCTCTCAGTCTGAGGAAGGGTCTCGATCCGAAACATCACCCATTCCTTCTCTCCACAGATGCTGCCTATCCTGCAGAGTTACTCCAGCTTTTTGTGTCTACCTGCAGCATATCTTGGCCTACAAATATTGGCTTTGAATCTCATACATCCAGCCAAATGTAGACTGTAGATAGACACAAAAGGCTGGAGTAACTCAGCGGGACAGGCAGAATCTCTTATTGAGTTACTCCAGCTTTTTGTGTCTATCTTCTGTTTAAACCAGCACCTGCAGTTCCTTCCTACACAATTATAGAGTGTTACTGGTTGTTAAGTGCATAATGGTGTGTGTGTGCATAATTGTTTGAAACCCATTAACATTGGCGCATGTGATCCGCACTCTTTTGAAGACCAGACACCGAGCATTCACGTCTGATGATGCAGTGGACTACAAGAAGTCCAGATACGACCTTGGTAAGGCCATCAAAAAGGCCAAAAGGGACTTCTGCTCCAAACTGGAGGATGAGACAGATGTTCAGCAGCTGTGCCGGGGCCTGAATGCAATCACCTCCTACAAGGCGAAACCAGGAGGCAGCTAGAGAAACATCACTCCCTGACGAGCTCAATGCATTTTACGCATGCTTAGATAGGGAGAATACTGATGTGCCTTCCCAAGCCCCCATTCGCTGTGATGGTATTTCAGTCTCAGTCACAGAGGCCGATGTCAGGAAATCCTTCAGAGGGGTGAACCCTCGAAAAGCGCCTGGACCTGATGGAATACCCGGTCGTGTTCTAAAAACCTGTGCGGGCCAACTGGCTGGAGTTTTTATGGACATTTTCAACCTCTCACTTCTGAGGTCTGAGGTCCCCACCTGCTTTAAAAAGGCATCAATAATACCAGTGCCCAAGAAGAGTAAGGTGACGCACCTCAATGACTATCGACCAGTGGCACTAACGCCTGTGGCGATGAAGTGCTTTGAGAGGTTGATCATGGAGCAAATCAACTCCTACCTCAACAAAAACTTGGACCCACTGCAGTTCGCTTACAGTCACAACAGATCAACGGTGGATGCAATCTCGCTGGCCCTCCACTCCGCTCTGGACCACTTGGACAACAAAAACTCATGTCAGGCTGCTATTCATTGACTAGAGCTCGGCATTTAACACAATCATCCCCTCCAAGCTGGTTACCAAACTCTCAGAACTGGGTCTCTGCGCATCCCTCTGCAATTGGATCCCCGACTTCCTCATTCACAGACCACAGTCTGTTCGTATTGGTGGAAATGTGTCAGACTCGATAACAATCAGCACGGGAGCATCTCAAAGCTGCGTGCTCAGCCCCCTGCTGTACTCACTCTATACTCATGACTGTGTAGCCGGTCACAGTGCGAACTCCATCATCAAGTTCGCTGACGACACCACTGTTGTGGGACGTATCACTGCTGGGGATGTGTCAGAGTATAGAAGAGAGATCGAGCAACTGTCCATATGGTGCCAGCACAATAACCTGGCCCTCAACACCAGCAAAACCAAGGAACTGATTGTGGACTTTGGAAGGAGTAGGATGGGAACCCACAGTCCTGTTTATATCAATGGGTCGATGGTTGAAAGGGTCAAGAGCTTCAAATTCCTGGGCGTGCACATCTCTGAAGATCTTTCCTGGTCCGAGAACACTAATGCAATTATCAAGAAAGCTCATCAGTGCCTCTACTTCCTGAGAAGATTACGGAGAATCGGTTTGTCAAGGAGGACTCTCTCTAACTTCTACAGGTGCACAGTAGAGAGCTTGCTGACCGGTTGCATCGTGGCTTGGTTCGGCAACTTGAGCGCCCTGGAGAGGAAAAGACTCCAAAAAGTAGTAAACACTGCCCAGTCCATCATCGGCTCTGACCTTCCTTCCATCGAGGGGATTTATCGCAGTCGCTGCCTCAAAAAGGCTGGCAGTATCATCAAAGACCCACACCATCCTGGCCACACACTCATCTCCCTGCTACCTTCAGGCAGAAGGTACAGGAGCCTGAAGACTACAACGACCAGGTTCAGGAATAGCTACTTCCCCACAGCAATCAGGCTATTAAACCTGGCTCGGACAAAACTATGATCATTAATAACCCATTATCTGTTATGTTATTTGCACTTTATCAGTTTATTTTTTTCATGTGTGTATATATTTATATAATGGTATATGGACACACTGATCTGTTTTGTAGTCAATGCCTACTATGTTCTGTTGTGCTGAAGCAAAGCAAGAATTTCATTGTCCTATCAGGGACACATGACAATAAACTCACTTGAACTTGAGCATGTCTTCTAATATCAGGGCTGATCTTATGAATACTGTTTTAAGTTTAGTTTACATAGAAAATAGGTGCAGGAGGAGGCCATTCGGCCCTTCGAGCCAGCACCGCCATTGATTGTGATCATGGCTGATCGTCCCCTATCAATAACCCGTGCCTGCCTTCTCCCCATATCCCTTGATTCCACTAGTCCCTAGAGCTCTATCCAACTCTCTCTTAAATCCGTCCAGTGATTTGGCCTCCACTGCCCTCTGTGGCAGGGAATTCCATAAATTCACAACTCTCTGGGTAAAAAAGTTTTTTCTCACCTCAGTCTTAAATAACCTCCCCTTTATTCTAAGACTGTTGCCCCTGGTTCTGGACACCCAACATTGGGTACGGGGCTATATTGCGTACGGAGCTATATTTAAGAGGGCGCTAGATGTGGCACTTGTGGCTAAAGGGATCAGGGGGTATGGAGAGAAGGCAGGTACAGGATACTGAGTTGGATGATCAGCCATGATCACATTGAATGGTGGTGCAGGCTCGAAGGGCCGAATGGCCTACTCCTGCACCTATTTTTCTATGTTTCTATTGGGAACATTTTTCCTGCATCTCGCTTGTCCAGTCCTTTTTTATAATTTTATATGTTTCTATAAGATTCCCCTTAGTTTAGTTTAGAGATACAGCGCAGAAACACGCCCTTCGACCAACCAAGTCTGTGCCGACCAGCGATTCCTGCGCACTAACACTATCCTACACACACTAGGGACAATTTACATTTATACCAAGCCAATTAACCTACAAACCTGTACGTCTTTGGAGTGATCTTGAGGTTTTCAGAAACGATGAATTATGAGGGGCAGCACTATTCAATCTACTTATCATGGGACATAAATTTAGATTCATATTTAACATCGAGTGAGGGCAATTCCAAGTAATATATATGTGTCTGACCCAAATCGCCACGTATCCATGTCTTCCAGAGATGTTGCCTGACCTGCTGAGTTACTCTAGCACTCTGCAGATTTTTTCGAAATTTGTGTTACCAGAATAAAAAAAGAAATGAGTATATGAGTAATAAGGGTGGCACAGGTGTAGAGCTGCTGTCTCCCTGTGCCAGAGACTCGAGTTCAAGCCTGACCTCGGGTGCTGTCTGTACGGAGTTTGTATGTTCTCACTGTGTCTGCGTGGGTTTCATGTTCAGCATGGGCATTGTGGGTCGAAGTGTCTGTTCCTGTGCTCAACTGTGCTATGTTCTCCTGGAAGTGGTTTCGTTGGTACAATTTGGTACAATGCATATTTTCTTTCTATATTTAATATGTCGCAACAGTACATCTCAAACTCACTCATTTGGGCGGCACAGTGGCGCAGTTGTAGAGCTGCTGCCTGACAGCGCAAGAGACCCGGGTTTGATCCTGACTACGGGTGCTGTCTGTACGGAGTTTACGTTCTCCGGTGACCTGCGTGGATTTTCTCCAAGATCTTTGGTTTCCTCCCACACTTCAAGGACGTACAAGCTTGTAGGTTAAATGGCTGGGTATAAACCGTGGGATATTGTTAAGGTGCGGTGATCGCTGGTCGGCGCGGACTCGGTGGGCTGAAGGGCCTGTTTCCGCGCTATATCTCTAAACTAAACTCAACTACTATGAAGCACTTTTATGTGTCTTGAGCTTAAGTATTCGTTTCTTTTATTTGTGGTCGTTAATTGTTTTCATTTTGAATGGCTTTTCACAAATTCATTTGGATTAAAAAAAAACTTTAAAAAAAAGTTTATTGCCTCATACTTCTTCAGGAAGTAATATGTCAGTAGGTTATATTTGCAGATCAGTGGTGTGGGTTTGGAGTGGGTGTTGAAGGTCTCTTGATTGGTACTGAGGCATTCCTTGCATACACGGAAGCTAGCTGATAGTACTGACAATAAACTAATTCTAGTGCAGCTAACCTTGTTGTCATCTGTTTAACTTTAGGTCGGAAGACTTTATTCTATTGAATGCAGAGGCAATTTTGTTTTGAATATGTTTGCATTCACCTTGGCAGTAGCAATTAACAAAGACAATAGTAATTGTTACTTGAAAATTGAATTGGGAGAGATTTTGTGCTTACAAGACGCACAATAGTGTTTGCTTCGAAGAAAGCTACACGTGAATTTTAACTTTTAGACTTCAGGGGTACAGCGCAGAAACAGGCCATTCGGCCCGCCGAGTCCCTGCCAACCAGCAATCAACCCCATACACCAACACTATCCTACACGCGAAAGACAATTTAACATATTTTACTAAAGCCAAATAACCTGCAAACCGGTACATCTTTGGACTGTGGGGGTAAACCGGAGAACCATGTGGTCACAGGGAGAACGTACCAAATCCGTACAGACATCACCCATAGTCAGTATCGAACCTGGGTCTCTGGCGCTGCGAGGGAGCAACTCATCACATTGCCGCCCTTTTTGAGACCTTATCATTGAATTTATTTTTTTCCAGGATTAATTTGGGGGATGTTTTTGGTTCCTAACGATTTTACTGAGCAAGGTGAGCAATATTAAGAACTCAAAGTGTTGGAGAATTCAGCAGGTCAGGCAGCATCTCTGGAGACCATCCATGTTGCCTGATCTGCTGAGTTACTCCAGCACTTTGTATCTTTTTTTGTAAACCAGCATCAGCAGTTCCTTGTGTCAACATTAAGAATTCATCGGTTACACAAAAAGCTGGAGAAACTCAGCGGGTGCAGCAGCATCTAAGGAGCGAAGGAGATGCTGCTGCACCCGCTGAGTTTCTCCAGCTTTTTGTGTAACCCTCGATTCTCCAGCATCTGCAGTTCCTTCTTTAACATTAAGAATTCATCAGTTTGCGAACTGGAAAATAGCAAGCAATTTTATCATTCACTTCATTTTGCGTCGGGTAAACAAACACCCATAAAGAAATAATATATAAAGTGAAATATAATCAAAACCTTACCTAGAAAGTAATTTAAATGAATAAAATTTTAATCATCGAATAGGAGAATATTCTATGCTTTACAAATGAGTCGTTCGGAGACAGAATGATTGTTCAGTAATAATTATAATAACATGCTTTCGACCATAGAATTTTACTTAAGAGATACAGCGTGGAAACAAGCCCTTCGGCCCACAGAGTCCGTGCCGACCAACGAGCATACCGTATACTAGCACTATCCTACACACTTGGGGCAAATTATCAGATCCAAATGACGTGCAAACATGTACGTTTTTGGAGTGTGGAAGGAAACCGGAGTAACTCACGTGATCACAGGGAGAACATACAAACTCCATACAGGCAGCGCCCGTGGTTAGGATGTAACCCGGGTCTTTAGTGCTGCAAGGCAACAACTCTACTGCTGCACCACTGTGCCGCTCTTGTGGGACCAGATTTCAGTGTCACAAAGCTCACGTTGTATCTCTCATCAGTCCTTGCCTTTCCAATTATACAGAAGTCCAGTTCCTTGTAATGTTCTCCAAAATGTTCCCCACCAAAGTTGACACACAGTTCTGGAGTAACTCAGCAGGTCAGGCAGCATCTCCGGAGAAAAAGGATGGGTGACATTTCAGGCGAGACCCATCTTCAAACCCAAGAAGGGCCAGAAGAAGGGTCCCGATCCAAAATGTCATGATCTTTTTTCTCCGCAGATACTGCCTGACCCGCTGAGTTACTCCAGGACTTTTGTGTCTATCTTCGGTTTATAACAGCACCTGCAGTTCCTTTCTACACATGGAATTAAGGTTCACTGCCTGACTTCTGATTTATCCAAAACCTACTGCCAATGTGGAGTTCATGTAACAGTGAGTGCTACTTGAATGAAGGTGATAAACAAAATGAATATAAAAGTGATGAGATTTGGCAAAATACATCGTACTGTATTGAAAAGGTCATAAATCCACAATGCAAAAGGTTTTAGTTAAGCTAACAGAGCTACAGGGTGGAAACTGGCCCTTCGGCCCACCGTGTCCCCACACATTGACACTTATCTGACACACACTATGGACAATTTACATTTATAGCACGCCAATTAACCTACAAACCTGCACGTCTTTGGAGTGGGAGGAAACCGGAGATCTCGGGGGAAAACACACGTGGTCACGGGGAGAACGTACAAACTCCGTACAGCCATGCAGTAAGCATGCAGGTACAGCAGGCAGTGAAGAAAGCGAATGGCATGTTGGCCTTCATAACAAGAGGAGTTGAGTATAGGAGCAAAGAGGTCCTTCTTCAGTTGTACAGTGCCCTAGTGAGACCACACCAGGAATATTGTGTGCAGTTTTGGTTTCTTTGTTTGAGGAAGGACATTCTTGCTATTGAGGGAGTGCAGCTTAGATTCACAAGGTTAGTTCCCGGGATGACGGGACTGTCAGATGCTGAGAGAATGGAGCGGCTGGGCTTGTATACTCTGGAATTTGGAAGGATGAGAGGGGATCTTATTGAACCATATAAGGTTATTAAGGGTTTGGACACGCTAGAGGCAGGAAACATGTTCCCGATGTTGGGGGAGTCTAGAACCAGGGGCCACAGTTTAATAATAAGGGGTAAGCCATTTAGAACGGAGATGAGGAAACACTTTTTCTCACAGAAAGTGGTGAGTTTGTGGAATTCTCTTCCTCAGAGGGCGGTGGAGGCTGTTTCTCTGAATGCTTTCAAGAGAGAGAGAGCTAGATAGGGCTCTTAAAAATAGCGGTGTCAGGGTATATGGGGAGAAGGCAGGAACGGGATACTAAATGGGGATGATCAGCCATGATCACATTGAATGGCGGTGCTGGCTCGAAGGCCCGAATGGCCTACTCCTGCACCTATTGTCTATTGTCCATGAGGAAACACTTTTTCACACAGAGAGTTGTGAGGCTGAGGAATTCTCTGCCTCAGAGGGCGGTGGAGGCCGGTTCCCTGTATACTTTCAAGAGAGAGCTAGATAGGGTACTTAAGGATATCAGAGTCAGGGGATATGAGGCAGGAACGGGGCACTGATATGTGGATGATCATCCATGATCACATTGAATGGTGGTGCTGGCTCGAAGGGCCGAATGGCCTACTCCTGCGCCTATTATCTATTGTCTATTGACAAGCAGCCCTAGTCAGGATCGAACCCGGGTCTCTGACACTGTAAGGTAACAGCTCTGCCGCCCATCAACTCTTTGTTGAAGATTATGACTAGTTAACGGAACCATCAACGGTTCTCTCAGTTTGTACTGGCCCTGAGTAGTAAAGGGAAGGACGCTGCATGCCAACCTACACTTGCACTTAGTTGCATGGTGTAGAATAGTATAAGTTGCCATGACAGCAAGATAGATGACGGCAAGTGAGGGGGTCAGTGGAGATCAGGGGGGGTTAAGTTGGCAAGGATAGCAAGCAAATCGAAAGAGTAAATGTCATTTCTCTGTGCAAAATCTGCTCTTTGTATTCTTCAACAGCTTTCCTTTCCGAGTTCCAGTTAATACACAGCCAACAATAATCAGGCTTTCAGGCATAGAAGCAAAAAGGATGATGCACAGTTGATCATGAAATACGCTTCTTACTTTTGAAGATCAAAAGCAAATCTACCCCGCATTCCTCTGAAAAAGATAATACATAGGATGACTTTGATGCTGCACTGGGATTAGAAAATATGTTTTATATCGGGAGCTACTGATGAAGGACATACCAATGAAGGACATATTAAATACAAATTGAAGTAATTTGTCATTTTTGTGCATGGCAGTATATTTGAAATTTGGATAGGAAAAGCAGTGTGAAGTTGCATTGAAAATCCCTCTGAATTATTTCATGGAAAATAACAAACATAATTTGAGATCTATAACTGGCTTTGTATAATTGTAAATTGTTGCTAATGTATGTAGGAAGATGTAAAGGTGCGGAGATCGCTCGTCGGCACGGACTCGGTGGGCCGAAGGGCCTGTTTCTGCGCTGTGTCTCTGATCTAAATGATACTAATTTTGAGAATTCTTCATTGGGCTCAGCTCTCCAGATATTTTGTTCAATTGGCAAAATTGACATGGAAGTTCAATTGAAGGTTATTTGGCCTGCAAATCAAAATGCATTTTTGACGTCTGCTTTAAATTTAAGAGCTCTTACATCTTTGTGTCTGCAAGGAACAATATAAAATAGGGGATCAATGTCAGAATTCTGACAGTGTGAATAATACAGATCCACTTGAAGCTTTATCATAAGTGGGGGACAAAGATAGTGTTTACGCTGGAAAGAAATGTCAACCCCGGTAAACAGTGGTCTGAAAATCGTGGTCATTGGTGAAGCGTCAACCTTGAAGAAAACTCCCAATGACCCCAGGATCTCTGTGGCAACATGTTCCCCTCTTCTGACGTTTGTTGCTGGAAGCCATCAGCTGATGGGGGAACTTTGACATCCAGCAGCTGTGTAGTCATATAGTTGACGCACAAGTCAATCACACAAATATAAAAAGTTAAGGGATAACAAACAAATTCAGAGATTTGATTTAACTTAGTCTGTTAGCAGACTAAGGCTTGAGACTCCATTCATTCAACAGACTATTTTGGTGGGTGTGTATAGCAACTACAATTTCCAGAGTGTTCTTGATCTTGGTGCAATTATTTCCCACCCCACACACCTATTTTCCACCCTCGGGCATCACATTCCACACCTCTTCTATCCTTATCTCCTTTTCACACAATCTTTGGCTTTTCATCCATGGCCTTTCTCCAACCTTTGTGATAATAAACTCCCCCTCACATATGTGCACCTATCACTTACCTGCCTTTGTCAGGTCCTCATTTCTCTAACAGCTTTTTCTCCCCCCAATAGAATCAGTTGGAAGAAGAGTCTCCAGAGATACCTTGAGTGTCCAGAGATGCTGCCTGACCTCCTGAACTACACTGCCCTAATTTGACAAAAGGAAGCAACTGACAATGTTGTCAAAATTGAGTTATTGCTTGTGTTAGGGTATTTGAGATATGCTCTACACAATGGTGAACAAAATAAGTCCTTCTCTGAATAGAATTTGAAACTATTTATACCAGAGAAGAAATTCCTACACATGGAGCTGAAAGTAAAACATGTTTCCCTCGTTTACAAGAAAACTCCTTTCTGTCAGTTGCTTCCTTTTGTCAAATTAGGGCAGTATAGTCATAAAGTCATACGGTGTGGAAACAGGCCCTTCAGCCCATCTTGCCCATACCGACCATCATGTCCTGTCTACAGTTGCCCTACCTCCCTGCGTTTGGCCCTCTAACCCTGTCCTCTCCACGTTTCAATCTAATTGCTTCTGAAATGTTGCGATAGAACGTCCCTGCCAGAAACAACCTCCTCCAGCAGCTCATTTCCGACACCCACCAACCTTTGTGTGAAAAAGCTGCCCCTCAGATTCCTATAAAATCTTGTCCCCTTCACTGTAAATCTATGCCGACTGGTTCTTGATTCCCCTACTCTGGGCAAGAGACTGTGTGTTTAGCCAATCTATTCCTCTCATGATTTTATGCACTTTTATCCAACACTTGGATTTTTATTTGAACTCACAAGTACATTTCAAAGCGTAATGCTTTTTTTTTGCTGCATCTTCTACATGTTCTGTATTTACTGAGGAAGCCAATGTGCATGTTTGTGCATTATCATAATTTGTAGTGCAAAGTCGATGCCATCATTGCATTTGATTGGTTTTGAGCTGAAGCTGTGAAGCTCCATTCTAACATAGTGCACTTACAGAGAGGTAAATTCACTTGTTTATTGGCATGAGGGTGGATGTCCAGACAATTGATCTTTGCTAGACACAAAATGCTGGAGTAACTCAGTGGGACGGGCAGCATCTCTAGAGAGAAGGAATGGGTGACGTTTTGGGTCGAGACCCTTCTTCAGATCTTTGCAGATGTCTAAGGCACAAGCTGGATAATTCTTCTCCAGAAATGTTTTCAAGCTGCCTTTAATAAGGTTCATTAATCAGGATTACATTGGACACGTTAACTGTTGTCTCCAGGAGAGATGCTGGCTGACCTGGTAAGTATTTCTGGCATTTTCTATTATTAACTTAAAAAAAAAACTTGATCCCAAGTTCATGAAGCTTGAGAATGCAGATTTTACTGAGCCATTGGCCTACAGCCCAGTGGTATGAATATTTACCTCTCTCACTTCAGGTAGTCCCGGCATTCCCTCTCTCTCTCTCTCTCTCTCTCTCTATCCCTCCCCCACCCAAGTTGCACTAGCTTCTCATTTTCACCCTGCAAGCAGTTAACAATGGCCTGTTTCCATTATAATTGTTACTTTTTTGCATATCTTTCATTCATTGTTCTTTATCTCTCCACATCACCGTCTATATTACTCATTTCCCTTGTCCCTAACCAGTCTGAAGAAAGGTCTTGACCCGAAACGTCACCCATTCATTCTCTCCAGAGTTGCTGCCTGTCCCACTTAGTTACTCCTTTTTGTGTCTATCTACAGGATTCTTATTATTTCCTTGGTTGCTGATTCTGTTCAAAAGCGTCTGGTTGTTATTTTAATTGTTCAGTGCTTTCTATTCGCGATCAGATTCAGACTCTAGAGGAGTTTTACTAAATAAAAATGTCTTCACTACCATATTTCATTAATAATTCACTGGATCTGTGACTTTTAGTTTAATTTAATCTACCTTTTTTCATTTGTCCCCATTGAGATTTTCAAAAGAACTTTTTGAAACTTGAACAAGTAAATGCTATTATTTGCATTTATTTAAAAACAATTGAATTCCCATAATTTCTCTGTGGTGCTGGCATTTTGTTTTTTGAAATACATTTTGACTAATGTTTTCCATTTAATAAGGTGGGATTCTTCATTTGTGTTATTATCCGTTAAGTCCAAAAGCACAAAATAACTGGGGATTTCAATGCAAGGCTGACAAACATGTTTGAACAACGATGCATCTCATTGCAGGAGAGTGTGTGGTTTGGTGATATGAATTCAGCTGAGAGGAAGAGGTTAAAACTATTAAAAATAAAATGTGATATGCATAGTAACTCATTAAACAGTTAAATCACTTCTATCATCTGTGAGCAATGAGTATTGTAAGTTGTCTGTGATTTTCAGGATTTTGTTCTCATAAAACATTTTGCTTGCTTTGCACCTGACATTTTCAAGTACTTAAAATGAGTTATTAGGAATTGTTCGCTGGCATATACTGTAATAGCCCTTCATAGCCAATCTGAGTTTTAGTAAAGCTGCCTCAGTGAAGCTAGCACAAATGTTACGATATTCTTGTAAAGGGAGCCTGAAATTATGCTTTCCAAAATGAGAGACAATGTTAATATTTTGGGCAGAAAGTGCTGGTGTAACTGCAGGTCCAGCACCTAACCATGTGTAAGAAGAAGAGCAAATACTAGTTTACACCAAAGATAGACACAACATGCTGGAGTAATGCAGCAGGTCATGTAGCATCTCTGGAGAGAAAGAATTGGTGATATTTCGGGTCGAGACTCTTTATCAGACTCAATTGATGACGTCTCGACCTGATGAAGGGTCTCGACCTGAAACGTCACCTATTCCTTTTCTCCAGAGATGCTGCCTGACCTGCTGAGTTAGTGCAGCATTTTGTGCCTATCTAAGGCACCTAACCATGTTCTCCAGAGATGCTGCCTGTCCCGCTGAGTTGCTCCAGCACTTGGTGTCCTTTTGCACTTCGATGACCTTACTTGGATGACCTGAAATTAAAGCATGTAATTAGTTAATTACCTAATTGTAGCTAATTACAAAATTGACCGTTGTGACGGAAATAGTAATAAACACCCGTACTGCCTTGAAAATTCAAAAATGTGATATTCTCAAGATCAGAACGTTAATATTGTATTATATGCTGTAAGTCCGTAATAGATAGGTAAATAAATTACAATTTCTAGCAATAGACCAAGTCTTTATGGAGAACATCAGTTGCTAGCTGGTACATTGGCATATCATAATCAGTGGCATCATCATACTCCTCAGATTGTAATCAATAAGCAACTCTGTACACCTTATTTTTCCTCAACTTTTCAATGTTGGCATTGTAAACTACAAGTTTTTGCTACAAGTCTTCAAACCACGCATGACGTGCCTTACTGCCCACTACTTTCCCATTAACAATGTCCTGTAGATTCCATTTCTTAAGAAAAGGATAATTTTTTTAGCTGAAGTATCCAAATAACAAACTAATCCCATTCACACAAGAATTCACAATATAACATGATTTTTAAATCTCACTGTCATGAATTTATATCCCAGATGGAAGGAATTTAATTCCCATAAATTAATCTAGAAACATCCACCCAAAATATAATCAAATTATTGTTTTTTGCACAATACATGTTCAAACTGTTGTGAATATTTATTTAAACATAATGATCATGGAGAGAGAGAGAATAACACAAAATATAGACAATTGAGAGGGCTTATCTCCAAAGAAATGGGCATTTTAATCATCTTGCTTCTGGAACGCGATCGATTGGAACGTTGCATTTGGGGTGAATTTGAACCCCATATCGGCAGGAAAAACACTGCCGGTTCGTACGGGGCCCAAATCACATTTTCGCAACGTAAAATTAGATTAAAGCCATCCGAAGAAGCAAGATTATATGTAAAATACACGACTTACACTTTGTTTCGTCCCCTTCTTGCGATCCGTCAGGTTGTAGGCGTTGAGGGCGTTCGAAGTCGCGTTTTATTTTAATCCAAATATTAAATTGTCCAGCGATTTTTTTGAAAAATAAAGCGCGAACGGGAGGCGGATCGATTTTTCTCCAGCAGTTTAGCAGCCCCAGGATGTCTGCCTTCGATAGCCAGTTCAAAACCGCATTTTAATCCCGCCCCCCCCCCCCAAAAGGCGGCAAAGACGCGCACACGCCCAGTGGCAGAACTGCAGCGCCGCTGAAGGTAAGTATTGTAACATCGCTACAATTTACCTTTTTAACAAAGCCAATCAACCAACTAACCGGTATGTCTTTGGAGTGCGGGAGGAAACCAGAGCACATGGAGAAAACCCACACGGTCACAGGGAGAATGTACATACACCGTACAGACAGCACCCGTAGTCGGGATGGAACCCGGGTCTCTAGCGCTGTAAGGCAGCAACTTTACCACTGTGCCGACCTGATTATCTGCCTTTTGATCATCTTGGTATTAAGGTGTTTGATTTTAGTCAAACGTATTTATAGTTAAAGTTTAATGTTGGAGAAATTAAGCTTTTTAATCATCATAATTTAATATATTTCAATTAAAAATCAGAACAACCTTGTGGTCCAGTCTCTTTAAACAGTTCAGATTACTGTATTTTATCTGCCATCTTTTAAGAATGTGTTGTGTCAATTTTAAAAAAAAGTACTCTTGTTTATTTTTCAACGGATGGACTATCAATGGACTAAATGGCATGCACTTTGTTCAGGAGGGAAAACAAACTTTGAAATAAGCTTGAAGGATTCCACCTGAAGGTCAAACTCCTTATTGTAAATAGGCTTCCAATAAACATGGTTCACTGATGTAGATTCCAAACTTTAACTTGTAAAATTGTTATTGTTGAGGGTGAAACTAATGCTGAACATCTGTAAAGAGGTCATGTCGTGACCTAGTTTTAAGCAGCATTGTAGCTGCAATATTCAAGACATTAACAATCCTCGGAATCTTTACAATTTAAAGACAAGTCTCCAGCATGCCTGGGGATGAAATACGAGAGATACTTTGATATATATATAGGTCTTCTTTATTTGCTGATTGACATTGGATGTGCATGAATACAACTGTCTGATCCGCGGTCATGAATCTCCCAGCTGTGTGACAAAAAGTGTTCAGATTTTGTTGGTTGTTGCAGAATGGCAGGATAGTGTGAGAATGGACAGGTTCAGCGTGCATTGGCAAGGGCAACGGCACGAGCAATTGTGGGCAGAAGGTGAAAGAGTCATACAGCACAGAAACAGGTCTTTCAGCCCAACGCGTCCAGCCTGAAGAAGGGTCTCGACCCGAAACGTCACCCACTCCTTCTCTCCAGAGATGCTGCCTGTCCCGCTGAGTTACTCCAGCTTTTTGTGTCTACCTTCTCTCTCCACAGATCTGCTTGGCTTTTATCTTATTCTCTCTTGCTTCAGGTTTCCAGCCACAAACAAGTTCTGCAACTCGTAACAGCAGGACTCTTTGCCTCATAAATTCATGCGTTGTAGAAGCAGAATTAAGCCATTTGGCCCATCGTCTAGTCCGCCATTCAATCATGGCTGATCTACCTTTCATAGAAACATAGAAAATAGGTGCAGGAGTAGGCCATTCGGCCCTTCGAGCCTGTACCGCCATTCAATATGATCATGGCTGATCATCCAACTCAGTATCCTGTACCTGCCTTCTCTCCATACCCCTGATCCCCTTAGCCACAAAGGGCCACATCTAACTCCCTCTTAAATATAGCCAATGAACTGGCCTCAACTACTTTCTGTGGCAGAGATTCACCACATTCTGTGTGAGAACATTTTTTCTCATCTCGATCCTAAAAGACTTCCCCCTTATCTTTAAACTGTGACCCCTTGATCTAGACTTCCACAACATCGGGAACAATCTTCTTGCATCTAGCCTTCCCAACCCCTTATGAATTTTGTAAGTTTATATAAGAAACTCAATCTTCTAAATTCTAGCGAGTACAAGCCAAGTCTATCCAGTCTTTCTTCATATGAAAGTCCTGCACAATGGAGTTTCCCTCACAACCTGTTTATCCTGTATTCTTCCATCATTTACCCTTCTCCGGCAGGTCAGCTTTCTCTCTCAGATATTGGTTTCATCAGGATTCTCTTGTTCCAGATCATTTACAGACTCTCCTTCTCCCAAAGTTAAATGCTTGTTTTCTCAGTTTTCGAAAAGAAACGCCAAGTACTGGAGTTACTCAGCAGGCAAGGCAATATCACTGGAAGGCATGGAGAGGCGTCGTTTCACGTCAAAACTCTTCTTCAGCACTTTTGCATCTTTTTTGAATAATACACCAGCACATACAGTTCCTTGTGTCACCAGCTCTAACTTTTCCAGCTCTATTAAAGGTAGTCAGTCTGATTCTCCCTGGCCCGTTGAGTAGCTTCAGTATTTTTTTGTTTTTATTTCAGATTTACACTGTGCGTTTATTGTGGTCAATGAAGCTAATTCTGTTCCCGTCATCAAGTAATCAGTAATTGGGGGAAGGGACATGATGTTTGGTAAAAAGTGTACATTTTCACACAAAGAGTGATGGGTGTATGGAACAAGCTGCCAAAAGAGGTTGTTACAATGGGGAATATCCCAATGTTTAAGAAACAGTTAGACAGGTACAAGGATAAGGCAAGTTTGGGTATCTACCAAGCGCAGGCAGGTGGGACTAGTGTGGCAGGGACATGTTGGCCGGTGTGGGGCTGAAAGGCCTCTTTCCACACTGCATCACTCTATGACTATCTGTTGTCGGTGATGGAGGAGGTTAGATTGAAGAAGGCTTCTGACCCGAAACGTTGCCTAGTTTTTTTCTCCAGAGACGTTGCCTAATCCATTGAGTTACACCAGCATTTTGTATCCATGCTATTCTGTTATATTGGACTCGTATTTTCAAATTCAGCTTTCAGAAATTTATATAGAAGCTCTATTTATAGTACTTGTTGGTTTAAAATAATGGAATCTAACTTTATTCCAAAATTATCACATCTTTAAAGGTAGAAAGCTGTTTAATCAGCATAAAATAGCATTTATAGAAAACATTTACACCTCTATAAATGATATGTTATGCAGATAAAGAATAAAGTTCAATTATTTGAAACCAATAATAAGTATTGACAATAGAGCTTCTATAAAAATTTCTAAAAGCTGAAAGTGAAAATACGAGATGTTGTCCAGCTGGAAAGGTTGCAGAGAAGATTTACGAGGATGTTGCCTGATCTCGATGGCCTGAGCTGTAGGGAGAGGTTGAGCAGGCTAGGACTCTATTCCTTGGAGCACAGGAGGATGAGGGGTGATCTTATCGAGGTGTACAAAATCATGTGAGGAATAGATCGGGTAAATGTACAGAGTCTTTTGCCCAGAGTAGGGGAATTGAGAACCAGAGGACATAGGTTTAAGGTGAGGGTGAAAGTTTTAATAGGAACCTGAGGGGTAACTTTTTTACACAAAAGGGTTCTGAGTGCATGAAACGAACTGCCGGAGAAGGTAGTTGAAGGAGGGGCAAACGCACCGTTTCGGAAATATTTAGACAGGTACATGGATAGGGCAGGTTTGGAGGGATATGGACCAAACGCAGTCAGGTGGGACTAGTGTAGATGGAGCATGTTGGTCGGTGTGGACAAGTTGGGCCAAAGAGCCTGTTTCCATTCTGACTCCATAACTCTAGTAATAAGTATTACAAATAGAGATTCCATTAAGCTCTATCAGATTTTCCTTTTTGGATATGACATAAAAATCAAAATTAACATTGACAATATAACTGATTTAATTTGGTTTCCATTTTTTGTAGGTCCTGTTTCATTGTCCCATATGATAATTTATACAGTCATTGTCTGCATTTGTATTGGTGCCAAGAGGTCAAGTCTATGACTCTATTTCATCTCATTTGTTAAATATTGCTGGTCCCAGTCCTAGAAACCTTTTTTTTTTTAACCGTTCTTATTCTATGCTTGGCTGGTGTTCAGCTACCAGTAGGTTAATTTGATGACTTGAGCAGTTTTGGATAAGAGCACTGTAGATCAGACTTGACCCTGTCGCAGTCTTGAGCTGATTGTCGCAGTTACAGATCATAATTACTGTGGCTAAATGCCAGTTATGTAAACAGAGCCAACGTTGTATACAATGAGCAATATATGGCAATCTGTTCTTAACCGTTTGTTTGAGTAGTGGTTAATACATGAACGTTTCTCCAGACCGTACACATCTCATTATCACCTGAAGAAGGGTCTCGACCCGAAACGTCACCCATTCCTTCTCTCCAGCTATTCTGCCTGCCCCACTGAGTTATTCCAACATTTTGCGTCTATTCTCATTATATCCTATGTATTTAAGAACAATTATTCAAAATGAAGTTTCAGTTTAGTTTATTTGTCACGTCGATCGAGTTACAGTGAGAAGCTTCTGTTGCGTGCTAACCAGCCAGCGGAAACAAAATACATGATTACAATCGAGCCACTTACAGTGTTTAGATGCATGTTCAGGGAATAACATTTTGTGAAATGTTGCTGCAGGAGTAGAGGTTTAAGAGTGTGGAGCAATTGCAGTCTGTGATTGTAGATCTACTTCTGTGGCGAGCATGCAAATAGTCGCTTGGGTTGGGCACCATCTTGGAAGCGCAAATCTGCTACAGTAATGGGCAGGAAAATGACAGATGCAGTTTAACCCGAGCAAGTGTGAGGAGTTGCACAGTGAAAAGCTTCTGTTGCATGCCAAACAGTCAGTGGAAAGACAATACATGATTATAATCGAGCCATTTACAATAGGGAATAACGTTTAGTGCAAGGCAAAGCCAATGAAGTCCGATCAAAGATAGTCTGAGGGTCACCAATGAGGTTGACAGTAGTCCAGAACTGGTAGGATGGTAGTGGTAGGATGATTCAGTTGCTTGAAGACATGTAAAACTACTTTTGCAGCTGTTCAACCTGATTTAGAAAAATATATTTCATTTTTATAACCTTGGTTTGTTTGGCTGTTTTAATAAGTAGGTTTCTGAGTCACCTCCAGTTCACGAAAAACTTTTTTTAGTTTAGTTTAGTTTAGAAATAGTGTTTCAGCACACCGAGTCTGCGCCGACCAGCGATCCCCGCACACCAACGCTATGCTACACACACTAGCAGCAATTTACAATTTTACCAAGCAAATTAGCCTACAAATCTGTACGTCTTTGGAGAGTGGAAGGAAACCGTTCTCAGATAAAACACACGCCGGTCACGTGGAGAACGCACAAACGGCATACAGACCGCACCAGTAGTCAGGATTGAACCCGGGTCTCTGGCTCTGTAAAGGGCCTGTCCCACTTTCACGACCTAATTCACAACCTTTTTTACTCGTGGACATTTTTCATCATGCTAGAAAAAACTTGATCTACTTGATGCCACGAGTAACTACGCCTAACATCACGGCCTGTTACGACCAACCTACGACCTCGTGACGACCATGCTGCGAGTATGAGTCAAGGGCAAACTCGGCAGAGGTTGTGAAAGTGGGACAGGCCCTTTAAGCAGCAACTCTACTGCTGCGCCACTGTACTGTCCAAGGGAAATCCCAAAGCACTTAATAACAACTTGACTGCGTTTGAAATACAGTAACTGTTACAATGATTGATTCATATGCTGTGGTGCCTCTGAGTAGCTTCAGGTTTAAATTCATCAGCCCAAAGCACTGAAATTCCCTTCATAGACGACTTCAGTTCTCTTGTTGATCTCTTCACATAGAAACATAGAACATGATCAGTGATCAAGCACGTCCCATTCCCTGGTTTTTGACGTGTAAAGATTCTCTCTGATAATGCTCCTGTGAAATGCGCCGAGATAGTTGATGTCTTTTAAAGCCATTGCGTATGTTGGAAATGAGAGAGGTGTTGTTTCAAGAAGGTAGAGATGATCAAAAGCTGAATATGTGACGGATCACCTGATATGTCCTGGAGCCTAGCTCAGAGCTGTGACACAACCAAAGAGCGGTGCTGAACCACCATCTACCTCATTGGTGACCCTCAGACTATCCTGGATTGGACTTTGCTGGATTAACCTTGCACTAAAACATTATTCCCTATTCGTTTTAAGCAGAGGTACAGTGCAAAGCGTTGTTGTTGTTGTGTGCTGCCCAGTCAGTGGAAAGACTACACATCAAGCCGTCTACACTGTGCAGATAGAGGGTAACCGATGTAACGTTCAGTCCAGTAAAGTTTGATTAACGATTGTTTGAAGGTCTCCAATGAGGTAAATGTGAGGTCAGGACCACTCTCTAGTTGGAGATTAGATGGTTCAGTTGCCTGATTACAGCTGGGAAGAAACCATCCCTGACTCTTTCAAACTTCTTTTTCAAACTTCAATTCATCTTGCCCAGTGGGAGAGGAGAAGAGGGAGTGGTAAGACTGGTCCTTGAAAAAAAAAAAAATTGATGTATCCCAATATCAGTGTTCCTTCATCAATTCTGGCTCCAAATCTTGATACTCCCGCCACAATAACACTGTGGGACTACCGACATCAAGTGAGTCATCGCTCATGGAATGTTTGTAAAAGAAAAGAATGGTACATGTTGACATAATATAAATCTTATAAACAAATTTAATCATGTGCTAATGACAGTAAATGACAACAAACAGAGATATATATTTGCAAAATCTTATGAACACCATGTATTTTTAGGAAGAAAATGATCTGCTGTGGTTCGAGGAGGTGACCTCTGCCATGTTCTCAAGGGTGATTAGTGATGAACAGTAAATTCCACTGTATTGCCCATGATGTCCACATCCCAGAAAATGAATAATAATGATGTTTAAAAAAATACAATGGTAAATCTCCTATAATCCATGAAGCAATTGTCCAGCAATTCAGATGTCACATGGTACTGTTTTCTCACCCTCCCTTTAATCACTCATAAGGTCATAAGGAATAGGAGTATAATTAGGCCATTCGGCCCATCAAGTCTACTCCACCATTCAATCATGGCAGATCTATCTTTCCCTCCTAACTGCATTCTCCTGCCTCCCCCCCACAACCTCTGACACCTGTATAAATCATGAATCTATCGATCTTTGCCTTAACAATATCCACTGATGGCCTCCACAGCCTTCTGTGGCAAAGAATTCCACAGATTCACCACCCTCTGACTAAAGAAATGTCTCCTCATCTCCTTCCTAATAGAACGTCATTTAATTCTGAGCCCATAACCTCTAGTTCTAGATTCTCCCACCAATGGAAACACCATGTCCACATCTTAAGTCCTGTTTTCAGTACACCTTTTTATCTTACCTGGGCCCCATCCCAAGCTTCCTTTAAATTCACCAGCACCCCCATTTTCCACATCCTTTTTCAATTCACTCGGCTCCCATTTCTCAGCCCTCTCTTTAAACCCACTGGGGCCCATTTCCCACGCTCCCTTTAAACTCATTGGGAACCCATTTCCCACTTCCATTTTAAAGCTATTCCGCTCCCATTTCCTGTGATCCGTTTAAACTCACCAGGGACTCATTTCCCTTTCTCCCTTTAGACTCATTAGGGCCCCATTCCCTGTGCTCCCTTTCAACACACTGGGGCCCCATTTCCTGCATTTCCCTTAAACTCATCATCAGCCCATTTCCTGCACTCTCTTTCGATTCATTGCAACCACAATTCCCGTGCCCTCTGTAAACTCACCTTGCCCCCAATTCCTGCACTCCCTTTGAACTCGCTGGGGGCCCATTTCTGTACTGCCCTAAAACTTACCAGTTTTTATTCGCTACCCTTTCAAATCATTGGGACTTCAATTTAAACTCACTGGGGCTTCATTCCTAGTTTAGTTTAGTTTAATTTAGTGATACAGTGTGGAAACAGGCCTTTCGGCCCACTGAGTCAGCATCAACCAATGATCGCCCGTACACCTATTCTACGTTATCCCAGTTTCATTTTTACCCAATACGATTCATTTATCGAATTGACCGAAGCCAATTAACCTACAAGCCAGTACGTTTTTGGAATGTGGTAGGAAATGAGAGCACCTGGAGGAAACCCAGGTGGCCACAGGGAGAACGTTCAGACTCTGTACAGACAGCACCCGTAGTCAGGATCGAAATCGGGCCTCTGGCACTGTAAGGCAGCAACTCTACCGCTGCACCACCATGCCGCCCTTCAACTCACCAGGACCCCATTTCACAGATTCTCTTTAAACTCATTGAGACCTCAATTCCCATGCCCCTTTAAACTCACGAGGTTCTCATTTCCTACATTTCTTTTAAACACACTGGGGGGGCCCTCTTTGAATGCTTTATATTAAATGTATTGGTTCCCACGATCCCTTTAAACACAATAGGGCCCTGTTTCCCGGCTCCCTTTAAGCTCATCTGTACTGGCTTCCTGAACCACTGAAACTTCCTGAACTTCCTGCACCACCTTTGAACTTGCTGTTTTTAATTTACTATTCTCTCTTTAAACCCAACTGGTTCACTAGAAAAATGTTATACCACTGTGTTATAAGTAACAAAAAAGTGTGTTTGAATATTAATAGTAATTTCTAATATTCCCCCGCAAGATATGATATTCCCTCATGCCGTATTGGGAGAGTGCTGTATTATTGCAGTTTCCAATATAGATAAATTAATCGGGTAATGTTAATAGGTGAATGAACTGGGACATAGAGAATAAAAACATGTAGATAGACACAAAATGCTGGAGTAACTCAGCAGGACAGGCAGCATCTCTGGAGAGAAGGAATGGGTGACATTTCGGGTCGAGACCCTTCTTCAGACTGAGTCAGGGACGATGGAGACATAAAGATATGGAAGGGTAACAGAGATCAAAGGGGACAATGAATAAGGAAATATGGAATAGTACATTGTTAGCTGAAGGGAACATAGAAACATAGAAACATAGAAAATAGGTGCAGGAGGAGGACATTCGGCCCTTCGAGCCAGCACCGCCATTCATTGGAATCATGGCTGATCATCCCCTATCAATAATCCGTGCCTGCCTTCTCCCCATACCCCTTGACTCCACTAGCCCCTAGAGCCCTATCCAACTCTCTCTTAAATCCATCCAGTGACTTGGCCTCCATTGTCCTCTGTGGCAGGAAATTCCATAAATTCACAACTCTCTGGGTGAAAACATTTTTTCTCACCTCAGTCTTAAATGACCTCCCCTTATTCTAAGACTGTGGCCCCTGGTTCTAGACTCGCCCAACATTGGGAACATTTTTCCTGCATCTAGTTTGTCCAGTCCTTTTATAATTTTATATGTTTCTATAAGATAACCCCTCATCCTTCTAAACTCCAGTCAATACAAGCCTAGTCTTTTCAATCTGTCCTCATATGACAGTCCTGCCATCCCAGGGATCAATCTCGTGAACCTACGCTGCACTGCCTCAATCACAAGGATGTCCTTCCTCAAATTAGGAGACCAAAACTGTACACAATACTCCAGATGTGGTCTCACCAGAGCCCTATACAACTGCAGAAGAACCTCTTTACTCCTGTACTGAAATCCACTTGTTATGAAGGCCAATATTCCGTTAGCTTTCTTCACTGCCGGCTGTACCTACATGCCAACTTTCAGTGACAGGTGTACAAGGACACCCAGGTCTTGCTGTACCTCCTCCTTACCTAACCTAACCCCATTGAGATAATAATCTGCCCCCTTTTTTTTCCCGCCAAAGTTGATCACATTTATCTATATTATACTGCATCAGCCACGCATGTGCCCACTCACTCAACCTGTCCAGGTCACCCTGCAACCTCCTAACATCCTCTTCACAGTTCACCCGCCACCCAGCTTTGTGTCATCCGCAAACTTGCTAGTGTTGCTCCTAATTCCCTGTTCCAAATCATTAATATATATGGTAAACAGTTGCGGCCCCAACACCGAGCCTTGCGGCACTCCACTCGCCACTCTGAAAAGGACCCTTCACTCCTACTCTTTGCTTCTGTCTGCCAACCAATTTTCTATCCATGGCAACACCCTACCCCCAATACCAAGTGCTCTAATTTTAGTCACCAGATACCAAATAGTCCCTGGTCTAGGATAGTGTTAATGTGCTGGGATTGCTGGTCAGTGCGGTCTCGGTGGGCCGAAGGGCCAGTTACCACACTGTGCCTCTAAACTAAACAAAGACTATATAAATAATTTACTTTTACAAGCCTTTTTGATTGTCAGATTCCTTAATGTTTGGTTGAATGGATCAACTGAGATGAAGGCCTTGTTTAGATCACTGACCTGTCGGTTTAGCTTTTCTCTGTGAGGTTGAAAGCAGTACAATACCCTTGCCATAAATTTGTCTAGCGCCGATAATTACCTTTCACCATTTCTTCAGATTTTAATTCTGGTTGATAATTTAAATTTAAAAATAATTTCCATTTGTCACATTTGTCTCTTCCTGTCTTAATCCCATCTTTTCATTTATTTCGCTTTTTGTGTCAAATTTTCCATTGAATTAATTCAGACTCTGCGTTGGTTGCGGAGTTGTAGAATTGTTTGCCGATTCACGTGGGTCAAGATTGTTAAGGTCTTGGACACACTAGAGGCAGGAAACATGTTCCCGATGTTGGGGGAGTCCAGAACCCAGTTTAAGAATAAGGAGTAAGCCATTTAGAACGGAGACGAGGAAACACTTTTTCTCACAGAGAGTTGCGAGTCTGTGGAATTCTCTGCCACAGAGGGTGGTGGAGGCTGGTTCTCTGGGTGCTTTCAAGAGAGAGCTAGATAGGGCTCTTAAAAATAGCGGAGTCAGGGGATATGGGGAGAAGGCAGGAACGGGGTACTGATTGGGGATGATCAGCCATGATCACATTGAATGGCGGTGCTGGCTCGAAGGGCCAAATGGCCTACTCCTGCACCTATTGTCTATTGTTTATTGTCTATTGGGTCAGAGGTTCTCGGTAGAAAGACCTTCAGTGTTTTGGTTCAGTACATAGGACAGCACAGGAACTACCCCTTGGGCTCACAGAGTCTGTGTCCAACATAATGCCAAGGCAAACTAATCTCACCTGCCTGCACATATCTATCCATTCTATCTAAAAGCTTCTTAAGCGCCACTATCGTATCTGCCTCCACCCCCATCCCTGGCAGCAAGTTCCAGGCACTCACCACTCTCTTTGTAAAAAGAGACGTGCCCCGCAGGTCTCCTTAAACTCTGTGCCTCTCACCTTAAAGCTGTTGCCTCGAGGTCTTGACATTTCACTGTTGGCATTCACTGTTGGTTCCAATGCACAGCTCCTTAGAATGTCTGTGGTATATCTGTACGTTGAATGAAAATAAACCTACATAGGCTTCACCAACCGCCTCAAAAACCATCGAACCCCAGGATTACCCGCTACTCTGAGGGACTGGCCAAGAAGAAGTCAATAAAAATGATGTCTATAAATTTGTTAGAGCTGTAGAGTGATTCAGCATGGAAACAGGTCCATCGGCCCAACTTGCCGACCAATATTCCCCATCTCTCCTTATCTCACCTGCGTGCGTTTGACCCATATCCCTCTAAACTTTTCCATTTCCATAAACTCGTCCAAATGTTTTTTTAAATGTTATACTTCCTCCTTCAACTATCTCCTCTGACAGCTCGTTCCATATACCCAACACCCTGTGGGTGGAAAACATTACTATTAGATCTTTTCTCTCCTACCTTAAAAATGTGTTTGTATTTTCTTGCAGAGTTTACCGCATTATGTCTTGTGCTGCTATTCATATGTTTCTATTCAATGATCTTCCTGTTTCATTTTAAAACTCTTGAAGTTTGACTTTTTTGCAAAATGAATTAAGTCGTAAGGATCATTGATTCAAGCATGTGAGGCAACTGTCCTAAATCACCTCAGATGCTGCCTTACTTGCTGAAAATTTCCAAAATTTCTTGTTCGAACATAGAAAATACAGTGCCTAAACTCGCTCTTCAGCCCATCATGACTGAGTTGACAATGTTGCCAATTGGAGTGAATGATTAGGTTGCTTCGGGATAGATAAAAAGTGCTGGAGTAACTCAGCAGGTCGGGCAGCATCTGTGGAGAAAAGGAATAGGTGACGTTTCGGGTCAGAACCCTTCTTCAGGCTCAAAGTCAGGTTTGTAATAGAGGTCAGTCGATAGTCTATCTCCTGTGATGGAGTTGGTGAGATCAAGAAAGGGAAGGGGGGTGTCCAAGATAGTCCAGGTGAATTTGAGGACAGGGTGGAAGTTTGTGGTGAAGTTCATAAAGTCCATGAGTTCAGCGTGAGTGCAGGAGGTACCCCCGATGCAGTCGTTAATGTGGTGGAGATAGAGTTGGAGGATAGGGCCAGTGTACGCCTGGAACAGGGACTGTTTGACATACCCAATATAAAGGCAGGCATATCTGGGGACCATGCGAGTGCCCATTGACCTGGAGGAAGCGGGAGGAGTTGAAGAAGAAGCTGTTAAGGGTGAGGACCAGTTCTGCTAGGCGGTGGAGAATGTTTGATGAGGGAAATTGGCTGGGTCTGCGATCAAGGAAGAAATTGGGGGGCCTTAAAGCCTTCCTGGTGGGTTGGGGGTGCAGAACGACTGAACACCCATAGTAAAGATGAAGGAATGGGGGCCTATTCCTTTTCTCCGGAGATGCTGCCTGAACCGCTGAGTTACTCCAGCATTTTGTGTCTAACTTCAGTATAAAGCAGCATCTGCAGTTCTGTCCGACACAGTTTACTTTTGGAGTTCAGTTCTCTTGTTTGTTGGATTCTGCCTTCAATTGACATTGTTTGCTATTTAAGCACAGATATATCATCCTTAAATAATAGAAGAGGAAAGTGTAGTAGAAACTAGATGCAAATGTTAGTTTATAAGAAAAAAGACAGTGCTGGAGTAACTCAGCAGGTAAGGCAATATGTGTGGGAAGGAACTGCTAATGCTGGTTTAAACCGAAAATAAACATGCTGGTGTGGGTCAGGCAGCTTCTCTGGAGAAAAGGACTGCGCTGTGGCGTCAGCCTAAACACGGGCCACTTATGCTCGAACCCTCGTCAGGAGATACGAGGGCGGGCACGTGACGTCATGGGCTAGAGGGGGTGCCCTGGTACTTCAGGTCTCTCACCTCGAGACTGAGAGCAGTCAACAGGTAGCTGAGCCCGAGAGCCCAACCTCGCTCAGCTACAGCAACATTGGAATATGCCGCTACAAGGTGACCCCCGACTGTCTGAATTGAAATTTGGACTCACCTGAAGCACGCAGCCTCGGGGGACCTGATGTCTGCAGCCGGCTGCCCAGTCCTGCAGAACTACGCTGCCGCCAACCAGGCCCTGCAGTGAGGTATGCAGCCTCTTCCCCACCAGCTGCTGCTCACCGGAGCTGCCGCCGCTCTCCCGCTCCCATCAACGGGGCAGGCCCCGCTTCCAAGCCCCACACTGCTCCAGGCCTTGTGTGACGGCCGCCGAGCTCCCATGCATGACCTGCACCCCTTGGTACCTCGGGATCTCACACGCAGAGCGTCACTGCACCCGTGGAGAGCTCCGTCCCGACCCACGCCAGGGGTGTCCCAGACCCCTTCCGTCCGGCGGCTTCTGCATCGGTCTCCTCGCACCCCTCGGTACCTCGGGATCGCCCACGCAGAGCGTCACTGCGCCCATGGAGCCCTCCGTCCCGACCCGCGCCCGGGGTGTCCCAGACCCACGTGCAGGAGCCGCCCTCGACCATGCTATTCCTTCCTCCGGTTCTGGGGGGAGTCCTGTGGCGTCAGCCTAGACATGGGCCACTTATGCTCGAACCCTCGTCAGGAGATACGAGGGCGGGCACGTGACGTCATGGGCTAGAGGGAGTGTCCTGGTACTTCAGGTCTCTCACCTCGAGACTTAGAGCAGTCAACAGGTAGCTGAGCCCGAGAGTCCAACCTCGCTCAGCTACAGCAACATTGGAATATGGTTAGCGCACCAACTTAACGTGTCACCACTGAATAAACAACACTTTGAATCGGCCTGACGTCTCACCTTTATTCACCACGTATGGTGGCCCTTCTTCAGACTGAGAGTCAGGGGGGGGAAACGAGAGATATAGATGGTGATGTAGCGAAATATAGAATAAATGAATGAAAGATATGCAACAAAGTAGTGATGATACAGGAAACATGCCATTGTTAGCTGTTTGCCCGGTGAGATCGAGTGCAGACAATGAGACTCAACATGACGACTTTGAAGCTGCTACGACTTAGGTGGGGGAGGGATGGAGAGAGAGGGAGTGCATGGGTTACTTGAAGTTAATCTCTGGTGAACATGGATGGGTGACATTCTGGGTGGGGAATCTACTTCCGACTGATTGTAGTGGTTAGTTTTCTGGTGTGATGCACATATCCGTTGAAATGCTGCAATCTTTTATTTGTTTTTCTCTGTGTTCTCCCCACAGCATAATTTTTCCAATTGCAATTTCCACATCTGATGTTTTCTAAAAAGTGGATAGTCGTTTTCATTATCACATGCTTCTTCCTGTTCATTTGTTTATAAGGTCATCGGGGAGTATGAGTGTTATTGTTGAACTTGTGCTGATAATATCCTTATTTTTCACTTCTGGCAAAGTGCTTCCTTAATTGTTGTGTTCTGTTGAGTGCGGCCTAGTGGTTTTGGTTCTAATTGCCTTGTGAGGCAATTAATTCTCATGGAAGTTAGGTGAGTCTATTTTGATGATGATTTACTGTTACAGCTGTTTCCTCTTCATTTAATTTAACACCGCAGCCCAACAGGGGGTTTCAATCCCCACCCAGTCTGCTCGGAGAATTGACTGTGTTTTTTCCCCCGTTAGGAGTGTAGTTTCCATCCCTAATCCCGTCTTCCTCACAAAACACCAATAATCAGGCCAATTTTCCATCATGATTCTCCTGCCCAAATGAGGTGAAAGTTGCTCACTGGTCAAATGGGAAAATGATGACTATTTAAAAAATGGCCCAGCATTTTATATTCAGAGCGGCACAGTGGCATAGAAACATAGAAAATAGGTGCAGGAGCAGGCCATTTACCTCTTCGAGCCAGCACCGCCATTCAATATGATCATGGCTGATCATCCAAAATCAGTACCCGGTTCCTGCTTTTTACCCCATGAAATCCCTTGATACCGTTAGCCCGAAGAGCAAACTCTTAAAAACATCCTTGCCGGAAAGGAGTGATCCGATCGCTGGCCTGGTGTCTTTGGCATCATGGGTCTGTGGAGCCTCTAGCCGCGGGCGTGGCGTGGACTTACCATCCTGAGCCCGGGATCCCTTGCCGGGGATCGTCGGGGAAGAGCTCGGAACGCCGGCCTGCGGCCTGTATCATCCTGAAGCCGCGGTCTCTGGTAGGAAAGTGGCCGATTCGGGCACTCCAAGCAGCGGATTGTGTTTGACCATCCCGACATCGGAGTTTCGACCATCCCGACGAGAGGGCCTGTACACCTGGCCGTCCCGACTATGGAGGGCTCAAGGCCCCCGACCTCGGGTGAAAAAAGGAGGAGGACTGACTGAACTTTATTGCCTTCCACCACAGTGAAGAAGGCTGTGGTGGATATTTATGTTAAATTCTATTGTGCATTGTGTGTTATTTTTTCAATTGCATCGCTGCATGGCAAATTCATTTCACTGTACCTTAGTTGGTGCATGTGACAAATAAATTTGAACCTTGAACCTTGTGAATTGGCCTCCACTGCCTTCTGTGGCAGAGAATTCCACAGATTCACAACGTTCTGGGTGAAAAAGTTTTTCCTCATCTCAGTCCTAAATGGCCTACCCTTTAGTCTGAAACTGTGATCCCTGGTTCTGGACTTCCCCCCACATAGGGAACATTTTTCCCGCACCTAGCCTGTTCAATCCCTCAAGAATTGTATATGTAAAAACGCTGGTAGAGCTGCTGCCTGCCAGTCTCAGAAACCCTGGTTCGATCCTGACCTTGGGTGCTGCCTGTGTGGAGTTTACACGTTCTTCCTGCGACTACGTGGGTTTCCTCTGGGTGGTCTGGTTTCCTCCCACACACCAAGAACCTGTGAGCTTGTAGGTTAACTGGCCTCTGTAAATTGCCCCTCGTGTGGGAGTGGATGCGAAGGTGGGATAACACAGAACTAGCGTGGACGAGTGATCGATGGTCAGCATTGTTTCAGTTGGCCAAAGGGCCTGTTCCCAAACTGTCAATCAGTTCAATCATTTAAGTGTGAAGGGTTCAAAAATATATTGTAATTACAATCTTCTCCTCTTTAGGTAGATTTTGTTGAGTTGATGGTGACATTAAAATATTTTATAATTAATGCCTAAAAATGTTTAGTTTAATTGTAATTATAGTAATGATAATTTATGAGCAATTTTCATTCTAACTGAGGGAGGTTAATTTGTAACAAATAAGATAACTGGACCTATTTGTCAGTAAACAAGAAACTGGATTAGTTGTGTTTTTTTTTAATGTGTTTACCAGTGCAAACAGTTTTATTCATGTAATGCTTCACATCTTTCCAGTGGTAAAGTTATTTCAGTAATATTTTAACAATCTTACAACATTAGCAGCTTGGAAAAAGCAGTGAAGGTTCAGTTTAGTTTAAAGGGACAGCACGGAAATAGTGTAGGAAGGAATTGCAGATGTTGGTTTAAACCAAAGATAGGCACAAAATGCTGGAGTAACTCAGCGGGACAGGCAGCATCTCTGGAGAGAAGGTGTGGGTGACGTTTCAGGTCGAGACCCTTCTTCGGACTGATTGTAGTAGTGGAGAGAAAGCTGGAAGAGAGGCTGGGCGGGGCGGGACATGCTTCCTAGATGCTGGATTTCCAGAGAAGCTGTCTGGCCCATTGAGTTACTCCCGCACTTTGTGTTTTTTTTTGTAAATCACCACCTTGTGTCTGCACGTGAAAGCATTAGGATGAGGTCTAGAGAAGGTGTATGAGAATTGATCGTAAGATTGGGGAACTACCGCTATATGGGTAAATTAGAGAGGCAGGAATTGTTTTCCTTTGTAAAGAGACCGCCGAGGGGAGATTTGACAGAAGCATACAAAAAGGTGTTGGGTCTGGCCAGAATGGATAATGAAGGACTATTCACTTTTGGCAGAACATCAGAAAAAAGGTCACAGGTGTAAAGTGAAGGTGTAAATTATAATGTTTTATTTTTTAATTGTCTGCTGTATTTCGTGTTTTTTTTAACCTTTTGCGAGCAAAGCACCAATGCAGATTCCTTATATGTAAACATACTTGGCCAATGATTTTTTAAATTCATTCATTCATTGATCCATCCATTATTCATTATTAATTAATTAATTCATTCATTCATTTAATGTCGCCAGTGTGTAGGATAGTGGTAGTATACTAGGATTGCTGGTTGGTGTGGAATCGATGGGCCGAAGGGCAGTTTCTTTCACTATCTCTAGTGTAAACTAAATTAGGTTGTTCTGTTCGATGAAGGGCTGAAGAACTGCTGTGAAGATTCAATGATTCCAGTAATGTAAGCACCTTACAGGCATTGTATTGATCAGGATAGATTTCCTGATTGCAGAAAATGCTACAGTTGAAATGTTCTTTCCTTATGCAGAAGGTGTCTGTGAAATATGGCTGACCAGCGAAGACACAGGTGCTTACGGAAGAGATATCGGGACAGATCTTCCCACGTTGCTTTGGAAACTGGTGGAAGTGATTCCTGAGGGAGCAATGCTGCGGCTTGGAATGACGAACCCTCCGTACATTTTAGAACATCTTGAGGTAAGGAACAATGAACGTCAACGCTCCTAAAATACACTCTGACTTGCTGTGCAACAAATCCTATCCATTGTTTTTATTATATTGATGATATTGATTTGATTATTTAATAGGAATCTAAGTAGTAACTTTTTCACACAAGGGGTGGTGGGTGTATGGAACAAGCTGCCAGAGGAGTTGGTTGAAGCAGGGACTATCCTAACGTTTAAGAAACAGTTAGACAGGTACATGGATGGGACTGGTTTGGAGGGATATGGGCAGATGGGACTAGTATAGCTGGAACATGTGGGCCGGTGTGGGCAAGTTGGGCCGAAGGGCCTCTTTCCACGCTGTACCACAATGTGACTCCATGAAGGATATGGGGCAAATATAGGCAAATAGTTTTAGCTTAGATGAATCACCTTGGGCGGCATAGACTAATTGGGCAGAAGGGCCTGTTTCCATGACTATGAATAAATAGATCCTTGTGGAATCTGGAGTTTCGGTTGAGTGATATAGAACTTCAATGGCAGAGAGTATTGTTAACTACATTAATAATGCCAAAGACAAACTGCAGAAAGTGGCAAAAGTTAAGCGCTGTAAGACAGCAACTCTACCGCTGTGCCACCATTTAATATTAAAGGGGCTGTCCCACTGCGGCGACCTAATCCGCGAGTTAAGAAGAGTGTCTTCGACCTTCAAGCTCCAGGGAACTCGCCTGGAAAACCTCGAGCTGGATCGACCATCCGCGTTGAAACCGCGAGCTGGATCGACCGACCGCACACACGCACACACACACACACACACACACACACGCACGCACACACACACACACGCACACACACATACAGGCACACACACACACACACACACACACATACACAGGCACACACAAACACATCACAAAGGCGGGGGTCAGGGAAAGCGGGGGAGCACTGTCTGAAATTCACACCCGCGATGAAGAGGAAGGTAAAAGACGGCTGCCACAGTGTATGGTAAGTCCTTTAGAGAGCGCGGGGGGGGGGGGGGAGAGAAGGGGGGGAGAAGGAGTGGAGACACTTTTAAGAAGTATAATAAAGTTTAGCGGGCATTTTACCTACTGGTCGGTTTTCCTTGGTCCTGAAAACTCCAATGAGCCAATCAAAATGCCCAGTCAGCGAAGGAGATTGCCTACGGCTGCCCACGACTGCCTGTAACTAAATAGCGACCACTCTCCACCGCACTATGAGTTTAAAAGAACCATGCCGACCAAATTTTACGCGCGGAAAATCCTTCAACATGCTGAAAAAATTTCCGCGACCTAGCTGAGGCCACGAGTATGCGGGAACTTCCCTCGAGCATGAAGGAGAGCTCCAGTGACCTCGTAGGACCTCCTGGAACCACGTGTCGACCATGCTGCGAGTTTGAGTCGAGGGCAAACACTTCTAAACTCGCAGATTAGGTGGCCGCAGTGGCACAGCCCATTAACATCAGTATCTACAGATAAAATGTACATCATAATCGGAATGAAAAGTTAATATACCAATTGCAATTCTCAATACTTTTCACTCTGAGTGTTCTGAAAGATGGCAGCACAGAATTCATTCTTTTCTCCAAACCTATTCCATCTAATTTTACCCAGCTAATTCCCAAACTATATATATATTTTTTCAAAGCAAATATTTAATTCCCTTTTAAAAAATTCATAAGCGGCGATTTGTGATGAGCAAATCTACATTCAACATACCCTCTGTTTGAGATAATGGTCTATCAATTTTCCGTTTTAATTTGATAATCGTTTGTGTATGTATGAGAGTAATGGAAGGGGCATAAAGATGGCATTGTATTCGGAAGCTTTGTCAATTAATGAACGCAAGCAAGCTGTGATTTTAATGCTATAAATTCCATCCTTTCAATGCACACTTGCTAATTGCTGTTGAAAAATGAGCACCTATAACTTGGATCACACAGCACTTCTGTCAGCGTTTTGCAGATGGAAGTTGATTTAACCCAGTTGTGTTTGTGACCATTTTCAGGTCAAATCAGGCCAAAGGTAAACTTTAACCAGGCTTGTGACCATGATGAAGATTCACAGAGAAATCTGGACCACATTGTCCAAGGCGCGCCCAACACACGATGCTCCCTGGAGAGTGTGATATAACGTGCAATCCCAGAGAATAATATAATCGCTGAGTTTTCTGTGGTTCTGTAAGAAGTGCTCAGCGCTCTTTATTATAGTAACAGGACGGCACAGAAATATTTTGTCATCCATCAAACCACCAAAACCGGGTCATTGGCTAATTTGATTCACTCCACATATCTATCTCTCCTTCGCTGCTCTGTCCCACACAGGGGCCACGGTCGAGCAGCGGTAGAGTTGCTGCCTTAAGGGCCTGTCCCACCCGCAAGTGACTGCATGTGGCGAGCGTGACCTAACGTGGTCGCTTGAGCCGTACGGCCTCGCAGGGCCGGTCCCACTTCTATCGGTGGAGGTGTATAGAGTTGTGCGGGGCTGGTCCCGACATAGAAACATAGAAACATAGAAAATAGGTGCAGGAGTAGGCCATTCGGCCCTTCGAGCCTGCACCGCCATTCAATGTGATCATGGCTGATCATCCAACTCAGTATCCCGTACCTGCCTTCTCTCCATACCCCCTGATCCCTTTAGCCACAAGTGCCACATCTAACGCCCTCTTAAATATAGCCAATGAACTGGCCTCAACTACCTTCTGTGGCAGAGAATTCCAGAGACTCACCACTCTCTGTGTAAAGAATGTTTTCCTCATTTCGGTCCTAAAGGAATTCCCCCTTATCCTTAGACTGTGACCCCTTGTTCTGGACATCCCGCGGGGCTCCGAAAAACTGACACTGTCCAAAAATTCTGCGCGCCCACGGCCTGTCGGCCCACAGCCGCATTGAGGACGCAGCGTTTCGACGTCGTACGCAGCGTCTTGACGGCGTACGCCTAGCACGTGGCGTTGTGCGATGACGTCACCGCCTGACGTGCCCTTGCATGATGATGTCACCGCCCAACGGCGTGCGACGTCCAAATTCAGTCGGCCCGCCTCCTGCCCAGCTGATTGGTGAGTTTGATGTCGGGACCAGCCCCGCACAACTCCATACGCCTCCGCGGTTCGAATTGGGACCGGCCCCCCGCGAGGCTGTACGCCTCAAGCGACCACGTTTGGTCACGCTAGACGCATGCAATCCCATGCTGCTGGGACAGGCCCTTAACGGCGCCAGAGACCCGGGTTCGATCCTAACTATGGGTGCTGTCTGTACGGAGTTTGTACGTTCTCCCTGTGAACTGAGTGGGTTTTCCCCGGATCTTCCTCCCACACTCCAAAGACGCTCAGGTTTGTACACTAATTGACTTGGTAAAATTGTAAATTGTCCCTGGTGTGTGTAGGATAGATAGTGTTGGTGTGCAGGGATCATCCGCTGGTTGGCGTAGACCCGGTGGGCCGAAAGGCCTGTTCCGCGCTGTATCTCTAAACTAAACGACACTAAACTAAATGCATCTATTATTGGTAATTTGCCCAACTCTTGGAGGAGAAACATGGAGATTATGCTTCAGTTTGAACCAGAAACTCAATGTTCAGGATATGTTAGCGCTCAGGTACTTCCACTGGTCACTCCTCCTCCTGCTACACGAACAAAAGTGTGGTCTCATCACATCTGTGTTTATAATAGTGACCATTATATAACTCAATTGGATAGCAACTGTTGACGGACAGATTAAGTTGTGCTTGCAGTGTTTTAATGAGGGGTTGTCATTTTGTCTTGTTAGGGAAGTACAAATTAAGTGCCTTTTATAGTTTCTGCTCCGTTGAATAGCAATTAAAAATGTCCAGTCAGATGACAGTATTTTTCCTGGCTTTGACGATATGTTCATAGTTGGACCTTGAGTGGAAGGGCCCAATTATACAGTCTTTTCTTATTTAATATCTGGAAAGAATAATAACAAATGAGATGAACGGAAATCGTGTGCTAACAGCTCACAAGGTCAATTGAGGTTGCAAAGTAAACTCTTTTCGAAAAAGTGATAATAATTGCTTTATGTCAGCCCACTTGGTTTTGTGAATATACAACTAATTGCGTTGCAGACTTCAATAAAGCTTTGGTAAATTCTGTTAGCCTAGCAGATATAATCAGCATCAGACTAAGCATTCTAACCTCATGGGATTATATTTTATTTAAAAAACCTGCGGTGGATAAACCTTGGCCATTGTCTCATGCAATGTACACTCCTTGCCCTTTATCAGATCAGTGATACCCCTGATCTTTAGTTGAAAGAGCCTGTAGTGTTTCCAAGATATGTAATACCAGGTTCGGTTGGAGATACAGTGTGGAAACAAGCACTTCGGCCCACTGAGTCCACACCGATCATCGAGCATCATTAAATGTTCTCCTACTGTCGCATCCTACACACCGGGGGCAATGAATCTACAAATCTTGCACGTCTTTGGAATGAAGGAGGAAACCGGAGCACCCAGTGAATAAACATGCAGCCAAAGGGAGAACATACAAACTCCACACAGACAGCAACAGAGCCAGGATCGAACCCGTGCCTCTGGTGCTGTGAAGCAGCAGCTCTACCGCTGCACCACTGTGCCGCCCTAACTGATGTACTCATTTTATAGTGCACGAATGGGAGAATTTCCCTTTCTGGCACCGTTATGCAAAAAGTATTCTGTATTACTGCAACTTCTATTCCACCTCAGTGCAATTCACATACTATTGAGATGCTGAGTTTAACAAAAGAGTGTCAGTTTAACTCAGTGGTAAGTCACCTTTCCATGTTCTCCGGAGATGCTGCCTAAAGGGCCTGTCCCACTGTACGAGCTAATTCAAGTGCTCTCCCGAGTTTAAAGAAAATCAAACTCGTGGTAAGCACGAAGAATGTACGTAGCGGGTATGTCGGAGCTCGGGACGTCTCTTAGCGGTTTGTAACGCTAACAGCAGGTACTCGGGAAATGCGATAAGCTCATGAAAAGTTTTCAACATGTTGAAAAATGTCCACGAGAGCCCCGAGTAACTACGAGCGGCTATTACCGTAATTCTCCGAGTTCGAATCAGGGGAAACTCGGGAGAACTCTTGAATTAGCTCGTACAGTGGGACAGGACCTTAACCTGCAGAGTTACTCTGGCACTTTGTGTCCTTTCGCTTAATATCTCTGGATGTTTGAGAATAATTGAGAATAAAGATTGTTACGGGTTTGGACACGCTAGAGGCAAGAAACATGTTCCCGATGTTGGGGGGGTCCAGAACCAGGGGCCACAGTTTAAGAATAAGGAGTAAGCCATTTAGAACGGAGACGAGGAAACATTTTGTCTCACAGAGAGTGGTGAGTCTGTGGAATTCTCTGCCTCAGAGGGCGGTGGACCCAGGTTCTCTGGATGCTTTCAAGAGAGAGCGAGATGGGATTCTTAAAAATAGTGGAGTCAGGGGATATGGGGAGAAGGCAGGAACGGGGTACTGATTGGGGATGATCAGCCATGATCACATTGAATGGCGGTGCTGGCTTGAAGGGCCGAATGGCCTACTCCTGCACCTATTGTCTATTGTCTAAACAGAAAAAAAAATCTGACAGAATGTTGGCATCCAACTGATTAAACCGCTGCTGGGGAACTGTAAGCGCACCATGTTTTTGGAAGGGTAGATTGTTTAAGGTGCGAGTGCAGCATAGGATTAAGACACTGATGCCTCGACTCTTATTAAATTAAGAGGAGAAATTATTCAAACCAGGGCTTGTCATAGAGACATACAACATGGAAACAGGCCCTTCGGCCCAAGTTGCCCACACCGACCAACATGTCCCACAGTTGTACAAGTCATTGAATGAAGTATTGTAGGTAGACAAAATAGCTGGAGAAACTCAGTGGGTGAGGCAGCATCTATGGAGCGAGGGAAATAGGCGACGTTTCGGGTCGAGACCCTTCTTATTGTGTTGTGTTTTGGTCTCCCTGCTATTGGAAGAATGTCAATTGGCTGGAACTAGTGCAGAGAAGATTTACGAGGATGTTGCCAGGACTCAAGGGCCTGAGTAAAGGGAGAGATTGGTCAAGCTAGGACTTTATTCCTTACAGCGCAGAAGGGTAAGGGGTGATCTTATAGAGGTGTGTGAAATCCTGAGTTGAATAGATGGGTGAATGCACATGGGTATCTTTTACCCAGGATGGGGAATGCAGAAGCAGAGGACTGAGGTTTAAGGTGAGAGTGGCAAGATATAATAGGAATCTGACGGGCAACGTTTTTACTCAGAGAGGGTAGTGGACACATGGAGTGAGTTTCCAGATGAGGTAGGCAGATGCAATACCAACATTCAAAGAACTGGTACTTGGATAGGAAAGGTTTAGAGGGATATGAGCCAAACACAGGCAAATGGGATGAGCTCAGATGCGGCATCTTTGTCGGCTTGGGGCCTGTTTCTGTGCTGTACGACTCAATGACTCAATATTTGCCCCCTGGCTATTGTTTTCTTTGTACTGGGTGTTGTACTTGTGTATGGCATGATTATACTCAACTATCTGTTGTGTCGGAAGGAACTGCAGATGCTCGTTTACACCAAAGATAGACATAAAATGCTGGAGTAATTCAGTGGGTCAGGCAGCATCTCTGGATAGAAGAAATGGGTGACGTTTCAAGTCGAGACCCTTCTTTAGACTGGACAGGACGCAAAGTTTTTCAATGTATCTCAGTACACATGACAATAAGAAGCCAATATCAATACCGGAAAGACAATTTCCCACTCTAATATTTTAATTCTAAATAATTTGAGAAATTATCGAAGAATGACAGTGCTTGGAAAGCGTTTATTCTGAACTGAATCAAAACTACTTGGTACCAAGGGAATTCGTGTAGTTTATTTTATTTAGGGACACAGCTTTTATTTAGGGACAAAAGTTCATAGCAAAAGGATTTGAGTATAGGAGCAGGGAGGTTCTACTTCAGTTGTATAGGGTCTTGGTGAGACCACACCTGGAGTATTGCGTACAATTCTGGTCTCCAAATCTGAGGAAGAACATTATTGCCATAGAGGGACTGCAGAGAAGGTTCACCAGATTGATTCCTGGGATGTCAGGACTGTCTTATGAAGAAAGACTGGATAGACTTGGTTTATACTCTCTAGAATTTAGGAGATTGAGATCTTATAGAAACTTAAAAAATTCTTAAGGGGTTGGACAGGCTAGATGCAGGAAGATTGTTCTCGATGTTGGGGAGGTCCAGGACAAGGGGTCACAGCTTAAGGATAAGGGGGAAATCCTTTAGGACCGAGATGAGAAGGACTTTTTTCACACAGAGAGTGGTGGGTCTCTAGAACTCTCTGCCACAGTGAGTAGTTGAGGTCAGTTAATTGGCTATATTTAAGAGGGAGTTAGATGTGGCCCTTGTGGATAAGGGGATCAGAGGGTATGGAGAGAAGGCAGGTACGGGATACTGAGTTGGATGATCAGCCATGATCATATTGAATGGCGGTGCAGGCTCGAAGGGCCGAATAGCCTACTCCTGCACCTAATTTCTATGTTTCTATGTTTCTAAAAGCAGGCTTTTCGGCCTACCAAGTTGTGCTGACCAGCAATCCCCGTACACTAGCACACATGACACACGAGGGATAATTTACAATTTTTACCGAAGCCAATGAACCTACAAATCTTTGGAGTGTGGGAAGAAACTGGAGCACCCAGAGAAAACTCACAAAGTCATGTACAATCTGTGTATAGACAGCACCCGTAATCAGGATCGATCCTGGGTCTCTGGTGCTGGAAAGCAGCAACTCTGCCGCCGTTCCACCACCTGGTGATCAGTTTTACGCGAAAATGATTGATTTACAAATGCTACGTTGCAGAATTAGGGGGTTTCTTTCAGCAGTGATTTTCTATCAGGTTTTCCAAGAGCAGTTCGGAATTATGATTTCCAAACCCAGCCCATTTGTCTTCATATAGCTGGGCCTGGAAAGAAGGGGGAGAAGATTTACAAAGATGTTGCCATGATTCGAGAACGTCAATTACAGCGAGAGCTTGGTCAGACTAGGTCTCCGATCATTGAAGCACAGGAGGCTGAGCGGAGATCTTATAGAGGTGTATCCAATCATGAATGAAATAGATAGATTCAAGATTCAAGAGAGTTTATTGTCATGTGTCCCAGATAGGACAATGAAACCTTGCTTTTCTTCAGCACAACAGAATATAGTAGGCATGAATAATACAGAACAGGTCAGTGTGTCCATATACCATTATATAAATATATACACACACACATATAGGGCAAATGCACAGTCTTTTTCCCAGGTAGGAAAATTAAGAATTGGAGGGCATAGATTTAAGGTGAAAGGGAAAAAGGTTTAATAGGAACCTGAGGGTAATTTTTTCCCACACAGAGGGTGGTGGGTTTCTGGATCGAGTTGCTAGAAGAAGTAGTTAAGGTGGATACAATAACATTGATACATTATTTGGCCAGGTACATGAGTAGGAAAGTTTAGAGGGAAAGTTTAGATGAAAGCTAATGGCATGTTGGCCTTCATTGCGAGAAGATTTGCGTTTAGGAGCAAGGAGGTCCTACTGCAGTCATACAGGGCCCTGGTGAGACTGCACCTGGAGTATTGTGTGCAATTTTGGTCTCCTAATTTGAGGGAGGACATTATTGCTATTGAGGGAGTGCAGCGTAAGTTCACCAAGTTAATTCCTGGGATGGCAGGACTGACATACGATGAAAGAATGGGTCAACTGGACTTTTATACATTGGAATTTAGAAGGATGAGAGGGGATCTCTTAGAAACAAATAAAATTCCTAAAGGATTGGACAAGCTGGATGCAGGAAAAATGTTCCCGGTGTTGTGGGAGTCCAGATCCAAGTGGTCAGAGTTTAAAAATAAAGGGTAGGCCATTTAGGAATGAGATGAGGAAAAACCTTATAGTTTAGGGATACAGCGCGGAAACAGGCCCTTCGGCCCACTGAGTCTGCTCCGACCAACGATTCCCGCACATAACACTATCCCATACACACTAAGGAAGTGTTTAGAAAGGAAGGACATTAGCTTGGAGGATGTGGAATCGATAGGGGTAGAGCTGTGAAACACCAAGGGGCAGAAAACGCTAGCGGGAGTTGTGTACAGGCCACCTAACAGTAGTAGTGGAGTTGGGGATGGCATCAAACAGGAAATTAGAAATGCATGCAACAAAGGTAAAACAGTTTTAATGGGTGACTTCAATCCATATATAGATTGGGTGAATCAAATGGGCAGGGGTGCTGAGGAAGAGGATTTCTTGGAATGTTTGCGGGATAGTTTTTTAAACCAACATGTAGAGGAACCAACGAGAGAGCAGGCTATTCTAGACTGGATATTGAGTAATGAGGAAGGGTTACTTAGCAGTCTTGTTGTGCGTGGGCCCTTGGGCAAGAGTGACCATAATATGGTTGAGTTCTTCATTAGGATGGAGAGTGACATAATTAATTCAGAAACAAGGGTTCTGAACTTAAAGAAAGGTAACTTTGTAGGTATGAGCCGTGAATTGGCCAAGATAGACTGGCAATTGATTCTTAAAGGGTTGACAGTGGATGTACAATGGAAGGTATTTAAAGACGAACTACAACAATTGTTCATCCCAGTTTGACAAAATAATAAATCAGGGAAGGTAGTGGCAGAGAGGGGATCTTGTAGAAACTTACAAAATTCTTAAGGGGTTGGTCAGGCTAGATGCAGGAAGATTGTTCCCGATGTTGGGGAGGTCCAGAACAAGGGGTCACAGTTTAAGGATAAGGATGAATTCCTTTAGGACCGAGATGATGAAAACATTTTTCACACAGAGAGTGGTGAGTCTCTGGAATTCTCTGCCACATAAGGTAGTTGAGGCCAGTTCATTGGCTATATTTAAGAGGGAGTTAGATTTGGCCCTTGTGACTAAATTCACAAGGGCCAAATCAGGGTCAGGGGGTATGGAGAGAAGGCAGGTACAGGATACTGAGTTGAATGATCAGCCATGATCATATTGAATGGCGGTGCTGGCTCGAAGGGCCGAATGGCCTACACCTGCACCTATTTTCTATGTTTCTATGTTTCTAAGATGAAGCCAATAAAGTCTGGTCATGTATAGTCCGAGGGCCTCCAATGAGATAGATAGTAGTTCAGGACTGCTCTCTCACTGTTGTAGGATGATTCAGTTGCCTGATATCAGCTGGGAGGAAACTGTCCCTGAATCTGGAGATGTGCGTTTTCACACATCTATACTTTTTGCCCGATGGTAGAGGGGAGAAAAGGGAGCGGCCAGGGTGCGACTGGACAAGGAGGCTCTAATGAAGAGGCCTCGTCTTAAGAAAATAACTGAACTTTTCAAGTGTTCCCTCAGTTGATGTCTCGCCATTTCATGGTGCCAGCACAATAACCTGGCTCTCAACACCAGCAAAACCAAGGAATTGATTGTGGACTTTGGAAGGGGTAGGATGGGGACCCATAGTCCCGTTTATATCAATGGGTCGATGGTGGAGAGGGTCAAGAGCTTCAAATTCCTGAGGCTCTCCTGGTCTGAGAACACTGATGCAATTATAAAGAAAGCACATCAGCGCCTCTACTTCCTGAGAAGATTACGGAGAGTCGGTATGTCAAGGGGGACTCTCTCGAACTTCTGCAGGTGCACAGTGGAGAGCTTGCTGACCGGTTGCATCGTGGCTTGGTTCGGTAACTTGAGCGCCCAGTAGCGCAGAAGACTGCAAAAAGTAGTAAACACTGCCCAGTCCATCATCGGCTCTGACCTCCCTACCATCGAGGAGATCGATCGCAGTCGCTGCCTCAAAAAGGCTGCCGGCATCCTCAAGGATCCACATCATCCTGGCCACTCACTCATCCCCCCCCCTGCCTTCAGGTAGAAGGTACCTGAAATCTGCAACATCCAAGTTAAGAAATAGCTACTTCCCCACAGCCATCAGGCTATTAAACTCAACTCAAACAAAACTCTGAACATTAAAAGCCCATTGCACTTCATCTGATTATTTATGTGTGTATATACGGTGGATTGCAAAAGTTTTCATACCCCTTGAACTTTTCCACATTTTGTCACGATACAACCACAAACGCACATGTATTTTATTGGGATTTTATGTGATAGACCAACACAAAGTGGTGCATAATTGTGAAGTGGAAGGAAAATGATACATGGTTTCCAAATTTTATTACAAATAAAAAACTCCAAAGTGTGGCGTGCAAAGTATTCAGCCCCCTTGAGTCAATACTTTGTAGAACCACCTTTTGCTGCAATTACAGCTGCAAGTCTTTTGGGGTATGTCTCTACCAGCTTTGTACATCTAGAGACTGACATTTTTGCCCATTCTTCTTTGCAAAATAGCTCAAGCTCAGTTACATTGGATGGAGAGCGTCTGTGAACAGCAATTTTCAAGTCTTGCCAGAGATTCTCAATTGGATTTAGGTCTGGACTTTGACTGGGCCATTCTAACACATGAATATGCTTTGATCTAAACCATTCCATTGTAGCTCTTGCTGTATGTTTAAGGTCGTTGTCCTGCTGGAAGGTGAACCTCCGCCCCAGTCTCAAGCCTTTTGAGACTCTAACAGGTTTTCTTCCAAGATTGCCCTGTATTTGGCTCCATCCAACTTCCCATCAACTCTGACCAGCTTCCCTGTCCCTGCTGATGAAAAGCATCCCCACAGCATGATGCTGCTACCGCCATGTTTCAAAGTGGGGATGGTGTGTTCAGGGTGATGTGCAGTGTTAGTTTTCCGCCACACATAGCGTTTTGCATTTAGGCCAAAAACTTCAATTTTGGTCTCATCAGACCAGAGCAACTTCCTCCACATGTTTGCTGTGTCCCCCACATGGCTTGTGGCAAACTGCAAACGGGACTTCTAATGGCTTTGTTTCAACAATGGCTTTCTTCTTGCCACTCTTCCATAAAGGCCCGATTTGTGGAGTGCACGACTAATAGTTGTCCTGTGGACAGATTCTCCCACCTGAGCTGTGGATCTCTGCAGCTCCTCCAGAGTTACCATGGGCCTCTTGGCTGCTTCTGTGATCAATGCTCTCCTTGCCCGGCCTGTCAGTTTAGGTGGACGGCCATGTCTTGGTAGGTTTGCAGTTGTGCCATACTCTTTCCATTCTTGGATGATGGATTGAACAGTGCTCCGTGAGATGATCAAAGCTTGGGACATTTTTTTATAACCTAACCCTGCTTTAAACTTCTTCTCAACTTTATCCCTGACCTGTCTGGTGTGTTCCTTGGGCTTCATGTTGCTGTTTGTTCACTAATGTTCTCCAACAAACCTCTGAGGCCTTCACAGAACAGCTGTATTTATACTGAGATTAGATTACACACAAGTGGACTCTATTTACTAATTAGGTGACTTCTGAAGGCAATTGGTTGCACTGGATTTTATTTACGGGTATCAGAGTAAAGGGGGTTGAATACTTTTGCACGCCACACTTTTCAGTAACACTTTATTTGTAAAAAAATGTGAAAACCATGTATCATTTTCCTTCCACTTCACAATTATGTGCCACTTTGTGTTGGTCTATCACATAAAATCCCAATAAAATACATTTACGTTTGTGGTTGTAACGTGACAAAATGTGGAAACGTTCAAGGGGAATGAAACCTTTTGCAAGCCACTGTATATATATTCAATAGTAGATGGTCACACTGATCTGTTCTGTATTTATTCATGCCTACTATATTCTGTTGTGCTGAAGCAAAGCAAGAATTTCATTGTCCTATCTGGGACACATGATAATAAACTCTCTTGAATCTTGAATCTTTTTACGTGATTTAAAAAAAAATCAGATAAACGAGGATTTGTTTTGCCCAAATTGCAATTGCTTTGAATATCTTGACATCTTTAAGGACAGCGTCACGCTGTGATGTTTCAGTGTTTGGAACGCCCATGCTCTTTGCTAACAAGCCCGATCTGTGCATGATAATCAGCTTAGTGCATTTCACATAGGAGTGAGGGTGAGGAAGCACAGTTCTTGGACCTAGGGCAACCCGCAATCTGCGCTGCCATCTGAATTCTCAAGATCTGGCCATGTGTCAATGGATTACACTCACTGTGATTTATTAAAATGAGTAGAAAAATATGGTCGAATAATTTTCAATGAGTTTGAAAGGCTTAACGTCGTTTGGTTTAGAGATCATAATAATCATAAGCATACTTTATATCCAAGTAAGTTTTTGTAACATAGGAGGAATTTGATTTGTCACACAGTCGTACCAACAAAACACACAAAATGCATTTTGACATAAACATCCACCACATTGACTCCTCCACATTCCTCACTGTGAGGAAAGGCGATAATGGTTAAATTTCTTCCCTTCTATGTCCTCCCGCCGTCGGGGATCTAGAGCCTTTCATTGTCTGGATGATCTTGGCTCCCGCAGCCGTCGGTCGAGCCCTCCGTGTCAGGGCGATCAAGCTCCCTCATCGGGGGATCTCAGCTCCCCGCGCTGGCAATCGGACCCCGGGTCGGGTCTAGTCGCACCTTCTGCGACTTTGGGGCTTCCTGATATCAGTCTCTACCCGGGACTGCGGGCTCCTCGATGTTGAAATCCGCAGGCCACGGTTGGAGCGTCGATCCCAGGCAAGGGATGGTAAGTCCACAGCCCCGCGGTGGGGCTCAAAGTCAGTCTCGAGCAAGGACGCCAGCTCCATGATGTTAGGCCGCAGAGCAACCGGAGATACAGCATGGAAACAGCCGCATCAGGCCACCGATTCCATGTCGACCATTGAGCAAAAGAAGTATTGAATCATTGACCATCGATCACCCGTTCACACCAGTTCTATGTTATTCCGCTTTCATGTCCACTTCTCACAGAGAAAGGCCAAATTACAGAGGGCCGATGAACCTACAAAACCGCACGCCTATGGGATGTGGGAGAACACCGGAGCCACCTGAGGAAACCAACGCGTTCACAGGGAGTGTGTAGGAAGGAACTGCAGATGCTGGTTTAAACCGAAGATAGACACCAAAAGCTGGAGTAACTCAGCGGGACTTAGAATTTGTGTTGATAGCTTGATTGAAAGAATCCAATTTAGGGCAGCATGGTGGCGCAGCGGTAGAGTTGCTGCCGTAATGCGCCAGAGAACAGGGTTCGAAACTGACTATGGGTGCCGTATGTACAGAGTTTATACGTTCTTCCCCTTAGCTGTGTGGGTTTTCCCCAGGTGCTCTGGTTTCCTCCCACACTTCAATGTTTGTAGGTTACTTGGTTGTGGTTGTATACGGGGGATGGCTGGTTGACGCGGGCTCAGTGGGTCGAAGGATCTGTTTAAACGCTACATCCCCAAACTAAACTAAACTAACGAACTGCATTGCAGCAGGTGTAATGCTGTGAGAAGCAACATCAATATTTTAAGTGCAACACCAGGTCATCAGTGCAAACAAACTTGAGTGGCCTGCAAGACACAAGAGATTTCAGATGCTGGTATCTTGAACAAAAAATAAGCTGACAGAGGAACTCAGCGAGCCAGGCAGCATCTGCAGAGGGAAGTGGACGGACAATGTTTTGGGTTGGGACCCTTCTTCAGACTGAGGGAGTAGAGGAGAAATTCAGATTGATAGTTGAGAGGAATCATCCCCCCATCCCCCTTCATCCTCTCTATCAGTCTGGAAAGGGTCCCGACCAGAAATGTCTTCTGCCCATTTCCCTTTATAGATGATGCCTGACCCGCTGAGTTGCTTCGGAAATAGTTTTCTTTTCAGTTGCCTGCATTTTCCTTTATGACAGCACTGGCTTAATGATTTAATGATGGAAGACAGAGGGTGGTGGTGGAGGGACAGCATTTAGACTGATGTCTGTGACCAGTGGAATGTCGTCCGGATCTTTGTTGGCACCTCTGCTCTTTGTGTTATATATAAATGACTTGGATGTAAACATACGTAGGTGGGTTGGTAAATTTGCAGATGACACCAAGGTTGCTTGGGTCGTGGACTGTGAGGGAGGCTGTGAGGGATATAGATCAGGTACAGAAATGGGCAGAGAAATGGCAGATGAAGTTTAATCTGGGCAAGTGTTGCAAAACTGCACTTTGGGAGGTTGAATGCCAGAGGAAAATATGCAATTCATGGTAAGGCTCTTAACATGCAATATTAATATGCAATTAATGGTACGGCTCTTAGGCAATTTAAGATTGAGGTGAGAAAAAAGTTTTTTACCCAGAGAGTTGTGAATTTATGGAATTCCCTGTCACAGAGGGCAGTGGAGGTCAAATCACTGGATGGATTTAAGAGAGAGTTGGATAGAGCTCTAGGGGTTAGTGGATATGGGGAGAAGGCAGGCACGGGTTATTGATAGCGGACGATCAGCCATGATCACAATGAATGGCGATGCTGGCTCGAAGGGCCGAATGGCCTCCTCCTGCACCTATTTTCTATGTTTCTATGTAACAATATTGATATACAGTGGGATCTTGGGATTCAAGCCCATAACTCCCTGAAAGTGGCAACACAAGTAGATAGAGTGGTAAATAAGGCTTATGGGTTGCTGGCATTCATTGTTGAGGGCATTGAGCATAAGAAACAGAAAGTCATGATACATCTTTATAAAACTTTAGTTAGGACGCATTTGAAGTGTTTTGTGAGCAGTTCTAGTTGCCCCATTACATGAAGGTTGTGGAAGCTTTGGAGAGGGTGCGGAGGCGGTTTACCAGAATGATGCCTTGATTATGGGATATTAGCTACAGGGTGAGGTCGGACAGACATGTAATGTTTTGACCAGAGTAAAATCACATTTACAATATATATAGTGCAGGCGGTCAAAGCGTTATTCCCAGGATGAAATCATCAATTACTAGAGGGCATTGCGTTAAGGTGAGAGGAGCAAAGTTTAAAGGAGATGTATGGGGCACGTTTTTTGCACACAGGGTGATGAGTGCCTGGAACACGCTGCCAAGTGTGGTGGTTGAGGCAGATGGAATAGTGCCATTTTCAGGTCCCGACCAGAAATGTCACTTCCATTTTCTCCAGAGATGCTGCCTGACCTGCTGAGTTACTCCAGTATTTTGCGTCTATCTTTGGTATAAACTAGCATCTGCAGTTCCTCTTTATTGCATTAAACAGGTTTATGTCATGATTTATGTCATGGTTTACACCCCAATGGCATGAACATTGACTTCTCTAATTTCCAATAGCCCTCATTGTCTCCTCCCCTTCTCAGCTCTCCCTCAGCCCTCTGGCTCCTCCTCTTCCTTTCTTCTTTCTCCCCCCCCCCCCCCCCCCAACATCAGTCTGAAGAAGGGTTTTGGCCCGAAACGTTGCCTATTTCCTTCGCTCCACAGATGCTGCCGCACCCGCTGAGTTTCTACAGCACTTTTGTCTACCTTCAATTTTCCAACATCTTGAGTTCCTTCTTGAACACTTTATGTCATGATTTCTCCTACCATTCTTGGCAAAAGAAATGCAGTACGCTAATACGTTTTGAGTTTTAAAAAACTATTGCATTATATTGAAATCTTCCATTTAAGTTTACAGTACCATGTATAAGTTTCTTTAGCCAGTCATTCTAAATAATGGTCTGAACAATAAACTGTTTGATTTTAAGAATTCCCGGTTTCCACTCTACATAATATCAGCAGCCTTAATTACTTCCCGTATGCTTTTTCTCAACATTTATTTTTTGGTTATTTCTGATTTGGGAAATAATCAACAAAGCTATGTAGACTGGGTGTGTATCCAATGATGGGAAAGATCCTATGATTCAATTTTGGGCATCATATCTGAGGAAGGATGTGCTGGCTCTGAAGGGGGTCCAGAGGAGGTTTACAAGAATGATCTCATGAATGAGTGGGTTAATGCATGATGACTGTTTGTCGGCACTGGGCCTGTTCTCACTGCAGTCTAGAAGAATGAGGGGGGGAGACCTCATTGAAACTAACACAATAGTGAAAGGCTTGGAAAACTGGATGTGGAGAGGATGTTTCCACTAGTGTGAAAGTCCAGGGCTAGAGGTCATAGCCTCAGAATTAAAGGGCGTTCATTTAGGAAGGAGATGAGGAGGAATTTCTTTAGTCAGAGGGTGGTGAATCTGTGGAATCCTTTGCTGCAGAAGGCAGTGGATACTAAGTCAAATAATATTTTCAAGGCAGAGATAGATAGATTCTTGATTAGTACGGGTGTCAGAGATTATGGGGAGAAGGCAGGAGAATAGAGTTAGGAGGGAGATATAGATCAGCCATGAATGAATGGCGGAATTGACTTGATGGACTGAATGGCCTTATGACCCAATGACCTTTAATACAATTCCAACCAAACTCATCTGCAAACACCCACCTCAGCAGCTGGATCCTCAACGTCCGGCACATATACTGTATAAATAAAATAGGTGATGTAATATCCTCTATAATAATTCTCGAACAATAATCAGACAGAGTACAGGAAGGAGCTAGAGTGCCGAGTAACATGACGTCAAGATAGCAATCACTCTCTTAACGTAAGCAAAATGAAGGAGCCAGACTTTATTTAGAGAGGACTTGTATACAAAAACAGGGAGGTAATGTGGTCAGGCTGCATTTGGAATATTGTGAGCAATTTTGGGCATCATATCTGAGGAATGATGTGCTGACTCTGGAGAAGGTCCAGTGGAGGTTTACAAGAATGATCCCAGGAATGAGTGGGTTAACATACGATGAGTATTTGACGGCACTGAGCCTGTGTTCGCTGGAGTTTAGAAGAATGAGGGGGGGACCTCATTGAGAAGTACAGAATAGTGAAAGGCTTGGATAGAGCGGATGTGGAGAGGATGTTTTAGGAAGGAGATGAGGAATTTCTTTAGTCAGAGGGTGGTGAATCTGTGGAAGGCTTTGCCACAGAAGGCTGTGGAGGCCAAGTCAATGGATATTTTTAAAGCAGAGACAGATAGATTCTTGATTAGTACGGGTGTCAGATGGTATGGGGAGAAGGCAGGAGAATGGGGTCGGGAGCAAGAGATAGATCAGCCATGATTGATTGGCAGAGTAGACTTGATCGGCCGAATGGCCTAATTCTTCTCCTAGCACTTATGATCTAATGATCTTATGAGCTAGACCAGGGGTGGGGAACCTGCAGCCTTAAGGCCCCATGCGGCCTTCTAGGCCATTAAGTGCGGCCTTTTGAATGAATCCAAATTTTGTAGAACAAATCCTTTTATTTTTATTAATGTTGTTCGACTTTTATTATTTTTGAGTACGATTTGAGTATAGGAGCAGGGAGGTTCTACTTCAGTTGCATAGGGTCTTGGTGAGACCACACCTGGAGTATTGCGTACAGTTCTGGTCTCCAAATCTGAGGAAGGACATATTGCCATAGAGGGAGTGCAGAGAAGGTTCACCAGACTGATTCCTGGGATGTCAGGACTTCTTATGAACAAAGACTGCATAGACTTGGTTTATACTCTCTAGAATTTATGAGGTTGAGAGGGGATCTTATAGAAACTTACAAAATTCTTGAGACACAGAGAGTGGTGGGTCTCTGGAACTCTCTGCCACAGAGGGTAGTTGAGGCCAGTTGATTGGCTATATTTAAGAGGGAGTTAGATGTGGCCCTTGTGGCTAAGGGGATCAGAGGGTATGGAGAGAAGGCAGGTACGGGATACTGTTGGATGATCAGCCATGATCATATTGAATGGAGGTGCAGGCTCGAAGGGCCGAATGGCCTACTCCTGCACCTAATTTCTATGTTTCTATGTTTATTTTAATCTTAAAATGAACGTATTTAAAATACCAAAGAGTAAAAGATTCAACAAAATAATCCTCCCCGCACGAAAAATGCTTTCTTGCTTTTCAACCACTTATTGCTGCAAATCTACATTCTCCTACCTAACCCAAATCAAGACGCCCTTAAAGTAACAAATAACGGACACCCATCTAGAAGATCAGCTGAATCTGCGTACCTCTGTGTTGCAACCAAATATTCAAATGCTTTCCCACAAAAAGCTGTCACATCAAAGTCATTAAAAAGTTAGTTAACTTTAGAATGAACAATTTTTTTTTCATTTTCTTGAAGTTAGTATATAGTAGTTAGATTTTTACAAAACAATGTACATTTTGAAGTATATCTAATTGAAGTTTCTTGGATGCGACCTTATTAGATTACAGCTCGCTTAATGCGGCAGTCCAACATGAAAAAGTTCCCCACCCCTGAGCTAGACATTGACTTCAGGAAGCGGGATGGAGTTCATACCTGGGTTATATCAATGGTGTTAAAGTGGAGAGCCTCCCTCAACCTAGTCATCGTACTAGTTTCACTGTCGTCCAGTTGAGTTTCACCGTCTGTATACCTCGTTATCACTTGCCCCACAGCCAACAATGGACCATTGTGGGCACCACCTTTCCTTGATCATCGCTGCTTTTTGCACATTGTTCTATGTACCTTCTATCCCTTTCGTTTCCCCTTCCCCTGACTGTTTGAAGAACAGTCTCGACCCGAAATGTCACATATTCCTTTTCTCCAGAGATGTTGCCTGACCCGCTGGCCTACTCCAGCTTTTTATGTCTTTCTTCCAAGTGGAGATGGTTCGAGAGCTTCAAGTTGCTGGGTGTAAACATCGCCAACCATTTGTCCAGGTCCGACTACATTAAACTACGACCAAGGAAGGACACCAACTCCTCCTAAATCCTCAGAAGACTCGGGAAATTCAGCATGTCTCCAATTACTTTTATCAATTTCTCCAGATGCACTCTGGAAAGCATCCTATTGAGATGCATCCCAACTTGGTTTGCCGATGCTGTGCCTAAGAACACAAGAAATTGTAGAAAGCTGCGGATATAGCCCAGTCCATCAAGCATACCAATCTCCCTCCATCAACTCCCAACTATACATTATGCTGTACAAGCTCTATTTCCTCAGAAGATTGATGATCGGTATGTTGATGAATAGTCTCTTGAGTCCTCTATAGGTGTATGGTAGAGAGCATGTTGACTGATTGCATCACAACCTGATTCGGCAACTCGAATGACTACGAACAAAGAAATAAAGTGGTGGACACTGCCTGGTCCAAGTTGGTACCGACCTCCCCACTATCAAAGAGATTCATAGGATGTGTTGTCTCATAAATGCAGCCTAATCAAGGACCCATACCACCCTGGCCACAGTTTCATTTCACTCCGACCATTAGGTAGATAGTATAGGAGTCTGAAAACTGGAATCTCTCGGTTCAAGAACAATTTCTTCCCACAACCATCAGGCTCTTGAACACCACACACTCTAACTAAACTAGGAACTATAAATTAACTTAGTTACTTCAAGGAATTTTGGCTTTTTGCCATAATACAACAGTCAGCGAAGAAAGCAAATGGCACGTTGGCCTTCATAGCGAGCGGATTTGAGTATAGGAGCAAGGGGGTCCTACTGCAGATGTACAGTGCTCTGGTGAGACTACATCTGAAGTATTGTGTGCAGTTTTGGTCTCCTAATTTGAGGAAGGACATTCTTGCTATTGAGGGAGTGCAGCACAGGTTAATTCGACTGGGCTTATATTCACTGGAATTTGGAAGGGTGAGAGGGGATCTTATGGAAACATATACAATTCTTAAGGAATTGGATAGGCTAGATGCAGAAAAAATGTTCTCGATGTTGGGGAAATCCAGAATCAGAGGTCACAGTTTAAGAATAAAGGGTAGGCCATTTAGGACTGAGATGAGGAAAAACATTTTCACCCAGAGAGGTGTGAATCTGTGGAATTCTCTGCCACAGTAGAGGCCAATTCACTGAATGTATTTAAGAAAGAGTTAGGTATAGCTCTTGAGGCTAACGGAATCAAGGGATATCGGGAGAAAGCAGGAACATAATGGATGATTAGCCATGGTCATATTGAATGGCGGTGCTGGCTTGAAGGGCCGAATGGCCTACTGCTGCACCTATTTTCTAGGTTTTCTATGTTTCTATTGGAGTTTTTAATTTATTGATTTTTTTGTTTTTTATGTTACCAATGAATACTGTTTTTTCAGGTCTGTAATGCTGCTGCAAGTAAGAATTCAATTGTTCCATTTTGGTACATTTGACAATAAATACTCTTGACCCTTGACTTTCTTGACTCTTGAAGCAGCCTTGGGAAAGCGGCCAACATAATCAAGGACCACTTCTCCTCTTCTCCTCTCCCATCAGTAGAACTCACAAATGTTTGAAAGCACGAACCACCAAATTCGGACAACATTAGACGTTACTTTAGAGAGACAGTGCGAAAACACCGAGCCTGCACCAACCAGCGATCACTCCATAAACTAACACTATCCTGCACTCTAGGGACAATTCTACAATTTACCAAAGCCAATTAACCTACAAACCCGTGTGTTTTTGGACTGTGAAACCAGGGCAACTGGAGAAAACCCACACAGTTACACGGAGAATGTATACACTCTGTGACAGCATCCATAGTCACGATCGATCCCGGGTCTCTGGAGCCGTAATGCAGCAATTCTGCCGCTAAACTAAACTAAACTACATGAACTGGGAGTGGATTATTTTTCTCAACAAAATAATTTTTAATCCAGTTGTGATGGGAAGACAATGCTCGTGTTCCGGTAAGTATAAATCGTAGGACCCCCCTCGGTCATGACTGACCATGGGTGATGCGTCCTAGTCGTTGGCTGCTTGCTCCAAACCTCGGCTAGAGCAGCGTCGCTTACGATGATGTGTGGTCGGATGCAAGCCTGGGCGATGTCATATGGAGGATAGGCTGTTGCCCATGCAGCACGTCCCCCCTTTCCACGTCGCCGATTGATCCAAAGGAACAGCAGGGCCGTTACAGTTTGGCACCAGCGCCGTCGCAGGAGCTGCCAGAGCGAGGTTGTAGACAACGACGAACTGCCTTACGGGCTCCGACTCTGGATTTTCTTGATAAGTGACCCCTGCAATATTACAATTAGAGTAGCAGACATTAGCTCTAACCAAGGATAGACACAAAGTGCAGGAGTGACTCAGCGGGTCAGGCAGCATCTCTGGAGAAAAGGGATAGGTGAAGTTTCGGGTCGGGACACTGCGGACTGAAAGATTTACCACATTTACCAAGACTTGCCCTTTCCAAATTCACCAATCATCACCAAAACATTGTGGAAAACAAAATAAACACAACAACTGTATATTTTACAATTCCCACTTCCTGGTGCATGACGTGGCATTGTGTTATGGAAAATTGCAATAGGACAGATGTAAAGGAATGTATACACACACCCCCCCCCCCCCACTCCCCATCTCGGTTACGCAGGGGTCACCTGTACAGTAGAACTGTCCGATTAATTTAACACCCTCTTAACTACTAAATTATGCCATTAGAATTCGCTTAAATAGGAAGAAATCATTTAAGAATTGAAATTTAAGTTATTAATAGACTGGTACTTAATCAATTTTAATCAGTGTATGTAGGGAAATGGACCCGGTTTACCACATGCATGTGTGTTTATGGTAATTATATATTTGAAGAGTGCTTGTGACCATGTGTTAACATTAAAAAGAAAAATTACAGCCGAACAATGTTAATTACATGAAGACATCAAACTAAAGAGGCCAATGACTGTTATTGGTTGGAGTGCCCACTCTGTTAAAATCATTGCAATATGATTTCACATGAGTCCACTGAGCTACTGAGAAATGTGTCAAGTGTGGCAGAGTACAGAGCTGGTAATATATTGGAAAAACTATGAAGATCGGACACGCCAAATCATCTCACATCTCTGACTTGTATAAACCACAACCTAACTCTGGTATACTTCGGGGCACCAATGGGAGCAGCACAGGGGCGCAGCGGTAAAGTCGCTGCCTAGCGACGAGTTACGTTGTGGAATGTGGGAGGAAGCAGGAGCTCCTGGGAAAATCCCACGCGGTCACAGGGAAAACGTACAAACTCCATACTGACAGTTTGTACTTTTCTCCCCCCTCCCCCACCCCCCTCCACCGTGACCAGCGAGGGTTTTCGGCGAAATCCCCAATTTCCTCCCACACCAAACACGTACAGGCTGGTTAATTGGCTTGGTGTAATTGTAAATTGTCCCTAGTGTGTGTAGGTTAGCGTAAGTCTGCATGGATCGCTGGTTGACGCGGACTCAGTAGAACCGAAGGGCCTGTTTCTGAGCTGCATCTCTGCATCTGTACCCTGCCAAATCCCCAGTGCCAATCTCCATTGTCATGACTAATGCTGCTGGTTGTAATTATCCAGCCAGGCAAAGCTTGGCCTCGGTTTAGGATGCTGGTGTTTTTAGCTCTGCTTCCTGAGCTGGGTGAGTTGTTGGGTATCAGTGCCATCTGCTTCAACCATTTCCATCCATCATTGATGTGAGAGGCAAGCCAGAAATTTGCTATGAACACATAAAACAGCACTGATCAAATCGGTGTTTAAGCTTGGAATTTATTAGAATTGAATGCATGCCATAATTTAATGTATAATTGGATTTTGCTAAATGGGGAGATAATTCAGAAGTCGGAGGTGCAAAGGGACTTGGGAGTGCTGATGCAGGATTCCCAAAAAAATAATTTTTAATTTGAAATGGTAGTAAGGGAGACAAATGCAATGCAACTATTTATTTTGAGAGAACTAGAATACAAGTTCTTCTTCTTTCGTGTCCATCTTGTTACAAATGTTGGCCTCGCTGTCATCGTCCGTCCTGAAAAGGACGCAAGCTTCCGGCGAAAATCAGTGGAAGCCATCACTTGTCGCAGTAGATGATGTTGGCAGCAGAATTTGCCCAGGATACCTCCAGTTTCCAGCCCCGCAATGTGGACGCTTCTGCCATGGGGCCCAATATAAGTTCATAAGTGATAGGAGCAGAATTAAGCGATTCGGCCCATCAAGTCTACTGTTCAATCATGGCTGATCTATCTTTTCCTCTCTACCCCATTCTCCAACCTTCTCCTCATAACCTCTGATATCTGTACTAATCAAGGATATAAAACCAGTAATATAATGCTGAGGTCGTATAAGGCACTGGTCAGATTGCATTTGAAGTATTGTGCGCAGTTTTGGGCCACATATCTGAGGAAGGATGTGCTGGTGTTGGAGAGGGTCTAGCGGAGGTTTATGAGAATGATTCTTGGAATGATAGGGTTCAGGGGTTGGAAATCGCTATAAAAACACAATTTCTTGGTGGCCGTGCGCACGCTCACACGCAAGGCCTCGGAGGCTTCAGCTGTGGGCCCTGTGGATGGTAACAGCGGGAGTTGACCTGTTTAAGAAGGAACTGCAGATGCTGGAAAAATCGAAGGTAGATAAAAATGCTGGAGAAACTCAGCGGGTGCGGCCGCATCTATGGAGCGTCTGAAGTAGGGTCTCGACACAAAACGTCGCCTATTCCTTCGCTCCATAGATGCTGCCTCACCCGCTGAGTTTCTCCAGCATTTTTGTCTACCTTCGGGAGCAGATCTCGTTGGTGACCGACTCCGAACTCCAGCAGCAGCAGCTTCAAACCCCCCGAATCGTGGGGTTTGAATCGGCCCGTTCGCGTGGCCTTTCATTGCTCGGCGTGGCTTGAAACCGGCCGCGGGATCTTCCATCGCCTGGTAGAGGCTTCAACATCAGGAGCCTCGATCGCCTCAACGCAGCAATTTGACCGCGAGCGATTTAAGAATCCGCGGTCGATTTTAAGCCACGCCGAGCAGTGAAAGGCCCCGCGAACGGGCCGATTCTAGCTCCGCTCTATCGTCTTCGCTCCACCAAGACGTTTCCCTCCTCAAATCACTGCGCTCTATCCCTCAGTCCCACCCCCTTCTTCCGCCTCTGACCGACACCTCCCTCCTCCAATCATCGCGCTGAATCATCATGTCCCACCCACCACTACCTGCTGACCGACGTCTCTCTCATCCAATCGCCGCCCTCGATCATCAGTCCCACCCCCACTGTCTCGCGGGGAAGCAGAGAGTTTTAAGTTTTTCCACCGAATTTCAAAATCCAGATTACAAAACATGGGGGGGATTGTCCCCCACCTCTCAAAACATGGAGGGGTCGTGTGTCCCCTGTTTCCCCCCGGATTTCCGAGCATGAGTGAGTTGACATATGATAAGCATTTGACGGCAATGGGCCTGTCCTTGCTGGAGATTAGAAGGATGAGGGGAAACCTCATTGAAACTTACCGAATAGTGAAAGACCTGGATAGAGTGGATGTGGAGAGGATGTTTCCACTAGTGAGAGAGTCTCGGACCAGAGGTCATAGTCTCAGAATAAAATGACCTACCTTCAGATAGAAGATGAGGAGGGATTTTTTTGGTGGTGAATCAGTGGAATTCATTACCACAGACGGTTGTGGAGGCCAAATCAATGGATATCTTTATGGCAGTGATTGACAATGGCAGTGATACTTGATTAGTAAGGGTATCAGGGGTTACGGGGTGAAGGCAGGAGAACGGGGTTGAGAGAGAAAGATAGATCAGCTATGATTGAATGGCAGAGTAGACTTCATGGGTTGAATGGCCTAATTCTGCTCTTAGAACATATGAACTCGAGATTTGGTTGATCACTGCTTGGTAGAGGAAATGATTGTCACGGTGGGGCCATCTTTGTTTCTGCTGCAACGGGAAAGGCCCGGACATGGAGTTGCAGAATGCGTGGGATTGAAGCGGCCAGCATGAGACTTTCGGTTTAAGTTTATTATTATCATTTGCGCTGAGAAAACAGAAAAACTTTTGTTTGCCGACTATCCATTCAAATCAGATAATGGAATGGAACCAAATTTGGAATAGATCGGGTGAATGCGCTTGGGTGAGTCTCTTACCCAGAGAAGGGGAATCATGAACCAGACGACATTGGTTTAAAGTGAGAGGGGAAAGTTTTAACAGGAACCTAAGGGGCAATATTTTCACACCTACGGGTTGAGCTGCCAGAAGAGGTACTTGGGGCATGTAGTTGAGGCAATAATAACTTTATACACTGCAAGGGCCAAGAAGCCAGCGGGCAAGATCATCTCTGACCCCTCTCACCCTGGCGCAAACTCTTTGAATCACTTCCCTCTGGAAGGCGACTCCAGATTGTCAAAGCCACCACAGCCAGACATAAAAACAGCCTTTTTCCACGATTAGCAGCTCTACTCAATAACCACAATAGTCTACTCTAAACATAGAAACACAGGAATTAGGTGCAGGAGTAGGCCATTCGGCCCTTCGAGCCTGCACCGCCATTCAATATGATCATGGCTGATCATCCAACTCAGTATCCTGTACCTGCCTTCTCTCCATACCCTCTGATCCCCTTAGCCACAAGGGCCACATCTAACTCCCTCTTAAATATAGCCAATGAACTGGCCTCAACTACCCTCTGTGGCAGAGAGTTCCAGAGACCCACCACTCTCTGTGTGAAAAAAGTCCTTCTCATCTCGGTCCTAAAGGATTTCCCCCTTATCCTTAAGCTGTGTCCCCTTGTCCTGGACCTCCCCAACATCGGGAACAATCTTCCTGCATCTAGCCTGTCCAACCCCTTAAGAATTTTGTAAGTTTCTATAAGATCCCCTCTCAATCTCCTAAATTCTAGAGAGTATAAACCGAGTCTATGCAGTCTTTGTTCATAAAACAGTCCTGACATCCCAGGAATCAGTCTGGTGAACCTTCTCTGCACTCCCTCTATGGCAATAATGTCCTTCCTACTCTACTCTACTGTGGTCTCCTTTTGCTCTGGTATTTGATTTCATTCACATGTTTAAACTATAATGTTTTATCCTTAATGTTTTATGTTTTATTCTTAATTGTTTGTCGTGTTGTTACTTGCGAGCAGAGCACCAAGGCAAATTCCTTGTATGTGTGCATACTTAGGCCAACAAACATTCATTTATTTGCGCACACTGGCCAACATGGAAAAGACATTTTGACAGGTATATGGATGGGAAAGGTTGAGAGGGTGATAGGCTAAATGTGAGCAATTGGGACTAGTGAAGATGGGGCATCTTGGTTGGCATGGGCAAGTTGGGCCGGAGGGCTGTATGACTTTCGGACTTTATAATGTTATACGGGATACGACTTAATCCCATTTGTAAGAGAATGGGTTAAATAGGGACCGTCAGCATGGCTTTGTACATGGCAGATCATATCTCACTAACGTGATTGAGTTTTTTGAGGAAATAACGGCGGTGATCGATGAAGCGATGACTCTCTGTTCCCAGGAGTAAATATCATCAGTAACAAAACGTTACCACAAAAAGGAAGGACTCAGTGACGGCCTGTTATTTTTGGTATCATAACGGCGCTAATGCTACCGAGAGGAGAGAAATATTGCAGGGCTCCAGCTTGGCACGTAATGTTAGACAGATTTCTGTTTGGTGTTGGGTCCCCTGCCAATGACTTGCAAAACCATCTGCTGTGCTCAGCAATCTCTAGAGCACTGTTTAATTTCAATGCCGGGTTGCTTTGTTTTAGAAGGCCAATATTAACTGTGGCCCTGACGAGTTCTGCACAAAATACCAATAAAGGATTTTATCTAGCTTTTACAACTAATTGAGGTATTTATTCAAAATAGTTGCCATAGGCTACAAGAGATGGGACTTATCCAAGGAGTGGAACCATGCAGCATGAATATTACTGCGTAATTAAACTGTCAGTGATATTCTGTCTTATGGTTGCAATTATTCTTATGGACATTATAATGTAATCAAAAATCATCTCTCATGGCATTTAATCTTCAGAAATGTTTAATGTAGCTGGTGATCAAATGTTTGCGAGCTCTCAGTGATCTTAGGGAAATGTAAGCACAATTACCATTGCTTTCCATGGATGCCCTCCCTCCGCCCCATGATATTAATTTCCCAACATCTATTGAGTTGATTTTGAAGCATAACCAGCTATAACCAATGCACTATAAAATGTAACAATGTAATGGACCATTGTGGGCACCACCTTTCCTGAGTCATCGATGCAGGCTCTGCTTTGTTATGTACCGACCCATACCTCTACTTGCTCACCCTCTTTCACTCCCAGTCTGATGAACGGTCTCGACCCGAAACGTCACCTATTCCTTTTCTCCAGAGATGCTGCCTGAGTTACTCCAGCATTTTGTGTCTATCCTCGGTGTTACGTATTCAGCAATAGTCAGGAAATCTTAAAACAAAAAAAATGTTTCCAGTAAGTGCCCCCACCTTCTGCATTCATTCTCTCTTGATCACCGCCCTATCACAGACAATAGACAATAGGTGCAGGAGTAGGCCATTCGGCCCTTCGAGCCAGCACCACCATTCAATGTGATCATGGCTGATCATCCCCAATCAGTATCCCGTTCCTGCCTTAACACCATATCCCTTGACTCCGCTATCTTTAAGAGCCCTATCCAGCTCTCTCTTGAAAGCATCCAGAGAATCTGCCTCCACCGCCCACTGAGGCAGAGAACTCCACACGCTCACAACTCTCTGTGAGAAAAAGTGTTTCCTCGTCTCCGTTCTCCTTATTCTTAAACTGTGGTCCCTGGTTCTGGACTCCCCCAGCATCGGGAACACGTTTCCTGCCTCCAGCATGTCCAAACCCTTAACAATCTTATATGTTTCAATAAGATCCCCTCTCATCCTTCTAAACTCCAAAGCGTACCAGACATTCCCTTTTCCGGCTACATAAAAAATGTTTGTTTTCTGACTTTTTACCAAGTTTGATGCTGGACATTGGAGGTTTGATGAAAGGACATTAACCCAAAAAACATTTAACTCGGCTTTTCTCTATCAGATCTTGCCTAACCAGCTGAGCTTTTCCGCCATGTTCTGTTTTTAAAATCCGAACTCTGATATTAGGAGACTCTTTGGACTGACATTCTGGCAGGGCTGCATGTGTGTGTTTAAACTAACTAGTGGGGGGGGGGGAGGGATTGACAAATTGGAAGTATAAAGATGGAGTTAAAGGGCAAGTGAGCACAGGAAAAGTTACAAAAGACTCCCGAATTAATGAGAAGGAAAGTTCGAGAAGGGATAAGAGAGTAGGGTTAGGGCCAATAGGGACCGGAGTGAGAGGAGAAGTGAGAAGTCAAAGTGTTGTATATGAATGTGCAAAGTATAAGAAATAAAGTGGACGTGCTTGAAGCTCAGTTAGAAATGGGCAAGTATGATGTTGTGGGAATTACAGAGACATGGCTGCAAGAGGGCCAGGGCTGGGAATTGAATATTCAAGGGTATACCTCCTATCGAAAAGACAGACAGGTGGGCAGAGGGGGTGGGGTAGCTCTGTTGGTGAGGAATGAAATTCAGTCCCTTGCAAGGGGTGACATTGAAACTGGAAATGTGGAGTCAGTATGGATAGAAGTAAGGAATTGTAAGGGTAAAAATACCCTAATGAGATTTATCTACAGGCCCCCAAACAGTAGCCTGGATATATGGTGCAAGTTGAATCAAGGCTACAGTTGTTATGTGAGATGTCAACATGCAGGGAGACTGGGAAAATCAGGTTGTTACTGGACCCCAAGAAAGGGAGTTTGTGGAGTGTCTCCGTGATGGATTCTTAGAGCAGCTTGTACTGGAGCCTACCAGGGGAACAACAATGGCAGTCATTTCTGGGATTAATACAGAAGGTGCAGGTTCAGTTCATTCCAAAGTAGAAGAAATATTTCCAAGGGGAGCAAAGTGTGACCGTGGCTGACAAGGGAAGTCGTGGACAGTATAAAATAAAAGAGAAATACAACATAGCAAAGATGAGCGGGAAGCAAGAGGATTGGGTATTGTTTAAAGAGCAACAGCAAATAACTAAAATACGGGGAGAAAAGATGAGGTACGATGAGGCGAAAAGAAATAGCCTCAGAATAATAGATTCCCCCACTCCAGCGAGTACAGGCCCAGTGCCGACAAATACTCATCCTAGATTAATCTACTCATTCCTGGGATCATTCTTGTAAACCTCCTCTGGACCCCCTCCAGAGCCAGCAAATCCTTCCACAGATATGGTGCCCGAAATTGCTCACAATACTCCAAATGCGACCTTACCAGCGCCTTGTAGAACCTCAGCATTAACATCCTTGTTTTTGTAAACAAGCCCTCTTGAAATAAATGCCAGCATTGAGTTTGCTTTCTTCACTACCGATTCGACTTGTAAATTATTTTTTGGGGAATCGTGCTCCAGCATTCCCAAGTCCAAGTCTACTCTAGCCACACAGAAAACACAAGGATAGGCTTTGATAAAATTGACCCTTGCCCTTGTGAGCTGAAGTTGGTGCTGTGGTTCATGAAGTGAACTGGTGAATATGGCAAATGGATACCATTCTGCTCTTGCTCTGTGTGATTTCTAACATGCAAATTATTGAAAAAGGAAGCACTTTTTTCACCCTACATGCTAAACAATCTTAAAATGTTGGACTTTTGACAAAACATCACAGGTCTATGTTGATTTTTTTTTAAAGGCTGGCTGGCTGGTATCCATTTTTGCATACTTCCTTGTTAAATGTTCCATTCATTTTAAGCCAAGCCTGGGGTGGGAGATTGCAACCTTCACGTGGTCCGCCCCGTTTTGACGAATGCAATCAACCCGGCGTGCACAATCAAATAAGATCAAATAGAACAAGTTGTCCTACAACTTTAGGCTGTGCACGCCATACGCAAGAAGAAGAAGTAAGCCAAGCCTACAATATGTTTGCACATTAAAAAAAAATAATTATAGTGAATTAAGAAATGTAATTTTTGGGGAGCGTTACACTATTCATGTTGCATCATGCAGTTATGAATGTTATAAGACTAGTGGCAAATCATGGCCTTTTGTGACCGTTTGATATCCACTTTCACCCAGACCTCTCAGAATAACAAAACTCTCCGAATAATGAAGCAGTGCATAATTACTGCTTGCTGCATTTCCATCGGTAATCTCGATTAGTAGATATTTACAATTAAACTATGAGTATGCAAGACACTATTATTTGGGAAATGGGATTGCATTACAGCTGGAACTCCCCACTCTGCCCCCTGAGTTACTTCAAACATCTAATGTGACCTCACTTGGTATTGTATTTCACGGGGAAACTAGAACATAGAAAAGTACAGCACAGAAAACAGGCACTTTGGCCCTCCATGCCTATGCAGAACATGATGCCACGACCATCTCTTATCCGCCTGCACTTTACACATATGTGTAGGAAAGAACTGCAGATTCTGGTTTAAATGAAGGTAGACACAAAATCCTGGAGTAACTCAGCGGTTCAGGCAGCATCTCTGGAGAGAAGGAATGGGTGACGTTTCTGGTCGAGACCCTCCCGAAACGTCACTCATTCCTTCTCTCCAGAGATGCTGCCTGTCGCGCTAGTTACTCCAGCATTTCGCTGCAAATCCTTGCACCTTTCCAAAAGTCCACTAAATGCCACTATTGTATCTGTCTCAACCACCACCTCTGGCAATGTGTTCCAGGCACTTGCCACACTCTGTGTAAAGGTGCTGGCATTGCACATCTCCTTTAAGCCGCCCCTCTCACCTTAAAGCTATGTCTTCCAGTATTTGATATTTCCACCCTGGGGAAAAAGGTTCTGACTGTCTACATTGTCCCATGCCTCTCATAATTTTATATACTTCTATCAGGTCTCCACTCAATCTCTGGAATTCCAGAGATAACAATCTGTCCAACTGCTTTCTGTTGCTAAAACCCCCTTAATCCAGGCATCATTATGGTAAACCTCCTCTGCACCCTCTCCAAAGTCTCCAAATCCTTCCTGCAGTGGGGTGTCCAGAACTACATGCAGTGCTGTAAATGCAGTCTAACTAACGTTCCTAACTAAAGCTGTATCACAACCGCCTGATCTTGTACTCAATGTCCCAATCAATGAAGGCGAGAATGCCATATAACCATATACCAATTACAGCACGGAAACAGGCCTTCTCGGCCCTTCCATTCTGTGCCGCCCATTCATTTTCCCCTAGTCCCATCTACCTGCACTCAGACCATACCCCTCCATTGCCTTCCCGCCTATGCCTTCTTTACCACTCTATCTACTTTCAGGGAGTTAAGACTTGGACCTCATGAAACCTCCGTACACAAGGCTGTTGAGGGTTTTGCCATTAATTATATACTTCCCCCCAACAATTGACCTCCCAAGGTCCAACACCGCACACTTCATCAGATTAAACTCTGTCTGCCATTTATCTGCCCATTTCTGTAGCTGATCTATATCCCACTAAACACTTTGACAGTCTACCTCACAGTCTGCGACCCCAAGACTTACACACCAACCCCTCTACATTTAGAATGTATGGTAGTATGGTTTTAAAAAAATTCCCACAATTTCAACGCCTTCCAATTTAAATTATGAAATCGACATTCTGAAGAAAACATAGAGACATAGAAACATAGAAAAATAGGTGCAGGAGTAGGCCATTTGGCCCTTCGAGCCTGCACCGCCATTCAATGTGATCATGGCTGATCATCCAACTCAGTATCCCGTACCTGCCTTCTCTCCATACCCCCGATCCCTTTAGCCACAAGTGCCACATCTAACTCCCTCTTAAATATAGCCAATGAACTGGCCTCAACTACCTTCTGTGGCAGAGAATTCCAGAGACTCACCACTCTCTGTGTAAAGAATGTTTTCCTCATCTCGGTCCTAAAGGAATTCCCCCTTATCCTTAGACTGTGACCCCTTGTTCTGGACTCCCCCAACATCGGGAACAATCTTCCAGCATCTAGCCTGTCCAACCCCTTAAGAATTTTGTAAGTTTCTATAAGATCCCCCCTCAATCTTCTAAATCCCCCCTCAATCTCCTAAAAGCATCAAGGTTAAAAGGTAGACCTTGGGTTTCGGCCCGAAACGTTACCCATTTCTTTCGCTCCATAGATGCTGCCGCACCCGCTGAGTTTCTCCAGCAATTTTGTCTACCTTCCATTCTCCAACATCTGCCGTTCCTTCTTGAACATCAAGGTTAAAATTGTGGGAATGGCACTTTGTGGAATAAAATAAAGATGGAGGGTACATGAATTCATGCTGGGAGCTGTTGTGGTAGTTCAGTTATTCGAGAGTATTCGAGAGGGAAATCAGGGATAGTATAGGGAAATCAGGGATAGTATAGGGAAATCAGGGATAGTATAAAAACAAAAGATGAGGCATACAAATTTGCCAGAAAAAGCAGCCTACCGGAGGACTGGGAGAAATTCAGAATCCAGCAGAGGAGGACAAAGGGCTTAATTAGGAAAGGGAAAATAGATTATGAAAGGAAACTGGCAGGGAACATAAAAACTGACTGCAAAAGTTTTTATAGATATGTAAAGAGAAAGAGACTAGTTAAAACAAATGTTGGTCCCTTGCAGTCAGAAACAGGTGAATTGATCATGGGGAACAAGGACATGGCAGACCAATTGAATAACTACTTTGGTTCTGTCTTCACTAAGGAAGACATAAATAATCTGCCGGAAATAGCGGTGGAACGGGGGTCAAATAAGATGGAGGAACTGAGTGAAATCCAGGTTAGCCGGGAGGTGGTGTTGGGTAAATTGAACGGATTGAAGGCCGATAAATCCCCAGGGCCAGATAGTCTGCATCCCAGAGTACTCAAGGAGGTAGCCACAGAAATAGTGGATGCATTAGTGATAATTTTTCAAAATTCCTTAGATTCTGGAGTAGTTTCTGAGGATTGGAGGGTAGCTAATGTAGCCCCACTTTTTAAAAAAGGAGGGAGAGAGAAAGCGGGGAATTACAGACCAGTTAGTCTAACATCGGTAGTGGGGAAACTGCTAGAGTCAGTTATTAAAGATGGGATAGCAGCGCATTTGGAAAGTGGTGAAATCATTGGACAAAGTCAGCATGGATTTACGAAAGGTAAATCATGTCTGACAAATCTGATAGAATTTTTCGAGGATGTAACTAGTAGAGTGGATAAGGGAGAACCAGTGGATGTGTTATATCTAGACTTTCAGAAGGCTTTCGACAAGGTCCCGCATAAGAGATTAGCATACAAACTTAAAGCACACGGTATTGGGGGTTCAGTATTGATGTGGATAGAGAACTGGCTAGCAGACAGGAGGCAAAGGGTAGGAGTAAACGGGTCCTTTTCAGAATGGCAGGCAGTGACTAGTGGGGTGCCGCAAGGCTCAGTGCTGGGACCCCAGCTATTTACAATATATATTAATGATTTGGACGAGGGAATTCAATGCAACATCTCCAAATTTGCAGATGATACCAAGCTGGGGGGTATAGTTAGGTGTGAGGAGGATGCTTGGAGGCTGCAGGGTGATTTGGATAGGCTGAGTGAATGGGCAGATGCATGGCAGATGCAGTACAATGTGGATAAATGTGAGGTTATCCACTTTGGTGGCAAAAACATGAGGGTAGACTATTATCTGAATGGTGGCAGATTAGGTAAGGGGGAGATGCAACGAGACCTGGGTGTCATGGTACACCAGTCATTGAAAGTAGGCATGCAGGTGCAGCAGGCAGTGAAGAAAGCAAATGGTATGTTAGCATTCATAGCGAAAGGATTTGAGTATAGGAGCAGGGAGGTTCTACTGCAGTTGTACAGGGTTTTGGTGAGGCCACACCTGGAGTACTGCGTACAGTTTTGGTCTCCAAATCTGAGGAAAGACATCCTTGCCATAGAGGGGGTACAGAGAAGATTCACCAGACTGATTCCTGGGATGTCAGGACTTTCATATGAGGAAAGATTGGATAGACTCGGTTTGTACTCGATGGAATTTAGAAGATTGAGGGGGGATCTTATAGAAACCTACAAAATTCTTAAGGGGTTGGACAAGCTAGATGCTGGAAGATTGTTCCCGATGTTGGGGGAGTCCAGAACAAGGGGTCACAGTCTAAGGATAAGGGGGAATTCCTTTAGGACCGAAATGAGGAAAACATTCTTTACACAGAGAGTGGTGAGTCTCTGGAATTCTCTGCCACAGAAGGTAGTTGAGGCCAGTTCATTGGCTATATTTAAGAGGGCGTTAGATGTGGCACTTGTGGCTAAAGGGATCAGGGGGTATGGAGAGAAGGCAGGTACGGGATACTGAGTTGGATGATCAGCCATGATCACATTGAATGGCGGTGCAGGCTCGAAGGGCCGAATGGCCTACTCCTGCACCTATTTTCTATGTTTCTATGTTTCTATGTAAAGAATGTTTTATTGTCGTATGTCCAAAACGTAACAACAAAATTCTTAACTTCAGCAGCTGCACAACAGGTTTCTGAACGCAATACTCAATAGATAATGTAATAAAATAAGCTAAAAAAGTTAAAATATCAAAAAACTCTATAGTGCAAAAACAAAATATAGCCCAACCCAGGCAGGTTGTCGTTTGAGTTTAGTTGGAGTTTGTAGTATTTAATAGCCTGATGGATGTTGGGAAGACACTGCTCCTGAGCATGTACATTACAGTTTTCAGGCTCCTGTACCTTCTTGCCAATGGCAGAAGTGAAATGAGAGCATGCCCAGGGTGGTGTGAGTCGTTGATGATATTGGCTGCCTTTTTGAGACAGTGGCTCTTGTAGATCCCTTCGATGGCGAGGAGGTCAGTAACCGTGATGGGAGTGTTCACCACTTTTGTGATCTTCATCCAAAGATCTTCATTAGATCATAAGTGGTAGGAGAGCAATAAGACCATCAAGTCTACTCCACCATTCAATTGTGGCTGATCTAGCTCTCCCTCCTATCCCCATTCTCCTGCCTTCTCCCCATAACCCCTAACTCCCGTACTGATCAAGAATCTATCTATCTCTGCCGTAACAATATCCACTGACTTGACATCCACAGCCTTCTGTGGCAAAGAATTCGACAGATTCACCACTCTTACACTTGATCTTAGTTGCAGCAAGTCAGGCAGCGAATCTGCAGAACATGGATAGGTGACATATGATGAGCGTTTGACAGCACTGGGCCTGTACTTGCTGGAGTTTAGAAGGTTGAGGGGGGACCTCATTGAAACTTACTGAATAATGAAAGGCATTGGAAAGAGTGGAGGTGGAAAGAATGGTGAGAGTCTACGGCCAGGGATCATAGCCTCAGAATTAATGGATGCTCTCTTAGAAAGAAGGTGAGGAGGAACTTCTTTAGTCGGAGGGTAGTTAATCTGTGAAACTCATTGCCACAGAGGGCTGTGGAGGCCAAGTCAGTGGATATTTTTATGGCAGAGGTGGACAAATTCCTGATTAGAGCGGGTGTCAAAGGTTATGGGGAGCAGGCAGGAAAATGGGATGAGAAGGCAGAAATAAGTCATGAATGAATGGCGGGGTAGACTCGATGGGCCGAATGGCCTAATTCTACTCCTCTAACTTGTGAACTTGTACAATTGTAAATCGTCCCGAGGATGATCAGCCATGTGGATGATCCACCATGATCACATTGAATGGCGGTGCTGGCTCCGAGGGCTGAATGGCCTACTCCTGCACCTATTGTCTATTGATCGTGTTACTGGTCTCTGTGGACTAATCATGAATCTGTCAATCTGCGTCTTAAAAATATAATTAGGATACAAGCGGCTCGAGCTAGGTATTGTGAGGCCATTTGCGGTCAAATACAAGACTGGTAACACCCTCGAAAGAGTATTTAAAAATCCTTAGCATAAGCACACCAATGGACAACGAAAGAATAATGCAGATCCTTTGATCATCGTAATAGATTATTTTTTGTTCTGACACTAAGCCTAACTTTGTTCCCTTGGCAGTGACAACTGTGCCGTATTCTCTTCAATCTTGCAAGATATTATCCTTTTTTTCGCCAGCATGGATAATTTGTCCTTTCTTCCATATGTTTCTGTTTTGTAAGTCTTATTAGCAGTCGCTTTTTAAAATGAAGGGATAGATTTTGACTTTTAATAAATAAAAAATAGAGTTTCTGAATTTTAATAGCCTTTGTCGGTCATATCTAGTCTCCCTTGACGCACATTATACTCACGCAGCCTGTGCAATGCTAATCTTACGTATGGTTAACTCATCTGGCCAATTTCTGTCAAATTAAACGTGATCATTCACCCCAATAAACCTTTCAATCATGACCAAACAAGCTCTGCAGATAACCAGTTAAATAACTCAAAAGCATTTTTCAGTGTCACTCGTAAGGATGAAGTAACCATGACAAACCATCACCAGGCCTGCATAGAGTGGATGTCGTAAGATCGTAAGTGATAGGAATAGAATTAGGCTATTTGGCCCATCAAGCCTATTCCGCCATTCAATCATGGCTGATCTATCTCTCCCTCCTAACCCCATTCTCAGGGTACTTAAGGAAGTGGCTCTAGAAATCGTGGAAGCATTGGTGATAATTTTCCAATGTTCTATAGATTCAGGATCAGTTCCTGTGGATTGGAGGGTGGCTAATGTTATCCCACTTTTTAAGAAAGGCGGGAGAGAGAAAACAGAGAATTATAGCCCGACATCGGTGGTGGGGAAGATGCTGGAGACAAACATAAAAGATGAAATAGCAGCGCATTTGGATAGCAGTAACAGGATCGGTCCGAGTCAGCATGGATGTACGAAGGGGAAATCATGCTTGACTAATCTTCTGGAATATTTTGAGGATGTAACTAGGAAAATGGACCAGGGAGAGCCAGTGGATGTAGTGTACCTGGACTTTCAGAAAGCATTTGATAAGGTCCCACATAGGAGATTAGTGGGCAAAATTAGGGCACATGGTATTGGCGGTAGAGTGCTGACATGGATAGAAAATTGGTTGGCAGACAGGAAACAAAGAGTAGGGATTAACGGGTCCTTTTCAGAAAGGCAGGCAGTGACTAGTGGGGTACCGCAAGGCTCGGTGCTGGGACTGCAGCTATTTACAATATACATCAATGATTTAGATGAAGGGATTCAAAGTAACATGATCAAATTTGCAGATTATACAAAGCTGGGTGGCAGTGTGAACTGTGAGGAGGATGCTATGAGAATCCAGGGTGATTTGGACAGGTTGGGTAAGTGAGCAGATGCATGGCAGATGCAGTTTAATGTGGATAAATGTGAGGTTATCCATTTTGGTAGCAAAAACAGGAATGCAGATTATTATCTAAATGGTGTCAAGTTGGGAAAAGTGGAAGTACAACGGGATCTGGGGGTCCTTGTTCATCAGTCAATGAAAGTAAGCATGCAGGTACAGCAAACTGTGAAGAAAGCGAATGGTATGTTGGCCTTAATAACAAGAGGAGTTGAGTACAGGAGCAAAGAGGTCCTTCCGCAGATGTACAGGGCCCCTAGTGAGACCACACCTGGAGTATTGTGTGCAGTTTTGGTCCCCTAATTTGACAAAAAGGACATTCTTGCTATTGAGGGAGTGCAGCATAGGTTTACAAGGTTAATTCCCGGGATGGCGGGACTGTCATATGCTGAGAGAATGGAGCAGCTAGGCTTGTACACTCTGGAGTTTAGAAGAGATGAAAGGGGATTTTATAGAAACATATAAGATTATTAAGGGTTTGGACACGCTAGAGGCAGGAAACATGTTCCCAACGTTGGGGGAATCCAGAACCAGGGGCCACAGTTTAAGAATAAGGGGTAACCAATTTAGAACGGAGATGAGGAAACACTTTTTCTCACAGAATGTTGTGAGTCTGTGGAATTCTCTGCCTCAGAGGAAGGTGGAGGCAGGTTCTCTGGATACTTTCAAGAGAGAGCTAGTTAAGTCAAGTCAAGTCAACTTTATTTGTCACATACACATACAAGATGTGCAGTGAAATGAAAGTGGCAATGCCTGCGGGATTGTGCAAAAACTAGAGAACAGAATAAAACAGAATTTTTTTTTTTTTTTAAAGACACAGCACAACAGTAAATGAGTACGGTAAATTAGTCCCTGGTGAGATAAGAGTTTACAGTCCTGATGGCCTGTGGGAAGAAACTCCGTCTCATCCTCTCTGTTTTCACAGCATGACAGCGGAGGTGTTTGCCTGACCGTAGCAGCTGGAACAGTCCGTTGCTGGGGTGGTAGGGGTCCCCCATAATGTCGCTGGCTCTTGATCTGCACCTCCTGGTGTATAGGTCCTGCAGGGGGGGCGAGTGTAGTTCCCATAGTGCGTTCGACCGATCACACTACTCTCTGCAGAGCCTTCCTGTCCTGGGCAGAGTTGTTCCCAAACCAGTTAATGATGTTGCCGGACAAGATGCTTTCCACAGCACCAGAGTAGAAGCACTGGAGGATCTTCAGAGAGAGTCTGAATTTCCTCAGCTGCCTGAGGTGGTACAGGCGCTGCCTTGCCTTACTCACCAGTGCGGCAGCGTGTGATGTCTGTGTCAGATCCTCTGTGATGTGGGCTCCCTGGTTTTTAAAGCAGCTCACCCTATCCACAGTAGCCCCATTTATACCCATGGCGTGTACGTCCTCGGATGTTGTGTCCTTCTAAAGTCCACGATCAGCTCCTTAGTTTTTTTTGACATTCAAGAGGAGGCTGTTGTCCTGACACCAGAGTGCCAGATCAACCACCTCCTCCCGGTAGGCCTTCTCATCGTTATCGGAGATCAGGCCCACCACCACAGTGTCATCAGCAAACTTGATGATGGAGTTGGAGCTGAACCTGGCCACACAGTCATGTGTGTACAGGGAGTACAGTAGGGGGCTGAGGACGCAACCCTGGGGGGATCCTGTGTTCAAGGTGAGGGGGTTGGATGTATGTCTCCCCATCTTGACCACCTGGGGCCTGGCGGTGAGAAAGTCCAGGACCCAGGCACACGGGGGAGTGTTCAGCCCCAGTTCCAGCAGCTTCTGGTGGGGACTATGGTATTGAAAAGTGAACTGAAGTCAATGAACAGTATTCTCACACAGCCTCCCTTCTGACTGTCAAGGTGAGAGAGAGCGGTGTGCGGAACCTGGGTGACCGCATCATCCGTGGATCTGTTTGGACGGCATGCGAACTGCAGCGGGTCCATGTTGCGAGGGAGGAAGATGGAGATGTGGTTCTTGATCAGCCTCTCGAAGCAGTTCAAGACCACCGAGGTCATTCAAGCAAGCTGGAGAGCTATGTAGGGCTCGTAAAGATAGCGGGGTCAGGGGATATGTGGAGAAGGCAGGAACGGGGTACTGATTGGGGATGATCAACCATGATCACATTGAATGGCAGTGCTGGCTGAAGGGCCGAATAGCCTCATCCTGTACCTATTGTCTATTGTCTTCAGAAAAGCTTTTTACATTTTTAAAAAGTATTTCTGGAACAGAAGCTGAAAGTACCAATAATGTGAGCTACTGGATGTGGAACACCAGCAAGGAACCCTGTGGTGACCTGTTCCTTTGCTTGAGGTTCAAGGCTTAGGTTTTACTTCAATCCCAAATATAAGAACTTTACTTATGCTGTAGTGTGTGGTTACTTTCTTTTTACTTCTGTTTCTAATTGATACGATTGTTTGAGACTCCTATATCGGAGGTAAAGTTTACATCCTGCCGCTGTGGAAATAAAATGCTCGGCAATTGAGCAAAACACAAAGTGCTGGAGGAACTCAGGGGGTCAGGCAGCATCTGTGGAGGGAATGGACAGACGGCATGTCGGGTCGGGACTCTTCTGCAAATTGCCTGACGACCGGTCCTGACCCGAAACGTCGATCATCTGTCCATTTCCCTCCACAGATGCTGCCTGACCCGCTGAGTTCCATCAGCATTTTGTGTTTTGCTTGCCCATTCCAGCATCTGCAGTCTCTCATGTCTCTGTGGTGCAATTGAGCCTGAAAGTATTGGGTTCATGTCCCCAAACCCCCAAAAACTAGGTTGATACACCAATCCAGAATTGAAGCTGTGCAAACGAGGCACAAGGAACTGCAGGTGCTGGTTTACAAAAGAAGACACAAAGTGCTGGACTAATTCAGCGGGTCAGGCAGCATCTCTGGAGAACATGGATAAGTTTTGGGTCGAGACCCTTCTGGCACTGTTGAAGGTGCTGTTTTTCCAATTGGCATCCATGTTGAAAATCCCTTTCCACATGTAGGTACAAAGGATCCCAAGGCACTGTTTAAAGAATACCTAGATTCATAGAGTCATACAGTGTGGAACTAGGCCCTTTGGCCCAACTCGCCCACACCGACTAACATGTCCCATCTACACTAGTCACACCTGCCTGCGTTTGGCCCATATCCCTCTAAACCCATCCATAATTTAATTTATTAATTTATTAAGTCATGGGTGTATTTATGTATAGAATTGTAGTCAATGCCTACTATGTTCTGTTGTGCTATGCAAAGAAAGATTTTCATTGTCCTGTCAGGGACACATGACAATAAACTCTTTTGACTTTTGACTTTTTTTTTACTTTGACTTTTGACTTTTTGACCCATCCTATCCATGTACTGTCTGAATGTTTTGTAAAAGTTGCAATAACTCTCTCGACCAACTCCTCCGTTTTAGGCATTTATTTTGGCTTCCTGGTCAATATTTATCCGTAAATCAACTTCACTAAAATAAATCAGCAGATTGTCCTCATGTTAATGTTTGTGCCCTTGCTCTGTGCCAGTTATTATCTTCATAAGTGACAGGAGCAGAATTAGGCCATTCGACCCATCAAGTCTATTCCTCATGGCTGACCTATCTTTCCCTCTCAACCCCATTTTCCTGCCTTCTCCCCATAACCCCTGAATCCTGTACTAATCAAGAATCTATCTATCTCTACCTTTAAAATATCCATTGACTTGGCCTCCACAGCCTTCAGTGGCAATGAATTCCACAGATTAACCACCCTCTGACTACAGAATTGCTGGAATAATGTGATGCGTGCCGCGGGGCTGTGTGAAATGTCAAGTATTAAATTGGGTCTGATTTGAAAAATAGTTCGGGAAGCCCTAAGCTAGAAATAAATGCAAACGTATTTTTTATAATCATTGAGAACTTAGTTTGGGGATTTAAAGAATTAAAGTAGTAGTCTAGCTGTGCAAGTCACCATTTCTCCCTAAATTGACACCAGATCTAACAATGCTTTCTGTGCATTAATATTAATGTGCTCAATATCACTCTCACTGTGAGATATAGATTCTTGTAGGAACTTATACAAACACTGAGCATGTGATCTAAGCCTAATTCTGTCATTGCCTGATATCTCACCATGCTTGCAACAGCGTAGCATTCAAGATCTGTCAACTGCTGGAAATGTGAATTATTTCTATCCTGTTCTAACTATTCCCCAATCATCCCCCCTCCTCGTGGACCTGTCCCACCTAGGCGACTTTTTAGGAGACTGCAGGAGACTATGCAGCCGCATGTTCGCAGGTGGTTGCCGGGGAGTCGCCTTCATGGTCGTGAGGGGTTCCGCATTCTGGGAGCACAGCCTCATTATGGCCGCCGTGAATGTTTCAACACGTTGAAAAATTAGTGGCGACTGGAATGAAGCCGCCATGGAGAGTAGCGAAAATTCCCGTGCCGTAGGTGGGTCGCCAGGAGGTCGATGGTTCTCGTAGGTTCTCGTAGGTTGTAGCCGGTGCTGACCGGTGAATTTCATTGGCTCATAGGGGAAAAAAAACGTAAGCAGTAGTTTTCAGAACCAAGGATAACAGACCGGTAATGTTAATATTAGTGTAGCTCTGGCTTTTTAAAAGTTGTCTCCACTCCTTCTCCCCCCTCCCCCCCCCCCCCTCTTTTAAAGAACTTACCATACACTGTGCTTTAGACGTCCTTATTACAGCGCCAACCTTCCTGTTCATCGCAGTGTGTGTCCGTATCACATTGGCTTTGCACCGTGTGAATTTCACTCAGACAGCGCTCCCCCCCCTTGCCCTGTCCCCTGCCTGCATAACGGGCTGGTGAAGGAAGCAATGTGTTTCTGTGTGTGTGTGTGTTCCATTTGCCGATTTTTCAGGTGACTGCCAACAACTTGACAGGTGCCGGCAGTCGCCTGAAAAAAATGCCTAAGTGGGACAGGCCCATTACAGGGTGAACAAGCTGAAGATTAATATCTAGTTTAGTTTAGAGATACAGATATAGCGTAGATGCGCGCACCAACACTATCCTGCACACACTAGGGACAATTTACAATTTTACCAAAGTCAATTAACCTACAAATCTGTTCGCCTTGGAGTGTGGGAGGGAACCGGAGCACCCGGAGAAAACCCACGTGGTCACAGGATCGACCCCAGGTTTCTAACCATGTAGGGCAGCAGCTCTTCCACTGCGCCACCGTGCTGCGACGTGGTTTATAAAGGACACAAAATGCTGGAGTGACTCAGCAGGCCAGGCAGCATTTCTGGTGAATACGGATAGGTGATGTTTCGGGTGGGGACCCTATTTCAGACTCATTAACTTTTAACATTATCTTACTGTGCTGTAAGGGGGGAAAAAATACTTTTTGGACGATAGACCCAAGTGTTGGAGTAACTCAGCGGGTCAGGCAATATCAGGTGCTATCAGGGGACAAGGCAGGAGAATGGGCTTGAGGGGGAGAAATGGATCAGCCATGATTGAATGACGGAGTAAACATGATGGGCAGAATGGCCTATTTCTACTCCTATCACTTATGAACTTAATATGAAGTTATCCATCGCAAGTCACTAGTAGAGCTTTACTAGCAGAAATAGCATTAGTTATTTGAATGTGATCTGGACTCCCACATCCACGACTTGCTGTTATTCAAATGAGTAAATGGCCTGTCCCACAAACGCGACTTTTCAGCAACTGTCTTAACGACCCCACTCCACTGCGCTACGAGTTCAAAAGAACCATACCGACCAATTTTTACTCGCAGAATATTTTTCAGCATGTTGAAAATTTTGCCTTGACCAAACTGAGGCCGCGAGTATGCGGAAACGTCCCTCGAGCATGAAGGAGAGTTCCCAGTGACCTCATAGAACTTCCTTGGAGCACGGTGTCGACCATGCTGTGAGTTTGAGACGAGCGCAAACTCGTCTAAACTCGCAAATTAGGTCGCCACAGTGGGACAGGCTCTTTAATTACAGTGATTGATTTTTATGCCTACTATATTCTGTTGTGCTGAAGCAAAGCGAGAATTTAATTGCCCTATCTGGGACACGTGATAATATACTCTCTTGAATCTTGAATCTTCAGAAAGGTAAAAGCAAAATGTCAAGATCTTGGCAATAGCACGATGGCGCAGCGCCAGAGACCCAAGTTCGATCCTGACCACGGGTGCATGTCCCCTTGACCTGTGTGGGTGTTCTGTGGGTGCTCCGGTTTCCTCCCACACTCCAAAGACGTACAGGTTTCTGGGTTAATTGACTTGGTATAGTTGTAAATTGTGTTTGTAGTTTAGCGTTTGTGCGTGGTATAGCGCGAACTCGGTGGGCCAAAAGACCTGTTTCTGCGCTGTGTCGCTAAACTAAACCTAAACTAAAAACTCAAAAATACTTCTGACAAGAGAGTGTTAAATCATATCTTTTGGACATTGAATGGAATCATCTTTGCTGTCCTTCCCAACCCCTTTGCCCCCACAACAGTCAAGATCCTGCATCAGTCAATGTCATCAACCACGGTCCTAACTGGCCAAACCACAAGCAAACTGTGGCTGCAAGATGTCAGAGGCCACATATTCAGTGGGAATCATTTTTGTCCCAGTTAACCCCTCTCTTGCTGAATCTTCAAGGCAAGCGTCAACTTTGCGTTTGTGCATTCCAAGTGTCTAATAAAATGACATGTTGAGTAATACACAGGGAGCTCCAAAGTCATATCTGGTTGCTCTGTATCAACCAGGCCGTGACATAGCCTCCCCTCCATCAGCCCCCCCACCCCCCCCTCCCCAACTCAGAACCACCGGGTGGCGCCGTAATGGCTGCCTCGCCAGCAGCCTGTCTCGTTCTTTTCTCTCTGTTGTTTTTTAATATGTGTAAAATGTATGTTTTAGTGTTCTTTAGATTTGTATTATGAGGGGCGAAGGGCGGTGGGGGTTGGGGGAGCCATTTTTGATCTCTTACCTCGACGGAAGATGCAATTTTTTTTCCTTATCGTATCTCCGTCTGCGCTGCGGCCTAACATCGAGGAGCTGGCGGTCTCTTGCTGAGGATCGACTTTGGGAGCTCCAACCGCGGTAGCCTGCGGACTTTTAACATTGTGGTGGTCTTGCCGTCCCTTGGTGAGGGATCGACTTGCGGAGCTTCAGGCCGCAGGAGCTTCGACCGCCTCGATCACGGGAGCTTTGACCGCCCCAACGTGGGGACTACGATCGTCGGCTGCAGGAGCTTCGATCGCCCCGACTGTGGATGGTTCAACTACCCTGACCGTGGGAGAATAAAGAGTGAAGAAGATTAGATTTTTCTTTCTTTTAAAATCTTTTTATTCGTTTTTTTTCAAAAACAAAAACAAAACAACAACAAAAAATGATAAACATGTCAATGATATTGATACATAAGGATCAGGATTACATTAATAACAGGTATAACCTAAATATGAGTCCAGTGTCACAATACACATTGAATATAGACCTCCCGGTCTCAATGTAAATATAGTTAAGTGTTTAAAAGAGAACATATATAAAAACAAAAAGTTAAAAGAAAAAAGAGAAGAACAAAGCCCCCTAAACTAGAAAAAAAACGCAAAGCAGAATCTGGGCTTCAAAGAATTTCAATAATTTAAGTCCCTGTTTGTCGTCAAGTCCGTTCCACCTTATAAAGGTAAAATAATTATTATAACAGTTGTAGAGGGGACAATTTATGTTGTGTGAAAATGTTGAATAACGCTTCCCCAAGTCCTATCAAATTGAACCAAGGGTTCAACAATGTCACTCCTAATTTTTTTCTAAATTTAGACATGATATCGTTTCAGAGTACCAATGGAGTGTGGTCGGAGGATTAGAGTTTTTTCCATTTAAATAAAATAGATCTTCTGGCAATGAATGCGGTAAAAGCAATCAGCCGATGGGCGGAGCGGGACAGATGAGAGATTAGACTTTATTGCCTTCCATCATAGTGAGGAATGTGTGGAATCCGCTGTGGTGGATGTTTATGTCAACCTTTATGTAGTTGTGTGTCTTGTTGCTCTTTCTGGTATGACTGTATGGTAAATTGAATTTCACATTGGTACACGTGACAATAAAATACCTTTGAACCTTTGAATCCCCCTCCCCAAAGAAGGGTCCCGACCCGAAATGTCACTGATCCATGTCCTCCAGAGATGCTGTCTGACCTGTTTGAGTTACTCCAGCACTTTGTGTCTTCTGGTGGTTCATGGTTCTTCTCAGACTGTACACATGCATTATGATCCATACATATATCATATTATACTGTGATATAATACTACCTTACCTATATTGTGCTGTTACTACTTAAACCTTCACAAATTTACAAGTTTAACTAATACATTCTGTTTTGAAGTCTCTTTGATCTTTGGAATTCCACTGGTGCTGTTTGCATCGATGCTGGGGATGTGTGGACACATTGAAAATATTAGTGTCTGGGTTTTCAGTTCCATTCTGAATCAGCTCCTCTTCAAAAATTGTGCCACAGGCTTCAACACAATATTCAAATCTAAATCTTCCTCGGTGTTCACATGGATATCTCATTCTGTGATCAAAGGATCAACGTGAACCATTCTGTATCACTCACCCGTACTTGATTGATTGAAAGATCATCGGGCCCATTGGGCTACAGAATCAATGCCGCCCATCGATCAATCGATCACCCATTCACCCGTAGTTGTGTGTTGTCCCACTTTCACATCTACTCCCTGCACACTTGGGGCAATTTTACAGAGGCCAATTAAGCTAAGAACTAGCAAGTCTTTGGGATGTGGGAGGAAACCCGAGAGGAAACCCACGCGGTCATAGGAAGAATGTGCAAACTCCACACAGACCGCACTTGAGGTCAGAATCGAACCGGGGTCTCTGGCGCTGTGAAGCTGCAACTCTACCAGCTGCGCCACTGTGCAACTCTTACACAGAGGATAATCCATAGAACTCCATATCCTCCCCAGTATGCCTGGTATCCCTTTTTGCCATCTCCATCTGTCTAGTTCTGTCAGTAAATGAACCTAATTCTTTTCTGGCTCTCGACCCAAAACGTCACCCATTCCTTCTCTCCAGAGATGCTGCCTGTCGCGCTGAGTTACTCCAGCTTTTTGTGTCTATCTTCTGATCCTTTTAAAGCACGAGTCACAATGTTCACTGTGTTTCAACTACCTAATATCCTGCATTTTCTCTGCATGAATATTTCTCCAGGACGTATCCGACAGCATTGATCTTCAGTTCTGAAGAAAACCTGTTAATCAAGACTTCCTTCATGACTTGATTCAGTGCCTCTTCCACTGTGTGTGCTAATCTTTCAGTTTGAGAATGGATGATAACGAGATATGAAGCATTTTGATCCCATTTCATTTCACAAATTGTTTGAATTGAATTGTGAGCCATTTTCCAAAGTAATCCCTCGGGAGATCAAATGAGCGGGTTTTTAAAGTGCATTCAGTATGACATCCAAATGCTTTACCACCATGTGTTTTAAATGGATGTCCACCAGCACAGGGAAGATATTTGTGTGGACATATTCGCAAGGTTTTGGATTGCTACTCTACGATCTTGACGCTGCGTGATCTGAGGCCAAGCGATTTACTAGCTCTTACAAGTGCAGCCAGTAATTTTCCTCAGCACTTAATTGTTTTTCTAAGCGAGCCTGTGAGCTCGACATGCCAGACAATTCCATTTTAGCTGAAAAGCCTGTTGAATGGTGGCGCGGAGGTAGAATTGCTGCCATACGGCATCAGACACCATGATTCTGACTACGGGTGCTTGTCTGTACGGAGTTTGTGCGTTCTCCCCGTGACCTGCGTGGGTTTGCTCCGGCATCTCCCGTTTCCTCCCACTCTTCAGGTTTGTCGGCTAATTGGCTTGGCATTATTGTAAATTGTCTCTAGTGTGTGTAGGATAGTGTTAGTGTGCGGGGATCACTGGTTAGCACGGACTCGGTGGGCCGAAGGGCCTGTGTCCATGCTGTATCTCGAAATTAAACTAAACTAGTTACAGGCTGAGCACGGAACAGTTAGTTTGGCACAGTCGCCTATCTCCTTTGCTCCTTAGATGCTGCTGCACCCGCTGAGTTTCTCCAGCTTTTTGTGTAACCCCCAATAAACTCTCTTGACTTGACTTGACTTACCTTCCATGGAGCAGGACATTGTTTATACTTCCTACTTGCCTGTCTGCTAAATCTCTTCTCACCATGATTTGGACTCCTTGATGGTGCCGGTTCTGATTAGTTGCTTTTTTGGCGGGCGCAGGCAGGAGAATGGGGTTAAGAGGGAAAGATAGTTCTGCCATGATAGGGTTAACTCTGCTCCTATAATTTATCAACATGAAACATTTGAGCTGGTGTAAGAAAGAATCTCTAAATGCCCAAAATATAATTGAAGTATACATAAGGTGATGGATCTAACTACTGTTTTTGCACGTTGTTGATTAAGGTTTAAGGATAAGGCGGAATTCCTTTAGGACCGAGATGAGGAAAACATTTTTCACACGGAGAGTGATGAGTCTCTGGAATTCTCTGCCACATAAGGTAGTTGACGCCAGTTCATTGGCTATATTTAAGAGGGAGTTAGATGTGGCACTTGTGGCTAAAGGGATCAGGGTGTATGGAGAGAAAGCAGGTACGGGATACTGAGTTGGATGATCAGCCATGATCATATTGAATGGCGGTGCAGGCTCAAAGGGCCGAATGGCCTACTCCTGCACCTATTTTCTATGTTCTATGTTGGAGACCCTCGGTCTATCCTAAATCGGACTTTACAAAACGTTATCTTGCACTAAACGTTATTCATTTTATTATCTCTCTATACTCTGTGGACGGCTTGTTGTACTGTTGTAGTCTTTCTGCTGACTAGATACACATATTCAAAAAAAACAAAAAAAATGTCACTGTACAGCTGCTCCTTGACCTACGACGGGGTTACGTTCCAATAAACCCATCGTAAATCGAAAATATCGTAAGTCGAAAACGCATTTAATATAATTTTGATCACGTGACCGGATGTGAGCTGCGGCTCGATGCTATTGCACCATCGTAAAGTCGAAATATCGTAAGTCGAAGCATCGTAAATCGGGGAGCATCATCTGTACCTCGGTGCACGTGACACTAAACTCAACTAAACTCAACTAAACTAAAAATGTCAGCTAATGAACAATTCAAGTTTTAAAAAGCGCCATTGATATTCAGAATTACATTGCTGAGGAAAATGCTCTGTTTGAATGCATTTCTCCATAACAGACATCATTATGATCTATTCCTGTATTTTTATTTTAGACTGAAAATTTAAAATCGATTTGCTCTCAAATGCTATTTTGATCTTCATTCCTATCGGCATCGCTCGAGATAAATGATTTTTAAACCGTCTTGTGGTGTTTTGTCCATTGAAGAGATACTTTTTTGATCTGGTACCGATGGATTATTTGATTTCTTTTTTTGCAGGAAATGGCAAAAATCCTCCTTCATCCCAGGGTGTATTCCTTTCTTCATGTGCCAGTTCAAACTGGATCAGATAGTGTGCTGATGGACATGAAACGAGAGTACTGCATAGCCGACTTTAAACAAGTGGCAGACTTCTTGAAGGAAAGGTAGGCAACTTTGAATGCATCTAATTTTCAACAGCAGTACTTCAAAGTCAAGTACGGGTTCCGTGTATCACCACGACATCGTTTATAAAGATTAAATAACGTGAATAAAACGATTAATGTGGTTTTTTAACCACTCCTTGGTGCTATTTCTGTGCCTTTGCATGATCGCCATTGTGTTTCATCATACTTGTGTAAATACTAGAGCGCACACTATTTGGAATGACTAAGCCGTATTGTATACTTGAAGTTCGCTGTTCAGCTGCTGTTTCTGTTCCTGTGGTTTCACTCCAGCTGGCCCTTCTTAATTACGAGCTGAAACGTTTCCAAGTGAATTGAGTGAATCGACAATTTTACTGCAATTTTAGGTCGCGGTATAATACTGGTGCGGTCACCGCTTTCAACAAGCTCTATTCGCTATGCTGCCTAAACATTATATGCTTTTGCAAATATCTATCCCCTGAGCCTTCCCTGCTCAAAAGGGAACATTTCAATCCCCAGTCTCTGCACGCAATCACTCTCCCTCGTCTCCAGAGGAGTTATGGCCCTGTCCCACGGTACGAGTTCATTCCAAGAGCTCCCCCGAGTTTAAAAAAAAAATCAAACTTGTGGTAAGCACGGAGAATGAATGTAACAGGTTCTTCAGAGCTCGGGGACGTGTCTTAGCGGCTCGTAACGCTAACGGCAGGTACTCGGGAAGACTCGCTAACGGCAGGTAAGCTCGGGAAGACGCGTGAAGATTTGTCAACATGTTGAAAAATGTCCACGAGAGCCCCGAGTACCGACGAGTCGCCATTACCATAAATCTCCAAGTTCGAATCAGGGCAAACTCGGGAGAGCTCTTGGAATGAACTCGTACAGTGGGACAGGGGTTTTAGTCTCTTCTCCACATACTCTCAAACCATCAGATCCTTTCTGGTGTTCATCTGGGACAGAGCTTTTAGTTAGCATAACCTACTGCATTGTGTTTGTTTTGAATTTTTATTCATGATACTTCATCCCTGGCCACGACTTTGTTAACGTTGTCCTGATTTAAAGATTTGTACAAATGAACTCTATTCAACACTCACTTACACTTCCCATCTCTCCCTCTCTCTCTCTTTCTCTCTCTCGCACATTTTACATAGATACATACACAATAGGTGCAGGAGTAGGCCATTCGGCCCTTCAAGCCAGCACTGCCATTCAATGTGATCATGGCAGTTCATCCACAATCAGTACTCCTTTCCTGCCTTCTCCCCATATACCTTGATCCCACTAGCCCTAAAGGCCCTATCTAACTCTCTTTTGAATGCATCCAGTGAATCGGCTTCCACCGCCTTCTGAGGCAGAGAATTCCACAAATTCACAACTCCCAATGTGAAAATGTCTTTCCTCATCCCAGTTCTAAATGGCTTACCCCTTATTTTTAAACAGTGGCCCCTAGTTCTGGACTCCCCCTACATCGGGAACATGTTCCCTGCATCTAGCGTGTCAAATCCCTTAATTGTATGTGTTTCTATAATATCTCTCCCCATCTCTCTCTCTCTCCCTCGTAGTTAACCGGGAACCAATAAAAAAAAGTAATGCTCCGTGAATCGTTCAGTCTTTTACAAGCCCAAGCCAAAGGAGGTGTCGGCAACCTACGGCCCACGGGCCGGATGCGGCACGTAACCCAAAATCATCTGGCCCGCAGACGTTTTTTTTTCAATTCGTTTTCGCAACCTGGGAACTGCAGCCAGCCCCGGGGACACGAGCTGATCTGGGAACTGCAGCTCGTCCCGGGGCATGCAGGCAACCTGGGCGCTACAGCCAGTCCCGGGACAGGCGAGGGACGTGGGAACTGCAGAAAACGAATTGAAAAACAGGTGAATACACGCAAAGAACAACACTGTCACACCATGGCGATAGATGTGGCCCGCCATCCCTTCCAAGACATGGGTCACGGCCCCGAGGCAGAACAAGGTCGCCGACTCCTGTGTTGAACACAGGGCCACCTTCAGCTGAAAGATGTCTGTCAGGAAATGGTAAAACACATCAAGAGAGTGACTCACGTGTAAAGGATGAGTCAGTGCAAGTAAATACAATGGAAGCAAAGAAGTGCAAACAGTCCCAACACCTGCCAAAGCCTCACATCTTTTATGCTGAAGAGGTTTAAGCGCGTCTGAGATTTGGAACATTGCTAAAAATCTTTTTTTTAAGAAGTTGATTAAAAACATCAAACTATTAAAGAATAATTAAATCAAATAATTACAATAAATCAAACTTAAATTAAATTAAAATCAATAAAAAAAATAATTCCATCATTCAGCTGGTCTGATCTTACAGCAGGCTCTCTATTTCCACAATGTTTTTGCCTATGAGGGCCTCGTTATTTGGACTTTGTCCATGCACCTCGGCTGGTTCAAGTCAACCCTCTGTTGAAATGAATTTTCCATTCAATTTTAAACCTAGTCATAAAGCAGTTGGGATCTCTTGAGAGAAGGAATGGGCGACGTTTCAGGTCGAGACCCTTCTTCAGACTGAGTCGGGAGAAGGAGACACAGAGATAAGGAAGTGTAAAGTGTGTGAAAACGAGATTCTCGACCCATTCTCTCTCGACAGCGATGCTGCCTGTCCCGCTGAGTTACTCCAGCAGTTCGGGTCTATCCTCTGTGTAAACCAGCATCTGCAGTTCCTTCCTACACACAAAGAAATTGGGATTTGTGCTGTGGGTTGTTACTTGTCCTCTGTAACCCTTCGAGGTTGCGGGGAGTTCTGATACTGTAGACTTAAGGGATACAGAGCAATAACAGGCCCTTTGGCCCACTGAGTCAGCGCCGACCAGTGATCACCCCGTACTCTAGCACTAGTCGGCTACACTGGGGAGAATTTACAATTTTACCGAAGCCAATTATCCCACGATGTCCCAAGAGAGACACAAAATGCTGGAGAAACTTCATGGGACAGGCAGCATCTCTGGAGAGGAATGGGTAGCGATTTGCTTCCAGACTCTTCTTCAGACTGAGAGTCAGGAGAGACGGAGTCTAGAGACATAGACAGCTAAGGTCCGTAATCGACAGACCAAAGTGGATGGTGATGAGGAAATGTAGAATGGTTCATTGTTAGCCTACAAACCTGTACATCTTTGGAGTGTGAGAGGAAACCGGGGCACCCAGAGAAAACCCACATAGGTCGTAGACAATAGACAATAGGTGCAGGAGTAGGCCATTCGGCCCTTTGAGCCAGCACCGCCATTCAATGTGATCATGGCTGATCATCCACAACCAGTACCCCGTTCCTGCCTTCTCCCCATATCCCCTGCCTGCGCTATCTTTAAGAGCCCTATCTAGCTCTCTCTTGAAAGCATCCAGAGAACCTGCCTCCACCGCCCTCTGAGGCAGAGAATTCCACAGACTCACCACTCTCTCTGAGAAAAAGTGTTTCCTCGTCTCTGTTCTAAATGGCTTACTCCTTATTCTTAAACTGTGGCCCCTGGTTCTGGATTCCCCCAACATCGGGAACATGCTTCCTGCCTCTAGCGTGTCCAAACCTTTAACAATCTTATATGTTTCAATGAGATCCCCTCTCATCGTTCTAAACTCCAGAGTGTACAACTCTCCAGAGTGTACAAACTCCAGAGGTCACGGGGAGAAAGTACATGCAGACAGCACCAAGAGTCAGGATCGAACCCAGGTCTCTGATGCTGTAAGGCAACAACTCTACCGCTACGCCACCCCAAATAGAAGTATATAATGAGAGGCATAGATAGGGTAGACTGTCGGAGTCTTTTCCTCAAGACGGAAAAATAAAATACTGGAGGACATAGCTTTAATGTGAAAGGGGCTAAGTTTAAAGAAGAGTTGCAGGGCATGTTTTGTACACATAGGGAGGTGAGTGCCTGGAACACACTGTCAAGGATGGTGGTTGAAGCAGATACGTTAACGGCATTTAAAAGACTTTTGGATTGGCAGGGAATGGAGGGATCTGGATTATGTGCGGGTAAATGAGTGATAATCTTGACATCATGTTGGGCACAGGCAGTGTGGGCTGAAGGGCCTGTTCTTGTGCCGTATTGTTCAATATTCTATGTTACTTTAAAAGTTGAAATAAATTGTTACTGTTGCCTGGAAGTTCTGTTGTGTGGCGGGTACACCACATAGTTGAATATCATGAGAAATCTGGGGCAATGCATTGATTGCGAAGTCGATGATTTTCTATTGTATGTGATAACCTAACACAAGGTGCTCCCCTCAAATGGATATTACTTCCTAAAGCTTCCTTCGCACTCAAGTGCCGCATAGATATCTTGACACTGTGCTCAAGGACGAGTCACAGCATGGCCACCCTCTTTTCCCCTCTCCCCTTGGGCAAAAGGTGTGGAAGTGTGAAAACGCACAGCTCCAGATTCAGGGACAGTTTCCGATTGAGACAACGGTCTGAAGGGTCTCGACCCGAAACGTCACCCATTCCTTCTCTCCATACATGCAGCCTCACCCGCTGAGTTACTTCAGCACTTTGTGTCTACCCACAGTTTCTCCCAGTTGTTATCAGGCAACAGAACCATCCCACCACAACTAGACAGCAGTCCTGAGCTACTATCTACCTCATTGGAAACCCTCATATTATCTTTGATCAGACTTTACTGGCTTTATCTTGCACAAAACGTTCTTCCCCTTATCATGTATCTGTACGCTGTGGATGGCTCGAATGTAATCATGTATTGTCTTTCCCCTGACTGGATAGCACGCAACAAAAGCTTTTCACTATACCTCGGTACACGTGACAATAAACTAAACTCAACTAAACTAATGCAAACTTATGCCTCCACAAGACATAGGAACTACTTTGTCATACTTCAAGTGGGATCTGCCCTTGCAGGACTGGCCTTTCAAACCTTTGATGGAAGTTGGGTTCAGCTTTCATTTAAGGAAAGAAAAGTTACTCCCTCGACCTACACCCACAACAAACCTGCTTTTCTCAGCTTACTGTATAAATACAAAGCAAAGACTTTGAGTGGATTAAGCATGTAAGACCTGTTTTAATTTCTTGGACCTCGTGCACAATAGAGTTTGTTCCGCAAGTCTTCAATCTCAAATGAGCCTTCTCGGGCAGCACAGAATTGTCTGAAGAAGGGTCTCGACCCGAAATGTCTCCTATCTCCTTCGCTCCTTAGATGCTGCTGCACCCGCTGAGTTTCTCCAGCTTTTGTGTAACCCACAGAATTTCTACATCTGTCTGGTGAGAAAATGCTCCCCTGCAGTAAAAAGCCAAGTCTGGTTCCAAGATGTACCAATTATTTGCACAAAATATATACCTAAAGAATCCCAGTGAACTCTGTTATCCATTTACATTGTGAAAAGTGCTGCCAATAGTTTGAACAAAGTTGTCTCCTGCAATGCATCTTGTTCATGGTGTTTTGTATAAAATGGTGCCGGAAACATGGCAACTTGTCTAATCTCTCAGTGTAATCCATTCCATGTAACCATATATAACCATATAACAATTACAGCACGGAAATAGGCCCTCTCGGCCCTTCCAGTCCGTGCCGACCATTTATTTTCCCCTAGTCCCATCTACCTGCACCCAGACCATACCCCTCCATTCCCTTCCCGTCCATATACCGATCCACTTTACTTTTAAATGTTAAAATCGATCCTGCCTCCGCCACTTCTGCTGGAAGCTCATTCCACACAGCCACCACTCTCTGAGTAAAGAAGTTCCCCTTCATGTTACCCCTAAACTTCTGTCCCTTCATTCTCATGTCATGCCCTCTTGTTTGAATCTCCCCTATCCTCAATGGGAAAAGCTTATCCACGTCAACTCTATCCCTTTCATCATTTTAAAGACCTCAATCAAGTCCCCCCTTAACCTGTTAAAGAAGGAACTGCCCCCTTAACCTTCTGCGCTCCAAAGAATAAAGACCTAACTTGTTCAACCTTTCTCTGTAACTTAGTTGCTGGAACCCAGGCACCATTCTTGTAAACCTCCTCTGTACTCTCTCTATTTTGTTGACATCCATCCTATAATTAGGCGACCAAAATTGTACACCATACTCCAGAATTGGTCTCGCCAATGCCTTGTACAATTTTAACATTACTTCCCTACTCCTATATTCAATGCTCTGATTTATAAAGGCCAGCACACCAAAAGCTTTCTTCACCACCCTATCTACATGCGATTCCACCTTTAGGGAACTATGCACAGTTATTCCTAGATCCCTCTGTTCCACAGCATTCCTCAATTCCCTACCATTTACCATGTACGTCCTATTTTGATTTGTCCTGCCAAGATGTAGCACCTCACACTTATCAGCATTAAACTCCATCTGCCATCTTTTAGCCCACTCTTCCAAATGGCCCCAATCCCTCTGTAGACTTTGAAAATCTACTTCATTATCCACAGCACCACCTATCTTAGTATCATCTGCATACTTACTTATCATATTTTCCACCCCATCATCCAGATCATTGATGTACATGACAAACAACAATTCCTACACTCTTGTACTTCAGTATGAATGTAACTATGTACAGTGAGATCTTTACCAAGCTGTATGCAAAATAGGGAATTCTGTACCTAGGTTAAAAAACATTAGTGTAGAAAGGAGCTGCAGATGCTGGTACATAGCGAAGATAGACGCAAATTGCTGAAGTAACTCAGTGGGACAGGCAGCATCTCTGGAAAACAAGGATGCGTGACGTTTCGGGTCCGGAACCCTTCTTCAGACTCAGTCGGAAAGACTTAAAAAACATTTGGACAGGTATGTGGATAGGTGGGGTTTAGCGAGATATGGGCTAAATGCAGACGCTGGTCGGCATGGGCAAGTTGGGCCGAAGGGCCTGTTTCCACGTTCAATGCCTCTGTGACTATGGGCCCAGGTACAAGTGACAACAAAGTACCATTGGGCCATTGTGAAGTTTATTCTTCTCTTCGTGCATTTTGATTTGGAGTCATCCTACTGTGGATAATTCAAATGGAATTTGTTTAAATGCTTGAACTATTTATAATTACTGCTTCCCAATCCACAGCTACCTGAAAGGTGGGAACACAAATAAATAGAGTGGACAAGAAGATGTATGGCATGCTTGTCCTCATAAGTCAGGGCATTGATGAAGATGGTACTTTGATGATATTTGATTGTCACTTATACCTAGCTAGGTACAGTGAAATTATTTGTTTTTGCATACAAAGTACGCAATCGAGTCGCCACAAAGGCACCGCCAAAGTTACAAAAAGTGCTCATCCCTTCTTCGTTCGCCCACCTCCCCACGCCGACCAACATGCCCCAAGTACACTAGTCCCACTTGCCTTTACTTGGCCCAGATCTCTCTAAACCTGTCCTATCCGTGTCCTTATCTAAATATTACTTAAATGTTGTGATAGTACCTGCCTCAACAACCTCCTATGGCAGCTTGTTCCATAAATCTCCCCTATCCATGTATCTATCCAAATGTCGTTTAAATGTTGTTATCGCACCTGCTTCAACTACCTACTCCGGCACCTCCCGTCCTTTGTGTCAAAAAGTTGCCCCTCTGGTTCCTTTTAAATCCCCCCTCACCTTAAACCTACGTTCTTTGGTTCTTGATTGCCTTACTCTGGGTAAAAGACCCTGCATTTACCCTATCTATTCCTCTCATGATCTTATAGAAACATAGAAACATAGAAAATAGTTGCAGGAGTAGGCCATTCGGCTCTTCGAACCTGCACTGCCGTTCAATATGATCATGGCTGATCATCCAACTCAGTATCCTGTACCTGCCTTCTCTGCATACCCCCTGATCCCTTTAGCCACAAGGGCCACATCTAACTCCCTCTTAATTATAGCCAACGAACTGGCCTCAACTACCTTCTGTGGCAGAGAATTCCACAGATTCACCACTCCTGAAACTGTGACCCCTTGTCCTGGACTTCCCCAGCATCGGGAACAATCTTCCTGCATCTAGCCTGTCCAACCCCTTAAGAATGTTGTAAGTCTCTATGAGATCCCCCCTCAATCTTCTAAATTCTAGCGAGTACAAGCCAAGTCAACTGTACGCAATACTCCAGGTGTGGCCTCACCAAGACCCTGTATAACTGCAGTAGAACCTCCCTGCTCTTGTACTCAAATCCTTTTGCTATGAATGCTAACATCCGATTCGCTTTCTTCACTGCCTGCTGCACCTGCATGCCTATTTTCAATGACTGGTGTACCATGACGCCCAGGTCTCGTTGCATCTCCCTTTACCTAATCGGTCACTATTCAAATAATAGTCTACTTTCCTGTTTTTGCCACCAAAGTGGATAACCTCACATTTATCCACATTATACTGCATCTGCCATGCATTTGCCCACTCACCCAGCCTATCCAAGTAACCTTGCAGCTCTGTAAGGTCACCTCTGTAAGGTCACCTCTCAACCTCTTGCGCTCCAAGTAATGAAGGACTAAAGAAAGCCCGAGCCAGGTTGCTAAACACGTTAACTTGCCCCCTCCCATTCCCACACTGACCTTTCTATCCTGGGCCTCCTCCATTGTCAGGGTGAGGCCCAGTGCAAATTGGAGGAACAGCATCTCATATTTTGTTTGGGTAGCTTACATCCCAGCGGTATGAACATCGACTTCATAACCCTTGCTTTCCCTCTCTCTTCATCCCCTCTCCCTTCCCAGTTCTCCGACCAGTCTTAATATCTCCGACTACATTTCATCTCTGTTTGCTAACTTCTCCCAGCTAACAATGATCAATTCTACATTTTCCTGGATCTCCATTCCCTTTGCCCTGTTTTCACACCTTCACACTTCCTTATCCATGTATCTCCCTCCCACCTGATGTCAGTCTGAAGAAGGGTCTCGACCCAAAACCCATTCCTTCTCTCCAGGGATGCTGCCTGTCCCACTGAGTTACTCCAGCATTTTGCATCTATCTTTGGTTTAAGCCAGCATCTACAGTTCCTTCATACATAAGTCCTTATTTGAATGAGAATGCTGTCTGCATGTGAACAATCAGGAAAGCGATGGGCTACCAATTTTATTTTCTAAAATTGAACTATCCCCGCAGACCAGTAATATCCATTATGGATTAATGCTGAAATTGGCGGTAGAATCCTGTAAAATTAGGGTTTTCTTTTAATTTTTGCAAACAATAGTCAAGAGAGTGTACAAAATCACAAAAGGAATAGATCGGGTAGATGCAGAGTCTCTTGCCCAGAGTAAGAGAACCAACAACCAGAGGACACAGGTTTAAGGTGAAGGGCAAAAGATGCAATAGCAATCTGAGGGGTACGGTTTTCACTCAAAGGGTGGTGGGTGCCGGAGGTAGTAGTTGAGGCAGGGACTATTGCAACGTTTAAGAAACAAATAGGTACATGGATAGGGCAGGTGTAGAAGGATCTCCAGATTCAGGGACAGTTTCTTCCAAGCTGTTATCAGGCAACTGAATCATCCTACCACAACCAGAGAGCAGTGCTGAACTACTATCTACCACATGGGTGACACTTGGACTATCCTTGACCGGACTTTGCTGGCTTTTGCTTGCATTGAACGTTATTCCCGTATCATGTATCTAAATGCTGTAAATGGCTCGATCCTATTCATGTATTGTCTTTCTGCTGACTGGATAGCACGCAACAAAAGCTTTTCACCATACGTTGGTACACGTGACAATAAACTAAACTAAACTAAAATATGGACCAGACAGGCAGATGGGACTAGTGGCTGGTGTGGGCAAGTTGGGCCGAAGGGCCAGTTTCCACGCTGTACGACTCTATGACTAATATTTAAACTAAACTAAGCCTCAGCAGAGAGAGAGAGAAAAAAAAGTAAAGTACATTCAGGGTCAGCTAAGTGTCTTTGTGTATTGCAAGGGACACGGGTTAGGTGGGGTTCTCTTATTCACTTTGTTTGCTGAATGGCTCCAGGAGGATTGCTTGTTTGCATTTTATGATAGTCATCCATACCTTGGAACAAATCCTCAATTTCAGCATGTCAAGATCCAGTTTTTAACCCTGTAGGCTCCAGCCTTTATCGATATGTGGATTGTAGCAGCATGCATTCATCCCTGCAAGCTGTCACGAACTAGAGAACGTTTACGTTGAACGGAATTAGCAATCGTGGTAAAACATTAATCATTTCTTTGAAGTGCGTGCTAGAATTTTATTTCAGTGCCATTTAGACACTGTGTTTTGTTTGTTGCCTAGCCACTGAAACTGTCAGTTTTGTTCCATGATAATATTGCACCATTTCTTGGCAGGCAGCGTATGTTGTGAGAGAGGCAGAGGTTAAAGCGGGTCACTTTGTTGAGCGGGAAAACAGGTAGTTTTGGTGGCTTTTCCTACAGTGACTGTTTAAATGATTTGCATGGGCTTGCGGCAAGGTCACGAGACGAGGAAGGGCTTAAGCACTTTGTAAAGAACTGTTTGTTGCATTCTTCTACGTTCTGAACTGTGAAGACATGCACTTGTTTCTAATGTCTTAAAGCTATCTTAAAGGTGCGTGCTCGTTGTATTTTCAACTGCTCGTTTAATAACACCCCTCCTAAGTGAGCTTAGGATGAGGGCGCAGCGTAGGTTCACAAGATTGATCCCTGGGATGGCGGGACTGTCATATGAGGAAAGATTGAAAAGACTAGGCTTGTGTTCACTGGAGTTTAGAAGGATGAGGATTGAAACATATATATTAGCTTAGATTAGATTAGATTCCTTTATTGTCATTCAGACCTTTTGGTCTGAACGAAATTGTTACCATACAGTCATAACATATAATAAAAAAATAAAGCACACAATAAACACATATCCAACATCCACCACAATGAGTTCACCAGGCACCTCCTCACTGTGGTGGAAGGCAAAAGTCTTAAGTCATTGTCTTCATCCCTCCTAGTTCTCTCTCTGCGCTGAGGCGATCCAGGCCTCCGACGCAGCTGGTGCACCGCAGCTCTAAGCTGGGCTGCCGCCGCTGGAGCACCGCAGCTGTAAGCCAGACCGCCGCTGGAGCACCGCAGCTCGAAGCTGGGTCTCCGCCGCCGCTGGAGCACCGCAGCTCTAAGCTGGGCCGCCGCCGCCGCTGGAGCACCGCAGCTCTAAGGTGGGCCGCCGCTGGAGCACCGCAGCTCCAAACCAGGCCGCTGCCACAGCTCCACCATTAGGCCTCAGCACAGACGGTGACGGGGGACACGCATCCCCCCCACTAAAGCTCTGTCTCTCCCACCACCACCCCCCTCCCTCCACCCCCACAACCTAATAAAACAAAAGTTCTACTACAACAATCACTAGAATACAACAAAATACAGGAAAAAAACAGACGGACTGCAGGTGAGCCGCAGCTGCCAGCCAGCGCGGTCAATTCCGGAAATATATATTTCGAAACATATAAAATTATAAAAGGACTGGACAAGCTAGATGCAGGAAAAATGTTCCCAATGTTGGGCAAGTCCAGAACCAGGGGCCACAGTCTTAGAATAAAGGGGATGACATTTAAGACTGAGGTGAGAAAAAATGTTTTCACCCAGAGTGTTGTGAATTTATGGAATTCCCTGCCACAGAGGGCAGTGGAGCCCAAATCACTGGATGGATTTAAGAGAGAGTTAGATAGAGCTCTAGGGGCTAGTGGAATCAAGGGATATGGGGAGAAGGCAGGTACGAGTTATTGATAGAGGACGATCAGCCATGATCACAATGAATGGTGGTGCTGGCTCGAAGGGCCGAATGGCCTCCTCCTGCACCTATTTTCTATATTTCTATGAGCTCCGCCATACCTCAGATATACTTCTTTGTCAAGCAGTTACATAAGTTCATCGGTCATAGGAACAGAATTAGGCCATTTGACCCATCGAGTCCTCTATACCATTCAATTATGGCTGATCTATCTTTCGCTCTCAACCGCATTCTCCCGCCTTCTTCCTGCAACCTTTGACACCCCTACTCATCAAGAACATGTCAATCTGCACTTTAAAAATATCTAAAGCCTTGGCGTCCACAGCCATCTGTGGTAATGAATTCCGCAGATTCACCTCCCTCTGACGTTCATTTCATTGTGCCTTGTGGGAAACAATGAGCTATAATGCCTTGAGTAGAGCAATAGCCATCACCACACCCACACTTGCAGCTCACTTTTCCCTTTCCCCCAAATTAAATTAGGGCAGCGCGGTGGTACAGCACCAGAGACCCAGGTTCGATCCTGACTACCGGTGCTGTCTATATGGAGTTTGTACGTTCTCCCTGTGACCTGCGTGGGTTTTCTCTGGGTGTTCTGGTTTACTCCCACTCTCCAAAGACGTACAGGTTTGTAAGTTCATTGGCTTGGTGTAAATATAAAATTGTCCCTAGTGTGTGTAGGGTAGTGTTAATGTGCGGGGATCGCTGGTCGGTGCGGTACCGGTGGGCTGAAGGGCCTGTACCTCTACAACTAAAACTGAAAAAATGAAAAATAAATCATACATACTTTTTGTCAGCAGTCCCACTGAGAACTTTCACCAATGGCCCTTTGCAATTCAACTCACCTCTGACATCCACACCAGCACGTTACTCTGTAATTCATAGCAAAAGGATTTGTTTCATAGCAAAAGGATTTGATTCATAGCAAAAGGATTTGAGTACAAGAGCAGGGAGGCTCTACTGTGGTTGTACAGGGTCTTGGTGAGGCCACACCTGGAGTATTGCGTACAGTTTTGGTCTCCTAATCTGAGGAAAGACATTCTTGCCATAGAGGGAGTACAGAGAAGGTTCACCAGACTGATTCCTGGGATGGCAGGACTTCCATATGAAGAAAGACTGGATAGACTCGGCTTGTACATGCTGGAATTTAGGAGTATGAGGGGGGATCTTATAGAGGCTTACAAAATTCTTAAGGGGTTGGACAGGCTAGATGCAGGAAGATTGTTCCCGATGTTGGGGAACTCCAGAACAAGGGGTCACAGTTTAAGGATAAGGGGGAAGGAAGTCTTTTAGGATCGAGATGAGAAGATCTTTTTTCACACAGAGTGGTGAGTCTGTGGAATTCTCTGCCGCAGAAGGTAGTTGAGGCCAGTTCATTGGCTATATTTAAGAGGGAGCTAGATGTGGCCCTTGTGGCTAAAGGGATCAGGGGGTATGGAGAGAAGGCAGGTACAGGATACTGAGTTGGATGATCAGCCATGATCATATTGAATGGTGGTGCAGGCTCGAAGGGCCGAATGGCCGAATGGCCTACCCCTGCACCTATTTTCTATGATTCTGTGATTCTATGATTCTATAAGCAAGATTTTCTTCACACATTTTCCTCTACCTTACAATGTTTTTTAAAGCAAATCTATTGCTTAGATCATTGGGACCTCTTTGAGCCGATTTTGAAAACCGAAGGCTGTACAAAATAGTTCAAGGCATTTGACAACAGTAAAGTGGCAGAAAGCTTTCAGGGCAGTGTCAGGGTGTGGCTGTCATTCAGTTCAATCAGCCCCAAAGGGCAGTGGAAATTCTGTGTAGCTGCAGGAAAGGTCCAGTGTCTAGCACGGGTAACAGGCTGGATCCAGCGAGGCTTCGCACAATGTAGAGGGGGAAGGTGAAATGGTTATCAGGATCAGATACGTCTGAAAGCTGTTGACAGATGCCAATGCCTTGTCCTCGATATCTCTCGTTGGAGTTTAGAAGACTGAATGAGGGGGGGACCTCATTGAAACGTACCGAATAGTGAAAGGCCTGGATAGAGTGGATGTGGAGCGGATCTTTCCACCAGTGGGAGAGTCTAGGACCAGAGGGCATAGCCTCAGAATAAACGGATATTCCTTTTGGAAGGAGATGAGGAAGAATTTATTTTGTCAGAGGGTGGCGAATAATGTGGAATTCTTTGCCACAGAAGGCTATGGAGGCCAAGTCAATGGATATTTTTTAAAGCAGAGATTGATAGATTTTTGATTAGTGCAGGTGTCAGGGGTTATGGGGAGAAGGCAGGAGAATGGGATTGAGAGGGAACGATAGATCAGCCATGATTGTAGGGTGGAGTTGACTTGATGGGCCGAATGGCCTAATTCTGTTCCTATCACATGATATCCCTGATAATCAGGGATATTTTCAAAAAAATGTAAAACTAAATAGGTAAAATCAATGTTTTTTTCAAAGGTGATTGGCTTGTATTTATTTTTTTCCTCATACTACACCATGCCCCTTCAAATGAAGGTGTTTGGACATCTTTTACCAGGTCTTATTTAATGCAGAATCCAAGAACAAATTTCTCAGCTTAAATGTTGAGGATTCCCAACAAGTTCCTGCAGGTCCAACATTGAGCTCAATGCAGGGGCCAAGTAAAAACATCCCCCGGTTTATCCAACCTTTCCTTAAAATTCAAGCTCCGGTAACACCCTGGTGAGTCTCACCTGTACTCTTTCCAACTTAATAATATCTTTCCTATGGTTGGGCGGCCAGCACGACGCACGGTGCTCTAAATGCGGCCTCACCAAGACTTGTGAAGCTGCATTATGATGTCCCAACTTTTTGTACTCAATATCCTTCCCAATGAAGGCAAGCACGCCAAAGGGCTTCTTCACCACACTGCCCACCTGATTTGCCACTCTCAGGGAACCATGCACCTGCACTCCCAGATCTCTCTGCTCCTCAACACTCTCCAGAGCTATTCCATTGTGCAGGTCCTGCCCTGGTTTGACGTATCAAAGTGCAGCACCTTGCTCTTGCCAGCGTTAAATTTCATTTGCCATTCCTAGGCCCTCCTTCCCAACTGATCCAGATCCCTGTGTAAACCTAGATATTCCCCCTCACTTGTTCACTGCACCAGCAATTTTGTCACTATCTACAAATGTATTAATAATCTCTGTGACATTGTCACCCCAAATTGTTAATGTAGATAACCAATAACAGTGGACCCAGCAATGATCCCTGCTGTACTCCATTGGCCACCAACCTCCAATCAAAAAAACAACCCTCCACAATACCCTTTGACTACTTCCTCGAAGTAAAATTTGAATCCGACTCTTGCTCACCTTGGATTCCATGTGCTCTGATCTTTCAGACTGGCCTACCATAGAAACATAGGAAAATAGGTGCAGGAGTAGGCCATTCGGCCCTTCGAGCCAGCACCGCCATTCAATATGATTATGGCTGATCATCTAAAATCAGTACCCTCCCTGTTCCTGCTTTTTCCCCATATCCCTTGATTCCTTTAGCCCTAAGACCTAAATCTAACTCTCTTTTGAAAACATCCAGTGAATGGGCCTTCACTGACTTCTGTGGCAGAGAATTCCTCAGATTCACAACTCTCTGGGCGAAAAAGTTTTAAATAGCCTCCAACATCTGAAGCAGTTTTCCTGCATCAAGCCTGTCCAATCCTTTAATAATTTTATGTTTCTATAAGATCCAGGACTCTTTGTAAGGCCTTTCTAAAGTCCATATAGATACTTGTGGACAATGTTCACAGCCTTTTTCCTCATCAATCTTCATGGTTACAAAAAACTCTCTCAAATTTGCGAACAATGACTTCCCATGTACAAAGATGTGGTAACTATCCATCATCCATACCTATCCAAATTTGGTAGATCTTTCAACAGATAGGTAAAAGTGATCCAATTGATGTGCTATATTGGACCCAGGTATTTATGTAGCATGCCACACATGAGATTATTATACAGAATCACACCGTGGAGCATTTAGATAATATCCAGGCATATTTTGAGGATTGGTTAACATGCGAGGGCAGAGAAAGAGGTTGTTCATTTTCGGGTTGGGAAACTGTAATAGCCGCTAGTTGTTCACAACCTACATTGATGATTGAAATGAGGGGAGCAAGTGACATATTGATGCTAGTTTTATGACGATACAAAGCTAGGTGGCAGTATAGGCTGCAATGAGGATGCAGAATGGCTTCAATTGGATGTCGATAGGCTAGGCGAGGTCATGGCAGACCGAGTATAATGTGGAAACATGTGAAGTCATCCACTTTAGTGGGAAAAAATAGCAAGGTAGAGTGTTAAATGGTGAGAGATTGATACGTGTTGGTACTTACAACAACCTGGGTGTACTTAATTTAGTTTCGTTTTAGAGGTACAGCAGGGAAACGGGCCCTTTGGCCCACCAAGTCCACGCTAACCATTGATCATCCGTACACTAGTTCTGTCCTACACACCTGGGGCAATTAGCAGAAGCCAATGAATCTACAAACCTGCATATCTTTGGAATGTGGGGGGAAACTGGAAATCCCAGAGAAAACCCATCGTGGTCATAGGGAGAACGTAAAAGCTCCACATAGACAGCAGCCATAGTTGGGATTGAACTCGAGTCTCTGGTGCTGTGGGGCCGCAGCTCTACTGCTGCACCACTGGGTTGCCCTTGTACACAAATAAATGACATTTAACATGCAGGTTGAGTAAGCAATTGGGAAGAGAAGTAAAATGTTGTCTTGAATTGCAAGGCATCTGAGTAAAGAGTAAAGATATTTTGAAGCTGTTATATACTAGAGCCTTGTTGAGACTGCATAGGGGATACTGTGTCTTAGGCCTGGTCTTCCTACCACAGGGTACTTGGAATGGAGTGAGTGCAGCAAAAGGTTTACCAGAGTGATTCCCAGGATGGTGGGGGCTGTGTTATGAGGAGACTGAACTTCTATTAGACAATAGACAATAGGTGCAGGAGTAGGCGATTCGGCCCTACGAACCAGCACCGCCATTCAATGTGATCATGGCTGATCATCCCCATCAGTACCCCATTCCTGCCTTCTCCCCATATCCCCTGACTCCGCTATTTTTAAGAGCCCTATCTAGTTCTCTCTTAAAAGCATCCAGAGAACCAGCCTCCACCACCCTCTGAGGCAGAGAATTACACAGACATAGAAACATAGAAAATAGGTGCAGGAGTAGGCCATTCAGCCCTTCGAGCCTGCACCGCCATTCAATATGATCATGGCTGATCGCCCAACTCAGTATCCCGTACCTGCCTTCTCTCCATACCCCCTGATCCCTTTAGCCATAAGGGCCACATCTAATTCCGTCTTAAATATAGCCAATGAACTGGCCTCAACTACCTTCTGTGGCAGAGAATTCCAGAGACTCACCACTCTCTGTGAGAAAAAGTGTTTCCTCGTCTCCGTTCTAAATGGCTTACTTCTTGTTCTTAAACTGTGGCCTCTGGTTCTGGACTCCCCCAACATTGGGAACATGTTTCCTGCCTCTACTGTGTCCAAACCCTTAACAATCTTATATGTTTCAATGAGATGCCCTCTTATCCTTCTAAACTCCAGAGTGTACAAGCCCAACTGCTCCATTCTCTCAGCATATGACAGTCCCGCCATTGTCTGGAGTAAGGACGAATGAGAGGTGACCTCATTGGAACATACAATAATCTTACCAGGCCTGGGCACAAAATATGTGGATTTGATGTTTGATAGGGGCGTCCAGAACAAGAAGTCATGCCACACAATGAGACACAAGGAGCTGCAGATGCCTGTTTAAAAAAAAAAAAAATTGCTGGAGTAATTCAGTGGGTCAGACAGCCTCTCTGGAGAACCTGGATGACATTTCTAGTCGGGACGATTCGAGTCGGAACACTTCTTCAGACTGGTTGTAGATAGACGGAAGAAACTACATTTAGTTTCTGGGAAAAGAGGATGTGGTGGGTCCACCACTTCTCCAGCTTTCTCACCCCCCACCACCCCCCCCCAAATTTAACCAGTCTGAAGAAAGTTCCTGACCCGAAATGTCATCTGTTCACATCCTCAAAAGTAAGGGTCTGGCCAAACAAGAAAGATGAGGATAAATTATATCACCCAAACTGTGCTGAGTTTTGTGTTTGGAATTCTCTACTCAAGGGGGCTCGAGGGTTTTAGGCGCTGAGCGTCTTCATAAAGAGATAAATATGTTTTTACATATTACGAGCAAGGGATATGGGATTAGTGCAGGAAAATGCTGCGATGGAAAAGCTCAGGTGTTGAATAGCAGACTCTGTACCAGTAGCTGACAACCCACCGGTACAACCATTTATATGTCCTTTGTTTGTTGAGCTATGCAACGTTGTCATGTAAATTAAAATATGCTACAAAATTACATATGCTGGAATTCTGAAAAAGAAAAAGAAAATGATGGAAAAACTCAGCTGTTCAGTCAGCATCTCTGGAAAAATAAGCTCCCAAGAAACCAGTGAATAATGTTTTCACAATGCAGGTTCTTGATTATAAGGGGTTTTTGAGAGAAGGCAGGAGAATGGGGTTGAGAGGAAAAGATAGTTCAGCCATTATTGAATGGCAGGACAGACCTGATGGACCTAATGGCCTAATTAGATACATAGAGCCATTCGGCCCTTCCAGCCAACACCGCCATTCAATGTTTAAGAAGGAACTGCAGATGCTGAAAAATCAAAGGTAGACAAAAATGTTGGAGAAACTCAGTGGGTGAGGCAGCATCTATGGAGGGAGGATCGATCATGACTGATCATCCATGGGCGGTCACGGTGGCGCAGCGGTAAAGTTGTTGCCTTACAGCGAACGCAGCGCCAGAGACTCCCAACTATGGGTGCTGTCTGCGTGGAGTTTGTACGTTCTCCCCGTGACCTGCTTGGGTTTTCTCCGAGATCTTTGGTTTCCTCCCCCACTCCAAAGACGTACAGGTTTGTACGTTAACTGGCTTGGTAAATGTAAAAATTGTCCCTAGTGAGTGTAGGATGGTGTTAATGTTCAGGGATCGCTGGTCAGCATGGACCCGGTGAGCGGAAGGGCCTGTTTCCGCGCTGTATCTCTAAACTAAACTAGACTAAACTAAACATCCACAATCAGTACCCCGTTCCTACTTTCTTCCCATATCCCTTGATTCCACTAGCCCTAAGAGCTCTATCTAACTTTCTTTTGAATGCATCCAGTGAATCAGCCTCCACTGTCTTCTGAGGCAGAGAACTCTACAAATTTACTACTCACTGTGTGAAAATGTTTTTCCTCACCTCAGTTCTAAATGGCCTACCCCTTATTCTTAAACTGTGGCCCCAGTTCTGGACTTCCCCAACATCGGGAACATGTTTCCTGCATCTAGCGCGTTCAATCCCTTAATAATTTTATATGTTTCTGTAAGATCCCCTCTCATCCTCCTAAATTCGAGTGAATACAAACCCAGTTGCTCCATTCTTTCACCATATGACATTCCCACCATCCTGGGAATTAACCTCTCAATAGCAAGAATGTTCTTTCTCAAATTAGGGGACCAAAACTGCACACAAAACTCCAAGTATAGTCTCACTAGGGCCCTGTACAACTGCAGAAGGGCCTCTTTGCTCCTATACTCAAATTCTCTCGTTATGAAAGCCAAGATGACATTTGCTTTCTTCACTGCCTGCTGTACCTGCATGCTTACTTTAAGTGACTGATGTACAAGGACACCAGGTCTCGTTGTACTTCCCCTTTCCCTAACCTGATACCACTTCCCAGTTCTCCCACCAGTCTTACTCTCTCTGACTACATTCTATCTTTGTCCTGCCTACTCCCCTGACATTAGTCTGAAGAAAGGTCTCGACCCGAAACGTCACCCATTTCTTCCCTCCAGAGATGCCTCCTGTCCCGCTGAGTTACTCCAGCATTTTGTGTCTACCTTCAATTTAAACCAACATCTGCATTTCTTTCCTACACATTTCAGATAATAATCTGCCTTCCTTTTCTTGCCACCATAGATAACCTCACATTTATCCACATTATACTGCATCTGCCCACTCACCCAACCTGTCCAAGTCACCCTTTGTCCTCATAGCATCCTCCTCACACTTCACACTGCCACCCAGCTTTGTGTCATCTGCAAATTTGCTAATATTACTTTGAATCCCTTCATCTAAATTATTAATGTGTTTTGTAAGTAGTTATTGTAATTCTGCTCCTTGAACCTATGAACAAAGTGCTGCAGTAACCCAGCGGGTCAGGCAGCATCTCTGGAGAAAAAGGATGGGTGACCTTTTGGTGTGAAATGGGAAATTTCAGACTGAAGAAGGGTCCCGACCTGAAATGTCACCCGTCCTTTCACTCCAGAGATGCTGCCTGACCCACTGAGTTCCTCCAGCACTTTGTGTCTATCATCTTCAAGCAGTGTTACTTTAACATAGTCTAACCAACATTCCCCCCAGCAATCAAACGTTGGTGTTACTTCATTAAGTGCCTTTCTCATTTCAAATTTAAAGAACACAGTATTGAATTTCAGAGAATTAGGCCGAGCAATGTTGCTAGTTGTGTTGTGGAGAGGTGTTTTGCCCTCCCATGCTGCCTGGTCTAACTGGTTTGCTGCACCATTACCGGTCGAGGTTTATAATTTTTGTTATGTGTTTATTGTGGGGCTGGGATCCAGAATTTCCGCCCAGTCACAATGTTCATTTTTAGCAACAGCTGCTGTTGCCTGTCTGAACAGTCATTGGGCCCCTGCCAGAAGTGCTGCGATGTGCAATTGTGTTCTCGGCCGGGTAGAAATCTTTAAGCGGTAATTCCACTCGCAGCGGCGGGAGTGATTTACTTTGTCACAGGAGCCTGACTCATGTACCTGAACTGATCAACAAAATAATGGCTCCAGTAGTCAGGTCAGCCAGTTCATCTGCAAACTGTGGTCAGTTGGAGCACGTGACCGCAAATACCAAGGACTGCACGGGTTGCTTTCCTGCCGTTCCGAGCTACTGATGCAATTAACCCAAGCAACGAATTGTTTTCTTGGTATGGATGTCTGCTCCCTGGCTCTTTGGTCATTGGTTTATCATTGCTCTCCATATCCTAAGTAGATTAACAGAAATGAAAACCCCGAACATTGCATAAACGTGCATTTTATAGTTGCCTGTCTGTTTAAAATGTTAACAAGGGTTCTGCATTATTTCCAGTCCTTTGCTTTGTTTTCAAAGATTTGAGATCATCAACTAATCTGACATGACTTACTTACTAGAGCTGTTTAGCAGCGTTTACACTTGTATTAATCAGTTACATAGAAACATAGAAACATAGAAAATAGGTGCAGGAGGAGGCCATTCGGCCCTTCGAGCCAGCACCGCCATTCATTGTGATCATGGCTGATCGTCCCATATCAATAACCTGTGCCTACCTTCTCCCCACATCCCTCGACTCCACTAGCCCCTAGAGCTCTATCTAACTCTCTCTTAAATCCATCCAGTGATTTGGCCTCCACTGCCCTCCATGGCAGGGAATTCCACAAATTTGCAACTCTGTGGGTGAAAAAGTTTTTTCTCACCTCAGTCTTAAATGACCTCCCCTTTATTCTAAGACTGTGGCCCCTGGTTCTGGACTCGCCCAACATTGGGAACATTTTTCCTGCATCTAGCTTGTCCAGTCCTTTTATAATTTTATATGTCTCCATAAGAACCCCCCCTCATCCTTCTAAACTCTTCTAACTCTAAAGGCCCTGTCTCACGGTGCGAGCCATCCCACGAGTGACCCCAAGTGAAAGCAAAAAAACAGACTCGTGGTTGTGTACGAGATTTCAAGTTTATGATCAAGTGTTTAACCGAGTTCCCACGGGTATGTCATTGCTACGATGTTCCAACTTCCTCTCCTGAGTTAACAAGTTCCTCTCCCGTTACTCTTGAGCCAACCGTGAATGAAGGTAAGTGTGTAAGGGTGTGAGAAGTCCATTCCGGGTGGCAGCCGGCCGGCCGCAGCCGCTGTTCAGATTGTTGGGAGACGGAGCTCAGGGTTCGCCTCTTGAGCTACTTTGGTGCCCAGGCGTAAGTTGAGGTGGAGGGTGGTTTGGGGGGGGGGGGGGGTGGAGGGTGACAGACAAGGCTCTTGGGTGCTGGGATCACTCTCTGTGGGATGGTCTTAGTGCGGGAGACATGTGTAGGAGAGGTGTGCTGACTGCAGGCAGACACTTTGGTAGTGATTGCCCCCCAGTCTCAAAAGCTGCTGTGTCTCCCTCTTCCTATAATAGCAGGGGGCGATCAAACAGCACAATACCCCCCTCCCCCTCCACGCCAACACAAAGGGCAACGATCACAAGGCTTTAGGGGCAGAAACAGCGGGCAGGCGACAATCACCCGCCATAACGCGAGAGAGATCATGCGCTATTGTAGGTCTCCTTTGCACGTCGGTGTTTCTGTATTTCTCCATCTCATTGTTGGCCCTGGCTGTCACCAACCCCACCCCCACCCCTCTGCTTCCCGGCCATGTGTGTGACCCTTTCCCTCCCCTCTCCAGCTCCCCGCCCATTGCACCGGGCACGGGGGCTTCGCACCGTCTTCACGTCGGCGATGATCCCAAGGCTTCAGACGGAAGGCAGACGCAACAAGCTGGAGTAACAACGCGGGCCAGATAACATCTCTGGAGAACGTGGATAGGTGACGTTTCGGATAAGGGCTCGTCTTCTGAAGAAGGATCTCGACCTGCTGAATTACTCCAGCAGTGTTAAAGAAGGAACTGCAGATGCAGGAAAATCGAGGGTACACAAAAGTCTGGAGAAACCCAGCGGGTGCAGCAGCATCTATGGAGCGAAGGGATGGGTGACAGAAGGGTCTCGACCTGTTGAATTTCTCCAGCATATGGATCTAAACATCACCCATTCTTTCTCTTCAGAGATGCTGCCTGTCCTGCTGAGTTACTCCAGCTTTTTTGTGTCTATCGTTGAATGGGTGACGTTTCAGGTCGAGACCCTTCTTCGGACTGAAAATGAAACTTGCCTCGCATGAAGCGGCTTGTAAATTAAAACATAAAATCAAGAAATGTTAAAGGTTGACTCATTTATGTGCTGCTATTCATTCACCTGGCCTGTTGCCGTCCTCCCTCGTCCACCGTGAGCGCTGGACAACTCACCGGGTGCAAAACTCCGCTGCATCCCGGGCGGAGGGCGATGACTGACCGACCCGAAATCTCACCCATCCCATCTCTCCAGAGATGCTGCCTGTCCCTCGGAGTTACTCCAGCATTGTGTGTGTCTATCTTCGGTATAAACCAGCATCTGCAGTTCCTTCCCAATCCCACACTCTTGGCCCCGGGGGGTTGGATGGAGCATCACACGTGGACACATCCCACCCACCGCCCCAGACTTGCCCCTCCGGCAGGTCTTTAACCGCGTCCGAAAGCCGTTCATTGAAACAGTGACAAATACAAAGCCACGGGGCAGGTGCCTCAGTAATAAAGGACAAGTGGCAGATCATCGCAGAAAGGCCGAAGATAGACACAAAATGCTGGAGTAACTCGGCGGGACAGGCCGCATCTCTGGAGAGAAGGAATGGGTGGCGTTTCGGGTAAGTCTGAAGAAGGGTCTCGACTCCATTCCTTCTCTCCGGAGATGCTGCCTGGTCTGCTGAGTTACTCCAGCATTTTGTGTCTATCTTTGGTTTCGTCTTTACTCGAGCGAACGAACAGATTATAAGAAAGTTCCCACGGTCGACTCACGAGTCACTAAGGTAAACGCACGGGCCACTACGTTATTAGAACGAGTTTAAATGTTTCCATTTTTAACTTGAACAGTTAATTTGACTCGTGGAAAAAATCGAGTTAAGAAGTTTCCCGAGTACCTGCCGTCAGCGCCACGAGTCGATAAGTTGCTCGTGCGAGTTCCGACGTTCCCGCTACGTGATCACCACGAGTGAAAACCCGGGGTCACTCGTGGGCCAACTCGCACCGTGAGACAGGGGTTTAAGTTCTTTTTTTCGAAGTCCTGGATAAACATTTTTTACGTGTGACCTCTTCAAAACTTCTGTCATTCGTCTGAAGGAAGGTCTTGGCCCGAAACATCACCCATTCCTTCTCTCCAGAGATGCTGCCTGTGTCGCCAGGTTACTCCAGCTTTTTGTGTCTATCTTCGATGTAAACAAGCATCTACAGTTCCCTCCTACACTTTTCTGTTATAGTTAGCTTTCAGTTCAGACGGGTACAGCATGGAAAAGGCCCTTTGGCCCAACTCATCCATGTTATACAAAATGTCCCATTTGGCCCATTTCCCTCCAAACCTTTCCCATCCCATGTACCTGTCCAAGTGTCTTTTAAATGCTGCCTCAACTACCTCCAAAGGCAGTTTGTTCCATATATCACCACCCTCTGTGTGAAAAGCTGCCCTTCACATTCATATTAATTCTTGGCCCTCTCACCTTAAACCTGTTTTTTGATTCCCCTACCCTAGGTAAAAGTCTCCGTGCATTCACCCTATCTATTCCCCTCATGATCTTACACACCTCAATCCGATCAGCCCTCAGCCTCCTGTGCTCCAAGGAATAAAGTCCTAGCCTGCCCAAACTCTCCCTAGAGATCAGCCCCTCGTCAAGGTAACGACCTCATAAATCTCTGCCTCTTTCCACCTTAACAACATCTATGGCAGGGCGACCAAAAATGAGCACAATACACCAAATGTGGCCTCACCAGCGTCTTGAACAATACCTTGGTATTACATTTAATTTGCCACTGCCTTTGCCTATAGCAAAGATTATTGGCCTATTAGAAAATATAATATGATGGAACGGTAACGGTTTTAACATTTACCAAGAATACCATTTTATTATGGGTTAGTAATGACTACAGGAACGTTAAGGAGAATCCACTCAAACTGGTGGAAAACCTTAGCAATTCAATGAATGTGCAATTAAGATGATCACAAAATGGATTACATTTGACAGGATCATTGGCCAGAACTGATGGTCACAAAATGATTTTCCTTGTGCCTCAAATCTAGCTCAATACATTGTTTCAAAACATTTTAATACCCTTGAGACTCAATAAAGCTTAAGAATGACTTTGATGGAAAGGATGTTCACAGAAAATGTTACATCGATTGCCAAATAAATCAATTTTCCGTTCATAACTAATGGCCAGTAAAATTTTAAGTATGTACTTGCTTTGCATCGTGATATTTAGTCATTTGCAGTTGGCTTGTATTTTACCTTCCAAAACAATTAAACTACACAACGTGAATAGTCACTCCATTATTATTTTGAAACATTACACAATTACACCTTGTGGTTTTGTCAATTCTGCATTGTGTTGCCTGACAGGCTGGGTAAGTTTGTGATCTGGTGCTCCCGTCTTTTCATTTGTGCAGTGCATCTGTGTGCTTACAATACATGCATTTGAGGTTTCTAATAAAATCATCTCCTTCCCTCTTTCCCACTTGGGCAATGGTAGAGTCATCCAGCAACGCATGGGGGGAAATCCTGGGGGGGGGGGGGGGGGCGTGTTTTGAGAGGTGGGGGACAATTCCCCCCCCCCATGTTTTGTGACCTGGGTGCTACAGCCAGTCCCACTTCGGCTCGCTTGCCCAGGGATGCAGTTCCCAGGTCGGCTCGCTTGCCCCGGGACTGGCTGTTGCGTCCAGGTCCCCTGCGTGCCCCGGGATTGGCTGCAGTTCACAGGTCGCGAAAACTAATTGAAAAAAAAAGTGCCTGCAGGATGGATAATTTCGGGTTACGGGCTGGATCCGGCCCGTGGGCTGTAGGCTGCCGACCCCTGTCCTAGATGTTAGGCCTCATTGAGTGTGTGTGTGTGTCCCCATGTTTTAAAAGCGATTTCCGCCCATGCAGCAAAGCAACAGAGTCTGAAGGGTCACGACCCGAAACGCTGCCAATACATGTCCTCCTGACCCGCTAAGTTACTCCAACATGTAGTGTTAATGGCAGCACATTGCCGCAGTGGTAGAGTTCCTGCGTTGCAGCGCCGATGCTGTCTATACATAGTTTGTACATTCTCACTGTGACCATGTGGGTTTCTCCGGGTTTCAAGGTCAGTTTATTGTCACGTATACCAATTAAGTGAAATTCGAATAACCATACACCCATATTTTTTTTTAAAGCAACAAGAGACACAACTACATAAAAGTTAACATAAACATCCACCACAGCAGATTCCCCAAATTCCTCACTGCGATGGAAGGCAATAAGGTCCAATCTCCTTCCTCTTTATTCTCCCGTGATCGGGGCAGTCGAACCATCCACAGTCAGGGCGATCAAAGCCCCCGCGTCGGGGAGATCGAAACTCCCGCGTCGAGGTGATCGAAACTCCCGTGCCGGGGCAGTCGAAACTCCTGTGGCTTGGAGTCCCCGATGTTGGTCTCTAACCAGAGACCGCGGGTTCCGCAATGTTAAAGTCCCGCAGGCTCCCACATTTGGAGCCCCAAAGACGACCCCTCGAAAGGGACGCGAACTCCGTGGTGGTAAGTCCACAGGCTCCAGCGATGAAACTCCACGATGTTAGGCCGCAGTGCAGACAGAGATACGATACGGAAAAAATCGCATCTCCGTCGAGGTCAATTCAAGTCAAGAAAATGTTTCCCCCGACTCCCCACATAAAACAAGCTAAGGAACACTAAAAAAACATATTTAACACATACAAAACAGACAAAATCCAACATTCCACATTCCAAATATGTGCAGGTTTGTTGGTAAATTGGTAAATTGTCCCTAGTGTGTAGGGTGAGCTTGTGTACTCTGGTTGGCGCCGACACGGTGGGCCAAAAGGCCTGGATCTCTAAATTAAACAAAACTATAAACAAGATTCCAACATCTGTAGTTCCTTGTGTCTCCCGGCAACAGAGACTTTTGCGGCACCATGTCGATGCCAACCAATAATTGCCTATTAGTGGTTATAATGGTGATCCAATGCTCATCTCTATGATTCTTCAGTGTTGTGACAGTACAAAAGTTGGGAGATCTTGTTGCAGTTATATAAGGCGCTGGTGAGGCCGCTTTTAGAGTATTGTGTTCAATTCTAGGCAACATGTGAAAGGAAAGATATTGTCGGGCTGGAAAGGGTGCAGAGAAGATTTACAAGGATGTTGCGAGGACTCGAGGGCCTGTGCTATAGAGAGAGGTTGAGCAGGCTAGAACTCTATTCCTTGGAGCGCAGGAGGATGAGTGGTGATCTTATAGCGGTGTACAGAATCATGAAAGGAATAGACCGGGTAGACGCATAGAGTCTCTTGCCCAGAGTAGGGGAAGTGAGAAACAAAGCGCATAGGATTTGGGGGGGGGGGGGGGGGGGGGATAGATTTAATAGGAACCTGTGCGGTAACCTTTGGGTGGTGGATGTATGGAACGAGCCACTGGAGGAGGTAGTTGGGGCAGGTACTATCGCAACGTTTAAGAAACATTTGGACAGGTACGTGGATGGGACAGGACAGAGGGATATGGGCCAAATGCAGGCTGGTGGGACGACGGTAGATGGGACATGTAGACCAGTATGGGCAAATTGGGCTGAAGGGCCTGTTTCCACGTTATTAGACTCTATGACCTGTATCCACCACCCACTCAGACAGTTCTAATACGTCTTTGGATGAGTTCTCTAACCTTCTCCCCCCCCACCATAAATTGTCCCTAGTGTGTAGAATAGTGTGTAGAATGTATGGGGTGATCGTTGGTCCAAAATCTAACATAAAGTTTAAAGATTAGACGGAAGAGGAATCGCCTTTCTGTCCAGCATTGGATCACCTTGTAACCCTTTCACTGTAATATTATTAAAGCCATAGACATCTTATTTGCTTGTGTACTGCACTTCAACATGTTGTTAGGGTTACTGTGGCTGGGCCTTTGAAACATCCGAGAGTACTTGGTAAAACTCTGAATAGACCGTCTCCAAGTGCATTCTGTGAAAGCGCCAACTGATTTTTCACCTGAATCTCAACCTTAGTACAGTAATTGATCTGAGTTTTATGTAAACACCATAATCTTTCACCATCTGGTTCAACCCCTTCCAGGACTAAAGATGTCTTGTCAGGTTATACAAGGTTCTAGTGAGACCACACACGGGTATCTCATGAAGTTTTAGTTTCCTCACCTAAGGAAATATGAAACATGAGGGTAAGCTAGTCAATATAAAATAGGATAGCAAACACTTCTTCAGATATATAAAGAGTAAAAGAGAGGCAAGTGGAGGCAAAGTCATTGAGTATTTTTTAAAGCGAAGTTTGACGGATTTCAGTCAGGGCATCAAAGGTCATGGAAAGAAGGCTTAATTATAATAATTGATAATTATTTGGACACATAGAAACCTAGAACCATAGAAAATAGGTGCAGGAGTAGGCCATTCGGCCCTTCGAGCCTGCACCGCCATTCAATATGATCATGGCTGATCATCCAACTCAGTATCCTGTACCTGCCTTCTCTCCATACCCCCTGATCCCTTTAGCCACAAGGGCCACATCTAACTCCCTCTTAAATATAGCCAATGAACTGGCCTCAACTACCTTCAGAGAATACCTGGCAGAGAATTCCACAGATTGAACCTTCTCTGTACTCCCTCTATGGCAAGAATGTCTTTCCTCAGATTAGGCCTCACCAAGACCCTGTACAACTGCAGTAGAACCTCCCTGCTTTTGTACTCAAATCCTTTTGCTATGAATGTCAACATACCATTCGCTTTCTTCACTGCCTGCTGCACCTGCATGCCTACTTTCAATGACTGGTGTACCATGACACCCAGGTCTCGTTGCATCTCCCCTTTTCCTAATCGGCCACGCTAGAGGCAGGAAGCATGTTCCCGATGTTGGGGGAGTCCAGAACCAGGGGCCACAGTTTAAGAATAAGGAGTAAGCCATTTAGAATAGGAAACACTTTTTCTCACAGAGAGTGGTGAGTCTGTGGAATTCTCTGCCTCGGAGGGCGGTGGAGGCAGGTTCTCTGGATGCTTTCAAGAAAGAGCTAGATAGGGCTCTTAAAAATAGCGGAGTCAGGGGATATGGGGGGATGGGTGGAACAGGATACTGATTGTGGATGATCAGCCATGATCACATTGAATGGCGGTGCTGGCTCGAAGGGCCAAATGGCCTACTCCTGCACCTATTGTCTATTGTGTATTGTCTAAGGCAGGAGAACGGGTTTTGACGGAAAGATAGATCAGCCATGATTGAATGGCAGAGCACTCAATGGGCCAAACAGCTCAAATTCTGCTCAAATTACTTTTGAAGATGAACTTATGAAAGATGCATTTGCCATAAAGGCAGTGCAATGAAGGATTCCCGGTTCCTGTTATGGTGGAGCTGCCATTTGAGGAGTGGTTAGTTTGACTCATGTTGTATTAACCTGAGTTCAGAAGAATCAGAGAGGATCTAACTGACACTATAATAATTCTGACAGGACTAGAGAGACTGAAAATAAGCAGGAACTTGCCCCTGGCTTAATTGACCATAAAATGAAGTCTGAATAAAGATTAAAGATAATTCAAAGGTCTCCAATGAGGTAGATGGGAGGTATGGTCCATACTGTAGTTGATGAGAGGGTCATTCAGTTGCATGATAATAGCTGGGAAGGAACTAATCCTGATTCTGGAGACATGCGATTTCAAACTTAAAGTCATGGGGCCAGAAAGACATACTCCTGCACCTCTTGCCTGATAGGAGAGGGGAACAGAGGGAGTGATCGGGGAGAGACTGGTCCTTGATTATGCTGGTGGCCTTGCCTTGCTGCCTTACGGTACGATAGAACTTTATTTATCCCAAGAGGGAAATTGATCTGCCAACGGTCATAAAACACAAAATACACGAGACATGAAATTAAAGTGACGAGTGGAAAGGATTGGAGATGTGCGAATATTGGGTGGGGGTATGAGTCAGTCTACCCCCACGACAGAAGGGGACGGAGTTGTACAGTTTGGTAGCCACGGGGAAGAAGGATCTCCTGTGGAGTTCTGATCGGCATCTCGGTGGAACAAGTCTGTGGCTGACGGTGCTCCTCAGGTTGACCAGTGAGTCATGGAGGGAGTGTGAGCTGTATTGTCCAGGATGCTCCACAGTTTGAGGAGCATCCTCCCCTCCAAGATCACCTGCCATGAATCCAACTCCTCCCCCAGGACGGAGCCAGCCTTCCTGATGAGTTTGTTGATTCTATTGGCGTCCGCGACCTTCGCCCCTGCTGGCCCCAGCACACGATAGCGAAGAAGATGGCACTGGCTACCACCGATTGGTATCCTTGCACTGCTCAAGCAGAAGGGCATGGTGATAGCCCACATCATGATGCAGCAATCATAAGGCAAGAATTCCAAATGCTTGATTAAAATCAGTGGAATGATTTACAGCGCATTTGTTTGGTTAAGAAGTATTAGCGGCCCAGACGCTTGCATCTAAATCCGTGAATTATTGGACTGAAGCGGTGGACAAGGTAATGCAGCTTTCATGTCAAATAATTATATTAGCAAATAATTCACCGATGTAGAAACATATTTATGTATTTATGGCCTCTGCAAATGAAGAGTAAATAAAATGGCCAGTTAGAGCACAGCCTGTGCTAAATTCGAGAGCAAAGACTTAATAATTCTTTGGTGATATATAGCTAAACGATATTGTTTTTTTTAATCCAAGTTGAGTAATGATTAAATAGCAATATCACTAATAGCCAGGGTGAGTTCAGGTCATCTAAAACTTTGCAGTCAAGTTTCCTTGAACTTTTGAAGCGTTACTGCAGGTTAAAAAATAATTAAAGCTAAACCTCTTTGCGGTACGCTTTGCTCTGAACTAGGCAGACCAAGAGATGTGTGTGTGACCATGTATTGGTATATCTGACCAAGTGCAAACACAATCAAGACACGATGACAGAAATCCCTGCAAGTGAACAACTGGTCAAGGGATAAAGGTTCTTGATAGGCACAAGGTGCTGGAGTAACTTAGCGGGTCAGGCAGCATCTGTGGAGAAACGGAGCAGGTGCCGTTGGTTGGAACCAGCTCGTCGATCAGCGGTGGGTCTACACATTAACCAACTTGATCGATAGACTCACCACTGATCGACGAGCTGGTTCATTTTGTGTCTGTGCCTATCTGAGTAAAGCTGAGATACAGGGTATGGGTATGGCACAAAATTCCCTCCACCCCCATCTTCATGCCTGAAGAAGGGCCTCGACCCGAAACGTCACCCATTTCTTCTTTCCAGAGATGCTGCCTTTTCCGCTGAGTTACTCCAGCTTTTTGTGTCTACCTCCAAAATGTCACCTGTTCTCTTTCTCCAGAGATGCTCCATTAGACAATAGACAATAGGTGCAGGAGTAGGCCCTTTGAACCTTCGAGCCAGCACCGCCATTCAATGTGATCATGGCTGATCATCCACAATCAGTACCCCGTTTCTGTCTTCTCCCCATATCCCATGACTGCTATTTTTAAGAGCCCTATCTAGCTCTCTCTTGAAAGCATCCTGAGAACCTGCCTCCACCGCCCTCTAAGGCAGAGAATTCCACACTCACCACTCTCTGTGAGAAAAAGTGTTGCCTCGTCTCCGTTCTAAATGCCTTACTCCTTATTCCTAAACTGTGGCCCCTGGTTAAACTATGATCCGCTGCGTTGCTCCAGCACTTTGCATCTATCTTCAGTATAAACCAGAATCTGCAGTTCCTCCTACATAAGGAATAAAAGCTCTTTGTTTCATCCTGGAAAAGCTAGACATGCACTTGCATTCTGAGCTTCTGTGGTTAGGTAGATCAGTATCTCCACGGGGCAGATCCTCCGTTGCTCCAGAGTCACTGGCATCCTGTTCCTACCCACACTGTTTGTTCCAGCATGGCATTGGAACACGAACAATTGGCACAAGTGACTGGCTGGATTCTCAGAACCTTGCCGGCAGCCTATCTGAGGCTCCAACCCCAGGCACAAATGTTGTGAAAGCTGTCAATGCAATTGGAGCCACTGTATGTTTGGAAATGCAGAAGCATGAAAATTATTTGTTTCAAAATTGTAAATGCTTTTTTTAAACTTTAAAAAAAGCTTAAAAGCACCACTAGTTGAGGAGTCTATCGAATGACTTCGTTGACAGTGTGTGTCGACAAAAGTGCTGGAGAAACTCAGCGGGTGCGGCAGCATCTATGGAGCGAAGGAAATAGGCAACGTTTCGGGCCAAAACCTACCCGGTGAGTTTCTCCAGCCTATTTCCTTCGCTCCATAGATGCTGCCGCACCCGCTGAATTTCTCCAGCACTTTTGTTGAAAAATTTTTTTTTTCTGTGACCAAAAATTGGTCGCCATGGAGAAAATCGATACTTCTGTAGTCGTAGATGCGGTTGTAGTGGGGTCGCCATGTAGTTATAGGTATTCTAGTTAGTCATAGGTAATTTTAGTTCATGGCCTATGCTGACCGGGCATTTTCATTGGCTCATTGGGGGAAAGGAAAAGTTTTCAGAACGAAGGATAACCGACTGGTAATGTTAAATGCCCACCGAACTTCAGAGCTGTGTATCTCTGGCTTATTAAAAGTTGTCTGGCTTCTTAAAAGTGCCTGCACTCCTTCTCCCACCTCCCCCCTCTTTTAAAGGACTTACCGTACACTGTGCTAGCCGTCTTAACCTTCCTGCTCATCGCGGTGTGTGTCTGTATCACCTTGGCTTTGCACCGTGTGAATTTCAGACAGCGCTCCCCCCGCTTTCCCTGGCCCCCGCCTTTGCGATGTGTTTGTGTGTGTTTCGTTCCACTCGGACACTCGCGTTCCCGTTCCCGTTTTTTCAGGGGAGTGCCGCGGACTTGTCACCTGCCGGCAGTCCGCTGAAAAATCGCCTAAGTGGGACAGGCCCTTTACACATGACAATAAACCAAACTCAAACTGATTCTACTGAGAGCCAATTCTAGATACTGAAATCTTGAGCAAAACACAAACTGCTGGAGAACTTAGCAGGCCAGACAGCACCTGGGAAGGGAATGTGCAGGTCAGGACCCTTTAGTTTAGTTTAGTTTAGTTTAGAGATACAGCATGGAAACAGGACCTTCGGCCCACCGAGTCTGCACCGACCCACGATCACAGCACATTAACACCATTATTAACACACTAGGGACAATTTACACATATACCAAGACAATTAAGCTACAACCCTGTACGTCTTTGGAGTGTGGGAGGATATCTAAGATCGCAGAGAAAACCCACGCGGTCACGGGGAGTACGGAGACAGCACCCGTAGTCTAGATCGAACCCAGGTCTGTGGCGCTACAAGTGCTGTACAAGCGCCACCGTGCCGCACTTCATCTTTGGATTCTAATTCTTTGAGTGGAAATTCTTGGTTAAACAATCATGGATTCAGCGGCAGCTTTCCTTCTGGGACGGTTGGGCAGCCTGTGATAGATCGCATCAGCTTATTGGGCTGGGAAGGAACTGTTGAAACTGGTTTACACCAATTATTTTTTAGTAGGAAGGAACTGCAGTTGCTGGTTTACCATTCTACATTTCCTTATCATCATACAATTTGATCTGTTGTTTCCACACCTTACCCTTCTAGACCTCTAGACTCCCTCTCTCCTGAATCTCTGAAGAAGGGTCTCGACCCAAAGCGTCAACCATTCCTTCTCTCCAGAGATGCTGCCCAGGCACATGCCGTCAGGGTGGGGAAGGTAGACACTGCCTACCCTGACTAAAATTATAACATAGTAATTACTAAATATAAATAATAAAGCATGGGAGAATTATGCCTATCTAAGAGATCGATCTCTTTGGTAGGCATAATTCTCTGTGCCTTTCATCCGCAGCACTTGTAACCCTTGAGGGTCTGTGCAGCCCACGTGCCGTCAGCGCTGCCTGAAGCCGTCAATTTCAAGCGGGGCTGAAGGCAGCTGAAATTCTGCCTTTGCTGCACGGCACATGCGCAGCAGCCTACTGCACATGCACAGCGCTGGTTTCTTGGCGGGGTTTTCTAATATGGATTGTCAATATTTTAAGTGTATGTTAGGAAACAAAGAGAGAAGAATGGAGTTCATGTACCAATAATGTGGTAAGTACATTTTGTATATATGTTTTTAAATACTGTATTTGTGGGGGTGGGCGGGAGAGCTCCTTTCACAGCGTCTGGGGAGTCTGGCCTGGGGCAAAGTTGCGGGGAGGGCACGAATGTTGTGAAGGAGAGGTCGGGAGCATGCCACTTGCGACGCTCCTTGCACGGAGGTGTGCAATGTCACCGCATTGAGGCCAGGGGTGGGAGAAGTAGCTCGGGTGGCTGTGCTGGAGAGCTGAACCAGCCGCCACCTTAGCTCCTTCTGCCGGCCCCCGCTCACCTCTGGCAGCTCTCCGTCTTAAAACCTCCCCTGCCGCTCGCTGGCCTCACTCATGTCAGGTTGAGGTTGAGGTTACTCGGCTGTGGGAATTTAAGGATTTGCAGGAAGCCGCTGACATGAGCGAGCGGCAGGTGTGAGGTGTTCAGACGGAGAGCACTGCCAGAGGTGAGCGGGCCGGCAGAAGGCTCTGAATTGGCGGCCAGTTCTGCTGTCGGCTCCCGGCGGTCGCTCGCAGCTACCTGAGCTGCTTCTATCCCCGGCTACAGTGCGGTGGCGCCCGGAGCGCCACGGCAGCGGTGAATGAGTGAGTTACTGGCATTATCCCCGACCCAACACTCCTGCCCTCCCCACAACTTTACCCCTGGCACAGACTCCCCACATGCTGTGAAAGGAACTCTCCACCCAATTGGTCCCTTGAACAAGTGTTGTCATTCAATAAGATGACAACTGGTTAAACTTTTCTCTGTACTCCCGTTTTTCCTACCATCTGTCCAACTGCCATCACCCCCCACCCATTCAGTAATTCAGAATAAAGGAGACTTGGAAGTCTTGGGCACATTAAATTGTTACTGTCTTTATTTTTATTTTTACGGAAAGAACAATCTGCGCATGCGTGGTTTAATTTTTAAAAAGCCGACTGACTGCCTACCCTGAGTAATTACTCACGGCACGTGCCTGATGCTGCCTGTCCCGCTGAGTTACTCCAGCATTTTGGAGACTGAGACTTCCATGGTGGAATCTCAGCAGGTCCTGGCATTAACGAATGGTGCAATCTATAGATGCAAGCATGTTTGGGTTTTTCTCATTAAAATGACTTGCCATTAATGGAGAAAGCAGATGTCCTTGCCTCGCCTCACCCACTACTGCAACCCAATTGTCAGCATGCTTGCTAACCATCGCTGTACTTATCAGGAGTGCTTTTATATATGCATCCAATGTAAAAAGTGATACACCTTGATATTCACTGTCTGAAAATTTACTTCGGTAATGACCATTTGTAGAACCCATGACAGAATTGTCATCGTTAGAATCCTATGAACCTAATGTGCTCTATTTCAGTGCATATTTTAACTGGATTGCGTGTGTTGTTCGATAAAAATCACCAGACGAACAAATACTGCAGTGAATCTTTGTGCAGGTTATGACTCTAACCATTTGAGCATGAGTTGGTCCCCATTGGATTTCATTGTACCAAGGCTGCTCGACGCCACACTCAATCAATGCTGTCCTGATGTCAAGGGCAGCCACTCTCACCTCCAGAGTTCAGTTCGTGCATTCATGTTTGGACTCAGTCTTAGGATCTTCAGTCGAGTGGTTTAGGAAACCCAAGTTGAACTTCGTTACGTGGGTTATTATAAAGTAAATGCCACTTGATCCCACTGTCGTTGGCACCTTTGATAATTGTCGGTGATTAGAGAGGAGTAATAATTAGATTAATAGGATTTGACCTTTTTGAGGGAAGGGAGTTTTGCACAGTGTCCTGGCTAGTATTTTTCTCCAAATATCATCGAAAGAGAAAACATTATCGGATCATTGTCACCTTCCTGTTTATGGAAGTTTGCTAAATAGAAAGCGATTGTCATGTTTCTTACGTTGCAACGGTGTGTGTCATTGTGAGGACCATGGCAGAGACAGTGGCACTGTTGCCGAGCCAATATTCATCCTGACTCCAGTGCTGTCTGCGTGGAGTTTGCACACTCTCTCAGTGACCTTGTGGGTTTCTTCCAGTTCCCCCCCCCCCCCCCCCCCCCATTTCATAGAAACATAGAAAATAGGTGCAGGAGTAGGCCATTCGGCCCTTCGAGCCTGCACCGCCATTCAATGTGATCATGGCTGATCATCCAACTCAGTATCCCGTACCTGCCTTCTCTCCATACCCCCTGATCCCTTTAGCCACAAGTGCCACATCTAACGCCCTCTTAAATATAGCCAATGAACTGGCCTCAACTACCTTCTGCGGCAGAGAATTCCAGAGACTCACCACTCTCTGTGAAAAGAATGTTTTCCTCATTTCGGTCCTAAAGGAATTCCCCCTTATCCTTAGACTGTGACCCCTTGTTCTGGACTCCCCCAACATCGGGAACAATCTTCCAGCATCTAGCTTGTCCAACCCCTTAAGAATTTTGTAAGTTTCTATAAGATCCCCCCTCAATCTTCTAAATTCCAGCGAGTACAAGCCGAGTCTATCCAATCTTTCCTCATATGAAAGTCCTGACATCCCAGGAATCAGTCTGGTGAATCTTCTCTGTACCCCCTCTATGGCAAGGATGTCTTTCCTCAGATTTGGAGACCATTTCCTCCTATGAGCTACAGATGCAAGGCAAAACACAAAGTGCTGACGTTACTCAGCAGATCAGGCAGCATCTGTGGAAAGGTCATGAGCGATAGGAACAGAATTTGGCCATTCGGCCCATCAAGTCTACTCTGCCATTCAATCGCAGCTGATCTATCTCTCTCTCTTAAACTCCATTCTCCTGCCTTCTCCCCATAACCCCGGTTACCTGTACTAATCAAGAATCTATCTATCTCAACCATAAAAATGCCAATTGGCTTGGCCTCCCCATCCTTCTGTGGCAAAGAATTCCACAGACTCTCCACATTCTGACAAAAGAATAGACGAAATACATCAATTTTGAAAATATCATAATGTCCATGTAAGCAGGGTAATCTTTTACTTGTAAAGCAGATATAATTCCAACAGACTTATGTTGAAAGTTCTCGAGAGGTGAAATTGATATCAAAAGATGGCAGATGGAGTTTAATACTGATAAGTGTGAGGTGCTACATCTTGGCAGGACAAATCAAAATAGGACGTACATGGTAAATGGTAGGGAATTGAGGAATGCTGTGGAACAGAGGGATCTAGGAATAACTGTGCATAGTTCCCTGAAGGTGGAATCGCATGTGGGTAGGGTGGTAAAGAAAGCTTTTGGTGTGCTGGCCTTTATAAATCAGAGCATTGAATATAGGAGTAGGGAAGTAATGTTAAAATTGTACAAGGCATTGGTAAGACCAATTCTGGAGTATGGTGTACAATTTTGGTCGCCTAATTATAGGAAGGATGTCAACAAAATAGAGAGAGTACAGAGGAGATTTACTAGAATGTTGCCTGGGTTCCAGCAACTAAGTTACAGAGAAAGGTTGAACAAGTTAGGTCTTTATTCTTTGGAGCACAGAAGATTAAGGTTAAACTTGATTGAGGTCTTTAAAATGATGAAAGGGATAGACAGAGTTGACGTGGATAGGCTTTTCCCATTGAGGGTAGGGAAGATTCAAACAAGAGGGCATGACATGAGAATTAAGGGACAGAAGCTTAGGGGTAACATGAGGGGGAACTTCTTTACTCAGAGAGTGGTGGCTGTGTGGAATGATCTTCCAGCAGAAGTGGTGGAGGCAGGATCGATTTTAACATTTAAAAGTAAAGTGGATAGGTATATGGACGGGAAGGGAATGGAGGGGTATGGTCTGAGTGCAGGTAGATGGGACTAGGGGAAAATAAATGGTCGGCACGGACTGGAAGGGCCGAGAGGGCCTGTTTCCGTGCTGTAATTGTTATATGGTTATATGGTTATAAAAGACTTTGCATGCGAGCAGGTTATATTTGTCTTTCCTAATAATTAAGATTTTGGTCAAAAGACTCTTTCTAATCATAGTCAAACATGTAAGTACTTGAGCATAACTGTTTCACCAGTGTGTAAAGATAAAGTATACATTTCGCCTTGTCAAGATTATGAACATTCACCTCTCTTTAAAATGGTGTTAATAAGCCATTGGTGAACTGGAACAGTAGAATGGAAAAAAAAAATCTTTATTACATTCTTGCAAAGAACACAAAGCAGACATTAGCATGCCCTCTGAAAGTTGGCAGTTTAGACCGATTCCTCGAATGACCCTGCTATGCCATCTAGAACCACAGGGACGCACAGCAAATTGGTGCCTGGTCCCTTTGAAAAACGTAGCTTTTTTTTAGTATGTGGTTTCTATCTTAATTGTGTGCATTTTCTGCTCATGGGCTTTGAATTGATTCTGCCAAGAAACAAGCTCCAGAAAATTGGATTTCATCTTTGTGGATGTGTATGCTGCATACAGCGCAAATGCTGAGTCAAAACCCCTCGCAAAAAAACTCATGCAAGTGGCCAAAAAATATGTTAATGGGTGCAGCCTGGTAGTTTGCATGGGGAGTCATGCATTTAAATGGGAGCTGTGTGTTCCTGATAAAGAATGCTTGGAAAACTTCCAACTCTTCAGACTCCGCTGTGCTGATCTGTGTGAAAAGTCTTAAAGGATCATAAAAGGTCCAATAAAAGTGATAGGGAGGCGCTACGATCTCTTGTGCCTTTGAGTACCCACGTATGCCTTGGTTCCTAAACCATGTGCGGCTTGCAGCTCTGAAGTGAGTTGTAATTTTAAAAAAAAATGCTGCAGGCAATTTGGAGCAATCCGTGAAGTGGTCTCACATTTCCTGAGGATTGAAAACTGAGGCTGGCAGATGCTGTGGCGAGACGTTAATAGCTGAGTGAAGACACATTATTCGAGACTTCATTGCTCATCCAAGCCTGATGTCATAGGGTCATAGAGCATGGAAACAGACCCTTTGGCCCAGCTTGCTCACTCCGACCAACAGGCCCCATCTACACTAGTCCCATCTGCCTGCATTTGGCTCACATCCCTGCAAACCTGTCTTATCCATGTACCCGTCCATGTTTACCTTAAACTTTGTGATGGTACCTGCCTCAACTACCTCCTCCATTCCATACATCCCACCACCCTTTGTGAGAAAACACTGCCCTCAGCTTCCTATTAAATCTTTTCCCCCTCACGTTAAACCTCCGGTTCTCGATGTGTGCCTAGTTTTGTTGTGAGTGTTTGCCAAAAATAGTAGGTTGTGTGGAAAATCTGTGAGTTACACTCAGAGTGGCACGGTGGCGCATCGGCAGGGTTGCTGCCTTACAGCGCCTACACGCCAGAGACCCGGGTTCGATCCCGACTATGGTTAGCACGTTCTCCCCGTGACCGCATGGGTTGTCTCTGAGATCTTTGGTTTCCTCCCACACTCCAAAGTCGTACAGGTTTGTAAACTAATTGGCTTGGCAAAAATGTAAATTGTCCCTAGTGCGTGTTGGATAGCGTTAACGTGCTGGGGATCGCTGGTCGGTGCGGACTCGGTGGGCTGTTAGGCCTGTTTCCGCGCTGTATCTCTAAACTAAACTATTTTAAACTAAATTAAATTAAACTAAACTACATAGAGTCATAGAGAGATACAGTGTGGAAACAGGCCCTTCGGCCCAACTTGCCCCAACTACCCTAGTCCCACTTGCCTGCGCTTGATCCATATCCCTCCAAACCTGTTCTATCCATGTACCTGTCTAACTGTTTCTTAAACGTTGGGATTAGTCCCAGCCTCAACTACCTCCTCTGGCAGCTTGTTCCATTTGTGTGAAAAAGTTATCCCTCAGATTCCTATTAAATCTTTTCCCCTTCACCTTGAATCTATGTCCTCTGGTCCTCAATCCCCCAACTCTGGGCAAGAGATTCTGTGCATCTACCTGATCTATTCCTCTCATGATTTTATACACCTCTATAAGATCACTCCTCATCCTCTTGCGCTCCAAGGAGATGAGGAAACACTTTTTCTCACAGAGAGTGGTGAGTCTGTGGAATTCTCTGCCACAGAGGGCAGTGGAGGCAGGATCTCTGGATGCTTTCAAGAGAGAGCTAGATAGGGCTCTTAAAAATAGCGGAGTCAGGGGATATGGGGAGAAGGCAGGAACGGGGTACTGATTGGGGATGATCAGCCATGATCACATTGAATGGCGGTGCTGGCTCGAAAGGGCCTGCACCTATTGCCTATTGTCTATTGTCTCGAACAAGGGGTCACAGACTAAGGATAAGGGGGAATTCCTTTAGGACCGAAATGAGGAAAACATTCTTTACACAGAGAGTCGTGAGTCTCTGGAATTCTCTGCCACAGAAGGTAGTTGAGGCCAGTTCATTGGCTATATTTAAGAGGGCGTTAGATGTGGCACTTGTGGCTAAAGGGATCAGGGGGTATGGAGAGAAGGCAGGTACGGGATACTGAGTTGGATGATCAGCCATGATCACATTGAATGGCGGTGCAGGCTCGAAGGGCCGAATGGCCTACTCCTGCACCTATTTTCTATGTTTCTATGTTTCTATGTCTAATGAATTGAGATTCAGCCTATTCAACCTCTCCCTGTAGCTCAGCCACTCTAGTCCTGGTAACAACCTTGTAAATCATTTCTGAACCCTTTCAAGCTCGACAATATCTTTCCTATAATATGGTGCGCAGAACTGAACACAATACTCTAAATGCAATCTCACCAACGTCTTACACAACTGCAACATGACCAATGTGCCCAACTCTGTGGGCCTAGACAATTTGTGTCTTTCTTTCCCATTATTAATGAATGCGTGCAGTGAAGAAGATTGAGTTTTCTCCCTTTTTCCTGGATTTAAGGACATTAGCTACAAGGAGAGATTAGACAAACTGAGATTTGTTCTCTCTGGAACCCTGGTGGTTGAGGGGAGACACGATACAGGCACCTCGCGAAGAGCAGTGTGTAATTCAAAAGCACAAAAATCAAACATATATGTGACTATGCTTTCAGCAGTACATTTGAGCGTGATATTCCAAAAATACCCGCAAGTAAATCAAGCTGTAGTATTGAAGGAACAAGCACATTTTTACAAGAACTCGTAAATCAACACGCATAAAATACGAGATATCTGTATGTTAAATCATGATAGGGTAGCAGACAGTCAGAACCTTTTTTAGTGGTTATTGATTACTGCGGGTGTCAAGGATTATGGGGAGAAGGCAGGAGAATGGGGTTAAGAGGGAAAGTCAGACCAGCCATGATGGAATGGTGGAGTAGACTTGATGGGCCAAATGGCCTCATTCTGCTCCTGTAACTTATGAACCGAGCTTGTTCCCATTGAATGATGTGTCAAAGACTAGAAACCACTGCTTGAAGGTCAGAGGGGCAAAATTTAAAGGAGATGTGTGGGGCAGGTTTTTTACACAGGTGGGTGCCTGGAACATTTTGCCAAAGGTGGTGTTGGAAGCAGATACAATAGCGCTAATTAAGAGGCTTTTAGATTGGCACATAGATATGCAGGGAGTGGAGGGAATTGGGTAATGTGCAAACAGATGAGATTAGTTCATCTAGACAACATGTTCAGCATGTACATTGTGGGCCAAAGAGCTTGTTCAGCATCAGGTCATAAGGGATAGGAGTAGAATTAGGCCATTCGGCCCATTAAGTCTTCTCCGCGTTTCAATCATGGCTGATCTATCTCTCCCTCCTAACCCCATTCTCCTGCCGTCTCCCTAAAACCTCTGACATCTGTACTGATGAAGAAACTATCTATCTCTGCCTTAAAAATATCTGCTTACTTGGCCTCCACAGCCTTCTGTGGCAAAGAATTCCACAGATTCACCACCCCCTGACTAAATAAATTTCTCCTCATCTCATCTTCTTCCTAAAAGAACGTCCTTTAATTCCTGTAGTGTATTTTTCTATTTATGCTCTCTACATTATCCTGACCCTTAAAATCCTGAATATTAATTGCGTGGACCAAGTTATTCTATTTTGAGTCTGAAGGAAGATCCCGACCTGAAACGTCACCTATCCATGTTCTCCAGAGATGCTCCCTGATCCGCTGAGTTACTCTTGCATGTTGTGTTCTTAATTTATCCAGCAGATTTGATTTCCCTCCATTGCTTCTGACCCTCAAACTTTGACTAAAAACTACAATTGGACTTGCCGCCATCTTTCTCCCTTTGGATCCTCCTGAAGGCAATTTTACGGAGCGCACATCCTCAATTATAGTTCCCTCGTGCCATGTAAATTGGAATCTCTTCATATGTAATCACCATCAGTCAGTGACAGCAGCCAATTAAGTGGACAGACACCAAATGTGAACATGTCCCTTTTTTCCCACAGTATCCACAGATGTTTATTATTGTCACATGTACTAACAATGTTACAAAATTTTGAGATTTTAAAAATCAAGTCTGCAATTTATCCCATCAGATAAAGCATAAAAAGAAGTTTAATTTGACACCTAATTTACTTTCATATCTTCAGTATTAAGAAAGTTATGGCCATTTTCATACTCGGAAATTAGCATCTTGTTCCCCATTGCCTTTCAATTGACTTAACTCAAAAGCTGTGATCTGGAAAAGTTAAAAGCCCATAACTTTCTTAAAAATTAAGAGAACTCAATGAAATTTTCAGTTATTATAGATTGAAGCATTCTGAAACAAATATTAAACAATCTTACTTGGATCACCTGAAATTAAAGCATATAATTAGTTAGTTATCTAATTGTAGCTAATTACAAAATTCAATGATTAGATCTAAACATCTATCAATTTCTTAAGAAAAGATAAACTTTTTTAAAATTGCCTAAGTGTCCAAATAACATTCACACAATAATCCACAATACAACATAATTTTTAAATCTCATTTTCATGAATTTCTGGGCCAAATGGAAGGAATTTAGTGTTTTATGCCTGTAAATTAATGGCCATTTAAATCAACTAGCGAGTGGGTTTTAGTGGAATGCGGTGGATTAGAACGTTGCGGTTAGCAGTGAAGTCGGGGGGAAAAATACTGGGGGTTCATACATTTTTTGGGGAACCCATTTCGCAACATAAAAATATTATTAATGCCTCCCGAAAAACCAACTTTTAATACAAAAATAAAGTATTTACCTTTTTTTCTCCCCTACGCAAAATGCTTCCGGTTGTCTGCGGTCACGGCTTTTGAAGGTGATTTTTAAATTACTCTAGTTAATAAATAATCTAGAGTAATTTAAAAATACCACCATTCATTAAATGTCGGAGCGATTTTTCTTCAGCAACCAAATCGCCCATCATTCATCGATTATCCAGGCCTGTGGAAAAACGGCACTTTAAGCCCGCCCCCCTCTGCAAGGCGCGAAAGTCGCGCACACGGGGAGCGGCAGAAGTGTAGCGCCGGTAAAGGTAAGTTTTGTAACATACCTACATGTACTGAAGTGTAGTGAACAGCTTTTGTTTGCATGCTATCTAGTAAAAAAAAGACTATATATGAATACAATCATAGCACCTCACAGAAACATAGAAAAATAGGTGCAGGAGTAGGCCATTCGGCCCTTCGAGCCTGCACCGCCATTCAATGAGATCATGGCTGATCGTCCAACTCAGTATCCTGCACCTGCCCTCTCTCCATACCCCCTGATCCCTTTAGCCGCAAGTGCCACATCTAACGCCCTCTTAAATATAGCCAATGAACTGGCCTCAACTACCTTCTGTGGCAGAGAATTCCAGAGACTCACCACTCTCTGTGTAAAGAATGTTTTCCTCATCTCGGTCCTAAAGGAATTCCCCCTTATCCTTAGACTGTGACCACTTGTTCTGGACTCCCCCAACATTGGGAACAATCTTCCAGCATCTAACTTGTCCAACCCCTTAAGGATTTTGTAAGTTTCTATAAGATCCCCACTCAATCTTCTAAATTCCAGCGATATTTCGCTTGGGCATCGTATAACCCAGTGGTATAAATATTGATTTCTCTAATTTCAAGCAACCCCTGCTTTCCTGCTCTCTCTGTCCCTCACCCGTGCCAGTCGTCCTGCTGGTTTCATTGTTGGTATCTTTTCGTTGTCACTTCCTCCACCGACAATTAGGCCATTCGGCCCAACGAGTCTATTCCGCCATTCAATCATGACTGTTCCCTGCCTCCTAATCCCATTTTCCTACCTTCACCCCATAACCCTTGACACCTGTTCTGTCTGTTAAATCTCTGCTTTAAAAATACCCACTGACTTGGGTATACCCACAGCTCTCTGTGGCAATGAGTTCCACAGATTCCTCTGACTAAAGAAGTCCCTCCACACTTTGTTTCTAAAAGATTGCCCTTTAATTCTGAGACTATGACCTCTGGTCCTAGACTCTCCCACCAGTGGAAATATCCTCTCCACATCCACGCTCTCTCTGCCTTTCATTATTCGGGTGGGAGCAGGGAACACGTGGGAATGGGGGGGTGAGCCAAGCCTGGTGCCGGAGGCAATGCCTGGCACCACGCTCTGCCGTCTAACTCAACTAAACAAACTGTAGTGATCAACTAAACAAACTGTAGTGTCGTGAAGTACAGACTTAATGTGGAAACACTACGATATGAACCTAATGCTGGTTTGCTTCAGATCAATGCATCAGTTCAGACTTAGTAGTTTTGTACATTGTAGATGATGAGCACAAATCACTGTGCTATACCTGTGGAGTTTCCAGAGTTCCCAGAGGAGGTACTTTTGTGCAGAATTCTGCAGCTCAAGTTTCTTCATAAAGTATTAATTATTGCTTTGCATTGATCTTCATATATTTAACAGTAAAATTGAACAGCTTGTCTGACCTAATAAAGTCTTGGAATGGTTCATAACTGTAACACGTGTTTCATTAGAAGAAAATGTGTAGTATGCTACAGATATGGCAAATATCTAACTTTACATCTGTAGAACACAAATTGCTGGAGTAATTCAGCAGGTCAGGCAGCATCTCTGATGTACATGGATAGGTGATGCTTCTTCTGCAGAAGAAAGGTCCTGATCCAAAGTGTTACTTATCTATGAAATAAATATTATTAATTAAAATAAGTGAAAACGGAATAGAGGGTTATGCACAAAAAGCTGGAGTAACTCAGCGGGACAGGCAGCATTTCTGGAGAGAGGGAATGGGTGATGTTTTGGGTCGAGACCTTGGACGGTTATTTCATTTAGCTTTGTTTAGAGATACAGCATCAAAACAGGCACATCGGCCCACCAACTCCAAACCGACCATCGATCACCGGTTTGCTCATGTCCTATGTTACCCCACTTTCGCATCAAGTCCTTACACACTAGGGTCAATTTTACTACAAACCCACGAGTCTTTGGGATGTGTGAGGAAACGTGGTTACTGGGAGAATGTGTAAACTCCACATGAATAGCATCCGGGTTCAGGATTGAACCCAGGTCGTTGCTCTGAGGTAGCAGCTCCACCAGCTGTGACACTGTGCCACCCTACGCTTTACTCTCATGCATTTAGGTGAGAAGGGTGGGATGAAGTCCAAATGGAACATAAACACTGGCATTAACTGTTGGGCCGAATGGCCTGATTCCTTGCTGTATAAATTCATAAGTGATAGGAGCAGAATTAGGCCATTCGGCCCATCAAGTCTACTCCCAAATTTATTCATGGCTCACCCTACAAACAGCTTACAGTGGCCTTTATCATCATTGCTTTTTTTGCATATCTTTCATTCATTGTTATTTATCTCTCCCCATCACCATCTATATCTCTCGTTTCCCTTATCCCTAACCACTGAAGAAGGGTCTTGACTGGAAACTTCACCCAGAGATGCTGTCTGTCACACTGAGTTTTGTGTCAAATCATGGCTGATCTACAGTGGCTTGCAAAAGTTTTCATACCCCTTGAACCTTTCCGCATTTTGTCACGTTACAACCACAAACGTAAATGTATTTTATTGGGATTTTATGTGATAGACCAACACAAAGTGGCGCATAATTGTGAAGTGGAAGGAAAATGATACATGGTTTTCACATATTTTTACAAATAAAAAACTGAAAAGTGTGGCGTGCAAAAGTATTCAGCCCCCTTTACTCTGATACCCCTAAATGAAATCCAGTGCAACCAATTGCCTTCAGAAGTCACCTAATTAGTAAATAGAGTCCACTTGTGTGTAATCTAATCTCAGTATAAATACAGCTGTTCTGTGAAGGCCTCAGAGGTTTGTTGGAGAACATTAGTGAACAAACAGTAACATGAAGCCCAAGGAACACACCAGACAGGTCAGGGATAAAGTTGAGAAGAAGTTTAAAGCAGGGTTAGGTTATAAAAAAATGTCCCAAGCTTTGAACATCTCACAGAGCACTGTTCAGTCCATCATCCGAGAATGGAAAGAGTATGGCACAACTGCAAACCTACCAAGACATGGCCGTCCACCTAAACTGACAGGCCGGGCAAGGAGAGCATTGATCAGAGAAGCAGCCAAGAGGCCCATGGTAACTCTGGAGGAGCTGCAGAGATCCACAGCTCAGGTGGGAGAATCTCAGGTGGGAGAATGTGTGGCGGAAAACTAACACTGCACATCACCCTGAACACACCATCCCCACTGTGAAACATGGTGGTGGCAGCATCATGCTGCGGGGATGCTTTTCATCAGCAGGGACACGGAAGCTGGTCAGAGTTGATGGGAAGATGGATGGAGCCAAATACAGGGCAATCTTGGAAGAAAACCTGTTAGAGTCTGCAAAAGACTTGAGACTGGGGCAGAGGTTCACCTTCCAGCAGGACAACGACCCTAAACATACAGCCAGAGCTACAATGGAATGGTTTAGATCAAAGCATATTCATGTGTTAGAATGGCCCAGTCAAAGTCCAGACCTAAATCCAATTGAGAATCTCTGGCAAGAGTTGAAAATTGCTGTTCACAGACGCTCTCCATCCAATCTGACTGAGCTTGAGCTATTTTGCAAAGAAGAATGGGCAAAAATTTCAACCTCTAGATGTGCAAAGCTGGTAGAAACATACCCCAAAAGACTTGCAGCTGTAATTGCAGCGGAAGGTGGTTCTACAAAGTATTGACTCAGGGGCGCTGAATACTTTTGCACGCCACATTTTTCAGTTTTTTATTTGTAATAAAATTTGGAAACCATGTATCATTTTCCTTCCACTTCACAATTATGCACCACTTTGTGTTGGTCTATCACATAAAATCCCAATAAAATACATTTACATTGTGGTTGTAACGTGACAAAATGTGGAAAAGTTCAAGGGGTATGAAAACCTTTGCAAGCCACTGTGAGTAAGTAAGTAAGTTTATTGGCCAATGAATTCACATACAAGGAATTTGCCTTGGTGCTCTGCCCACAAGTAACAACATGACACACAGTGACATCTACCTTTCCTTCTTAACCCCATTCTCCAGCCTTCTTCCCGTAACCCCTGACACCCATACTGATGAAGAATCTATCCATCTCTGCCTTAAAAATATCCATGGACTTGGCCTGTCCAGCCTTGGGTGGCAATGAATTCCACAGATTCACCATCTTTTGTGTATCTTTTGTGTAATTCTGTTTAGTTGAGGCTGTTGCAATGTTTCGGTTTTGTGGTACATGGATGTTGATCGCACTAGAGCAGGTTGAGGCAGGAACGTGGTGGTGAGGTATATTAGCCACGATTTTACTGAATGACAGAACAGGGACAAGGGGCGGGAAATGGCAAACGCTAGCTTCTATTTTTTTACATGATGTTCGCCTTTGACTGAGAAACAGTGTGAGGCGCAGGTAAATCACATGGAAACAAAATATGGTCTGCAAAATAAAGAAAGTAAATACATGATTTCAACGTGGAACTATGCATGCCTGCAGCAGGGAGGCCAATTAAACCATCACTTCTCTGCTGACTATCAAAACTAACCCTGCTGTCTTTTTACAGCTCTATATTTTTCCTCGACAGACCATTTGAAGAAGTTACAATGAATCTTTATGTAACACCGTGTTATTTTAAGTTTCAGCAAATTCATATCAATTTTCTGTTCATTTTGTTTGCTACTTTACTTTTACTCTTTTAATCTTGCACATTTGACTCTCATCATCATGCATAATTAATCATTCACACCTAATAACTGTTTTAGTGCAGTTTAGTTTTTTTAGTTGAGAGATACGGCACGGAAACTGGACCGAGTCCGCACCGACCAGCGATCCCCGCACGTTAACACGACCCTACACACACACCAGGGACAATTTTACATTCATACCAAAGCCAATTAACCTACAAACCTGTATGTCTTTGTAGTGCGGGGAGCTTCAGGACAAAACCCACGCAGGTCACGGGGAGAACATACAATCTCCGTGCAGACAAGCACCCGTAGTCGGGATTGAACCCCGGTATCTGGCGCTGTAAGGCAGTAGCTCCACTGCTGTGCCACCCACTCCTTTGCCTTTGTTTTTAGTTAATATTTCCTTTCAATTATGTATTAAAAGTGTTATCATATTCCATTCTATTCCTTCTAATTTAATGTTCTGCCTTTCTACTGCATCTTATGTATTGTTCAGGATTATGTTTAATTTAATAACCCTTAATTATATCTTCTTTGGATATTTTACATGATAATATCTGCATTTAACCAAATAACTTCTTTGATACACCCCATTTCATCTTAAATGGCATATTTTTGGACACCATCTACTTGTTGACTGCTGCTCGCTGCTGATTTGTTAACCTTTTCAGTTTTTTTTGGCTGCTTAGCAAACTGTAGACAAATCTTTTCTCTCCACAAAGTTTGTCCCTCTGTAACCCTGCCACCTTCCCACACCCAGCTTCTTTAACGCTGATTAAATGTATTAATTTTCATTATCACATTGAGTCATAGAGTCATACATGGTGGAAACAGACCCTTCGTCCAAGTCGCCCACATCGACCAATATGTCCCATCTACACTAGCTCCACCCGACTGCATCCCATCTATCTATACTATTACTAAAAATCTCATCTTGACTACTTCCGGTCTGCGGTGTAATTAAATTTGCACAAAAACGATCCCCCATAGCGCTACGATTTTTCGTAAAAACTGCCCCTTCCGGAACCCGCTGTCAATAACGCAGCAAGGAGAATAAAAGGCTGAAGGGGCGCAGTGTGTCGAGCAGCTTGCGGAGAGCTTGCAGCCCGCGGGGAGCTTGTAGAGAGCGAGTAGCGTGTGAACTGCTTCTGCGGTGACCAGCACGACCCAGCTGGAGCTGCTGTGTTGAACCGGAAGCCTCTGTGTGAAGCCGGAGTGGGACCGGGATCTGCTGCTTGAGGCCGAAAGCTGAAGGTGCGGGGTGAGCAGAGTGCGAGCCCCCCCCCTCCCCACACCCCCCCTCCCCCTTCCCCCACCCCACTTTCCCTACCCCCCTTTCCCCCACACACCCCCTTTCCTCATACCTCCCATTTCCCACCCCCTTTTCCCCACACCCCCCCTTCCCCCATAACTCCTTCCCCCACACCCCCCAACCCACACCCCCCCTTCCCCACACGCCACCCCTCCTCCCCCTGTCCCACCCCTCCCCCACACCACCCCCACAACCCCCCTCCCCCACACACACCTCCTCTCCCCCGTCTCCCACCCCACCCCCCTCCCCCACACCCCTCCCCCACACCCCCATCCCCTCCCTCCCCCCCCCCCCCAACACCACCTCCCCCACAACCCCTCCCCTGAATGGTGGAATATTGCTTTGGGGGAACGGGTTGCGTTGGGGGAACAGGTGAGTGGTGGAATATTGCGTTGGGGAACGGGTACGATGGAGGGACCAGGCCTCCCGTGTGACTGGGACCCAACGGGTGCCACAGTCTATTTTCCTCTAAACCTGTTGTATCCATGTACCTGTCAAAATCTTTCTTAATGTCGAGACCCTTCTTCAGATCTGAAACGTCACCCATTCCTTCTCTCCAGAGATGCTGCTGTCCCACTGAGTTACTCTAGCTTTTTTGTGTCTATCTTCGGTTTAAAGCAGCATCTGCACTTCCTTCCTGCATACCTTCTCCGGTGGTTCATTCCATACACCCATCACCCTTTGTGTAAATAAGTTACCCCTCAGGTTCCTGTTAAATCTTCGCCCCCTCACCTTAAACCTACGCCCTCTGGTTCTCGATTCCCCGGTGCGTTTACCCAATCTATTGGTCTCACGATTTTGTACACCTCTATAAAAACAAGTCTACCTACCTTATTGTTTTTTTGGCAATCGGCTACTCACCATTTAATTCATGTTCCTGCTCACACTCCATTGTGGAAGTTCATTCAATAGTTTATTTATTTTAGTTCCCATTCTTTATCATGTTTCACTCCTTCTATTTTGCATTCTGTACCCGCTCTGACATTGAATTTGGTTTTCCCTCAATTAGTTGTTCAGACCACACAGTCCATAATGATTTATTAATCAGTTTGCCTGATCGAACCCAACTATGAAAAGTGGCTGAGCTCTGGGTATGTATGTATATGATAATTGTTGGGTTTGGATTGATTTTTCAAAATGTGTTATTTTATTTAATGCGGAGACACTAGTAGGCATTTTTTTTGGAAACTTTTCATATCAATATTTGCTAGTATTTTGTTGAGCGTGTGCTAATGTTAAATAGTTTTGTACAGCTCTTTAAAAATCAGTAAATTAGGCTATCCTTAGGTTCATCGATGCTTTTGTTATCACATGTGTGAAGTATAACTACACCGTGAAATTATTTTTGTGGGAGAGAGAGTCAAGGGTTTTATTGTCATATGTCCCAGACAGAACAATGAAATTCTCACTTGCAAACAGTCCAGTCGAGTGTTCCTATACCCAAGCACAGCCCCGATTAGCAAGTGTACAGAAATAGCCCACTGATCCCGTATGCAAGAGGCACCATGTTTTGGCGCCATTTTCAAAGACCAGTCCACGCTTTCATTGTTTTGAGCGGTGCCCGTTCCTGGCGATCCCTAGGTCGTTGCGGGCCTCCTTGGACGTCTGGATAGACCAGAGAACACGTGTCTCTCTCCTCGCCCGTCCACCTTTGTGCACCGGGGTCGACCCCGAAGGCGAGGTCGGCCAGACCCCGGTTCCCTCTCCTCCACTACCGGCCTCGCTCCTCGCCCGTCGATTCTGTTGTCATCACCGGCTACAATCGTCCCGGTCTCTGGTCTTCAGGGGAACGAGCTCAGCGGCTCCCGCTCAGCCACAAGGTGCCGGATCAGCAGCATCCCCCTGTTTTTATAATTTGAATCAACCATTTACGAAAATACACACAAAAATACAAACAAACCCACCACTGTAATACAAAATAAACAAATATTCTTAAATATTGGCGGTGCTGGCTCGAAGGGCTGAATGGCCTACTCCTGCACCTATTGTCTATTGTCTACAGTCTAAATATTAAATAACTATTTCCTCATCCTTATCGAGGATACATTCCACCCCCCGTGGCGCCCAGCGGTCCCGGAAACCCCCCAGGGCGCCTGTGTACAGCGCGTAGTCCCTTTCTATTATCACCCGGGCACGGACATAACCCCAGAAATGGGGCAGGCAGCCGGCTCAGGCAGAGCCCTCTTCCGCTGGCGCCGTGACTCACGGATGGCCAGCTTGGCCAGGCCCAGGAGCAACCCAACCAGGACATCCTCGGCCCTACCCTCTCCCCTACGCACAGGGTGTCCAAAGATGAGGATGGTGGGTGTGAAGTTCAGCCAAAAGGCAAGGAGCAGCCCCTTATAGATATTGGAACAGGGGCTGCAACCTCACACACTCCATATAGACGTGGAACACAGACTCTTCCAGCCCACAACAGTGGCAGGCGGCTGGCAGGTCTGGAAGACTCCTGGATGCAGTCTGCAGTTGCATGGGACTCCTGGGTGCAGACTGCAGCCCTATGGGAGCTTCTGCCATTTGTACACTTATTAGGATTGCACCTTTTTGATGATAATCACATATTTTGCTTCAAGAATAAGAAAATACATTCCAGGTTATCATTCTCAAATCATCAAAAAGTACTTTTGAATAGAATGGAAAAAGAAGAAGCAGTTACCTGAAATAACATTGGCTAATGACATTGTTCCATTTCACATTTATAATCATACAAATATATTTTACTGTATCGTTACGCCAAGTACAGATTTAAGCAATTTGTGGGAAGCAGAAATTCTCCCAATTTGCAAAAAAAAATGTTGGATCATCTATTTCAAATTTGAGTTCCATGGTAATAATCTAATCTGCCTCTCGTCGTAAACTCTGTCCCTTACTTTGTAAATTGTGTCCCTTACTGCATTAAGTTCAGTTGAAGATCAGCACAACCACTTTGGATCCATAAAAATGGGGTGGTATTGAACAAATAGAATGATTGCTTTGACTTGATCAATATGAGTATTAAAGTACACAGGTTTTCAGTAGGAAGGAACTATAGGTGCTAGTTTAAAACGAAGATAGACACAAAATGCTGGAGTAACTCAGCGGGACAGGCAGCATCTCTGGAGAGAAGGAATGGGTGATGTTTCGGGTCGAGACCCATCTTCAGACCAGTCATAGGGAAAGGGAAACGAGGGATATAGAGAGTGATGTGGAGAGATGTAGAACAAATGAGTGAAAGATATGCCAAAAAGTAACAATGATAAAGGAAACAGGCCATTGTTAGCTGTTTGCTAGGTGAGAACGGGAACCTGGTGCGCATTGGATGGGGGAGGAATGGAGAGAGTGGGAGTGCAGGGGTTACTTGAAGTTAGAGAAATCAATATTCTTACCACTGGGTTGTAAGCTGTCCGAGCGAAGTATGAGATGCTGTTCCTAAAATTTGCGATTAACCTCACTCTGCCAATGGAGGAGGCCTAGGACAGAAAGGTCAGTGTGGGAATGGGAAGAAGAATTAAAGTGTTTGGCGACCGGGAGATCAGGTAGGTCCTGGCGGACTAAACAAAGCGAAATAATCGCCCAGCCTGCGTTTGGTCTCGCCGATGTATAAGAGTCCACATCTTGAACAACGGATGCAGTAGATGAGGTTGGAGGAGGTGCAAGTGAACCTCTGCCTTACCTGAAAGGACTGTCGAGGTCCCTGGACAGAGTCGAGTGAGGAGATATAGGGACAGGTGTTGCATCTCCTGCGGTTGCAGGGGGAAGGTACCTGGGGAGGGGGTAGTTTGGGTGGGAAGGGACATTAACCAGGGATTTGCATAGGGTACAGTCTTCCCAACCCCACCCCTTTCCGCCCTCTGCAGGGATCATTCCCTTTGCAACTTCCTGTTGAATTTGAAATGCTAAACATCCGCTTAGGGCGGCACAGTGGCGCAGCGGGAGAGTTGTTGCCTTGCAGTGCTCGCAGCGCCGGAGACCCGGGTTCGATCACAACTGCAGGTGCTGTCTGCACGGAGTTTGTACGATCTCCCCGTGACCACGTGTGTTTTCTCTGAGATCTTCGGTTTCCTCCCACACTTCAAACACGTCCAGGTTTGTAGGTTAATTGGCTTGGGTTTGTATACTTGGTATTAGTGTAAATTGTCCCTGGTGTGTGTAGGATAGTGTTAATGTGCGGGGATCGCTGGTCGGTGCGGAATCGGTGGGCCAACGGGCCTGTTTCCGCGCTGTATCTCTAAACTAAACTAATTCTAAACTAACTAATATCGTGCCATTACTCCCTTCTCCAAGCTGTGGTGTTTCTCAGTTTAAATGTTAAGTTTGTCGCCTTTGCAAGTGAAAAATGTAAGTTGCTCAGTGAGGAGGCCTGTATTTGAAGTTGCGATTTAGAACAACATCTCAAAGTTGTAACTCATAAGTTGAAGGACATTTATTCTGTTGTATACACAGGCCTGTTCATTAGGCACATTCTGGGTTAATTTATATCTGCGATGGTTCAAAGATACATTTTCGGACGAGGGAAATCATTCAGCTTTGCAAAGAAATTACGATCCCAGGAAGCAGCTGTCTCTTGAATAATTACGGAGCGTTTGCCTGCGATCTCCTACTGATGTTCATCATGCTAAATTCCGTTTTGCCGCAGGGGAATGAAAAGCGAGGATCTAATGATATTAGAGCTGTTAACAAATATATCTGGGTGTACATTAATTGTGAATAATTTGAATATAATATTTGTGACAAAAGCTAAGATCACAAATTACATTGTAAAATACAGGTTACTGGTTGCACTGCAAAATTAAAATGTTAAAAATACCTTAAAATTCTGTTGTATTGAGCACGATTTTAATGGACTTGAAACAATGAATTGATCATCCACAGGGATGTGCGTTCCACTTGCACTTGATAAATTGTACTGCACAGGTCTGTGCTTACATATGAAGGTCCGTGCAGCAGTAACATTGATCATCATGCGATCTGTTCCTTGGGGAATCAGGAATTAGGGGACGTGGTTTCAGAATGGGGGATCTCAGAAGGAAACAAAGAAGAATATCTTCCCTGTGGTCCTAGATCTAGAGAGATTTTTGAAATAGAGATACAAGGAACTGCAGGCGATTGACCTAAACACAGCACGCTGGAGGAACTCAGCAGGTCAGGCAGCATCTGTGGAGGAAATGGACAGACGGTGTGTTTCGAGACGGGAGCTTTCTTCTGTCTCAGCCTGAAGAAGGATCCTGACGTGACACATATTCTGTGCATGATCTGTACAACATAGAGTCACAGAGTCTCACAGCGTGGAAACAGGCACTTCGGCCCAACCTGCTCACACCGGGCCAACATGTCCCATCTACACTGGTCCCACCTGCCTGCGTTTGGCCCATATCCCTCTAAACCTGTCCTGTCTGAATGTTTCTTAAACGTTGCCATAGTACCTGCCTCATCAACCTCCACTGGCAACTTGCGTGAAAAAGTGACTCCTCAGGTTCCTATTAAATCTTTCCCCCCCTCACCTTAAGGTCAGAAGGTTATGAGGCATAGGAGTAGAATAGTAAGATTAAACGAGAACTTACCAGTTTGAGGTTTGATCTTTATTTTATGAGGAGTTGCGATGAGGGATTTCGTGAAGAACCCGCCAGCACGCATGCGCGACATACTTCAAAGCCGCGGTGTGGAATCACAGAAAAAACCAAGCCAAGAAATGACTTGTTATAGTAAGATTGAAGAGACTCTAGTTACCAGTTGACTTTATGATCGAGGGTTGGGAGCGGAGGGCACGAAATCCCTCATCGCAACTCCTCATAAAATAAAGATCAAACCTCAAACTGGTAAGTTCTCGTTTAATCTTACTATTTCATTTCGGAGTCACGTGAGTGACTTCGTGAAGACTTCAAAGCTTCTGTGATTTCACGCCCTGGACAACGTCCATGCTATCACACACGCTACTGAAAAGGTGGACAGCAGTAATCAATTTCCGTCACTGTTTCTCTGAAAAAATAATAATATTTATTAATAACAACAAGAAAGGCCCCTCACTGAGGGGTAACTGTATGTTCTCGGCCTGCATCCAGCACGGCTCCTGCGAACATTCCAGGTACGGTGACGGGTTTGTTGTAAAACCGTTGAAAAGTGGCTTCACTGGCCCATCCCGCTGTGGCAAGTATCTGGTCCATGGGCACCTCCATGGCCTTTGCCGCCGATGTTGATGCTGCCCTGGTGGAATGGGATTTAAAAACATTAGTGTCAATACCTGCCTTGTTTAAGACGATCCTGAGCCATCGGGATATCGTCTGTACCGTCACTCTATGGTGAGGTTTTTTGTGACTGATGAACAGGTATTGCTCCATTCCCCTTATTTTCCTCGTCACTTTGATATAGTGGCGGATATGGGTGGCTATGCATAGCCTAGCATCAGCGGGGTATGCTGGAAACTCCAGCTGCAGCCCTGTAAACCCAGGTCTATGCTGCTTGAGCAATTCATCAATGAAAAAAGTGACCCGTTCAGGGGTAGAGATCATTCTGTCGATCTTGGCCTTGTGAAGCGTTTGCACCCTTTGTGCTGAAGTAAGTGCCATCAACATCACCACCTTCAGGGTGAGTTTGTCCAGTTCGATCCCCGTCATGGGTGACCACGTTCTTAGTAGGGTCAGTACTTTACCAATATCCCATGTGACGTTGTAACGGGGCCTCGGCGGGTTGGAATTAAATATCCCCCGCATAAGTTTGGAGACCAATTTATTGGATCCTACCTCAATATTGAGGTAGGACGATAGCGCACTCCTGGCGCTATTGATGGCACTATAGCTGAGATGTTGATCATGGTGTAGCCCCGCAAGAAATTCCAGCACATCTGTGATGGAGACGGAGTCATATGCAACGTCCATGCGGCCGCAATAGGATTCCCATTTCCTGATGTGCGATAAGTACTGCCGTCTTGAGGACTCCCTGCATGATGCTCCCATGGTATCCATTGTCCTTGAAGATAGACCATACTGAAGTAGTGGCCTTTTCAGATCCTGCAAGCCAATAGATTCAAGTGACTATAGCAGGGGTGTGGTTCCCCTGTGGCAGGGTCCGTCACCAATTGTGGGCAACCCTCTAAGAGGACCCATGGTTGACTTATCATTCCAAGGACCACCGGATACCATGATTGCGTAGGCAAGTCGGGTATAATGAGGATGCCCTTGGCAGCATCGAGCTGGATTTTCCGCAATACCCGACTGATGAGGCAGAATGGAGGAAAGGCATAGAAGAACCATTTCCCCCAGTCTAGCGAGAATGCGTCCATCGCCATTGCCCCAGGATCTGGCTCCCATGATACGTATGTTGGTACCTGATGGTTCAACCGTGACGCAAAAAGGTCAATATCCGGTTTACCAAATTTGGCTGTAATTTTGGTGAATATTTGGGGGTTCAACATCCACTCGATGTTGTCATTGAATTTCCATGACCTGGTGTCCGCCACTGTATTGAGCTCACCTGGCAAGTAGGTAGCTGAGATCCAAATATTCAGTTGAATACACCAGAGCCAAATTATATTTGCCAATTCATCACATGAAATTGACCTGGTACCGCCCATATGATTCAGATAAGCCACCGCAGTGGTATTGTCTATTTGGAGACGGACATGAGTGTTAGTCATGTTTGAACAATAGGCTCTTAGTCCGTGGAATGCTCCTAGCATCTCCAAATAGTTTATCCCTTGTGCTGACAACAAAGTAGCTTCAAGTGAGTCCCATCTACCTCCACAACTGGTGTTGTTGTCTGTAGCTCCCCAGCCATGGGAGCTTGCATCTGTTTGCAAGTATACCATTGGACGAGGCACAATGATGGGTTTGAATGAGTTATGGATATTGCCAATCCACCATAGTAACTCAATTTTTGCCTTAACCGGCAACTGCATAGGTCTATCATAATGTCCAGCATTAAATTTTAATGCTGCTATTTTTGACCTTTGTAAATTCTGATAGTGTAAAGGTCCATATTGAGCAGCTGGAAATACTGCTACAATTTTGCCAATTACCCTGGCAGTTAATCTGATAGACGGTATACTGGCGCAGACCAGGTTCTTGCATGCTTGAAACACATCACCAACTTTGTTAGTTGGGATGGTGGTGATCATGCGATTGGAGTCTATCGTGAACCCCAAGTAGTCCATGATCTGTGCGGGGAGGAACTTTGATTTGTCTGGATGGATTATAAACCCCATTTTTTGAAAAATTTCCACTGTGGCTGAAACCGCCAATTCTGCTGATTCCAGAGTGTGCCCAATTATCAGAATGTCATCCAAATAGGCCATGACCGTATGATTTTGTCTCCGCAGTGTAGATAACACTGGCTTGAGTAGTTTGGTGAACAGTCTGGGGGCTGTAGTAAGCCCATTGGGCAATGCTTTGTATTGCCAAAGCTGATCCATCCAGGTAAACTTCAAGAACTTCCTATGATGTTCCCGAATGGATACTGAATAGTATGCATCTTTTAAATCAATGCATGCCATGAAGCAGCCCTTCGAAATCAAAGATTTGGCTGTTTCAAATGTGTCCATTTTGAAATGGGTGTATTTTACAAAGGTATTCAAGTGAGTTAAATCTATAATGACCCGGCATCCACCGTCTTTTTTAGTTTTAGTAAATATATTGGATACAAATTCAATTGGTTCATGTGTGGTTCTTTCTATCACACCTTTCTCTTGTAAACTCAAGATTTCAGCATAGCCTTCTGCCAATTCTTTTTTGGAAAGTGCAAATTTGCGATTCGGCATATGCTGGGGTGGAGGCAATTGGCCATGAACAAACTCAATCTCATAGCCCTGAATACTTTGCAAGATAAACTCATCTGAAGTGATGGTTTCCCAAGCCTCCTTAAATCCCCGTAATCTGCCCCCAACTCGTGAGGTTAGACATGCAAGTGCATGGAATCCAGACCCCCTTACCTTCATGGTTATCGGCGGTCCCTGGGATTTTTGGTGGGACGTGGAGGTGCTGGGTTGCGTGGTTGGTGCGGAATCCGCATCTTCCATGCTGGCCGCTGAGGGCCTAGCCCTAAAAAAGGCCTGGGTTGAGGAGGCTGTTGATATTGAGGAGGTGCCGGAATGTAGGTCCTTGTCGGCCTGTCGGTTTGACCTCGTGGCCTGAAGTAAGGTGTCTTCTTGGCCAAAGGTCTGGTCACAAAATGTGATCTCATCAGACCTATGGTTTTCGCATGGTCATCTTTGACCTGCTTTGGGAGGTCTTCTCCGAACAGCTGTCTAGGTGGGGGGGTAGGAGGTGCTCTGCATAGTCCCGCAAATTTGGGATTCAATGAAGGTTTTATAATGCTTTTCCTGAAAGCGTTGATCTCGTACTGCGTATTGCAGAGCAGAGCTAGAGCATCCTCCTGTTCGGTGCTTAGATCAACCCCGTCTACCGACTTTGCAAAAGCGGTGATCCCAGACGTAAGTAGCTTTAGAATTCTCTGCAGTTTCACTTCCTGCGCTCTGATGCCCGGGCTGATATTACCCCAGATTGGCGTGTTCACAATTGGCACGTTGAGTGAATTGCAGTTCCCTGGAGCCTTGTGTCTCTCCATGGCCTTTGCAAGGACCTCCTCCTGCAGTTGATGGTTCGTGAGGTAATCTATGGTTGCGGCCAGTTTGATGTTGAGGGGTTGTCCTGATGATACGGGTAACCCGAATTTGGCTGCCACATCCAGCAGATCTTCCTGAGGGACCTCAGGTGCTGCTGGGGCATGTACCAGGATTTCCTCCTCATCTGGTCTTATGCTGTCCATAGATGGTGACGGGAATATATCCATGAGTCCCCTGGAGCTATGTGTGTCCTGTTTCTGATTAAGTAGAACTTGCTCCATTATCCTCTCCATACGATCCAAGCGCCCTTCATCGGGCGTGTGTGGGAGGTAAGAGACCTCGCGCCCGAAGGAACTTCTGAGGCTCCTATCAGCAGTCCGTACCTCGTCGAGGTAATATCGGTACTGTGACGATGTGTCGCTACCAGCCGCCTCGGCGAAGCTGAGCGATTCCCGCGCGGACCTGCTCAAGCGCCTCCTTTTCGCTGAGCTGGACCCGGCTGCCTCTAAGGGCATGGGTGGGGAGAGGTCGGCACCTAACGCCGCAGCGTGGTGACCCAACGTCCGCGCGGGCTTGCCGACTGTCCTTGATCTGGACCCAGACGGCGTACGGTCCCGACCTGCCCCCAGCGGGGGAAGCGGTGACCTAGGCGAGGCTCCACCCTTGTGACTCCTCCTGGTCCCCCTGGGTGGTGAGTCGACACTGGCCCTCCTTGGTCTGCCAGTGGACTCGGGCCTCCCTGATTCACCAGACCACTTCCTAGTGGCTCCTGGTGAGACCTCAGCCCGCGAAGGGCTAGGTAGTTGAACTGTATCCCTGCTTCCTTCGAGAGGGCTCAGGGAGAAGGGCCGTGCATCAGCACGCGAATCCCTCTTGCTCGTCTCTGCGAACGACCCAGTGGGTGAGAGAGAAATGGAGTCAGGATGCACCTGCTCCGGCGCTGTACCGACTGATTGCTCTGCAGGCACCCCGCTAGGGCATAGCTGCGTCGGTAAACCGGATCCTGTGAATACAGGGCTCCCCGGCTTGCACGCCTTTTTCCCGGCCCGTCCTCCTGCCGTGGAGGGGGGCTCCGGGTTGGGTTGCCGACAACTCCTTGCAGAAGTTTTACGGCCTTTACTTTTCCTACTGTCCATGTCTCTGTGGAAGAAAACACAATTACTTACACAGAACAACCAACTCAAGGTTGTTTGTACTTACCTGAGTGGCCCTTATGAAGGGCTGGTGACGAGCCGCGCTCCTCTCCAGCCGTCGACTGCAATGCGAGTGACGATATGTCGCGCATGCGTGCTGGCGGGTTCTTCACGAAGTCACTCACGTGACTCCGAAATGAAATTAGTCCATTCAAAGGACAAAGGACATTTATTGTCACATACACCAATTGGTGTAGTGAAATTTGTCTTGCCGTGCAGCACACAGATAAAGATAAGACATAACATTAAAGAATTTAACATAAACATAAAAAAACATCCCCCCACAATGGTTCCCATTATGAGGGAAGCCACAAAGTCCAGACCCCATCCCCAGTTCTCCCATAGTGCCTAGTGAGGCCCCAACAGTTGCCGCTATGGGGGCCGATGTTCCAGGCCCTTCTTCGCCGGGTGATGGTGCTCTGGCGACGGGAGAACCCTCTCAGTGGCTCAGGGTACCTGTAACGGCTGCTTCCTTGCTGGACACCGCGGTTTCCAACGCCAACAGGCCGCGCTGGATGGAGCTCCACCACTGGCGATCTCGCCGAGAGATCCCAGGCTCCCGATTTAAATTTCAGCGCCGCCTCCCGTCAAGTTTACTCTGCTATTCAATCGTGGCTGACCTATCTCTCCCTGCTAACCCTATTCTCCTGCCTTCTCCCCATGACCCCTGACGCCCGTACTAATCAAGAATCTAACTATCCCTGCCCTAAAAATATCCACTTGAACTTGAACTCCACAGCCTTCTGTGGCAAAGAATTCACCAGTTGTTGCTTGACCCTTTGAGTTCCTCCAGATTTTTGAAGACACCCAAATTGTGGGGATCAAGCAGGAAAGTGGAAGCCCGAAACACATTGGCCCTGAACTTGGTAATGGTCGAGCGAGCTTGAAAGGTTATTTGGCCTATTTGTTACGTTCTGCATTTCGGGGAGCAAGGCCTGCAGAAATTAAAGACCATGAGCTACAGTCAGGATGCCCACTACTGCAGCCAATCATCACATCGATCGGGGAGACGCAGAGTCTCTGGCCCAGAGTAGGGGAATCAGGAACCAGTGGACATGGGTTTAGGTGAGGGGAGAAAGACTTTTATAGGAATCTGACGGGTAACTTTTTCACACAAAGGGTGGTAGGTGTATAGAACGAGCTGCCAAAGGAGGTAGTTGAGGCAGGGACTATAGCAATGTTTAAGAAACATTTAGACAGGTACATAGATAGTACAGGTTTAGGGGTATATGGGCCAAACACAGGCAAGTGGGACTAGTGTAGATGGGACATGTTGGTTGATGTGGACAAGTTGTGCCGGAGGGTCTGTTTCAACACTGACTCTATATTCATTTCACTAACAATGTTTCTCAGGTTGCAGTTCAGACTGCACTTTTGGAAATAGGGAAATAGGGTTTCTTGGTTCTTGGTTCTTGGTTACTTGGTCCTCCAAAACATTCCAACTGGAATTTAAACTGGAGGTGGTGAAGGGAGGGGTTTAGCCAGAGAGGGTTATTGGGAAGAAAGTGCCACTTTAAATTTAGTTGCATCTGGCTGGGTAACCGTGGCTTGGTGGAGATTATTCCATGCTTTAATAGTGCGTGGAAAGAACAAATTGCTGGACACATCTGTCTTTGAGGCTGGGACCACAAATTGGATCGAATGCCCTCGTCTGCTCCTAATTGGTTTGGGGTTGGTGTAGGTCTTGTGATCTATGTCTAGCTGACCAGTTAACATTTTGTAAAAACAGGTCAAACGGTGAGCTTCACGTCTGTCTTGGAGAGGGTTCCACCCCAGAGAATTCAGAAGTTTGGTGACACTCGCTTCTCTCTCGTAGGCCTTAGTAACAAATCGAGCGGCCTGTCTTTGGACACGTTCGATGGATGAAATGTTTTTATCTGTGTACTGATGTGGAATCTGACCTTTCAGATCCATGCATGAGATGAAAGTCTCGACAGAACAATGTTCTATCATCTGGTGAGGTCCATCATTCAAAGTGAAGGTTTCATTGAAGCTGAACCATTGTCTGAAGAAGGGTCTCGAATCGAACCGTCACCCATTCCTTCTCTCCAGAGATGCTGCCTGTCCCGCTGAGTTGCTCCAGCATTTTGTGTCTATCTTCCATTGATTTATGAGCTTTCACCAGGGCACGAGATTGCACTTTTGTGTTTCTTGTGTGACTTTGGAAGTAATATGTGGTTGCTATGAAAACCGAATATACATGATTCTCATGTACATGACGCCTTTCGCCTCGTGTCTGTAAGGAAGTTATGGTCCCAGACTAGATGAACTCAGTCCTTTTTGCAGCTAAAGAGAGACACAAAGTGCTCGAGTAACTCCGCGGGTCAGGCAACAACTCCGGAAAAAAGGATGGGTGATGTTTCAGGTTGGGATCCTTCTTCAGGCTCAGCTAACTTGACCCCTTAAGTATTCTGGAGCATTGCATTATCTTCAGTGGGGGTTTAACTGTTGATTTATTTTGCTGAAGTAGAGGAAAAAAAAATTGCTCATATTAACTTTGCCAGTGGTATAGTGGCTGCCTTACAGCGCCAGAGAACCGGGTTCGATCCCAACTACAGGTGCTGGCTGTACAGACTTTGTACGTTCTCGCCGTGACTGCGTGGGTTTCCTCCGGATGCTCCGGTTTCCTCCCACATTCCTACTCCAGCAAGACGGACACGTCTGTAGGTTAATTGGCTTCAGTAAGATTTGTCAGTTGTCCCGAACGTGTAGGATAGTGCTAGTGTACGGAGATGACTGGTTGGAGTAGACTCGGAGGACCTCATCTCACCAGGGACTAACTTACTGTACCAAACTACTGTTGTGTTGTGTCTTTTTAAAATTGTTGGACTATCATCTGGTGAGGTCCATCATTCAAAGTGCAGGTTTCATTGAAGCTGAACCATTGTCTGAAGAAGGGTCTCGAATTGAAACGTCACCCATTCCTTCTCTCCAGAGATGCTGCCTGTCCCGCTGAGTTTCTATAGCATTTTGTGTCTATCTTCTGATTTTTTTCTATTCTGTTTTGTAGTTTTTTTTGCACAATCCACAAGCATTGCCACTTTTCATTTCACTGCACATCTCGTATGCGTATGTGACAAATAAACGACTTGACTTGACTTGACTTGAAAGGCCCTGTTTCCGTATCTGCAAACTAAAATAAACTGGTCAGATAAGTTGTATCAATTGGCATAATTGAAGCTGTAAGAGAAAAAGTGTTAAAAGTTAAAGGGGTAGCCATGGACACTCAATAGACAATAGGCAATAGGAGGCCATTGGGCCCTTCGAGCCAGCGCCACCATTCACTGTGGTCATAGCTGATCCTCCACATTTAGTACCTCGTTCCTGCCTTCTCACCATATCCCCTGACTCCGCTATCTTTAAGAGCTCTAACTCTCTCTTGAAAGCATCCAGAGAACCGGCCCCCACTGTCTTCTGAGGCAGAGAATTCCACAGATTCATACCTCTCTGGGTGTAAAAGTTTTTCCTCATCTCCGTTCTAAATGGCCTACCCCTATGGCCGATTAGGAAAAGGGGAGATGCAACGAGACCTGGGTGTCATGGTACACCAGTCATTGAAAGTAGGCATGCAGGTGCAGCAGGCAGTGAAGAAAGCGAATGGTATGTGAGCATTCATAGCCAAAGGATTTGAGTATAGGAGCAGGGAGGTTCTACTGCAGTTGTACAGGGTCTTGGTGAGACTACACCTGGAGTATTGCGAACAGTTTTGGTCTCCAAATCTGAGGAAAGACATTCTTGCCATAGAGGGAGTACAGAGAAGGTTCACCAGACTGATTCCTGGCATGTCATGACTTTCATATGAAGAAAGACTGGATAGACTAGGCTTGTACTCACTAGAATTTAGAAGATTGAGGGGGGATCTTATAGAAACGTACAAAATTCTTAAGGGGTTGGACAGGCTAGATGTAGGAAGATTGTTCCCAATGTTGGGGGAGTCCAGGACAAGAGGTCACTGTTTAAGGATAAGGGGGAATTCTTTTAGGACCGAGATGAGAAAATCATTTTTCACACAGAGAGTGGTGAGTCTCTGGAATTCTCTGCCACAGAAGTTAGTTGAGGCCAGTTCATTGGCTATATTTAAGAGGGAGTTAGATGTGGCCCTTGTGGCCAAAGGGATCAGGGGGTATGGAGAGAAGGCAGGTATGGGATACTGAGTTGGATGATCAGCCATGATCATATTGAATGGCGGTGCAGGCTCGAAGGGCCGAATGGCCTACTCCTGCACCTATTTTCTATGTTTCTATGTTAAACTGTGGCCCCTGGTTCTGGACTCCCCCAACATCGGGAACATGTTGGGGGAGTCACCTTAAGTCGAAGATAAAGAACAAAAACAGCTCTTTGTGTCGTAGTTCTCTTTTAATAACTGCATCTATTAAAATGGCTTTTACCAGCTTCTCGTTCTGCAACTGTTCGTGCTATCTAGATCACGTGACTTAACTACCTTGTGCACTTAATTTGCAACTTACAAGCCAGTTTCAATTGTAGTAATTCGAATCGTTAGTAAGGAACGCAAATGCATTGCTAGCATTTATTTCAAGAGAGCTGGGAATACAAAAACAGGGATGTAATGCTGAGGCTCCAGAAGGCACGGGTCAGGTCGCATTTGGAATGTAGTGAGCAATTTTGGGCACCATATCTCAGAAAGGAGGTGCTGGCCCTGGAGAGTGTTCGGAGGAGGTTTACGAGAATAATCCCAGGAATTAGTAGGTTAATTCACGAGCGTTTGATGGTACTGGGCCTGTACTCGTCGGAGTTTAGAAGAATGCGGGGGGGGGGGGGGGGGGGGCGGGGGTGGGTGCCTCATTGAAACTTAACAAATAATGAAAGGCTCGGATAGAGTGGATGTGCAGAGGATTTTTCCACTAGTGGGAGAGTCTGGGACTAGAGGCCATTGCCTCAGAATTAAATTACGTTCATTTAAGAACTTTCTTTAGTCAGAGGGTGGTGAATCTGTAGAATTCTTTGTCACAGAAGGCTGTCGAGGATATCAATGGCTATTTTCACGGCAGCGATAGATAGATTTTTAATTAGTATGAGTGTCAGTGAGAACGCAGGAGAACGGGGTTAGGAGGAAGTGATAGATCAGCCATGATGGAATAGCGGAGTAGACTCGATGGGCCGAACGTCCTAATTCTGCTCCTATCACTTATGTAACAACACAACAGTGGATTTTGAAAAATTGCTCAGATCTGATAGAGGTGAGCAGAACAAGAGGTGAAGATTTGATCAAATATGTTTTTAGATGGGGAGATACAGGTTCTATGGCACACCGACCCATCAACCACCCATTTACACCAATCCTACCGTAATCTAATCCAACTTTATTCTCTCCATATTGTTAACAATCCCCCCCCCCCCCCCCCCAGATTCTACCACCCACCTACACACTGGGGACAATTTACAACGGCCAGTTAACCTGCACTTCTTTAGGATGGAGGGGGACGAAACCGGAGCAGTCAGAGGAAACTGACACAGTCTCAGGGAAAACGTCCAAACTGCACTCAAGACGGCACCCGAGGCCAAGATTGTACCCTGGACTCTGGCTCTGTCAGGCAGCAGCTCTACCAGCTGCACCACCGTGCTGCTCTGATCCCACGAGCATTTTGTTTGCGTTGCGCTGTGCTGAACGTTGTGGATTTATTTCCAGTTGTAGTCTTCAATGTACAGACCAGATGGGAGGTATTTTACAACATATGGAAATGAAGTTTCGAGAATTGTTATGACTTCTTTTGCTCTAATCATTCAATTTAATTCGCAAAAATCCCATCATAAACCTCAGCAAAGCCCCAGTAAAAAGTGGATAAAGCTCTTTTGATGTGAATGCTAAAGTTCACTGCTTCGCTGGGCGAGTTTTGAAGCCACAGCAAATAGTGAAATATATTCATTATAGGCAAGAGAACAGCTGCTCTCAAATTTTTTAATAAATTTGCAAGTGCTGAAAAGAAACTTCAATGTTTTGATTGAGTCAGAAGTAGCATCAGTATTTCATCCCGAGACCTTGATTATACAGCTTTGGATTTATCAGCCAGGTATAAATGAATCCAAAAAATGCAATTTGAAATGCATTTACTGTAATAGACTCCTGGGACCCTATTAAATACACGCTACGATGGATCGAACATTTGATCCAGGACTTTAGAAGGAGCACAGGTCTGTCACTGATTTCATTGAAGTAACCCATTTAGTTCACTAATGATTAACATCATGCCATCACTAGTAGTGTAAAATAATGACTCCGTATTTTATACAAGAAAAAGTCTGCCTGTTTGCCAGTTGCTATTGTTTCCTTGGGTTACACAAAAAGCTGGAGAAACTCAGCGGGTGCAGCAGCATCTAAGGAGCGAAGGAGATAGGCGACGTTTCTGGGTCGAGAAAGGGTCAACCGGCCAACATGTCCCATCTACAGTAGCCCCACCTGCCTGCGCTTGGTCCATATCCCTCCAAACCTGTCCTATCCATGTATCTGTCTAACTGTTTCTTAAACGTTGGGATAGTAAATCTCAGTGACTTGGGACTTCTTCTGAATTAAAGATGCTATACATGTTCAATTTTTAGTGCTGATAAAATGTAGCTGTCATCCAACCGGATGGGTAATGACTTCACCCTATTGATTTCCAAATCTTGTATTTACATCGCTCAGACCAATATTAGAACTGGCTTATTATGCTGGGACCATGCATTTTGTTTTGTAGTATATTCAATATCAGTCATATAATGAACTCCTTTCAGGAGTGAGATTAAGTTCATAAATTCTAGGAGCAGAATTAGGCCATTCGGCCCATCAAGTCCACCCTGCCATTCAATCGTGGCTGATCTATCTTTCACTCTCAAACCTATTCTCCTGCCTTCTCCGCATAACCCCTGACACCCGTACTAATCATTAATCTGTCAACCTCCACCTTAAAAATACCCATTGACTTGGCCTCCACGGCCGTCTGTGGCAATGAATTCCGAGAAGTCGCGTATGGAATGAGCTCATGTCTATTTTATTTAGTTTTCAATAGAATCGAAGTTAGAGACCCTTTGACCCAACTTGTCCAAGATGCCCCATCTGAGAGTATAGGACATTAAACAGTACAGCACAGTCACAGGCCCTTCAGCCCACAATGTAGAACATGATGGCAAGTTAAACTGAAGTCATCTGCCTGTTCATGATCAATATCTCTGTATTCCCCGCACTTCCATGTGCCTATCTAAAAGCCTCTAAAACCTGCGTTTAGTTGGGGAGCACTGTAACAGGATAAATTATAGTCAATGAATTATGAAGTGCTTTGAAAGTTTGGTCATGACATATATTAACTCCAACCATAGCAAGGGTCTGGACCCAGTACACTTTGCCTAACGCCACAATAGAAAACAAGGGGATAGACACAAAAAGCTGGAGTAACTCAACGGGACGGGCAGCATCTCTGGAGAGAAGGAATGGGTGACGTTTTGGGTCGAGACCCTTCTTCAGGCTTGTTAGGGATAAGGGAAACGACAATACAAAAGGGGGATACAACCTCACTGGCTTTCCACTCAACAGTGGACCACCTGGACAATAAGAACATGTTCAAGATCAAGAGAGTTTATTGTCATGTGTCCCTGACAGGACAATGAAATCCTTGCTTTGCTTCAGCACAACAGAACATAGTCGGCACGAATACAGAACAGATCAGTGTGTCCACATACCATTATATAAATATATACCCACATGAATACACATGTACACGCCTTTGTTCAGTGCCTACAGCTCGGAATTCAACACTGTCACCCCCTTCAAACTCAGTTATCAAACTCAGCGAACTGGGTCTCTGCTCATTACTATGCAACTTGTTCCTCAACTTCCTCATCAGCAGACCACAAGCAGTAGGAATCGGCGACAACACATCCTCCTCGATAACCATCAGCAGAGGAGCACCTCAAGGCTGCGTGCTCAACTCCCTGCTCGACTCTATTCCCATGATTGTGTAAATTATTGGATGCACAGCGGGTAATAATTAGTCAGCGTATAGGAGGGGGATCGCTTGTCTGATTGGAGGTGCCAGAACTATAATCTTGCTCTCAACATCAGTAAGACTAAGGAACCGATTGTTGACTTTAGAACAGGAAAGCTAATGCCCCTGTCCCACTTAGGAAACCTGAACGGAAACCACGGGAGACTTTGCGCCCCACCCAAGGTTTCCGTGCGGTTCCTGAAGGTTTTTGTCAGTCTCCCTAATGGTCGAAAGTGGTTTCCGTTTTAAAAATCGGTAATTTTCTAGTCAAAGCCGGTTGCGATGCTAGTTGAAGGTGGTTGCCGGAGGACAAAAACCTCCGGGAACCCCACGGAAACCTTGGGGAGAGGATACTGTCAGTAGAGAGGATACTGACTGATGGTATAATGGTCTGGGTAGAGCAACTCAAGCTCGCTGGAATGAAGGAGATTACAGAGAGGGGTAGACACTGCCTGGTCCATCTCAGGTATTGACCTCCCCACACTTGAAGGGACCAAAAGGAGGCTCCACCTCAAAAAGGCAGCCAATATCGTCATAAACTCACATCACCCCAGCCACGCTCTCATTTGACTCGTACCATCAGGTACAGGGTACAGGAGTCTGAAAACAGTTACCGGGTTTCTAGAATAGTTTATTTTCATCACGCATCAGGCTATTGAACTCCGCACAACACTAACTCAACTGTATACTTCAGTTGTCTGTCTTTGTAGAAACAAGGAACTGCAGATGCTGGTTCACAAAGAAAAGGCACAAAGTGCTGGAGTAATTTGGTAGGTCAGGCAGCATCACTGGAGAACGTGGATAAGTGACGTTTACGGTCGGGATCCTTCTTCAGACCCCAAAGAAGTTTGAGGAAGGGTCCCGACCCGAAACATCACCTCTCCATGCTCTGCAGAGGTGCTGCCTTCATTGTGGTGATTGACAGGCGAGGGGACCAATCAGCTAATCTCAAGATTGTTTAAACACTCATAACTTTTTTATTTTTCATCGATCAGAAAAATCCGCGGGGCTGCCTCAGGACTGTGAATAAGGTGTAGGGTAGCGATATAGGGTCATGTATTTTCTAAAATCAATATATAGTGCAGACAGAAAGTGGTCAAGATGAGACTTTTAGTTATATAGATGTTTATTGTGTTTACAGGCCTGTTATAATGCTGCAAGTAAGAATTTCAGTTCACATATGACATTCAACACTCTTGACTCTTGACTAATATTTACTGTATATTTAAGTCTTAGGTTTGCCTCTAAGCCTGGCAAATGGGGGGGGGGGGTAGATGTGCCTCACCCACCTTTCAACTGTCGGCAGCAGAGAACATTGCTTTCAGTTCAGATGCTGCAGTCTGTTCAATTTAACATGGCATTTTGGATCACTTTACCATAAGATTAATCTTTTGCTCAAAATGTGAACTAACTTAAGCCCAGCCATCTGGACCTTCTGCTTGGACTCCAGACCTTGTGCATGCAAACAGATGGCTTGGGTTGCCTTTTCCTGCTTTATGACTTGGTGTGTCTGTCGGAGGTTGCACGCTGCAGACATGATCGGAGGTGGCTGACAGAAGGAGATGATGAATATATGGGCCATTTAAATTCCTTCCTTCGCAACTACAAATATGAAAAAGGGACAGGAAGGAGAAGAAGGGTTCCTACCCGAAAGGTCGTCTGTCCATTTCCTTCACAGGTGTTGCCTGACTCACTGAGTTCCTCCAGCACTTTGTGTTTTGCACTAATAAAGACCACTTATTCCTTCAAGCTTCTATTGCCTATGTGGTGCCACCCTCTATTTATCTTAGACTGTAACTACACCAGTCTGAAGAAGGGTCTCGACCCGAAACGTCGCCTATCTCCTTCGCTCCTTAGATGCTGCTGCACCCGCTGAGTTTCTCCAGCTTTTTGTGTAATCCTGGACATTATACAAAGTCCCTAAGCTGCGTATAATGTGTGAAAAAGAGATTGTTTAGCGCTGTATTTTCTTTATTAATTCTTTTACTTAATTCTGTGGGTAGCACGGTAGAGTTGCTGCCTCACAGCGCCAGAGACCCGGATTTGATCCTGACTACGGGTGCTGGCTGTAAACATAACCGAAGCGTTTAATAACAGAACTCGTGAATTCTGTTTTTATTTCTTAACAGTGCGACAGCTTGGAAATAAAGAGATATTTATGGGGTTGCTTAAAGGGCGAGAGAGAGAGAGAGGGAGGGGGGAGGGAGAGAGAGAGGCAGAGAGAGAGAGAGGGAGAAAGGGAGAGTGAGAGAGTGAGAGAGAGAGAGAGAGAGAGAGAGAGAGAAAAAGAGAGAGAGAGAGAATTGAAATAGGGAGATTTTGGGGCAAAAAGTCCAGAGCTTGGGCTCAAGACATTGCGAACAGTGCAATGATGACAATTGGAATACACAAGCAGCCAAAAGTGTAAGAACAAAGAGATGGCACAATATTGAAATGCTGAAAACCATGATTGAAACACCACCAACTCCTTTGCAGTTTTTGGAAATGCTGCCGTGCCTTCTATCAGCTCCACGCCTTTTGGTTTTGCTTCGCCAATAGATAAATGCACTTTTTTTAATACATTGCCTTAAATTTCTCTTCCATTCACATTTCATTTTCTGGAATTGTCAAACAATTTGTAATAATTACACCACGACATCTTGTCTCCACATGGGAATTCAATGGGGAATAATTGAAGCAAAATGCACCACAATATAATGACATGAAAATTTACAGATAAATACATTTGTCCCAATATAATGAACATGGAAAGTTCAGTGACTGCAAACAAATCCAGTATAATGGATACAAATGAAAAAGCCAAGTATAGAATTGGGAAGCAGAGTTATTGATTCAATCAATGAGACAGCCTGGTCTCATTCATTATTTTCTGAGACTTTTCCCCTCCCAGATTGGTAATAAAGGCAAGCTTCCAATAATGCCCATTATCCTCAGGTGCCCTGCCAAATTAGCTGTTTGTGTTTGCACAGAGACTTATTTTATGTAGAAATTTTAATTGAACCAATCTGGCCTGCATTCACACATATTGCTAAAACCCTGCTATAGGAAAGATGCCATTAAGCTGGAAAGAGTACAAAGAAGTTTTACGAGGATGTTGCCAGGACTTGAGGGCCTGAGCTGTAAGGAGAGGTTTGGCAGGCTAGGACTCTGTTTCTTGGAGAGGGAGGAGGCCGAGTGCTGATCTTATAAAGGTGTTATTAAATATTGCAGCCCTGTGTTAATCGGCTGGGCAAGTGGGCTGAGGAACAGTTAATGGCGTTTAATGCAAAGTCAAAACAGACCAGACTTCCCACCGTTGACTGAGGGAGAGTTGAGAAGGGGAAGAGAAAGTAAGGACTATCTGAAATTAGAGAAGTCAATGTTCATACCGCTGGGGTGCAGACTGCCCAAGCGGAATATGAGGTGCTGCTCCTCCAATTTACGGTGGTCCTCACTCTGGCCATGGAGGAGGCCCAGGACAGAAAGGTCGGATTTGGAATGGGAGGGGGAGTTGAAGTGCTGAGCCACCGGGAGATCAGCTTGGTTATTGCGAACCGAGCGGAGGTGTTGGGCGAAGCGATCGCCAAGCCTACGCTTGGTCTCACCGATGTAGATCAGCTGGCATCTAGAGCAGCGGACCCCAGCAGTCTTTCCAGGTGAGGCAGAGGCTCACCTGCACCTCCTCCAACCTCATCTGTTGCATCCGCTGCTCTAGATGTCAGCTGCTCTACATCGGTGAGACCAAGCGTAGGCTTGGCGATCGCTTCGCCCAACACCTCCGCTTGTCTAAGGAACCGCGTGGAGTTTTTCCGAGATCTTCGGCTTCCTCCCATATTCCAAAGATGTACGGGTATGTAGGTTAAATGGCTTAGTGTACGTGTAAATTGTCCCTAGAGTACGTGGGATAGTGTTAATGTACGGGGATCGTCGGTCGGCATGGACTTGGTGGGCCGAAGGGCCTGTTTCCGCGCTGTATCTCTAAACTAAACTAAACTGATACAATGCTGAGAATTATTATGTTGCACTCTGTATCTTCCCCTTTGGCTTATATATTGTACTTGAGTTGGACTTGTTTGCATTTATATATGGTAAATCTGAACTGATATAATAGCATGCAATACAAAGCTTTCTCTGTATCTCGGTACATTTGACAACAATAAACCTAAACCTAAAGGGACCAAGGAGTCAGATTATTGTCATCTTTCTTAGTTTAAAGACACAGAAGGTAATTAGAGCAACATTGGAGAGGTCCCTTAGGTTTGAAATTGTCGTTTAAATCAGGCACCATTTTTGTTACCAGAATAAATTAATTTAGTTTAAAGATAGGCTGTGGAAACAGGCCCTGCGGCCCACCTATACACTCATTGTATCCTACACGCTAGGGACAATTTACAGAAGTGAATTAACCTACAAATCTGCACGTCTTGGGAATGTGGGTGTTAACCAAAGCACCTGGAGAAAAAAACACGCGGTCACAGGGAGGACGTACAAACTCCGTACAGTCATCACCCATAGTCGGCATCGAACCCGGGTCTCTGGCGCTGTAAAGGGCCTGTCCCACTTAGGCGATTTTTCAGCGGACTGCTGGCGACTGTCAAGTTGCCAGCAATCGCCTGAAAAACCGGCAACTGGAAAGGCAACTGTCAGAGTGGGACACACACACATCACTTCCTTCACCAGCCAGTTATGCAGGCGGGGGACAGGGAAAGCGGGGGAGCGCTGTCTGAAACATTTACATGGGTGCAAAGCCAAGGCGATGCAGACACACACCGCGATGAACAGGAAGGTTGGCGCTGTAATTAAGACGGCAAAAATACAGTGTACGGTATGTCCTTTAAAAGAGGGGGGGGAAGGGGGAAGGGTGGAGAAGGAGTGGAGATGACTTTTAAGAAGCCAGAGATACACGGCTGTGAAGCTCGGCGGACATTTAACATTACCGGTCGGTTATTCTTGGTTCTAAAAACTACTGCTTACTTTTTTGTTTCCCAATGAGCCAATGAAATTCGCCGGTCAGCACCGGCTACAACCTACAAGAACCTCCGGGAACCTTCGACCTCTCGGCAACCCACTAGGACCTCCTGGAGACCTATCTACGGCATGGCAATTCTTGCTGCTTTCCATGGCGGCTTCATTCTAGTCGCCGCTAATTTTTCAACATGTTGAAAAGTAGAGTTGCTGCCTTAAGGGCCTGGCCCACTTAAGGGCCTGTCCAACAAGCATGCAACTCTATGCGATGAGCGCGATCAAACTAGAAGCGGGGCCCGCGCGGAGGTCGAGTGATCCCCTGTACAGGGCCGTTCCCACCAGCATGCGCCTGCATGCGGCAAGCACGACCAAACCGGCAGCAGGGGCCACCCGGAGGTCGGATGAGTGGCGCAACGCGACGCAAAGTGAGGCGAACTTGGAGCGAAGTCTAAGGTAAGTTCGCCAGGACAGAGAGGGACACACAGAGAGGGGCACAGAGGCACACACACACAGAGGGCCACGGAGCCACACACATAGAGGGTCACGGAGGCACCTGCATATAGGTTCACGGAGGAACGACGTCGAGGCGGTGTGTAATGCGTCGAGGCGAATGCGAGCCGACAAGCCGTTGCCGCGCGGAATTTTTGAACATAGTCAGTTTTTCGGAGCCCCGCGCGATGTCGGGACGAACTCCGCACAATTCCGCACGGCTCCGGCGATTGAAGTGTGACCGGCCCCGCGACGCCGGACGGCTCATGCGACCACATTAGGTCGCGCTAATCGCATAGAGTTGCATGCTTGTAGGACAGGCCCTTAAGTGGGCCAGGCCTAAGTGGGCCAGGCCCTTAAGGCAGCAACTCTACTGCTGCGCCAATGTGCCGTTCTTTGCTCATCTGATAGTTTGGATTGATGATTTGTACAAAATACTGTGGTTTATGGCAGTAGAAATATTAAATGTCTATTGATAATCATTGTGTCGAGCTACTATAGTTGTCATGGATTGTTTTGGCTGGTTTGGAGTTGTTGGACTTAAATCATTGAATCTGCTTTTCTATATACGCTGACAGTTCTAATATTGTTCCTGAGGAGAAAAATAAATTGTGCTTGGCTTAGAAAAAAGGCTTGAGACAGGTTACACAAGAGAATAGTGTTCACTTACCACAGTTGCTTATTCTTTATCAGCAGGACTTTGTTCACATCTCAGTTTGTGTGAGTTGGTTCATGGCCAAATGTGTTTAACTGCGCCACTTAATGGCTTGGCTGCAGCATTCAGACCATTAGCAGACTGAAAATGTTAACACCAGCCACGTCTTCTAGCTCTGGCCTCACACTGATGAAGTTGCATTCTTTAAATACAGATTTTAATTGTTAACACTAAGCTGACAACACGGGAAGGTTTTACCACCCAATTTGTTATGCTAACACTTGCAGAACGTACAGAAACGAAGAACTGCAGGTGCTGGTTCATGCACAACTAGACACAAAGTGCTGGAGTGCCTCAGCAGGTCAGGAAGAGGCTCTGGAGAATATGGCTAGGTGACGTTTCAGGTCGAGGCTCTTCTTCAGACTGAGTGGTCTAGCACTTTGGGCCACTTTGATCTGCTCCAAACTCACCCTCTAACGTTCTCATGAAGAAAGTAAGTAAGTACGTTTATTGGCCAAGTATTCACATACAAGGAATTTGCCTTGGTGCTCCGCCCACCAGTAACAACATGACATACAGTGACAGTTATGACGGACTCAGAAAACACTAAACATTAATAATAATAAAACATTAATGATAAAACACCATTGATCAAGCATGTGAACCAACAAAAGACCAGATCAAAGGGAGGCTACAGATTTTTGGCTGTTGAGTAGAGCAACTACTCATGGATAAAAACTGTTTTAGCGGCAGCTTTGACAGTCCGGAGTCGCCTTCCAGAGGGAAGTGATTCAAAGAGTTTGTGGCCAGGGTGAGAGGGGTCAGAGATAATCTTACCCGCTCGCTTCCTGGCCCTTGCAGTGTACAGTTCATCAATGGAGGGAAGGTTGCAGCCAATAACCTTCTCTGCTGAACGGACGATCCGCTGCAGCCTCCAGGTGTCGTGAAGAAGGCTCTCGACCCGAAGCGTTACCTTTCCAAGTTCTCCAAAGATGCTGCCCGACCCGCTGAGTTACTCTGGCACTTTGTGTCCTCTTGCTGATCATTTGTTCACTCTTTGCTGAAGAATGGTCAACAAATGTACATTCCTAGAATTTAGGCCTAAGTTTTGAGCATTTCCTGCAAGGCAAATAAGTACAGGTTTCATATTCCAGTGTACAAACTTGGTACACTTGTGCATGCAGAGGTGGCAGAGCAGGCACTGTGCTGGAAGTAACACTGTTAGAGCTATGGAAATTGTCTCCCTGCCAGCTCCCTTGGCTCTATTTTGCAACAACCTGTAAAACTGGGCTTTGTGTGTCAAGGCAGGTGAGGGAGACATCCGGGTGACTCATTGTGGAGAACAGGCATGACGCTGCAACACAGTTGGAGGTCTCCAGCTTGCCAATTACGCCATTTCTCTTGGTTTTATTTAGCAGCAGCTATGAAACTGGGCTCGGTTGTACAGAGCAGATGAGAGGGACGTCATTATAATATAATGTTTTCTTCCTGACGACCATGCATAGACACATTGGAGAAGAAGGTTCTCGACCCGAAAAGTCGCCTACTTGTACTATCCAGAGATGCTGCCTGTCCCGCTGAGTTACTCCAGCAATTTCATAAGTTTACAAATCATAGTAAAATTAGGCCATTTGGCACATCGAGTCCACTCTGCCATTCAATCATGGCTGATCTCTGCCTCCTCGTCCCATTTTCCTGCCGTCTCCCCATAACCCGTTACCCCCGCTCTAATCAAGAATCTGTCTATCTCTGCCTTAAAAATGTCCACTGACTTTGCCTCCACAGCCCTCTGTGGCAATGAGTTCCATAGATCAACGACCCTCTGACTAAAGAAGTTCCCCCTTTCTAAAAGAGAGCCTTTTAATTCTGGTGGCCATGACCTCTGGTCCTAGACTCTCTCACCAGTGAAAACATCCTCTCCACATCAGCTCTATCTATGCCTTCTGTTATTCTGTAAGTTTCATTGAGGTTCCCCTCAACCTTCTAAACTTCAGCGAGTAGAGGCCCAGTGCTGTCAAGCGCACATCATATGTCAACCCACTAATTCCTGGAAACATTCTTGTAAATCTCCTCTGGACCCTCTCCAGAGCCAACACATCCTTCCTCAGATATGGGGCCCATATTTGCTCACAGTACTCCAAATGTGGCCTGACCAGCGCCTCAGCATTACATACTACCGATTCGACAATTTGTGTCTATCCTTGGTGTAAACCAGCATCTGGAGTTCCTTCTGACACATAGACATATTGGATCCGGTTCTCATGTTACCCAACTGAAACCATTTACTTTTGGACCCTCAAACTTCAGTCGGAGTCCTGAGGATCGTAAGGAAAATATCATGGCAGCTCAAATTTCCTAATGTCATGTATTGCTTTAAAAAGTAATTCACGCTGTGCAAAACAAAAAAAAAATCAATTCACTGAAAGGAAGACAAAATAAATAAGAAGTGTCAGGGGTTATGGGAAGAAGGCAGGAGAATGGGGTTGAGAGGGAAGGATAGATCAACCAAGATTGACTGTCGGAGTAGACCTGATGGGCCGAGTGGCCTAGTGCTGCTCCTATAACTTATGAACTTATGAAGTGCATAAGAAGAGCATTTGGCGTAGCTGGTAGAGCAGCTGCCTCACAGTGCCAGAGAGCCATGTTTGATCCTGACCTCGGATACTGTCTGTGTGGAGTTTGCACGTTCTCCCTGTGACTGTGAGTTTCCTCCAGGTGCTCCAGTGAGGTGGGATCCACATCCCAAAGAAGTGTGTTAGTAGGTTGATAGGCCCCTAGTGTGTAGGTGCGTGGTGGACTCCCATGCAAGGAAATTATCTAGAATCTTCTACTGTTTAGTTTCTTTTCTTCAGTAGATCTTTGTTTCTCCAAAATTTCTGAAACATTCTTTTTGTATCTTCTGGCTGGTAAATAGAAACATAGAAAATAGGTGCAGGAGGAGGCCATTCGGCCCTTTGAGCCAGCACCGCCATTCATTGTGATCATGGCTGATCGTCCCCAAACAATAACCCGTGCCTGCCTTCTCCCCATATCCCTTGACTCCACTAGCCCCTAGAGCTCTATCTAACTCTCTCTTAAATCCATCCAGTGATTTGGCCTCCACTGCCCTCTGCGGCAGGGAATTCCACAAATTCATAACTCTCTGCGTGAAAAAGTTTTTTTCTCACCTCAGTCTTAAATGGCCTCCCCTTTATTCTAAGACTGTGGCCCCTGGTTCTGGACTCGCCCAACATTGGGAATTTTTTTCCTACATCTAGCTTGTCCGGTCCTTTTATAATTGTATATGTTTCTAGGATTAATAAAGATGGGTTAAAGTCTTAATCATATATTCATGATGGAATCAGCATGGAAACAGGCCCTTTGGCCCCGAATTGCCCACGCCGATCAACATGCCCCATCTGCACTAGCCCCACCAGCCTGTGTTTGGCTCATATCCCTCCAAACCTATCCTATCCATGTACCTGTCTCAATGTTACTTAATTGATCTTATAGTACCAGCCTCAACAACTTCCTACGGCAGCTCGTGCCATACATCTTTCCTATCCATGTACCTGTCCAAATATCTTTTACATTTTATTATCGCACCTGCTTCAACTACCTCCTCTGGCAACTCGCTCTAGGGACCCACCACCCTTTGTGTGAAAAAAGTTGCCCCTCATGTTCCCATGAAATCTCCCCCCCCCCCCCCCCCCCTCACGTTAAACCGATGTTCTCTGATTGGTGGCAAGAACAGGAAGGCAGATTATTACCTGAATGGTGTCAGATTAGGAAAAGGGGAGATGCAACGAGACCTGGGCAATTTTGTACATCAGTCACTGAAAGTAAGCATGCAGGTACAGCAGGTAGTGAAGAAGGCATGTTGGCCTTCATTACGAGAGGATTTGAGTTTAGGAGCAAGGAGATCCTACTGCCATTGTACGGGACCCAGGTGAGACCACACCTGGAGTATTGTGTGCAATTTTGGTCTCCTAATTTGAGGAAGGACACTATTACTATTGAGGGAGTGCAGCGTAGGTTCACCAGGTTAATTCCGGGGATGGCGGGGCTGACATACGATGAAAGAATGGGTCGACAGGGCTTGTATTCACTGGAATTTAGAAGGATGAGAGGGAATCTTTTAGAAACATATACAATTATTAAGGAATTGGGCAGGCTAGATGCAGGAAAAGTGTTTCTAAGTTGCAAGATTCTGTAACGCCTTGACTCTAACATAGTGAAGGTGGACAAAAGTGCTGGAGAAACTCAGCGGGTGCAGCAGCATCTATGGAGCGAAGGAAATAGGCAACATTTCGGGCCGAGACCCTTCTTCAGACTGATGTAGGGTGGGGGGTGCGTGAAGAAGAAAGGAAGAGGAGGAGCCAGAGGGCTGAGGGAGCGCAGAGGAGGGGAGGAGGCAGTAAGTGTGTCCGGAAATTGGAGAAGTCAAAGCCGCTGGGGTATAAACAGCCCAAGCGAAATATGAGGTGTTGCTTCTCCAATTTCCGGTGGTGCTCACTTTGGCCATGGAGGAGGCCCAGGACAGAAAGGTCGGATTCGGAATGGGAGGGGGAGTTGAAGTGCTCAGCCACCGGGAGATCAGGTAGGGTATTGTGGACCGAGCGGAGGTGTTCGGCGAAACGATCGCCAAGCCTATGCGTGGTCTCACCGATGTAGATCAGCTGACATCTAGAGCAGCGGATGCAATAGATGAGGTTGGAGGAGGTGCAGGTGAACCTCTGTCGCACCTGGAATGACTGCTTGGGTCCTTGAATGGAGTCGAGGGGGAAGGTGAAGCGACAAGCGTAGCATTTCTTGCAGCTGCAAGGGAAAGTGCCCGGGGAGGGGAGGATGGGACGAATTGACCAGGGAGTTACGGAGGGAGCGGTCTTTGCGGAAAGCAGATGGGGGGAGATGGAAAGATGTGCCGAGTGGTGGCTGTACAGATTCATCTTCACTGTTACAATCCTTTGGGAGGGTGACTTTTCAAGCATTGATTTAAAATCAGTGGATTATACATGATTGAAAAAATGTCATCTGTCTGGTTGAATTTGTCCTCCTTTAAATAATTTAAGCGTCATGGATGGATTTACTCATCGAGGTACTGCAAGCTCCAGAGATTGCACTGACACTGGAACAAACAGCAGTACTAATACCCTTCATCTGTCAGCACATCTTTAATAATGCAATGTTCATTCCAGACTACTAAAGTATGCACTTACTGTTATTTTCATTAAAACCATATATTTAAACAGTACAGTTCCACATTCCCAGTTTTCAATGTCTCGCCGTTGATATTTTTGACTTAGTACCGTTTACTTCTGGGTCTAGGCCAGTCAGGATCCAGTACCATGAATGTTTAAGATGGAACTGCAGATGCTGGAAAATCGAAGGTAGACAAAAATGCTGGTGAAACTCAGCGGGTGAGGCAGCATCTATGGAGCGAAGGAAAGGCAATGTTTCGGGCCGAAACCCTTCTCCAGCATTTTTGTCTACCTCCAGTACCATGAAACCAGCTTCAATTTGCAAAGTGAATGATAGGAATCCAAAAGGCAAAATGAAAGAGGCCAAGGAAGAGTTGTGTATATGTGTGTGAGCATTAAAAAAAATAAGGGTATTTAGAGTATTGTGTTCAGTTCTGGGGACCATGTTATAAGAAAGATATTGTCTGGTTGGAAAGGGTGCAGAGAAGATTTACCAGGATGTTGCCAGGACTCGAGTGTTTGAGTTATAGGGAGAGGTTGAGCAGACTGTGACTCTATTCCCTGGAGCTCAGAATGATGAAGGGTTGTATGGAGGTCTTATAGAGGTGTACAAAATCATTGAGGGGGAATCTTATAGAAACCTACAAAAGTCTTAAGGGGTTGGACAGCCTTGATGCAGGAAGATTGTTCCCGATGTTGGGGAAGTCCAGAACAAGGGGTCACAGTTAAGGATAAGGGGGAAATCTTTTAGGACCGAGATGAGAAAAAATATTTGCACACAGAGAGTGGTGAATCTGTGGAATACTCTGCCACAGAAAGTAGTTGAGGCCAGTTCATTGGCTATATTTAAGTAGGAGTTAGATGTGGCCCTTGTGGCTAAAGGGATCAGGAGGTATGGAGAGAAGGCAGGTATGGATACTGAGTTGCATGATCAGCCATGATCATATTGAATGGCGGTGCAGGCTCGAAGGGCCGAATGGCCTACTCCTGCACCTATTTTCTATGTTTCTATGAGAGGAATAGATCGGTTGGATGCACAGAATCTCTTGCCCAGAGTAGGGGAAATCAAGGACCAATGGACATAGGTTTAAGGTGAGGGGGGAAAGATTTAATAGGAATCTGCGGGGTAACTTGACCCGAAACGTCACCCATCCTTTTTCTCCAGGGATGCTGCCTGACCCGCTGAGTTACTCCAACACTTTGTGTCTATCTTCGGTATATACTGTACCAGCGTCTGGAGTTCTTTTCTACACACTGAAAAGTAGAGGACAGGCCCTTTGGCCCACAATATCTGTGGTGAACATGTTGCCAAGTTAAACTATTCCCATCTGACTGCACATGATCCAAACTCCTCCATTCCCTGCATATCCATGGAGACCAAAGAGACCAGTTTCCTTTATATGTCATTCATATTTCAAGTCGAATCCTCGTACAAGCCTCTATCATCTTTATCCCCACTACCACCACCCCTAATAGCACATTCCAGACACCCACCACCCTCTGTGTCAAAAAAACCTTGCCCCGCACATCTCCTTTGAACTTCGCCCCTCTCACATGCAAGCTACGCCCTCTTTAAAATCAAAGAATAAATCATTCCTTTGTAAAAATATACACCTTAACATGAGCATTCCCACACAAGCTAATAATGCAGCTAATTAGTTTTCTCTTTTGAAAAATATTTCATTTTGCGACACCAATTTCCTTCATGTGTTATTCATATTTCAACTTGTAGCAGTTCGATCTATTCACTGAAAATTTGCAGGAAATGTTTCACACAAGATTTTAAAAAACAACTTAAAATCATGTACAGAGTGAGAATAAAGAGCCTGATATAACAAATCTTGAATGAATCAGTATAAGGACCTTGAATCTTTCAACAGAAATAATGATGCATTCTGAAACATCCTGGTTGTGGATGTGATCGTGTTGGCGTGGATATTGAATAATGAGCTTGTTAAAATTGGATTGTTATTTTAACAATCCCATTACGTTTTATAATGTTAAGAGATTGTTGGAAATGTCATGCTGTGCTAGTGAACCACATTCCATCTACTCCTATGTTGCCAGTCCTATCTGTCTGTAAACTACCTTAATATCCAAGCATTTATTTCCTAACAAATTTAAAATATTTGAATTACTTGGGCTTTGGTTTAGTTTAGCTTTGTTTAGTTTAGAGAAACAGCGCGGAAACAGGCCCTTCTGCCCACCGAGTCCGCACTGACCCGTGATCCCCGCACACTAACACTACCCTACACACACTGGGGACTATTTACATTTATACCTAGCCAATTAACCTACAAACCTGCACGCCTTTGGAGCGTGGGAGGAGACCGGGGATCTTGGAGAAAACCCACGCGGTCGCGGGGAGAACGGACAAACTCCGTATGGACAGTACCCGCAGTCAGGATCGAACCCGGGACTCTGGCGCTGCGCCACCGTGCTGTCCCTAAATGGCAATTTGTTATGGTATTTCTTCTTTATTCAAACAAACCTTCACAGCAGGCCTTTACGAATAGTCTGCTTGTTCATGATTCATAGACCATTGAAGAAAAATTGGAAGGAATTACGCTTAGTTTAAACCATTAAAAGGGAACAAAAACAATATCTCCATAATTGGATTTGAATACTGGTTTTGATTTATTGAAATTATTTTTTGTTCTTTTGGATAATTTAAGGCTGTAGTAACCCTTAAGATCAGAGTGGGCGGAATGGAGTATTGTAGGTCAGTCTCTGTCAATGGTCATGCTCTAAAACCTTTTTGATTATGTTGACATGTCAGTTCATTTTATCGCTTGTCATGGTTCAGCAACAAACTACTGACCTTACTACAGATGGGACTAAGGGACTAAAAAGGAACTGCAGATGCTGGTTAATGTGCAAAGTCCTGAAACATAGTAACATAGAAATTAGGTGCAGGAGTCGGCCATTCGGCCCTTCGAGCCTGCACCGCCATTCAATATGATCATGGCTGATCATCCAACTCAGTATCCCGTACCTGCCTTCTCTCCATACCCTCTGATCCCCTTAGCCACAAGGGCCACATCTAACTCCCTCTTAAATATAGCCAATGAACTGGCCTCAACTACCCTCTGTGGCAGAGAGTTCCAGAGACCCACCACTCTCTGTGTGAAAAAAGTCCTTCTCATCTCGGTCCTAAAGGATTTCCCCCTTATCCTTAAGCTGTGACCCCTTGTCCTGGACCTCCCCAACATCGGGAACAATCTTCCTGCATCTAGCCTGTCCAACCCCTTAAGAATTTTGTAAATTTCTCAATCTCCTAAATTCTAGAGAGTATAAACCGAGTCTATGCAGTCTTTGTTCATATGAAATTCCTGCCACACCAGGAATCAGTCTAGTGAACCTTCTCTGTACTCCCTCTATGGCAATGATGTACTTCCTCAGATTTGGGGACCAGAACTGAAGTAACTGAGGAGCTGTTAAGTCAAGTAACTACACGTCACGCTGCCTCGGCAAGGCCGCCAGCATAATCCAGAACGTGCCTCACTCAAGCCGCTCTCCCTTCTCCCGTCTGCCACCAGAGAAGAGGCACAGAAGTGTGAAAACACCCACCTCCAGATTCAGAGACAGTTTATTCCAGCTGTTGTCAGCCAACTGAACCGTCCTACCAACAACTAGAGAGCAGTCCAGAACTACCATCTACCTCGTTGGAGACCCCAGGATTATATTTAATCAGACTTTACTGGGATTTGTCTCGCACTGAACGTTATCCCCTTTATCCTATATGTGCACACTGTGGACAGCTGGATTGTAATTATGCATTGTCTTTCCGCTGATCTGAGAGCACAAAACAAAAGCTTTTCACTGTTTCTCGGTACACGTGACTATAAACTAAACTAACAGTGCAGGAAAGAACTCCAGATGCTGGTTTACACCGAAGATAGACACAAAATGCCGGAGCAACTTGGCGGATCAGACAGTATCTCTGGAGAAAAAATGAATAGGTGACGTTTCGGGTCGAGACCCTTCTTCAGACTGAGAGTCAGGGTAGAGGGATGACAAGATTGTGAACTATCTAACAGTTCAGGCAGCATCTCTGGAGAACATGGCTTGACAGCGTTTTGGGTCGAGACCCTTCTTCAGACTGATCTAAAAAAACAACATAGATGGTAGAAGCCTCTTCCCGTTCCAGGTAAAATACATTGCACCTGAACACTATAGATGGCTCTAAGTTCACGTGGTCAACAAGGAAAGAAAGCAGAGGAGGCACATTGTGGCTTCAGAGTTGTGCTGAAATAAATTAAGAACATGAATTGTGATGAGCGCCATTCGGTCCAAACTATTTCCAAAGGATTAAATGCAAATTAAAAATGCAAAAAGATGCAAAGGCGGCACAGTGGCGCAGCGGTAGAGTTGCTGCCTTGCAGCGCCGGAGACCTGGGGTCGATCCCTACTACGGGTGCTGTCTGTACGGAGTTTTACGTTCTCCCCACGACCGCGTGGGTTTTCTTCGAGACCGTCGGTTTCCTCCCTCACTCCAAAGACATACAGGTTTGTAGGTTAATTGGCGTATGTGTAAATTGTCCCAAATGTGTGTAGGATAGTGCTAATGTGCGCGGATCGCTGGTCGGTGGAGACCCGGTGGGCCGAAGGGCATGTTTCCACGCTGAATCTCTAAAACTAAACTAAACTAAATTCAATTTTTGTTACTGATTTGTTTGATCACTTGAGGACAATTGTTATCTTTGTCCCCCGACCTTTCTGTCATTGGAAATACTCGACTACAAGGTTTGACACTTTACCCAGATCATATAAAATATAATCTCGAGGCAGACAAGCAACCACAGTTAAAACCATCGAGAACTTTTCCAAAGGAGAAGGCTCCATCGCATGACTCAAACGTGTAGTCTTTGACAATTATATTTCCACAGTGCCGACAAGACTTGCGTACAGTTTTGGTCTCCAAATCTGAGGAAAGACATCCTTGCCATAGAGGGGGTACAGCGAAGATTCACCAGACTGATTCCTGGGATGTCAGGACTTTCACATGAGGAAAGATTGGATAGACTCGGCTTGTACTCGCTGGAATTTAGAAGATTGAGGGGGGATCTTATAGAAACTTACAAGATTCTTAGGGGGTTGGACAAGCTAGATGCTGGAAGATTGTTCCCGATGTTGGGGGAGTCCAGAACAAAGGGTCACAGTCTAAGGATAAGGGGGAATTCCTTTAGGACCGAGAAGAGGAAAACATTCTTTACACAGAGGGTGGTGAGTCTCTGGAACTCTCTGCCACAGAAGGTAGTTGAGGCCAGTTCATTGGCTATATTTAAGAGGGCGTTAGATGTGGCACTTGTGGCTAAAGGGATCAGGGGGTATGGAGAGAAGGCAGGTACGGGATACTGAGTTGGATGATCAGCCATGATCATATTGAATGGCGGTGCAGGCTCGAAGGGCCGAATGGCCTACTCCTGCACCTATTTTTCTATGTTTCTATGTTTCTAAGCCTCAGAATAAAAGGACGTTCCTTTAGGAAGGAGATAAGGAGGCCATGCAACTTTGTGGAGGCTTTAAGGCTTCCTTGACAGAAATCTCATCCAACCTTAACACTGGATTTGTCAAATGTCTGTAAAAGTAAGCATGCAGGTACAGCAGACAGTGAAGAAAGCTAATGGCGTATTGGCCTTCATAACAAGTTGAGTATAGGAGCAAAGAGGTCCTGCAGTTTTACAGGGCCCCAGTGAGACCACACGTCTCCAAGTTTTGGTCTCCAAATTTGAGGAAGGACATTCTTGCTGTTGAGAGAGTGCAGCGTAGGTTCACGAGGTTAATTCCCGGGATGGCGGGACTGTCATATGATGAAAGAATGGAGCGACTGGGTTTGTATACACTGGAATTTAGAAGGATGAGAGGACATCTTATTGAAACATATAAGATTATTAAGGGATTGGACACGCGAGAGGCAGGAATCATGTTCCCGATTTTGGGGGAGTCCAGAACCAGGGGCCACAGATTAAGAATAAGGGGTTGGCCATTTAGAATGGAGATGAGGAAAAACCTTTTACACCCAGAGAATTGTGAATCTGTGGAATTCTCAGCCTCAGAAGGCAGTGGAGGCTAATTATCTCTCTCAAGAGAGAGCTAGACAGAGCTCGTAAAGATAGCGGAGTTAAGGGATATGGGGAGAAGGCAGGAACAGGGTACTGATTGGGGATGATCAGCCATGATCACAGTGAATGGTGGTGCCGGCTTGAAGGGCCGAATGGCCTTCTCCTGCACCTATTGTCTATTGTCCATGGGAGGGAATAACACATTCAGCAAATATAAAAATATTTTTTCGGAGTTGCTCAATATGTATTTAATTCTAAGCATTGTCTTTTTTTAATTTTAATTGATCGGCATGGAAATCTGAAGATAGACACAAAAAGCTGGAGTAACTCAGCGGGACAGGCAGCATCTCTGGAGAGAAGGATTGGGTGACGTTTTGGGTCGAGACCCTTCTTCAGACTGGTTAGGGATAGGGGAAACGAGAGACATAGACGGTGATGCGGAGAGATAAAGTTATGAATGAAAGATATGCAAAAAAGTAACGATGATAAAGGAAAAAAGCAATTGTTAGCTGTTTGTTGGGTGAAAACGAGAAGCTGGTGCGACTTGGGTGGGGGAGGGATAGAGAGAGAGGGAATGCCAGGGCTACCTGAAGTGAGAGAAATCAATATTCATACCTCTGGGCTGTAAGCTGAAGAAGCGTAATATGAGATGCTGTCCCTCCAATTTAAAAACATGAAAATCTGTATGGACCTGCCTTTTTTGAGGGGATTTTTCAATCTGTATCATTTATATTTGGGTATCTGAAGCCTTTAAATAGACATCTTCAGGCTGAACATGTAATATAGTTCAGTTTTAGGATACAGCGTGGAAACTGGCCCCTCGGAAGATCGATTCAGTGTGGACCAGCGATCCCTGTACATGAGGGAGCTTTATCCTGCACATGAGGGACTATTTATAATTTCACCTGCACATCTTTATAGTGTGGGGGGAAACCAGAGCAGTCACGGGGAGAACGTACAAACTCCATACAGACAGCGCACGTGGTCAGGATCGAATCACGGTCTCTGGCACTGTAAGGCAACAACTCTACCGCTGCCCCTCTCTTGGGTCTGAGCTAGCTTTGTGTTAAGGCCGTTATTGGTGTGTATCCTTGCCTAGTATTTCAGCATTTTTCAGGTTCAACTGCTTAAAATTGAAAAATTAGTTTATTGATATTCTCCCGTTTTCCAAAAGACTTGGAGGATCATTAGAAGGCATGTATGTGGTTTGCTGAAGTGTCTGTGAAGCCGATTTCTGTACCCTTCCAGCTGTGTATTAAATATGTCCAAAAATTCTAAGCAAGAAAGATCGAGTCAAGTCAAGTTTATTCGTCACATACACATACGAGATGTGCAGTGAAATGAAAAGTGGCAGTGCTCGCGGATTGTGCAAAAAAAAACTACAAATCAGAATGGAATCAGAATTACATGTTTGTGGGAGGATAAAAAAAAAGAAAAAACAGCTATTTTAAAAAGACAACAGTAAATTGGTCCAGTAAAGTCAGTCCCTGGTGAGATAGGAGTTTACAGTCCTAATGGCCTCTGGGAAGAAACTCCTTGTCATCCTCCCCGTTTTCACAGCATGGCAACGGAGGCATTTGCCTGACCGTAGCAGCTGGAACAGTCCGTTGCTGGGGTGGAAGGGGTCCCCCATGGTCTTGTTCTATGATCTGCTATAGTCTAACACTCTAAAGTCTAAATCAGTAACAAAATCAGGACTATAAATTAAGGAACGTCAAAAGATGGAGCACCTCATATACTAAGCAGTCACAGAGGCCAGAGATAAGAACAATAGGTGGAGACGTAAGTAGGAGTCTAGGTAGGACCCAGGGGATGGAAAGGGGGAGGGGGCAGAGAGAGAGAGAGGGGGTGTGAGGGAGGAAAGAGGCATCTGGGTATATAACCTCCATCCCTCTCTTCACCCCTTTTCTCCCTTATACTCACTGGAATTTCGAAGGATGAGAGGGGATCTTATAGAAATATATAAAATTCTTAAGGGATTGCACAGGCTAGATGCAGGAAAACTGTTCCTGATGTTGGGGGAGTCCAGAACCAGGGATCACAGTTTAAGTATAAAGGGGCTGACCTACTTGGGCGACCTAATTGGCGAGTTTAGAAGAGTTTGAAAAAGTGACATGTTGAAGACCTCCTTCGACTATGTAGAAGACCTCCTTCAACTATGTTGAAGACCAGCTTCAACTAGCTATGACTAACTTCGGGAAAATCGGACACCAAATAGTGGAGAGTGAAGACGACCTCCTTCGATCGACCTCCCTTCGACTATGATGAAGACCATCTACGACTACCTTCGACAACCCTCGATCACCTACGACTAACATGCCGACCTACTACGACCTACCACGAGTAAAAAAAGTATTGTTCTTTTCCATGGCGACCTTTTTTTACTCGCGGACATTTTTTGACATGTTGAAAAAAACTCCGCGACCTAGCTGAGGCCTCGAGTACGCGGAGACCACTCTCGAGCATGAAGGAGAGTTGCAAAGCCCTCCTACGACCTCATCTCAACCATGCTGTGAGTATGAGTTGGAGGGCAAACTCGACAGAACTCGCGGATTAGGTCGCCCAAGTGGGACAGGCCCTTAAAGGGTCGGCCAGTTAGGACTGAGATGAGGAAAAACTTTTTCACCCAGAGAGTTGTGAATCTGGAGTTATCTGCCACAGAAGGCAGTGGAGGTCAATTCACTGGATGTATTCAAGAGAGAGTTAGATTATAGCTTGTGGGGCTAACGGAATCAAGGGATAGGGGGAGAAAGCAGGAACGGGTACTGATTTTGGATGATGAGCCATGATCATATTGAATGGCAGTGCTGGCCTATGGCCGATCCATGCCACTCCCGCACCTGTTTTCTATGTTTTTCTCCCATACCACTCCTTCTCTTCCCCCCTTCCCTCCCTTGTGCCGAATTTGGACTCCCATCTATTTCTCCCCTCAATCCCCCCCCCCCCCCCCCCCCCGTCCCGCCTCCCCCAAGCTTCACAATCTGCAGCTCTTGAAACCCGTCTCACACCTAATGTTCTTATCTCTGACCTCTTTTCCAACCATATGCCTGTCGAAGACAAGAAAATATTGCTTGTGTCCTCCGATTACCTGCCACACTTTTTGTCCTGCCTCTGCCCTTTTCCAGCTTTCTTACCTAAACCCCCACCCCCGCCCTCAACGCCAGTCTGAAGAAGGATCTCAACCCAAACCATCACATATCCATGTTCTCCAGGGATACTGCCTGACCTGCTGAGTTACTCCAGCACTCTGTGTCCTTTCACTAAAGTGTTTTGCAATTGACTATTTTATTTGTGTGATCCAAGCTTTCTAACGGAGAACTGAAATTTTCCACTTTTGCTGATATTGAGCAAACTAATTGTGTACTTTGAAAAAAAGCCAACAAAATCCTATATTTCAAAGCTACACATCTCTTTTGGATCAAAGCGTGGGTCAGGAAATCCTCTGTTTATGTGTCCGTACAATCGCAGCATTTATTCCTACCATTCCTACAGGTTTATCCAAGGCGTCAAAGGAAAAAAGCTACATAATGTTAGAGTTCTACACTCCCTATTAAATAGGAATCATTTAATTGTAGATAGACACAAAAAAAGCTGGATTACGTAACTCAGCAGGACAGGCAGCCTCTCTGGAGAGGAGGAATGGGTGACGTTTCGGGTCCCGACCCTTCTTCAGACAATCTTCCACCATTAATCAGTCGTGTAATAGGAAAATCCATCACATAATTTGATCGTGATCCATAAATGCTCAGAAGGTTTGTTTAATTCCTGACCTGGGCTATTGGTGAACCCTGTGGTCTGTGAAGGGAAGAATCAGACAGCAGCAGTTATAGGTGTGTTACTCGAGTCGTGCATTCCACACAAAGGTGTCTGTAACCTGTAATAAGATTAGTCTGTTGAAAATTAGTACCCTTAGATAGTAATTATTAACCTGTACTTTTAATTGTCCTTAGTAACAGGTCTGCGATGAACATTAACTTAATTTACTTTATAAATGATTTTGTTGACAATAGCCACTCTACAAATCTTTGTTAATGAGTTATAGAATTATTTTACTTTTTCAATTTAACTGGAAATCAAAGAAAGTGCTTAATAATGACTTCAGACAGAAAGCATTTATTCTTTTAATTCTCTCTCTCTCTCTCTCTCTCTTTCTCTCTCTCTGTCTCTCATTCCCTCTCTTTCACTCTCTCTCTTTCACTCTCTCACTCTCACTCTCTGTCTCTCATTCTCTTTCTCTCGCACCGCCTCTCTCTCTCTCTCTCACTCTCTCTGTCTCTCATTCTCTCTCTTTCGCTCCCTCTCTTTCACTCTCTCTCTCTCACTCTCTCTGACACTGTCTCTCATTCTCTCTCTCACTTTCTCTCTTCCTCTCTCATTGCCTCACTCTGTCTCTCATTCTCTCTCTCTCTCTCTCTCTCTTTCAATCTCTCTCGCTCTCTCTGACTCACTCTCTGTCTCTCATTCTCTCTCTCACTTTCTCTCTTCCTCTCTCATTGCCTCTCTCTCACTCTCTCTGTCTCAACTATGTCTCAAATTACAGTGGAATTTTCACTTATAGTGAATGGATATAATGCAGTGCTGATCACAGATTGGCAAACTACCTTTGCTAAATCCATGCACTGTTTGCAGAATCCAATGCGAAACAATATGTATTAGAAACAGATTCATCATGAGGGACAGTGCATACTAAATTCAGTTCAGCCACTAAATCCATCACTTGTAAATAATTAAGCCCTTATTAATTGAATAAACTGGTCATGTGCAGGATTAGCTCCAGAATCAACAGGTTAGATCAGATGGCTTGCTTATGCAATAAGTAAATGCTTTCTTCATTTTTCTTAAAATGCAGACACTTATGCAGAAAACAAGGTAACTAACATAGACAATAGGTGCAGGAGTAGGCCATTTGGCCCTTCAAGCCAGCACCGTCATTCAATGTGATCATGGCTGATCATCCCCAATCAGTACCCCGTTCCTGCCTTCTCCCCGTATCCCCTGACTCTGCTATTTTAAGAACCCTATCTTAAGTGAAAAGGTTCCGCAAAGAGAAGTCAAGTTATTGTCATGTGTCCCAGATAGGACAATGAAATTCTTGCTTGCTGCAGCAGACATAATATTTTAGGCATAAATACAGGTCAGATCAGTGTGACCATATACCATAGAATATATATACACACATAAATACACAGATAAAGTGCAATAGGCTGTTATAGTTCATAGTTTGTTTGAAGTTGTGTTTAATAGTCTGATTGCTGTGGGGAAGTAGCTGTTTCTGAACCTGGATGTTGCAGATTTTGGGCTCCTGTACCTTCTACCTGAAGGCAACAGAGAGATGAGTGTGTGGCCAGGATGGTGTGGGTCCTTGATGATGCTGCCAGCCCTTTTGAGGCAGCGACTGCGATAGATCCCCTCGATGGTAGGGAGGTCAAAGCTGATGATGGACTGGGATATTATATGATATTAATAACATGATATCAATAACAAGCTGGTGTGCTCTAAGTGACGTTGGCTGAGAAGGAGGTAACATTCTGTCACTGGATGCTCTGTAGATGTTTTAAATAGAACAGTATAGCATAAGAGACTATCCACCTCTTTGGTGACCCTCGGGCTATCCTTGATCGGGTCTTGCTGGCTTTACTTTGCTCTAAATGTTATTCCCTTATTGACTGGGCTTATATTCACTGGAATTTAGAAGGATGAGAGGGGATCTTACAGGAACATATACAATTCTTAAGGGATTGGACAGGCTAGAGACAGGAAAAATGTTCCCGATGTTGGGGAGTCCAGAACCAGGGAGAATAAGGGAGGGTTACACAAAAAGCTGGAGAAACTCAGCGGGTGCAGCAGCATCTAAGGAGCGAAGGAGATAGGCGACGTTTCGGGTCGAGACCCTTCTTCAGAATAAGGGAGAATCAGGGAGAATAAGGGGTAAGCCATTTAGGACTGAGAGGAGGAAAAGCTTTTTCACCCAGAGAGTTGTGAATCTGTGGAATTCTCTGCCACAGAGGGCAGTGGAGGCCATTTCACTGGATGTATTCAAGAGAGAGTTAGATATAGCTCTGAGGGGTAATAGACTCAAGGGATATGGGGAGAAGGCAGGAACGGGGTACTGATTTTAGATGATCAACCATGATCATATTGAAAGGCAGTCCTGCACCTATTTTCTATGTTTCTATATATCTGTACACTGTGAATGGATCGATTGTAATCATGTACTGTCTTTCTGCTGACTGGCTAACACGCAATATAAGCATTTCACTGTACCTCAGTACACGTGACAATAAACTAAACTGAAATGAGGAATAGGCCCGGAGCTGAAATAAGTCTGAAGAAGGGTCTCGACCTGAAATGTCACCCATTCCTTCTATGCTGCCTTTCCCGCTGCACTATGTGTCTATCTTCGATAAGAGCAGGCCCTTCGGCCCACAATGTCTGTGCAAACATGGTGCCAAGACCATCACCTATCTACCCGTTCATAATCCAGATCCCGCCATTCATTCCCTGCCTATCTAATAGTCTTTTAAATGCTTCAACCACCACCCCTGGTAGCGTGTTCCAGTCACTCATACCCTCCGTGTAAAAAACATGACCCGCACATTTCCTTTAAGCTTTGCCCCTCTCACCTTCATAATATGGCGTCTAGCATTTGACCTTAACGCTACGCCTATTGTATTTGATTTCTCTCACTCTAGTGTTTTCAAACAAAAGGAATCATTTATGACTTACATTGCTAATTACATCAGGGTCTATCATACCTATACATCTCTTGACTCCTCTACTATCTCAGTATTTGTCAGACATTCAAAACTGGAAGAGTGGAGATTTCCTCTCATTAAATATGGGAGGCAAGGTGGCACAGAGGTAGAGTTGCTGCCTTTAGGGCCTGTCCCACTGCGGCGACCTAATTGGCGAGTTTAGAAGAGTTTGCCCTCAACTCATACTCGCAGCATACAGAATACTGAGTTGGATGATCAGCCGTGATCATATTGAATGGCGGTGCAACTCGAAGGTGCCGAATGGCCTACTCCTGCACCTATTTTCTATGATTCTATGAGCATGGTCAACACGAGGCCCTAGAAGGTCTTCGTAACTCTCCTTCATGTTCGCGAGTAGTCTCCACATACTCGAGGCCTCAGCTAGGTCGCGGCGTTTTATTCAACATGCTGAAAAATGCCGGCGAGTAAAAAAAGGTCGCCATGGAAAAAATCGATATTTTTTTAACTCATAGGTTTAGTCAAAGTAGGTCGTAGTAGGTCGGCATGTTATTCGTAGGTAATCGAGGGTAGTCGTAGATAATCTTCATCATAGTCGAAGGGAGGTCGATGGAGATCGTCTTCACTCCCCACTATTCGGTGTCCAATTTTCCCGAAGCTAGTCATAGCTAGTCTTCAACTTTGTCGAAGGAGGTCTTCTACATAGTCGAAGGAGGTCTTCAACATGACACTTTTTCAAACTCTCCTGAACTCTTCTAAACTCGCCAATTCGGTCTTCGCAGTGGAACAGGCCCTTTACAACGCCAGAGACTTGGGTTTGATCCTGACTATGGTTGCTGTCTGTATGGAGTTTGTACGTTCTACTCATGACAGCATGGGTTTTTCCATGAGCGTTCTGATTTCATCCCACACTCCAAAGATGTACGAGTTTGTAGGTTCATTGGCTTTGGTAAAGATTGTAAATTGTCCCTCGTGTGCAGGACAGGGCCTGTTTCCTCGCTGTATCTCTTTAGTTTTATAATAAAAAGAAAACCAAACCTCTTGCAGTGAAAGCTTGCTTTTTGTCATGTACTAAAAACTGAGCACGGCAGCATTGTGTTTTGCCTCTGAACTGTGGTCCCGTTAACTTCAAAGGAACTATAAATCTCAGACGTAGAGTGCAAAGCACAGCATCTACTATAATGCTTGCTTTGCAATCTCAAATGTGAGCTCTGATTGTTAGCCACCTCCTCCATCACTGCCTTCGTAGCTGTCCAAACGATACTGTTGACAAACGTTAGACCCTAACCTACGCTTTGGTCCCGTGGCCATTATCATTAAAACCTTCTACATTCATCCCCACATAATCAACTGGCTCAGATCCTGTGCTGCCAGAACCCTCATCCATAACTTTGTTATCTTTGGACTTGACTGCTCCAGTGTCCTCCTGACTCCCCCTCATCATCCTCCCAGCGAATGAGATCATCCATAACGTCGCTGTAATACTCGTAGTCACCTATGCAAATGAAGTCCTATTTCCCCATTGACCTATAAAAGGCTGCATACTACCCTTATTCCTGGGCGTCCAGATTCCTCTACATCGACACAGTCTCACACCATTTAAATAACACCGTTACTATTCTCCCAGCCAAAAAAACCGCCTCCAACTGCATGGCGACACAGTGCCGCAACGGTAGTGTTGCAGTCACACAGCGCATGAGACCCGGGTTCGATGCTGACTACAGGTGCTGTCTGTACGAAGTTTGCACGTTCTCCCCGTGACTGCGTGGGTTTCCTCCCACACTCCAAAGACGTGCAGGTGTATGGGTCAATTGGCTTCAGTAAAAACTGTAAATTGTCCGTAGTGTATAGGGTAGCGCTAGTGTACGGGCTGATCACTGGTCTGCGTGGACTCGGTGGGCCTAAGGGTGTGTTTCCGCGCTGTCTCCCTAAAGTCTAAAGTAAATGTCTATTTAACATATAACATATATAACCATATAACAATTACAGCACGGAAACAGGCCTTCTCGGCCCTTCCAGTCCGTGCCGACCATTTATTTTCCTCTAGTCCCATCTACCTGCACTCAGACCATACCCCTCCATTCCCTTCCTGTCCATATACCTATCCACTTTACTTTTAAATGTTAAAATCGATCCTGCCTCCACCACTTCTGCAGGAAGATCATTCCACACAGCCACCACTCTGAGTAAAGAAGTTCCCCCTCATGTTACCCCTAAACTTCTGTCCCTTAATTCTCATCTCATTTATAATGTTTTGATTACGTTTAATTTCATGACTTTAATTGTTTTTAAATTGTCATTATCATTTAAATGGAACGCTTGTGGATCTCTCCAGAAACTATTTGGGAAGCATTAGAAAATAAAAGCAATAATTTTTTTTAAAATTAGACTCATTAAATGAATAATCGTCAACATGTTAGTTAACAGGCATTCAGGAGCAGTTAAATACAACACAAAGCCTGATCTGCTGAGTTACTCTACCATTCTGTGTTCATCTTCGGTATAAACCGGCGTCTGCAGTCCCTTCCTACACTGAAGACACACAGTGCTGGAGTAACTCAGGGGGGGCCAGGCAGCATCCCTGGAGAACATGGATGAGTGACGTTTTGGATCGAGACTCTTCTTCAGACTGAAGACCCAAAACGTCACCTACCCATGTTCTCCAGGGATGCTGCCTGACCTGTTGAGTTGGTGATGATGATGATGATGATGATGCTTTATTGTCACCAGTTCTTTCTTATACATTCAACACAGATGTACCCAGACTGAGTGGGCTGCTGGGAAACAAAGTTAGAATCTGACCCAACCCTGACCCGACTGCTGCGAGCTCAAACCCGAGAGTGGGGCGGCACGATGGCGCAGCGGTAGAGCTGCTGCCTCACAGTGCCAGAGACCCGGGTTCCATCCTGACTACGGGCGCCTGTCTGTGCCGAGTTTGTACATTCTCCCTGTGACCTCGTGGGTTTTCTCTGGGATCTCCGGTTTCCTTCCACACTCCAAAGACATACAGGTTTGTAGGCTAAGTGGCTTGGTATAGACAATAGACAATTGACAATAGGTGCAGGAGTAGGCCATTCGGCCCTTCGTACCAACACCGCCATTCAATGTGATCATGGCTGATCATCCCCAATCAGTACCCCGTTCCTGCCTTCTCCCCATATCCCCTGACTCCACTATCATTAAGAGCCCTATCTAGCTCTCTCTTGAAAGTATCCAGAGAACCGGCCTCCACCGCCCTCTGAGGCAGAGAATTCCACAGGTATAATTGTAGATTGTCCCGAGCGTGTGTAGGATGGTGTTAATATACGGGGATCGCTGATCGGCACGGATTTTGGTAGAGTTGTTGCCTCACAGCGCCAGAGGCCCAGGTTCCGTCCTGGCCACGGCTGCTGTCTGTACGGTGTTTGTACGTTCGTTCTCCCTGTGACTGTGAAGCCACCTTTCCATGTTCTCCAGTGATGCTGCCTGACCCTCTGACTTACTCCAGCACATTGATTCCTTTTAAATGCCGGAAGGAACTGCAGATGCTGGTTAACATCGGAGATAGACACAAAAATTCTGGAATAACTCAGCGGGTCAGGCAACATCTCTGGGGAAAAGGCTTAGGTGATGTTTCGAAGAAGGGTTTCGACCTGAAACGTCAACCATTCCTTTTGTCCAGAGATGTTGCCTGACCCCCTGAGTAATTCCAGTATTTTGTGCCCTTTGTTCTTTCCCCATAGAGCTGTCATTTCTCATTTGTGCCATCTTTTTGCTTGTTTGTTCCTCCACTTTATGAATTTCCTTGGTCTTTCTTTCGCTGGCCTACTTTTACACATTTCTGAAGGACATGATAACATTTAATATTCATCAAATTTATAGACCAAAGTCCCAATTTTTCAAGTCTTCTTGAATGCCTGCATTGGTGTAAACTGGTCTAATCATGAACGTGGAAATGATAGCAACAAACATCTACAGGACAGTTGTTTCACGTTCCATGTAGACTGCAATTATTTTATCTCTGGCATTTCTTTCCAGATTTGATGCTAACCTGTCAAAACTATCTTATACTCCCGTCAACTCAGGCACTATTCAAATAGCATCAAGAATAAATGCAGACTGCCTTTGTCTCACACACTATGAAGTTTTCACAACTATTCATTAAGACTGTTTAGCTCTATTCATTATGCAATTTACAAGCAGATGACACTGTGGTCCTTCCACGGTCCGAGTTCATTCCAAGAGCTCTCCCGAGTTAAAAAAAACATCAAACTCGTGGTAAGCACGGAGAATGGGACTAGTATTTGTAGAATTTAGTTTAGTGTAGAGATACAGCGCAGAAAGAGGCCCTTTGGCCTACTGAGTCCGTGCCGACCAGCGATCCCCGCACATTAACACTATCCCACACACACTAGGGACAATTTACAGTTATACCAAGCCAATTAACGTACAAACCTGTACATCTTTGACGTGTTGGGGGAAAACGGAGATCCTGGTGAAAACCCACGCAGGTCTTGCAGGAGAACATAGAAAACTCCGTACGGGCAAGCACCTGTAGTCAGGATCGAACTCGCGTCTCTGGCATTGTAAAGCAGGAACTCTACCGCTGTGCCACCGTGCCTCCCCTGGATTTACAGGGTTACATGTTCAATGTGCAGTCAAAATGAGGAATGACCAAATGATGATGATGATGTGAAGGAAGCGTGCATCAAATACCATGGGTTTGCTTCCATAGGTTTGTGGAGGACACTTTTTTTCAAAGATTGAAGACAGCCTTAGAAAGTAGCAAACTTCTGTCTTTTATCGTTATATAGAGCCATACGCTACGGAAACCTTCAGACCAACTTCCCCTCGTTGACCATCTACGCGAGTCCCATTGGCCTGCACGTGGCCAGTATCCCTCTCAACCTTTCCTATCCATTCACATGTTAGTTCAAATAATTTCAGGGTGACTAAACAGGAGAATATTGACGTTATGGTTTGATTTCACATTTTTATCTTGTTCCTGCAGAAACAAAATTGCAATTCTGTGTTTGTAGCACCACACACTCGCCGCAATAAATATCCTAGCAGTTTGCAGAACAGGCAATTTAAAATGTAATATTCATCTTTATACGCAGGGTGCCAGGAATTACAATTGCCACAGACATTATCTGTGGCTTTCCTGGGGAGACAGAAGCGGATTTCAAAGAAACTCTGCAACTCGTACAGGAGTACAAATTTCCGAGTCTGTTCATCAATCAGTTCTACCCGCGCCCAGGAACTCCTGCTGCCAAAATGGAACAAGTGCCTGCCCAAGTGGTGAGTTCTTTATTCACGCAATTACTCAGTTTGTTTTCAGGAACTATTACGGGTGAAGCCATTGATACGAAAGAATCTGTAACCGAGCTCATCAAGGTTGATTGGCGTGAACAGGCTGGGCGGCACGGCGGAGCAGCGGCAGAGTTGATGCCTTACAGCACTTTTAGTACCACAGAACCGGGTTTGATCCTGCCTACGGGTGCCTGTCTGTACGGAGCGCGTACGTTCTCCCCGTGACCGCGTGGGCTTTCTCCGAGATCTTCGGTTTACTCCCACGCTCCAAAGATGTACAGGATTGTAGGTTAATTGGCTTGGTATAAGTGTAAATTGTCCCTCGTGTGTGTAGGACAGTGTTAATGTGTGGGGATCGCCGGTCGGTGCAGACTCGGTGGGCTGAAGGGCCTGTTTCTGCGCTGTATCTCTAAACTAAACTAGACTATAGGTTGATTAGAATTTCTGCGATGTTATAGAGTCATACAGCGTGGAAACAGGACCTTCGGCCCAACTTGCCCACACCGCCCAACATCTCCAAATCCACCTGCCTGCGCGCTTGGCTCATTGCCCTCTAAATCAAACCTATCCGTGTACCTGTCCAAATGTCTCTTAACCATTATATGCATTAAACGTTAAGTTGGTGTGACGGTGCAAAAGTCCCAAATTTTCAAGTCTTCTTAAATGCCTGCATTGTGTAAACTGGTTAAGAAGGAACTGCAGATGCTGGAAAATCGAAGGTAGACAAAAGTGCTGGAGAATCTCAGCGGGTGCAGCAGCATCTATGGAGCAAAGGAAATAGGTAACGTTTCGGTTTCGGCCCGAAGCGTTACCTATTTCCTTCGCTCCATGGATGCTGCTGCACCCGCTGAGTTTTTCATGAACCTGGAAATGATAGCAACAGACATCTGTTTCACCTTTCCGGCTTCGTTTTACAGAACGCTCAGCTAATATTATTAAATACTTGACTGGCCCCACATATTGATTGCTGCAGCAGATTTCTGCTCTGGCTGCTTTTCACGGGGGTTCATTCAACCACCAAGGCCGACGAGGTAAACGATGAGAAGCAAGGTAATGATGGGATCACTTGCACTTCACTCGCTGGAACTCGGCTTGTACTCGCTGGAATTTAGAAGATTGAGGGGGGATATTATAGAAACTTACAAAATCCTTAAGGGGTTGGACAGGCTAGATGCTGGAAGATTGTTCCCGATGTTGGGGGAGTCCAGAACAAGGGGTCACAGTCTAAGGATAAGGGGGAATTCCTTTAGGACCGAAATGAGGAAAACATTCTTTACACAGAGAGTGGTGAGTCTCTGGAATTCTCTGCCACAGAAGGTAGTTGAGGCCAGTTCATTGGCTATATTTAAGAGGGCGTTAGATGTGGCACTTGTGGCTAAAGGGATCAGGGGGTATGGAGAGAAGGCAGGTACGGGATACTGAGTTGGATGATCAGCCATGATCACATTGAATGGCGGTGCAGGCTCGAAGGGCCGAATGGCCTACTCCTGCACCTATTTTCTATGTTTCACAAAATCAGGATTCTTTTTGCAAGTCGTGATTTGAACGCTCATCAAATCAACGGGGGCAGTGAACGGTCCACTGTGGCAAATCGTCACAAACTCATTTCTGCATTCCTCACACTATAACCCCTCTGTTTGAAGCTTCCAACAGGAGCCACATTTTAAAAAAAGTGCAACCCATAAGAATGTTGTGCATACTTTTCCCCCTCTCCCAATTAATCAGCAAGCTATACATAGTACAGCCTCTACACACAGTAATAACACGAGTCTACACAAAATGTTATTCTACTTATTGTCCAGACAGAATTTTTTTGTAGTGTTATTTGGTGTCTGCTACTATTTTACTGTATAACCTGATAAATACATTTTGTTACATTAATATTTATTATTTGACATATAACACAGCATGATGAATTCATAGACTTTAGGATGACTGTACAAACCCTTGTTTAGGCGTGTGTGTTGGTTCTGTGGTCGGCACTGCGGTAGAGTTGCTGCCTCACAGCATCGGAGACCCGGCTTCGATCCTGACAACGGATGCAGTCGGTACGGAGTTTGTACGTTCTCCCCGTGACCTGCTTGGGTATTCTCCGAGTTTCTCCAGTTTCCTCCCGCACTCCAAAGAGGTAACGGTTTGTCGGCGAATTGGCTGGCTGTAATTGTAAATTGTCCCTGGAGTGTGTCGGTCAGTGTTGGCGTGTGGGGAGCGATGGTTGGCACGGGCTCAGTGGGCTGAAGGGCCTGTTTCCGCCCCGTATCCCTAAACTAAACTAATCTGTGAACATGGAGTCTGTAAATACTTTTGAAACTTGTCGTATCTTTAGCTTACCCCTTTTAACATTCAGAGAGAGAATTTCAAGATGTTTGCTGTGTTTTTTACGTAATTGGATTCCTCCACGACTGGTATCTATAATAAGTAAATGCATTGCAGATGTAAAATGGGGTGTGTGAATGAAAGAACAGTTTGTGGGAATATGCATTCCTAAGTTTCAACATGTTTGAAGGTGATGACCTATTATCCAAAAACATTTTCTTTGCTATTTATATTCCAGATGTTCCCTCAAGTAACCTGATCCAGCCATCCTATGGGATCTGTAACAGATTTCTTTCCAGATAAAATTACATTTTAATAATGTGAAATAAGTGTCCAGATATGGAGATGGTTTTGGTACAGTAAAATATATATGGCATCAGGAATACTGCCAGTATAAATGTTTATACTGGCAACGCTGAATAGGGGGGGGTCGACATTTGTTCTTGTAGATATTGTACCATCCCTCCTCCAGAATGATGACAAAACTGAAATGATGCGGCACGGTGGCGCAGCGGTCGAGTCTCTGCCGTATAGCGCCAGAAGCCCATGTTCGATCCTGCCAGGCACGTGCCGTGAGTAATTACTCAGGGTATGCAGTCAGTCAGCTTAAAAACAAATTTAAACCGCGCATGTGCAGATTGTTCTCTCCATAAAAATAAAAATAAAGACAGTAACAATTCAATTTGCCCAAGGCTTCCAAGTCTCCTTTATTCTGAATTACTGAATGGGTGGGGGTTGAAGGGTGATGGCAGGTGGAGAGATGGTGGGAAAAACGGGAGTACAGGGAAAAGTTGAACCAGTTGCCATCTAATTGAATGACAAGGGTTACACAAAAAGCTGGAGAAACTCAGCGGGTGCAGCAGCATCTAAGGAGCGAAGGAGATAGGCGACGTTTCGGGTCGAGACCCTTCGAGGAGCTCCACTTGTTCAAGGGGCCAATTTGGGGGAGAGGTCCTTTCACAGCGTATGGAGAGTCTGTGCCAGGGATAAAGTTGCGGGGAGGGCAGGAGTGTTGAGAAGGAGGGGGTCGGGAATAATGCCAGTAACTCATGCACCGCTGCCGCGGCGCTCCGGGCTACGGGCGCCACCGCACTGTAGCCGGGGATAGAAGCAGCTCGGGTAGCTGTGAGTGGCCGCCGGGACTCGACAGCAGAACTGGCGCCAATTCAGCGCCTTCTGCCGGCCCGCTCACCTCTGGCAGTGCTCTCCGTCTGAACACCTCTCACCTGCCGCTCGCTCATGTCAGCGGCTTCCTGCATATCCTTAAATTCCCACAGCCGAGTAACCTCAACCTCAACCTGACATGAGTGAGGCCAGCGAGCAGCAGGAGAGGGTTACACAAAAAGCTGGAGAAACTCAGCGGGTGCAGCAGCATCTAAGGAGCGAAGGAGATAGGCGACGTTTCGGGTCGAGACCCTTCTTCAGACTGGTCAGGGATCAGGGAAACGAGAGATATAAACAGTGATGTGGAGAGATAAAGAACAATGAATGAAAGATATGCAAAAAAGTATTGGTGATAAAGGAAGCAGGCCATTGTAAGCTGTTTGTGGTGTGAAAATGAGAAGCTAGTGCGACTGGGGGGGGGGGGGGTGGGGGGAGATGGAGAAGGAATGTCAGGGCCCGAGGGCTGAGGGAGAGGTGAGGCAGTCTGAGTTAACAGAATTGAGAAAATTCAATGTTTAAGCCCAAAGGATGCAGACTCCCCAAGCGGAATATGAGGTGCTGTTCCTCCAACTTGCGGTGTTGCTCATTCTGGCCGTGGAGGAGGCCCAGGACCGAGAGGTCGGATACGGAGTGGGAGGGGGAGTTGAAGTGCTGAGCCACGGAGGTCGGGTTGGTTATTGCGGACCGAGCGGAGGTGTTCGGCGAAACGATCGCCCAGCCTCCGCTTGGTCTCACCGATGTAGATCAGCTGGCATCTGGAGCAACGGATGCAGTAGATAAGGTTGGAGGAGGTGCAGGTGAACCTCTGTCGGACTTGGAATGACTGCTTGGGTCCCTGAAAGGAGTGGATGGGGGAGGTGAAGGGACAAGTGTAGCATCTCTTGCGGTTGCAAGGGAAAGTGCCCGGGGAAGGAGTGGAGCGGGAGAGAAGGGAAGAATTGACGAGGGAGTTGCGGAGGGAGCGGTCTTTGCGGAAGGCAGACAGGGGGGGAGGTGGGAAGATGTGGCGAGTGGAGGGGTCACGTTGGAGGTGGCGAAACTGGCGGAGGACTATCTGTTGTATGCGCTGGCTGGTGGGGTGAAAGGTGAGGACCAGGGGGACTCGGCCCTTGTTGTGAGTGGGGGAATGGGGAGAGAGGGCAGTGTTGCGGGGTATGGAGGAGACCCTGGTGCGAGCCTCATCTATAGTGGGGGAGGGGAAACCCCGTTCTCTGAAGAACGAGGACATTTGCGATGACCTGGTGTGGAACACGTCATCCTGGGAGCAGATGCGGCGTAGACGGAGAAATTGGGAATAGGGGATGGAGTCCTTACAGGAAGCAGGGTGGGAGGAAGAGTAGTCCAGGTAGCTGTGGGAGTCAGTTGGTTTGTAGTGGATGTCAGTCAGGAGTGTATCACCTGCAATAGAGATGGTGAGGTCAAGGAATGGTAGGGAAAGCAGGAGAGGTTTTTAGACGGGGAGCTGCCAGAGGTGAGCGGGAGCCGGCAGAAGGAGCTAAGGTGGCGGCTGGTTCCGCTCTCCGGCACAGCCACCCGAGCTACTTCTCCCCCTTCCCCCCACCTTCCCCCCCCCCCCCCCCCCCCGGCCTCAATGCGATGGCATTGTAGGCCTCCGTGCAAGGAGCAAGTGGCATGCTCCCAACCCCTCCTTCACAACATTCGTGCCCTCCCCGCAACTTTGCCCCGGGCCAGACTCCCCAAACGCTGTGAAGAGAGCTCTCCCGCCACCCCCACACCCCGGGAAATACAGTATTTAATAACATCAACACAAAATGTACTTACCACATTATTGGTACACAAACTCCATTCTTCTCTCTTTGTTTCTTAACACACACTTAAAATAATGACAATCCATATTTGAAAACCCGGCCAAGAAACCAGCGCAGCGCATGCGCAGTATGATGCTGCCTTCAGCCCCGCTTGAAATTGACGGCTTGAAGCAGCGCTGACGGCACGTGGGCTGCACAGACCTTCAAGGGTTACAAGCGCTGCGGATGAAAGGCACAGAGAATTATGCCTACCAAAGAGATCGAACTCTTAGATAGGCATAATTCTGCCATGCCTTTATAATTTATATTTAGTAATTACCATGTTATAATTTTAGTCAGGGTAGGCAGTGCCTACCTTGCCTACCCTGACGGCACGTGCCTGGATCCTGCCTATGGGTGCTTGTCTGTACAGAGTTTGTACGTTCTCCCCGTGACCTGCGTGGGTTTTCTCCGGGTGCTCTGGTTTCAACCCACATTCTAAATACGTACAGGTTTGTCGATTAATTGTCGGGTCAAATGTAAATTATACCGTGTGTGTGTGTGTGTGTAGGATAGCGTTAGTGTGCGGGGATCGCTGTTCGGCGTGACCTCTGTTTCCTCGATGTATCTCTAAACCGAAACGTAAACTAATGAAGCAAAATCCCAATTTGACGAAACCCAATGATTTTTCTGTAACTTGCTTTTCTCTTCTTCAGTTCATCTCCAAAAGTGAATTGAGTGTGATAGATTGATGCTGAAAGGCAGGTGGGTTTGTGGTTGGTTGCAAATTGGCAGGGATTACATCTGTCTTGGATTGTCTTTAGATTGCATGGAACCTAGAGAGAGCTAGGTGGATGGAAGCGAAGGTTAATAGTGGAAGGTTATTTGTCAGACTGGAAGCCTGTGACGATTGGTGTGCCTCAGAGATCGGTGCTGAGCCCACTGTGGTTTATGGTTTATGCCAATGACTTGGACGAGAATGTGGAGGACATGATTAGTAAGTGTGCACCTGACACTAAAGTGGTGGTATTGTCGATAGTGAAGATGGTTATCAGAGATTACAGCATGATATTGATCATTTGGGCAAGTGGGCTGAGGAAGGGTTAATGGAGTTTAATGCAGGTAAGCGCAAGGTGAAGTCAAACCAGTGAAGGACCTACACAGTGAATGGCAGGGCTCTGGAGAGTGTCGTAGAGTAGAGGAATCCAAGAGTGCATTTACATTGTTCCTTGAAAGCGGCATCAAAAGTACAAAGGGTGATCAATAGCCGATTCAGAGCAAAAGGATTTTGAGTATAGGAGCAGGGAGGTTCTACTGCAGTTGCACAGGGCTTTGGTGAGGCCACACCTGGAGTATTGCGTACTGTTGTGGTCTCCTAATCTGAGGAAAGACATTCTTGCCATAGAGGGAGTACAGAGAAGGTTCACCAGACTGATTCCTGGTGTGACAGGAATTTCATATGAAGAAAGACTGGATAGACTCGGCTTGTACTCGCTAGAATTTAGAAGATTGAGGGGGGATCTTATAGAAACTTACAAAATTCTTAAGGGGTTGGACAGGCTAGATGCAGGAAGATTGTTCCCGATGTTGGGTAAGTCCAGAACAAGGGGTCACAGTTTAAGGATAAGGGGGAAGTCTTTTAGGACAGAGATGAGAACTTTTTTTTCAAACAGAGAGTGGAATTCTCTGCCACAGAGGGTAGTTGAGGCCAGTTCATTGGCTATATTTAATAGGGAGTTAGATGTGGCCCTTGTGGCTAAAGGGATCAGGGGGTATGGAGAGAAGGCAGGTACGGGATACTGAATTGGATGATCAGCCATGATCATATTGAATGGCGGTGCAGGCTCGAAGGGCCGAATGGCCTACACCTGCACCTATTTTCTATGCTTCTATGTTTCTATCAAGCAGGCTTTTGGTATATAGGCCTTCGTCAGTCAGGATATTGAGTATAGACATTGGGATGTTATATTACAGTTGTACAAGACATTGGTGAGGCCGCATTTGTGGTATTGTGTTCTTTGTTTAGTTTTAGGAAGGATGTTGTTCAGCTAGCAAGAGTGTAGAGAAGATATAAGGAGATGTTGCCAGGATTTGTGGGCCTCAGCTACAGGGAGAGGTTGGGCAAGAAAAGGAGATCCTCCTGCTCTCAAGGGGGTGGTGTTGGGACTTGAAGAGCATTAAGATGGATAAATCCCCAGAACCTGATGGGATTTAGCCCAGATTATTGAGAGAGGCAAGAGAGAGGATTTCGGGAGCCATGACAAAGACATTTGTGTGTGCTTTAGTCATTGGTGAAGTTCCTGGAGAATGGAAAGTAGCTAATGTTGTTTCTTTATTTAAGAGGGAATTAAGAGGGAATCGCAGATCCTCACATCAGTGGTAGGGAAGCTATTGAAGAAGATTCTTTGGGATATGATTTACTCCCATTTGGAAGTGAATGGGTTAATTAGAGAGAGTCAGCATGGCTTTGCGCGTATCAGGTTGTGCGTTACTAACCTGATTGAATTTTTTAAGGAGGTGACAAAGGGGACCGATGAGGAAAGGACGGTGAACATTATCTACATGGATTTTAGTAAAGGGCCTGTTCCACTTGGCGTTTTTTTTGTCGCCGCTGGATTTTGGAATGTCACAATCATTCGGCGACCGTGATACGTCAGTAAATTACGCCGGCAGACGCTGAAAAAAGACACCAGCAAGTGGGACAGGCCCTTAAGGCATTTGATAAAGTCCCCCACGGTAGGCTGACCTAGAAGATTAAGGTGCGTTGGATTAACTGGGATTTGGTCATATGCATTCAGAACTGGGTTACTGATAAAAGGTTATTGTGGCGTCAGCTGATACACAGCCCACTCATGGTCGAACCCTTGTCAGTAGCTACGAGGGCTGGCACGTGACGTCATGGGCTAGGGGGAGTGTCCTGCTACTTAAGCTTATCTCACCTTGAGACCGGGAGGAGTCAACAGGTAGCTGAACATGAGAGAACAGCCTCGCTCAGCTACAGCAGCAACGACAATTACGTGAGTGGATCAAACTTACTTGTAACACCAGAATAAAAACTACTGTTTGAACCAGCCCGACGTCTGGCCTTTCCCTGACCACTTTTATGGACACTTTTCCCTAACGCTTAATTATGGTAGAAACCTAGATGTCCGTGACTAGAAGAGTACCGCAGGGATCTGTGCTGAGATATATATCTTTGTATATATATATATATATGACTTGAACACAAATGTAGAAAGGTTAGTTCGTGAAGTTGAGAAGATGACGCCAAGATTGCTGGGGTCGCAGACTGTGAGGAAGGCTGTCAAAGTACACAGCGGGGTATATATCAGCAGCAGAAATAGGCGGAGAAATGGCAGATGGAGTTCATGACAGATCAAGCAAGAATGAGGTGTTGCACTTTGTGTGGTCAAATATAAGGGGGAAATATCAAAGGTTCAAAGGTTATTTTATTGGTCACGTACACCAATTGGTGTAGTGAAATGTTTCTTGCCAATGTAGCACATAAAAAAAAGAATACAAGCATAACAATGATAAAGAGATTTTAAACATAAAAAACATCCCCCCACAATGGTTCCCATTATGAGGGAAGGCACAAAGTCCAGTCCCCATCCCATGTCCACCCATAGTCAGGCCTATTGAGGCCTCCACAGTCACCTTCACGGAGGCCCGATGTTCCAGGCCGTTCTCGCCGGGTGATGGTGCTCCGGCTTCGGGAGAATCCTCTCAGCGGCTTGGGACACCTGGAATGGCCGCTTCCTTACCGGAGCCCGCGGCTTCCGAAGCCAACAAGGCCGCGCTGAATGGAGCTCCCCCACTGGCTCCCGATGTTAAAGTTCAGCGCCGCTGCCCGCAGCCGGCTGCTCCACATTCCCGCGGCTCCGCAATGTTTTTTTGTCGGCGGTTTCCGCTCACCGGAGTTCTAGCGCGGTGACCCAGGCAAGGCATCGCCCGCTCCGCGATAGCGCTCCAGCGCTGCGCCGATGCTGAAGCCGAGGTTCTAGGCGGTCTCCTCAGGAAACGCCGCACCAGGCCCACTGGTAGGCTGTGAGGACGGATCAAAAGTGCAGCCCAGAGAAAAGCTGCCTCTCCGACAAGGTAGGGACCCTGTAAAGTAGTTTCCCCCTTCCCCACCCCCCGCCCCCCACATAAAAAAGAATAGAACTCCAAAAACAAAACACTTTAACTCACTAAAAATAAATAAAAGAGTGAAAAACAAACAGCTGCAGGCTGGGCAGCCATACCATACAGGACGGCGCCCCCTATCCCTAATATACAATGGTATCTTGCGGTCCAAGTCCACAACTACCCTACATTTCCTTATGTTTAAGAAAGGACTGCAGATGCTGGAAAAATTGAAGGTAAACAAAAATGCTTGAGAAACTCAGTGGGTGAGCCAGCATCTATGGAGAGAAGGAATAGGCAACAAAGGAAACGTCGCCTATTCCTTCTCTCCAGAGATGCTGCCTCACCCGATGAGTTTCTCCAGCATTTTTGTCTTGCTACATTTCCTTATATTTGCCTGCTTTGATCTGTTATTTTCACACCTTACCCGTCCATATTTCTAGTCTCCCTCTCTCCTGACTTACAGTCTGAAGAAAAGTCTCGACCCGAAAGGTTACCCATTCCTTCTCTTCAGAGATGCTGCCTGTCCCGCTGAGTTACTCCAGCATTTTGTGTCTATCCAGGGGAACTCTATCTTTGTTCCATCCACAGAACTCGAGCCACAGAGGAAACGTGGGTGGGGGATCTATCTCCCACAGTTCATAAGTGATAGAAGCAGAATTAGGCTGTTCGGCCCATCAAGTCTACTTTGCCATTCAATCATGGCTGGTTTATCATTTCCCCCCCTAACCCCATTCCCCATTCCCCCCTCACAGCAGAGGGGGAAACCATGTTTACTAAACAAAGACATCTTGGATGTCACGTTCACCAGTTATAGGAGTAGAATTAGGCCATTCGGCCCATCGAGTCTACTCCACCATTCACCAGGCTGATCTCTGCCTCCTAATCCCATTTTCCTGCCTTCTCCCCGTAGCCCTTGACACCCGTTCTAATCAATAATTTGTCTCGCTCTGCCTGAAAAATATCCACTGACTTGGTCTCCACAGCCCTCTGTGGCGATGAGTTCCACAGATTAACCGCCCTCTAACTAAAGAAGTTCCTCCTCACCTCCTTTCTAAAAGAGCGCCCTTTAATTCTGAGGTTATGACTCTCCCACCAGTGGAAACATCCTTTCCACATCTGCTCTATCTATGCCTTTCATTATTCTGTAAGTTTCAATGTGGTCCCCCCTCAACCTTCTAAATTCCAGCGAGAACGTCCGAGAATAGAACGCCTCAGCGTAGTAGATGCGGTGGAGTTGGAGAAATTAAGTATGAATGGCACAATTTGACTTTGTCAAAGTAAAACTTAAAGCTGATGCTCACATGTTAAGTAGAGTACTAAATTGGAGAAGTCTTACACAAGGTCAAACTATTCATTAAAAAAAATATTTTGAATGTCAAAACAATTTTAAAAATCGCATTCATCAAAGATGAAAGAAATTAATTGTGAGATAAATGCAATTTTATGCACATAATTAAACAACAATAGAATAACAATATTTTGCCTTTGGTGTGAATTAAAATTCACATTCTCCCATTTACAGCCACCCACAGGGTTGGCTCCACCTGTCTTTGAAATTTCCCCCAGTCCTCTTAACTTTCAGATCACAGCATTCCTCCAAAACTGCGTGGGAAAGAACTGCAGGTGGTGGTTTAAACCAGAGATACACACAAAAAGCTGGAGTAACTCAGCGGGTTGGACAGCATCTCTGGAGAAAAGGAATAGGTGACGTTTCGGGTCGAGACCCTTCTTCAGACTGAGAGTCATAAAGTCATAAGTGATAGGAGCAGAATTATGCCATTCGGCCCATCAAGTCTACTCCGCCATTCAATCATAACCATATAACCATATTACAATTACAGCACGGAAACAGGCCTTCTCGGCCCTTCCAGTCTGTGCCGACCATTTATTTTCCCCTAGTCCCATCTACCTGCACTCAGACCATACCCTTCCATTCCCTTCCCGTCCATATACCAATCCACTTTACTTTTAAATGTTAAAATCGATCCTGCCTCCACCACTTCTGCTGGAAGATCATTCCACACAGCCACCACTCTCTGAGTAAAGAAGTTCCCCCTCATGTTACCCCTAAACCTCTGTCCCTTAATTCTCATGTCATGCCCTCTTGTTTGAATCTTCCCTACCCTCAATGGGAAAAGCTTATCCACGTCAACTCTGTCTATCCCTTTTATCATTTTAAAGACCTCAATCAAGTCCCCCTTTAACCTTCTGTGCTCCAAAGAATAAAGACCTAACTTGTTCAATCATGGCCGATCTATTCTCTCCCTCCTCACCCCATTCTCCTGCCTTCTCCCCATAACCCCTGACATCCGTACTAATCAAGAATCTATCCTTCTCTGCCTTAAAAATATCAATTGACTTGGCCTCCACAGTCTTCTGTGGCAAAGAATTCCACAGATTCACCACCCTCTGACTAAAGAAATTCCTCCTCATCTCCTTCCTAAAAGAATGTCTCAGACTCTCCCGCTAGTGGGAACATGGGGGAGTTAGGGGAAAGGGAATCGAGAGATATCAACGATGATATAGAGAGATATAGAACAAATAAATGAAATATATGCAACGAAGTAACGATGATCAAGGCTCTAAAACTGTTCTCTTCTACATTTCTGTCTCCTGACGACTGGCGACCAGATGCCCCATTGTCAAATCACTTTCTCTTCCGAAGGAAGAAGTGTTTTCCAGAATGAAATCCAGACTGATTCCTGGGATGTCAGGACTTTCATATGAGGAAAGATTGGATAGACTCAGCTTGTACTCGCTGGAATTTAGAAGATTGAGGGGGGATCTTATAGAAACGTACAAAATTCTTAAGGGGTTGGACAAGCTAGATGCTGGAAGATTGTTCCCGATGTTGGGGGAGTCCAGAACAAGGGGTCACAGTCTAAGGATAAGGGGGAATTCCTTTAGGACCGAGATGAGGAAAACATTCTTTACACAGAGAGTGGTGAGTCTCTGGAATTCTCTGCCACAGAAGGTAGTTGAGGCCAGTTCATTGGCTATATTTAAGAGGGCGTTAGATGTGGCACTTGTGGCTAAAGGGATCAGGAGGTATGGAGAGAAGGCAGGTACGGGATACTGAGTTGGATGATCAGCCATGATCACATTGAATGGCGGTGCAGGCTCGAAGGGCCGAATGGCCTACTCCTGCACCTATTTTTCTATGTTTCTATGTTTCTATGAAATGTGGCAGGTTACTGATTACCGTGATATAATGATCAGCAAGAAGAAAGAGGGATAAAACTGTTTGAAAAAACTAGACTCCATGATTGGAATTATCTAGAGCCACACTGCCAGAGGCTGTTTTGTTTATTTGTAGGAAGGAACTGCGTATGTTGGTTGACACTAAAGATAGACGCAAAATGCTGGAGTAACTCAGCGGGACAGGCAGCAACTCTAGAGAGAAGGAATGGGTGACGTTTAGGGTCGAGACCCTTCTTCAGACCAACAGTCAGGGGCTCTCACTGAGTTACTCCAGCATTTTGTGCCTGTTTTGTGTATGATGTGATTTGGGTTTTAAAACAATGGTTTAGTTTATTTTCAAGATATAGTGAAGAAACAGGCACTTTGACCCACCGAGTCCACGCTGGCCAATGATCATCCTACTACACACAAGGGGCAATTTACAGAAGCCAATTAACCTACAAACCTGCATGTGTTTGGAACATGGCAGGAAGCCCACATGGCCACAGAGTGAACGTACAAACTCCACACAGACAGCACCCGTAGTCAGGATCGACTGGATGTCTGCCGCTGTAAGGCAGCAACTCTACCACTGCGCCTCCTCCCTAAAACCATGCCAATGTATTTAACACTGAAAGCTTGGTATTCAACAACACAGTCTGAAGAAGGGTCTCGACCCGAAAAGTCACCCATTCCTTCTCTTCAGAGATGCTGCCCGTCCCGCTGAGTTACTCCAGCATTTTGTGTCTACAGTCTGAAAAAATCCATTGACGGGAAGAGAAGGAAGGAGAACAGCGAATGGCCTCCACAAGAGGGAAGCAACACCAGAGCTTATGCGGTCAATGCAAACCTCAAAATCAGCATGGAAATTGGATGCTCGCTGCGATAAATAGAGGCCCGCGAGCTAGTGTTGTGGCTGTTAACTATGTTCTTGCAACATCTGGAACGTGTTGTCAGTGTGTCAGGCGGTGCTCGCCACTTTGCCATCTTCGCTCCGATGCCTTGTTGCATCCGTCGTGATTCCTGCCACAGCTTCTGCCCCGTCTAAGGGGCAGTGAGAAGGGGACGGGGAGGGTGCATATAGCCACACCGCCGATGGAAGAGTGCTTTTTCCCCCGCTGCGGAAGTTGAAACTTGGACCCCGTACAAAGCCACAGGATCGAGGCCACCGCTACCACAGCCACCTCTCAACCTTGAGCAGTCCTGTGGTTTACTGCACACAGTCAGCGTGTTCTATCCCACTCGAAGGGCTGCCTTCTGCAGGTCACTGCTCACAGCTGAGTTCAGCATTGATTTTTTTTTTTATTTCTTCAAATCTTGTTACATAGATCAGCGCATTAAAAGTGAGGTGTTTATTTGCGTTGCATTAATCATGCATGTTAACAACAATGAATTGGCAGCTCCCAAAACGGAAACTCATTTTGTGTATTTGCTGCAGAAATGCCAGTTCCTGTTGTCTCCACATTTTTCAGATGGAGAGAGAAAAATATTTGCTGCCTTACAGCGCCAGGGACCCGGAGCTGCTGAGTTACTCCATGACTTTGTGGGGTTTTTTGTTAACAAACTAATCTGTCCTGATCCAACATTATAATGCATTTAAAAATATGCACTAGCAGAGTGAGGAAGAGGTGTAAAAAATGGAATACAGTGCCGGCACAGTGGTAGAGTTGCTGCCTCACAGCGTCAGAGCCCCGGGTTCCATCCTGACCAGGGGTGCTGTCAGTACGGAGTTTGTACGTTCTCCCCGTGACCATGTGGATTTTCTCCAGGAGCTCCGGTTTCCTCCCACGCTCCAAAGACGCACAGGTTTGTAGGCTCATTGGCTTCGGTAAGGAATGTAAATTGTCCCCGGTGTATAGGATAGTGCTGGTGTTCGAGGTGATTGCTGATTACAGCGCGGTGGGCCTGTTTCCGCACTGTAATCTCTGAACTGGACGAAACTAAATTTAACAGCGACTTTCAGTTATTATCTCTGCACATCTATCATCTTCTGTCATCACACGCAGGCGTAATGGAGCAACAAACACTTCAACATCCCCCATGCAATGCATTATTAAAATAGCTGCTGTTAGGTTCGAGTCAGTCGCTCTTATGTCTGAGAGACTTTTTAAAATTAGGATATTAATCTCTCCTCCTTGAGCGAACACCCATTGTTCGTACAACTAAGGCTTGGCCCTTTATGCGTGGGAAATAATTATTGCCACAAACCCACATCCTACTAGTCCTTGCATACTATCACAGAAAAACCCACTGCATTACCTTAAATATTTAGTCGATTTAAATTATCTATTTGTCACATAGTAAGATATTAGATTCAGTTCTCGAACATGATTGCATTTAAGACCCTGCAGGAATATATTGAGGTAATTCATTTTGATCTCTCCCAGCAAGATGAATTGTTTTCAGTGGTTCCAAACAAGACTTCTCAAAGATAGACACTAAGTACTGGAGTAACTCAGAGGGACAGGCAGCATCTCTGGGGAGAAGGAATGGGTGATATTTCGGGTCAAGGCCCTTCTTCGGACTAGTTAGGGATAAGGGAAACGAGAGATATCGGCGATAATGTAGAGAGATAAAGAGCAATGAATGAAAGATATGCAAAAAAAAGTAACAATGATAAAGGAAACAGGCCATTGTTAGCTGTTTGTTGGGTGAAAATGAGAAGCTAGTGTGACCAGGGTGGGGGAGGGATGGAGAGAGAGGGAATGCCTGGGTTACTTGAAGTTAGAGAAATCAATATTCATACCACTGGGCTGTAAGCTGCCCAAATATGAGATGCTGTTCCTCCAATTTGCATTTTGCCTCACTCTGACAATGGAGGAGACCTGGGACTGAAAGGTCAGTGTGGGAATGGGAAGGAGAATTAAAGTGTCCAGCAACCCGATCGTGTAGGTTTAGGCGGGCTGAGCAAAGGTGTTCAGCGAAACGATCGTCCAGTCCTGATTCCTCAAATTCAGTTGTCCGAAGAAAGTTCAATGTTCAGATCAACTGGATTTACTTCTGTGTATTCTGGCTTTTTGTCTATTAAAACAAGTTGCAGGTAATAGTCACAATTCCACGATTAACAATAAATTCTAAGCAAAGAAGATCATGGCTGAGCTATCTTTCCCTCTCAACCCCATTCTCCTGCCTTCACCCTGTAACCCCTGACACCCGTTCTAATCAATAATCTGTCAATCTCTGCCATAAAATATCCATTAACTTGGCCTCCACATCCGTCTGTGGCACTGAATTCCACAGATTCACCACCCTCTGACTAAATAAATTCCTTCTCATCTCCTTTCTAAAGATACGTCCTTTTATTCTGAGGCTATGGCCTCTAGTACTAGACTCTCCCACTCTTCAAATAGGTTATTGAGTTGCAAAATCACTGACATTTTGTTATGTTTCCAGAGTTGTTTGGCAAAGTTCATTCTGAATTTTCATAATTTCAAGATGTGTCATAAATAACCACACCTTTGTTTTACATTACTGGAGTGTGATTAGAATCGGACAGTATGTGAACTTGAACTTGACGAACTCAGAAATCCGATCAAATAGTCCTCACGTGTCTGGATGAGAGCAGCTCGTAAAGCACTCAATACCAGGGGCGGCGCGATGGCGCAGCGGTAAAATTGCTGCCTTACAGAGCTTGCAGCGCCGGAGACCCATGTTCGATCCCAACTACGGGTGCTGTCAGTACGTAGTCTGTACCCTCTCCCTGTGACCCGCGTGGGTTTTCTGCGAGATCTTGGGTTTCCTCCCACACTCCAAAGGCGTACAGGTATTGTAGGTAAATTGGCTTGGTGTAGGTGTAGAAAAATGTAACTGTAAAAATTGTCCCCAGTGAGTGTAGGATAGTGTTAAAGCCCTGTCCCACCGTATGAGTTCATTCAAGAGCTCTCCCGAGTTTAAAAATAAAATCAAACTCGTGGTCAGCACGTAGCGGGTACGTTGGAGCTCGGGGACGTCTCTTAGCGGCTTGTAACGGTAACAACAGGTACTCAGGAAACGCGGTAATCTCGGGAAGACTCGTGAAGATTTTTCAACATGTTGAGAAATGCCCACGAGAGCCTCGAGTACCTACGAGCGGCCATTACCGTAACTCTCCGAGTTCGAATCAGGGGAAACCCGGGAGAACTCTTGAATGAACTCGTACAGTGGGACAGGGCTTTAAGTGTGCGAGAATTGCTGGTTCGCATGGACCCCGCTAGGCCGAAGGGCCTGTTTCCGCGCTGCATCTCTAAACTAAACTAAACTAAACTATATAGATTTTATTGCGACATTTCTTTCAGTCCAATGTTGTGCTGAGTCATGCAATCCTCACCATGCGGATTGTGAAATGGATATAATCTTATCTGCAGAGACTGATTCTTCAGAATCTTGGTAGCATCGTGTTAAGCATGATAGCACACAGTTTGGTTAGGTGCCAGGAAGTATTTGTTTTCAGTCAGCCATTGACCGGCTGAAAAAAAGATTCACCAGCCATATGGTAAATATGCATTCATTACTGTCCTTCAAAAGAGAGCAACTTGAGCTCCTGAGAGTTGAGGAAGACCTCTGGTCATCATATTTAAGTGGGGGAGTAACTGTTTATTAGTTATCAAATCCCTCGGAACTTGTATGGTTTCCTTTAGGAGTTGGAATAGAATTTCCTGCGAGCCTTTTTCCCAGTTTAATCAGTTTCTCTTTGTCATTCCCATGAGCTTGTATGACTGGAACATGCCCTCACTGACCTCAATACATGCTAGGGACAAACAATATTTGAAACGGATATAAAGATGAATCAGGGTTTGAGACTGGGTGGGTAAATCTTTGAGAGCTAGCATAGAAACATAGACAGAGAAACATTGAAAATAGGTGCAGGAGGAGGCCATTCAGCCCTTTGAGCCAGCATAGCCATTCATTGTGATCATGGCTGATCGTCCCTAATCAATAACCCGTGCTTACCTTCTCCCCATATCCCTTGACTCCACTAGCCCCTAGAGCTCTATCTAACTCTCTCTTTAATCCATCCAGTGATTTGGCCTCCACTGCCCTCTGTGGCAGGGAATTCCACAAATTCACAACTCTCTGGGTGGAAATGTTTTTCCTCACCTCAGTCTTAAATGGCCTCCCCTTTATTCTAAGACTGTGGCTCCTGGCATGGGCACTTCTTTAAGTCGAAACAAGGAATTCCAGATGCTGGTTGACAAAAAAAAAGGACCCAAAGTGCTGAAGTAACTTGATGGGTCAGTCAGCATTTCTGGAGGACATGGATCGGTGACGTTTTCGGGTCGTGACCCTTCTAGAAACATAGAAATTAGGTGCAGGAGTAGGCCATTCGGCCCTTCGAGCCTGCACCGCCATTCAATATGATCATGGCTGATCATCCAACTCAGTATCCCGTACCTGCCTTCTCTCCATACCCTCTGATCCCCTTAGCTACAAAGGCCACATCTAACTCCGTCTTAAATATAGCAATAACCCGTGAACCCTCTTCAGGGTGACTTCAGGGGATTGGGTGAAATGAAAGCTGGGAGAGAGAAGAAGCAGGTCAAAGCAGAGATGAACGTATGTCCCAGCTAATACGGGGCAGTTGGCAACCCTAGGCACAGGGGAGGGGGTGGGAGAAGAAGGGGGGTGGGGGAGAAAGGGGAGGTGTAAATTACTCTCATTTCTATTTATTGTTCAGCAGGGTCAATGTCAAAATGACACACCACTCAACCATTTTCTCCAACATTGAACCTCTTTAGAATGCAATTTCAGGTTAAATTATATTCAATCCCTTCGTCATATATCTTGGTTCTTGGTTACTTGGTCCTCCAAAATATTCCAACTGGAATTTAAACTGGAGGTGGTGAAGAGAGGGGTTTAGCCAGAGAGGGTTATTGGGAAGAAAGTGCCACTTTAAATTTAGTTGCATCTGGCTGGGCAACCGTGGCTATATAAATGGGTTCAAACAATCAGATTTGCAGCGTTGTTTATTTTGTTTAGTTTAGTTTAGCACCGTCACAGGCTCTTCAGCCCACCGAGTCTACGCCAACCATTGATCCCCCATTAACACTAGTTCCAGAAGTGGCGGCGCTGCCGAGCAGCTGCGTCTCACCTGCAGTCCGTCTGTCTTTTCCTTTTTTTTTCATTTGTCTTGTTAGGTGTATGTTTTAGTTTATTTTTAGTTGTGTATGTGTGGGGGGTGGGGGAAACTTTTTTTAACCTCTTCCTTCAACGGGGATGCAACCTTTTCTTTGTCTTATCTCCATCTCTGTCCCTGTCTGCGTTGAGGCCTAATATCGTGGAGCTGGCGGCCTCCAACTGGAACCGACTTCGAGGCTTCCGTGGCAGAGCCTGTGGACTCACCATCACGAAGCTGGCCGACTTCAGGGCTGTGGTGGCGCTGTGGCGGCAGCCGGACTTCGGAGCCTCGGAGGCTTCGGCCGCGGGCCCAGTAGACGGTAACATCGGGAGCTCGCAGGTCCCAGGTTGGTGACCGATTCTCGGACGCTCCCGCAACAACAGCGTCGTCCGCTGGACTGGAGGGTGGCAGCTTCGTCCGCCCCCCGGGCCGCGGAGTTTGAATCGGCCCGCCCTCGGTGCTTAGATTCGGCCGTGGAACTTACCATCACCCGGCGGGGGTGCCCAACATCGGAAGCCTGAACCGCCTCAACGCAGTTGGAGAACAAGGAAGGAAGAGATAAGACTTTAAGACTTTTTGCCTTCCATCGCAGTGAGGAGGTGCCTGGAGATCCACTGTGGTGGATGTTTGTGTCAAACTGTGTTCATTGTGTGTTCTGTTACTTTATTTTCTGTCATGACTGCAAGGTATGCAATTTCGTTTAAACGAAAAGTTTGAATGACAAAAAGGAAACTCTAACTCTAACTCTCCGCATCATCCCACATTCTCATCCACTTCAAAATTGAAAGAGGCCGATCAACCCACAAACCGGCACGTCTTTGGGACGCAGGGGGGAACCGGAACACCCGGTAGAAACCCACGCGGTCGCAGGGTGAACGTGTAAACTCCACACAGACAGCACTCGATGTCAGGATCTGGGTCTGGGTGTCTAATGCTGTGAGGCAGCAGCTCCATCAGCTGCACAACTGTGCTTGGGTTTGTTTTCCTAAAGTTCGATTCAATCATTGCAACAGACCATAACAGAAAAAATAGTGGCTCCTGCCTATGTTAAACTAGATCAAGTTTCAAAGAAAATAATGTACCTTGGCTCCTGGTGCATGATATTGCCTGAATACATTGACAGACTAGGAGTATATTCTGATAATATGCCAATGCAGTTCTTCTCTGAACTTTATTGCCTTCCCTAACAGTGGGAAACATCGATTCTGCTGTGTGGGGATGTTCATGTTGAACTCTATTGTGTATTGTGTTTTTTTTATTCGTATGGCTGTATGGTAACTCAAATCTCACTGTACCAATTGATGTATGTGACATTAAATATAACTTGAACTACCGGGGATAGACACAAAGTACTGGAGTAATTCAGCGGGTCTGAGGACCTCATATTTCGCTTGGGGAGCCTACAACCCACCGGTATAGAAACATAGAAACATAGAAAATAGGTGCAGGAGGAGGCCATTCGGCCCTTCGAGCCAGCACCGCCATTCATTGTGATCATGGCTGATCGTCCGCTATCAATAACCCGTGCCTGCCTTCTCCCCATATCCCTTGACTCCGTTAGCCGCTAGAGCTCTATTCAACTCTCTCTTAAATCCATCCAGTGATTTGGCCTCCACTGCCCTCTGTGGCAGGGAATTCCATAAATTCACAACTCTCTGGGTAAAAAAGATCTTTCTCACCTCGGTCTTAAATGACCTCCCCTTTGTTCTAAGACTGCGGACCCTGGTTCTGGACTCACCCAACATTGGGAACATTTTTCCTATATCTAGCTTGTCCAGTCCTTTTATAATTTTATATGTTTCTATAAGATCCTCCCTCATCCTTCTAAACTCCAGTGAACACAAGCCTAGTCTTTTCAATCTTTCCTCATATGACAGTCCCGCCATCCCAGGGATCAATCTCGTGAACCTACGCTGCACTGCCTCAATCACAAGGATGTCCTTTCTCAAATTAGGAGACCAAAACTGTACACAATACTCCAGATGTGGTATGAATTTTGATTTGTCTAATTTCAAGTAACCCTTGCATTCCCAACCTCCCCTCTCCACCACCCTTGTCATCCTACTAGTTCCACTGTTCGCATCCTTGTACCTCTTCATTCTCACCTCACCCCCAGCCAACAATGGACCCTTATTGGCTCCACTCTTCCTTGGTCATCCGTTGCCATCCCTGCTTTCTTTGGAACATTTATTTATTGTCTTCCCCTTTGTAGTGTGGAAGCAGAGTGTCTAATAGCTAGTTGTGATAGCCTTAACCTATCAATGGACGTGACGTTGTTTAATGAGTTTTTTCACAAGCGTGAAGAGATGAGATTGATGCCATAAATGAACTCCCATTGTGAACTGGTAACTGATGTTCTTAAAGATAATGTATCTGTTTGACTACAGCTGGAGATTACATGTAAACAGTTAATGCATAAACCAGTACCTTTCGAAAGGAGATGAGGAGTATAGGAGCAGGGAGGTTCTACTTCAGTTGTATAGGGTCTTGGTGAGACCACACCTGGAGTATTGCGTACAGTTCTGGTCTCCAAATCTGAGGAAGGACATTATTGTCATAGAGGGAGTACAGAGAAGGTTCACCAGACTGATACCTGGGATGTCAGGACTGTCTTATGAACAAAGTCTGCATAGACTCGGTTTATACTCTCTAGAATTTAGGAGATTGAGAGGGGATCTTATAGAAACTTACAAAATTCTTAAGGGGTTGGACAGGCTAGATGCAGGAAGATTGTTCCCGATGTTGGGGAGGTCCAGGACAAGGGGTCACAGTTTAAGAATAAGGGGGAAATCCTTTAGGACCGAGATGAGAAGGACTTTTTTCACACAGAGAGTAGTGAGTCTCTGGAACTCTCTGCCACAGAGGGTAGTTGAGGCCAGTTCATTGGCTATATTTAAGAGGGAGTTAGATGTGGCCCTTGTGGCTAAGGGGATCAGAGGGTATGGAGAGAAGGCAGGTACGGGATACTGAGTTGGATGATCAGCCATGATCATATTGAATGGCGGTGCAGGCTCGAAGGGCCGAATGGCCTACTCCTGCACCTAATTTCTATGTTTCTATGTAGGAGGAATTTATTTTGTCAGAGGGTGGTGAATCTGTGGAATTCATTGCCACAGGCGACATTGGGTATTTTTATAGTGGAGATTGCTAGGTTCTTTATTAGTAATTATGTCAAAGGTTATCGGGAGAAGGCAGGAGAAAGGGGTTGAGAGGGAGAGATAGATCTGCCATGATTGAATGGCGGAGTAGACTCGATGGGCTGAATGGCCTTATTCCGCTCCAACGAGTTGAGTTCACCGTCACGTGTACTGAGGTACAGTGTAAAGCATGTTAACCAGTCAGCGAAAAGGCAATACACGATTACCATCGAGCCATGCACTGTGTACAGGTACACGATAAGGGGAATAACGTTTAGTGCAAGATAAAATCCAGTAAAGTCCGATCATAGATAGTCCGAGGGTCTCCTAAGAGGTAGATAGTAGCCCAAGACTGCTCTCTAGTTCATAATAGGATGGTTCAGTTGGCTGATAACTTAAGTTTTCAAAGATTATTGGAAAATCTTTATCTTTTGGATTTACTAGCTGACAGCCTGTTCCATAACTTATTGCATAAGGGTAAGTACCTTCCCTGCCTTGAAAATGCTTAAACTTTTACGAGCAAGTTTGTGTAAAGTTGGCTTTTCATAAGACAGGACTTCTGTAACTCAGGAAGTCACAATTGAAAGTAAAGTTTATGGATCAAGTTCAAGTCAAAGTCAAGTCAAACAAACGTTATTGTCATTTAGAACTACATCGATATATGCAATTCCAAACGAAATTCCGTTGCAGTAAAACTGAACAACAATTGAACTGGCAATAATTCACTTCAATCGGGATTGGCCATGATTAAATGGCGGAGTTGACCTGATGGGCCGAATGGCCTAATTCTGCTCCTATAACTCATGAAATTATATTTTGATGACTATATGATTAGGAATAAATCTTTTAAGTTCTGAAGGTAGTCCATATTCAAAGTTTATAACTTCAATTTTATTAAATCTATCAGACCTTTCTTTTGAGATACAACAAACATCAGGGTTTGCCCTGTTGGCACATGTTTAGAATTATGTGTACTATATGCATATTTACACATATATATATAAACTAGTAGGTTTATTGTGAGATTCAATCTTAACTGTCAATCAACCCATTCTATTCTCCACCCTCCACCTTGAAATGTCACCTTCCCATTGGAAACGTTTCAACTCTGTTTTGATCCTTTTTAAGGCAACATCGTCTTAGTAAATCCAATGGTTAACTTGTGTTTACAAGGAGACTGGTGTTTTGCTATGCTCTTTGGGGAGAGTTGTCAATTTTGAATGGTAACATGGAAAGTAGTAACTCTATGCTGTGTCAACTGTGGCCACTTGTACATTACTTTAGAAGGATGAGAGGGGATCTCATTGAAACATAGAAGATTGTTAAGGGCTTGGACACTCTAGAGGCAGGAAACATGTTCCCGATGTTGGGGGAGTCCAGAACCAGGGGCCACAGATTAAGAATAAGGAGTAAGCGATTTACAACGGAGACGAGGAAACACTTTTTCCCACAGAGAGTGGTGGGTCTGTGGAATTCTCTGCCTCAGAGGGCGGTGGAGGCGGGTTCTCTGGATGCTTTCAAGAGAGAGCTAGATAGGTCTCTTAAAAATAGCGGAGTCACGGGATATGGGGAGAAGGCAGGTACAGGATGCTGATTGGGGATGATCAGCCATGATCACATTGAATGGCGGTGGTGGCTCGAGGGGCCGAATGGCCTACTCCTGCACCTATTGTCTATTGTCTATTACTGTGCTAAAATGATGGCAAATATTTGAAGCCCCTTCACAGCATTGTAATCAAGTAATTTTTTTACATGCTGCAACACAAGAAGTTACTGGACGAGATGATTTAATCAATGAAATAGATTTTAAGGGTGTCTTAAAAGAAGTACGAAATGAAAATATCTAGAAAGGGAATATCCATTCCTACGGACTTAAACAATTGTTGGCAATTGGTGCCAAGTGTCGGCTTTCAGGAATGATAAGACGGGCTGTAAATGGAGGAAAACTCAAAGACTTCTCGCACACATGAGGCACAAGGTTACAGTTACAGTTCAGTTTATTGTCACGTGTACCGAGATACAGTGAAAAGCTTTTGTCGCGTGCTATCCAGTCAGCGGAAAGACAACATATGATTATTACAACCGAGCCATTTACAGTGAGCAGATACAAGGTCAAGGTTTCAAGTTAACAGTTTATTGTCACAAGTACCAATTAAAGTACAGTGAAATTTGAGTTATCATACAGCCATACTCAGTGAAAAGCAACAAGACACACAGCCACGTAAAATAAAACATCCAGCACTGCAGCTCCCCACATTCCTCACTGTGATGGAAGGTAATAAAGTCCAATCTTCTCCCTCTTTATTCTCTCACGGTCGGGGGTGTCGAACCATCCGCAGTCGGGCCCATCAATGCACCCGCAGCCGGCAATCCGAAGCCTTAGCGCGACGCGGTTGAAACTCTCCGTGGCTTGTAGCTCTTGGTGTCAAACCAGGGACTGCGGGCTCCACGATGTTAAAGTCCACAGGCCCGCGGTTGGAGCTCTCCACAGTCGATCTCCGGCAAAGGGATGGCAAGCTCCACAATGGTGAGTTCAAGGCGCGCCCGCAGTTGAAATGCCAGGTCGGTCTCCAGGAAAGGCCGCACCACTGCACGATGTTAGGCCGCAGTGGGGACGGAGATACGATACGGGAAAAAATCGCATCTCCGTCGATAGCAATATTACAATATTTTGAGATTTAAAAAATCAAGTCTGCAATTTATCCCATCAGATAAAGCATAAAAATACATTTTTGACACCTAATTCACATTCATATCTTCTACATATCATTTCATGTACATTGGCATATCATAACCAGTAGCATCATCATACTCCTCAGATTGTAACCAATAAGCAACTCTGTACATCTTGTTTTTCCTCAACTTTTCAATTTTGGCATTGTAAACTACAAGTTTTTGCTCTTTAAACCACGCATGACATGCCTTTCTGCCCACTACTTCCCCATTAAGAATATCCTCAGGTCCAAATTTGGATAATTTCTGTGAATGCTGTCTAAATCAGTCTCTTTTGCTGGGCATTTGGATTGACAATTTTGCATTTCTTCTTCGGAGGCGTCTGTTTAAAATGTAAAGGAGAAAAAAAACCCAACATTGGGAACATTTTTCCTGCATCTAGGTTGTCCAGTCCTTTTATAATTTTATATGTTTCTATAAGATATCCCCTCATCCTTCTAAACTCCAGTGAATACAAGCCTAGTCTTTTCAATCTTTCCTCATATGACAGTCTCGCCATCCTAGGGATCAATCTCGTGAACCTATGCTGCACTGCCTCAATCACAAGGATCTCCTTCCTCAAATTAGGAGACCCAAAACTGTACACAATACTCCAGATGTCAATAGTTTATTAGCAATTCAATTCAAAACAACGTCACCTCAATCATTTGCCGACTCATTTACGGAACATAAAGAAAAAAACGCTGAATTCAAGAGTCAAGAGTGTTTGTGTTATGTGTGTGTGCATGCATGTGCACGTGCGTGTGCATGTACTGTATGCGTGCGTGTGTGTAGATATTTCCTATACCTTTCGTCGCAGTATGAGATGCTTAAACTTCAAGCCAAAATTAAATCTTCTCCTTGCATTATGAATTCTGGCCCTGATTACTATTTTTAAATAATTAAAACCATTGCTGTGAACATCATTTAAAAAATGTAACTTAAATTTAGCCTATAAAGTTCAATTGCATGCTCCTGTGTTTTTAACAGAGCTATGTAATTTAAAAGCAAATTCCCACGTGATGTGTAATGATGACCACTTTCAGTTTGCATTTCTCAAGTGGGCAGGTTTTGTCATGAGTAATCTGCTGTGACCTCCACTGTGGCTTGCATGTTAGGAGCAACAAGGATGTTGTGATTTCCTTTGCAAATATCCTTGCAGAGGAAGTCGGACAATGTTGGCCTGGAGGCATCCATCATTGGGCACTCCTGGGACAACGAAGGTCAGGCTTTTTCAGCAAGCCAGTGAAATATTTGACTAAATTCTGTTTGCTCGTCTCTGATTTCCAGAAAGCACCACAATCTGCGTTCCCTCCCGAACTGTGATCGCGGTAGATTTCATGATCCCAATTTCGTAAGTCCCTGATCCAAGCCCATGTGATTTATATGCTTGATCACGCCTGCGGCCTGTCTCAGGAAAGGAGAGCTGGGCAATGTTTCACTTGGTCTCTCCTGTAACAGAGTTTTAATGTACTGAATTACATCAAGAAGAAGGGTCCCGACCCGAAACGCCACCTTTCCATGTTTTACTGAGATGCTGCTTCACACGCTGAGATACTCCAGCATTTTGTGGTCCTTTGAGTTCAAACTTTAGACTTTACATATACAGCGTGGAAACAGGCCCGTCGATCCACCGAGTCCTCGCCGACCAGTGATCCCCCCTGTACACTAGCACTATCCTACACACTAGGGACCATGTACAACTTTCACCAAAGTGCATTAACCTACAAACCTGTACATCTTTGGAGTGCGGGAGGAATCCGGAGATCCCGGAGAAAACCCACGCGGTCACGGGGCGAACGTACAAACTCCGTACAGACAGCACCCATGGTCGGGATCCAACCTGGCGTTGTATGGCAGCAACTCTACTGCTGTGCCACTCTGCTGCCTCTGTGTCTATTTGTGCAAACTAGCATCTGCAGGTCCATGTTTCTACACAACCTGTTTGCTTTAACTAATTATAAAGTCAGATTAGTTTATTGACAAAACAAAACACAAAACAAAAACACAAACACAAACACCCAGCAGATCAGGACAGCATCTCTGGAGCGCATAGATGGGTGGCATTTTGGGTCAGGACTTATTTGCAAGGTATCTGTCTTGGGAACCAGGTCAGGTCGGTGGAAGTTCACCCCGCCACGGGTACCATGTAATCCCCTGCTACCTGCTCCATGGGCGGATAGTCGGCGACTAAACCGTCTCCCCCACCTGGTTTGCCAGCAGGACCAAAAACAAGACCTGTCAAAGGGCAGATGAGCTCCGAGCGAGCCAACGGCCATCCACACTTCAGTAGAAGTTGCGATCACTGTCGTACTTAGCAGGAACTGGAGGTCAGAGGTGTGTGGTGCGTCCGTAACCGTTCTTGTTGGAAACCAGCACCACTGCGTCACTAATGTTTTCAACGATGATGAATAAATGAATGAACGTTTTGGGAATAATGGTCCACCATCGAGTCATACAGCATGGAAACATGCCCTAGGTTATCTATCCTGGAGACTAGCACAAATGTACCATTACCAGTCTTTCAAAGCACTTCATATGGTTACTGTTATAGATACTGGGCAGTAGTCATTGGGACAAGTCATTTACTTCTGTGTAGGAAGGAACTGCAGATGCTGGTTTACACCAAAGATAGACACAAAATGCTTGAGTAACTCAGCGGGACAGGCAGCATCTCTGGCAAGAAGGAATGGGTGATGTTTTGGGTCGAGACCCTTCTTCATTTACTTTTTTTTGTGGAATGATGAATTGATGGAGGTTTTCTTAACCCCGTTCTCCTGCCTTCTCCCCTTAACCCCTGACACCCTTATTAATCAAGAGTCTGTCAATCTCTGCCTTGAAGCTATCCATTGACTTGGCCTCCACAGCTGTCTGTGGCACTCCATACACTAGATACATGGGACATATGGGGATGTGCACCTCAGCAGACTATTGCCTGTTTAAAACGAACATTAAACTCATTGACCTCATCTGCTTGAGATGTGTCATTGTCAGAGACTGTCTCTGATTCTGGCTTGCCCATGTCTAACAACCTCCAGAATCCCAAGGCTGATCTATATGGACAACTGAAGGACCAGCATCCATTGTTGAAGTGATAGAAAGCCTGAAGGGTCCAGTCCCGAGATGTCACCCATCCATGTTCTCCAGAGATGCTTCCTGACCCGCTGAGTTACTCCAGCGCTTTGTGTCCTTTTGGAGGAAATTAATGGTCGTCCACATTTGGAATGAACTTACCTGAAAACAACAGGTCTGATAGTACATGTGTGTGTACTTATTCTCTGCTCCAGGGGGTATCATTCAAACTTCTACTAAATATTGTCCATGTCTAGAAGTGCAGCTATTCATCTGACTCATCTATCAAACCTTGTCATAAATAAAAAACAACGTACTTTAAACTTTGGAGATACAGCGTGGAAATAGACCCTTCGGCCCACCGAGTCCGTGCTGACCAACGATCATCCCATACACTAGCACTATCCTGCATACTAGGGACAATTTACAATTCTCAGGAGCCAATCAACCTTCAGCCCTGTATGTCTTTGGAATGTGGGAGGAAACCGGAGCACCTGAAGAAAGCCCACGCAGTCGCAAGGAGAGCGTGCCAACTCCATACCGCCAGTACCCGTAGTCAGGATTGAACCTGGGTCTCTGGCGCTGTAAGGCAGCAACTCTACCGCTGCGCCACCCTATGTTGGTTGAATTTCTTGGCCAACATTCTTCATCCTTAATGGAGTAAAACCTCTCGTGGTTTTCCCCTTCCGGGAACCATTACCTAAAGTAAAATTGGCATTCAAGAACAAGAAAATACATTATAATTAATGGCTAAAAGCTTGGTCAAGGAGATAATGCCTTCAGCAGGTGACTAGAAGAGAAGAGGTGGAACAAGAATATGGTGTGTACGTGGAACGAGCTGCTAGATGAAGTAGTAGAGGCAGGTATAATCATAACTTTTAAAAGACATTTGGTAAATGGATAGTAAAGGTTCAGAGGAATATGTGCCAAACATGAGCAAATGGAACTGGCTTAGATGAGGCATCTTGCTCAGCATGGACTAGCTGGACCAAAGGGCTTGTGCCTGTGCTGTATAACTCTATAACTCCTTGACTCTAAGTTTCAGAGCTTTGGCACCAAGCAGATGAGAATATGGGAGTCAGCGGCAGAACAAGCAGCACGGTGGCGCAGCGGTAGAGTCGCTGCCTTACAGCGCTTGCAGCACCAGAGATCCCGGTTCGATCCTGACTACGGGTGCTGTCCGTACGGAGTTTTACGTTGACCGCGTGGGTTTTCTCTGAGATCTTCGGTTTCTTCCCACACTCCAAAGGCGTACAGGTTTGCAGGTTAATTGGCTTGGCACAAGTGTAAATTAGTGTCATGGGGCTGTCCCACTTTACGAACTAATTCAAGAGTTCTCCCGACTTTTCCCCTGATTCGAACTCGGAGAATTACGGTAATAACCGCTCGTAGGAACTCGGGCCTCTCATGGACATTTTTCAACATGTTAAAAAATCTTCACGAGTCTTCACAAGCTTACCACATATCCCGAGTACCTGCCGTTAGCGTTACGAGCCGCTAAGAGACGTCCCGCACTCCGACGTACGTTCTACGTGCTTAACACGAGCGTGAATTTTTAAAAAACTCGGGAGAGCTCTGGAATTCGGCGGCGGCGCTGAACTTTAACATCGGGAGCCAGTGGGGGAGCTCCATTCAGCGCGGCCTTGTCGGCTTCGGAAGCCGCAGACTCCAGTAGGAAGCGGCCGTTCCAGGTGTCCCAAGCCTCTGAGAGGATTCTCCCGACGCCGGAGCACCATCACCCGGCGAGAACGGCCTGGAACATCGGGCCTCCGTGAAGGCGACTATGGAGGCCTCAATAAGCCTGACTATGGATGGACATGGGATGGGGACTGGACTTTGTGCCTTCCCTCATAATGGGAACCATTGTGGGGGGATGTTATTTATGTTTAAATCTCTTTATTAGTGTTATGTCTTTATTCTTTATTTTACGTGCTGCATGGCAAGTAACATTTCACTACACCAATTGGTGTATGTGACAAATAAACTAACCTTGAACCTTGAATTAGCTGGTACAGTGGGACAGCCCCTTTAATGTGTGGGGTTCGCTGGCCAGCGGGCATTCGGTGGGCTGAAGGAGCTGTTTGTGCGCTGTGTCTTTAAACTAAACCAATCCAATCCAGACAATTATCATTTAATCAATCTACTCTCAGTGAAGTGCACAGGAAGCTAAAATTAGAACAGTGCAGTGTGCTCAGGATTAGGGAACTAAGACTTTGAAACGAGGAAGAGCGACACGATCAGGGGATTTTAAATGTAAAATGTTGGTGCACCAGAAGACCCAAGAGCACAAGTGATGGGTGATTGAGTAAGATGCAAAATGCAAGCAATACAAGTACTAGTATCATGGGTTATGGGTGAGAAGGCAGGAGAATGGAACTAAGAGGGAGAGATAGATCAGCCATGATTGATTGGCAAAGTAGACTTGATGGGGCCGAATGGCCAAATTCTACTCTTATCACTCTAAAGTTATGAAGCAGCAGGGCATTGCATTAGCTCAGGTTAATGGAGCTGCACAGATAAGAAATGTCAGCCTGGTTTTTTTCCCTCACATCAGCTGCTAAAATGCACAACAGTCTGACATATAAATGAGACTGCCACAAGATGAGCCAGCTCAGCTCCACTGAGTCACGTACGTTCAGGCACTTACTTCCTTTGTTTTATCTTTAGAATCGCACCTGTCAAATGTCTATCCCTTTGGAACCTTTGGGAGGGGGAAGAAAATGTGCTTCCGTTCTCTGGTAACGTGTGAAAATTATTTTGATAATTCAACACGACAAAATGCCTGATCAGTGTCACAACACTATCAGGTTTTAAGCCATACGTTTGCAATCTGTTCATCGCTGGCCTGGGTTCACAGGAGAGGCAATGTGTGTGGGTCTTAAGTTTCAATCTTGCCTTGAAAATGATTGGACTGCACCCCCCACCAGCAGTCGGTGGTGTCACTGAACTGAAACGTTGTTGACTTGGAGTCATACTGACAACTCAGCTGCTGGTCATCAGAAGAAAATTCATGATCTCAGCCACTGTCGCTCTCTGAAAAACACGAAACCAAGTCCCATTGTGTGCACAAGAGTTCAACACTATAAATAGCCGAGTCCGCTCTTGTTAAAGTAGGACGGTTGTGGCAGACAGTACAAAAAACTGCAGTGGTCTACAGCCAAGGGACGTCTGAGTGGCTGGACTCAATAACGTTTTTCATTTTCTGATTCAGAACTACTAGTTTAGATATGTGGCACGGAAGCTGGCCCTTGGGCCCACCGAGTCCGCACCGACCAGCGATCACCCCGTCCCCGCTAACACTATCCCACGCACTCAGGACAATTGACCTACAAAGCCAATTGAACTACAAACCTGCACATCTTTGGAGTGTGGGAGGAAACCAGAGCAACCGGGAGTAAACCCACGCGGGCACGGGGAGAACGTACCAACTCAGCGCTGATAGCACCTGTGGTCAAACCCGGGTCTCCGGCGCTGTAAGGCAGCAACTCTACCGCTGTGCCACCCCTAAAAAGTAAATAACAGCCCGCACATTTTTTAATTCATTTGTTTTTCAGTATCAGGGATTGCTGGTAAGGCCAGTTTTTATTACCCATTTTATTGCCTATGGGGCCTGTCCCACCAGCTAGTGACTGCATGCGGCGAGCGCGGCCAAACGTGGTGGCTTGAGGCGTACGGCCTCGCGGGGCCGGATCCACTTCCAACGCGGAGCCGTATGGAGCTGGTCCCGACATTACACTCACCAATCAGCTGGGCAGGAGGCGGGCTGACTGAATTTGGACGTCGGACAGCTTCGGGCGGTGACCTCATTGCACAACGCCACGCACTAGGCGTACGCTGTCAAGACGCTGCGTACGCCTGTCGAGGCTCTACGTACGGCCTCAATGCGGCTGCGGGCCGACAGGCCGTTGCCGTGCGGGATTTTTGAACAGTGTCAGTTTTTCGGAGCGCCGCGCGATATTGGGACCAGCTCCCGCACAACTCCATACGGCTCCGGCGACCGAAGTGGGACCGGCCCCGCGAGGCCGTACGGCTCAAGCGACCATGTTAGGTCACGCTCGCCGCATGCAATCGCATGCTAGTGGGACAGGCCCTTATCCCTAATGATGGGTTAAACGGTAGTGGTGAGCCATCTCCTTGTCCTGCTGTAATCCTGGTGAAGGTACACCCCGAGTGTGGTCGGCACAATGTTCCAGGCTTCAGACCCATCAAAAATAAAATTGAAATATTTTCATGTCTGGATATTGTTCAACTTTGGAGATGAACCTGCAGATGGACGTGTTTAGTTTAGTTTAATTTAGAGATACAGCGTGGAAAAGGCACTTTCACCCACCGAGTCTACACCGAACAATGATCACCCGTACACTAGTTCGTTCCCACGCATTAGGGGCAAAGTACAGAGGCCAATTAACCTACAAACCTGCACGTCTTTGGAGCGTGGGAGGAAACTGGAGCACCCGGAGGAAACCCCACGCTGTCACAGGGTCAACGTGCAAACTCCGTGCAGACAACACACGAGGTCAGGATCGAACCCTGGTCTCTGGCGCCGTAAGGCAGCAACTCTACCGCTGCGCCACCGTGCCGCCCACTGTGTTCACTGAGGCTTTCAACCCTGGTGGTGGAGGCTGCAGGTTTGCGAGGTGCACGCAGGCTAGCCAAGGGCAACCACTTGCCAAATTGGCCGCACAGTGGCGCAGCGGTGGAGTTGCTGCCTCACCACTCCATCTTCCACTTTGCCAACCACACGGAAATAAGTGGGAGGGTATGTTGCAATGATGATGGTGTGACTCTGCGACAGGGTTTAGATGGGCTGAACGAGTGAGTGAAAACTTGGCAATTGGAGTTTAATGTGGAAAATCAAGGTCAAAATCTTTGGTCCCTTATTGAAGAAAGGATATGCTGGTGTTGAATGCATTGCAAAAGAGATTCACTTGGTTGATTCCTGAGATGAGTGGTGGGTCTCTGGAACTCTCTGCCACAGAGGGTAGTTGAGGCCAGTTCATTGGCTATATTTAAGAGGGAGTTAGATGTGGCCCTTGTGGCTAAGGGGATCAGAGGGTATGGAGAGAAGGCAGGTACGGGATACTGAGTTGGATGATCAGCCATGATCACATTGAATGGCGGTGCAGGCTCGAAGGGCCGAATGGCCTACTCCTGCACCTAATTTCTATGTTTCTATGTTTACGCTTCAGAAATAAGAATTAAATGGGACTCAACTAAATGGAGCAAGATTGCAATCGAGCAAAGTACTGAGGGATCTGCGACTTTACAAACAGTTGTCGGGCAGGTGCTACTTGTAGTTAGCGAATGGTCCCTTGCAAGAGGTTTGGTGTTTGGAAAATGGGAAGTATTATTATAATTGTATAGGAGAGGTCACACCTGGAACTGGTTTGGTTTTGGTGCAGCTTTGGTCCCTTATCCTTATTGAAGAAAGGATATGCTGGTGTTGAATGCATTGCAAAAGAGATTCACTTGGTTGATTCCTAAGATGAGAGTATTGTCCTCTCGCTAGTTGCAAGTTATCCCCAAATCCGAGGGTTTAAACAATATCTGCAGTTCCTTCCTACCCATATCCGAGGGGCTGCCTAAGAAGAAGAAGAAGCAAGCAAATAAATGTAGTGCATTTTTTTAAAAGATACTGCAGTCATTAGGTATTGGTGGAGTGATGAACATATAGATGAATGATTCAGCTGTCTTTATATTCATGGTAGACACAAAATGCTGGAGTAACTCAGCGGGACAGGCAGCATCTCTGGAGAGAAGGAATGGGTGACGTTTCGGGTCCTCGATGTCAGGGGAGTGGGCAGGACAGAGATAGAATGTAGTCGGAGACAGTAAGACTGGTGGGAGAACTGGGGAGGGGAGGGGATGGAGAGAGAGGGAAAATAAGGGCTATTTGGAATAACTCATTGATACTCAAAAGTTTATAGTCATGGTATTGAGCTTCATGATTGTTAGTCAAATAAGTATTCCATCACACTTCATATATGTGTCTTGTCTGTGATGAAAGGCTTTGATAGAGTCATACAGCATGGAAGCAGGCCCCTAGGCCCAACTCGCCCCTGCTGACCAACATGCCTAAAGTACACTAGTCCCACCTGCCTGCGTTTGGCCCATAGCTGACTAAACCTGTCCTATGTACCAGTCTAAATGTTTTCTAAACGCGATAGTAAGTTCTCCTTTTCTGTCAGCAGATGAGTTTCTCACTACAGGACTTGCTCTTGTAGTCTAGTTTTTTTTAAAATTTACTTTAGATATACAGCGTGGAAACAGGCTCTTCGGCCCATCGAGTCCGCACCGACCACGAACCCTGCACGCTAGCAGTATCCTAGGGGTGGAAGTTTGCAACCTTCATGTGTCCTCGCTGTTTCGACTAACGCAATCAACTCAACGTGCACAAACAGAAGATCAAATAGAACAAGTTGTCCGACAAGTTTAGGCTGTGCACGCCACACGGAAGATGAAGAAGAAGCAGTATCCTACACACACTAGCGACAATTTACAATTTTACCGAGCCCATTAACCTGCAAACCTGTACGTCTTTGGAGTGTCGGAGGAAACTGGATATCCCGGAGAAAACCCACGCAGGTCACGGGGAAAACATACAAACTCCGTACAGACAAGCACTCGTAGTCAGCGTCGAATCCCTGTTCCTGGGGCTGTAAGGCAGCAACTCTAGCGTTGCGCCACCGTGCCGTTCATAGCATTCAAGTGACTAGCTCACTTGTGTTTCTGGCTAGTGGATGTACTTACTTACTTACAAAGGGACAAGGGACAAAGGACATTTACTGTCACATACACCAATTGGTGTAGTGAAATTTGACTTGCCATGCAGCACACAAATAAAGATAAAAGACACAACACTAAAGAATTAACAATTAACATAAAATCATCCCCCCCACAATGGTTCCCACTGTGGGGGAAGGCACAAAGTCCAGTCCCATCCCCATGTCCACCCATAGTCAGGCCTATTGAGGCCTCCGCAGTCGGCGCTGCGGTGGCCCGATGTTCCAGGCCGTTCTCGCCGGGTGTTGGTGTTCCGGCGTCGGGAGAATCCTCACAGTGGCTTGGGACACCTGGAACGGCCGCTTCCCTACCGGAATCCGTGGCTTCCGAAGCTGACAAGGCCGCGCTGGATGGAGCTCCTCAACTGGTGATCTCGCCGAGAGATCCCAGGCTCCCGATGTAAAAGTTCAGCGCTGCCGCCCGCAGCCGGCCGCTCCACAGTCCCGCAGCTCCGCGATATTCACCTGCGGTCTCAGCATTCTGCAGCTCCAGCGCGGCGACCCAGGCAAGGTATCGCCCGCTCCGCTCCCCGATGGTGCTCCAGCGCTGAGCCGCTGCCGAAGCCGAGGTTCTGGGCGGTCCCCTCAGGAAAACGGCGCTCCAGGCCCGCTGGTAGGCCGCGAGGACGGGTCGACGGTGCAGCCCGGAGAAAAGCTGCCTCTCGGACCAGGTAGGGACCGGGAAAAGTAGTTTCCCCCTTCCCCCCCCACCCCCCCACATAAAAAAGGCTAGGGCTCCAAAAACAAACACTAAAACTCACTAAAAATAAAAGAAAGAAGTTAAAAAACAGACAGCTGCAGGCTGGGCAGCCATTCCAACTGGACGGCGCCCCCTACTTACTGCCTATTATGCCTCCTGGCATGTGGGGCAGCAACGAAGGTCCTCCACTCCTGTTGATTCTTTCAGTTGCTGTTTCCATAACATATTTGTTTTACGAGACAGGGTTGTTAGCCCTGTGCTCAACCTCCAACCTGGAGGACCAGTGGATCGCTCTTCGTCTCGCCTCTACCCTTCCACCTGTCCAGCATGGGAGACCATAACAGGAGACGAATCTCCCACTGGCATAGCTCTAGGGGTCACTGAGACACACAAGCTCCCCCGACCACAACAAGGTTTCAATCCAACGGGGAGGCAAGTGAATGTATGTAGAGTTAATTCAAGCCAGCTGCTAAATAAATCAGATTGATATCCTTTAGAGATCATAAGAATGTAGAGTTTTTTTTATGGAAGCATGCAAGGTCCTAAGGGAGGAAGGATAGATGTTGCAATGTTTCCCCAAGATGGAGAATCTCAAAAGGGGGAGAATAGTTTGAAGATTAGGGAGCAGTCACTTGAAACAAAGATTAATGGAAACTACATCTTGCAGAGAGGGTGGTGAATCTCTGGAACTCTCTACCCCGGTGGGTAGAGGAGGTTTGATCACTGGAGGGATCTAAAGAGGAGAGAGATACATTTTTGTAAGATTGGGGAATTGTGAGATGTGGGGCTGGTGCATACGAGGTGGATTGGCCTGGGGCTGATCAACCGTGATTATATTGAATGGCGTGACAGCATTGAAGGGTCGAGTAGCCGACTCTTGCCCCTACATTGTTATCGTTCAGTGTAGCAACATTAGCAGATCATAACTTTTGGTCTTCAGCAAATGAAGAGCAAGCAGATCTGGCAATTGGAGCAAGTCTTAATCATAGTCAGAATCTTACAGCGTGGAAACAGGCCCTTTGGCCGAACCTACCCACACCGTCCAACGTGTCCCATCTACACTAGTCCCATCTATGTAAATGCTTCTTAAACACTGCATCATCTAAGTAAGTAAGTAAGTTTATTGGCCAAGTATTCACATACACGGAATTTGCCTTGGTGCTCTGCCCACAAGTAACAACATGACACACAGTGACAGTTACGAATGACTCTGGAAACACTAAACATTAATAATAATAAAACATTAAAACAGTAAAGGGGAAAATAAATATTCGGCACGGACTGGAAGGGCCGAGAGGGCCTGTTTCCGTGCTGTAATTGTTATATGGTTATATGGTAATGTTTTAATGTAGACAGGTAGACAAAAGTGCTGGAGAAACTCAGCGGGTGCAGCAGCATCTATGGAGCGAAGGAAATAGGCAACGTTTCGGGCCGAAACCCTTCTTCAGACTGATGTTCATGAGAACATCATCTACCTCTGCATCATCTACCTCTTCCGGCACCCGTTCCATACACAGCCACTCTTCCAGCAAAAAAGTTACACCTCAGATTCCTATTAAATCTTTCCCACCTCACCTTAAACCTATGTCCTCTGGTTCTCGATTCCCCTACTCTGGAAAAAAGACTCTGTGCGTCCAATCGATATATTCCTCTCATGATTTTGTACACCTCCATAAGATCACCCCTCATCCTCCTGGGCTCCAAGGATTAGAGTCCCAGGGAATAGAGGATATCACTTGTTAGGGAAACTAAAGTGATATCCTCGGTCCACTGATCAGAGACAAGTATTTCAATCACTGGCGGATAAATATATTAACAGCTTGGTAAATTGTTTCCTTGAGACTGCAGGACAGAAATTCAAGCCCACAGACTCACAGAGCACTTTTCATATTTTCACGTCAGGTTTGAAGGATGTAACTGGCATTGCGACAGCAATGATTTGGATATGAAAGTACACTGCATGATTAGCAGGTTTGCAAACGACACAAAGGTAGTTGGTATTGTAGACAGCGAAGATGGTTGGCAAAAATTGCAGCAGGATCTTTTATCAGTTGGCCAGTGGCTGTGAGGAATGGTTGACGGAATTTAATATAGAGAAATGTGAGGCGTTGCATATTGGGACGTCTGATGTGGGCAGGTCCTACACAGTGAAGGGTGGAGCACTGGGGAGTGCTGTAGAGCAGAGGGATCTAGCAGTGCAGGTGCATGGTTCCTGGAAGGTATGGTGGTCAAGAAAGCTTTTGGCACTCTTCATCAGTTAGAGTACCGAGTATAGGAATTGGGAGGTCATGCTATATTTAAGAGGGAGTTAGATGTGGCCCTTGTGGCTAAGGGGATCAGAGGGTATGGAGAGAAGGCAGGTACGGGATACTGAGTTGGATGATCAGCCATGATCATATTGAATGGCGGTGCAGGCTCGAAGGGCCGAATGGCCTACTCCTGCACCTAATTTCTATGTTTCTATGTTTCTATGTTGCAGTTATATAAGACGTTGGTGGGGGCACATTTAGAGTATTTTGTTCAGTTTTTGGCACCTTTTGGTATAGTAGACAATAAACAATAGACAATAGGTGCAGGAGTAGTCCATTCGGCCCTTCGAGCCAGCACCGCCATTCAATGTGATCATGGCTGATCATCCCCAATCAGTGCCCCGTTCCTGATAAAGTCCAGGTTCATTACATCCATTGGCTCTCCCTTGCCCATTTTCCTAGTTACATCTTCAAAAAAGTCCAGAGGATTAGTCAAGCATGATTTACCCTTCGTGAATCCATGCTGACTCGGACCGATCCTGTTACTGCTATCCAAATGTGCGGCTATCTCATCTTTTATAATTGACTCCAGCATCTTCCCCACCACCGATGTCAGGCTAACTGGTCTATAATTCCCTGTTTTCTCTCTCCCGCCTTTCTTAAAACGTGGGATAACATTAGTATGGTGTACAATTTTGGTCGCATAATTATACGAAGGATGTCAACAAAATAGAGAGAATGCAGAGGAGATTTACTAGAATGTTGCCTGGGTACCAGCAACTAAGTTACAGAGAAAGGTTGAAGAAGTTAGGTCTTTATTCTTTGGAGCGCAGAAGGTTAAGGGGGGACTTGATTGAGGTCTTTAAAATGATGAAAGGGATAGACAGAGTTGACGCGGATAAGCTTTTCCCATTGAGGGTACGAAAGATTCAAACAAGAGGGCATGACATGAGAATGAAGGGACAGAAGTTTAGGGGTAACATGAGGGGGAACTTCTTTACTCAGAGAGTGGTGGCTGTGTGGAATGATCTTCCTGCAGAAGTGGTGGAGGCAGGATCCATTTTAACATTTAAAAGTAAAGTGGATCGGTATATGGACGGGAAGGGAATGGAGGGGTATGGTCTGAGTGCAGGTAGATGGGACTAGGGGAAAATGAATGGTCGGCACGGACTGGAAGGGCCGAGAAGGCCTGTTTCCGTGCTGTAGTTGTTGTATGGTTATTAGCTACCCTCCAATCCACAAGAACTGATCCTGAGCCAATAGAACATTGGAAAATTATCACCAATGCATCCACGATAGTAAAGTTGTTGTCAAGCTGGAAAGGGTGCAGAGAAGATTTACAAGGATATTGCCAGGACTCAAGGGTCTGTGCTACAGGGAGAGATTGGGCAGGCTAGGACCCTTGGAGAGCAGGACGATGTGGTGATCTTATAGAGGTGTACCAAATCGTGAGAAGAATAGATCAAGTAAATACACAGAGTCTCTTGTGCAGAGCCTGAGGATGTAATTTTAAAGTGAGGGTGAAGGATTTAATAGGAACCTGAGGGGTAACTGTTTTACATAAAGGGTGCTGGTGCATGGAAGGGGTAGTTGCCGGAGGGAGTAGTTGAGGCAGGTACTATTGCAACCTTTAAGAAACACTTAGACAAGTACATGGATAGAATAGGTTAGAGGGATATGGGCCAATAGCAGGCATGTGGGACTAGTGTAGGCAGGACATGTTGGTCAGCGTGGGCAAGCAGGGCCAGTGGGCCTATTTCCACGCAATATGCCTCCACGACTCGATGACACTATGCATAGTAAATTGACTAATGATAAAATAGGGAATAAGAGTCCAGCATTCAGCATTGCCCATTTATTCTTAATTAAGTGCATTAAATCTAGAGGAAATTTACAAAATATAAAAAATAATGTACGTTTGTTTTGCTGCGATACTCTGTCTGGGTTTGCTTACATAACAGAGGAAATTTTTGTTTCTTGAAAATTAGCGTATAGCATAACACAGGTGATGAAAGGGTATGATAATGTAGAGGTTATTTCAGTTTAAACCCGAGGATGAGGGTTCGAGAAAAGAGTGTTGCAGAATGTTTACATGCATGCCTTAATGGGCAGATTAAGGTTTGCAAGCATTGCCTCCTTATTCCAATGCCTATTTTTTTTAAGTTCAGTTCTGTTTAGTTTATTGTCACGTGTACCAATGCACAGTGAAAAGCTTTTGTTGCATGCTAACCAGTCAGCAGAAAGACAACACATGATTACAGTCGAGCCATTCACAGTGTACAGATACATGATAAGGTTTGGTTTTGTTTAATTTATTGTCACATGTACCGAGATACAGTGAAAAGCTTTAAGGGCCTGTCCCACTTGCATGCGTTTGCATGCGTTTGGCGCGACCAAACGGAAGCTAAGTCTGCGCTAAGTACGCGTGACGTAATTCGCGTCATACTCACCAATCGGCTGGGCAGGAGGCGGGCAGACTCAATTTGGGCGTGGCACGGCGTCGGGTGGTGACATCGCGGAACGCCACGCGCTAGGCGTACGCCGTCAAGACGCTGCGTACGCCCTCAATGTGCCTGTGGGCCGACAGGCTGTTGGCGCGCGAAATGTTCGGATAGTGCGGGATTTTCGGAGCCCCGCGCGATGTCGGGACCAGCCCCGTGCAACTCCATATGCCTCCGCGCTTGGAAGTGGGACTGGCCCCGCACGCCTCAAGCGACCAATTTTGGTCGTGCCAGACGCATGCAAGTGGGACAGGCCCTTAAAGGGTTGCATGCTGGCCAGCCAGTGGAAAGACAACACATGGTTGCAATCGAACCATTCACTGTGTGCAGATACATGATACGTTTAATGCAAGGTAAAGCCCGTAAAGTCCGATCAAAGGTAAGAGGGGGACTTGGAGCAGCAATTCTTGGGCATCGAAAAGTTAGTGTTAAATATTTGGCGTGTGGTGGACCATCACATGGATTGTGCAAGGATGTTGAAAAAAAGTCCTGGTCGTGTATTGCCCAACTCAGGGTGAGCAACAGAACATATCTTGCATGCTCAACGTGCTAACTGGCATTAACATTACTGTAAATTGGGGACACGAGGTGCCACGGAGGGGTAAAGGCAAGGCTTGGGGATTGGAGCATCAGTCTGCATGGGGATTGGGATCTCCAAGTCGAGTCATGGCATGGTTTAGTTCAGTTTAGAGACACAGCGTGGAAACAGGCTCTCCACCTGGATGAAAGTCAACAGGCGTTGGCCGGTATGTTGCACGAGTCTGGCCCGACCAGTGATCATCCCGTACACTGGCTCTATCCTACACACACAAGGGACAATTTACAGAAGCCAATTAACCTGCAAGCCTGCACGTCTTTGAGAATCCTAATTCTCAAAGATAGCATGGCCCAGCACATGAGTGCCAAAGACAAGGATGGCACGGTGTCACAGTGGCAGAGTTGCTGCCTTACAGCGCCAGGGACCTGGGTTCAATCATGGGGGGTGCTTGTTTGTACAGTTTGTACTTCTCCCCGTGACCTTCGTGAGTTTCCTCCGGGTTCTCCGGTTTCCGCACACATTCCAAAGACGTACAGGTTTGCAGGTTAATTGGCTTGGTTTTAATTGTAAATTGTCCCTAGTGTGTGGGATAGTATTAGTGTGTGGGGATTGCTGGTTGGCGCGGACTGGCTGGACCAAAGGCCTTTTTTCCGCACTGTATCTAGGTATGTTACAAAACTTACCTTGAGCAGCGCTGCAGTTCTGCCGCTCCCCGTGTGCGTGACTTTGGCGCCTTTCAGAGGGGGGCGGGCTTAAAGTGCCGTTTTTCTGCACACTGGGAAAATCGATCCATGTCGGGCAATTTCGTTGCGGAAGAAAAATCGCTCCAACATTTCATTCATGAAGGTCTTTTTAAATTACGCTAGATTATTTATTAACTAGAGTAATTTAAAAATCACCTTCAAAAGCCGTGAGCGCCGACAACGGGAAGGATTTTGCGTAGGGGAGAAAAAAAGGTACAGAGTTTATTTTTATATTAAAAGTTGTTTTTTATGGAGGCTTTAATAATATTTTCATGTTGCGAAATGGGGTCCAAAAAAATGTATGAACCAACAGTATTTTTCCTCCCGACTTCACCGCAAACCGCAACGTTCCAATCCACCGCATTCCACTAAAACCCACTCGCTAGTTGATTTAAATGGCCATTAATTTACAGGCAGTAAACACTAAATTCCTTCCATTTGTCCCAGAAATTCATGAAAATGAGATTTAAAAATTATGTTATATTGTGGATTATTGTGTGAATGTTATTTGGACACTTAGGCAATTTAAAAAAAGTTTATCTTTTCTTAAGAAATGGATAGATGTTTAGATTTACTCATTGAATTTTGTAATTAGCTACAATTAGATAACTAACTAATTATATGCTTTAATTTCAGGTCATCCAAGTAAGATTGTTTTATATTTGTTTCAGAATGCTTCAATCTATAATAACTGAAAATTTCATTGAGTTCTCTTAATTCTTAAGAAGGTTATGGGCTTTTAACGGTTCTAGATCACAGCTTTTGAGTTAAGTCAATTGAAAGGCAATGGGGAACAAGATGCTAATTTCCGAGTATGAAAATGGTCATAACTTTCTTAATACTGAAGATATGAAAGTGAATTAAGTGTCAAATTAAACTTCTTTTTATGCTTTATCTGATGGGATAAATTGCAGACTTGATTTTTAAAATCTCAAAATTTTGTAACATTGCTACTGTATCTTTAAATTAAACCAAACTAAACTATTATCGCATACAATAAATAATGTTGGTCTATACTAGAGCCCAGCTGTAACTCTAAAGGCCTGTGTTTCAGTGTTAGCTTTGTATCTAGAACCCACAAAAACATAAGAAATAAGAGGAGAGAACATCTAACACCTCAATGGCTGATCAATCGCAGGCTTCCCTGATAGAATTATAGATAAAAGTATATAAAATCATAATACATTGGGTGGACAGTCAAAACCTTTCCCCATGGATGATGGCCGGTATGTTGCGCGTTTAGAATGAGACTGAGAACATCCTTGAATCTTTTTTCCAAATCTTTCCGATAATCACCCTGCATGACAGAGCTCAGTATAGAATTCTGTTTTGAGTGTCTGGCATTGGACATCTAAATAACCTGCCCCATCTGATAGAAACATTTGTTGGTTAACATTTCCCTCCAGTGGATTTGGGTGACCGTGTGGAGACAGTATTGGCGACGTCGTGCTGGTGCCTTGAGGTGCCTGGTAGAGACAGTGAATGACTGGAATTCTCTCCTCCAGAGAGCTGTGGACACCAACTCATCAGAAGTATTTAAAGTGGGAGTAGACACATTGTTGGAAGCTGGGGAGCTGAAGACCATGGGGATTTGCACAGAGAAGTCGATCGTGGACTCGATCATCCGTGGAGATACTGATTTTCCAGAGTTCAAGAGACATTTGTTGTCACATGCATCAATTGGTACAGTGAGATGTGAATTGCCAGACAGCCATACGAATAAAAAGAACACAATACACGATAGAGTTTAACACGAGCATCCCCACACAGCGGAATCAACGTTTCCCACTGTGAGGGAAGGCATTAAAGTTCAGTCATCTTCCTCATTGTTCACCCGTGGTCGGGGCCTTTTAGCCCGCGAACTCGGAGCAGGTTTGAGAAGGCAGGTGGCGCACCTTGTGCTATTTTCCTTTGTTCTTGAGGAGATAATCCAAATTTCAAGCACGCAGGTGGGCCAGAGATACTAATGCCCAGCACACATACAGAGATTCATAGCAGGTTTGAGATCTTGACCTACGAATTGCACAGTAGAGTTGCTGCCATGCAGCGCTTACAGCGACGGAGACCCGGATTCGATCCCAACTACGGGTGCTGGTCTGTACGGAGTTTGTACGTTCTCCACGTGACCACGTGGGTTTTATCGGAGATCTTCGGTTTCCTCCCATAATCCAAAGACATATATGTTTGTAGGTTAATTGACTTGGTATAAATGTAAATTGTCCCTCGTGTGTGTAGGATAGTGATAATGTGCGGGGAACGCTGGTTGGTGTGGACTTGGAGGGCCGAAGGGCCTGTTCTGTGCTGTATCTGTAAACTAAACTAAATAACATTCACAGTGTGCAGGAAAGAACTGCAGGTGCTGGTTTAAATTGAAGGTAGACACAAAATACTGGAGTAACTCAGCAGGACAGGCAGCGTCTCTGGAGAGAAGAAATGGGTGATGTTTCGGGTCGAGACCCTTCTTCAGACTGATGTCAGGGGAGTGGGCGAGACAGAGTTATAATGTAATCAGAGACAGTAAGACTGGTGGGGGAACTTGGAAGGGGGAGGGGATGGAGAGAGAATTGCAGCGAAGGAGATTTGAAGTTAGAGAAGTCAATGTTCATACCGCCGGGGTGTAAGCTACTCAAGCGAAATATGAGGTGCTGTTCCTCCAATTTGCGCTGGGCCTCACTCTGACAATGGAGGAGGCCCAGGACCGAAAGGTCAGATTGGGAATGGGAGGGAGAGTTAAAGTGCTGAGCAACCGGGAGATCAGGTAGTTTAAGGCAGACTGAGCAGAGGTGTTCAGCGAAACGATTGCCGAGCCTGCGCTTGGTCTCGCTGATATACAGATCTTTCATGAGAAAGATAGGTCAATACTTCAATAGTGCTTTATTTGTCACATAAGCAACTGCACATTGAAATCCTTTTTGCATTTCCAACGCCTGCTGGAATGCCATTTTTGGCACCGTTATTCAAATTGGACTGTCGGGTGGCCCGTGCGCTCGATGTCCTGGAGTAGCTCCCGCGAACCGACTTCCCTCTCCTCTCGTCGGGCAGCCATCTTTGTGTCCCGGGGCTGTGCCTCCTGCAGCCGACCCTGAAGGCGTGGAGGCATCACACTGGTTCACCCTCCTACCGCATGGCGCCTCCAGCTCCTTCCCCATCACACTGTTCAATGAGCCTTCGGGGCGGGTTACCGGCCCCGACGACGGCCGAGCCTTTGTGTGGGCTTCGTGAACCTTCTGGGGGGTCCCGCCAACCGACGGACCATCTGGCAGGACCCCCCAGAATCCCACCGACGGATGAGCCTCGGGGCGGGTCCCTGGTCCCACCCACCGACAAGCCTTCAGGCGTGCATTATGTACGCGCCACCTTGGGAAGGCCTCTGCTGCGCGGCACCTCTGTAAAGACTGCAGTGGTTTAAGAAACATAGAAACATAGTTGGGTGGCATGTTGGCACAGCGGTAGATTTTTACAGCGCCAGAGACCCGGGTTCGATCCTGACTACATTCGCTGTCTGTACGGAGTTTGCACGTTCTCCCTGTGACTGCGTTGGTTTTCCCCGGGTTCTCCAGTTTCTCATAGAATCATAGAATCATAGAAAATAGGTGCAGGACTAGGCCATTCGGCCCTTCGAGCCTGCACCGCCATTCAATATGATCATGGCTGATCATCCAACTCGGTATCCTGTACCTGCCTTCTCTCCATACCCCCTGATCCCTTTAGCCACAAGGGCCACATCCCTTCGGCCCACCAAGTCCGCACCAACCAGCGATCCCCGCACATTATCACTATCCTACACACACGAGGGACAATTTACATTTATACCAAGTCAATTAACTCCCTCTTAAATATAGCCATGAACAATGAACTGGCCTTGACTACCTTCTGTGGCAGAGAATTCCAGAGACTCACCACTCTCTGTGTGAAAAATGATTTTCTCATCTCAGTCCTAAAGGAATTCCCCCTTATCCTTAAACTGTGACTCCTTGTTCTGGACCTCCCCAACATTGGGAACAATCTTCCTGCATCTAGCCTGTCCAACCCCTTAAGAATTTTGTATGTTCCTATAAGATCCCCCCTCAATCTTCTACAAGATCCCCCCTCAAAGAAGGCATATCTCCATCACCTTCTCAAGGGCATTTAGTTACGAGTAATAATTTCTGACCCTCCTGATGATGGCCAAATGAGAATAAATTGGTGAATAATATGAAAAACTGAAATTGTGTTCGTAATGAATTCATGTTGACTGTGATCATTATGGTGTTGGACTGCCAATATTTGGAGTTATGAGGTAAGACTCGCTGCATTTAATAGTTTAAGTAAGTTTATTGGCCAAGTATTCACATACAAGGAATTTGCCTTGGTGCTCCGCCCAGAAGTAACAACATGACATACAGTGACAGTTACGATAGTTTATATCCCATCAAATATTTAATGGAGGCATTGACACTAATGGATATTTGGATTAGTGACATGATTCATGACAAACTATGCAACTTAAAACATGTTGCTTTTTGCTCTTTAAATGTGTGTTCGGCTGTAATAATAAAAACATCTGGGTGTAAACCGTGAAACAAAAACAGTTCCAAGAAGATGATTGATCAAAGGGTAATTACCAGTTGAGTCTGATGTTTAACTCATACGTTTACAAGATGTCTCCTTGTAACTGATTACGATCAGTAACAGATCATAATCAGGTAACAGCCCATTCACGGTCAGGTCAAGATCCCTGAACTTACAACAACTGGGACTTGCAAATGGCGCCAAACTGGCGACTCTGTACCCTGTGTAGGAAGGAACTGCTGATGCTGGTTTAAATCGAAGAAAGACACAAAATACTGGAGTAACTCAAGACATAAATGTGGGACAGGCTCTCTCAGCTGGAGAAAAAGAATGGGTGACGTTTCGGGTCGAGACCCTTCTTCAGACAGAGTCATGGGAAAGGGAAATGAGAGATATACACAGTGACGTAGAGAGATATGGAACAAATGAATGAAAGATATGCAAAAAAGTAACAATTATAAAGGAAACTGGCCATTTCTGTCCTAGGCCTCCTCCATTGTCTTTCTGTCCTAGGCCTCCTCCATTGTCAGAGTGAGGCTAAACGCAAATTGGACGAACAGCATCTCATATTTCGCTTGGGCAGCTTACAACCCATTGATATGAGTTTTGATTTCACTAATTTCACGACACCCCTGCATCACTCTCCCACCCAAGTCGTACCAGTTTCTCTGGCACACCGGGGGCGCTGTCCAGTTGGGAATGGCTTCCAAGCCTGCAGCTGTCTGTCTTTCAACTGTCTTTCTTTTATTTTCAGTGAGTTTTCGTGTTTTGTTTTGGAGTCTATTCTTTTTTGTGTGGGGGGTGGGGGGAAGGGGGAAACTACTTTTCCTGGTCCCTACATGGTCGCAGAGGCAGCTTTTCTCTGGGCTGCATCTTCGACGCGTCCTCGCGGCCTACCAGCGGGCCTGGAGCGGCGTTTCCTGGTGTCCCAAGCCGCTGTGTGGATTCTCCCGAAGCTGGAACACCAACACCCGGCGAGAAGGCCTAAAACATCGGGCCCCGTAGTGCCGACTGCGGAGGCCTCAATAGGCCCGACTATGGGTGCACATGGGGATGGGACTGGACTTTGTGCCTTCCCCCACAGTGGGAACCATTGTGGGGGGATGTTTTTATGTTTATTATTAATTATTTAGTGTTGTGTCTTATCTTTATCTGTGTGCTGCATGGCAAGTCAAATTTCACTACACCAACTGGTGTATGTGACAGTAAATGTCCTTTGTCCTTCTCATTCTCACCTAATAAACAGCTAACGATGGCCTGTTTCCTTTATCATCGTAACTTTTTTGCATTTTTGAAGTCCTGTTCTATCTGCAGTCCTGAGCTACTTTCTACCTCATTGGATAGGTATGTTGCAAAACTTACCTTGAGCAGCGCTGCAGTTCTGCCGCTCCCCGTGTGCGTGACTTTAGCGCCTTTTAGAGGGGGGCGGGCTTAAAGTGCCGTTTTTCAACAGACCTGGAAAATCGATGAATGTCGGGCGATTTCGTTGCGGAAGAAAAATCGCTCCGACATTTCATGAATGAAGGTATTTTTAAATTACTCTAAATTATTTATTAACTAGAGTTATTTAAAAATCACCTTCAAAAGCCGTGAGCACCGACAACCGGAAGGATTTTGCGTAGGGGAGAAGAAAAGGTAAATAGTTCATTTTTATATTAAAAGTTGGTTTTTATGGAGGCTTTAGTCAGATTTTTATGTTGCAAAATGGGGTCTCAAAAAATGTATGAACAAACAATATTTTTCCTCCCGACTTCACCGCTAACCGCAACGTTCCAATCCACCGCATTCCACTAAAACCGACTCGCTAGTTGATTTAAATGGCCATTAATTTACAGGCAGTAAACACTAAATTCCTTCCATTTGGCCCAGAAATTCATGAAAATGAGATTTAAAAATTATGTTATATTGTGGATTATTGTGTGAATGTTATTTGGACACTTAGGGAATTTAAAAAAAGTTTATCTTTTACTAAGAAATGGATAGATGTTTAGATCTACTCATTGAATTTTGTAATTAGCTACAATTAGATAACTAACTGATTATATGCTTTAATTTCAGGTCGTCCAAGTAAGATTGTTTCATATTTGTTTCAGAATGCTTCAATCTATAATAACTGAAAATTTCATTGAGTTCTCTTAATTTTTAAGAAAGTTATTGGCTTTTAACTTTTCCAGATCACAGCTTTTGAGTTAAGTCAATTGAAAGGCAATGGGGAACAAGATGCTAATTTCCGAGTATGAAAATGACCATAACTTTCTTAATACTGAAGATATGAAAGTAAATTAGGTGTCAAATTAAACTTCTTTTTATGCTTTATCTGATGGGATAAATTGCAGACTTGATTTTTTAAATCTCAAAATTTTGTAACATTGCTACATTGGAGACCCACAGACTATCTTTGATCAGACTTCACTGGCTTTATCTTGCACTAAATGTGATTCGAGTTATTCCATTTATTGTGTATTTGTACACTGTGGATGGCAGATTGTAATCATGTCTTGCCGCTGACTGGTTAGCATGCGACAGAAGCTTTTCACCGTACCTCAGTACACGTGACAATAAACAAAACTGAATAAACTAAACCAAAACTCATCTCCAGCACACTAAAGGGCTTGTCCCACTTGGGCGTCATTTACGCGACAAGGCGGTAGTGACTGTCGCGTGAAAATCATCCAGCAGTACGACAGTCGCGTGCCAAGTGCTCTTGAGGGTCCTGCTTCTTTTGGGAGCCATTTGCGATGTCGTTCGTACTTAGTCCGATCTCGGGGCAAGGATTTTCCCAGTGAAAAAATGTCAAAACTGCACGCGCTTTATACCCGGGTGGTCACGTGGTGCGGCGCTCAAATGACGCACAAATGGCGCGCCGACGGCATACGGGCGGCGCATGGTTATGGACGTTGACACACGGAGGCACATAATAAATTAGCAGAGGCAATGTTCGTGCGTAACCGTGCGTCACCATGCGCTACACGTACGCCGTCAGTGCGTCAGTGTACGCCATCAGTACTTCAGCGTGGGCAAGGGATACGTCACGCAGGTGGCACGCAAGGATTTTGAGCATTCCAAAATCCTGGAGCGCCGCACGTTACCGAGCGTCACTGCATACGCAATCACGCCTCACCGCGCGTCATGACGCACCAACCAATTTTTAGGATGTGGAGTAAATGACGCACAAATGACGTCCAAGTTGGACAGGCCCTTAAGGCTTGCAAAATATACTATCTATTGTTTGCATCAACCTACCAAGTTGACATTGACTGCACATCGTTCCCCTGAGACCAGTCTGTCTGGGTTAGATGAGCAGCAGCATTATGGGCATCCACTCAAAGTCACACATCATTCTTTGGAGGACACGACTCGGTGACAATATATTGTCACTGGATCAACTTCCTATGATTCCTATCAAACGGCATTTGTGGGTCTACCATCACAACAAAGAATAAAATGATACAAGTGGAAAAACCTGCAATATATTTTCAGAGCAGTTGATGCCGGCATAAATGATGAGAACCTCAACCCGTGTCATATCCTGAGAACAGTTCTGATGAATTCTCTTTTTTTTCTTCTCTCATTTTCAGAATACAATACATATTTAGCGCCCATTATGTTGAAACAAAGATCTGCAGATGCTGGTTTATACACTGAAGGACACAAAGTGCTGGAGTAACTCAGCTGGTCAGGCAGCATCTCTGGAGAACATGGACAGGTGACGTTTCCGATCGCGACCTGAGGTGTCACCTATCCATATTCTCCAGAGGTGCTGCCTGACCTGCTGAGTTGCTCAAGCACTTTGTGTCCTTTTTCTGTAGAACCCATTATGAATCTTCGAACTTTTTCTTTGAAAATGTTGCGACAAGTAAAGTATATTTGTACTTTGTAAAAATCTTTCTCCAAACCCCAAATGAACTTATCATTATGGATGTGAAGAGAACTGTTGGCCAGCAAGTTGTGACTGTCTACTGAAGAAGGGTCTTTTGGTTAATTTTGTTTCTCTTTCTGCATTTTATGTTTTTATGATTGGAGCACTTTATGACTTTTTCAAAAAGATTTCACACTGCCCAATTGCAAACATCAATGGGTGCAAATTTTTTTTTTTAAGATCTTCCAGAGTAAGATGCTAACTTAAAAACTATTTGAGCTTTGTTCCTATGATATCATCTGAATTTCACCATAATATGGTCATGTTTAATCATGGGGTGGCATGGTGGCGCAGCGGTAGAGTTGCTGCCTTACAGCGACAAGCGACCCGGGTTCTCTGGTGCAACATAACATAACCTTAGAAATTAAATGGTTCAGAACCGGGTGACAGATGGGTAAAGATATTAAATAGGTATATGTCTCCTAATTTCTTTTCCTTTTTTTTCTCTCTTTTTTTCCCCGATCTCTTTAGCTTATTTCTTCTTTCTGTCTCTCTCGCTATTCGTTTCTACTCTCTTGTCTATCTATCTCGACACTCTCTATTTTCTTCTTTCTATCACTGTTCTTTTATTATTAAGTTAAAAATAAGAAGTTGTATAAGAATTGTAACGTGTCTGTATGCATCAGGTCCTTAGGTACCACATTACTGTACTTCTAACAAAAAAATAAAATAAATAAAACTCTTTGAGCTTTGTTCCCATGATATCATCTGAATGTCCCCATAATATGGTCATGTTTAGTGATGGGGCGGCACGGTGGCGCAGCGGTAGAGTTGCTGCCTTACAGAACCAGAGACCCGGGTTCTATCCTGGCAACAGGTGCCGTCGGTGCGGAGTTTGTACGTTCTGCCCGTGACCTGCGTGGGTTTTCCCCCAGAACTCTAGTTCCCTGCCACGCTCCAAAGATGTACAGATTTGTGGGTTAATTTGGCCGGTAACACTTGTAAACTGTCCCTAGTGTGCAGGTGATCGCTGGTCAGCGCAGATTCAGTGGGCGGAAGGGCCTGTTTCCACGCTGTGTCTCTAAATTAAACTAAACTGCGTCAAAACGTCATGATCTTGTATTCAAGTCTGTGTATTTGGCTTCCATCAGTTGGCTGAGTGTTAAATATAACTTTAAAAAGCACCAGAAGCTACTGCTTTCCAATTTCTATTGACCAGAAATATATACAGCAGACCTTCTGCTGACATGAAGTAAATTGCAGCCATATCTATGTTTCACCTTGACATCTATGGCTGGACTGTAATGGAATCTCCACAGAAAATGCATTCTGAGCTTCAAATGTTATTTTATTGCCGTCCATGGGTGATGAACACCCAACTTATTGACACGCTCCATATTATTACTAAATTCAAAAATCCAATGTACATTCATTCCTACGAGCGGCAGAACTAGTTTCTATTCTCAGAAGGTAGCATCTATGGAGCGAAGGAATAGGTGATGTTTCGGGTCGAGACCCTTCTTCAGACTGATGTGGGGGTGGGGGGAGTGGGAAGAAGTAAGGACAAGGCTGAGACAGTGGGCTGTGGGAGAGCTGGGAAGGGGAGAAAGCAAGGACTACCTGAATTTGGAAAAATCAATGTTCATACCACTGAGGTGTAAACTGCCCCAGCGAAATATGAGGTGCTGCTCCTTCAATTTGCGGTGGGACTCACTCTGGCCATGGAGGAGGCCCAGGAAAGAAAGGTCGGATGCGGAATGGGAGGGGGATTTAAAGTGCTGAGCCACCGGCAGATCAGGTTTGTTAATGCGAACTGAGCGGAGTCCTGGGCCTCCTCCATGGCCAGAGTGAGGCCCACCGCAAATTGGAGGAGCAGCACCTCATATTTTGCTTGGGCAGTTTACACCCCAGCGGTATGAACATTGACTTCTCCAATTTCAGGTAGTCCTTGCTTACTCCCTCCTTCCCCTCCCCTTCCCAGCTCGCCCTCAGCCTACTGTCTCCGCCTCTTCCTTTCATCTTCCCGCCCCCCCCCCCCGCCCGCACATCAGTCTGAAGAAGGGTCTCGACCCGAAACGTCACCTATTCCTTCGCTCCATAGATGCTGCCTCACCCGCTGAGTTTCTCCAGCATTTCTGCTAACCTTCGATTTTTCCAGCATCTGCAGTTCTTTCTTAAACATTCAGTTTCCACTCTCACACCACTTTTAGTAATTGTTCCTTCTTATTATTCTTGTGTCCTTTTGAAGCCATTCATTACAGTACTAGACTTTAGAGATAGAGTACAGATACAGGTCCTTCGGCCCAGCGAGTCCATGCCGTCCAGTGATCACCCCATTCACTAACGCTATCCTGCACACTAGGGGATATTTACCATTTACCAAAGCCAATGAAACCCACAAACCCGTACGTCTTTGAAATGTGGGAGGCAATCCCACACGGTCACGGGGAGAACACAGAAAGTCCGTACAAACAGCACCCCTAGTCAGGATCGAACCCGGGTCTCTGGTGCTCTAAGGAAGCAACATTACCGCTGCGCCACAGTGCCGGCCTACAGAGCTATTGTGTGAGTTTTATGTACTTTCTGACATGGACAAAATCAACCTATGGACATCTGTCAAAACAGAACCCGTTCATTACCTGGGGATGGTCACATTATCGTAAAAAAATTTTTCAGTTGATGCAATTTTGTTTTAATGTGCTAATTGCTTTGCTTGCATTATTCATAATTTAGATTACTTCTAAATATTGGTTACATTTTTTGTTCCAGAAAAAGCAAAGAACTAGGGAGCTGTCTCAGCTGTTTCAGTCGTACACCCCGTATGATCACAAGGTAAGATGGCTCTGCCATGCATTCTAGACCAGGGAAACCTTCTAGACCAGGGAAAGCTTGCAAAATTATTTGCGTTAGATTCAATAAAACACCAGTAATTCATCAAGCTTAGGACATTGGTGGTGTCGGACTGCAGCTTTTCCAGACTCTCGGATGTTATTAATGCTTCAACACACTTTTAGATCACTTTATAATTTTAAAAAACTGTTACACCGTACTGGAAGAAATTTTACCGTGAACCCGGTGAATGGAAATCAAATATGGCAACCTGGATCCTGGTGAGTTGAATGGAACACTTGGACTGGGGCCCCAGTGAGTTGAAAGAGACCAGATGAGTCAGGGCCCTGGTGAGTTAAAATGGAGGCATGAACTGGGGCCCTGGTGTTAAAATGGAGGAGTGAACTGGGGCCCTGGTGTTAAAATGGAGGCGTGAACTGGGGCCCTGGTGTTAAAATGGAGGCGTGAACTGGGGCCCTGGTGAGTTAAAACGGAGCGTGGAAACATCACTTGTTGAGACAGATGCAGAACAGTCATGATTTTTGAGTGTGGGCACAAGGTGACAGATTATCTGTTTACTGCAGCACAACAGAAGATAAATTTATTGCAACGGTAGTCGTTTCACAGATCCCCAAAAAACTGCTGTATCCCACATCTGGTAAATGCTTTTATCTTCAGTTAAAAATTTCGATCCCAGAAGTGTTGTCTCATTTTATCATTGTGTTTGATTTGTGTAGTTTACAGATGATTTGTCTCTCAGTGTAAAACAGTGGCGCAGCTGGTTGATGGGATTAGTATAGACAGGCAAAAAGATCGGTGTGGACGTGGTGGGTCGAAGAGCCCATTTCTGTGCTCGACAACTCTATGACTCAGACTCTGATTCTATATCTCACCACGTCCATGATGAATCTGTGGAATTCATTGCCACAGAGGGTTGAGGAGGCCAAGTCAGTGGATATTTTTAAAGCATAGATTCTTGATTAGTAAGGGCGTCCGGGGATTATGAGGGAAAGATAGATCAGCCATGATTGAATGGCAAAGTAGACTTGATGGGCCGAATGGCCTAATTCTGCTTCTAAAACGTATTAACATGAACTCTACAGAAGACAGTTGTCCAACATCTTATGAATGAAAGGAAATGCAACCAAGTGGGGTTCCAACTTTATCCGAACAAACATGAATCCATCCCACTTTGGGTCGATAAGGTTTAATGTTTGTACAGCAGCATTGCATTTGGGTGGCAAGGTGGCACAAGTGGTAGAGTTGCTGCCTTACAGCACCAGGCACAGGTTCGATTCTTACTATGGTTGCCGTCTGGATGGAGTTTATAAATTCACCCAGTGACCGCATGGGTTTCTTCCAAGTGCTCCGGTTTTCTCCCACACTCCAAGGACATACAGGTTTGTAGATTAATTGGCTTCTGTAAATTGTCCCTGATATGAAGGATAGAACTAGTGTATGCGGTGGGGTTTGTCGGCGTGGACTCGGTAGGCTGAAAGGCCTGTTTCCGTGCTGTATTTCTAAACTAAACTAAACTAGCAGGTTGTTTTCTCAAGTTGGAGGAACATTAAACCTCCCCACAGTGCCAAAGACCCAGCAGCTGGATGGGATTCGGCACATGTTCAGCTTTCCTGGCTAACGCTCAGGTTAAAGCTTTGGATCTTTAGACATTAGCAGGGAAACAGGCCCTTCGAGCCACTGAGTCCGCAACGACCTGTGATCACCTCGTACACTAACACTATCCTACACACTGGGGACAATTTACATTTTTTACCAAATCCAATAAATCTGAAAACCTGTACGCCTTTGGAGCGTTGGAGGAATCCGGATCACCCGGAGAAACCCCACGCAGGTCATGGGGAGGACATACAAACTCCACACAGACAGCAATCGTAGTCGGGATCGGAGCCGGGCCTCTGGTTCTGTATGACAGCAATTCTACCGCTGTGCCACCGTACCGACAGGCAATGTTGAAGTTTAATCTTCTGATTACTCACCGTGTTCGCTTCAAGATGCAGAATTGCTATAGTTCTTTTGAAGAAACCTAGAATTTGTTTACAGTATTAAGCGGTGAGATTTTATGTTTCTTGACAAGGGCCCGTGATTAATACCTGATGTTCAACCATGGATGCATGTTTGGAGTCATTTAAGAGCATTTGCTGCCCATGGAAATTTATTAGGGCAATTACATTGCCATTATTTTTATTCAAATTGGTCTCTCGGGCAATAAAATTTCAGTCAAAAAGGTTGTTTTCTACCGAGAACAATGTACTGCAGTGAGTTACAAGACAGCTTGCGCAACTCCAAACGTTATATCACCCATTTTGGAGCCGTACGATTTGGAAGTGTACCTTCCGGCTATTTCAGTATTCCTCAGAAACATTGTCACTTGCACTTTGAGAGTTACCATTGATGATGTCCGGGTGGATCATTTATGATTCGTTTCCAGCTGCCTTTTTCAGTCCGTATCACAAAATTCTGAGCTAAGTTAGTTTTGAGGTGAAAAGATATCGAGTCTCTCCATGGTCTAATAATTTACACAAATACGAGAAAAGGCTGTAAGGCAATGAAGTTTTTTACATTTTCACAATCCCTTTCGCCCCCCGCGTAGTGCTTTTCACTCGTTTGCGAAGGGCTTGGAATTAAACCAGCTTATACTTCCAAGCCCTGTATAAATGCTATATATTGAACACGAACAGTTCATTTCTTTTTGACATTTACATTGATGTTTGCACGTTATGACTTTGTAAAGTTCAAGGTTTTTGGGGAATTAAGTTCATTTTCCCATTTGGAACTTATTTGAGCAGATTTTCAGTTCTCCTCATTCTGAAATAATAATCAAATGGAAAGTCAATTTGATCTGCAACAAACTTTCATAAGCACACATTTTTTTTCTGTTTGAAGTAAAATTAAATCCAATTTATGAAATCCCTATCTTAATATATACCTGTAAATTTGAAGTGACTAGTTTGAAATGATTAATCAAGGATGAATCTTACCCCGGTCACGCCTTCTTCTCCCCTCTCCCAGCGGGCAAGAGATACAGAAGCGTGAAAACGCACACCTCCAAATTCAGGGACATTTTCTTCCCAGCTGTCATCAGGCAACTGAACCATCCTATCAACAACTAGAGAGCAGTCCTGAACTTCCAGCTACCTCATTGGCGACCCTCGGACTATCTTTAACTGGACTTTACTGTATTTTATCTTGCACATGTTATTCCCTTTATCTGCATCTGCACACTGTTGACGGCTCGATTGTATAGTCTTTCCGCTGACTGGATAGGACGCAGCAAAAAGCTTTTCACTGTGCCACAGCATGACAATAATCTAAACTTAACGAAACTGAGCCTGAAAACTGTAACATCCAGGTTCCCAGCCAAAACCATTCACATTCTGAAGAAGGGTCTTGATCCGAAACGTCACCCATTCCTTGTATCCAGAGATGCTGCCTGTCCCGCTGAGTTACTCCAGCATTTTGTGTCTATCTTCGGTGTAAACCAGCATCTACAGTTCCTTCCTACACATCTAGGTTTCCAACAGCCATCAGGCTATCAAACAACCTCCAATTACTGAACTTCACAGTCTTGGGGGCATTAGTTTTGTCTGTTTGCACTCTTATTGTTTATTTGTTTTTATGTGCCTGTATGTATGTGTGTGTGTGTGTGAATTTATTTTTCTTGTTTATTGTATTATTTACAGAGTACGATGTTTATATATTCTGTTGTGCTGCTACAAGTAATAATTTCATTGTTCTTGACTCTTGACTCTCTTAAACTACCTTTGGAGCCTCTACCCTGATTGCAGGTCGACAGATTAACTGTAAAAAAACTTTCCACCACTTCAACTGAAGGCCCCACCTGGAGTATTGCGTACAGTTTTGGTCTCCTAATCTGAGGAGAGACATTCTTGCCATAGAGGGAGTACAGAGAAGGTTCACCAGACTGATTCCTGGGATGGCAGGACTTTCATATGAAGAAAGGCTGGATAGACTCGGCTTGTACTCGCTGGAATTTAGAAGATTGAGGGGGGATCTTATAGAGACTTACAAAATTCTTAAGGGGTTGGACAGGCTAGAAGCAGGAAGATTGTTCCCGATGTTGGGGAAGTCTAGAACAAAGGGTCACAGTTTAAGGATAAGGGGGAAGTCTTTTAGGACCGAGATGAGAAAATCATTTTTCACATAGAGAGTGGTGAATCTGTGGAATTCTCTGCCACAGAAGGTAGTTGAGGCCAGTTCATTGGCTATATTTAAGAGGGAGTTGGATGTGACCCATGTGTCTAAAGGGATTAGGGGGTATGGAGGGAAGGCAGGTACGGGATACTGAGTTGGATGATCAGCCATGATCACATTGAATGGCGGTGCAGGCTCGAAGGGCCGAATGGCCTACTCCTGCACCTATTTTCTATGTTTCTATGTAAAACCTCCTCTTCTTCCCTGCACCTAGCCTGCTTCCTAGTCTCTGCATTCAGAAAGGGTTCAATGTATGTATCAATTTAAAAGATTCCCGTGTTATAAGTAAAAACCGCATATTGTTTGCCTTTCCTTCTAAATCACTGTCTTCGAACATCCATGGAATATCATTTAAAAATACCATCAGCAATGATTTATGCTTGGACAATGCAAGTCTATTTTCAATGCAGCCAACTGTGCCTGGACGAGATGGTGTGAGCAAGAGGGAGGTTGAGTAGGCTGGGTTTCTATTCCATGGAGCCCAGGAGGATGAGGAGTGATCTCATAGAGCTATACAAAATCATGAGAGGAATAGATTGGGTAGATGCACAGAATCTTTTGCCCAGAGTAGGGGAATCGAGGACCAGAGGACATAGGTTCAAGGTGAAGGGGAAAAGATTTAATAGGAATCCGAGGGGTAACATTTTCACACAAAGGGTGGCGCGTGTATGGAACAAGCTGTCAGAGGAGGTAGTTGAGGCTGGGACTATCCCATCGTTTAAGCAGCAGTTAGACAGGTACATGGATAGGACAGATTTGGAGGCATATGGACCAAGCGCAGGCAAGGGGGACTAGAGTAGCTGGGACATTGTTGGCCAGTGTAGGCAAGTTGGGCCGAAGGACCCGTTTCCACACTGTATCACTCTATGACTCTATGTGCCGACAATTTCCTCACTACCTGGAATGAAATGTCCTCAATATCGATATCAGAATTAACCTGAAAATGGAAAAAAACCCAATTGCTGCTATTCCATGTAATGTACATGCAAAACAGTTCAAAGCATCCCTATAATGGCTGAGATTGGGGGGAAAGATGAGACTGTTAACCTGGCACCATGGAAGGGATATAGAAAGGTGGGCCTAAGATTCCAGCAATTTAAATCGATCTCTCGTAAGAACTGTTCAATGGTATTCAATGCGTCAGTGATACATTATTTGTCACATGTACCGAGGTACAGTGAAACTCATTTTTATTTACAGATCAGTACAAGTACCACTGGCCATATGCACTTGATAACATCTTAGATAAGCATCTCAGATACGGTACAAATGTATAGCAGTATTACATAGAAACATAGAAAATAGGAGGAGGCCATTTGGCCCTTCGAGCCAGCACCGCCGTTCATTGTGATCATGGCTGATCGTCCCCTATCAATAACCCGTGCCTGCCTTCTCCCCATATCCCTTGACTCCACTAGCCCCTGGAACTCTCTCTTAAATCCATCCACTGCCCTCTGTGGCAGGGAATTCCGTAAATTCACAACCCTCTGGGTGAAAAAGTTTTTTCTCACCTCAGTCTTAAATGACCTCCCCTTTAGTCTAAGAGTCTAAGATTCTGAGGCAGTGCACAGAATCGCCAGTTTGGTGCCATTTTCAAGTCCCAGTTGTTGTAAGTGCAGGGATCATGATCTGACCATGCAGGCACATTGTCCTGGCGGCGTTGCAGGGTCGGCCTAGCCCAGCGTAGTCCTTGGTGTCCCCCGCTGCCGGCCTCTAGGAGCGGTGCCTGGTCCAGCCGAGCCCCAGGCTGCTGCTGCAACGGCCCACTGCAGTGTGGAGGCACCACGCCCCGCCCCGCAGCTAGTCTGCTTACCGGCCCTCCGTCCACTCTGGGCGGGAGCGCCGGTCCTTCTGGGCAGGTTGTCAGTCCTTCTGGGCAGGTTGTCAGTGCGGGTCCTCGATGTGATAGGGACCCAGTTACCAGTACTGCTACAGGGAGAGTAAAAAGAGTGGGAATAGACATAGAATGCTTGAGTAACTCAGTGGGACAGGCAACATCTCCGGAGAGAAGGAATGTGTGACGTTGCGGGTCGAGAAAGAAGGGTCCCGACCCTTCTCTTCGCTCCAGAGATGCTGCCTGTCCCGCTGAGTTACTCCAGTTTTTAGTGCCTAGCTACAAACCAGCATCTGCAGTTCCTTCCAACACAAAAAGAGTGGGAACGTTTCAATTAGTCACTGAAACTATCTGTCAGCAGCTTTTTAAATGTTTTTAAAAGTTTTAATATTTTGGAAGTGGCTGTTAAAGGTGAATGCAGCATCTCTTACCCAGCTGTGCATCCCATTGAGAAGGTGGTGGTGAACCGGTATGGTGCTCATACAGTGTTAATGGGCATTGAGTCCCCAGATTTAAGGGCCTGTCCCACTGTACGAGGTAATTCAAGAGTTCTTCCTAGTTTTCCCCTGATTCGAACTCGGAGAATGTCCGTAGCGGGTCCGTAGGAGTTTGTGGATGTCTCGTAGAGGCTCGTACGTGTAACGGTAGGTACTCGGGAAATCCGGTAAACTCGCAACGTTTTTTCAACACTGTGAAAAATGTCCATGAGTAAAGAAATAGTGGTGATGAAAAAAATGGTTACTTTTTACTCGTACACGCCACCACGAGACATCCACGAACTCCTACGGACCCGCTACGGACATTCTCCGAGATAGAATCGGGAAAACCCGGGCGAACTCTTGAATTACCTTGTACAGTGGGACAGGCCCTATAGGTGCAGTGACAGTGATCGAATGGCAGGTTATTTCCAAGTTATGATAGTGTGTGTGTGTCTAGTTAAACTTGATGGGTGAACAAGAGCAAGGGTGAATGTTGAATGAGTGCAGGGTAGTGGCAAGGAGCCTGCAGATATTCCAACCCACCTGATGCCTTTGCCCGTCTTAGAGATAGAGATGTGTGGGAAGGAACGGCAGATGCTCGATTAAACTCGAAGATAGTTGGGTGAGTGGGCAAATGTTTGGCAGATGCAGTATAATGTGGATAAATGTGAGGTTATCCACTTTGGTGGCAAAAATAGGAAAACAGACTATTATCTCAATGGAGGCCGATTAGGAAAAAGGGAGCTGCAGCGCGACCTGGGTGTCATGGTACACCAGTCATTGAAAGTAGGCATGCAGGTGCAGCAGGCAGTGAAGAAAGCGAATGGTATGTTAGCTTTCATAGCAAAAGGATTTGAGTATAGAAGCAGGGAGGTTCTACTTCAGTTGTATAGGGTCTTGGTGAAACCACACCTGGAGTATTGCGTACAGTCCTGGTCTCCAAATCTGAGGAAGGACATTATTGCCATAGAGGGAGTGCAGAGAAGGTTCACCGGACTGATTCCTGGGATGTCAGGACTGTCTTATGAACAAAGACTGCATAGACTCGGTTTATACTCTCTAGAATTTAGGAGATTGAGAGGGGATCTTATAGAAACTTACAAAATTCTTAAGGGTTTGGACAGGCTAGATGCAGGAAGATTGTTCCCGATGTTGGGGAGGTCCAGGACAAGGGGTCACAGCTTAAGGATAAGGGGGAAATCCTTTAGGACCGAGATGAGAAGGACTTTTTTCACACAGACAGTGGTGGGTCTCTGGAACTCTCTGCCGCAGAGGGTAGTTGAAGCCAGTTCATTGGCTATATTTAAGAGGGAGTTAGATGTGGCCCTTGTGGCTAAGGGGATCAGAGGGTATGGAGAGAAGGCAGGTACGGGATACTGAGTTGGATGATCAGCCATGATCATATTGAATGGCAGTGCAGGCTCGAAGGGCCGAATGGCCTACTCCTGCACCTAATTTCTATGTTTCTATGTTTGTATAGACTGTAGATAGATTGTTCAAATGGTAATTACTAGTTGAGTCTGATGCTTGACTCATACTTTTACAAGATGTGTGCTTGTAACTGATTATGATATGAACAACAGACCTTCATGGTCAGGTCAAGCTCCCTGAAGTTACAACAACTGGGACTTGCAAATGGACACTGTGGACTGTGTAGGAAGGAACTGCTGATGCTGGTTTAAACTGAAGATAGACACAAAAATCTGGAGTAGGTCAGCGGGTCATTCAGCATATCTGGAGAAAATGAAAAGCTGATGTTTCTGGGAGGGGGCAGTTGAAAACACTAAAGTTCAATTAGGTTAATGTAGAATTAGCATAAATAGATGCTTCATGGTCAGCGTGGACTTGATGGCCAAAGGACCCGTTTTCATACTGTATCTCTTTATATCTATCTATACAGTGGCCAGTTAACCTATCAACTCGCGTCTCTTTGGACTTTCTGCTGACTGGTTCGCACGCAACAAACGTTTTTCACTGTATCTCGGTACGCGTGACCAACTCCCCCTCCCATTCCGAATCCGACCTTTCTGTCCTGGGCCTCCTCCATGGCCAGAGTGAGCACCACCGGAAATTGGAGGAGCAGCACCTCATATTCCGCTTGGGCAGTCTGCACCCTAGCGGCGTAAACATTTCCGGTAGCCCTTGGAGGTAGGGGTCACCTCCCCTTCTCAGCTCTCCCTCAGCCCTCTGGCTCTTCCTCTTCCTTTCCCCTTTCTTCTCCCCGCCCCCCACCGTACACCAGTCTGAAGAAGGGGTTCGGCCTGAAACGTTGCCTATTTCCTTCGCTCCATAAATGCTGCTGCACCCGCTGGAGTTTCTCCAGCACTTTTGTCTACCTTCAATAAACTACCTCCTGGATGCGTGAGGAAAGCAGATCACTTTCATCATGGGACGAAGGGCCTGTTCCTGTGCTTCTGGATGATCAGCCATGATCATATCCAATGGCGGTGCAGGCTCGAAGGGCCGAATGGCCTACTCCTACTCCTAATTTCTATGTTTCTATGTTTCTTTTTTTCCAAACTTACTTATTCTGGATTAATCAAGATATAATGTAATTATTGGTTGCAGCAAATTGGCCACTCGTGTGTGAATTATGCTCCCAAAAAGCCTCCATGTAGAATATAGATGAGATTGATTATTTATTGTTTTGGGTTTTTTTAGTGCACCCTCAGGTGATTTTTGATTTATTTATAGAAATAATGGTGATAGATATTTAAAGAAGGATATTTCAAGCTGGCAATTACGTGGCTGTCTCTACTGCCTGCCTACTACATCAGTTTCTGCAGACTCCCAAGAGCCCGAATGACTTTTGCATTACTTTGAATTACCGAGGATGGCTGCTGTTTGCCCGCGATCTCCTTTCAGCTTGCTGCTAACTTCAGAACGGTGTTCAGACCCGCAACACTGCACCACAGTAGCATTTGGAAGCGTATCATTTTACAGAATCCCGATATGCTTTATGGTCCCCAAGATGGTATTAATTTAGAAAAATAAAAATCAGCTTTGATTTAGTAATTTCAGACATGCTGCAGAATTTTATTCCAGCTGTTTATATGCAATGTATATCACACACGTTCTAACTCACTACTGGATTTGTTTTGCCATTGGTATTGCTTAATATGAATTACTGTATTACATAACACTACACTAAATTTATTTCAGCCGTTTCTTACCGGTATGACTGTCTGTGAGTGTAAATCTGTTTGGAACCAAGCCTTGCCCCTCAGAGGGAGTAATAATTCAAACCAGTGGGGCAAGGTATAGAAACTTTGTAAAACGAGTACTGTATGAGATGCTCCCAAGCTTCACGTAGTCATTTAGACATCAATAATGGAAAACTGTGGTTTTATTTTTTCCAGTTCCACTGGAGGCACGCAGGTTTCTGTTTAGTTTAGTTTAGAGATGTAGTGCGGAAACAGGCACTACGGTGCGCTGAGTCCGCGCCGACCAGCGACCCCCGCACACTGAAACACTATCCTACACACACTAGGGACAATTTACATTTTTACCAAAGCCAATTAATCTACCAACCTGCACGAATTTGGACTGTGAGAGGAATACAGAGATTCTGGAGAAAACCCCAGGCAGGTCACGGGGAGAACTGACAAGCTCCGTACAGACAGCACCCATAGTCAGGGTGGAGCCCGGGTCTCCGGCGCTGTCAGGCAGCAGCTCTACTGCTACACCACCGTGCCTCCCTGCAAGTGTGTGTGTTACCAGGAACCTCACAGCTGAATTAATGCAGCAGGGTGTAGCTTGCTGAGCATGCTGTGTTTCATCGTATTCAAAGAGTTATACATCACGAAAACGGGCCCTTCATAAGTTCATACATTATATGAGCAGAATTAGACCATTCAGCCCATCAAGTCTACTCCACAATTCAAGTTCAAGTTCGTGAGTTTATTGTCATGTGTCCCTGATAGGGCAATGAAATTCTTGCTTTGCTTCACCACACAGAACATAGTAGGCATTTACTACAAAACAGATCAGTGTGTCCATATATCATAATATAAATATATACACACATGAATAAATAAACTGATAAAGTGCAAATAACAGATAATGCGTTATTAATAATTAGAGTTTTGTCCGAGCCAGGTTTAATAGCCTGTTGGCTGTGGGAAAGTAGCTATTCCTGAACCTGCTCGTTGCAGTCTTCAGGCTCCTGTACCTTCTACCTGAAGGTAGCAGGGAGATGAGTGTGTGGCCAGGGTGGTGTGGGTCCATGATGATACTGCCAGCCTTTTTGAGGCAGCGACTGCGATAAATCCCCTCGATGGAAGGAAGGTCAGAGCCGATGATGGACTAGGCAGTGTTTACTACTTTTTGTAGTCTTTTCCTCTCCAGGGCGCTCAAGTTGCCGAACCAGGCCACGATGCAAACTCTCTACTGTACACCTGTAGAAGTTAGAGTCCTCCGTGACAAACCGACCCTCCGACAAACATGGCTGATTTATCTTTCCCCTTAAAACCAAATTCTCCTGCCTTCTCTCCATAACCCCTGACACCATTACTAATCAAGAATCCGTCAATCTCCGCCTTAAAAATAGCCACCTCAAAAATATCACTGACTTGGCCCATCTTGACTTTAGCTCACCTTGCCCATGCTGACTAAGATGCCACATAAGTTAGTCCATTAGTCTGCATTATCCCCATATCCGTCCAAATCTTTCCTATCCATGTACCTGTCCAAGTGTCTTTTAAATGCTGTTATAGTACTAGCTTAACTATCTCCTCTGGCAGCGCTTTCCATATACCCACGACCCTCTGAGTGAAAAATCCCCCCCGGTTCCCATTAAATCTTTTCCCTTTCACCATGAATCTTTGTCCGCTTGTTCTTGACTCCCTACTCTGGGTAAAAGATTCTGTACATTCACCCCACCTATTCCCGCCATCATCTTATACATCTCTACAAGATCACCCATTCAGCCTCCTGCACTCCAGTCTTAGCCTGCCCAATCCCTCCATATAACTCAGGTCCTTGAGTCCTGGCAAAATTCTCGTAAATCACTCCTGGATATAGTCTATGTCAATACATTTGAACAATTTTAGTTTAAAAACAAAAGCAGTGATTGCACAAAAGTCGGTCCTTAGTAATATGAATGTCGCCATCTTCCGCTGCTTTTGGGCTTCGATGAGCTTGTTTGGATGCTAAAGCTGGCAATGCGGATAAACTGCTGCTGCTAAAGATCTTGGAGCAGAAAATTGTCTTCATTTGCATTCATTAAGTGCACAACATTAAAGTGAGTGATAGTTCTGCGCTTCTCAAATGTGGTTCCATTTACTGAGTCTGACCATGCTCACGACAGACAAATGATAAGCCTGCGATCAGGCAACTCAACCATCTTACCAACAACTAGAGAGCAGTCCTGAACTACCATCTATCTCATTTGAGACCCTTGGACTATCTTTGATCGGACTTTACTGGACTTGCACTAAACCTTTTTCACGTTATTCCCTTTATCATGTATCTGTACACTGTGAATGGCTCCTCAGATTCCTTTATGAAATCTTTTCCCCTTCACCTTAAATTATATTGATCTGCATGCAGTTTTCTTCCTGACTGATTGCAAAATTGATGTGCCTTGTTTTATTCAGATTTTTAGTTGATGGAATTGATTTTTTTTTTAAGAATCCAAGGGATTTTACCTGTGACTCTACAGTAAAAGAAGGGAATTATGGTTACACAGGTCTTCTGCAGTAGTCTGATGAATCTTTCTGCCTGTAAAATTGATTTGTAATAAATTACCTTCTCGACATTTTCATCAACATAATTAACCGTTAAAACTCCAGAAACATAAATACCGATAAACCTAATACCCATAAACTTAAAGTAGCTATGTGTGCTGACTATAGTCCATCGGTTTATGTTTAGGTTTTGATAAATTATTATTGTCATGAGTACCCGAGGTGGAAGGAAAAGCTTTGCTTTGCATGCTGTCCATTAAAATTAGATGGTACCATACATAGATATGATCACGCTAAACTCTAGAGCAATGGGTAGAGCAGGGGGAAAGATATGTAGTGTATATTCAGAGTGCAGAATATAGTTTTCAGCATTGTAGCACATCATTCCCACTGACAAATTCTAATGTCTGCAATGGTTTACAGGAAAATTGGGCAGTACCCCGGCTTCTGGAAGGACCGTTCAGAAGCCTGATAACATCATCGCTATCATAGCGTTCAAGAAACATTTAGACAGGTACATGGATAGGAGAAGTTCAAAAAGATATGGGCCGAATGCAGGCAGGTGGGACGAGTGTAGATGGGACATGTTGGCCGGTGTGGCCAAGCTGGGCCAAAGGGCCTGTTTCCACACTATGAGTGTTTTATTGTCATATATCCCAAAACATAACATTGAAATTCTTACTTGCAACGGCACAACTGGTGAACCCTTAATAAACAACAAAAACATTGTATGTATATATATATTTACAGATAATAGCGCAAAGACAAAAATAATGCCCCCAAGTCTATGTAGTTCTGAGCTTACGACTCTATAACATAGGGCGAAGAAGATGTTCCTGAATCTAATGGTACGTGCATTTAAGCTTCTGTAGCTTCTGCCCGATAAGTGCTAGGAGCCTTGTATCTTGTTTCTCTGCTGCAGTCTCTCTGAAAGGTTGAAAGATGAGCAAGTACTTTCCTCCATCTACAGGGGCTGATACAGCCCTGTCATTGAGGGGCCTGATCATAATGAATTCACTAATCTACTTCTAACCCTTCCTGTAATTACCTCTTAACATGATAAAGTCTGCATCATGGAACAGTGCCCGAGGAAGGAATAAACCTCTCGTTCAAAACTCATGTATAAAGCTCTGACTCACCACAGCATCCTTAATATGTCTCCAGTGCTCCAAGCCATTACTCCACTTAAGGTCATAAGTGATAGGGGCAGAGTTAGGCCATTCGGCCCAGCAAGTCTACATCACCATTCAATCATGGCTGATCTATCTCCCCCCCCGACCCCATTCTCCTGCCTTCTCCCCATAACCCCTGACACCCGTACTAATCAAGAATCTATCTATCTCTGCTTGAAAAATATCCATTGACTTGGCCTCCACAGCCTTCTGTGGCAAAGAATTCCACAGATTCACCACCCACTGACTAAATAAATTATTTCTCATCTCCTTCCTCAAGGAACGTCCTTTAATGCTGAGGCTTTGACCTCTAGTATTTAGACTCTCCCACAAGTGGAAACATCCTCTCCACATCCATTTGAGCTATTGTCCGACAGGAACATCCAATGAATAATATTGCATATGTTCCTCAGGGCGTAAATGATCTGTTTAAGAACCTCTGTCTGAAGAAAGATTCTGACCCCCACCGGCGGCACGGTGGCGCAGCGATAGAGTTGCTGCCTTGCAACGTCAGAGACCCAGGTTTGATCCTGACTGCAGGGGCTGTCTGCACAGGGTTTGCATGTTCTCCCTGTGACCTGAGTGGGTTTTATCCGGGTGCTCCGGTTTCCTCCCACACTCCAAAGGCGTACAGATTTGTAGGTTAATTGGCTTCGATAAAATCGTAACTTGTCCCTAGTGTGTGTACGATAGTGTTAGTGTGCGGGGATCGCTGGTTGGCGTGGACTCAGTGGGCCAAAGGGCCATCTGGCATACTCCTGCACCTATTTTCCATGTTTCTAAGGCAGAGCTCATTTGATCTCCAGTGCGTTCTATCCTTCTGCCCTGCACATACGGATGCTGGTTAAAAATGTATTGAACAGCAGAGTGGCACCGTGGCAACTAGTCTCTGTCATTGTCATAACTTTGCATCGATTTCTGAACATTTGCTTAAAATGTGATATTTTAATTATAGTGTGCAATGGCCAAAGCTTTGTATGAAAAACCACACAGTCAGAATATGTACTTGGTTACAGTGTTGGTTTTCCAGACCCATTGCAGCTTGTGTTGCAATTCTCTTTGATCACTCACGATGAAAAGGTCCAGGCAAAAATAAAATTTGTGTGGAGTTTGTGTTTGTCATATTTTCCTATATTCCTTCCACTTATTTTCCTTTTAATAATACATGGCTGTGGATGTACATTTTTTGAATGAAAAATTAAATATGTCTTCAATATTCCTACAAGCAGAATTTGAAGTAACTAATCTGAATCTGATTTGACCGTCAGTCTGGCGTAAACTTGAATGAGTGAGGAGGTTGCACGAGGCTTTGATCAATCTGAAGCAGAAAATGGTTTGAATTCATACAGCCTTTCACATTATGTGCATCGAGTCTGCTCTGACTTCCAGCTGACAGTAAAAGGCATTAATTATGAATAACAGCTCAACATGAAAGACATTAAAAAGACTTCAGCCACACTAAGGGGTTCAAACACGCTATTACCATGAGAGCTAAACCCAGGTAGTTTCTGAAATCACGTGAACCACCAAATGATGTTCCGGTCTTGCAAGGTTAGAGATTTTGTTGAGTTTACAGGAGAAATTCAGCATTGTACAGATGATAGAGTGGGAAGGGAGTTTAAGAAAAAAATAATTAATGATTGAATCTATGTGGTTCCTTTTGTATCCTTTTCAAGATGTCCGTAAAAACCTTGACTATAAATGAAGTACTTTAAAAAAATTCACTCTTATAATGGCAGCAAACACAGTTGCTGGTCTACACATAGTCGGGTTTAGGTTTATTATGTACAGTGGTTTATGTGTACAATGAAAAGCTATGTTTTGCATCCTATCTATCAGATCGGATAATACTATACAAAAATACAATCAAATCAAACTCAAGTACGATAAAACCAAGGGGAAAATAGTCTAGAATATAGTACTCAGCATTAGTCATAGAATTGTAGGGTCATGCAGTGTAGAAACAGGCCCTTCAGCCCAACGTGCCCACACTAACCAACATGTCCCATCTGCACTAGTCCCACTTGCCTGCATTTGGCCCAGAACCCTCTTTCAATGAGATCCCCTCTCATCCTTCGAAACTCCAGAGTATACAAGCCCGGCCACTCCACTCTCTCAGCATATGACAGTCCCGCCATCCTGGCTATTAACCTTGTGAACCTACGCTGCACTCCCTCAATAGCAAGAATGTCCTTCCTCAAATTAGGGGACCAAAACTGCACACAATACTCCAGGTGTGGTCTCACCAGGGCCCTGTACAACTGCAGCAGGACCTCCTTGCTCCTAAACTCAAATCCTCTCGCAATGAAGGCCAACGTGCCATTAGTTTTCTTCACTGCCTGCTGTACCTGCATGCTTACTTTCAGTGACTGATGTACAAACACACCCAGGCCTCGTTGCACCTCCCCTTTTCCTAATCTCACACCATTCAGATAATAATCTGCCTTCATGTTCTTGCCACCAAAGTGGATAACCTCACATTTATCCACATTATACTGCATCTGCCATGCACCTTCCCACTCACCCAACCTATCCAAGTCACCCTGCAGCCTCATAGCATCCTCATTGCAACTCACACTGCCACCCAGCTTTGTGTCACCCACAAACTTGGAGATGTCAAATTTAATTCCCTCATATATATATGTTGATAATAACGTTGATAAGACACAGGAAATAGTTCCCATACTCCGCCACTAATAATTCTAAGCATTCAGTCACAGTATCATCAGTACAATCTTGCTCAATGGCATTCTGTTTCTCTGCCTCTTAGTCCTGTTAAGCCACTACTTAATGTCTACTCCTTGAACTAATTTTATCCATTTGTCCGACGCACTTCGATCTCACTTCCAAATTCTATTTGATTGCTTTACAATGTGCCTTGAGACATCACAAAGTTAACAAATGGGTGGTACAGAGACGCAGCAGTAGAATTGCTGCCTTACAATGCCAGAGACCCGGGTTCAATCTTGACCGGGTGCTATCTATACGGAGTTTGTATGTTCTCCCTGTGACCAGCGTGGGTTTTCTCTGGCTGCTCCGGTTTCCTCCCACACTCCAAAGACGTACAGGTTGGTAGGTTAATTAGCTTCAGTAAAATTGTAAATTGTCCTGAGTGTATAGGATAGTGCTAGTGTACGGGGAGATCGCTAGTCGGCATGGACTCGGTGGGCCGAAGGGCCCGTTTCCGTGCTGTATTCTTCTGCAGTTGTACAGAGCTCTAGTGAGACCACACCTGGAGTATTGTGTGCAGTTTTGGTCCCCTCATTTGAGGAAGGACATTCTTGCTATTGAGGGAGTGCAGCGTAGGTTTACAAGGTTAATTCCCGGGATGGCGGGGCTGTTATATGCTGAGAGAATGGAGCAGCTGGGCTTGTACACTCTGGAGTTTAGAAGGATGAGAGGGCATCTCATTGAAACATATAAGATTGTTAAGGGCTTGGACACACTAGAGACAGGAAACATGTTCCCGATGTTGGGGGAGTCCAGAACCAGGGGCCACAGTTTAAGAATAAGGAGTAAGCCATTTAGAACGGAGGCGAGGAAACACTTTTTCTCACAGAGAGTGGTGAGTCTGTGGAATTCCCTGCCTCAGAGGGCGGTGGAGGCAGGTTCTCTGGACGCTTTCAAGAGAGAGCTAGATAGGGCTCTTAAAAATAGCGGTCAGGAGATATGGGGAGAAGGCAGGAACGGGGTACTGATTGGGGAAGATCAGCCATGATCACCTTGAATGGTGGTGCAGGCTCGAAGGGCCGAATGGCCTACTCCTGCACCTATTGCCTATTGTCTATTGTCTAGGTCTAAAGTCTAAATATATTTTTGGAATTGAGACCCAAATGGATTGAATGCATTGAAACTGAAATATAATCACTCGTTGCTGTTACTCTTCCAGCTGGCAGAGCTGCCTCTGACATTTGGCATATGGGTCAGCGGGATTTTGGAGAAGTTGACAATCGACCATGTGAGTCTAAGTAGAGGGGAACTTTTGATTATTTGTCAGTTTACATTATCAATCAAGTGGAGTCAGCATTGCTCCTATTATGCCAGTTGATTAAACTTTCACTGTAAAAACAAACAGAATCTGCTGAGAGAGTATAACATTTACACCTACAAACTTTCCAGTGGTGGTGTTCTATTAATCAACAACACCAACTAACTGTATGACATCCTGTTACTGATTTACAGTTTGCCCTCAATAGTTATATTGATAAATCCAGATCTCTCCATAAAGGGAAAAACGGTTCCAGACTGGCACGGCGGTGCAGCGGTAGAGTTGCTGCCTTACAGCGACAGCGACCCGGGTTCGATCCTGACTACGGGTGATGTCAGAACGGAGTTTGTACGTTCTCCCCGTGACCTCGTGGGGTTTCTCCAGGTGCTCCGGTTTCCTTCGACACTACAAAGACGTACAGGTTAAAGACTGGAGAAACTCAGCGGGTGAGGCAGCATCTATGGAGCAAAGGAAATAGGCAACGTTGATAAGACACAGGAAATAGTTCCCATGCTCCGCCACTAATAATTCTGAGCATTCAGTCACAGTATCATCAGTCCAATCTTGCTCAATGGCATTCCGTTTCTCTGCCTCTTAGTCCTGTTAAGCCACTACTTAATGTTTATTCCTTGAACTAATTTTATCCATTTGTCCGACGCACTTCGATCTCACTTCCAAATTCTATTTGATTGCTTTACAATGTGCCTTGAGACATCACAAAGTTAACAAATGGGTGGTACAGAGACGCAGCAATAGAATTGCTGCCTTACAATGCCAGAGACCCGGGTTCAATCTTGACTTCGGGTGCTATCAATACGGAGTTTGTATGTTCTCCCTGTGACCTATTTTCTATGTTTCTATGACCAGCGTGGGTTTTCTCCGGCTGCTCCGGTTTCCTCCCACACTCGAAAGACGTACAGGTTGGTAGGTTAATTGGCTTCAGTAAAATTGTAAATTGTCCTGAGTGTGTAAGATAGTGCTAGTGTACGGGGAGATCCCGAAACGTTGCCTATTTCCTTCGCTCCATAGATGCTGCCTCGCCCGCTGAATTTCTCCACCATTTTTGTCTACCTTCGATTTTCTAGCATCTGCAGTTCCTTCTTAGGTAGACAAAGTCTGAAGAAGGGTTTCGGCCCCAAACGTTGCCTATTTCCTTCGCTCCATAGATGCTGCCGCACCCGCTGAGTTTCTCCAGCATTTTTGTCTACCTTCGATTTTCCAGCATCTGCAGTTCCTTCTTAAACAGGTTAAAGACTTATAGGTTTGTAGGTTAATTGGCTTCAGTAACAATTGTAAATTGTCCCTAGTGTGTAGGATAGTGCTAGTGTACAGGGTGATTGTTGTGGACTCGGTAGACCGAAGGGCCTGTTTCTGCGCTGTTTCTAAACTAGACTAAACTAAGCTAAATGTTTCCATGTATGAAGAAAGCTTCTGCAAACTGACAGCTATGTTTGCATTTCTGTACAATATAAAAATTAACTTTGAACTCCCAAACCTACTGCTGTTGGCTCTCAAGTTCAATGGCTGATCATCAAATCATTTCAAACCTCATTCAACGAGGATGCTCCTTTTAAAATGGTTAAAATACGTTATGTTCCCCACCCCATCAGATTACAAATAGATAAAATGACCTTCACAGAAAGCAGAAAGGAAAGCCATCCTGCTCAGAAGGAGGGATCAATAAACTACAGATGGTTTATAGTATAAAGCAAAAATGCTTGCTTGATCAAGGGCAAAAGAAAATGCACCTTTTACCATACCAAAAAAAAAGAAAATAGCACTTTAAAAGCAGCAATTACCTTCAGGTTCAGAAACATTCAGAAATTGATTGAAGTTCATGACTTATTAAAATCATTAAAGTAAAAGACGCTTTGTAATCTGCTCGTGTGTGGTTATTTTATCCGGACTGATATTTATCCCTCAGCGTTGCCAATGTAATAATGGTGCTGATTCGTGAAGCTTTGTTAAGGCTTGAAGATTTGTTGGAGCCTATAACATACTCCAGGTTTGACCGTTTTGCTTTTTTGGCTCCAGCTAACATCTGATGAGGGAATTGGCCAGGCCGCAGGAGGGAAAATCATTGCACTTTTTTAATGGCTGTTTATTGATCCTTGCTTGAGGATGTTGTTGTGGTGACAGAATCGTGCTTCACAATGATGGCCTTCTTTTTTCTCCATTGCATGGCCCCAATTGCCTGTCGGCGCTCACCCTTTATATCACGAATAGACACGTCGGAGACGTGAAGATGGAACTTGCGAAATTCCGGTTCAGTGCGAAGCATTTTTATTAGCAACGGCAGGAAAAAAACCAGAGTGACTTGTACCGATTCATGGTGCAATCTGCAGCATTGGGTTTTATCTGCTTCAGCAGATATTTTCTTGTGTGTATTTAATCATCTGGATGGGAAAGAAAGAGAGGATGGAAGAAAGATAGCGAGGGTTCAGTTTAGCTTCAATCCAGCTCAGTTTAGTTTATCGTCACCTGTACCGAGGTACAGTGAAAAGCTTTTTGTTGCGTGCTACCCAGTCAGCAGGAAGACAATACATGATTACAATCGATCCATTCGTGATAAGGGAATAAGGTTTAGTGCAAGGTAAAGCCAGTCAAGTCTGATCCAAGATAGTCCGAGGGTCCCCGCTGAGGTAGACAGTAGTTCAGGACTGCTCTCTGGTTGCGGTAGGATGGTTAAGTTGCCTGATAACAGCTGAGAAGAAACTGTCCCTAAATCTGGAGATGTGCGTTTTCCTACTTCTATACCTTTTGCCCGATGGGAGAGGGGAGAAGAAGGAGTGGCCGGGGGTGTGTCTCGAGCTTGATTATGCTGCTGGCCTTGCCGAGGCAGCGTGGGGTATAAATGGAGTCGTCAATGGTCAGAGATAGGTGGGAGGGAGTGAGACGTGGAAGGAGAGAAGGGGGAAATAAAGAGGGAGAGGGAGAAGTAGAGGGAACAGAGAGGAAGAGAAAAAGGGGAGAGAGAGTTTAGAGTTTAGTTTATTAGTGTCACGTATACCGAGGTACAGTGAAAAGCCTTTTTTGTTGCTTGCTATCCAGTCAGTGAATAAACAAAACATGATGACAATCACACCATCCACAGTGTACGGATGCAGGTTAAAGGAAATAACATTTAGTGCACAATAAAATCAAGATTCAAGGTTCAAGAGAGTTTATTGTCATGTGGCCCAGATAGGACAATGGAATTCTTGCTTTGCTTCAGCACAACAGAATATAGTAGGCATAAATACAGATCAGTGTGTTTATAGACCATTGAATATATATATACACACATATACATAAATAAACAGATAAAGTGCAATAAAGTCCAACTACAGATAGTCCGAAAGTCTCCAATGAGATAAATGGTAGGTCAGGACCGCTCTCCAGTTGGTGATAGGATGGTTCAGTTGCCTGATAAGAGCTGGCAAGAAACTGTCCCTGAATCTGGAGGTGTGCGTTTTCTGTACCTCTTGCCTGATGGGAGAGGGGAGAAGAGGGTGTGACTGGGGAGAGACTTGTCCTGTCTACTGGGATATGGGGAGAAGGCAGTAATTGTGGATGATCAGCCATGAGCACATTGAATGGCGGTGCTGGCTCGAAGGGCCGAATGGCCTACTCCTGCACCTATTGTCTATTGTCTATTATGCTGGTGGCCCACCGAGGCAGCATGAAATGTAGATAGAGTCAATGTAAGGTAGGTTGATTTGCGTGATCAATCTCCCTTACGTCTGGGCTAAGTCCCCAATTCTATGCAATTTCATGCGGACTTGGATGGAGCTGTTCCCAGACCATGCTGTGATGCATGTATGACTCTATGACTCCAGAGGACTGTACAAAAGCCCTGATACACGGTATTTTCATACTGTGTTAGGGTATCGGGTAATGTCTCCGACTACATTTGGAATAGCTAAACCATAATGCCAGCAGCCATGATGCTTCTGTTATCTGTCTTCTTTGCAGAAATGAAAAGATATCCAAGTTTTTTAAAGTTTTTGTTCCAAATGCCCTGGCGTTCCACGTTGTTTTATTCCACAATATTTATTCCACGTTGTTTTATTCCACAATATTTATTCCACGTTGAGACAAATTCTTAAGTAATGAACTCAAGTTCTTTGAAACCTTCATATGAACACCTAACAATGGTGCAGCGGTAGAGTTGCTGTGTTACTGCGCCAGAGACCCAGGTTCTAGCCTGACTCCGGGTGCTGTCTGTACGGAGTTTGTACGTTCTCCCCGTGACATGTGGGTTTTCGCCGGGTATTCCGGCTTCTTCCCACACTCCAAAGACGTACAGGTTAGTAGGTTACTTGACTTGGCAAAATAGTTACTTGTCCTTAGTGCGTGTCGGATAGCGTTAGTGTACGGGGATCGTTGGTCGGCGCAGACTCACTGGGCCGAAGGGCCTGTTTCCGTGCTGTATCTCTAAACTAAACTAAACTAAACCTAAGCAGTCCCTAGTATTCACCACTTCCATTGCATGTTTTACCAGATGTGTAAACAAGAAAATATTTTGAGAGCTTTCTTTTCCAAGCCAAAAAATTAAGTTGACAGAAGCTTTTGAGTGGAAATCCAGAAATGTTTCCTTTTAGCATTTTTCAAAACTCTGCTCATTATTAATCTGTTTTAACACGCTTCGTCGCAGAACCTCAGCTCGGTGTTTTGTCAGCTTTGAGCTGTAGGTGGTCAACTCCCTCAAACCTCTGCCTCATGTGGAGTAACATTTTACAGCTGTTCCTGTGAAGTGTGTGCAGCTGGATGTCATGGTGCTAATTGAATGGTGCGATTCACAGTTATTTTTCCATTACCTCACTTTTTCGTGTTGGTCTAACTTGATTTTGACTGCCTGCTACCCCCCACATACTTTCCTCCCCCATCGCGGCCTATTTTCAATGGCGAAGAAATGTCACCTGCTGCAGACAGTCACCGTTTGGCTTTTTCTCTAACCCCCACACATCAGTTTAAAGCTTTCTTTGCCGAAATGAGCCATTAGCATTTAAATACTAAATTGTTGTGACTTTTCGTTTTTGCCAAAGTTGTACTTTATCAATGGCATTGATCAAGTTGGGAAAAGGGGAAGTTCAACGGGATCTGGGGGTCCTTGTTCATCAGTCTATGAAAGTAAGCATGCAGGTACAGCAGGCAGTGAAGAAAGCAAATGGCATGTTGGACTTTATAACAAGAGGAATCGAATATAGGAGCAAAGAGGTCCTGAAAACTGGAATTAAAAAACAGGGATGTAACGCTGAGGCTCTACAAGGCGCTGGTCAGGCCGCATTTGGAATATTGTGAGCAAATCTGGGCCCCATATCTGAGGAAGGATGTGCTGGCTCTGGAGAGGGTCCAGAGGAGGTTTACAAGAATGATTCCAGGAATGAGTGGGTTAGAATATGATGAGCGTTTGACAGCACTGGGCCTCAACTCACTGGAGTTTAGAAGATTGAGGTGGGACCTCATTGAAACTTAGTAAAAATATAGAAATATTCCATTTATACCTTACGGTGCTCCGGTTTCCTCCCACACTCCAATGACTTACGGGTTTGTCAGTGAATTGACTTTGGTGAGATTGTGAATTATCCCTCGTGTGCAAGACTGTGCTAGGGCCAGTGAACTGGAATACTCAATGCAACTGTGGCTCATTACTTCTGTATTAATGAAAGGTTCATTGCACTTTATCAACTGCATAAAAATACTAAAGTACAAGCCACGATAATAGAGAATGGCTGGCAGTCCATCGTTGCTCTGGTCTTGATGCCACATGTGGTACTGTGGAGATTGCTGGGCAGCGCGGATTCGGTGGGCCGAAGGGCCTGTTTTCGTGGTATATCTCTGTATCTGTATCTGTAAGTGGAATATGAGGTGTTGTTCCTCCAGTTTTGATTGTGGCCTCACTTTGGCAATAGAGGCGACCCAAGACAGAGAGGGCGGTATGGGAGTTAAAATGGTTATGAATCAGGAGATCCAGTCAGCCCAGGTAGACAAGTGTTCACAAGTGTTCAGTGAAATGGTCGCGAAAGGGCCTGTCCCATGTGGGCGCCATTTGCGCGTCATGCAGGTGGTGCGCGAGGGTTTTGAGAATCCCAAAACCCTGGGGCGCCTACGCCACCACGTGCCATGCGCGCGTTACAATGAATGCGTCGTGATGTGTAAATTATGTCACATAAATGATGCGCAAATGACGCGTAAGTGGGACTGGCCTAGTCTGCGCTTGGTCTTGCTGATGTAATGGAGCACTGAATGCTGAAGGCAAGGTGATGGTGAATCTCCGTCTTACCTGGAAAGCCTATCGATATTCTGTCGGCAATTACATCAAGGTCAATAGTTAGTCAATCGTGATAAATCCTATTGATTTGGAGGGATTTGGGAGAGCATGAGAGTGATGCACAGAGAGTGAGCCATCTTCAGAGTCTTTGTCAAAAGTGTGGCCAGGCGTGGTGAGCATAAAATATTCAGGGATCTGGAAATACTCAGCAAGTCAGGCAGAATCTACGAAGACAGGCCTTGTGTTAATGTGGCAAGTCAATGATTCAATGATAGTTTATTGTCACGTGGACCTAGGTACAGCTACTCCTCGACCTATGATGGGGTTTTACTTTCTAATAAACCCATCGTAAATGGAAAATATCGCAAGTCGGAAACGCATTTAATACAATGTGATCATGTGACTGGACGCGAGCGGTGGCTCGCTGCCATTGCGCAGCGTTCGCACCATCGTAAAGTCAAGATAACGTAAGTCGAAGCATCGTAAATCGGGGAGCATCTGTACAGTGACATTCTATGCTTTTGCATACACACAGCAGACCTCACCTTCGCAGTATACAAAGAGTCGCCACTCTTTCTGGCGCCGACAACATTTCAAAAGTTATTAGTACAGTCTTATCTTCTCGCAGTGGCGAGAGTTGCTGAAACCTGCCGAACAAAGCCTCTAGTCCTCGATTGAAGGTTAGAGTGGAAATAATCAACCGGAGAGAACTATCTCACCAATGCTGCTGGAAAATGAAGATAAAGCGGTAGCACTGAGCTTAATTAGGGCGGCACGGTGGCGTAGCGGTAGAGCTACTGCCTTACAGTGCCAGAGACCCGGGTTCGATCCCGACCAAGGGTGCTTGTCTAAATGGAGTTTGTACGTTCTCCCCGTGACCTGCGTGGGTTTTCTCTGAGATCTTCAGTTTCCTCCCACACTCCCAAAGACACACAGGTTTGTAGGTTAATTGGCTTGGTATAAATGTAAAAATTGTCCTCTGTGTGTGCTGGATAGAAAACATAGAAACATAGAAAAATAGGTGCAGGAGTAGGCCATTCGGCCCTTCGAGCCTGCACCGCCATTCAATGTGATCATGGCTGATCTTCCAACTCAGTATCCCGTACCTGCCTTCTCTCCATACCCCCTGATCTCTTTAGCCACAAGTGCCACATCTAACGCCCGCTTAAATATAGCCAATGAACTGGCCTCAACTACCTTCTGTGGCAGAGAATTCCAGAGACTCACCACTCTCTGTGTAAAGAATGTTTTCCTCATCTCGGTCCTAAAGGAATTCCCCTTTATCCTTAGACTGTGACCCCTTGTTCTGGACTCCCCCAACATCGGGAACAATCTTCCAGCATCTAGCTTGTCCAACCCCTTAAGAATGTTGTAAGTTTCTATAAGATCCCCCCTCAATCTTCTAAATTCCAGCGAAAACAAGCCGAGTCTATCCAGTCTTTCCTCATATGAAAGTCCTGACATCCCAGGAATCAGTCTGGTGAATCTTCTCTGTACCCCCTCTATGGCAAGAATGTCTTTCCTCAGATTTGGAGACCAAAACTGTACGCAATGTGGATAGTGTTGGTGTGTGGGGACTGCTGGTCGGTGTGGACTCGGTGGGTCGAGTGGCCTCTAAACTAAACTATACTAAACTAATTATTGAAGCTGACAGGACTTATATACTCAACATTCTGGTCATCGGGTCATTGACTTGAAACATTAACCATCTTTCGCTCTCTGCAGGTGTTGCCAAACTTGCTTAATATTTCCCATGATAGACACAAAATGCTGGAGCAACTCAGTGGGACAGGCAACATAGATCCTTCTTCAGACCCGAAACGTCACCCATTCCATCTCTCCAGAGATGCTGCCTGGCCTGTTGAGTTACTCCAGCTTTTTGTGTCCATCTTAGGTTTAAACCAGCATCTGCGGTTTCTTCCAATGCATGTAATATTTCCCATGCTTTCCGTTTAATTTTCAGATTTCCAGCATTTTAAGTTTCTTGTTTTTCAGTTTTCCTTAACAGTAGTATGTCTAAGTGTGTCATCCAATTTGTAACCTGCCCAAGCTAATCAGCAAAAATATTATCTGATCGTTGCAAGTGTAATTAATCTGGACTGGTTTTCCCAAAGTGAATGGGGAGTTTCCAAGCTGAATACTGGGTGATCAGTGTACAAGTGGAATCTTGTGAAATGGTGATCGGTACTATCCTAACTATCCTGTGTATTTTTCACATTCAAAAATCATCTGAACTAATGATGGTGCAGAAAGGCTCAAGTGAAAACATTGTCCGAGGGCCTGAGCTATCAGGAGATGTTGAGCTTGCTGGGACTCTATTCTTTGGGGCGCAGGAGGACGAGAAGTGTACAAAATTGTGAGAGGAATAGATTGGTTAAACACACAGAGTCTCTAACCCAGAGTAGAGGAATCGAGAACCAGAGGGCAGAGGCTTAAGGTGAGCGGGGAAAGATTTAATAGGAACCTGAGGGGTAAATTTTTCGCACAAAGGGTGATGGGTATATGGAACATGCTACTTAAAGAGGTAGTTGAGGCAGGTACTATCGCAACGTTTAAGAAACATTTAGACAGGTACATGGATAGGACAGGTTTGGAAGACCAAACGCAAGTAGGTGGGACCAGTGTAGATGGGACATGTTGGTCGTTGTGGGCAAGTTGGGCCAAAGGGCCATTTTCCACACTGTATGACTCTATGACACAGAAAAAGGGTTAGGATTAGGGTTGCCAACTTTCTCACTCCCAAATAAGGGACAAACGGTCAAAACACGGGACAAATTCCCGACAGCATGTCGTTGACCGACTCGGCCACAGTGAATGATGAGTTGGCCCGGGTGCTGGACTGCATTACAAAGCCCAGCCGGCGGGCCAGCTGAGGAGTTTTGGCCCGGGCCGTACGACAAAGACGGCACTCCATCCAACTCATGAGCCGATGATCGGCCATGAGAAGGAGGGGTGGTGGTGTTGGCGGTAAGCGAAGGTCCGAAGGTCGGACAGCTGGCTGGGCTGCCGACCGACGGGGCCATGGGCTGCACTATGTCGGGACAGGTGAGGCGGGGCCGGACGCGGGGCTCCGACCCGACAGTTCCTTCGGCCCAAGTAGTAGCAGTCAAATATGGGGTAAGGGCGGTCCTGTACGGGACAAACCAATTTACCCCAAAATACGGGATGTCCCGGCTAATACGGGACAGTTGGCGACCCTAGTTAGGATAGCAATAAAAATATTTACCAAATCTTTCCTTTGGCAGATATATGTTGGGAATATCTTCTCCTTTTGGATTGCACTTTTAATAAAAAGAAACAAAAATAAATGGCTAATGATTAATATGTTATTCCTGTTTAAGAAGGAACGGCAGATGCTGGAAAATCGAAGGTAGACAAAAATGCTGGAGAAACTCAGCGGGTGAGGCAGCATCGATGGAGCTGGAGAAGGAAATAGGCAACGTTTTGGGGCGAGACCCTTCTTCCATGTTGTTTCTGATCAATGCTATTCCAATGTACTCTAAATTGTAATAACTATAGTAACAGCAACACAGTTCAAATAAATGAGTTATGGTACTAATTCATAAACTATTTGATATAAAACCGCAGGTGCTGGCAGACCAGCAGAAGCTAACTATATCTGAGGACACGTTGATTATTTGAATTGAGTAATGAAGCAATTCTAAGCTGCCAAAAGGGCATGTGTGCTGCTTTATCAAGGTACAAGTTAACAGCGCGTTTCTCAATCTTTTTAACGGCTGGGTCAAGCCAGTCTGTAATTCCTCATGTTTACACTGCTCTCTCCAGTTGCGCTTCTGTAGGAGATATAACTGGAGACAGACCGAACAGGGACTATATAAAATGAAAAGATGAGATATTATTGCACCCTCAGGATACATCTGTCACCAGAAAAGAGCAGGAATACCATCTGTTACGCTCGCTGCAAAATTACTGCCTGAAAAATGTTAATGTTATCAGATATTAGAATATGCGTTTAAATTTTTAATGGTGTATGCTGTAAGAGGAACGTTCATGCTGTGGGCATACATGCATTTGGGAGCCTGATTGCCATAACTTATTTCAGCTAGGTTCTTAATAATCAACGGAATAGCAGAGAGGTCCTGGGCCAGATTGTTTTTTTGAAGGTTCCAGCAACATAGAAACATAGAAAATAGGTGCAGGAGTAGGCCATTCGGCCCTTCGAGCCAGCACCGCCATTCAATATGATCATGGCTGACCATCCAAAATCAGTACCCCGTTCCTGCTTTCTCCCCATATCCCTTGATTTCATTAGCCCTAAGAGCTATATCTAACTCTCTCTTGAATACATCCAGTGAGCTGGCCTCCACTACCAGAGAATTCCACAGATTCACAACTCTCTGGGTGAAAACATTTTTTCCTCATCTCAGTCTTAAATGGCCTACCCCTTATTCTTAACCTTATTCCCCCAACATGCGGAACATTTTTTCCTGTACCTCGCCTGTCCAATCCCTTAAGAATTGTATATGTTTCTATAATAGCCCTGTCCCACGGTACAAGTTCAGTCCAAGAGTTCTCCTGATTCGAACTCGGAGATTTACGGTAATGGCCAACCGTCGGTACTCGGGGCTCTCGTGGACATTTATCAACATGTTGAAAAATCTTCACGAGTCTTCCCGTGCTTACCTGCCGTTAGCGAGTCTTCCCGAGTGCCTGCCGTTAGCGTTACGAGCCGCTAAGAGACGTCCCCGAGCTCCGATGTACCCGCTACGTTCATTCTCCGTGCTTACCACGAGTTTGATTTTTTTAAAACTCGGGAGAGCTCTTGGAATGAACTCGTACCGTGGGACAGGGCTTTAAGATCCCCTCTCATCCTTCTAAATTCCAGTGAATATAAGCCCAGTCGACCCATTCTTTCTTTCACCATTAATCACATATCATTGGATTGCCTACATCAGAAGGTTTGAGCTGAGACTTTCTGTAGTAATGTCTCGTGCACTCCATCTGGCAGCAAACGTTACTTTTTTTTAATAATATTTTTATTATAAGTCATATACAATAGGGTACATTAAGAATAATATAATACATTTCATATACAGTTTCTGTTTTTGAATTTAATAATAAAAAAGTAATATAAGCAAAAAGAGAGAAAAAGAAAGTTAGGTAAGGTGGTGAAAGTGATCGTTTGTGAAAAGTACAAGAGAGAGAAAGGAGGAGAGATATATATATATTTTAAAAAGATAATAAAATGGAAGGGATATACGTACTTCGTATCTTTGCGCACCCCTCACCCGGTTCTGAAAGTTTATTTTCAGGGTTATGTAGCACCATATGCTTGTAATAAATCGATAAAGGGAGACCAAATCTTTAAGAATTCGTGTGATTTGCCTGCTAGGCCGAATCTCATATCTTCTAGGTGTAACAATTCAGACATATTTGAAATCCACATTTTAAGCCTTGGTGTTGGTGCATTTTCCCAGAATTTGAATATACCTTTTTTTGCCGTTATTAAGCCATAGTTAAGGAAACTCTCTTGGAACTAAGTCAGCTCAGAGCCGGTCTCCATTGTTCCAAAGATAATCAATTCTGCGTTGGGGTTCATTTCTGTTTTAAATACTTTTGTAAAAATTTCAAAAATGTCATTCCAAAACATCTGAGGTTTTATGCAAAAGGCAAAAGAGTGTGCTATAGTTGCATCTTGAGATAGGCATTTTTCACAGATGGGTGAGACATTTGGAAATGTTTTATTCAATTTAGTTTTTGAGTAATATAATCCATGTAAAAATTTAAATTGAATTAAGGTATGTCTTACATTTATCGAGCATTTATGTACATATAGCAAATATTTATCCCAGGGTTACGCAAAAAGCTGGAGAAACTCAGCGGGTGCAGCAGCATCTAAGGAGCGAAGGAGATAGGCAACGTTTTGGGTCGACCAGACCTTCTTCAGACCAGAAACGTCACCTATCTCCTTCGCTCCTTAGATGCTGCTGCACCCGCTGAGTTTCTCCAGCTTTTTGTGTAACCCTGGATTCTCCAGCATCTGCAGTTCCTTCTTTAACAAATATTTATCCCATCTGTCTTTCGAGATATTTATAGATAATTCTTGTTCCCAGTCTCTTCACATTGCATCAGATGGTGGTATCTCTATGTTTAAAATGATATTATACAAATATGATATTAAATTAGTAGAATCCGCCTTCTGTTCATAGCTTCATCTAGTATATCTGAAGTCAAAGTTTTATGTTCTTTTGTATGTATTTTCAAGTAGTCACGGATTTGAAGATATTTAAAGTACTGATTATTTTTCAGTTTATATTTAAATTGTAGTTGTTGGAATGATAAAAGATTTCCCATTTCATACATTTCTCCAAAGGTTTTAATTCCTATTCTTTCCCAGTGTGTAAACGTTACTTTAAGGTTATGTATTTTAGTATCCATTTTAATGATCACATTTATTATAACAATTTCAAATTTTGCGGCCAGTAATGAAAAGTTTTCAAATTCACGAATACTTTGGTGAAACATTTTTGTCTCTTGCCGAAGAATCTGGATGTTTAACATTTTTTAATGTCAGAAGGCAAAATTTAGTAGATGTTTAGAATATTGCTGGGCTCCATCTGAAATAACAACATTCCCTGTTGAGACATGAGAGACTGCAGATGCTGCGATCTTGAGTAGAAAAACAAAGTGCTGGAGGATTCTTGATTAGTACAGGTGTCACAGGTTATGGGGAGAATGGGGTTCAGAGAAGAAGACAGGAGAATGGGGTTCACAGGGAGAGATAGATCAGCCATGATTGAATGGCGGAGAAGATCTTGATGGACCTAATTCTACTCCTTGTCCTTATGACATCATGATAGAGTCACCGGGTCAGGCAGCATCTCTGGAGAAAAGGAATAGGTGACGTTTCGGGGGTTGGCAAGTAGGTAGATGTAATGGCAGAGGTTAGAGGTGAAATGAAGACAAAAAGATGTTAGATAAAGACGGGAGAGGAGGAGTGAAATGCAAACCAAGTGGAAAGGGACTAGGGAGAGGGGAAAGAAGGAAGATCAAAGAGGAACCGGGTAGACTATAGACAATAGGTGCAGGAGTAGGCCATTTGGCCCTTCAAACCAGCACCACCATTCACTGTGATCATGGCTGATCATCCCCAATCAGTACCCCGTTCCTGCCTTCTCCCCATATCCCCTGACTCAGCTATTTTTAAGAGCCCTATCTAGCTCTCTCTTGAAAGCATCCAGAGAACCTGCCTCGACCACCCTCTGAGGCAGAGAATTCCACAGACTCACCACGCTCTGTGAGAAAAAGTGTTTCCTCGTCTCCGTTCTAAATGGCTTACTCTTTATTCATAAACTGTGGCCCCTGGTTCTGGACTCCCCCAACATCGGGAAAATGTTTCCTGACTCTAGCGTGTCCAAGCCCTTAACAATCTTATATGTTTCAATGAGATCCCCTCTCATTGTTCTAAACACCAGAGTGTACAAACCCAGCCGCTCCATTCTCTCAGCATATGACAGTCCCGCCATCCTGGGAATTAACCGTGTAGGGAGAGGTGGAAGATGGACTGAAGAGGGGGAGGGAGGGGAAGGTACAGAGTTAGGGGAGTAATGGGACAAATATATCACACGGTGGATGCATCGCCATTCATTGTGATCATGGCTGATCGTCCCCAATCAATAATCTGTGCCTGCCTTCTCCCCATATCCCTTGGTTCCACCAGCCCCTAGAGCTCTATCTATCTATCTCTTAAATTCATCCAGTGACTGGGCCTCCACTGGCCTCTGTGGCAGGAAATTCCACAAATTACCTGCCACATATTGCCTTGTGAAGATGCTAAAGTTTTCACAAGTTCACAAGTGTGCGAAAGCATTCTGCAGTGATACTCTTCTTGATTGTCAGTCCCAACTGCAGTGGAGTAATATCTACACTTTAATAGAAACATAGAAACATAGAAAATAGGTGCAGGAGTAGGCCATTCGGCCCTTCGAGCCAGCACCGCCATTCAATATGATCATGGGTGATCATCCAAAATCAGTACCCTGTTCCTGTTTTCTTCCCATATCCCTTGATTCTGTTAGCCTTAAGAGCTACATCTAACTCTCTTGAAAACATCCAGTGAAGTAGCCTCCACTGCCTTCTGTGGCAGAGAATTCCACAGATTCATAACTCTATGGGAGAAAACGTTTATCCTCATCTCAGTCCTATATGGCCTACCCCTTATTTTTAAACTGTGACCCCTGGTTCTAGACTCTCCCAACATTGGGAACATTTTTTTCCGGCATCTAGCCTGTCCAATCCCTTAAGATTTTTTTTTGTTTCTATAAGATTCCCTCTTATCCTTGTGAATTCCAGTGAATATAAGCCCAGTCGATCCTTTCTTTCTGAGGTGTTCCTGGGAATAAGAATTTAACAATTGGGATGTTCACAGTTTGGTACATCCAGTTATTGTGTTGTGCTTTTTGACCTTTTGCAATAGTAAGCAAGATGCCCAAGTAACACAATCATGCATCTACATCACAGCTAAAAGGGCAACGATAAACGTTTGACTACTCAACATGAAGGATTTGAATGTTAAACACAAATGGGGAGTTTCCTCCAAGATGCAACAACTTCATCTGCCAGGTTTAAAATATAGTGTAGCTGCTGGCGCCAACGATGGCGGCCACGGTGTACTGCTCCTTGCTGTTTTGTATGTGTTCGTTTGTGTTGTCTGTGAAAACCCTACAAAGATTACGTTATCATTAATGTTTTATTATTAATGTTTAGTGTTTTCTGAGTCATTCGTAACTGTCACTGTATGTCATGTTGTTACTTGTGGGCGGAGCACCAAGGCACATTCCTTGTATGTGAATACTTGGCCAATAAACTTACTTACTTACTTACTATAACTGTACAAATAATAGAAGCAAAATCCCCAATCCTGTTAGAAGTCATACCACGTTTGTGGGAGGCATTTATGTTTAGGCTAGCTACTGTTGACATATTATATTGTTTTGTCTACATATATCTTGCAATATTATTTTGGACACTTGAGGGTGGTCATCAGATGCATAGAGGGGCCTATATATATATTTATGTGGGCATAGGGGACAAGAGGCAGACCAGGCACAGGGAGGGAGAGTATAGAGTTCATTGAGATTAGTATACAAACTTAAAGCACACGGTATTGGCGGCTCAGTATTGATGTGGATAGAGAACTGGCTGGCAGACAGGAAGCAAAGAGTAGGAGTGAACGGGTCCTTTTCAGGATGGCAGGCAGTGACTAGTGGGGTGCCGCAAGGCTCAGTGCTGGGACCCCAGCTATTTACAATATATATTAATGATTTGGACAAGGGAATTGAATGCAACATCTCGAAGTTTGCGGATGACACGAAGCTGGGGGGCAGTGTTAGCTGTGAGGAGGATGCTAGGAAGCTGCAAGGTGATTTGGATAGGCTGGGTGAGTGGGCAAATGCATGGCAGATGCAGTATAATGTGGATAAATGTGAGGTTACCCACTTTGGTGGCAAAAACAGGAAAGTAGACTATTATTTGAATGGCGGCCGATTAGGAAAAGGGGAGATGCAACGAGACCTGGGTGTCATGGTACACCAGTCATTGAAAGTAGGCATGCAGGTGCAGCAGGCAGTGAAGAAAGTGAATAGTATGTTAGCATTCATAGCAAAAGGATTTGAGTATAGGAGTAGGGAGGTTCTACTGCAGTTGTACAGGGTCTTGGTGAGACCACACCTGGAGTATTGCATACAGTTTTGGTCTCCAAATCTGAGGAAAGACATTCTTGCGATAGAGGGAGTGCAGAGAAGGTTCACCAGACTGATTCCTGGGATGTCAGGACTTTCATATGAAGAAAGACTGGATAGACTCGGCTTGTATGCGCTAGAATTTAGAAGATTGAGGGTGGATCTTGTAGAAACTTACCAAATCCTTAAGGGGTTGAACAGGCTAGATGCAGGAAGATTGTTCCCAATGTTGGGGAAGTCCAGGACAAGGGGTCACAGTTTAAGGATAAGAGGGAAATCTTTTAGGACCAAGATGAAAAAACATTTTTCACACAGAGAGTGGTGAATCTCTGGAATTCTCTGCCACAGAAGATAGTTGAGGCCAGTTTGTTGGCTATATTTAAGAGGGAGTTAGATGTGGTCCTTGTGGCTAAAGGGATCAGGGGGTATGGAGAGAAGGCAGGTAAGGGAAACTGAGTTGGATGATCAGCCATGATCATATTGAATGGCGGTGCAGGCTCGAAGGGCCGAATGGCCTACTCCTGCACCTATTTTCTATGTTTCTATGTTCTCACCACACCGAGGATGGCAGCTACAACTTGTATGTTGAATAAGGAAAACCAGGTACGTTCATCTCTTTGTTTGTACAACTACTTCAATAAACAACCAATTAAACTGGAAATAATGACTAGAAGATCTGTTCTATTTGGTCTGCGTATGGTCACTCCTACTTACCTGTGTAGTTGTGGCAACGGAAAAGAGGACACTGGAAGAGTCGGAAATTTGCCATTACAACTATGGTTTCTTCATGAAATCATTTTAAGTCTACTCTCAAATATATTGCTTTTTAGCAAATGAAGTTAGTTACAGCAGTAGCAGAGCTGGAGGGACTGCAGAGGTCAGGCAGCATCCGTGGAGGGAATGAGCAAGCGATGTTTAGGGTCCAGGCAACTGTTAAGGCCACAAGACAGAGGAGCAGAATTAGGCCATTCAGCCCATTGAGTCTACTCCACCATTCAATCGTGGCTGATCTATTTTTCCCTCTCAACCCCATTCTCCTGCCTTCTCCCGGCAACATATGATGCCCTTCCTAGTTAAGAATCAATCTCCGCCCTAAAAATACCCAATTTCTTGGCCTCTGCAGCCACCTGCGGCAATGAATTCCACAAACCTACCACCCCCTGGTTTCAGAGGTTCATAACAAGAGTGAGTACAGTCGGAAATTTAGGGAAATAATGTTTTTGTAAATAGTGTCAAAATCTGGCGACTCGTGTATGTGTGATCTATGCAAAAAATAATTTTGCTGTGCATTGCACATGTGACAATAATGAACCGAAGAGAGACACAAAATGCTAGAGTATCTCAGCGGCACAGGCAGCATCTCTGGAGAGAAGGAATGGGTGACGTTTCGGGAAGAAGGGACTCGACCTGAAACGTCACTCATTCCTTCTCTCCGGAGATGCTGCCTGTCCCGCTGAGTTATTCCAGCATTTCGTCTTATCTTCGGTGTAAACCAGCATCTGCAGATCCTTCCCTGACAACAGAGCACCATTGGGGGGGGGGGGTTTCCATGAAGTCTTTTGGTCCCATCATGTAGTCCAAACTTCAAAGCATTCATTAAATAAGCTGTCAAATGCAGAAGACTTTAGGGAATCTCACATCAAAGGATGCCAGTTGGCCATTCTATCTGGGTAAGCAATTATTCGACTTCCCCCATCACTCTTTTCCATAACCCTGCAATTTTTTCCTATCCAAGTATTCAATCCGTTCTCTTTTACTGGTCACCAATGCATGTGCTTCCATTACCTTTTCCGCTGGTGCATTTCAGATCATGACTTGTTCTAAGTGTGTTAACACTTCGTGTTGATGAGTGAGTGAGTTGCCAGAGGAGTAGTTGAACCAGGCGCCATAACAGCATTTAAAAGATACCTGGACAGGAAAGTTTTAGACAATAGACAATAGGTGCAGGAGTAGGCCATTCGTCCCTTCGAGCCAGCACCGCCATTCAATGTGATCATGGCTGATCATCCCCAATCAGTACTCCGTTCCTGCCTTCTCCCCATATCCCCTGACTCCGCTATTTTTTAGAGCCCTATCTAGCTCTCTCTTGAAAGCATCCAGAGAACCCGCCTCCAACGCCCTCTGAGGCAGAGAATTCCACAGACTCACCACTCTCTGTGAGAAAAAGTGTTTCCTCGTCTCCGTTCTAAATGGCTTACTCCTTATTCTTAAATTGTGGTCCCTGGTTCTGGACTCCCCCATGTAGATGGATATTGGCAAAACACTGGCAAATGGGGCTAGTTTAGATGGGGCATCTTGGTTGGCGTGGACAAGTTGTTCAGACTGAAGAAGGGTCTCGACCTGAAACGCCACCTATTCCTTCGCTCCATAGATGCTGCCTCACCCACTGAATTTCTCCAGCATTTTTGTGTATCTTCGATTTTTCCAGCATCTGCAGTCCGTTCTTAAACCTTTATAACTGGCACACACTAGTCAGTGTACGGTGCCTGCAAGGTAAATTGGTTTAATAAGAGCATAAGACAGGAGCAGGCGCAAGTCACACAGTCCGTCAGGTCGGTCCTGCCATTCCATATGATCCTGGCTGATCTGTCCCAGACCTCAACCCCTCTTCTGAGCCTGTTCCCCACAGCCCACGATTCCCTCATCTTTCAAGAATGTATCTATTTCCTCTTGAAATATTCCTGATGATCCACTCTCTACAACCCTGTGGGGTAGAGCATTCCAGAATTTCAGCACTCTGCAGGAAGACACCAAGTGCTGGAGTAACTCAGCAGGTCAGGTAGCATCCCTGAAGAACTTGGGTAGGTGACGTTTCGGGTCGAGACCCTTCTTCAGTCTCTAGAAGGGTCTCAATGCAAAATGTCACCTATCTATGTTCCCCAGGAATGCTGTCTGACACAATGAGTCACTCCAGCATTTTGTGTCATTTTGTGCAATAACCAGCATCTGCAGTTCTTTCTTTCCACCCTGTTCATGAATTTCCCATGCACCTCAGTTTACAATGATCACCCCCCCTAATCTTATAATTGTATACATTATCATTGTTTCTACTCTTCTTAGTCTAATAATCTTTATTAAATGTCATCTTTAACAACCAGAATGCTGATATATATTATTGGATGGGGTTAAAGCTAAACCCATATGTTTCCCATTACATAAGTTTGGTTGAAGTTTAGGGTCGAGACCCTTCTTCAGACTGAAAGTCACGGCAAAGGGAAACGAGAGGTAGAGACAATGATGTGGGGAGATATAGAACAAATGAATGAAAGATAAGCAAAATAGTAACAGTGATAAAGGAAACAGGCCATTGATAGCTGTTTGCTAGGTGAGAACTAAAACCTGGTGTGACTTGTGTTGGGGAGGGATGGAGAGACAGGGAATGCCAGGGTTACTTGAAGTTAGAGAAATCAATATTCATCCCCCTGAGTTGTAAGCTGCCCAAGCAAAATATAAGATGCTGTTCCTCCGATTTGCGTCTAGCCTCACTCTGACATTGGAGGAGGCCGAGGACAGAAAGGTCTGTGTGGGAATGGGAAGGGGGATTCACAAGTGGGAGATCAAGTAGGTCCAGGCGGACTGAGTGAAGATGTTCAGCAAAACGATTGCCCAGTCTACATTTGGTCTCGCCGATGTATAAGAGTCCACATCTTGAACAACGGATACAGTAGATGAGGTTGGAGGAGGTGCAAGTGAACCTCTGCCTAACCTGAAAGGACTGTCGGAGTCCCTGGACAGATTCGAGGGGGGAGGTATAGGGACAGGTGTTGCATCCCCTGCGGTTGCAGGAGAATGTACCTGGGGAGGGGGTGGTTTGGGTGGGAAGGGATGAGTTAACTAGGGAGTTGCAACTGGCAGGATCTGTATTCATTTCATTTATTTTAAATATTTTGGCCTTGAGAATATGACACAACGATAAATAAATGATCAAATTCCCTTTATTTAAATTTTATGTGCAGTTGTGCCCTGGAAATTGGGCAAATAGGCATGCAGCAGACTGAGAGCAATAAAAAATGCTAATCAAATGTCAAAACATGGTTATTATGTAGGTTTTACTGATTGAAGATGGACACAAAATGCTGGAGCAACTCAGTGGGTCAGGCACTATTACTGATTGAACATTGGTTACAATGCCTTTTACTGTTTCTTGATTAAAAATATCAGTCATGTGCAAAACAATTCACTTATAACCTAAGGTGGACACAAAATGCTGGAGTAACTCATGTAATGCTGGAGATGGTGTGGCAGCATCTCTGGAGAGATGTAATGGGCAACGTTTCGAGTCGAGACCCTTCTTCAGACTGTTGTCGGGAGGGGGCGGGAGAAATATAGAATGTAGGCGGAGACAGTAAGATTGATGGGAGAACGGGGAAGGGGAGGGAGAGAGAAAGCAAGGGCTATCTGAAGTTATAGGTCAATGTTCATACCGCTGGGGAAATACATAGACATAGAAATTAGGTGCAGGAGTAGGCCATTCGGCCCTTCGAGCCTGCACCGCCATTCAATATGATCATGGCTGATCATCCAACTCAGTATCCCGTACCTGCCTTCTCTCCATACCCTCTGATCCCCTTAGCCACAAGGGCCACATCTAACTCCCTCTTAAATATAGCCAAATGAACTGGCCTCAACTACCCTCTGTGGCAGAGTTCCAGAGACCCACCACTCTCTGTGTGAAAAAGTTTCTTCTCATCTCGGTCCTAAAGGATTTCCCCCTTATCCTTAAGCTGTGACCCCTTGTCCTGGACCTCCCCAACATCGGGAACAATCTTCCTGCATCTAGCCTGTCCAACCCCTTAAGAATTTTGTAAATATGAGGTGCTGTTCCTCCAATTTACGCTGGGCCTCACTCTGACAATGGAGGAGGCCCAGGACAGAAAGGTCAGATTGGAAATGGGCAGGGGGAGTTGAAGTGCTGAGCCACCGGGAGATCAGGCAATAGACAATAGGTGCAGGAGTAGGCCATTGGCCCTTCGAGCCAGCACCGCCATTCAGTGTGATCATGGCTGACCATCCCCAATCAGTACCCCATTCCTGCCTTCTCCCCATATCCCCTGACTCCACTATCTTTAAGAGCCCTATCTAGCTCTCTCTTGAAAGCATCCAGAGAACCTGCCTCCACCGCCCTCTGAGGCAGAGAATTCCACAGGCTCACCACTCTCTGTGAGAAAAAGTGTTTCCTCGTCTCCGTTTTAAATGGCTTACTCCTTATTCTTAAACTGTGGCCCCTGGTTCTGGACTCCCCCAACATCGGGAACATGTTTCCTGCCTCTAGCGTGTCCAAGCCCTTAACAATCAGGTCGGCTAAGATGGACTGAGCGGTGGTGTTCAGCGAAACGATCGCCAAGCCTGCGCTTGGTCTCGCAGATGTAGAGAATCGTGTAGAGAATCATCAGTGGGAGAATCCTCTCTCATAATCTAGATCCACGGGTAATATATTCAATACTATTTTGGTTTTGGCTGCATAGCATTGCTAGGAATTTACAGAGAGTTTCAGTGCCTAAAATACGCTGCCATGGTTGGTAGTGGAAGCAGGTGTGATAGTGGCGTTTAAGAGGCTTTTAGATGAACACATAGACATGTAGGGGGATGGATCAATAAAGATAATGTGCAGGCAGAGGAGATTGCTGAAAAGGATACAGAGTGCTGGAGTAACTCAGCGGGTCAGACAGCATCTCTGGAGAACATGGATCGGTGACATTTTGGGTCAGGGCACTTCTTCAGACTGGTTGTAGGGGGGGATGTGCGGGAAGAAAGTTGGGAGAGATTAGAGGCAGGATGAAGCGTGGCAGGTAATACGTGAACAGGGGCGAAGGGGGGGTTTGATAAGCGGTTGGTTGGACCAAAGGATTAAAACATGAGGTGTGAGACAGAAGGATCGAAGAGCTGCAAATTGTGAAGCCAGAGGAAGGAACAGAGGGGGAGGGAAGAAATTGAGGCAAGACCAGGTGGGGCACAGGGGGATGAGGGACGAAAGAGGGGCTGTGGGGGTGAAAGGGCTCAAAGGGGTTTTGGAGCTCAGCTAAGATTAGAAAATTCAACGTTAATACCATTGGGTTGTAAGCATTGGGATTGAGAGGGAATCATAGGTCAGCCATGGTTAAATGGCAGATTAGACTCGATGGGCCGAATGGCCTAATTCTACTCCTATGACTTAAGAACTTATATTCTTGAGTTGCTTGCCCTCCAACTTGTGTGTGGCCTCACTCTGACAATGGAGGAGTTCCAGGACAGAGAGGGCAGTACAGGAATGGGAAGGGGATTTAAAACAGTTAGCAACCAGAAGATCCTGTAGGCCTTGGCGGGCCAAGCACAAGTATTCGTCAAAATGTGTTCGGAGATTACTAGAACTTGGCATCATATTCCCCAAGGTAAGACCTCTGGTGGAATAAAACTGGGTGAAAAAAAGGTCTTACCTTCCACTACCTGCAACCTCCGGCAACCACCTTCAACTAGCATCGCAACCGGCTTCCACTAAAAAATGACCGATTTTTAAAACGGCAACCTATTTTCAGTCGCGGCCGGTTTTGAATTTTTTGAAATAATCGCCGTAACATAGAAGAAGCGGAAACCACTTTCGACCATTCGGGAGACTGACAAAAACCTCCGAGATCCTCCGGGAACCGCACGGAAACTTTGGGTGGGGCGCAAAGTCTCCTGAGGTTTCCGTTCAGGTTTCCTAAGTGGGACAGGGGCATAAGACAGCAACTCCACCGCTGCGCAACCGTGCCGTTTGTGTTTTGTAACATTGCTGTCGTGATTGAATCTTCTGCACTAAACCATAACAACACTGTGCACACAAATGCAAACTCGAACCTTTCATGAAGATTTTTATAGATTCAGACGAAGATATAATATCCTGATTCATCATTTCTCTATTGTCCAGCTTGCGCTATTTATTCATGGCATTTTATCTCGGCTCTGAAGAAAGGCCAGTTACTCTGAAAGGCAGGCCGTGGGTAGAATAAATGCATCGTTAAAGCATAAAATGTAAATTTAGAGAGTCTTTGGAGAAAATATACAGCAGTGATAAAGGATGTTTTTATTCTAGGGTAGCTATTGGAGAGGATAGAGACCTTAGCTTTAAGGTGAGAGGGAGAAAGCTTAAAGGGCCTGTCCCACTTGGTCCACTTGTCCTAATTGGCGAGTTTAGAAGAGTTTGAAAAAATGTCATGTTGACGACCTCCTTCAACTATGTAGAAGACCTCCTTTGATCTCCTTCGATCTCCATCAACTATGTTGAAGACCAACTTCGACTAGCTACGACTAGCTTCGACTAACTTCGGGGAAATTGGACACCGAATAGTGGAGAGTGAAGACGACCTTCTTCGACCTCCCTTCGACTATGATGAAGACTATCTACGACTACCTTCGACTGCCCTCGATTACCTACGACTAACATGGCGACCTACTACGACTAAACCTACGAGTAAAAAAAGTATTGATTTTTTTCCATGGCGACCTTTTTTTACTCGCGGACATTTTTTAACATATTGGAAATAAAAGCCGCGACCTAGCAGAGGCCTCGAGTACGCGGAGACCACTCTCGAGCATGAAGGAGAGTTACGAATACCTCCTACGAGCTCGTGACGACCATGCTGTATGGGTCGTGGGCAAACTCACGGATTAGGTAGCCCAAGTGGGACAGGCCCTTAAAGGAGATGTGAAGAATAAGTTTTTGACATTGAGTGTGGTCGGTGCCAATTGATGGTGGAAGCAAATGCAATAGTGGCATTTAAGAGACTTTTAGATATGCAAGGGGGTGGGATATTGCAACCTTCACGTGGTCCGCCCTGTTTCGACGAATGCAATCAACCCGGCGTGCACAATCAAATAAGATCAAATAGAACAAGTTGTCCTACAACTTTAGGCTGTGCATGCCGTAGGCAAGAAGAAGAAGATATGCAAGGAACATGCATATCACGCATGAATATATTATCCGGGGAATGGAGAGAACGTGCAAGCTGAAGGAATTAGTTTAATTTGGCAACATGTTTGGCACAGGCATTATGGGCTGAAGGGCCTTTTCCTGCGCTGTGCTTTTCTATGTTCTGCAGTTTTGTGTAATCTACCCAAAGAAAAGCTTTCTTAGATAACTGAAATCTGTTATTTTGATGGGGAAAAAAAACCGAAGGCAGCAAAGTTCACATAAATACAGCTTGTCTTCGCTTGATCTGGAGTTCCGTTCATTTCAGGTCACCTTAATGTCAGAAATGAACGTTGACTTTAAATGGCAAATGTTCGAAGCAAAGAACAGTGGTCATCTTTCATTGCCATCCAAGTAAGACTACTGTAACATTTCAGGTATTAGCTTCCAGGCTCGTTTGGAGCCAAGTAATATTTTCCAGCAGTAAGTTCCATCTTAGAGCTCGGTAGCTGGTAAACTTCATGGGAATCCACTGCAATGTCGACTCCCTCTGTCTTGGAATATTGGACTTTACTGATCTGTTGTTCTAAATACAGGACAGAAAAGTCCTTTTCAGAGGGATATATTCTCTGACATTTATCTTTACTGGGAAATCTTGAGACCACATCTGGAGTATTGTGTACAGTTTTGGTCTCCTAATTTGAGGAAGGCCATCCTTGTGATTGAGGCAGTGCAGCGTAGGTTCACGAGATTGATCCCTGGGATGGTGGGGCTGTCATATGAGGAAAGACTGAAAAGACTAGGCTTGTATTCACTGGAATTTAGAAGGATGAGGGGGGATCTTATAGAAACATATACAATTATAAAAAGGACTGGACAAGCTAGATGCAGGAAAAATGTTCCCAATGTTGGGCGAGTACAGAACCAGGGGCCACAGTCTTAGAATAAAGGGGAGGTCATTTAAGACTGAGGTGAGAAAAAACGTTTTCACCCAGAGAGTTGTGAATTTATGGAATTCCCTGCCACAGAGGGCAGTGGATGCCAAGTCGCTGGATGGAATTAAGAGAGAGTTAGATAGAGCTCTAGGGGCTAGTGGAGTCAAGGGATATGGGGAGAAGGCAGGCACGGGTTATTGACAGGGGACGATCAGCCATGATCACAATGAATGGTGGTGCTGGCTCAAAGAACCGAATGGCCTCCTCCTGCACTTATTTTCTATGTTTCTATGTTTACTGGGTTTAGACCAGTGCTTCTTAACGGGGATCGTTTTGGGGCTTTGCCGGGGGTCATGAAGGGGACACAAATAACATATCAATTTGTTGAGCTCATGTTTAGGAACCTAACAAAGGTACATACCACATACCGTATTTTGTTTGCGTATGGCACTTACTGGTGTCAAAAAAATTAAGAACCACTGGTTTAGACCATAAGATCATAAGAGATAGGAGCAGAAATAGGCCATTCGGCCTATCAAGTCTACTCCGCTATTCAACATGGCTGATCTATCTCTCCCTCCTAACCCCATTTCCTGCCTTCTCCCCATAACCTTTAACACCCGCACTAATCAAGAATCTTTCTATCTCTGCCTTACTAATATACCCTGACTTGGCTTCCACAGCCTTCCGTGGCAAGGAATTCCACAGATTCACTGTTTAGAGGGATATGGGCCAAATGCAGGCAGGTGGGACTAGTGTAGATTGGACATGTTGGTGTGGGCAAGTTGGGCCGGAGGGCTTGTTTCCACGCAGTATAGCTCTTATGATTCTATCTCCGACTCAAGTAGCTAAATTTTAAAATCATTTATGAAGCTAGAATCTAAACATAGAACAGTACAGCACCGGAACAGGCCCTTCGGCCCACAGTGTCTGTGCCGAACATGATGCCAAGATAATCTCATCCGCATGCACGTGAGCAATATCCTTCTAGTCCCTATATATCCATGTGCCTCTCTTAAAGCCTCTTAAACGCCACTTTGCCTCCTCCATCACCAATGGCAGTGTGTTTGGGGAACCCACCACCCGCTATGTAAAAAACAAACTCCTTAAACTATATTCTCCAATTTCTTGAGCTATATTCCTTGATTTTGGCCAAGCACTTTGTGCTTTGCTTTAAGCTGCTTAATGAAAGCCATACGTACCAATTTGAAAACCTTGTGAAATTCAATGTAACATTGCCTTTCAGTTTTACAGCTTTCAGAAATGTTGTGCTTGGTTAATTGGCTTGGTATAAAATGTAAAATCGTCCCTAGTGTCTATGAACCACTGTTGTATCTATGAACCACTGTTGTGTAACGTTAGTACCTCCACCAACGTAAAGCACTTTGGTCAACGAGAGTTGTTTTTTAAATGTGCTACAGAAATAAAAGTGACTTGACTTGATTTGACTAGTGTGTGTAGGGTAGTGCGGACTCGGTGGGCCGAAGGACCTCCTTCCGTGCTGTACCTCTAAACTAAACTAAACTAAACTAGCTCAGTTTATAGCTTTCCCACTCTTGATGCAGATTTAATGCCTGGCACATCGCAAGAGATGAAGTCACACAGCACCTTGCAGGATGGTCGTCTGACAGACTGTGGCTTCAACTTACTTCTGAGTTGACACAGATGGAAGACGACTACAGGCCATGCCATCTGTCATCTGCCCCATTGGCAAGCGTGCATCCTCCTGGTGACTAAGCGCTTCAGCACAAATCATTCATACAACACAGGCCATCGGCGAATCTGACTTGGCATTCCTCCCTTGTCAGGAGGCCAGCCCATCTCATCAACGGACAAACGATAAGTCCACGGAGTTACAAGACAATGCAAAAAAGTATGCCAAACTGTTCTTCGATTCAGGAGGAGTAGATCGGGTGGACACACAGGGTCCCACCATCATGAACCAGAGGGCCTCGGTTTAAGGCGAAGGGGGAAAGATGTTATAGGAATCTGAGGGGTAACTTTTTCACGCAAAAGGTGGTGATGAATGGAACAAGCTGCTGGTGGATGTAGTTGAGGCAGGGACTATCGCAACATTTAAGAAGCAGTTAGTTAGGCACATGGATAGGAAAGGTTTCGAGGGATGTGGGTTAAACACAGGTAAGTGGGTCTAGTGTAGATGGGACATATTGGTCGTTGTGGGCAAGTTGGGCCAAAGGGCCTGTTTCCACACGATGAGGCTGGCGGGGGTGGGGGGGATGATCTTATCGAGGTGTAAATAATCAAGAGGTGAGTGTTTGGAGTGAATGCACAGGGTCTTATTCTCTGAGTAGGGGAATCCAGAACTAGAGGCCATAGGTTTAAATTGAGAAGGAGGAGGATTTGCTGATGCAGGTGCAAAAACAACTTTTCAGAGACACTTGGCGAGTACATGGGTAGGAAAGGTTAAGAAGGATATGGGCCAAATGCAAGCAAATGGGATGAGCTTAGATGGGGCATTGTGATGGGCATGGATAAGTTGGGCCAAAGTTTCTGATTACCCGCTCCAACCAAGACCGCAGATAATTGCAGAGAATCGTGGACGCAGCCCAGACCATCACACATAAACCTCCCTTCCATTGACTCCATTTACACCTCATGCTGCCTCGGCAAGGCCAGCAGCATCATCAAGGTCACGTCACACACTGGCCACTCCCTCTTCTCCCCTCTCCCATCAGGCAAAATGTATAGAAGTGTGAAAATGCACACCTCCAGATTCAGGGACACTTTCTTCCCAGCTGTTATAAACTTCCCAACTAAATAAAACTAAACTAAAGTTGAAACTGTGAATCCAGCTATGTGGTCCTTCCCATTTGGGAATGACATGAGAGAAACAAAAAGATTGCTTGCTCGCCCTCTGACAAAAAAAATATTATGGGGACCACACAAAGCCAATGTTTAAAGGAGAAAACAAATATATTGATAGCAGTATATGGGGCCTGGAAAGTACACGGTATCTGTTTCATTCAATTGGAGTGTCAGTTTTATTCTTCCAAATCCAAAGGCTACTTTAGTTTAGTTTAGTTTAGAGATACAGCACGGAAACAGGCCCTTCGGCCCACCGAGCCCATGCCGACCAGCGATCCCCGCACACTAACATTATCCTACACACCAGGGACAATTTACAACTTTACCAAGCCAATTAGCCTCCAAACCTTTACGTCTTTGGAGTGTGGGAGTAAACCGGAGCACCGGGGGAAAACCCACTCAGGTGAAGGAGAGAGCGTGCAAACCACGTATAGCCAGCGCCCGTAGTCAGGATCGAACCCGGGTCTCTGGCGCTGTAAGGCAGCAACTCTACCGCTGCACCACCATCCGCCCTTCAGTATGTCAGTCTTTTGACAGAAATTGGAAAACTAGCCTTCTCACAATATTTAACATGCTCACAATAATAACCGACTGTAATTTATCCCTTCACTAAGTCAGACCAGCGGGTAACTGTACAGTCCACCGCTTTTTCTGCTTCAAGAACTAATGACAAAAGTGCTGCCTCGTAAAATGGAATAACAGGGGCTTCAGGCAAAGCTGTGAGGGATCGCTATACCTCCACTGGAGCATTGAGGCTTGGTATTACATCATGGAAACTAGAAGGGTAACAAGTCTGGTTTCTGCATGATCTCAGCTACAGCCACAGTAAAGGCAGTAAATGTTTAAGAAACATTTAGACAGGTAAATGGATCGGACAGATTTCAAGAGATATGGACCAAATGCAGGCAGGTGAGACGAGTGTAGATGGGACATGCTTGCCGGTGTGGGCAAGTTGGGCCGAAGGCCTGTTTCCACGCAGTAAGACTCTTATTACCAGTGTAGGAAATTGAGGTTGTGCAAGATAAGAGAAGGCTGGAAGAATTGGATAAGTATGCAGATGATACTAAGATAGGTGGTGCTGTGGATAATGAAGTAGATTTTCAAAGTCTACAGAGAGATTTGGGACATTTGGAAGAGTGGTCTGAAAGATGGCAGATGGAGTTTAATGCTGATAAGTGTGAGGTGCTACATCTTGGCAGGACAAATCAAAATAGGACGTACATGGTAAATGGTAGGGAATTGAGGAATGCTGTGGAACAGAGGGATCTAGGAATAACTGTGCATAGTTCCCTGAAGGTGGAATCGCATGTAGATAGGGTGGTAAAGAAAGCTTTTGGTGTGTTTGCCTTTATAAATCAGAGCATTGAATATAGGAGTAGGGAAGTAATGTTAAAATTGTACAAGGCATTGGTGAGACCAATTCTGGAGTATGGTGTACAATTTTGGTCGCCTAATTATAGGAAGGATGTCAACAAAATAGAGAGAGTACAGAGGAGATTTACTAGAATGTTGCCTGGGTTCCAAAAACTAAGTTACAGAGAAAGGTTGAACAAGTTAGGTCTTTATTCTTTGGAGCGCAGAAGGTTAAGGGGGGACTTGATTGAGGTTTTTAAAATGATGAAAGGGATAGACAGAGTTGACGTGGATAAGCTTTTCCCATTGAGGGTAGGGAAGATTCAAACAAGAAGGCATGACATGAGAATTAAGGGACAGAAGTTTAGGGGTAACATGAGGGGGAACTTCTTTACTCAGAGAGTGGTGGCTGTGTGGAATGATCTTCCAGCAGAAGTGGTGGAGGCAGGATCGATTTTAACATTTAAAAGTAAAGTGGATAGGTATATGGACGGGAAGGGAATGGAGCGGTATGGTCTGAGTGCAGGTAGATGGGACTAGGGGAAAATAAATGGTCGGCACGGACTGGAAGGGCCGAGAAGGCCCGTTTCCGTGCTGTAATTGTTATATGGTTATATGGTTATAATTGGGTGCGTTGACTGCTCTGGTCTTGATTGAGTGGAAGGTGTGAATTTTTGGGATTTCTGGGATGTTAAACTATCTATGAATGCACTTCCCACGTGTGCTGAGACAAAAAAAAGTGTCAACGCAGTGGACTGCAGATGCTGGTTTACAAAAAAGATTCAAAGTGCTGAAGTAACTCAGCCGATCAGGCAGCATCTCTGGAGGAATTAAATAGGCAACGTTTCCCGTTGGGGCCATTTTTCAGACTGATTGTAGTAGGGGGGAGCAAACTGATAGGGATAGGCCAAAGCTAGGCAAGTGATAGGTGGATGGGGTGGGGAGGGGGGGGAGAGTGGGGAAGGGGTTGATTCACAGATGGTTGGACAAAGTCCACAGTTGAAAAGGGCAAACGGTGTGAGAAAAAGAGACGAGAGGATAGGCGTGAAATATGATGTCAGGGAAGAGGTCTGGATGGAAGGGGATGAGGGGGAAGGGGAAAGGGGGGGATGGGTGTGATTATGGAAATAATGGGGCCACATTCAGGTAGGGCACAGGGAAGGGAGGGGGCTTGAATTGGAGAAGGGTGTTTGTTGGTCGGTTACCTAAAATTGGAGAATTCTGTTCATGCCATTGGGTTGAGAGCTCCCCAAGAGTGAAACATGAGGTGCTGCTACTCCAGTTTTTGGGTCAAGTTGGGCTGTCCCACTGTACGAGCTAATTCAAGAGTTCTCCCGTGTTTCCCCTGATTCGAACTCAGAGAATTACGGTAATAGCCGCTCGTAGGTACTCGGGGCTCTCGTGGACAATTTTCAGCATGTTGAAAAATCTTCACGAGCTTACCATGTTCCCCGAGTACCTGCTGTTAGCGTTACGAGCCGCTATGGGACGTCCCCGAGCTCCGACATACCTGCTACATACATTCTACGTGCTTGCCACAAGTTTGATTTTTTTTTTAACTCGGGAGAGCTCTTGAATTACCTCGCACAGTGGGACAGGCCCTTAAGTCCTATACGGGCAGATCATAAGTCTATTATTGTCATATGCCGCAAAACGGAACAATGAAATTCTTACTTGCAGCAGCACAACACATATGTAAAGATTGTAAAAACCATAATAAATTCAGTATTAAACAGACAAATAACATTAGTGCAAAGTCAAAAATAATGCCCCCAAGTTCATGTAGTTCGGAGCCAATTTGGAGATTGTAGTGTTTAATAGACAGATGGTTGTAGGGATGAAGCTGATCTTGATACTGGAAGGTCCAGTTTTCAGGCTCCAATACCTTTCTCCCGATGGCAGGAGTGAAATTAGTGTGTGGCCAGGGTGGTGTGTGTCTCTGATGATGCTGGCTGCCCTCTTGAGGCAGCGACTCTTGTAGATCCCTTCGATGGTGGGGATGGCATGATGGACTGGGCAGTGCTCGATCATTTTGTCAAACACCTTCGCTCAATACGCCTTGGCCTACGCGATCTCCCGGTTGCCAAACACGTTAACTCCCCTTCAGATTACCACACTGACCTTTCTGTCCTGGGCCTCCTCCACTGTCAGAGTGAGGCCAAATGCAAATTGGAGGAACAGCACCTCATATTTTGCTTGGGCAGCTGTCGTCCTGCTGAGTTTCACTGTATTACTCATTATCTCCTTCCCCACAACCAACAATGGACCATTATGGGTTCCACGTTTCATTGATCATCGATGCTGTCTTTGATCTGGCTTTTTTTGCATATCTTTCAATTATCCGTTCAATGTACCTTATCATATCTCTCCGTTCCATCTCTCCTGACTCAGTCTGAAGAAGGGTCTCGACATGACACGTCACCTATTCCTTTTCTCCAGAGATGCTGCCTGACCCACTAAGTTACTCCAGCATTTTGTGTATATGTCAGGAATGTGCTTGCGCATGAGACTTTCTGGGCATCATTCACATGTTACGCTAGTAATGAACGGAAAGCCTTCATAGTTCACCGACGGAAAACTTTCTGAGAGTTTCCAAGGATTGCAGAAGCAAAATTCTGAGTTCCTCACTGGAATAAAGGAGAATTTGTTTTCTAAAATTTGGATAAATCAGGTGATATATTCGACATATCTCATTTGAGGGAAAAACATTCAGCACAGATCATTTTAATTTGTCAGTATTATTTGGAAGAGTTTAATACACAAAATAGTTCAAGGTACACTCAATACTTAATGTTAGTGCTTGCAAAATAACCACATTTAGATGAAGAACATTAAGCTCTCAGTTAGCCAGCTGTCTGTATTTAATATAAATATTCCTCACCGGCTTGTTTCCAACAGATTAGATGGAAATGGGTGCGCTTAAGGAGCTTTGTGGATTATTTTCACATTTGCATCGTAAGGTTTATTTTCCAGCTTTGTTCTGCCATACTGTATTCTCTGAAGTAAACAGTCCAGCCTTATCTTACCACCACAAGCCGAGTCTAGCATCTGGCAAAGCCGAAGCACTCAGTGCATCAAATTACTCTGTTCAAACTGTTGTTTATGGCAGGCCCCATTTAGTTAAAGCTCTTCTTTCCTTTGCCCTCAGCCTGCACCGTCTGCAGTGATCTGATATGTAACCACTGTATTACACAGGGAAGGGATGTCAGCCCATTGTGATTAGGGCAGTGTGCCACATAACTGCGGGCACTGGTGTCTCTCTCTCTCAACTAGAGAGTTTCTTCAAAAATAAAAATCATGTTGTTGTATTTTGCCTTGAGCCTTTCTCGTGTTGAGACGATCCTGCAGCCAGCTCGCCTGTCTGCATTTCTTTCTCATGTAGGAAGGAACTGCAGCTGCTGGTTTCAGAAATAAGTTGGACAAAAAAAACGCTGGAGTAACTCAGCGGGACAGGCAGCGTCCCTGGAGAGAAGGGATGGGTGAGGTTTCGGGTCGAGAAAGATGGGTCTCGACCTGAAACGTCACCCATTCCTTCGTTTCCGAGATGCTGCCTGTCCCGCTGAGTTACTCCAGCTTTTTTTTGTGTCTATCTTTTGCTTTTCTTTCTCGTTGCACTTAATTTCCGTGCATGTGCATATTAATAAATGCAGAACAAAAAGTCCACTGGCAGTTCCAAGTCACTTGTTAAACATTTGGAGTTCAGGATAAAAACATTGGAATGAAAATCTCTTTTTTAAGATCAAATACACACCTTTACATTTAATGATTTCCATTCAATCAATCTCCCCCAATATAGAACATAGATCATAGAAGAACGAGCCCTTCAGTCCACAATGTTTGTGCCGAACATGATGCCAAGTCAATATATTTCTCATTGATGCTTAAATGAATGCTTATATTAATTAAATTAGTTACATTTCATGCAAAACACCTTTGAATTTCCTTATATTCCTGTCTACTAAACATATTTTCCCTGTGGAACAAGTTTTAATAATAATATATTTACTCCCTTTGAGAAAAAGTTTCATTTTCAGTATCAGTTTAGTTTATTGTCTTTTGTAGCGTGCTATTCAGTCAGAAGAAAGACAACACGTGGTTACAATGGAGTCTGAAGAAGGGTTTCGGCCCGAAACGTTGCCTATTTCCTTCGCTTCATAGATGCTGCCTCACCCACTGAGTTTCCCCAGCACTTTTGTCTACGTGATTACAATCGAGCCATTTACAGTGTATAGATACATGATAAGGGAGTCGTTTAAGAAGATCATAGTTAAAGTAAGAAATATTGCTGTGGGAGTAGAGATTTGAGAGTGTGGAGCGATTCAGAGCAAAAAGATTTGAGTATAGGAGCAGGGAGGTTCTACTTCAGTTGTACAGGGTCATGGTGAGACCACACCTGGAGTATTGCGTACAGTTTTGGTCACCAAATCTGAGGAAGGACATTATTGCCATAGAGGGAGTGCAGAGAAGGTTCACCAGACTGATTCCTGGGATGTCAGGGCTGTCTTATGAAGAAAGACTGGATAGACATGGTTTATACTCTCTATAATTTAGAAGATTGAGAGGGTATCTTATAGAAACTTACAAAATTCTTAAGGGGTTGGACAGGCTAGGTGCAGGAAGATTGTTTCCGATGTTGGGGAAGTCCAGGACAAGGGGACACAGTTTAGGATAACGGGGAAATCCTTTAAGACCGAGATGAGAAAGACATTTTTCACACAGAGAGTGGTGAGTCTCTGGAATTCTCTGCCACAGAAGGTAGTTGAGGCCAGTTCATTGGCTACATTTAAGAGGGAGTTAGATGTGGCCCTTGTGGCTAAGGGGATCAGAGGGTATGGAGAGAAGGCAGGTACGGGATACTGAGTTGGATGATCAGCCATGATCATATTGAATGGCGGTGCAGGCTTGAACGGCCGAATGGCCTACTCCTGCACCTATTTTCTATGTTTCTATGTTTCTATTGTAATGTGAGTGTAGATCTGCTGCTGTGGCTCGCACGCAAATAGTCGTATGGATGGGTGCCATCTTGGATGAAAATGGTACCATCTGTGAAGAAAATAGTGCCATCTTGGAAGAAAGTTTTAAGAATAATATATTTGCTTTCTTTGAAACAAAGGTTTCCTAGAAATTGAATAGTTTAACTGATTGGTCAACAAAACTAAATTTTCCTGGACGTCATTGGCATTTAAAGTAAGATCTTTTTGTTGGGCCCTTTTGTTGTATACTTATCCCCACTTAATAAAGCAGCCTCTTCCAGCTCCTCCTGTCCACCTGCTTTTTCAAAGAAGTTGCCCCAAATTGGCTGGTCTCCCAATCCTATTACTTCCTGTGACTAGGCTCTGAAAAATGATAAGCTCTGGCTAGGTTTTACTGATCATCGTCCTGCAACTGTAACTGCTGAGTAGTGAGATCTGCTGTGAGACACAACCAGTTGAATGCAATTATAGAGTCATAGTCTTAGAGTCATACAGTGTGGAAACGGGCCCTTCGGCCCAACTTGTCCACATCAACCAACGTGTCGCATTTCCACTAGTCCCACCTACCTGCGTTTGACCCATATCCCGTTAATCTTCTCCTATCAATGCACCTGCCTCACCTACCTCCTCTGGCAGCTTGTTTCATACACCTGCCACCCTTTGTGTGAAAATCTTTCCTCCTTCACCTTAAACCTATGACCTCTTGTTCTCGATTCCCCGACTCTGGGCAAGAGGCTCTGTGCCTCTACCCGATCTATTCCTCTCAGGATTTTATACACCTCTATAAGATCACCCCTCATTCTCCTGCGCTCCAAGGAATAGAGTCCCAGCCTGCTTAATCTCTCCCGATAGCTCAGACCCGCGAGTCCTGGCAATTGTGGAGAGGATGTTTCCACTAGTGGGAGAGTCTACGACCAGAGGGAACAGACGCAGAATAAAAGGAGGTTGCCTGCCCCACTTTAGAAAGGAGATGAGGGAAAAAATGATTTAGTCAGAGGGGTTTGGAGGTCAAGTCATTGGATCGGCTATGATCGAATGGCGGAGCAGACTTGATGGGGCAAATGGCCTAATTCTACTCCAATGTCTTATGGTCATACGAGGGGATTTTGTCACCCATTCATGCAGTGGAATAATTTCCATCAGGGGCTGTCCACAGAACTCGTAGTTGCTGTATCATTTCTGCACTGATCTCAGGGAAGGAGGTCAGATATTAAAAGACGTCCCACATGGCACCCAGAGAACAATTGCTGTAAAGATTGCTCTGCATGTGAATGAAAACATCAGGGAAAGGGGGAAAACAAGTCTCTCGTGCATGTGTGAACCCACTATATGTCACACTGCTCTGATGAAGTCCCATGCCACAGTTGTACCACACTGATGTATAGGCTCATCCATCTTATAACATTGCAGCAGTTTAGTTAATTATCACGTGTGCAATGAAAAGCTTTTGTTGCGTGCTATCCAGTCAGCGGAAAGACAATACACGATTACAATCGAGCCATTTACAGTGTATAGATACTTGATAAAGGAATAACCTTTAGTGTGAGGTAAAGCCAGTAACGTCTGATCCCAAGCATCGAGGTGTCGTGATTATTGCAACGCGTCTGCACATGAATTAAGTGAAAAATAAGTATTAGCAGGGCAAGTGAGCAAGTCATCCTGTAGTTTGCCAGCGGGACAGGCAGCATCCCAGGAGAGAAGGAATGGGTGACGTTTCGGGCCGAGACCCTTCTTCAGACTGAGAGTCAGGGGAGGGGGAAATACAGAGATAAGGAAGTGTAAGGTGTGAGAATGAGACATCAAAGGGGGTGGGGATCAAGGAACGTGTAGAATAATTCATTGTTAGCAAGGAGAAGATGACAATAAAGCAGAGGTAAAATAATCAGAGACAGTCATACTGGTCGGGGAATTGGGAATTGGGAAGGGGGAGGGGATGGAGAGAGAGGGAATGCAAGGGTTAGAGAAGTCAATATTCATACCGCTGGGGTGGAAGCTGCCCAAGTGAAATATAAGGTGCTGACCCTCCAATATGCGCTGGGCCTCACTCTGACAATGGAGGAGGCCCAGGACTGAAAGGTCAGTATGGGAATGGGAGGGTGAGTTAAAGGGTTTTGCAACCGGGAGATCAGGTAGGTTTAGGCGGACTGAGCGGAGGTGTTCAGCAAAATGATCGCCGAGCCTGCGCTTGGTTTTGGAGACCTATCTCTGTATCTCCCTCTCCCCTGACTCTCAGTCTGAAGAAGGATCTCGACCCAAAACTTCACCCATTCCTTCTCTCGAGAAATGCTGCCCATTCCAGCATTTTGTGTCTATCTTCAGTTTAAACCAGCATCTGCAGTTTCTTCCTACACATCCTTTAGTTAGTGTTTTTTTAAACATCTGGCTGGGTTTATTTAGTTTAATAAACAAGGTTTGGATGTCGCTCCTTATTGTCCAATTTAATTTAATAACTGCAGACATGCCCACCATGATTTCATCGTTAGAAACCCAATTGACCTGGGGGCAAATGGTGCTGATGCTGTCATTTCCTTTCATATTTCTTGAGGAAATGTATTTATTTCATTTTGCTACATCCTGATCGGTAAATCCAACAAGACATATTGGTGTTTTTTTCTCTTTAAGAGTCTGACTAAAACTATTGATGTAGCAAAGGGAAAGAAGTAGCAATGTTACAAAAATTTGGAATTTTAAAAATCAAGTCTGCAATTTATCCCATCAGATAAAGCATAAAAAGAAGTTTAATTTGACACCTAATTCACTTTCATATCTTCAGTATTAAGAAAGTTATGACCATTTTCATACTCGGAAATTAGCATCTTGTTCCCCATTGCCTTTCAATTGACTTAACTCAAAAGCTGTGATCTAGAACCGTTAAAAGTCCATAACTTTCTTAAAAATTAAGAGAACTCAATGAAATTTTCAGTTATTATAGATTGAAGCATTCTGAAACAAATATGAAACAATCTTACTTGGATGACCTGAAATTAAAGCATATAATTAGTTAGTTATCTAATTGTAGCTAATTACAAAATTCAATGAGTAGATCTAAACATTTATCCATTTCTTAAGAAAATATAAACTTTTTTTAAATTGCCTAAGTGTCCAAATAACATTCACACAATAATCCACAATATAACATAATTTTTAAATCTAATTTTCATGAATTTAAAGGCCAAATGGAAGGAATTTAGTGTTTAATGCCTGTAAATTAATGGCCATTTAAATCAACTTGCGAGTGGGTTTTAGTGGAAGGCGGTGGAATAGAACGTTGCGGTGTGCGGTGAAGTCGGTATGAAAAATACAGCCGGTTCATACATTTTTTTTGTCCCCTTTTCGCAACATGAAAATGTGATTAAAGCCTTCCTAAAAACCAAGTTTTAATGTAAAAATATAGTGTGTAGCTTCTTTTATCGCCTACCTTAGGTCCGTTCCGCTGTCACCGTTCAGAGCTTTAGAAGATGATTTTTAAACTACTCTAGTTAATAAATAATCTAGCGTAGTTTAAAAATACCTTTATGAATGAAATGTCGGAGCGATTTCTCTTTAGCGACGAAATCGCCCGACATGGATCGATTTGGACTGCCTAGAAAAAATCGGCATTTTAAACCCGCACCCTTCTGAACGGCGCCAAAGTCGCGCACACGGGGAGCGGCAGAACTGCAGCGGTGCTAAAGGTAGGTATTGTAACATACCTAAAAGAAGCCTTCCTCACATTGCTTTCCTTAACTTGGGAGGAGTCATGCATCGGCTATTCCTTTGTTGACATCCGCACCCCAGTATGTTCCAATTTCTCCTACCCACCCCAACCCCCACCCCCCAGTCACCCTGCTCACTTCCCCTGCGTTTTTACACTCTCATCACCCGAAGTTCACTTCCCTTTCCCCCCCCACCCCCACTCTTTACTGTCCCCTTCCACGCACATCCCTCTATCCACCTTTGCACTTCACCCCTCTCCACTCCTTATCCGACACGCTTTTGTCCCATTTTCACCTCCAGCCTTTGTCAGTATTCCACCCCCCTCCCTGCTAATCACCCCCCTCCCCCCCGCCCTCACCTGTATCCACCTATCACTTTACCAGGCTTAATCCTGCTCCACATCGCTTTTCCAGCTTTCGCCCCGTTACTCCAATCAGTGTGAAGAGATCCGCGCCGACCAGCGCTCACCCCGTACACACTAGCACTGTCCTACACACACCAGGGCCAATTTACAATCTTACCCAAGCCAATCAACCTACAAACCCGTATGTCTTTGGAGTGTGGGTAGGAAACCAGAGCACCCGGACAAAACCCATGCGGTCACGGGGAGAACCTGCAAACTCCGTACAGGCAGCACCCGTAGTCCGCATCGAACCCGGGTCTCTTGACGCTGTAAGGCAGCAACTCTACCGTTGCACCTTCCCGTGAGTCAAAGAGTGGTTGGCAAAGACAGACGACTTGAAACGGAATGAAGTGCGGAGAGCATAATAAGCAGTTGCAAATCTGAAGATCCAAACAAAGGGTTTGGATAGCGGATTAAAAAGAAAACAGACGGCATGTAACTGTGTACACAAGGAGTCACAAAGTCAGTTTTCACAGCAAGAAGGTAGACAAACTGCTGGAGAAACTCAGCGGGTGGGACAGCATCTATGGAGCGAAGGAAAATGACTTGCTATGTACTATGTAAGTACTTCCTAAACACATTTTGCAAGTGTAAATTTAAATCCTGTCATTTGTAGCAATAAAGGAATTTCACTCATTGAGTCACCCTAAACCAGTGAAGTCTTCACTGAAGACTTCATGAGGGTGTATGGTTAGTTTAGGTTAGTTCAGAGGTACCGCGCATAAACTGGCCCTTTGGCCCACCGAGTCCGCGCCGACCAGCGATCCCCTCACACTAATACTATCACACCAGGGACAATTTACAATCTTTACCGAAGCCAATTAACTTACAAACCTGTAAGTCTTTAGAGTGTGGGAGGAAACCGAAGCACCCGGAGAAAACCCAGGCGGTCACGGCGAGAATGTACAAACTCTGTACAGACAGCGTCCGTAACCAGGATTGATCCCTGAGTTTCTGGCACTGTAAGGCAGCAACTCTACCGCTGCGCCACCGTGCTGCCCGAATATGCCCAAAAAGTAGTAAACACCGCCCCGGTCCATCAACGGCTCTGACCTCCCTACCATCGAGGGGATCTATCACAGTCGCTGCCTCAAAAAGGCTGGCAGCATCATCAAGGACCCACACCATCCTGGCCACACTCATCTCCCCGCTGCCTTCAGGTAGAAGGTACAGGAGCCTGAAGACTGCAACGACCCGGTTTAGGAATAGCTACTTCCCCACAGCCATCAGGTTATTAACCTTGGCTCGGACAAAACTCTGAACATTAAAAGCCCATTATCTGTTATTTGCACTTTATCAGTTTATTTATTCACGTGTGTATATATTTATATAATGGTATATGGACACACTGATCTGTTCTGTAGTCAATGCCTACCATGTTCTGTTGTGCTGAACCAAAGCAAGAATTTCATTGTCCTATCAGGGACACATGACAATAAACTCTCTTGAATCTTGAATATGCCTATGATTCAGTTATATATCATTGCTTTATATTGCTGGCCTTTGAGAGCTGTACTAGCTTTCGAAGTTACTGTTTTTTCCAAGTATTATAGGTGATATAAATATTGACATCAACATGCCAAGTATCTTGGGTTTTAGTATCCTAAGCAGGTGATAGCGCATGTAAAACAGATGTACTGTTGTTGCTATTAAAACAATTCTGATGAAAAGCTAGGCTATCATTCAAATAAAGAATATATAGTCATGTCCACTTGTTGGGGATTGTATTTATTCTCTTTATTATTTATTGGTGTTAACTATTTTTAACTGTTTATCTTTCCAACCCTTGCAATATGGTGATGTGGTAAAATGGTGTGCTGGTGTTCGCTATCGGGCTTAAAATCTAATTAAAAACATAAATAAAGGTGTGATGTCTGAATAGATATTCAAAGCCGTTGCTGGGGTGATGGGGTACGTTCACGTTATAGTAGCAGAATTAGGTCATTTTGGCATTTTGGCTTTGTTTCTATTCCATTCCACTCCTCCATTCAATCATGGCTAATCTCTGCCTCCTAATCCCATTTTCCTGCCTTCTCCCCATCGCTCTTGACACCCATTCTGATCAAGAATTTGTCTATCTCTTCCTTAAAAATATCCACTGACTTGGCCTCCGCAGCCCTCTGTGGCGACGAGTTCCACAGATTAACTACCCTCTGACTAAAAAGGTTCCCCCTCACCTCCTTTCTAAAGAGCGCTCTTTAATTCTGAGGCTATGATCTCTGGTCCCAGACTCTCCCACCAGTGGAAATCGTGTGCGGACGTGGCATCGAAGGACGAGAAGCCGAAGCAAAGACGTCGAAGCCAAATAGCGGAACACATACAAAGCCGAAACGCCAACTCACCGAAAGCATACGAAGCCGAAACGCCAACGAACTGAAAAGACTGCGTCGCCTAAAAGCAAACTCACCGAATGGCCGCTCTGCCAAAACGCCACCGAACCGAAAGACTGCGTCGGCTACAAGCCAACTAACCGAATGCTGCTCTGTCAAAAAGTCAAATAGTGGCTTGTGTGGGAAAATAACCCCCACCCTCCCGTCGCCACCGGCCAGTGATGTGATGGATGCGGGGGTCTGGAAAAATCGCAGACAAGCCGCCCCCCCCCCGGCAACATCATGTCGTTATTTGACAGAGGGCTGGCTTATAGGCGACGCAGCCTTTCGGTTTGGTGGCGTTCCGGCAGAGCAGAGGTGGGTTTGCTTTTAGGCATCGCAGCATTTCGGTTCGTTGGTTTTTAGGTGTCCCGCCCTTTCGGTTCCTTGGCGTTTCGGCTTTGTTTCCATTCGGCTATTTGGCATTGACTTCTTTGCCTCGGCTTCTCGTTCTTCGACGCCACGTCCGGGTACCATGGAAACATCCTTTCCACGTCCACTCTATCTACGCCTTTCATTATTCTGTAAGTGTAGGTAGATATAGCTTAACAGGCTTTCGGATAGGCACACGGATATGTAGGGAATGGAGGAATAAGGATCGCGTGCAAGCAGGGGAGATTAGTTTACTTGGCATCATATTCGGCATGCACAATGTGGGCCGAAGGGCCTGTTCCTGTTCAGTTTTGTTTATTGTCGCGTGTACCGAGGTACAGTGAAAAGCTCTTGTTGGATGCTAACCAGTCAGCGGAAAGACAACACATAATTACAATCGAGCCGTCCACAGTGTACAGATACATGTGCTGCACTGTTCTATGTGTTATGTCTAATGAAGATGCAATGTGAGAAGAATTGAGAGAATTATTTTCATAGAATTACATATGAAAATCAGTAGGTATTCCTGTATGGACACTTTATATCCAGGACATCTTAAAATAATATATATATAATTACAATTTTAAAAAGTTTGTTGCTGTCATTTTATAAATTAATGATGTATCTTTCCAGAAGATACATGGTTGAGGGATTCGATGGAAAATGATTTGAGGATGAGACTGGAAGAAATGGACACCTGTTCTCATGTTATGTCTAATTGGCACACTTTGTACCAGAGAGAGTGCCAAGACACTCTTGCTGTTTATATTTTATTTCTCCACTACTCACTCCGACCCCCCCCCCCCCCCCCAAAATTCAGGATTTGTGTTATAAATGTGTCCTTTTGATCAAACCTTAGCTCTTGTCTGCGCATTGCTCGGTAATATTTCCAGAGTTACACGATACAATAGAACTTTATTTATCCCAGGAGGGAAATTGATCTGCCAACAATCATAAAACACAAGATACATGAAAAATGAAATTAAAGTGATGAGTGGAAGGATTGGGGATGTGCAAAGATCAGGGAGGGGGGAGGGGGGTGTCAGTCGATCCCACGACAGAAGAGGGAGGAGTTGTACAGTTTGATAGCCACAGGGAAAAACGGATCTCCTGTGGCATTCTGTACTGCATCTTGGTGGAACCAGTGTTATCTACGCTATTGAACGTATCGAGCAGGACAGCATGGAAGGTAGACGCAAATTGCTGGAGCAACTCAGCGGGTGAGGCAGCATCTCCGGAGAGAAGGAATGGGCGACGTCTTGGGTCGAGACCCTTCCCCAGACCAGCATGGAAACGGACGCAATGTTTGTGCCGAACACGATGCCAACTTAAACTGATCTCATCAGCCTGCGAGTGATCAATATCCCTCTATTCCCTGTACTTCCATGTGCCTCTCTAAAAGCCTCGTAAACTCCACTATTGTATCGGCCTCCACCACCACCTCTGGCAATGTGTTCCAGGCCCCACCACTCTCTGTCTAAAAGACTTGCCCTGTACGTCTCCATTAAACTGTTCCCCTCTCACCTTATAGCTATGCCCGCTAGTGTTGGACATTTCCACCCTGGGTGAAAGGATCAGACTGTCTACCCTATCCATGCCTCTCATTGTACATACCTCTATTAGGTGTCCCCTTAACCTCCGACGTTCCAGAGAAAACAATCCAAGTCTATCCAACTCACCATGTGGCTGAAATCCTCTAATCCTGGCAGCATTCTGGGAAACCACCTCCGCACCCTCTCCAAAGCCTTCACATCTTTGCTGTATCCACACACACATACGTATGCACACCCATATTGCTCTGGTTCCAATACTGATTAACAAATTGGTTGCTTGCACAGCAGCATTATAAGTTTAAATGAACGTTTTACTCCACAGGAACTGGCAATGGATTCCTCACATATTCAAAATTGTGACTTAATTTATTGCACCGAGGAACCAAAGTAGAGGAAAAATTAAGGTGCCAGTAAATGTCGGTTACAGGGTTTCATTGCAAGATTTGCCATGCAATAAATAGTGCCAAAAAATACGATATCATGGAGCCAAGGTAAACCAGAGGTTTGCCCGCTCATTTCTGTCAACATTGGTGGAGGTCACCAAGGTAATCACAGGCTGCCTCAAAGAGAGCGAAAGGATTAGTTTATTAGTTTCCAGAATGTCACCACTCTCTCTTTCTCTCTCACAGAAAGAGAATAGTATATACACAGGGTAAATGAAAGGAAAAAGTAATATGAGGTAAAAGATGCACTGAATGTGTGAAATGATCAAAATAATATAATACTAAACTCAGTTCAACATTGCAACAACACTTTCACTTTACTCATAATTGCAAACTGATGAATTGAACATCACTTACCTTTTTTCAATATTCTCTATCAACTGATAGAGTAAGTCTCCTTATTTAGTTTAGAGATACAGTGTGGAAACAGGCCCTTCAGCCCACCGAAGATACAAATAGCTGGAGTAACTCAGCAGGACAGGCAGCATCTCTGGAGAGAAGGAATGGGTGACGTTACCGTTCGAGATCCTTCCTCAGACCCATCTTTAAAAGCCTCGATCGCCTCGATGCAGCAATTTGACCGCGGGAAGGTGGAAGATCCCACGGCCAATTTTATGCCGCGCCGGGCGATGAAAGGCCCCGCGAACGGGCCAATTCAAACTCCGTTCTATGATCTTTGCTCCACCAGGATGTCTCCCTCCTCCAGTCACCGCGCTCTATCCTCAGTCCCATCCCCTACTTCCGCCTTTGAACCGACACCTCCCTCCTCCAATCATCACGCTGAATCATCATGTCCCCCCCCCCCCCCAACTACTGCCTGCTGACCGACGTCCCTCTCGTCCAATCTGCGCCCTCGATCATCAGTCCCACCATTTTTAATAGATTTTTTCACCGAATTTCAAAATCTGGTGGGGATTGTCCCCCACCTCCCAAAACATGGAGGGGATGTGTCCCCCTGTGTGTGTGTCCCACCCCCCCCTCCCTGGGATTTCCGCCCATGTAATCAGACCCTTCTTCACTCCTCCCTCAGCCCACCGAGTCCACGCCGACCAACGATCACCTGTATACTAGTTCGATCCCACGTACTAGGAACAATTTACCAGTTCTATCCTACACACATAGGCCAACTAACCTTCAAACCTGTCCGTCTTTGGAGTGTGGGAGGAAACTGTTGCACCCAGAGGAAACCCACGCGGTCACGGGAAAAACGTACAAACTCCATACAGACAGCACCCATAGTCAGGATGGAACCCGGGTCTCTTGCGCTGTAAGGCAGCAACTCTACCGCTGCACCACCGTGCCGCCCAAACATAGTACTGGCTTTATTGTGCCAACCAGCAGTTTGAATTAGTAAAGTGTTTTTTTTAACTGAAATTAGCCTACTATTTGAATAAATATGACAAAGGAAGCATGATTGATTATGAAAAATTAAATACTTTAAATGTTGTGGCCTTTTCCTGATGCATATATTTGAAAATCTCTGATCAAAAGTAAATTTGACTCTTGAGTAGTATTCTTTGGTAATGAAAGCATCTAGGCCAAGATTCATTTAATACCTTACAAATGATTAATGATTCCTAAGGTTCATCACTTCTTTAACTCAGTGGTCAGTTCTAGCAACTAAATTGAGTGCACTTAAGATTGATTTAAGGGACTTTTCATCTCTCATTGAACAATAGTCCACTGCTTGAAGTACCGTGGTCTTGCTGAATATCTGACGTGTTTTTAAATTGTTCTTTGTACAATTGTCCTTTTAGTCTCAGTGCAATGAAGTATCCTGCACATTGTTAAACGTTAAGACAGTCATCATCCTATGTTGTTATTAAAGGACAGCACGGTGGTGCAGCGGTAGATTTGCTGCCTTAGTGCTGACAGCGCCAGTTCGATCCCGACTACGGGTGCTATCTGTCCGGAGTTTGTACGTTCTCCCCGTGACTGCATGGGTTTTCTCCGAGACCTCTGGTTTCCTCCCACACTCCAAAGAGACACAGATTTGTAGGTTAATTAGTTGGTGTAAGTGTAAATTGTCCCTAGTGTGTGTCGGAATGTGTTAATGTGCAGGGATCGCTGGTCAGCACGGACTCGGCGGGCCGAAGGGCCTGTTTGAATAATAGACACACATTAGTCGAGTTATACAGCACGGAAACTGGTCTTTTGGCCCAACTTGCCCATGCCGACCAAGATAGCCGATCTAGGCTGGTCCTATCTGCTTGCATTTAACCAATATCCCTCTAAACCTTTCCTATCCAAATTGAATTTTCACCAAAGTACTTTTCCATACGGATTCAGTTCTTTAATGATGGCTACCGTAAATTTAATTTCTGTTGGATGCTATATGTATTTCATAGGTTTCACAGATTCAGCTATAGAATACGCTGATTGAAAAGGCATACTGTGAGGAGAAATCATCATTCATTGCACATTCGAAAGATGGCGAATGATAGCAAAAGAAACATCATACACCTCCACTCAATTTGCGTAAACCTACCTGATCTCCCGGTTGCTAAACACTTTAACTCCCACTCCCATTCCCACATTCTGTCCTGGGCCTCCTCCACTGTCAGTGTGAGGCCCAGCGCAAATTGGAGGAACAGCACCTCATATTTCGCTTGGGCAGCTTACACCCCAGCGGTATGAACATTGACTTCCCCAACTTAAAGTAACCCTTGCTTTTCCTCTCTTCATCCCCTCCCACTTCCCAGTTCTCCGACCAGTCTTACTGCCTCTGACTACATTTTATCTCTGTTTGCTTTGTTGTTAACTTCTTCCAGCTGACAATAATCTATATACTTTCCTTGAACCTCATTCCCTTTGTCCTACTTTCACACTTTACACTTCCTCATCTATATGTGCCCTCTCCCCTGACATCAGTCTGAAGAAGGGTCTCGACCCAAAACGTCGCCCATTCCTTCTCACCAGAGATGCTCCCTGATCCGCTGAGATACCAATAGCATTTTGTGTCTAACATCATAGCCAGACAGATTATGTCTTCATGGGCTACACATATATGTATTACCAGTAAGACTGACTGAGCAAGATGTCCAGTAAAGTCAAACTATTGAGATAAATAATGACTGACATAAAATAAGGCGACAATTCTTTATTTTTAAAGAAAAGGGGAAAATTGAAAGAGAAGCTCTTGTAGAAATGAGATGAGTTTCTTTCTGCGGTACAATGAGTTCACGTCACAGCCCTTGCTTAGATCTTGTCAAGGTGTTTAAGAGGGAGAATCTGAAAAATGAGCAAGAATAAACTGGAGCAAGTTCATGCTGCAAATTATTTCAGAACCTGACACCTTCACTATATGACAATATGAGCTCAATTACAAATTGTTTTTTTTTGCTCTTTTTAAAATGTTGAGCCCTGTACAAACTGAGACTTGTCAGGAAGTGGGTATAATGTGTCTTTTTTGGATCCTGTTAAAAGAACTCAGTCGCAACACTTAGGTCAATTAAGGTGGGTTTTTTTTAAATGGCCAATAAGTCACTCTTCCATTTATGTTTTTTGATATCATTAAGTTTGCAAAAAAAATGTATCTACTGTATCTACTTAAACATGCATCTATTTACGACATGGTGTGTTTCATATACTTCTTGCCATACTTTGTAACACAGAGAAATCTTTATATCACGATTTTAATATAGGTAAATCTATTAATTTCCCATTTCTTTCCTCTGCACCTGGATAAAACAAGCAGTGCCCAATCTGACCAGACCATTTCCCCACGACACCAATTATCCTCTAATTGGCATGTCTGGTAACAATTAACCATTGAGTAACTTTAGAACTATTTATAGTAGTGTAATCTTGTCACCTTAAAAGGGCAGGCCATGTTTTATGCACCACCTTAGCAACTGAATCACCCATACAAAAATAACGAACTAGAAAAAAAACACTGTTCCAATTAGTCTAGTGTCTCTAGTCCATATAGCTGTGATATGTAGTGAAGATATTTGTAACCCAGTCGGGCTATATGATCTCCTGGGAAAGCCAAAAATAATACCCATTCCTTCTCTCCAGAGATGCTGCGCTGAGTTACTCCAGCATTTTGTGTCTATCTTCAGTGTAAATTGGCATCTGTTATGGAAACAGGCCTTTCGGCCCAACTTGCTCACACCAGCCAACATTAGTCTCACATGCCTGCGTTTGGTCCATATCCCTCCAAATCTGTCCTATCCATGTACCTGTCTAACTGTTTTTTAAACGTTGGGATAGCCCCAGCCTCAACTACCTCCTCTGGCAGTTTGTTCCATACACCCACCACCCTTTGTATGAAAAAGTTACCCCATAGATTTTTATTAAATCTTTTCCGCTTCACCTTAAACCTATGTCCTCTGGTCCTCGATTCACCTACTTACTACACATTTCCTCTACATAATTTTCTCTTTGTTGGACTGAAAGGAGACAGGAGCATACTAGATTAGTTTATTGTCACGTGTACCGAGGTACAGTGAAAAGCTTTTGTGTGTTATCCAGTCAGCAGAAAGGCAATACATTATTACAATCGAGCCATTTACAGTGTATAGACACATGACAAGAGAATAATGTTTAGTGCAAAGTAAAGCCAGCAAAGTCCGATCAAGGATAGTCTGAGGGTCACCAATGAGGTAGTTCAGCACTGCTCTCTGGTTGTGGTAGGATGATTCAGTTGCCTGATAACAGCTGGGAAGAAACTGTCCTTCAAATTAAATTCCAAATGCTCATTTAAGTCCAAGATCTTTTGTGGGAAAGCATGATATCATTAATTTAATATCTTATTAGTGAGTATTTAGAAGCTAATGCATGTTTGTAAATGATGACAATTACTTTAATCAGGCAAATCAGCTTTAGCTGAGAAAGCCAAAGTGTTTACCAATGTGTTCATTCTCGAAGGGTCGAATGGCCTACTCCTGCACCTATTTTCTATTTTCTATGTTTAGCAATGACTTAAATATCCTCCAGAGCATTCCCCTCTCCACTGCTGTAATATTTGTGCCTCCTCAACTTGCATTGACATAAATCCTTTAGGAGTGCTCAAAAGTTGAAGCAGACTTGAACACATTGTTATCAAGACTGAAAATTGCTGCTCTGAACTTCGAGATGAGCTGGAGTCATTACCAAGGCAACAGGAGATGGCTGGGTCCATGATGATGTTCAGAGAAGGCCATGCAGTGGCTGAAATGGTTGTCCTTCAACAACAGCAACCATCTGGTGTTTTCATTTTTTTAAAGATGCAGCGTAGAAACAGGCCGTTAGACCTACCGAATCCGCACCGACAAGCGATCCCCACACACTGGCACTACCCTGCACACACACACTTAACAATTTGTACATTTACCCTAATCTAATTGACCTTCGAACCTTGTTTGAAAATGGAGGAGGACTGGCCAAATGTGATGACTGCTGTGGTGGATGTTTGTGTTCAATTTTTTTTGTGTTTTTGTGGGTTATTTTTTCATTGTACCGCTGCTGGCAAATTCATTTCACTTGCACTTTATGTGATAGATAGATCTACCGCTACACTACCGTGCTGCCAACGTGGTACATGTAATTCCAACCAATGGATAATCTTTCCCTGATCTCATTAGTTTAGCTTACTTTAGAGATACAGCATTAAAACAGGCCCTTCAGCCCACCGAGTCAATGCCGACCATTGATCACCCATTTACAATAGTTTTACCCGCTTTTGCATCCATTCCCTTCACACTAGGGGTGATTTACAGAGGGCAATTAATCTACAATACCCCACGTCTTGGGGATCTGGGAGGAAACCAGAGCACCCGGAGGAAACCCACATGGTCACACGGAAACATAGAAACATAGAAAATAGGTGCAGGAGGAGGCCATTCGGCCCTTCGAGCCAGCACCGCCATTCATTGTGATCATGGCTGATCGTCGCCTATGAATAACCTGTGCCTGCCTTCCTTCCATATCCCTTGACTCCACTAGCCCCAAGAGCTCTGTCTAACTCTCTCTTAAATCCATCCAGTGACTTGGCCTCCACTGCCCTCTGTGGCAGGGAATTCCATAAATTCACAACTCTCTGGGTGAAAAAGTGTTTTCTCACCTCAATCTTAAATGACCTCCCCTTTATTCTAAGAAAGTGATTCTAAGAAACGGAGAAAGTGCAAACTCCACACAGCCAGTAACCGAGGTCAGGATCGAACGTGGGTCACAGGTGTTGTGAGGCAGCAGCTCTACCAGCTGCGCCACTGTGCCACCCTTAGTTAAGGGACTGCTCAGCTCCATCTTAAGCGTGGCACTTCTGATGTTGCACATGCACGAAGAAGACATGCACGTTGGAGTCTCACCAACGTTGGAGGTCGCGTAATTAGCGTGCCAAGGACACGTAAGTGGGACGGGGGCTTACGGCTGTCAGGGGTTATGGGGCAAAGGCAGGAGAATGGGGTTGAGATGGAAAGATAGATCAGCCATGATTGGATGGCGGAGTAACCTTGATGGGCGAAGGGCCCAATTCTGCTCCTGGAACTTATGAACTTATGAATGAAAGCGTGCTGATGCTGTTTGGTTGAAATAAGTGGCGCAAAAAAACTGTGATTTCCTTCCCTAAAGTGTTTTGCTTTGCCTTTCACTTCAAGCAACATTGTAGTAATGGATCCGAATATATTTGCTCAGCTTGAGCAGTAGTTGTTACAGCTTAGCAGTTTTTCACCACATTTCCTCTGGTCCTGTGCCTCACACAGAAGGATGTAAAGGTGGCCAATTAGCTACCAAGATAGTGAAATCACACAGGTAGAAGCACAGTGGAAAGACTGTGCTTAAATAAAAAAGGTTGGACAAAATTTGAATGAAGTCGAGCTGAAATTTTTTTCTGGTAAGTAGGTGTTGTTTTCAAAATCCCTTCAAAAAACATTGCCGTGCACGTCCTATTAATGCACAGTGTTATAGACCAAGAGATCCAAGTTCAAAGCTTAGCCCCAGCTGATATTCACACTTGGGCTTCTACCAGATGGTGAGTTTTCAATATTGGCTTGATTGGTACCATATCAGTCAACGTGCCTTGCCAGTGAAAACTAGCCAACATTCATTGCACTTTGGGCTGTATGTGAATACCAGCTGGCCGCGGAACAGTAAAAGTCACTGCGGTATCTACAGACACCCATCTGTTTAGTACATCGCAGATTGCAGCTTGGGATATGGTAGCATCAGATGAAGAAGCATTTTCCACAACAAAAGTTGAAAAAAATGACTGAGAAGCCTCCCTTGCCGAAAAGGATATACCTACCAACAATTCTGCGGTAGAGTTGCTGCCTTACAGGGCTTACAGCGCCAGAGACCCAGGTTCGATCCCGGCCACGGGAGCTTGTCCCTACGGAGTATGTACGTTCTCCCCGTGACTGCGTGGGTTTTCTCCGAGATCTTCGGTTTCCTCCCCCCCTCCCGTACACTCCAAAGGCGCACAGGTTAGTAGGTTAATTAGCTAGGTATAAGTGTAAATTGTCCCTAGTGTAAGTAAGTATATTTTATTTATATAGCATGTTTAAATCAACTCGCATTGAAACCAAAGTGCTTTACATAGAAGAAATGATTAGGTTTCCGTACGTCCATAGAAAAATTTAAAAAGAAGAAAATGACACAACACATTATAGAATCTAACATGAACGTCCCCCCACAGCAGAATCAATATTTACCACTGTGGGGAAAGGCACTAGACAGTTCAGTCCTCCTCCTCTGTGATCACCCGAGGTCGGGGCCTATTTGAGGCCTCCGCAGCCAGTCGCCACAACAGCAGCCCGATGTTTTCAGGCCCTCTTGCCGGATGATGGAACTCCGGCGTCGGGAGAAACACTCCTCAGCGGCTTAGAGTGTCTGGAACGGCCGCTCCCTCCCCGGAGACCGTGGGTCCGGAAGTCCACAGGCCGCGCTGGTCGGAGCGCCGACTGGCGATCTCGGTGAGAGTTCCCAGGCTCCGCGGTGTTTTAAATCCAGCGGCGCCCGTGGCTGGACGCTCCGCAGACCGCAGCTCCTCGATGTTGGAGTCGGCGGTCACGCCACTCCGGAGCTTACCGCACGGCAACCCGGTAAGGCATCGCCCGCTCCGTGATGGTGCTTCAGTGATGCGCCGCCGCCGAAGCTGAGGTTCTGGACGGGTCCCGACAGGAGACGCAGCTCCAGTCTCGATGGTAGGCCGCGAGGAAGGGGCAAAGAAGCAGCTCGGAGGGAAGTTTCCCTCTTCCCCTCCCCCCACCCACCAGTGTGTGTGTAGGATAGTGTTAATGTGAGGGGATCGCAACTTGGTGGGCCACAGGGCCTGTTTCTGCACTGTATCCCTGAACTAACCTAAAGATGAGGCTGAACACCCTGATCCCTGCTCTGGGAGGAAGCAGAGAAGCTTAGCGAGCAACATCAAAAGTAGCAGGTAATTTGCTTTCAGCAATTGCTGTCAGTACCAAATTCCTTTCAATGATATTGTGCAGTGCCAGAAGTGGGAGACCGCAAATTCAAATTATTTATGTGCCTCTTTAGGAATGGAAATTAAAATCTTCTCTTCCAGTTTAAAAAGAAAACAACTGCTTCTATTTATGTGGTTCTTTTACTGCGGTAAAATGGCCTGCACTACTTCAAAGGAGCGTGATCAAACAAGACGTTTTCTGTCGAATCACCAAATGATGTGAGAGCATGGTTTTAAGAGCGCGTAAAAAGGAAGAGGAAGCTATGATGAGACTTAAGGAGGGAATTCTGAACCCGAGGTCGAAGAGCTAAAGGCACAATCAACAATTGTAGAATTTGAAACTTGGGGGTGCAAACTATACATTGAATGCCTATCCGTCATGTCAGCCTATTACTGGCCACGTCTACCTCCCACCCACTGCCCATCCCCACCTTCTCTGTTACTTAGATTTAAAGACACAAGACACTGCATACGTTGTAATACCGAGCAATAAACAAAACTGCTGGAGGAACTCAGGCAGCATCCGATGAAGGAACCCGACCCAAAACATTGCCTGCCCATTTCCCTGTACATATGCTGCCTGACCCACAGAGTTCCTCGAAGAAGGATCTCGGCCCGAAATGTCCGTCTATCCAGAGATGTTGCCTGTTCCGTTGAGTTATTCCAGCATTTTGTATCTATCTTCAGTGTAAACCAGCATCTGCAGTTCCTTCCTACATGATGTGTAGGAAGGAACTGCAGATGCTGGTTTAAATCGAATGTAGACGCAAAATGCTGGAGTAACTCAGCGGGACAGGCAGCATCTCTGGAGAGAAGGAATGGGTGACGTTTCAGGTCGAGACCCTTCCTACACGGGTTCCTCCAGCTGTTTGTTTCTTTGCTTCCTTAGCCAGAGGGTGGTGAATCTGTGGAATTCATTGCCACAGACAGTTGTGGAGGCCATCATTGGGTATTTTTACAGCAGAGATTGATAGGTTTGATTGGTTGATAGGGCATCAAAAGTTACATGGAGAAGATAGGAGAATGAAGTTGAGAGAGAACAATAGATCAGACATGATTGAATGGCAGAGCAGACACAGTGGACCAAATGACCTAATTCTGCTTCCATGTCTTATGACCTAATGGTCTTAATGTTTCTCTCTTTCTCAGTTTTGATGAAGGGTCTTCAACTCGAATCATTGTCTAGTTTCTATTCCCACTGATGTTGTTGGACTGGCTGAGTTCTTTAGGCATTCCTGTTTTTGTTTCATATTCTAGCATCTGCAATTTCATTTGTTTTCCATAAGAGTTTAGAAGTGGGCAAATGCAAAGCACACAGTAGATTGTGTTTGGGAAATTACTGAGAGATTAGGACAAGAGAGAAGTTAAGCTTTTGTATTGTCATATGTCCCGGACACGGAATGGTGAAATTGTTACTTGTAGCAGCACAACAGTAAAACATAGTACTTGGTAAAACCCATAATGAACAACAACAAAATAGTGCAATATTTACATATATATGTGTGTATACGTATGTGTATATATATATATATATATACACTAACTTCAAATAGCCCTTGTTTTCCCTCTCCCTCCATCTGCTCCCCCTTCCAAGTTCGCCCACTAATCTCCGACTACATTCAATCCCTGTCCCACCCACTCCCCTGACTTCAGTCTGAAGAAGGGTATCGACCCAAAATGCCACCCATTCCCTCCAGAGATGCTGTCTGTCCCACTGAGTTACTCCAACATTTTGTGTCTACCATATATATATATATATTCAGGCAGTCAACATCAACAGTCAAAAAGAACATCAACTCTCTGGTCAGAGCTAGCCGGCCAGCTAAGGACAGAAGAGAGTGGCAGGACATCATGAAGCAGATGGGACCATTCAACCCCAAGTTGGAGTGAATGCCACAGAGATGTATATATATATATATATACACATATATATTTTATCTATATATGTGTGTGCATGTGTGTGTATATATATATATCTACACACACATATTGTATATATATAAATTTACATAATATAAAAATAAATAAACAAACAATAATAGCAGAATGTAAAAAGAATAATACCCCCCCAAGTCTATATAACTCTGAGCCTATTTGGAGGTTGTAGTATTTAATAGTCTGATGGTTGTAGGGAAGAAGCTGCTCCTGAAGCTGGACGTTACAGTTTTCAGGCTCCTGTACCTTCTCCCTGATGGAGTGAAATGAGTGTGTGGCCTGGGTGGTGTGGGTCTCTGTTGATGCTGGCTGCCTTTTTGAGGCAACGACTCTTGCAGATCCCTTTGACGGTGAGGAGGTCAGTATCTGTGATGGTCTGGGAAGCAGGAGAGAAGTTTGGAAAACGTGTGACAGTTAAGACCATGGTTTGTATTTCAAGCCCAGTGTACGTTAGAAACAAAGGATGTCAAGAGCATTTGATGTCACCTACACTTTGAATCTCTATCACAATCACTGTTCTCAACAGAACACTTTTATAAGCAAACCAACTCAATACCCAAAAAAAGAATGGTACATCAAAATTCTTAAGGGATTGGGCAGTTGAGATGCAGGAAAAATGTCCCAGATGTTGGGGGAGACCAGAACCAGGGGTCACAGTTTTAGAATAAGGGGTAGGCCATTTAGGACTGAGATGAGGAAAAACTTTTTCACCCAGAGAGTTGTGAATCTGTGGAATCTCTGCCATAGAAGGCAGTGGAGGCCAATTCACTGGATATATTCAAGAAATAATTAGATATAGCTCTTAGGGCTAACGGAATCAAGGGATATGGTGAGAAAGAAGGAATGGGGTAGTAATTTTGGAGGTTCAGCCATGATCGTATTGAGTGCCGGTGCAGGCTCGAAGGGCCGAATGGCCAACTCCTGCACCTATTTTTTATGTTTTTATCAGTTGAAAGTGTGATATCTTGTCATAATGATGCCACTTGACAATACACTGCTGACGTCTGATGGCAGTGAGCAAACGTTGTTCACAAGTTCACTTTTCGGCCAAACAAGTTTCAAATATTTCAAGGGTGTGGAGATCACCTCCAAAATACTTTTCTTTATTAGGTGCTGTTTCCATGACAGTACATTAGTTAGTGAGTTTTGTTTTACTGTGCATAGTGTAAACTGTGAAAGCTGCACAATTTAGAATACATTTTATTTTGTATTTTCATAAGTCGTAGTCATAGAGTCATGCAACGTGGAAACAGGCCCTTCGACCCAACTTGCCCATGCCGACCAACATGTCCATCTACACAAGTCCCACCTAACTGCGTTTGACCCTCAGAAGGTAGTTGAGGCGAGTTCATTGGCTATATTTAAGAGGGCGTTAGATGTGGCACGTGGCTAAAGGGATCAGGGGGTATGGAGAGAAGGCAGGTATGGGACACTGAGTTGGATGATCAGCCATGATCACATTGAATGGCGGTGCAGGCTCGAAGGGCCGAATGGCCTACTCCTGCACCTATTTTTCTATGTTTCTATGACCCATATCCCTCCAAACCTGTCCTATCCATTACCTGTCTAATTGTTTCTTAAACATTGCAATAGTCCTTGCCTCAACTACCTCAACTACCTCCTCTGCAATAACCCATACTGGATATAGGAATCCTATTTATCCATTCTATTTATCCATTGTCTTTTTATAGATATGTATATAGCGCTGCAGAAACTGTGCACCTTATTCCCCCCCCCTTTTTTATTTTGTTTTGCACTGAGTAGGAGCAGCTTTTAATCTCATTGTACATGTGTATAGTGACAATAAAAGGCATTCTGATTCTTCTTCTGACAGCTCCATACACCCACCTCCCTTTGTGTGAAAATGTTAACCCTCAGATTCCTATTAAATCTTTCCCCCTTCATCTTAAATCTTTGTCCTCTGGTTCTCAGTTCCCTTACTCTGGGCAAGAGGCTCTGTGTGTCCACCCGATGTATACCTCTCATGATTTTATACATCTCCATAAAATCAGCCGTCATCCTCCTGGGCTCCAAGGAATAGAGTCCCAGCCTGCTCAACCTAGTTCAGACTCTCGAGTCCCGGCAACATCCTTGTAAATATTCTCTGCACCCGTTCCAAGTTGACAACATCTTTCCCGTAACATCACGCCCAGAACTGAACACAATATTCTAAATGCGGCCGCAGCAATGTCTTCTATTACGGCAACATGACCTCCCAACTTCTATACTCAATACTCTGAATGATGAAGTCCAATGTGTTAAGAGCCTTTTTGATCACCCGATCTACCTGCGATTCCACCTTCAAGGGACCATACACCTGCACTCATAGATCCCTCTGCTGTACACACTCCACAGAGTCCTGCCCATGTTAGACTTCCCAAAAAGCAACACCTCACTGTATAATACTTCTCTGTATCAAATTCCATCAACCATTCTCTGGCGCACCTGACCAACCATTCAAGACCCTGCTGCAATATTTCACAACCATCTTCACTTTCTGAAATACTGCCCACTTTTATATCATCTGCAACGGACATTTGGACAGATATACGGATAGGAAGTGTTTAAAGGGCTATGGGCCAAATTTGGGTAAAGGGGACTAGCCGAGTATGCCAACTTGATCGGCATGGTTAAGCTGAAATACCATCCACTTTTGTATCATCTGCAAACTTGCTAATCTTACCATGTGCGTTCTCATCCAAGTCATTGATGTAGATGACAAACAGTAATGGGCCCAGCATCGAACCGTGAGGCACACCACTAGTCACAGGCCTCCAGTCCAAGTAGCAACCTTTCACCATCACCCTCTGCTTCCTTCCATGGAACCAATTTTCTATCCATTCAGCTATCTCTCCACAGATCCCATGCGATCTGACCTTCCAGGACAGCCTACCATGTGAAACCTGGTTGAATGCTTTGCTGAAGTCCATCACAGCCCCACTCTCAACAACGTTTTTGGTTAGATCTTCAAAAAACTCAATCAGAAGGCAATCTTAGGATTTTGTTTTTGAATCAATCATAATTCTACTTGTCAGCCACTTATTAATCAGTCCGTATGGTGATCCTCTTGCCTCTAGACGATGTGAATTAAATTCCCAATCCAGCGTCTTGCCCTAGAGAACAAGATCACCCCTGTTTGTGGGACCTGACTGTGTACAGATTGGTTGCTCTGTATCCCATGTTAAAAAAATGACCACATGGTTCAAAAATGACCAATGCTTCAATTAAATCAGAAAATGCTGGAAGCAATCAGTGGTTGAGCAGCATCTGTGGAAAGAAAAAGTGTTTGGTCAGCATTTTTTATTTTTATGTGTAAGAAGGAACTGCTGATGCTGGTTTAAACTGAAGATAGACACAAAATGCTGGAGTAACTCAACAGGACAGGCAGCATCTCTGGAGAGAAGGAATGGGTGACATTTCGGGTCAAGAAGGATCACGAGACCCTTCTCGACCCGAAACCTCACCCATTCCTTCTAACCAGAGATGCTGCCAGTCCCGCTGAGTTACTCCAGCTATTTATGTCTATCTTCTTATTTAATTGTTATTAGATTTCCAGCATCTATAGGCCTCGAGACCCTTCTCAACCCGAAACGTCACCCATTCCTTCTCTCCAGACTCCAGCATTTTGTGTCGAATATCTTTAAAAAATTTTCATATTAGATTTCCAGCATCTATAGTTTTGCGATTTTCAAAAATACTTTAGCTACAAAGTTCTCTAGGAAGTGTGAGAATATAGAATATGACTTTAAAATCGCATGTCTTTAATTCTTCGTGCATTTCTGCCTTGAATGTAGAACAGTACAATGTCTGTGCCAAACATTATGCCAGGTTCGTCTGTCTCCTTTGCTGCACGTGACACAGCCCAGACTATCATACAAACCAACGTCCCTCCCGTCGACTCCATTTATACCTCACGCTGCCTCGCAAGGCCAGCAGTTTGATTAAGGACAAGTCGCACCCTGGCCACTCCCTCATCTCCCTCTCCCATCAGGCAAGAGATATAGAAGTGTGAAAACACACACCTCTAGATTCAGGGACAGTTTCGTCCCAGCTGTTAAGGGCCTGTCCTACAAGCATGCAATTCTATGCAATGAACGCGATCAAACTAGAAGCGGGGGCCGCGCGGAGGTCGGGTGATCCCCTGTACAGGGCCGTTCCCACCAGCATGCGCCTGCATGCGGCAAGCACAACCAAACCAGCAGTAGGGGCCGCGCGGAGGTCGGGTGAGTGGGGCAACGCGGCGCAAAGTGAGGCGAACTTGGAGCGAAGTCTGCGGTAAGTTCGCCAGGACAGAGAGGGGCACACAGAGAGGGGCACAGAGGCACACACACACAGAGGGCCACGGAGCCACACACATAGAGGGTCATGGAGGCACCTACAGATAGGTTCACGGAGGCACGATGTCGGGGCGGTGTGTAATGCGTCGAGGTGACTGTGAGCCGACAAGCCGTTGCCGCGCGGAATTTTTGGACATAGTTTTTCGGAGCCCCGCGCGGTGTCGGGACGAACTCCGCACAATTCCGCACGGCTCCGGCGATTGAAGTGGGACCTGCCCCGCGACGCCGGACGGCTCAAGCGACCACATTAGGTCTCGCTAATCGCATAGAGTTGCATGCTTGTAGGACAGGCCCTTTATGAGGCAACTGCATCATCCTACCACAACCAGAGAGCAGTGCTGAATTACTATCTACATCATTGGAGACCCTCGGATCATCCTTGATCGGATTTTACTGGCTTTCCCTTGCACTAAAAACGTTATTCACGATATTCTCTTTACCATGTACACCGTGGATGGCTCGATTATAATCATGTATTGTCTTTTCGCTCACTGGTCAGCACGCAACAAAAGCTTTTCACTGTGCAATGGTACACGTGATAATAAACGAAACTCAAACTCCCTCCATTCACTGCATGTCCATCTAAAACGCTCTGCCTTCGTCACCACCCTTGGCTGTGCGTTACAGCACCCACCACTCTGTGTAAAAAAAACTTGCCCACGCGTCTCCTTTAAACTGTGCCCATCTCACCTTAAAGCTATGTCCTCTAATCTTTGATATTTCTGCTCAGGGAAAAAAGGTTCTGACCATCTCCCCGATCTATGCCACTGTCCGCCCTATTAATGTTGGATTATAAAGCGCCTATTACATTCTCCCTGTAAACATTTGTTTATTTGACCTGAAATACACCCATATCACTGAAACCACAAATGTAGTTTCTGTCAATTTCTAACTGTGCTTTAGTATTGGCACCTTTTCCATATTTTTTTGTTCACCAAGGCCTGGGTAGAGTGGATGTGGGGAGGATGTTTCCAATAATGGGAGAGTCTGGGACCAGCGGCCATAGCCTCAGTATTAAAAGAGTAGGAGATGATGAGGAATTTATTCAGTCAGAGGTGGGGAAACTGTGGAATTCATTGCCAGAGACGGTTGTGGAGGCCAAGTCAATAGAAAATTTTAAGGCGGAAATTGACAGATTAATAAGGGGGTCAGGGGTTATGGGGAGAAGGTCGGAGAATGGAGCTGAGATGGAAAGGTAGATTGAATGGCAGAGTAGACTTGATGGGCTAAATGGCTTAATTCTGCTCCTAGAATTATGAATTTATGATAAATTAGTTTACATATTGTTTTTTCAATGTTAACCTGATGTGGAAGATAAAAATGTAAAAACGTGGCATGGTGGCATAGCGGCAGAGTTGCTGTGTTTCAGCGCCAGAGACCCGGAACTGACAACGAAGTTTGTACCTTCTCCCCGTGACCTGCATGGGTTTTCTCCGAGAACTTTGGTTTCGTCCCACACTCCAAACACGTACAGGTTTGTAGGTTAATTGGCTTGGTATAAATGTAAATAGTCCCTAGTGCGTGTAGGATAGAGTTAATGTGGGCGGATCGGTGGTCGGTGCGGACTTGGCGGGCCGAAGGGCCCATTCGGGCACTTTGTGGCCGTTCCAGGCATCCCAAGCCGCTGAGAGGATTCTCCCGACGCCGGAGCACCATCACCCGGCGAGAAAGGCCTGAAACATCGGGCACCGTAGTGGCGACTGCGGAGGCCTCTATAGGCATGACTATGGGTGGACAAGGGGATGGGACTGGACTTCGTGCCTTCCCTCACAGTGGGAACCATTGTGGGGGGATGTTTTTATGTTTTATGTTAAATTTCTTTGTGTTGTGTTGTATTCTTATTAATGTGCTGCAATGGCAACTCGAATTTCACTACACCAATTGGTGTATGCGACAATAAATGAACCTTTGAACCTTTAACTCTGTATCTCCAAACTGACTCAGCGGATCAGACAGCATCTCTGGAGAAAATGGACGGGTGGCATTTCGGATCAGAGCCATTCTTCAGAGATCTTAACCTGATGCGGGTTGCAAATATATCCCTCTGAATAATGGGTAGCACCTTACACCTTTTGCAAGGCGATAAAAGATGCATCTGAAGAGATGGCACACACCCTGCTCAAAGATGGATGCAGTCCAATGGCAAATGTAACAGCTCTCATCATAGGGCCAGGCCACCATCTTGTGGCCAAGTGCACAGCCTCCCTTTCGAGCCAAACAATGTGGCATTTTGCTCGTGGGCCTCTCCAGACCATCCTCACAAAGTGACCGTGTTGCCAGCAGATGGTCATGAAATCCCAACTGTTTCAGAAATTCCCTCCAGGAAGGAAACCTCCCAAGCTGTACATCGCTCCAGTCCTGCATCGACTACTGTGACCCATAACTGCTGAGCAAGCTACCGAGATGTCTCAAGTTCCAGAGAACAAGGATGGGGAGTTTTAAGGATGGACTTTCAAGTGACAGCAAAATCCCAAAATTATATTTTAAAAAAGATTTGCTTAATATTACGGGGCAGCACGGTGGCGTAGCAGTACAGTTGCTGCCTTAGAGCGCCAGAGACCCACGTTTTATCCTGACTACAGGTGCTTCTCTGTACAGAGTTTGCACGTTCTCCCCGTGGCCATGTGGGTTTTCTCCAAGATCTTCGGTTTCCTCCCACACTCCAAAGCCATACAGGTTTGTAGGTTGTTAAAGAAGGAACTGCAGATGCTGGAGAATCGAGGGTAACACAAAAAGCTGGAGAAACTCAGCGGGTGCAGCAGCATCTAAGGAGCGAAGGAGATAGGCGACGTTTCGGGTCGAGACCCTTCTTCCTTCCCCCTTAAAGAGTAAGTATAGTGCACCCATGCCATTAAAGTTAAACAAATTCGCCATATCTATCAGGCGGTTTACTAATGCGGCCCGAACGCGTAAGGACCAAACCCCCTCCTCCACCTTGCTGGTCGGCAGAGATTCGGTGGGCGGAATAGCCTGCTTCCGCGCTGCATCTCCAACCTAAACAAAATTAAATTAAATATTTCTGAGAATTAACCCAGAAAGCATAAGTCACCAATGGCATCTGCAACAACGGGAGAGTGTACAATATTCCACGTCAGCACTGTGGGACCTGTCAGCTGGTTCAACAGTGAAATATTATACAACGATGACGGGGGACCTCATGGAAACCCACCGAATAACGAAAGGCCTCGGCAGAGTGGATGTGGCGAGGATGCTTCCACTCGTGGGAGAGTCTAGGACCAGAGGGCACACTATCAGAATAAAAGGATGTACCTTCAGAATGGAGATGAGGAGGAATTTCTTTACCCAGAGGGTGGTGAATCTATTGAATTCATTGCCACAGATGGCTGGGGAGGCCAAGACCAAACGGGTATTATTAAAGCCGAGCTTGACAGCAAGGGTCCTTGATTAGTGAGAGTGTTAAAGATTGCTGGAGAATGGGGTTGGGAGGAGAAACATAGATGGACTATGAGGGATCACCAGCCGGGCCCTATACTCCACCGCTTCAGTGCCAGCCGTTCGCTGCCGAACCTTCTACCGATCCCCGCATGTCCCATACTCCTCGCATGTCCCATACTCCTCGCACGTCCCATACTCCTCCAAGAGCAGCGGCCGTGACTAACCACGGGACTACCCCTCCTGCACGCTCCCTCTTTCGGCCGCCACAAGCCGCTCCCGCGGTTTTCTCGCTTCCGGGTTCACCCGCTCCCTCTAATCTTTCCGGTGAAGGGGGAGGGGGTTTGGTCCGTACGCGTTCGGGCCGCATCAGTACACCACCTGATAGATATGGCAAATTTCTTTAACTTTATTGGCATGGGTGCACTATACTTACTCTTTAAGGGGGAAGGATGTAGATTGGCTTATGCATGCAACCAATCAGATATAGGTTAGCATCACTAACCCCACCTTACTATAACCATATAACCATATAACAATTACAGCACGGAAACAGGCCTTCTCGGCCCTTCCAGTTGGTGCCGGCCATTCATTTTCCCCTAGTCCCATCTACCTGCACTCAGACCATACCCCTCCATTCCCTTCCCGTCCATATACCTATCCACTTTACTTTTAAATGTTAAAATCGATCCTGCCTCCACCACTTCTGCAGGAAGATCATTCCCCACAGCCACCACTCTCTGAGTAAAGAAGTTCCCCCTCATGTTACCCCTAAACTTCTGTCCCTTAATTCTCATGTCATGCCCTCTTGTTTGAATCTTCCCTACCCTCAATGGGAAAAGCTTATCCACGTCAACTCTGTCTATCCCTTTCATCATTTTAAAGACCTCAATCAAGTCCCCCCTTAACTTGAGTCCCCCCCCAGGTAGGACCTTATTGCCATAGAGGGAGTGCAGAGAAGGTTCACCAGACTGATTCCTGGGATGTCAGGACTGTCTTATGAACAATGACTGCATAGACTCGGTTTATACTCTCTAGAATTTAGGTGATTGAGAGGCGATCTTATAGAAACTTACAAAATTCTTAAGGGGTTGGACAGGCTAGATGCAGGAAGATTGTTCCCGATGTTGGGGAGGTCCAGGACAAGGGGTCACAGCTTAAGGATAAGGGGGAAATCCTTTAGGACCAAGATGAGAAGCATTTTTTTCACACAGAGAGTGGTGGGTCTCTGGAACTCTCTGCCACAGAGGGTAGTTGAGGCCAGTTCATTGGCTATATTTAAGAGGGAGTTAGATGTGGCCCTTGTGGCTAAGGGGATCAGAGGGTATGGAGAGAAGGCAGGTACGGGATACTGAGTTGGATGATCAGCCATGATCATATTGAATGGCGGCGCAGGCTCGAAGGGCCGAATGGCCTACTCCTGCACCTAATTTCTATGATTCTATGTTAACCTTCTGCGCTCCAAAGAATAAAAACCTAATTTGTTCAACCTTTCTCTGTAACTTAGTTGCTGGAACCCAGGCAACATTCTAGTAAATCTCCTGTGTACTCTCTCTATTTTGTTGACATCCTTCCTATAATTAGGCGACCAAAATTGTACACCATACTCCAGAATTGGTCTTACCAATGCCTTGTACAATTTTAACATTACTTCCCTAAGCCTATATTCAATGCTCTGATTTATAAAGGCCAGCACACCAAAAGCTTTCTTTACCACCCTATCTACATGCGATTCCACCTTCAGGGAACTATGCACAGTTATTCCTAGATCCCTCTGTTCCACAGCATTCCTCAGGGATAACAGCACAGTAGCTAGGATAAACTGGGATATACTGTATCATTTATATTAGCACCCACTTCCTATGCTACGCAGTTCGGGTAGCAGACTAGATGCAGTGACAATTAGCATTCTACTGTGCTGTTAAGTGTGTATGTGGATTAAATATGATCTTAAATTACATACCGTGTATATGCCATATTTACAAACCATAATTGAATGGTGGAACAGACTTGATGGCCGAATGGGCTAATTCTTCCCCTAGGTCTTATGATCTTATGATGTCTGCAGATTTCCCATGAATTGTGGTATTGATGAGCACAGTGCAAGTTACATAGAAACATAGACACATAGAAAATAGGTGCAGGAGTAGGCCATTCGGCCCTTCGAGCCTGCACCGCCATTCAATGTGATCATGGCTGATCATCCAACAGCCATGTTACAAATAAGTAATATTGATGTGCTCTTCAATACCCCAATTCATGGGAAAACTGTAGATATCATAAGATCATAAGACATAGGAGCAGAGGACATATTTTGTCTGCTCGTCCTAATCTAGCAATCGCTATGCTTCAGGTATTATGTGACTAGAATTAGGATTTTGATAGACACAACCCAGTCCATCACATGTATTGACCTCCCCAACAACGATGGGATCTATAGGAGATCCAGCCTCAAAACAGCAGCCAGCATCATCAAAGATCCACACCACGTTGGCCACCCTCTCATTTCTCTCTGACCATTGGGAACGTCACCCATTCCTCCTATCCGGAGATACTGCCTGTCCTGCGGTTACTCCAGCATTTTGTGTCCATCTCAGGAGACTGAAAACCGTGACCACCATCGAGCCGGGACCCTTTTCAGATTGAAGTAGGGAGGCGACCCGAAATATCTCCTATCCATGTTCTCTTCAGATGCTGCCTGACTTGCCGAGTTACTCCAGCGTTTATTGTGCATATTAATTTATTGAATTTTTGTTTATTATATATTATCTATTTGTTCTTATATTCATGTGATAGGAGCAAAATTAGGCGATTTAGACCATCAGGTCTACTCTGCCATTCCATCACGGCTGATCTATTTTTTCCTCTCAAACCCATCTCCTTCCTTCTCCCCATACTAATCAAGGTTCTTTCAACGTCTGCCTTAAAAATATCCATTAATAGCCTCCGCAGCCTTATGTGTCAATGAATTCCATAGATTCACCACCTTTGCAGTGAAGAAAGCGAATGGTATGTTAGCTTTCATAGCAAAAGAATTTGAGTATAGGAGCAGGGAGGTTCTACTTCAGTTGTATAGGGTCTTGGTGAGGCCACACCTGGAGTATTGCGTACAGTTCTGGTCTCCAAATCTGAGGAAGGACATTATTGCCATAGAGGGAGTGCAGAGAAGGTTCACCAGACTGATTCCTGGGATGTCAGGACTGTCTTATGAACAAAGACTGCATAGACTCGGTTTATACTCTCTAGAATTTAGGAGATTGAGAGGGGATCTTATAGAAACTTACAAAATTCTTAAGGGGTTGGACAGGCTAGATGCAGGAAGATTGTTCCCGATGTTGGGGAGGTCCAGGACAAGGGGTCACAGCTTAAGGATAAGGGGGAAATCCTTTAGGACCGAGATGAGAAGGAATTTTTTCACAGAGAGTGGTGGGTCTCTGGAACTCTCTGCCTCAGAGGGCGGTAGAGGCCGGTTCTCTGGATACTTTCAAGAGAGAGCTAGATAGGGCTCTTAGAAATAGCGGAGTCAGGGGATATGCGGCACTTAAGGATAGCGGAGTCAGGGGTGCCACAATCACATTGAATGGCGGTGCAGGCTCGAAGGGCCGAATGGCCTACTCCTGCATCTATTGTCTACTGTCTACAGTGGAAACATCCTCTCCACGTCCACTCTATCCAGGCCTTTCACTATTCGAAATGTATGGTGCTTATAGATCTGTTATGCTGCAGCAAGTAAGAATAAAGGAAACATTTGTGTAAATGTTCTCTGGTTTGTTTTATGAGGGCGGAGGGGTCGGGGAAACTTTTAATTCAGTTTCTTACCTGCCGGAGATGCGATTACTTTCCGGATCGTGTCTCTGGTCGCTCTGCAGCCTACCATTGATGGAGCTGGAGGCCTCCTCGGACTGACCTTTAGCGCCCCTATGGGGCGTGGACTCAACCTGCAGCCTGCGGACTTACCATCAAGGGCTCGCAGTCTCGGGAGAGGCTAGTCGGGAGCTCCAACAACGCATAGGCTCGACCAGCCCCGACGGATTCGATCGCCTTTCGCGGGGGAGCTGACATCCCCCCGATGCAGGAGCTGAACGCCCCGATGCGGTGGGCCCGCCCGGCGGCTACGGGAGTCAAGATCGTCCCGTCAACGGAGGGTTCGAGGCCCCTGACCGCGGGAGAGCAAACAAGGGAAGAGATTGAACTTTATTTTTCGCCTTCCAAAGTGAGGAATGTGGAGGAGTCACTTTGGTGGATGTTTATGTTAAAATGGGTGTTCTGCTTTTTTTTTGTATGACTGACTTGGCAAATGAAATTCCTCGTATGTTGCTAAACATACTTGGCTAATAAAGTATTATTATGATTGTGATTGTTTCATAGTACTGCAGTCGGTACACAGGACAATTAAACACTCTCGACTCCTTCGGCACTCACACTTTCCAACGAAAATTTTGGCGCCATTTTCAGTGGCAATTGTCGTGTCAGCCTGTGGAGGTAGGAGCTGGCATATGGACAGTGAACCTGGAATATCTGATGGGAACTGTGGTTCCAGTATCGGGGAGCTGGCATTCTCGGCAAACTTCCCGTCACGAAGACTAATTACTGAAACCATCAGGTGCGAATCTGTATCTCATGGACTCAGTTTCACGTTCACACGTTAGCATTTAAACAGATGGTCAGAACAGGTCGACATTTTGCGGAGATGGAAGTATTGGCACGGAGCTTCCAATCCCAACACACTGTAGTCTTATTTGCCTCGCGTGACATACTGTAAGTAGTCATTTATTCCAAACATGGATCTTCCTTGCTGACATATGGTGGAAAAGATAATGAGCCCGTCACAATCTCCCTTTCTTCATCCTACCTCCTCCACCTCGCACCCCCAACAGTAATGAAACTTAAATATTTAGTTTAGTTAGGAACATGGAAACATCAAAAATTGGTGCAGGAGTAGGCCATTCGGCCCCAAGCCAGCACCGCCATTCTATATGGTCGTGGCTGAAACAGTACCTTGTTCCTGCTTTCTCCCCATAATCCATGATTCCGTCTTTAGCCTGTCCAATCCATTAAGAATTTTATGTGCTTCTATAAGATCCCCTCTCCAGTGAAAGTTTAGAGATACAGGCCCTTCGGCCCATCGGGTTCGCACCGGCCAGCGATCCCCATACACGAACACTATCCTACACAAACTGGGGACAATGTACAGTTATACCAAACCAATTAACCTACAAACCTCTACATCTTTGGAGTGTGGGAGGAAACCGGAACTCCCGCAGAAAACCCACGCAGGTCACGGGGAGAACGTACAAACTCCGTACAGACAAGCAGCCGTAGTGGGGTTCGAACCTGGGTTTCTGGCGCTGTAAGGTAGCAACTGTTCCACTGCGCCACCGTGCTGCACCATTATTGTATGTTGATGACACTGGCAAGACCACAACTAAGACCTAAATAAGAGGCAGCAACAGGAATAGATCATTTGGCCCCTTATGCGTGCTCTGTCATTCAACAAGAGAGGCATAAGAACCTGAAGATGCAGGAATGTTGAGCAAAACACAAAGAACTGGTGGAACTCAGCGGGTCAGGCAGTATCTGTGGTAATGGTCTGAAGAAGGGCCCTGATTCGAACCCTTATCTGTCCATTCCCTCCACAGTTGCTGCCTGACTTGCTGAGTTTGTCCATTGCTTTGCTCTCTGTTGCCATTCAATAAAATCATTTAACTCTCTAATTTTAGTTGACTACATAACACTCCCCACCATTTGCGGGAATCACTTTTAAAACATGGGGAGGACACAGTGAGGCCTGACATCTGTGAAAGGGGTCGGGAACCTACAGCCCACGGGCCGAATCCGGCCCGTAACCCGAAATCATCCGGCGTTTTTTTTTCAATTAGTTTATGCGACCTGGGAACTGCAGCCTGTCCCGGGATACGCAGGCGACCTGGGAACTGCAGCCTGTCCGGGGATACGCAGGTAACCTGGGCGCTGCAGCCAGACCTGCCCCGCTGATGCAGTCTGAAGAAGAGTCTCGACCCGAAACGTCACCCATTCCTACTCGCCAGAGATGCTGCCTGTCCCGCTGAGTTACTCCAGCATTTTGTGTCTAGTGACTGTCTGCAGTTCCTTCCTACATTTTAGATAGCACTTGAATATGCAAGGAATGGAGGGAAATGGCACAGGCCCCTGTGGAGACCGTCATTGGGTATTTTTGGCCCATTCTTAGTCAGGTGTGTGACTGAAAATATGAAAAACTGTGGAATACATCTTTTCTCATTCTGAAAGCATTACAGGTATATTGTTTTGTATTGTATATATGATTAATATTTTGTTCGAAGTTTATCAAGTGAATTTTTTATGTTACGCTGACAACATTTATTTAGGGTCAGAGGTCAAATATGACTGGTCACGTGTGTGACCTCACACGGAAGCATTTTTTTAATAACACGGTTTTATCTTCCAAACTCTAAAAGCTAGAATGTTCATATCTTTAGCAGACATGCATTGTAGTTCTGTTGGCAGGAAAATAGCAATGAATAAGATTAATCGCACAGTAATTTTTGTATGTATTTATGTGATGCCCTCTGGTCACATGTGTGACGCTTTGGTTTACTTTCCGGAGAACTTTTAAAGTAGAGACTGACAGATTTGATCAGCAAGGGTGTCAAAAGTTATGGGGAGATGGCAGGAGAATGGGGTCGAGAGGGAAGGATGGATCGGCCATGATTGAAGGGCGGAGAAGACTCGATGGGCCGAATGGCTCAGATGACTTATGAACCACATGCAAGCAGATAAGATCATTTATCTTGACATCATGTTCGGCACAGACATAGTTGGCCAAAGGGCCTGCCCCGGTTTTGTACCTTTCAAAGTTCTATGTCCTATTAAAATGTATGTCTCTTGTAGGAGCACAGGTGTGTTCCTTAAGGCCTTATCCCAACTGAACAAGAATGAACGTACAATACATGTAATTTTCTGTTTCTTGTGTGGACAGATGGTTCTGAGTGTTGTGGATCACCGGCTTATGATTTACATTGGTGTTAGATTATTTACAGTTAGCCTGGTGTTAATGTCTAACAGCGAATGGGTTGATATGCTACTAGGAGTGCCCAGGGATTAACATTTCAGTGCACAGTAGCACATCGTACCTTCTTCAGTTTAGCAGTTTTTCTATTTCACTGGAAAACGTTGGCATTCGGCCCCCCCGTCTAATTTAAGTCAGGCACGCTGCGGCCCTTTTTAAACGCTTATGCCCTTTGCAGGAACGTCATTAAAAGGATATTTTGTTCGCGTGTTTAATTATTGAGCAAAGTACACAGTTGCACATGCCGTCTGAAGCAGGAACTCAGGCTTCTCCAAGTAACAACTCACAACATCAAATGGGTCGTAAGCTTATCCCTGCAGAAGCAAATGTAGTGCATCTATTGAGGACAAAGGCTGAAGTGGTGCGATAGAGTTGGCTTGCAAGAATTGGTACAGACCTCAGGAGCAGCTGTTAATTATAATAACTGCAGTCTGTTAAGTAAAAACGCTCGACACAATTTATTATTAAAGTTATTCTGGAGCAGATTTGCCATAAACAAGCTTTCCTGCCAGGCCATTTGCTGGCTCGGGACATATATTAATTGAATTACCATACATCAATGTAAAAACACTTCTCGGGGGTTGCAACAAATCCCAAAATGAGAGACAATATAATAAAGTGGATGTTTTGAATCCCCTGAATGAACATGTCCTAAAGTTTGCAATTATAAGTTGTCAGAGCAAAATTAGACCATTCGGCCTAACAAGTCTACTCCGCCATTCAATCATGGCCGATCAATCTTTCCCTCTCAACCCCATGCTCCTGCCGTCTCCCCATAACCCTTGACACCCGTACTAATCAAGAACCTATCAATCTCCACCTTACAAATGTCCATTGACTTGGCCTCCACAGTCGTCCGTGGCAATGAATGCCACAGATTAATTTATTAGACGTTTCACTGATGTCTCTCCGATGGGCTTGTGGCTTTACCTGGTGATATGCTGAGTCAGCAACGGTTTGATCCTTCTTCATACTCAGTTAAGTCACCCTTTGTAAGATCAGCACTGCAAAGCCTTATTTCTGTTTTGGATTCCTTCAATGTGCCTGTTCAGGATCTGTTTCCGTTATAGTCTCTCGTCATGATCAGCACTTTAGTTTAATTTAGAGTCACAGCGAGATAACAGGCCCTTCGGCCCACCAAGTCCACACCGTCCAGCAATCCCCATACTCTGACACTAACCTATACACAAGTGACAAATTACAATTTTTTGCCAAAGCCAATGAACCTACAAACTTGTACGTCTTTGGAGTGTGGGAGGAAACCAGAACACCCGGAGAAAACCCACGCGGGTCACGGGCAGAACGTACAAATTCCGTATAGATAGCACCTGTAGACAAGATCGAATCTGGGTCTCCGGCGCTGTAAGGCAGCAACTCTACAGCTGTGCCACCGTGCGGTAAAAATTGTAAATTGTCCCTAGTGTGTGTAGGATAGTGCCAGCGTGCGGGGATACCTTGTCGGCACGGACTCGGTGGGCCGAAGGGCCTGTTTCTATGCTTTGTCTCTAAACTAAGCTGTTTAGGATGTTTGGATGGATGTTTGAAAAACATCTTTCTAAGAAACAGGATCATTTTATTTTACATATCAATAATAATATTTTCTTGCAGACTTAGGAAAGAACGGTTTTAGCTCAATAATTCTAACCTTTCCATTCAATCAGATCTACTTCTAAAACCATCTCGCACTGAAGTTCAGGGGTAAAGTTTAGTATAGTTTAGTTTATTGTCACGTGTACTGAGTTACAGTGAAAAGCTTTTGTTGCGTGCCAACCAGCCAGCGGAAAGACAATACATGATTACATTCGAGCCATCCACAGTGCACAGATACATGATTAAGGGAATAACGTTTAGTACAATGTGCTGTAAAGTCTGATCAAAGATAGTCTGAGGGTCTCTAATGAGGTAGATAGTAGTGCAGGACTGCCTTCTAATTGTTGTTAGTATGGTTCTGTTGCCTGATAACAGTTGAATATCTAACTCCGAACCGTAATATGCTTAAGATAGACACAAAATACTGGAGTGACTCAGCGGGTCAGGCAGCATCTCTAGAGAAAAGAAATAGGTGATATTTCGGGACGAGACCCTTCATCAGATGAAGGGTCTCGACCCGAAACGTCACCTATTTCGTCACTCCAGTATTTTGTGTCTATCTTAAGCATACACATAATCTGTTACTTCCTACACATAATATGCTTAAGCAGCTGCCTTGCCAACATCTTACATTGGCGATGGTGAGGAAATAATGTAAAAATATTTTAAATATTTCATATTCCACCACTGTAAACATCCAAAATAAGATAAAATCTACACTGTCTACTCATATCTTCCATAATTCATACTTCCTCTGCCAAATAATTTAGTTTAGTTTAGAGATACAGTGCAGAAACAGGCCCTTCGGCCCACCGAGTCCGCACTGACTAGTCAACCGTGCACATTAACACACCCTACACATACAAGGGATAATTTTCACATTATTTTTATACTAAGCCAATTAACCTACAAAGCTGTGCGTCTTTGGAGTGTGAGAGGAAACCGAAGATCTCAGAGAAAACCCACGCAGGTCACGGGGAGAACGTACCAAATCGGTACGGACAAGCACCCGTAGTCAGGATCGAACCCGGGTCTCTGGCGCTGCAAGGAAATAGCTCTACCGCTACGCCACCTTGCTGCCCTAATAGTTAAACAATTTCGGACCATAGAACACAGTCTTGACACACCTCGCTGGGGGACTGACAGAGCGGTCTGCAGTAAATTGTTTATGCAAGAATGACAGGAAAGTAGATCACTGCCACGAGAGAGTTATCCAAATTTGCTATCCATAATAATTTTACATGTTGCGGCTTTTAGAAGGTGGCTGCTATCTCCAGGTCCTTGATGCCAGTTTATTGGCAGGTGTCTTAGGTTGACGACGTTGAGCGCTGAGAGACTTATCCCCGCCGGTATTACTCAGCTTTGAACACTCTTCACACGGGACGAGCAGTGGGATGGCAAAATGCAAAATGCAAATTTCAAGCTCCACCGATTACAAACAGCACTCAGGAATTAATGAGTTTAGGCACTCATCTTGTTGATGCCTCTGTAATCTTCTTATGCCAGTGTCAGCAGCTGAAGCTGGCTTAAACAAAAAGATGGTAATTCCACGCTCAGGATGGAATCCTCCATTTTCCGAAGATCAGAAGGTCCCACTCAGACTGCCGGGAATTTATGCCAGTTAATAATGAGCCGGGGGAATGGCTGGGGGTTGCAGCATAATCTTAACAGGGGTCCGTGTGTTCTTTATTTTTCATTTCCACAAGGGACCGTGGACCAGCAAATCCTGTTATCGTCCCTGCTTGCATGTGTCTTGGCTGTGCTTCTTGGCTTGTTTAACAAGCAGGCTGATGTCTGCCCAAGCAGCAGATTCACAATGACAGGGTCAACCCATATCTGGGGCAGAGCTGTCACCATTCTTCGCCGTTATTTAAAGACGAGACCTGGCTATCTAAACAGGAGTTTCAGTCAAGAGAATATTGTTTTCAAACGAGGAGAACAAGGAAACAAAATGGTCCAGAATGTGCGGTGTACTGTACCAGAAAAGGTTTCAAAAACAATTCTCACAAGTGTGTTTTTGTTCTGACTATCTTTCATTTTCTCAACGTGAATGTTTCCTAAATATAGAGGTTTACAAAATCATATGAGGAATAGATCAGGTAGATGCACATAGTCTCTTGTCCAGAGTTGGGGGATCGAGAGCCAGAGGACATGGGTATCAAGTGACGAGGTAAGATTGAGGAGTTGGTTGAGGCAGGTACTATCACAACGTTAAAGAAACATTTACATAGAAACATATAGAAACATAGAAAATAGATGCAGGAGGAGGCCATTCGGCCCTTCGAGCCAGCACCGCCATTCATTGGGATCATGGCTGATTGTCCCCTATCAATAACCTGTGCCTGCCTTCTCCCCATATCCCTTGACTCCACTAGCCCCCAGAGCTCTATTCAACTCTCTCTTAAATCCATCCAGTGACTTGGCCTCCACTGCCCTCTGTGGCAGAGGAATTCCATAAATTCACAACTCTCTGGGTGAAAAAGGTTTTTCTCATCTCAGTCTTAAATGACCTCCCCTTTATTCTAAGACTGTGGCCCCTGGTTCTGGACTCGCCCAACATTGGGAACATTAGACAGGTACATGGACAGGTTCAGAGGGATATGGGCCAGAGACAGGCAGGAGGGGCGAGATATCTCCCTTCTAGACATGTAGATGGAACATGTGTTAGAAGGAACTGCAGATGCTGGTTTAAACCGAAGATAGACACAAAAAGCTGGAGTAACTCAGCGGGACAGGGCAGCATCTCTGGAGAGAAGGAATGGGTGACCTTTTGGGTCGAAACCTTTCTTCAGACTGGTTAGGGATAAAGGAAACAAGAGATATAGACGATGATGTGGAGAGATAAAGAACAATGAATGAAAGATATGCAAAAAAGTAACAATGATAAAAGAAACAGGCCATGTTGGTTGGTGTGGGCAAGTTGGGCAAATCATTTCATAGAGAATCATAGAGTCATACAACATCGGCCCAACTTGCCCACACCAACCATCATCACCGTCTATATCTCTCGTTTCCTAAAGAAATTCCTCCTCATCTCCTTTCTTAAGGTATGTCCTTTTATTCTGAACCCATGGCCTCTGATACTAGACTCTTTCACTAGTGAAAACTTCCTCTCCACATCCACTCTATCCACGCCTTTCACTATACACCCCAATGATGCTCCCCCTCATCCTTCTAAACTCCAGCGAGTATCGGCCCAGTGCTGTCAAATGCACATCGTACATTAACCCATTCATTCCTGGGATCATTCTCGGAAACCTCCTCTGGACCCTCCCCAAAGCCAGCACATCTTTCCTCAGAAATGGGGCCCAAAACTGCTCGCAATACTCCAAATGTAGCCTGACCAGCGCCAACGAGCTGTTGTTTTCAGGATGGAAATTTGTGGCTCTCATCTCTTGTCGCGTTAATACACTTGTCACTTTCACGCTCCGACCACCACACGCATAATCATCTTCCGCGAGCCTCTGTATTCACATCACAATTTTTGCTCATACCTTCACTCCCCCTGCCCAGCGTGGGGTTCGTATTGTGCAGATGCTGGTTTAAACTGAAGATCGACACAAAAAGCTGGAGTAACTCAGCGGGACAGGCAGCATCTCTGGAGAGAAGGAACGGGTGACGTTTCGGGTCGAGACCCTTCTTCAGACAGTTTAAAGAAGGATCTTAACCCAAAACGTCCCGCTGAGTTACTCCAGCCTTTTCTGTCTATCGTGGGTTTCTTACTAATAGCCTTAAGAAATGTTCTGGTTAGTTTTCAAAACATTTGAACAAGGTAGCAAGAGAGTGTTTAACAGAAAAATACCTCTTGCCTTTCCTTTGTGAATGTAGTTTAGTTTAGAGATACAGCGCAGAAACAGCCCTTCAGCCCACCGAGACCGTGCCGGCTAGTGATCCCCGCACATTAATACCATCCTACACAAACTAGGGACAATTTACATATATACCAAGCCAATTAACCTGCAAACCTGTACGTCTTTGGAGTGTGAGTAGAAACGGAAGATCTCGGCGAAAACCCACGCAGGTCACAGGGAGAACGTGCAAACTCTGTACAGACAGGCGCCCGTAGTCAGGATGGAACCCGGGTCTCTGGCGCTGTAAGGCAGCAACTCTACCGCTGCGCCATTTTGCTGCCCCAATTGTACTGCGTCAATTCATTTTAAATTTATTGAACTTGTTTATTATGGTATTTATGAATGCTGTGTTTACAAACCTGTTATGCTGCTGCATGTAAGAATTTCATCGTTCTGTTTTCAGTAGTTATGACAATTAAACCCTCTTGACTTGATATGGAACATGTACAGGCAGTGGAGATTAGTTTAACTAGGCCTCATGTTCGCCACAGACATTGTGGGCCGAAGGGCCTGTTCCCGTGCTACGTTCTACATTCTAATTCTGACTTCAAAACACCTAGGTTTGGCACGGTGGTGCAGCGGTAGGGTTTCCCCCTTACAGGGCCAGAGACTCCAGTCCTGGGTTCTATTCTGACTTTGGGTGCTTGTTTGCATGGAGTTTGTACGTTCTCCCCGTGACCTGTGTGGGTTTTCCCCGGGTGCTCCGGTTTCCTCCCGCACTCCAAAGACGTACAGGTTTGTAGGTCAATTGACTTGGTATAAATGTAAATTGTCACTAGTGTGTGTGGGATAGTGTTAATGTGCGGGGATCGCTGGTCGGTGCGGACTCGTTGGGCCGAAGGGCATGTTTCCGCGCTGTTTCTCTAAACTAAACTAAACATAGGACTCCTCGAAGCAGACTCTTGCAAAATGCCTTATTGGCTACGAAGCACCTCAGGATGCCCGGCCGAGACTATGAAAAATTATCGAAAGATGTTAATATTTTCAACACATTCTGTTCCGTGCTATTTCCTCATGATATATTTGACTCTGTTGAAATAATGTAAGTACATTTCTCCAAGGTATTTTTCATATCTATATGTCGGGAACAAAATATGCTAAGAAGGCTCAAGCTAATTTCTGCTTAATGCGCATTTAAGAAATAACATTGAGCATTAGTGTCACATTGATCACATTTAATTAATCCCTGACTTTATTCTCATGCAGTTCCTCGGTGATTCTGCTGCGATGCAGCCATATGGCATTGGAAGTAACCTTCTGAGCCACTGCACCCTCTTATTTACAGGAGCAATGAAGAGAGTCACAGCGCTGTAGGAGTCCTCCGCACTGAACCCGCATACATTTGACTGGGGGGGGGGGGGGGGAATTACACGGGAGCAGCAGGGTAACAGCGCACTATATCCTAATTAAGCCATTAAATGCAAGTGCATCGGTTTCAGTGTGCGCGCCATTCACCCTGAAGCATGCACAGGAGGCCGAAAAAAGTACATTAAACTGACCCTATTTCAAGCGCCTTTTAAATCATATAGACCTTATTCATGGTGGGGGGGCAGGGCAATTGCGATTCAGTTGTCTGTAATGAGATGCATTGCCTCATGTTGAAAGGCTGAGGCTTCCTTTTTGTTATGCTAATCAAGCACTATTGGAAGCCTGACTGCCTTCAATTTCCAGCTAATCCCTCTTGCCTTTCTTTCCCCCCCCCCCCCCCCCCCCCCCCCCCTCCTCACCTCTCCACACATCCCCCAACAACAGGGCTGGCTGGCTGGCTGGCTTGAAGCAGTAGGCAGGCATTTTTTTTAAAGATAGTCACTAAATGCTGGAGTAATTCAGCGGGACAGGCAGCAGCTCTGAAGAGAAGGAATGGGTGACGTTTGGTGTCGAGACCCTTCTTCAGGCTAGTGTCAGGGGAATGGGAAACGAGAGATATAGACAGTGATGTGGAGAGATATAGAACAAATGAACAAAAGATATGCAAATGAACAAAAGATATGCAAAAACAATAACACTGATAAAGGAAACAGGCAATTGTTAGCTGTTTGCTAGGTGAGAATGAGAAGCTGGTGCGACTTGGGTGGGGGAGGGGTGGACAGAGACAGAATGCAGGGGTTTCTTGAAGTTGGAGAAATCAAGACTCACACCACTGGGCTGAAAGCTGCCCAAGTGAAATGTAAGATGCTGTTCCTCCAGTTTGCATTTGGCCTCACACTGACAATGGAGGAGGCCCAGGACAGAAAGGTCAGCATGGGGAATGGGCAAGGGGAATTGAAGTGCTTGACAACTGGGAGATCAGGTAGGTCCAGGCGGACTGAGCGACAGTGTTCAGCGAAACGATCGCCCAATCTACATTGCAAGTGCATCTCTGCCTACCCTGAAAGGACTGTCGAGGTCTAAAGATGGTTGTGGAAATCCCTGGGCAGGAAGCACCACCACTAGAATGCAGGTCGGCTTCAACAGTGGAGCAAGATTGCCAGTGTACATAGGTTCAAGGTGAAGGGGGAAAATATTTAAGAGGAATGTGAGGGGTAACCGTTTCACACAGAGGGTAGTGGTGTATGGAACAAGCTGCCAGAGGAGGTAGTTGAGGCTGGGGCTATCCCAATGTTTAAGAAACAATTAGACAGGTACATGGATGGGTCAGGTTTGGATATATGGGCCAAACGCAGGCAGGTGGGACTTGTGTAGATGGGACATGTTGGTCGGCTTGGACAGATTGGGCCAGAGGGCCTGTTTCCGTGCTGTTTGACTGTGACAGCGTGGAAACAGGCCTTTCGGATCACCGAGTCTGCGCAACAACCACCCATACACTAGTTCCATGTTATCTCAGTTTTGCATCCGACACCTACTAGGAACAATTTACAATTTTTTACCAAAGCCAATTAACCCAAAATAAGCCAATTAACTTATTTCGTCAGAGGGTGGTGAATCTGTGGAATTCTTTGCCACAGAAGGTTGTGGAGGCAAAGTCAGTGGATATTTCGAAGGCAGAGACAAATAGCTTCCTGATTAGTATGGGTGTCAGACGTTATGGGGAGAAGGCAGGAGAATGGGGTTAGGAGGGTGAAATAGATTGAATGGCAGAATAATGTTATCCCACTTTTTAAGAGCTAATGTTATCTCAATTTTTAAGAAAGGCAGGAGAGAGAAAACAGGGAATTATAGACCAGTTAGCCTGACTTTGGTGGTGGGGAAGATGCTGGAGTCAATTATAAAAGATGAAATGGCAGCACATTTGGATAGCAGTAACAGGATTGGTCTGAGTCAGTATGGATTAACGAAGGGGAAATCATGCTTGGCTAATCTTCTGGATTTGTTTGAGGATGTAACTAGGAAAATGGACAAGGGAGAGCCAGTGGATGCAGTCTACCTGGACTTTCAGAAAGCATTTGATAAGGTTGCACATAGGAGATTAGTGGGCAAAATTAGGGCACATGGTATTGGGGGTAGGGTGCTGACATGGATAGAAAATTGGTTGGCAGATAGAAAACAAAGAGTAGGGATTAACGGGTCTGTTTCAGAATGGCAGGCAGTGACTAGTGGGGTATCGCAAGGCTCGGTGCTGGGACCGCAGCTATTTACAGTATACATCAATGATTTAGATGAAGGGATTCAAAGTAACATTAGCAAATTTGCAGATGACACAAAGCTGGGTGGCAGTGTGAACTGTGAGGAGGATGCTATGAGAATGCAGGGTGACTTGGACAGGGTTTCACAAAAAGCTGGAGAAACTCAGCGGGTGCAGCAGCATCTAAGGAGCGAAGGAGATAGGCGACGTTTCGGGTCGAGACCCTTCTTCAGACTGCCACGTTTCGGGTTGAGACCCTTCTTCAGACTGCTAATGACAGGTTGGACAGGTTGGGTGAGTGGGCGGATGCATGGCAGATGCAGTTTAATGTGGATAAAAATGTGAGGTTATCCACTTTGATAGCAAAAACAGGAAGGCAGATTATTATCTAAATGGTGTCAAGTTGGGAAAAGGAGAAATACAACGGGTTCTGGGGGTCCTTGTTCATCAGTCAATGAAAGTAAGCAGACAGGTACAGCAGGCAGTGAAGAAAGCGAATGGCATGTTGGCCTTCATAGCAAGAGGAGTTGAGTATAGAAACAAAAAGATAGTTCTGCAGTTGTACACGGCCCCTAGTGAGATCACACCTGGAGTATTGTGTGCAGTTTTGGTCTCCAAATTTGATGAAGGACATTCTTGCTATTAAGGGCGTGCAGCGTAGGTTTACAAGGTTAATTCCCGGGATGGCGGGACTGTCATATGCTGAGATAATTGAGCGGCTGGGCTTGTATACTGTGGAATTTAGAAGGATGAGAGGGAATCTTATTGAAACATATAAGATTATTAAGGGTTTGGACACGCTAGAGGCAGGAAACACATTCCCGATGTTGGGGGAGTCCAGAACCAGGGGCCACAGTTTAAAAATAAAGGGTAAGCTATTTAGAACAGAGATGAGGAAACACTTTTTCACACAGAGAGTTGTGAGTCTGTGAAATTCTCTGCCTCAGGTGGAGGCCGGTTCCCTTTATACATTCAAAAGAGAGCTTGATAGGGCTCTTAAAGATAGCGGAGTCAGCGGATATGGGGAGAAGGCAGGGATGGGTTACTGATTGTGGATGATCAGCCATGACCACATTGAATGGCGGTGCTGGCTCGAAGGGCCGAATGGCCTACTGCTGCACCTATTGTCTATTGTCTATTGACTTGATGGGCCGAATAGCCTAATTCGACTATAAATTAGAATAGAATCACTTTGAACTAGGTTATGGTAACCAACAAACCTGTACGTCTTTGGAGTGTGAGAGGAAACCGGAGCACCCAGAGAAAACCCACGCAGTCACAGGTAGAACATACAAACTCCGTACAGACAGTACCCATAGTCAGGATCTGGGCTAATGGGTATTTTTAAATTTTATTTGTTCATGGGTGTGAGCATTTATTATCCATTTATTATTTATTATTGGCATTTATTATCCATCCATGGTTACCTGTGAACTGTGAGGCAGTTAAGATTCAGCCACATCGAACAGATGAGGATGGCAAATTTAATTCCTTGAAAGGCATTAGCGAACCAGATTGGTTTCTGCAACAATCCTGCAGTTTCACAGTTACCTTTACTGAGACTCGATTTTTTAAAATAATTGCTTGAATTTAAATTCACTAACTCCTGTGGTGGGATTAGAACTTGCCTCCCTGGATCATTGATCCAGAAATCTACTTGCTAATCCAGCGGTTTAACCATGACATCACTCTAACCGGTCAGTATTGATATTTGCATTTGCTTAAGATGTATACTATGATTTATCTTTTTCTGAAAATATTCTTTAGAAACATAGAAACATAGAAAAATAGGTGCAGGAGTAGGCCTTTCGGCCCTTCGAGCCTGCACCGCCATTCAATGTGATCATGGCTGATCATCCAACTCAGTATCCCGTACCTGCCTTCTCTCCATACCCCCTGATCCCTTTAGCCACAAGTGCCACATCCAATTCCCTCTTAAATATAGCCAATGAACTGGCCTTAACTACCTTCTGTGGCAGAGAATAGTAAGATTGAACGAGAACTTACCAAGTTTGAAGGTTGATCTTTATTTCATGAGGAGTTGCGGTGAGGGATTTCGTGAAGAGCCCGCCGGCACGCATGCGCGACATTCTTCAAAGCAGCGGTGTGGAATCACAGAAACAACAACAGAAATGACTTGGCATAGTAAGATTTAAAGAGACTCTGATTACCAGCTGAAGATGATCGAGGGTTGGGAGCGGAGGGCACGAAATCCCTCACCGCAACTCCTCATGAAATAAAGATCAACCTTCAAACTTGGTAAGTTCTCGTTCAATCTTACTATTTCATTTCGGAGTCACGTGAGTGACTTCGTGAAGACTTCAAAGCTTCTGTGATTACACGCCCTGGACAACGTCCATGCGGACACACCACTAGCAAGGATGGATTGGAGTAAACAAGTTGATGAAACGAGGTTATACTGAAACACAAAGAAGATTTATTAATAATACAACAAATAACGCCCTTTTAATCAGGGACATCCCCACGTTCACACCCGGCGTTCAGCACGGCCTCTGCAAACTGAAGGGGAGCAGCAACAGGCTTATTATAGAAACGCTGGAACACAGCTTCATTCGCCCATCCTGCTGTGGCGAGGATATGGTCCATGGGTACCTCCATGACCCTCGCCGCCGACGTAGATGCAGCCCTGGTGGAGTGGGATTTAAACACATTAGTGTCAATACCTGCCTTAGCCAGGACGATCCGGAGCCACCTGGAGATCGTCTGGACTGTCACTCGATGGTGAGGTCGTTTGTGAGTGACAAGCAGGTACAACTCCATTCCTCTGATGCTCCTCGTCACCTTGATGTAGTAACGGATGTGAGTGGCTAAACATAGCCGAGCATCTGCAGGGTATGCCGGGAACTTCAGCTGCAGCCCTGTGCACCCAGGTCTATGCTGCTTAAGTAGCTCATCGATGAAAAAGACTACTTCTCCAGGGGTCGACGTCATCCTGTCAATACGTAGTTTGTGGAGCGTCTGAACCCGCTGTGCTGAAGTCAGCGCTAGTAACATCACCAATTTCATAGTGAGTTGGTCCAGCTGTAACCCTTCCATGGGTGACCACGACCTGAGCAGGGTAAGCACATCCCTGACATCCCAGGTGATGTTGTAGCGTGGTGTAGGCGGATTGAGATTGAATATTCCCCGCATAAGCCTGGACACTAGCCTGTTTGATCCAACCTCGATGTTGAGGTAGAATGATAGCGCACTCCTGGCGCTGTTGATGGCACTATAACTCAAGTGCTCATCATGGTGCAACCCCGCGAGGAATTCCAGGACGTCGGCTATGGAGACATCATCACAGGTGATGTGAGAGTGACTGCAGTAGGCTTCACACTTGGTGATGTGGGAGAGATATCTCCGCCTGGTTGACTCTTGACATGATGCTCCAATGGTGTTCATGGTCCGGGTGGTAAGGCCATACTGCATCCATGGCCTGGTCAGAACCTGCAAGCCAGTAATTTTAGATAGGCATGGCAGGGGTGTAACTCCCCTGAGACAGGGTGAGAAACCACATGCGGGCAACCCTCTAGAGGGACCCAAGGTTGACTAATCATGTCAGAGACCACCGGATACCAAGGCTGTGTAGGCCAGTCGGGTATGACAAGAATGCCTCTGGCAGAATCCATCCTGATTTTTTGTAATACCCGACTGATGAGGCAAAACGGGGGGAATGCATAGAAAAACCACTTCCCCCAGTCTAGCGAGAATGCATCAATCGCTAATGCCCCAGGGTCTGGTTCCCATGAAACATATGTCGGTACCTGATGGTTCAACCGGGACGCAAAAAGGTCGATATCCGGTTGGCCAAATTTGGCTGTAATTTGGGCAAATATTTGAGGATGCAGCATCCACTCAATACTATCATTGAATTTGCGTGACCTGGTGTCTGCCACAGTATTAAGCCTACCTGGCAAATAGGTGGCTGAAATCCAAATATCTCGATTAATACACCAGCACCAAATAGTATTAGCCAATTTGTCACAAGAGACTGACCTGGTACCGCCCATATGGTGTAAATATGCCACCGCTGTGGTGTTGTCTATTTGGAGACGGACATGAGTGCCACTAAGATGAGCACAATATGCCCGCAGTCCGTGAAATGCGGCAAGCAGCTCCAAATAGTTAATCCCTTGTACTAGCAACATGCTAGCTTCAAGGGGATCCCACCTGCCTCCACAACTAGAAGAGCTGTCCGCAGCTCCCCAGCCTAGAGAGCTTGCGTCAGTTTGCAAATATACCACCGGATTGGGCACAACAATGGGTTTGAATGCCCTGCCAATATTGGACACCCACCATTGGAGCTCAACCTTAGCATCAGAAGGCAGCTCCATAGGTCTGTCAAAATGACCAGCGTTCTTTTTTAACGCAATAATTTTGGCCCTTTGCAGGTTTTGATAATGTAAAGGCCCAAACCGGGCTGCCGGAAATAAAGCTATGATTTTCCCAATTATCTTAGCTGTATGCCGAATAGATGGTATACTGGCGGATGCGAGATCCTGACATGCAAGGGAGACATCCTCCACCTTGTGAAATGGAATGGTGGCCCTCATTTGAATAGAGTCCACCGTGAAACCCAAATAATCCATAACCTGGGATGGGTGAAACTTCGATTTTTCTGGATGAACTATAAACCCTAGTTGCTGAAATATAGTAACAGTTGCTAAAACAGCGCTTTCAGCTGCTTCCAGAGTATTGCCAATAATCAGAATATCATCCAAATAAGCCATGACAATATGATGTTCTATGCGTAATTTGGCCATAATAGGTTTAAGTAATTTAGTAAAGAGCCTAGGGGCAGTAGTAAGCCCATTTGGTAAGGCTCGATATTGCCAGAGCTGATCCATCCAGACAAATTTCAAAAATTTCCGGTGATGTTTCCGGATGGACACTGAATAGTATGCATCTTTTAAATCAATACATGCCATAAAGCAACCATGCGAAATCAGTGATTTGGCTGTCTCAAAAGTGTCCATTTTGAAATGTGTATATGTTACAAAGGTATTCAACTGGGTCAAATCAATAATCACCCGACAACCTCCATCCTTTTTTGGTCTAGTAAATATATTGGAGACGAATTCAATGGGCTCGTGAATAGTTTTCTCTATCACGCCTTTTTGTTCCAAACGAAAAATTTCAGCCGTGCCTGCTGCCTGCTCAATAGCAGACAGCGTAAACTTCCGTTTAGGCATATGCTGGGATGGAGGAATTTTGCCGTCAATAAATTCAATAGAATGACCCCGAACATTTTGTAACACAAATTTATCCGAAGTAACTGATACCCAAGCTTTAGCAAAGAACCGGAGTCGCCCTCCCACATGTGAAATTAAAGGGGCAGGGGAAAGAAACCCAGACCGCCTTACCTCCATGGTCACCGGCGGTCCCTGACATGCTTGGGTGGCCGAGGAGGTGCTGGGTTGGGCTGACGATAAGATGGCTTCATCTTCCACTGGGGTCGCTGTGTGCCTGACCCTAAAAAAGACCGCTGCTGCTGGCCCTGTTGGTAGTAGTGCTGAGTAGTAGCATATGGTCTTGATGTTGATGCGACCGGACCTCGCGGTCGAGCAGGGGGAGCTTTTGGCACCATCGGTCTGGGGGCGATCTGAGATCGCATAAGTCCCACCGTTTTGGCTACCTCGTCCAGCTCCTTGACCCTCTTCGGAAGGTCTTCCCCGAAGAGTTGTCGGGGCGGTGGGGGCGGCGGTGGCTTACACAACCCTGCAAATTTTGGGTTGATAGACGGACGGATGCTGTTCTTCCGGAAATCGTTGATTTCATGTTGGGTGGCACATAATAGTGCTAACGCATCCTCCTGATCCAATGACAGGTCCGTTCCATCGACCGACCGCGCAAAGGCGGTAATACCGGCCGTGAGGAGTTTGAGGATCCGCTGGAGTTTAACCTCCTGATGGCGGACAGCCACGCCGATGTTGCCCCATATGGGCGTATTGACCAGTGGCACGTTGAGGGCATTACAGTTGGACGGGGCCTTGTGGCGCTGAGTGGCCTGTGAGAGTACTTCCTCCTGCAACCGATGATTTGTGAGAAAGTCCACTGTTGCTGCCAGCTTTGGCTGGAGCGGAAGTCCAGTTGTAATTGGTGCAGCAAATTTGGCTGCCACGTCCAGTAACTCAGCTGTCGGTGGCTCCGACGGTGTTGGGGTGGGGTCAAACCCTTCTTCCCCTTGTGGCTCGCTGATGAGGGAAACCGGCGAGGCGGCCCTGTGCCTGACGATATCCGTGGGTGCGTACTGCTGTTGATTATGGAGTACCAGCTCCAGCAGCCGCTCGATGCGGTCAATACGCCCCCCATCCTGAACACTCGGATGGTCGGAGTCCTCCGGCTCAGAAAACATGCCGGGGCTCCTATCATTGGCCCGCACCTCAGAGAAGTGATCTCGGTGCCGGAATGGATCGCTTTCGGCCGCCGCAGCGAAACCGTGCGAGTCCCGTGCGGGCAGGGTGTCCAACCGCCTCTTCTTGGCAGGAGTAGAAGCCGTTGCCACAAAGGGCCCTGACGGCTTGGGGTCGACTCCAGCAGAAGCATGGAGCGACGCCCGCACAGGCTTGCCGGCTGTCCGCATTTCGGACGGTGCCGACGCATGGTCTCGTCCTCCCATCCATGGGGGACTCGGCGACCGAGGCGGGACCGTACCCAAGCCCCCCGTCCCGGCGGCGGGGGTTGGGAGTTGGGTAGCAGACCTTAACGACCCAGGTCCCGCCGTTGCACCAGACCGCTCCATGGCGGCTGGTGGAGCCTTGGCCCGGACCGGGTTAGGCTTACGGGCGCCTCTGCTGCCTTTTAATGAAGGGCTAGCGGAGGGGGGTCGGGCCGCAGCACGAAACCCCTTCCCCGTTGTCGCCAAAGGCGAACTTGTGGCAGGGTCCACCCTTTCAGGAGGCACCCCGACGTCCTCCTCCACGCACTCCTCCTCGGAGCTGTGGCGACTCAGCGGGTCCCGACCTGCAGCAGCAGACGGCAATGACTTCCCCGCCTTCTTCCCGGCCCCAGGTGGAACCGATGAGGGCGCCGGGCCACGACTTCTTCGTCCAGACATTCTGAACACTCCAATCCGCACCCTTGCTGAAAGACAAAACCGACAGCAAGGGCCAACCAACTTAAGGTTAGTTTAACTTACCTAAGCGGCTCCTTTTGAAGGGCTGGCGAGGAGCGCGCCCCACCGCCAGCTGTCGGCAGCAATGCGTTGCGACGATATGTCGCGCATGCGTGCCGGCGGGCTCTTCACGAAGTCACTCACGTGACTCCGAAATGAAATTCCAGAGACTCACCACTCTCTGTGTAAAGAATGTTTTCCTCATCTCGGTCCTAAAGGAATTCCCCCTTATCCTCAGACTGTGACCCCTTGTTCTGGACTCCCCCAACATCGGGAACAATCTTCCAGCATCTAGCTTGTCCAACCCCTTAAGAATTTTGTAAGTTTCTATAAGATCCCCCCTCAATCTTCTAAATTCCAGCGAGTAAAAGCCGAGTCTATCCAATCTTTCCCTATATGAAAGTCCTGACATCCCAGGAATCAGTCTGGTGAATCTTCTCTGTATCCCCTCTATGGCAAGGATGTCTTTCCTCAGATTTATTAACAAGGTACATAGAAAAGTTTTGATTTTAATTTGTCTACCTTTGCAAACCTTAAATTTGCCATCCTCATCTACCTTCGATTTTCCAGCATCTGCAGTTCCTTCTTTAACACTTTGTCTACTCCACTGCGATATCTCCTCAAGGTTTGCCTACTTTGAAGAAGTTCTCCTCCTCCCTCTGAAGACAGTTTTACAACCTCCTCTCTGACTGCCCCCCCCTCTGTGATTCCCCCTTCCCTCCAACTCTGATGAAGAGTTCGGCCCGAAACATTGCCTATTTCTTTCGCACCCTAGATGCTGCCGCACCGACTGAGTTTCTCCAGCACTTTTGTCTACCTTTAATTACTACTCCTAATGCCTTGTGCTATTTAGTCAGTATTGCTTCCAAGATGGTGCCCAACCCAGGCGACTATTTGCTTGCTATCCACAGAAGCAGATCTACAATCACAGTTTACAATCGCTCGACGCTCTTAAATCTCTATCCCTATAGCAACATTTTTTACTTTAACACTTTAATGGCTCGATTGTAATCATGTATTGGCTTTCCGCTGACTGGCTAGCACACAACAAAAGCTTTTTTTCACTGTACCTCGGTACACGTGACAATAAACTAAACTGTAACTGTAGCAGTGACTGGAGAAAACTATCAGATGCACCTCATTGAACCTCAAACGTTTTGTTGCCATTGGCGACACAGTGAGGCAGCAAATGGAGCCACTGCCTCACGACGCCAGAACCTTGGGTGTTGGTCATCCGATAGATATGTGGGTGGGGCGGGTAACCCACATAGTGTGTAGGTGAGTGATAGTGGGAGAGATGATGGGAATATGGGTAGAATAGAAAATTGGATGAATGCAGAATTAGTGCAGAATGGGTTGTTGATGGTCAGTGTTGTCATGGCAGGCCAAAGGGCCTTTTTCCATGCAATATCTCTCCACAACTTCCATTTGCAATTAGCATTGTGCATAATGCAGCGTCATATAACATAGCACTTGCAGCGCCGGAGACCCGGGTTCGACCCTAACCACAGGTGCTGTCCGAACGGAGTTTGTGCGTTCTCCCCGTGATTGTGTGGGCTTTCGCCAAGATCTTTGGTTTCCTCCCACACAAATTATTTGTAGGGAATTCTCTCAGCCAGCCAACACAATAAGTGTTTTTGCTCAATTGATATCTGAAAAGTGGAGCTTTTTGCCAATGTCAGACCTGAGCACATACTCACCAACAATTCACTTTAATCCCTAGAGGTACACGTCAAATTTGCAGCATGCAAAAATCTCTGCAGTTGACTTGAAATATCACTATAAAATTTTCATTATGTCTGCATATGAGAGCTCACCATAGCCGGCCGGCTCATTAATGTCTCATATGTTTCAGGGACTGCCGCTCGCAAAAATGTCACTGTCTCCTTTTACAAGTGCTACATTTCTCTCCTCTGTACCCTCCCCATCGACCTCGTTGCCTCAGGAATGCATCCATTTGTTCCAAATTCAGGGCTAATGCCGAGGTCTGCCTGTGTCTTTCAAGCTCCCTGACATAGCTGGCGTCTCCACTCCCTGCTATTGTCTCTCTCTGCTTCCATCACCGTACATCACTGTCCTGTTATTCCCTCAAGCTGCAACATCCCAAATAGGTTTCCAGTGCAGTGTTGTGTGTTGCTCCGCGCTGCTGAAAGCACATCGGGTTTGACAGAAACTGGTAGCTATAAACATGAGATCCATTATTAAAGGCAGCAGCACTCAATTAAATTGCTGTGTCTGGTGTGTGCCAACGTTATCAAGATCAAACCATGAGAAGCATTCGATTGTTAAATGTACCCTTGCAGTTATATTCACGACGGTAGATTTATATAAATATCTGTACTGCGCCAAGGTAAATGAAGGAATGATCCCCCTTCAATGACATCGGTTGAGAAATAAATGGTGTCCAAGATGTCAGGAGAAATAGCCACTGCATTTTTCAATAGCGCACTGGTATCACTGTAACTCAGGGGGTGGGTTGGGCAGTGTTTTACGTCTGAAGGATTAGCTGAATGTGCCGTGTAAGTAAAAAGCTATCAATTTGTAACGGTTGACATTGTGAGGTGTACAACTTCTCATTTCCATGCAGCCAGCCGAGTTTCCGATTGTAATCTTCAGCTTCATCGCAAACCCAGACAGGACAGGACAGGACAGGTGGCTGCGGAAACTGATTGAATTCAGAAAATTGATTTTTTTTTTTTCCCGACTAATGAAAACCTTAATAATGAATGATTTTACACAAGGCGGGGAGAGAAATGCACATTTACCATTTCAATGATTTCAGAAAACTCAGCTTTCTAATCCAAAAACAGATTCGACTACCCTGTCCGTACAGGGGCTGCATTAACTGGTTTATTGATTTTAGTGACGGCGTATCCTTTATTGATTTGTTCGCAAGGACAATCCATTGCAGAGAAAATATCAAAACCAATCTACAGAAACTATCTTGGGCCCTGGAATGAATGTGAAGTTGGTGTCAAGGATTTAGAATGTCAGGAGGGGATGTTTTTTTGTGTCTGCTCGTTTCTGTATGTCAACAATATTTTCACAAAATGCAGAATCAGCAGATATATGATTTGTAGATTTGTACAAACTCATTTGTAAGTGAAGATGCCTGTTATGTCTAACTTGTTTCAGACTATATCCTTTTCTCTGCCCCAGAGACTGAGTGTCTGAACTATTTATAACCTGCACTAAAAGTCCCCGTTAATGTACTGCAGCCCACACCAACCTTAAATGTGTCGATAAAAAAAAGACGCCATAGCTGTGGAAAGTGGAGCAGGGTGTGCAATTCAAGATGAAACCATATGTGCAGTGACTTTAGACTCATTAATCATACATTCCTCCGCATGTAAGGGTTCAGCTGACATGTTGTGCATTCGCTACAGACAACGTTTTAAATCAAAGAATCAAAAATAACTTAGTTTCAGATAAGTTCCAATATCTCAGTTCTGGAGTGAAATGTCTCAGTCGATTACTCTTAGTATTTGAATATGATAGAGTTTAGATTATTAGTTTATAGAGTCATAGAGTGAACAGGTCCTTCGGCCCAACTTGCCCTCACCGCCCAACATGTCCCCGCTACAATAGTTCTCACCTGCCCACGTTTGTTCCATATCTCTCCTTACCTATACTATCCATATGCCTGTCTATCTGGTTCTTAAACATTGGGATAGGCCCAGCCTCAACTACCTCCTCTGGCAGCTTGTTCGATACACCCACCACCTTTTGTGCGAAAAAGTTACCCCTCAGATTCCTATTAAATAATTTCCCCTTCAGAAATAACTTACTTTCTTAGCTTGGTTAATTTAGTTCCTTAGTTTCTTAGTTAACGTAATTTGGGTTGCACGTTGGGATAGCGGTGGAGTTGCTGCCTTACAGTGCCAGAGAAACAGGTTTCTACGGGTGCTGTCTGTATGGTGTTTGTACCTTTTCCCCGCGACCTGTGTGGGTTTTCTCCGAGATGTTCGGTTTCCTCCCTCTCACCAAAGATGCAGATTTGTAGGTTAATTGTCCTGGTACAGATAGTATACCAGGTGGTAGATGGTATACATAGACAATAGGTGCAGGAGTAGGTCTTTCGGCCCTTCGAGCCAGCACCGCCATTCAATGCGATCATGGCTGATCATCCACAATCAGTGCCCCGTTCCTGCCTTCTACCCATACCCCATGATTCCGCTAACCCGAAGAACTCTGTCTAACTCTCATTTCGACGCATCCAGTGAATTGGCATCCACTGCCTTCTGAGGCGGAGAATTCCACAAATTTACAACTCTCTGTGTGGAGAAGTTTTTCCTCATCTCAGTTCTTAATGGCTTACTCCAACTGTGGCCCCTGGTTCTGAACTCCCCCAACATCGGGAACATGTATCCTGCATCTAGCGTGTCCAATCCCTTAATAATTTTAGATGTTTTGATAAGATTCCATCCTTCTAAATTCCAGTGAATACGAGCCCAGTCGCTCCATTCTTTCATCACATGAGAGTCCCGCCATCCCTGGAATTAACCTTGTGAACCTACACTGCATTCCCTCAATAGCAAGAATGTCCTTCCTCCAATTTGAAGACCAAAACTGCACACAATACTCCAGCTGTGGTCTCACCAAGGCCCTGTACAACTGCAGAACGACCTAAGATAAGATAAGATAAGATGCATTTATTTGTCACATGTGCCAATTGGCACAGCAAAATTAAATCACCATACAGCCATACAGTAAAAATAAAGAACACAACATGGAGTAGATAGAATTCAACATAAAACATCCCTACTGTGAGTGAAGGCATCAAAGTCAGTCTGTCCCCTGATGTTCCCCAATGTTCACCCGTGGTCGGGGCCTCCCCGAGCCCCCTGCAGTCGCCGCTATGGGCGGCCCGATGTTCAGGCCCGCTCCCCGGGGTGATGTAAGTCTGACGTCAGGGCTGGGGGATGTCCTCAGCGGCCTGGACCCTGAGTCGGCCCCCTCCTACCAGAGTCCGCGGCTCCCAAAGTCCACTGGCCCCGTCGGGTGGAGACACAACGATGGAGGCCCTTGGCAAAGGGCCCCAGGACTCCATGGAGTTCAGCGCCGCCCGCGTTGGGAGCTCTCTAAACCAGAGCTCCACGATGTTGGAGCAGCGGCCCAAAGCTCCGGAGCTCCAACGGCGACCCAGGTAGGCATCGCCCGCTCCGTGGTGACTCCAGCGCCGCCGCCACTGATGCAGCTCTGCTCCGGTTCCCGGTCCCCGGCAGGAAAGGCCGCTCCAATCCAGGAGGTAGGCCGCGAGGTGGGGGGGCGAGGACGCAACTCGGAGAAATAGTCGCGTCCCCGCCAGGAAGCGACTGGGAGTTAGTTTCCCCCTTACCCTGCCCCCCTCCCCCACATAGAAAAGTTAAAGATTCCCCCAAAAACAAACTTTAAACTGACTAAAAAATTTTTTAAAGATGGAAAAACAAACGGGCTGCAGGCAGAGGTTGCTGGAAGTCCAGCGCCCCTAGCGTCTCCTGCTTTCTTCAACTGTGTACCTCCATGCTCACTTTCAGTGACTGATGTAAATTCAAGGCCACCCAGGTCTCATTGTACTTCCCCTTTTCCTAACCTGACACCATTCAGAAAATAATCTGCCTTCCTGTTCTTACCACCAAAGTGGATAACTTCACATTTATCCACATTATACTCCATCTGCCATGCATCTGCCCACTCACCCAGCCTATCCAAGTCACCCTGCACCCTCATAGCATCCTCTTCACTGTTCACACTGCCACCCAGCTTTGTGTCATCTGCTAATTTGCTAATGTTACTTTTAATTCCTTCATCTAAATCATTAATGTATATTGTAAATAGCTGTGTTCCCAGCGATAAATGTATACATGTAAAATTGTCCCATATGTGTGCGGGGTAGTATTAATGTGCAGGGACAGCCGATCGACGCGGACCCGATGGGCCAAAGGGCCTGGGTGAGACTGGTTCTTGATTATGCTGGTGTTCTTGCCAATGCAGTGTGAAGATCATAAGTGATAGGAGCAGAATTAGGTTAGTCGGCCCATCAAGTCTACTCCGCCATTCAGTCACGGCTGACCTATTTTTCCCTCTTAACCCCATTCTCCTGCCTTCTCCCCATAACCCCTGACACCCATACTAATCAAGAATCTATCTATCTCTGCCTTAAAAACATCCATTGACTTTGCCTCCACAGCCTTTAGTGACAATGTATTCCACAGATTCGCTACCTTTTGACTAAAGAAATTCCTCCTCGTCACCATCCTTTAATTCTGAGGAGCGTAGATGGAGTCCATGGGGGGGAAGTTGGTTTGTTTCATGGTCTGGCCTTCACCTACAACTCTGTAGTCTTGGATATTTCCACCAGATTGGATTGGCAAGAGAGTTTCAATTTTCCCAACTCTGAACAATATTTTCCTGTCAGTGCCCTCCAATTTCCCAATCATAGACAATAGACAACAGGTGCAGGAGTAGGCCCCTCGGCCCTTCGAGCCGGCACCGCCATTCAATGTGATCATGGCTGATCATCCCCAATCAGTAATTCTATCCCCAATCATAATTTTAATTGATCATTTATACTGCACTTCTCTGCCAGAGGATACAAGTGAATGCAGGGCGGAAAACTGGGTGCCTTACTGGGACATGAAGGCCCTGGTTTGGTTCCGACACTTCACATAGACTTTTTGAGTGCTGTAATTGAGCTTGGCAGCTCAAGTGTAGTTGGCAGGAGGATTAGCAAGAGTCCTTGCTTCTCATCACTATCCAGTGACTCCTCTTGAAAACTGCGCCTGTGTGTGTTTCACTGTGGCAAGCGACAACAGATGGAGTTAAACGCTCACATTTTCCTGCGATGGCAGTATTCACACGTGTAGAATGTTCAATCGGGCGTGGAAACGATTGGGTGTGGACACACAGAATGTAGAAGAGTCAAGAGTGTTTTATTATCATATGTACGCCCAGACAGAACAATGATATTCTTCCTTCCAGCAGCACAGCAAAGTATTTAAACAGAGTACTCTGTAAACAATATAATAAACGAGAGACAAAAGTTCAGGATATGTATGTTGGTGTGTGTGTGTGTATGTATGTATGAAGATAGACCCAAGAGCAACTCAGCGGGACAGGCAGCATCTCTGGAGAGAGGAATGGGTGACATTTTGGCTCGAGACCCTTCAGTGTGCATATACTATATATATATGTATACTATTTATATGTATACACTATATAGTGTTTACATATAAATATATATATGTGTGTATATATATATAGCGTGCATATAGCGTATATACACACACAACCACATGAAAATACACAAACAAACACAATAATAGTGCAAAAAATACAAAGCCAATGCCCTTAAAGTCTATGTAATTTAGAGCTTATTTGGTGGCTGTAGAGTTTAATAGACTTATGGTTGGAGGGAAGAAGCTGCTCTTAAAACTGGGCGTTACAGTTTTCAGGCTCCTGTACCTTCTTCCCGATGGCAAGGGTGAAATGAGTGTGTGGCCAGGGTGGAGTGGGTCTCTGATGATGCTGGCTGCTTTTTGAGGCAGCGACTCCTGAAAATCCCTCCAGTTGATGAACCCGTGATAAACTGAGCAGTGTTCACCAATTTTTGCAGTCTTCTTCGCTCCTGGGCATTCAAGTTGCCGAATCGGATAATGGTACTAAAAACAAGAGCTGATATCATAGATGGGGCGATGAGTGAGGTATTTGCTTGCCTTGTATTTACAAAGTTAATTCCTTTTCAACAGAGTGAAAGAGTTTAAATGATGAAAGAATCAAGGCCTCAAGTCAATACCCTTCCACTTGTCAACTTGTAAAATCAAAAACATCAATCTGAATAGCAGTCTGAAGAAGGGTCTCGACCCGAAACGTCACCTATACCTTTTCTCCAGGAATGTTGCCTGACCTGCTGAGTACTGACCTGGATATCGTGGATGGCTCGATTGTAATCATGTATTGTTACAGTAATTTAGTTTAGAGATACAGCACGGAAATAGGCCTTTCGGCCCACCAAGTCCATGCTGACCAGTGTCACCCCATACACTAGCACTATCCTGCACACACCAGGGACAATTTACATTATACTAAGCCTATTAACCTCCAAACCTGTACATCCTTGGGAGTGTGGTAGGATACCGGAGCACCCGGTGAAAACCCACGCAGGTCATGGGGAGAACGTACCAAATCCGTACAGACAGCACCTGTAGTCAGGATCGAACCAGAGTCTCTGGCGCTGTAAGGCAGCAACTCTACCGCTGCGCCTCTATGCCGTACCTCAGAACACATGGGTGGCACGGTGGCGCAGTGGTAGAATTGCTACAACGCTTGCAGCGTCGGAGAACCAGGTTGGAACCCGACTACGGGTGCTGTCTGTACAGAGTTTGTACGTTCTCCCGTGAACTGCATGGGTATACTCCAAGATCTTCGATTTCCTCCCACACTCCAAAGACGTGCAGGTTTGTAGGTTAATTGGCTTGGTAAATGTAATAATTGTCCCTAGTGTGTGTAGGATAGTGTTAGTGTACGGGGACCGCAGGTTGGCACGGACCCCGGCGGGCTATATGGGCCGTTTCTGATCTAAAACTAAAATGTGACAATAAACTAAACTGAACTGAACTGAATAATTGATTTGCAGAGCAAAATGGTTCAAAGAACATGAGCATGAACCAACAGCACCTTTTGCACAAGGCAGGCATTGCCATGAGTGCGTGCATGGATCATGTAGACCCGAATGGATGACATCAATTAATATTCAACACTCACTTAGAGGCTCCCTTATATAATATAATTGAATTGAGGTTACATAATTAACACTCATTCTGAATCACATGCTGGAAACTTGATCTTATCAGCATGGATGTGCCCTGCTCCTGATTATAAAACTATCATCAAACATTTGCTTTCTGAGAACTCATTTTTCCTTCTGAATAAGTTGGCCAAAGGACTTCATTTTGCAACAAGGAACTGCAGAAGCTGGTTTACAAATAATTACAATGCAACAATTCTTACTGTAACTTTGCTGGCGTCAGGCAAATTATATGCTAGCATTTATATCAAGAGGACTGGAATACAGAAACAGAGACCTTTGGCATGTTCATCTAATTATGTTCATCCAGTCTTCACGGGGGCTAATAAATAGAGGAACCAAACACAGCACACAGTCATGGTCCCACAATACAATTTCCCTTTTCAAACTATGTAAGCTAACACAATAGTTCCCCAGGTAGACTAAAATGCTGGAGAAACTCAGCGGGTGAGGCAGCATCTATGGAGCGAAGGAAATAGGCAACATTTCGGGCTGAAACTCTTCTTCAGAAGGGTTTTGGCCCGAAACGTTGCATATTTCCTTCGCTCCAAAGATGCTGCCTCACCCGCTGAGTTTCTCCAGCATTTTTGTCGACCTTCGATTTTTCCAGCATCTGCAGTTCCTTCTTAAACAATAGTTCCACAGCAACTTTCTGCATCCAGCCTGCTACAATTATACAGTGTGTCGGAAGGAACTGCAGTTTGTCTTTCTATAGTCTTACCGCTGACTGGTTAACACACAAAAATAGCTTATCACTGTACCTCAGGACAAGTGACAATAAATTAAACTAACTCCTGCAAATTCTGCTGCATTTTTGGAGAATAATCCATTACTGATGTTGGCTCGGTCATTCTACACCAGGCTTGCCTTGGAAGATGGCTGAGAGATGGGGACTGATTGAAGTCTTTCTCTAAAGAAAAATGTCTCTCTTTGCTGTGCAAGATTTAAGGCTTATGAAATTGCTCTTTAAATTCTACCTCTTCTTTTATCCAGCTTTCTGAGGTGTGTTTACTCCTTTTTCAGGTGGGGAAGAGGCAACATGTTTTGATAACAGAGGAATCATTTGATGGCCAATACTACGTCGCTCACAACAGGTTTTACGAGCAGGTAAGTCAACCAAGGTTCTCCCCCATTGTCTGGAGTAAATTGACAATATTTGCATTAAACCTGCAACACAGATCCTTAAAGGGCCTGTCCCACTTACGCGACTTTTTCGGCGACTGCCCGCACCCGTCATAGGTCGTTGCAGTTCGGCGGAAATTTGCAACATGTTGAAAATCCAGCGGCGACCAGAAAGATGCTGCGACTCTTTGGGCGACTGAGGAGACTACTCACTACCATACCGGTGACACACTGGCGACATGTCGCGGGGTGAAGCCTGGATGGTCGTGAGTAGTCGCCCATTGAGTTGTACCTTGTTCTGGTCGCCGCTGGATTTTCAACATGTTTAAAAATTTTCGACGACCTGTGACAGGTGCCGGCAGTCGCCGGAAAAGTCACGTAAGTGTGACAGGCCCTTAATTCTTTCATAGGTTAATAGCCTCAGATCTAATAATCTGGGGTAGCATGGTGGCGCAGCAGTTGAGTTGCTGCTTTACAGCGCCAGATACCCAGATTCAATCCTGACTATGGGTGCTGTCTGTACGGAGTTTGTACATTCTCCCCATGACCTGCATCGGTTGTCTCTGTTAGCTCCAGATTCCTCCCACACTTCAAAGACGTACAGGGAATCTGAAGAATGGTCTTGACCCGAAACGTCACCCATTCCTTCTATCCAGAGATGCTGCCTGTCCCGCTGAGTTACTCCAGCATTTTGTTTCTATCTTCGGTTTAAACCAGCATCTGCAGTTCGTTCGTACAGGTTTGAAGGCTAATTGGCTTGGTAAATTTGTAAATTGTCCCTAGTATGTGTAGGATAGTGTTACTGTGCGGGGATCACTGGTATGCACAGACATGGTGGGGCAAATGGTCTGTTTCCGCATTGTATCTTCATTGTATCTTGTGGGGATTACAGAGGCATGGCTGCAGAAGGATCGGGACTGGGAACTGAATATTCAGGGTTATACGTCCTATAGAAAGGACAGGCAGGTGGGCAGAGGAGGTGGGGTAGCTCTGCTGGTGAGGGGTGGAATTCAGTCCCTTGCGAGGGTTGACATAGGGACTGATAATGTAGAGTCACTGTGGATAGAATTCAGGAATTGTAACGGTAAGAATACACTGATGGGTTACTATCTACAGGCCCCCAAACAGTAGCCTGGATATAGGGTACAAGTTGCAGCTGGAGTTAAAACTGGCATGTAACAAAGGTAATGCCACTGTGGTTATGGGAGATTTCAATATGCAGGTAGACTGGGAAAATCAGGTTTGTACTAAACTCCAAGAAAGGGAGTTTGTAGAGTGACTCCGAGATGGATTCTTAGAGTAGCTTGTACTGAAGCCTACCAGAGAAAAGGCAATTCTGGATTTAGTGTTGTCCAATGAACCAGATATGATAAGAGAACTCGAGGTAAAGGAACCGCTTGGAGGTAGTGACCATAATATGATTAGTTTTAATCTGCAATTTGAGATGGAGAAGGTTAAATCAGAAGTGTCAGTGTTGCACTACAACAAAGGGGACTATGAAGGCATGGGAGAGGAGCTGGCCAAGGTTGACTGGAAAAGGATCCTGGCAGGAATGATGGTGGAACAGCAATGGCAGGAATTTCTGGGCATAATCCAGAAGATGCAGGATCATTTCATTCCGAAGGGGAGTAAGAGCCAACCATGGCTGACAAGGGAAGTTAGGGATGGAATAAAACTAAAAGAAAAGGTGTATAACATAGCAAAGAGTAGTGGGAAGCCAGAGGATTGGGAAACTTTCAAAAGACAACAGAAGGTAACAAAAAGGGCAATGCGGGGTGAAAAGATCAAGTACGAGGGCAAGCTGGACAAGAATATAGAGAAGGATAGTAAAAGGTTCTTTAGGTATGTTAAGTGAAAAAGATTAGTAAATCCAAATGTGGGTCCCTTGAAGGCAGAAACGGGTGAAATTATTAAGGGGAACAAGGAAATGGCAGAAGAGTTGAACAGGTACTTTGGTTCTGTCTTCACTAAGGAAGACACAAACTATCTCCAAAATGTACTAGAGGACAGAGGATCTAGGGAGACAGAGGAACTGAAAGAAATTTGCATTAGGAGAGAAATAGTACTGGCTAGATTGATGGGACTGAAGGCTGATAAATCCCCAGGGCCTGATGGTCTGATAAATCCCCAGGGCCTGATGGTCTGCATCCCAGGGTACTCAAGGAGGTGGCTCTAGAAATTGTGGATGCATTGGTGATCATTTTCCAAAGTTCCATAGATTCAGGATCAGTTCCTGTGGATTGGAGGGTAGCTAATATTATATCACACTTTTTAAGAAAGGAGCTAGAGAGAAAACAGGGAATTGTAGACCAGTTAGCCTGACATAACTGGTGAGGAAGTTGGTGGAGTCAGTAATAGCGGTGCATTTAGATAGCAGTAAAAGGATTGGTCCAAGTCAGCATGGATTTACAAAGGGGAAATCCTGATTGATGAATCTTCTGGAATTTTTTGAGGATGTGGCAAGTAAAACGGATGAAGGAGAACCAGTGGATGTAGTGTATCTGGACTTTCAGAAGCCTTTGATAAGGTCCCTCACAGGAGATTAGTGGGCAAAATTAGAGCACATGGTATTGGGGGTAGGCTGTTGACATAGATAGAGAATTGGTGGCAGACAGTAAACAAGGAGTAGGAATACTGAGGAAGACTATAGAGTCTGAAGAAGGGTCTCGACCCGAAACGTCGCCTATCTCCTTCGCTCCTTAGATGCTGCTGCACCCGCTGAGTTTCTCCAGCTTTTTGTGTAACCCTCGATTCTCCAGCATCTGCAGTTCCTTCTTTAACAAGGAGTAGGAATAAATGGGTCCCTATCAGAATGGCAGGCAGTGGCGTGTGGAGTGCCGCAATGCTCGGTGCTGGGGCCGCAACTATTTATAATACGTATTAATGATTTAGATGATGGAATTAAACGTAACACTAGCAAATTTGCAGATAACACAAAGCTGGGTGGCAGTGTGAACTGCGAAGAGGATGATAGGAGGTTGCAGGGTGACTTGGACTGTTTGATTGAGTGGGCAGATGTGTGGCAGATGCAGTATAATGTAGATAAATGTGAGGTTATCCACTTTGGTGGCAAGAACAAGGAGGCAGATTATTATCTCAATGGTGTCAGATTAGGAAAAAGGGAAGTACAATGAGACCTGTGTGTCCTTGTACACCAGTCACTGAAAGTAAAAATGCTGGTCCAGCAGTCAGTGAAGAAAGGTCATGTTGGCTTTCATAACGAGAGGAATTGAGTATTGGAGTAAAGATGTCCTTCTGCAGTTGTACAGGGCCCCGGTGAGACCACATATGGTGTGCTAAAGCAAAGCAAGAATTTAATTGTCCTCTCAGGGACACATGACAATAAAACTCTCTTGAACTCTTGATATGGAGCATTGTGTGCAGTTTTGATCTCCTAATTTGAGGACGGACATCCTTGCTATTGAGGCAGTACAGCATAGGTTCACGAGGTTAATCCCCGGGATGGCGGGACTGTCATATGAGGAAAGATTCACTGGAATTTGGAAGGATAAGAGGGGATCTTGTTGAAACATATAAAATTATAAAAGGACTGGACAAGCTAGATGCAGGACAAATGTTCCCAATGTTGGGGGAGTCCAGAACTAGGTGCCACAATCTAAGAATAAATGGGAGGCCGTTTGAAACTGAGATGAGAAAAAACGTTTTCACCCAGAGAGTTGTGAATTTGTGGAATTATCTGCCAAAGAAGGCAGTAGAGGCCAATTCACTGGATGAATTGGAAAGAGAGTTAGATAGAGCTCTAGGCGCGAGTGGAGTCATGGGGAGAAGGCAGGCACGGGTTACTGATTGTGGATGATCAGCCATGATCACGATGAATGGCGGTGCTGGCCAAATGGCCTCCTCCTGCACCTAATTTTTATGTTTCTATGTAACTAAACTAAATGAATTGAACAGTAAAAATCCTACAGTGCTCATTACCATAACTAATATGGTGTAAGAACCGACAGAACTACCTTAGGTAGACAAAAATGCTGTCGAAACTCAGCGGGTGAGGCAGGATCTATAAAGCGAAGGAATAGGTGACGTTTCGGGTCGAGACCCTTCTCGACCCGAAACGTCACCTATTCCTTCACTCCGTAGATGCTACCTCACACGCTGAGTTTCTCCAGCATTTTTGTCTACCTTCAATTTTTCCCGCATCTGCAGTTCTTCTGAGACAGAATTACCTTGATATCTTCTGCCTGCATGCAATCGACATAAATGAATGGAATACATCATGCTTTTGTACAAAATGTGACCATGCAGTACCTGTGTGAGTTAGGAAGTTTGTCTTCTTGTCACAGCTTAACTAATGTTTAAAAATTGAGTGAGATTTGTAAGCCACTGTATGGCCTTTTCAGAAAGTTGCATTGAGGTCAAGATAGGATATCATGGTCTATTGTCTGATCCAGGTAACACGTTTACTGATAAGAGGGGGTTTGACTGCATCTGTGTATTAAGTGGCCACATCACTCATCTACTATTAGGGAAAGGTCATAAGTGATAGGAGTAGAATTATGCCATTCGGCCCATCAACTCTACTTAATCATGGCAGATCTATCTGTCCCTCCAAACCCCATTCTCCTGCCTTATCCCCATACATCTGTATTAATCAAAAATCTATCTATCTCTGCCTTAAACATATACACTAACTTGGCCTGAACAGCCTTCGGTGGCAAAGAATTCCACAGATTCACCACCATCTGACTAAAGAGATTTCCCCTCATCTCCTTCCGAAAAGAACGTCCTTGAATAGTAAGATTAAATGAGAACTTACCAGTTTGAAGTTTGATCTTTATTTTATGAGGAGTTACGTTGAAGGGTTACGTAAAGACCCCGCCAACACGCATGCGCGACATTCTTCAAAGCAGCGGTGTGAAAGCAGCAGGTAGACAAAAATGCTGGAGAAACTCAGCAGTTGACTAAATGTATGGTAAGATATGAGAACTAAAATACTAGTTGACCTTTATATAGAGGGCTGAGAGCGGAGGGCACGTAATCCCTCAACGTAACTCCTCATAAAATAAAGATCAAACTTCAAACTGGTAAGTTCTCGTTTAATCTTAGTATTTTACTTCGGAGTCACGTGAATGACTACGTGAAGATTTCAAAGCTCTGTGATTTCATGCCGTGGAGACGAGTCCATGCATCAGTAAAGTGCTAATTTTAATAATGCATTCAGACATGACATAGGTATAGATATGTTGATGCTATTAATGGACACATAGTGATAATAGTAACCTCCCTCAACCGGGAGGAACTATAACACAGACCTAAAAAGAGTTGGCAAATACCCCCGGTCTGGCAAAGGGTATTTCTAAAATGTTTGGAAATCTCTTGTTAGACCATCCTGCAGCCGCCAGGATGTGGTCCCACGAAATGTCCATCCTCTGCTGCCGATATAGTTGCAGCCTGGGTGGAGTGAGACTTGTATGTCAACCAACCCGACCTCCCGGTGGCTCAGCACTTCAACTCCCCCTCCCATTCCGTATCCGACCTCTCGGTCCTCCACGGCCAGAGTGAGCAACACCGCAAGTTGGAGGAACAGCACCTCATATTCCGCTTGGGGAGTCTGCATCCTCTGGGCTTAAACATTGAATTTTCTCAATTCTGTTAACCCAGGCTGCCTCCTCCCCTTCCCACCTCTCCCTCAGCCCTTGGGCCCTGGTATTCCTTCTCTCTCTATCTCTCCCCCACCCAAGTCGCACTAGCTTCTCATTTTCACACTACAAACAGCTTACAATGGCCTTTATCATCCTTTATCATCGATACTTTTTTGCATATCTTTCATTCATTGTTCTTTATCTCTCCACATCACTGTCTATATCTCTCGTTTCCCTGATCCCTGACCAGTCTGAAGAAGGGTCTCGACCCGAAACGTCGCCTATCTCCTTCGCTCCTTAGATGCTGCTGCACCCGCTGAGTTTCTCCAGCTTTTTGTGTACCCTTGTATGTCAGTGTTCACTCCTGTATCCCAGAACCCATATTAACCACCTGGCGATGGTCTGTAGTGATATTTTCTTATGAGGCTTCATGTGACCAACAATCATAGCTAGTTCAGGGGTTACACAAAAAGCTGGAGAAACTCAGCGGGTGCAACAGCATCTAAGGAGCGAAGGAGATAGGCGACGTTTCGGGTCGAGACCCTTCTTCAGACTGGTCAGGGATCAGGGAAACGAGAGATATAAACAGTGATGTGGAGAGATAAGGAACAATGAGTGAAAGATATGCAAAAAAGTATTGGTGATAAAGGAAGCAGGCCATTGTAAGCTGTTTGTGGTGTGAAAATGAGAAGCTAGTGCGACTGGGGGGGGGGGGGGGGGGAGATGGAGAAGGAATGTCAGGGCCAGAGGGCTGAGGGAGAGGTGGGGGGGAGGCAGTCTGGGTTAACAGAATTGAGAAAATTCAATGTTTAAGCCCAGAGGATGCAGACTCCCCAAGCGGAATATGAGGTGCTGTTCCTCCAACTTGCGGTGTTGATCACTCTGGCCGTGGAGGAGGCCCAGGACCGAGAGGTCGGATACGGAGTGGGAGGGGGAGTTGAAGTGCTGAGCCACCGGGAGGTCGGGTTGGTTATTGCGGACCGAGCGGAGGTGTTCGGCGAAACGATCGCCCAGCCTACGCTTGGTCTCACCGATGTAGATCAGCTGGCATCTGGAGCAACGGATGCAGTAGATGACGTTGGAGGAGGTGCAGGTGAACCTCTGTCGGACTTGGAATGACTGCTTGGGTCCCTGAAAGGATTGGATGGGGGAGGTGAAGGGACAAGTGTGGCTTTCCTTCCCCGGGCACTAAAAAAAAAAAAAAAATCTAGAGTTCCTTCTTTAACACAATAGCTAGTTCAGAGTCCCTTAGGTTCTAGTGACCTTAACATACTGGTGTAGATGTGTGGCCACATACAACCGAAGGTCCATGGGATATGCCAACAATTCTATTTTGAGACCTAATGTCCCTGGTGCATTCTGCTGATTAAGTCATAACAGAAATGTAATTTCCCTGCAGAATAATCATCTTGTCCAGTCACAGCTATGCACAACTGGACCCGCTGTACTGACTCAGCGTCATGAGCATAACCACTTGGTTAGTGAGCCAAGGACAGGGATGTTCCAATGTTAACATCCCAATCTCTGCGTACCTGGCCTGGTCATACCCTTCATAATCTAGATATCAGAAGGTGATCCGACAGAGTGGATTCTGCTCCTCATAGCCAATATGCTGAGAAGGCACGTGCGGCACAGTAAATGGCACTCTTTTAATGATTGTCAAATCCCATATGGAACTGAACTTGAAGACGTCAGTCATCCGAGTCAACTTATATGTTAACAAAATACTTCCCATCTCTATGAGGGAAGTACTGCTTATTTGGTGCTATCCTTGCAAATGCAGTGAGCACGTCCATAGTTCGGTTTGACAATTCTAGCCACAGGAAATGGTCTTCCCAGTCTGCAAGTCAATGAATTGATTTATGTATGCAGAGGATGGTTCCCCGGCCACGGCTAACCAGCAATTTTGTGCCTGGAAATAACCATATAAGATTCTATCATCATTCCCAACATCAGCGGGAATCATGGCTGTGTAGGCCAGTCAGGCACTACGAAAAAGCCTGAAGTGGGAATTGCTGAATTTGCAAGACCCGTCTGGTAAGGTAAAATGAAGGGACACAATGAGCATTCTTCCCCAGTGTAGCGAGAATGCATCCATCGCCACTGATATGCCACGTATTTTGCAACTGACGATTGAGCCTGGATACAACATTTTGATCTTTAGGTGTTCCATCGAGCCCACAATGCCCTTGAATACTTGCGATTCAACATCCATTTTGTGTTGTCATTGCGTTTACCTGATGATGTACCAATGCCAAATGAAGTTAGGTAAACTATCACCGGATACTTTGACTTGATTGCACCCATGTGATTAACATATAAATAGCACCAGAGTGTATCAAGTTAGACTTGGGCATGCAGATAATGCATATTCGCACAAACCTTTAATCCGCAGAATGCACCTAATGTGAATAGGTAGTTGATACCATATAACTGAATAATTGGTAACTCATGCAAACCCATCCGCCTCCGTAACTAAAGATGGTATTTAGTAATTATCCATCTTTAAGCATTAGCATCAACTGACGAGTACTGATGAAGGTTAGTGGGGCAATGCTGAATACTGTTTGTCCACCATGGTGACTTTGATAGTTTCAGCTGGGAATAGTTTAGGTCTGGTAGTAATGACCTACATGGTACCTGTGAGCTTGCTCCTTTGCACGCCTTATAGCTCTGATGGTGCAAAATGCGCAAATAGCACAGCTGAAACCCAATATATTGCCAATCCCAGACAATTTAATAGAGTTAAAGGTAATCCTAATACTCAATAATTTCAGTTGGTATCAACTTAAATTTAACTGGATGGGTGAGAATCGAATTTCTGCACGATAGTTGTGGCTGATACCGCTGATTTGGCAAAATACAGCGTTTTTAGAACATCATCCAGATAGCCCATAATAATAGCTTTGGATCTGAGCAGCCGAGCACTGGTTTTAGTACTTTGGTATGTAGCCTGGGGCTGAAGTTTGCCCATTTTGCGATGCTTTTGACTGTAACATTGTTCCATCCAGCTAAATTTCAAATTTCTTTGGTGAGCCCAGTGAGTGGAAACTGTTCCCCTGTTGTGAGACAGTAATTAAGTTTTCTATTCAGAAAAGTCTATACTGCACATGCGAGTTGAACCGGTATCTTTCATTGTGACAATGAGCGGGCCTGAAAGACATTGCTGGCCTCACTTGAACCTGCAGATTTGGATTTTAAGGCAGGTCCGATGGCGTTCTTCTGGAAGCAATTCATTTTGAAGTGCATTGTACCCCCATATAGCGCTGTTCACTGCTGGTCCTTCCAGGAACAATTTTGCAGGTGCATGGTATCCCACTGCCGGCACCTGTTCTAGTAATGATGTGGCGTGAGGTGGCTGCTCCTTCACGAGGGAACTCTGGCCTTCAGGTTTCTTCGTTAGTGAAGGTCTTGATGCCATGCCAGAATTTTCTGGAACCTCACGCTTGTACTCCAGTATGGTCCCTGGACACACCTCCAAGTCTTCCACTTCATGCGGGATACGTAGGCGGTGGACCTTCCAGCCCGGACCCTGCTGAGTCTCTGGGGTTATCCGTCGGCGGGAAAATTCCTCCGCAGGCAGTGAATCTTAGAGCCTGCCAAGTCTACGGGCTTATCCGCCGGCAGTATATTCGCTGCCCTGACCCTGCCAGGTCTCTGGGCTTACCGTCGGCGGTATATCTCTACTGATAAGCCATACATGGACCATATCAGGAGGGATGAGCGCTCTCTGACACTATCCTTGCTCCACGTGGGTAAACGGCCGAGGAGGGGACCCTATTGAACCTCTCTGGGCCGCTGGAGCCTGAAAAATGCCGCCGGCTATCAGCACTTCTGGAGTCCGCAGCCGTGTCTTCACACTGTCCCCTCACGCGGTCCCTGTGGCCAGGTTTCCTCGAGCCGGGTTCATCCCGCGGTTTGCCTTCCTACGGACCCCGCAGCCGGGTTCATCCTGTGGTTTGCCTTCCCATGGTCCCCGCAGCTGGGATTCCCCTCACCGGGCTCATCCCGTGGAGAATCTTCCCGCGGTCCCTGTGGCCGGATTTTCCCCCCAGCCGGGTTCACGCTGCAACCAAAATCTTCCCGGCCGGGTTTTCCCCGAGCCGGGTTCACCCCGCGGCTTGATTCCACTTGTTCCCGATTCCCAGTGGATTCCAGTCCTCGGTTTTCCACAGCCGGGACTCCCTCGCGGTCTCTAAAGACGGGATTCCCTGCGAAGTCTGTGGTGGTGTTCCCCCCCCCCCCCCGCCCGCGATTCTCGCAGCCGGTATTTCCCCGCAGTGTAGGGGACTCCGTGATATCTCCAGCAGGATCTCTATCAGAGCTTCCTGCAAGGAGAAAAAGCAGACCTGGATTTAAGTTGAAAAACTTACCATCAGGTTTCAAACTTACCGCTGGTGGAGCAGCGCTTCCACAGCCTGTCGATGCACAATGCGGTAGACGATGTCGCGCATGCATGCTGGCGGGGTCTTCTCGTAGCCACTTACGTGACTCCGAAGTAAAATTCAAAATATAGTTAAGAACTTTGAGGCTGGTGAAATATAGGGAACCATACAGATGGGATTTAAATGTGGTAATTGTTTTGGACAGTGCTTCAGTCCAGCTTTTATTCAATTTTTTTGTGGCAAGGTGGATCAACAGGTATAGCCGCAGCTTCAAAGCTTCAGAGACCTGGTTCAACCCTGACCTCAGGTGCTGTCTGTGTGGAGTTTGCACTGTGAGGATTAGTATGTTAATTGGTTGCTGCAAATTGCCCCTACTGTGGCGGGGATGAGAAAGTGGGATAACAGCGAACTAGTTTAATCGGCTGATTGATCGGCTTGAGTTTGAGTTTAGTTTATTGTCATTTGTACTGAGGTTCAATCAAAAGCTTTTGTTGCGTGCGGACCAGTTCGCGGCTAGACAATGCATGATTACAGTCGAGCCGTTCACAGTGCACAGATACATGATAAAGGGAATAAAGGGCCTGTCCCACCAGCATGCAACTCTATGCGATGAGCGCGACCTAACGTGGTCGCTTGAGCCGTCCGGCGTCGCGGGGCCGGTCCCACTTTGATCGCCGGAGCCGTGCGGAATTGTGCGGAGTTCATCCCGACATCGCGCGAGGCTCCGAAAACCTGACTATGTTCAAAAATTTTGCGCGGCAACGGCTTGTCGGCTCGCAGTCACCTCGACGCATTACACACCGTCTCGACGTCGTGCCTCCGTGACCCTCTCTGTAGGTGCCTCTGTGACCCTCTAAGTATGTGGCTCTGTGGCCCTCTGTGTGTGTGCCTCTGTGCCCCTCTCTGTGTGCCCCTCTCTGTCCTGGCGAACTTACCTTTAAGATTTCGCTCCAAGTGCGCCTCACTTTGCGCCGCGTTGCGCCACTCACCCGACCTCCGCGCGGCCCCCGCTGCCGGTTTGGTCGCGCTTGCCGCATGCAGGCGCATGCTGGTGGGACCGGCCATGTACAGGGGATCATCCGACCTCCGCGCAGCCCCCGCTTCGAGTTTGATCGCGCTCATCGCATGAAGTCGGATGCTGGTAGGACAGGCCCTTAACGTGAATGACGTTCAGTGCAAGATAAAACCAGTAAAGTCCGATCAAAGATAGTCTGAGGGTCTGCAATGAAGTAGATAGTAGTTCAGCACTGCTCTCTAGTTGTGGTAGGATGGTTCAGTTGCCTGAAAACAGCTGGGAAGAAACTGTCCCTGAATCAGGAGGTGTGCGTTTTCACACGACTATATCTTTTGCCAGAGGGGAGAAGAGGGAGTGGCCAGGTTGCGACGCGTCCTTGATTCTGCTGGTGGCCTTGCCGAGGCAGCGTGAATTATAAATGGAGTCAATGGAAGGGAGGTTGGTTCACGTGATGGTTTGGGCTGTGTCCACAATTCTCTGCAATTTCTTGCGGACTTGGTCGGAGCTGTCCCCAAACCATTCTGTGATGCATCCTGATTAAATGCTTTCTATTGCGCATCTGTAGAAGTTGGTGAGGGGCTTAGATACTGGAATGGGTTCATGGAAACCATAACCCCGAGATGGGGTAGATGCAGGGAATATGGGGTGCATTCGGAGAGACCTTTAGATAGGGAGAACGGAGAGGATGAGAAGGAGTTTCTTACCAGAGGCCATTCGGGCTGTAAACTCCTATCCCACCAGGGACTAACTCCACTAACTTACTGCACCACAATACCACCCACAATATTTAATATGGAAAAGAACATGTGATTCTGTTTGTAGTTTGTTGGTTGTTTGTTTGTTTGTTTTTTGCACAAAGTCCGCAGGCACGGCCACTTTTCATTTCACTGCACATCCCGTATGTGTGTGTGACGAATAAACTTGACTTGACTTGACTTGAGGGATCTGCGAGTTACTGATGGTTCACACAACCTGTTTGTGTGAAAGACCACCTTCTTATGGGCCTGTCCTACTAAGGCGACTCGGCTGTTTCCACATGGTCGCGGGGTGATGCCTGTACGGTCATGAGTAGTCTCCTATAGTCGCCCAAAGAGTCGTAGCGTTTTTTTGATTTTGGAATGTTCAAAACCTTTCGGCGAACGTCGGCGACAATTGACTTGACGCCAAAGATCGTAGCTTGTCTTCTACTGATGTAGGTGCTGCCGTTCGTTGTCGCCAGGATGACGTAGGTTGTCGCCCGGTGACATAGCTTGTCGCCGGTGCTGACTTCGATGAATTCCATTGGCGACTACCTACGTCAGTCGGCGACAGGTACCGGCAACTTGTCTTAAGTTGTCTTCAGTTGTCACGACAGGGTTGTAGCTTGTCGCGGGTGGCCGTAGGTTGTTGTAGGTGTGGTCGTAGGTGGACGTCCCAATGGGTCGCCGGTTGTCGGTAGCTTGCCGTAGCTTGACGTCGACTAGGTGGTAGGTTGTTGTAGACGTTGTTGTAGGGGGGGTCCAGTCGCCGTTTTTTTCGGCGACCTGCTACGACTATGACAGTCGCCGAAAAAATCGCCCAAGTGGGACAGGTCCGTTACAGTGCACTCCGTTGTGTAGAATACCAATGCTCATGTTACTGGATCAACAACACAACGTGAAGAAAGACATCTTTGTCAATAGATCAAACAATTTGAAACCATACAATAGACAAAGCTTTAGAAGAAAGTACCAAAATGGTGTAAAATGCATGCGAGTGCAAAAGAGTGGAGTGCAAAAGAAAAAAAAAATATGATAAATTCGGCTGTTCGAACTTTGATTTTTTTGCAGATTGGTGTTAAGTGCTTTTTGTTTTCTCAAGGCAGTGTTTTATTGAGCAGACATTTCTTTTGAAAGTACTCACCAGGTTGATTTTGGATGTCAATGCCTCCATCACGCCCATCATTTTGTGAGGAGCACAAGCACTAAAGTAAATAATATCTGTGTTTAAAAAGTACTCAGGCACGGATCAATCTGCAACAGCGGGCCATGTGGCAGTGTGAATCACAGAACGGTACGTGATTCTGTGCAGGGATGGATAGCTGCACGAGACTTCTCGTTCCCCTTGCAATCATAATTCGTCATTCACATCAAGAATACGGTCGCAGCACTGTGAAACGTTAATCATGCTCCTTAATGCAGAAACCCAAATGAGAAAAGAAAATTGTTCGCCCGTTTTTTAAACTTGAGGCCTCTTTAAACTCGCTTTTTAAAATATATATAATTGCGTTGCAAGGAATTGGACACCAGGGGAATTTTCTGAACAAGACATAAATCCAGGCGATCCATGTGATATGCAGACAGTCCCTGGGGATGTTTTAAGTTTTTCACAGCAAGAAAATAAGTTCAGAAGATGTGGCAGAATGATGGAAGCAGTTTAAAGGAGCTTTGACCTCATGAAAGCACGGTTGACAATCATTTTATGTTTGTACTTGGGGGGGGGAAGCAAGTGATTTATTTTTATCCGGTATTGCACAATTCGGAACCATTGACAATACTATCACATGGAGGTAAACCAAACATTTCTTCCGAAAGTCAGCAAAAGCTTAACCTAATGCTGCCAAAACCACATTAGGGGAACTTTTCATTTCGATCGAAAAATGGTTGAATAATACAAACACAGAACCATGGAAAATAGGTGCAGGTGTAGGCCATTCGGACGTCAAGCTTGCACCATCATTCAATGTGATCATGGCAGAATATCCAAAATCAATACCCTGTTCCTGCTTTCTCCCCATATCCCTTGATTCCGTTTGCCCTAAGAGCTACATTTAACTCTCTCTTGAAAACATCTAATGAATTGGCCTCCACTGCCTTCTATGGCAGAGAATTCCACAGATTCACAACTCTCTGGGTGAAAAAGTTTTTCCTCATCTCAATCCTAAATGGCCTATCCCTTATTCTTAAACTGTGACCCCTGGTTCTGGACTCCCCCAACATCGGGAACATTTTTCCTGCATTTAGCCTGTCATAGTATCATAGAATCATAGAAATGATCCCTTAACAGACAATATGTCCAATCCCTTAATAGATAATAGGTGCAGGAGTAGACCATTTGGCCCTTCGAGCCAGCACCACCATTCAATGTGATCAAGGCTGATCATCGCCAATCAGTACCCCGTTCCTGTCTTCTCCCCATATCCCCTAAATCTGCTATCTTTAAGAGCCCTATCTAGCTCTCTCTTGAAATTATTCAGGGAACTGGCCTCCACCGCCCACTGAGGCAGAGAATCTTATCAAGAATTGTATATATTTCTATAAGAACCTCTATCATCCTTCTAAATTCCAGTGAATATATGCCCAGTTGACCCATTGTTTCATCATATGTAAGTCCCGCCATCCCGGGATTAACCTGGTGGGCATACGCTGCACTCGCTCAATAGCAAGAATGTCCTTCCTCAAATTAGGAGAACAAAACTACACACAGGTGTGTTCTCACCATGGCCCTGTACAACTGCAGTAGGTCCTCCTTGCTCCTAAACTCAAATCCTCCCGCTATGAAGGCCAACATGTCTTTTGCTTCCTTCACTGCCTGCTGTACCTGCATGCTTACTTTCAGTGACTGTTGTACAAGGCTTTCCAGGTCTCGTTGCACCTCCCCTTTTCCCAATCTGACACCATTCAGATAATAATATGCTTTCTTGTTCTTGTCACCAAAATGGATAATCTCACAATTATCCACATTATACTGCATTTGCCACATCTACCCACTCCCCCAACCTATCCAAGTCGCCCTGCAGCCTCATAACATCCTCCTCGCAGCTCACACTGCCACCCAACTTTGTGTCATCCGCTTGGTGATCTCAACTTGAAGATGTTATATTTACCACCTACCCTCTTCTCCCTCCCCCCTCCCCCCTCTGCACACTTCCTAGTGTCTCTTGATATCAGGTAGATTGGGTTTTCTCCCACTCTCCAAAGACATACAGGTACAATTGTAAGTTGTCCCTAGTGTGTGCTGAACAATAGACAATAGGTGCAGGAGTAGACCATTTGGCCCTTCGAGCCAGCACCGCCATTCAATGTGATCATGGCTGATCATCCCCAATCAGTACCCCGTTCCTACCTTCTCCCCATATCCCCTGACTCTGCTATTTTTAAGAGCCCTATCTAGCTCTCTCTTGAAAGCATCCAGAGAACCTGCTTCCACCTCCCTCTGAGGCAGAAAATTTCACAGACTCACCACTCTCTGTGAGTAAAAGTGTTTCCTCGTCTCCGTTCTAAGTGGATTTATTCCTTATTCTTAAACTGTGGCCCCTGGTTCTGGACTCCCCCAACATTGGGATCATGTTTCCTGCCTCTAGCGTGTCCAAGCCCTTAACAATCTGGATAGTGTTAGTTTGTGGGGATCGCTGGTCGACACGGACTCAGTGGGCCGAAGGGCCTGTTTCCGTACTGTAGGGTGTAATTATCACGTGAAATCTCAGCCATGAGTTCCAGAAAGTTTAATTCAATTATTTAATTCAATACATTTCTGCCTTTAGTTTTGCTTGCATGCAGCTAATCCCCAGTCTCCTCAGGGGCTTGTGTTGATATAAATGATGTTACCAGGTCTAGCGGGTTTGGAATTATAAGGAGGGAATAGGCTGTTTTTTTCCCCTGGAGCATACAGTAGGAGGCTGAAAAGTGACCTTATGGAGGTGTATTAAATCAGGAGATTTATTAAAGCTGGAGAACCGCAGTTTGTTTTCCCCGGGTTAGTGGAGTCTAAAGCTAGCAGTCATATGTTTAAGGTGACAGAGAGAAGATTTAAAAGGGACCTGAGGGGCAACCTTTACACACAAAGGGTGGGGTGTACATGAAGAACAGGTCTGAAGAAGGGTTCTGACCCAAAACGTCACCTATTTAGTTTCCCCAGAGATGCTGCCTGACCCGCTAAGTTACTCCAGCACTTTGTGTCTATCTTTGGTATAAACCAGCATCTGCAGTTCTTTATTTCCACTTTTTTAAAAAAAGGTTATTTGGCCTGGACATTCTGTCAGATTCTGCATGTTTACATGAAATGAGTTGCCAGAGGAAGGGGTGAGGACGGGTGAAGTTATGGCATTTAAATGACACTTGGACACGTAAATGGTCAGGAAAGGTTTGGAGGGACATAGACTGGGTACAGGCACCTAGCTCGGTAAAGCAATGTGGTCAGCATGAATGAATTGGGCCAAAGGGTCCCTTTCCTAGTTGTATAGTGCTATTATTCTGCTATAATGCTGTTTTTTGTAACCAAATAGTCTTGATTATTGAAAGATCATCTGGATTGGTTATGATAACCTGAGTGAGTAAGTGAGTAAGCATTTCTCAAATGATTATGCTATTTCCTAAAACATACTCTGAAGAAGGGTCTCGACCCGAAACGTCGCCTATCTCCTTCGCTCCTTAGATGCTGCTGCACCCGCTGAGTTTCTCCAGCTTTTTGTGTAACCCTATGTTTTATTTTGTTGTGTGAGATTACGTGGCTGGAAGCAATAGGGGATAAGGCATGAAGTCCTGGTCATTGTTGAAACATATAAGATTGTTAAGGGCTTGGGCACGGTAGAGGCAGGAAACATGTTCCCGATGTTGGGGGAGTCCAGAACCAGGGGCCACAGTTTAAGAATAAGGAGTAAGCCATTTAGAACAGAGACGAGGAAACACTTTTTCTTACAGAGAGTTGTGATTCTGTGGAATTCTCTGCCTCAGAGGGCGGTGGAGGCAGGTTCTCTGGATGCTTTCAAGAGAGAGCTAGATAGGGCTCTTAAAAATAGCGGAGTCAGGGGATATGGGGAGAAGGCAGGAACGGGGTACTGATTGGGGATGATCAGCCATGATCACATTGAATGGCGGTGCTGGCTCGAAGGGCCGAATGGCCTACTCCTGCACCTATTGTCTATTGTCTATTGTAGTGGCTATTCAACTTGTTTTTGTTCTTCCCAATCTTTTTCATATGTTTCAATCGAGGTGCTGCTATGAAATACGCTTGTTTGGTTTACGAGCATGCTAGGGGTGGCAGTGGAGGCAGGTACAATAGTGGCTTTTAAGAAACCTTTACATATTACGAGGATGTTGCCAGAATTGGAGGGTCTGAGCTACAGGGAGAGGCTGAGTAGGCTGGGTCTCTATTCCTTAGAGCGCAGGAGGATGAGGGGTGATCTTACAGAGTTGTATAAAATCATGAGAGGAATAGTTCGGGCAGACGCACAGAGTCTCTTGCCCAGAGTAGGGGAATCGAGGACCAGAGGACATAATTTTAAGGTGAAGGGGAAAATATTTAATAGGAATCTGAGGGGTAACTTTTTTCACACAAATGTTAGTAGGCGAATGGAACAAGCTGCCAGAGGAGATAGTTGAAGCTGGGACTATCTCATAGAAACATAGAAAATAGGTGCAGGAGTAGGCCATTCAGCCCTTGAGGACAGCACCACCATTCACTGTGATCATGGCTACTCTCTTTTGAATGCATCCAGTGAATCTGCTTCCGCCTTCTGAGGCAGAGAATTTCACAAATTCACAACTCTCTGGGTGGAAAACCTTGTCCTCATCTCTGTTCTAAATGGCCTTCCCCTTATTCTTAATCTCAACGTTTAAGAGACAATCAAACAGGTACATGGTAGGGCAGGTTTGGAGGGATATGGACCAAACACCGAAGGGCTTGTTTCCATGCCGTATCACTCTTCGACACATAGCAAAATCAAATATCAAGTGAGGAAGAAAGAACTGAGTACATTTGAGCTTTTAGTGGCCTTGGCAGCAGAGGATAAAACCAGAGTAAAAACAAACTAAACAATCAATGAGATGCAACCGTAACATTAATCTGAAAGAGAATTTACCACATTGCAAAGAAAAAGGTCACAAATCCATTATGATAAATTAGCATTCTCTTCTTCAATGTTACATTGCCGAACTACAATCCACCTCCTTGGTGACTCTCGGACTGTCCTTGATTGGACTTTGCTGGCTTTACCTTGCACTAAAAGCCCTGTCCCACTGTACGAGTTCATTCAAGAGTTCTCCCGAGTTTGCCCTGATTCGAACTCGGAGATTTACGGTAATGGCCGCTCGTAAGTACTCGGGGCTCTCGTGGACATTTTTCAGCATGTTGAAAAATCTTCACGCGTCTTCCCGAGTTTACCGCGTTTCCCGAGTACCTGCTGTTAACGTTACCCGCTGCTAAGAGACGTCCCCGAGCTCCGATGTACCCGCTACATTCATTCAATGTGCTTACCACGAGTTTGATTTTTTTTTAAACTCGGGAGAGCACTTGAATTAACTCGTACAGTGGAACAGGGCTTTAAGTGTTATTCCCTTACAAAGTATCTGTACACTGTAAGTGGCTCGATTGTAATCATGTATTGTCTTTCTGCTGGCTAGTTTATGAATAAGTTTATTAGCCAAGTATTCACATACAAGGAATTTGCCTTGGTGCTCTGCCCGCAAGTGACAACATGACATACAGTGACGGTTAGGAATGACACATAAAACATTAAACATTAATAATAAAACTTTGATGATTATACGTTGTTCGCACGCAACAAAAGCTTCTCACTGTACCTCGGTACACGTGACAATAAACTAAACCGAAACTGAAACTTGAAGTCCACTGAAAAGTCTATGCCTTGGTTACCCATATCTTTTAATCTTAGCAAATATAGCAACATAGCAAAAGGATTCGAGTATAGGAGCAGGGAGGTTCTACTTCGGTTGTATAGGGTCTTGGTGAGACCACACCTGGAGTATTGCGTACAGTTCTGGTCTCCAAATCTGAGGAAGGACATTATTACCATAGAGGGAGTGCAGAGAAGGTTCACCAGACTGATTCCTGGGATGTCAGGACTGTCTTATGAACAAAGACTGCATAGACTCGGTTTATACTCTCTAGAATTTAGAAGATTGAGAGGGGATCTTATAGAAACTTACAAAATTCTTAAGGGGTTGGACAGGCTAGATGCAGGAAGATTGTTCCCGATGTTGGGGAGATCCAGGACAAGGGGTCACAGCTTAAGGATAGGGGGGAAATCCTTTAGGACCGAGATGAGAAGGACTTTTTTCACACAGAGAGTGGTGGGTCTCTGGAACTCTCTGCCACAGAGGGTAGTTGAGGCCAGTTCATTGGCTATATTTAAGAGGGAGTTAGATGTGGCCCTTGTGGCTAAGGGGATCAGAGGGTATGGAGAGAAGGCAGGTACGGGATACTGAGTTGGATGATCAGCCATGATCATATTGAATGGCGGTGCAGGCTTGAAGGGCCGAATGGCCTACTCCTGCACCTAATTTCTATGTTTATATGAGTGTTTTTTTTCTCCTTCCCCTTCAGGTTCTGGTGCCGAAGCAACCCGAATTTCTGGGAAAAATGATTGAGGTGGACATTTATGAAGCAGGGAAGCATTTTATGAAGGGGAAGCCAGCCGACAATGGGAAGATCCACACGCCTTCAATTGTCAGGCCGCTACAGAAGGGTGAGGTTTCAGGCCTCACGGAGGTATGTGGCAGCCATGTCTTCACTTAACATTCTCATGTTGTAAAACTTGACAGAGTGTGAAATTAAACCTTGTATCGGATTTCTGAGCATCATTTGATCTTGTCTGCAAGAGCAAATGCCTTTGACTTAGTGCCTCGCAAAAATAACACGCGGCACTAAATTAATGCATGGGAAAGAATTTGTAGGAAGGAGCTGCAGATGCTGGATTAAACCAAAGATAGACATAAAAAGCTGGAGTAACTCAGCGGGACAGGCAGCATCTCTGGAGAGAAGGGACGGGTGACGTTCCAGGTCGATACCCTTCTTCAGACTCGGTTTCTGAAGAAGGGTCTCGACCCGAAACGTCACCCATTCCTTTTCTCCAGACATGCTGCCTGTCCCGCTGAGTTACTCCAGCTTTTTGTGTCTATCTTGGGGAAGTATTTGCTTGTGTAACCCAGCACAAGTGAATTGCTCTGAGAAACGCGCATCAAACAAAAGATTTGAGATATTTTACTGGAGGACAAAAAAGCTGGAGAAACTCGGCAGATGGGGCAGCATCTATGGAGCGAAGGAATAGGTGGCGTTTCGGGTCGAAACCGTCGACCTTTGATTTTTCCAGCATCTGCAGTTCTTTCTTAAACTGTGATATTTTATTAATGAGTTGTTAAAAATAAAGTTTTATGTGCCTTTTACAGTTAACACTTTGCTCATGACGAACCTGAGAGCCTTTAAACCTTTTGCTTTAAAAGGGAAGATAACAATTTTCCAAAACAGAAGCTGCTATCAGTTACGTTAGTGCAGACTTGTGTTGCCTGAGGAAGAAATCAGTCTTCAACACACACTGCAATTTGTACAGCCTAATTATTGAAGTCAAAGTGACTTGACACGTGGTTGTTTGAAATATGTTTCTCCTCCGACTTTCATGATGGAAAGTGACAATGGATTATGAAATTTTTCATTTACGCCAGAGGTGTGAGATGCATTGAAACAGGCTCCTCAGCCCACCATTGAGTACCTTTAATAGAAACATAGAAATATAAAATATAGGTGCAGGAGTAGCCCATTCAGCCCTTCGACCCATCATGGCTGATCATCCAAAATCAGTATCCCAATCCTGCTTTCTCCCCATGTCCCTTGATTCCGTTAGCCCAAAGAGCGATATCTAACTCTCTTGAAAACATCCATTGAATTGGCCTCCACTGCCTTGTGCGAAGGTGGGCAATTCCACAGATTCACAACTCTCTGGGTAAAAAGGATTTCCCTCATCTCAGTCCGAGATGGCTTACCCCTTATTCCTAAACTGTGACCCCTGGTTCTGGACTACCCCAGCATCGGGATCACTTTTCCTGCATCTAGCCCGTCCAATCCTTTAAGAATTTTATATGTTTCTATAAGATCCTTCTAAATTCTAGTGAATATAATCCCAGTCCACCCATTCTTTCATCATATGTCAGTCCTGCCATCCCGGGAATTAACCTGGTGAACCTACGCTGCACTCCCTCAATAGCAATAATGTCCTACCTCAAATTAGGAGACCAAAACTGCACACAATACTCCAGGTGCGATCTCACCAGGGCCCGGTACAGCTGCAGTAGGACCTCCTTGCTCCTATACTCAAATCTTCTCGCTATGAGGGCCAACATGCCATTTTGCTTTATTCACTGCCTGCAGTACCTGCATGCTTACTTTCAGTGACAGGTGTACGAGGTGTACCCAGATGCAGTTGTACCTCCCCTTTTCCTAATCTGACACCTTTCAGATGTGGTTTACACCAAATATAGACGCAAAATGCTGGATTAACTCAGCGGGACTGGAGAGATGGAACGGGTGACGTTTCGGGTCAAGACCTTCTTCAGACTGAGCCGGAGAGAGGGAGTGTAAGGTGTGAAAATGAGGGATCAATGGGGACAAAGGCGAGGAAAATGTATAATAAATAATTGTTAGACGATGAGACATACAATGTAGTATTTAATCAGGAGGACAGTCAGACTGGTCGGAGAACTAGGATGGGGGAGGGATGGAAAGCAAGGGTTACTTGAAGTTAAGGAAGTTAGTCTTCATACCGCTGGGTTGTAAGCTGCCCAAGCGAAATATAAGGTGCTGTTCCTCCAATTTGCATTGGGCCTCACTATGACAATGGAGGAGGCCCAGGTCAGAAACGTCAGTGTGGGACTGGGAAGGAGGAGTTAAAGTGTTTAGCAACCGGGAGATCGGGTAGGTTTAGGCAGACTGAGTGGAGGTTTTCAGCGAAACGTTCACACTCTGTGCTTGGTCTCGCCAATATATCGGCGTCCACACTTGGAACAGCGGATACGGTAGATGGGGTGGGTGGAGGTGCAAGTGAAAGGACTGTCGGGGCCCTTGGACGGAGTCGAGGGAGGTGGTGTAGTACCTTTCACCCTTTTTGGAACTGGCCAATTCTGGCATAAACGGAACATGTTGGTTACCGGATATTTTGAGTTCTCTATTGGTTAATTAGTTGCCCAGTTGCAGTTGGTTTACAAGTTGTAATAGAGAGGAGTTGGGCTGCAGCACAATGAAGCACAGAGGTGTTATTTCCCAAACTTACAACGGGCTTAACTGGTGAGCATTGAGTGGTCAGAGTGGGATAAAGAATTAAAGTAATTGGTCATTAAAAGACATTTGGACAGGTACATGGATAGGACAGGTGTAGAGGGATATAAGACAAACACATGGGCAGGTGGGCCTACAGTAGATGGGGCATCTTGGCCAGCATTGTCAAGTTGGGCTGAAGGGCCATGTTTCCGTACGGTAAGACTCTATGACTAGAATCTTTGCATGAGATGTGGGTACATAAGTCCTGTGGGACGGCACTGTGGCACAGCGGTAGTGTTGCTGCCTCACAGCGCCAGAGACCCGGGTTCAATCCTGACTCCGGGTGCTGTCTGTACATTCTCCCCGTGACCTGCGTGGGTTTTCTCCGGGTGGGTTTCCCCCACCCACACGCCAAAGATGTGCAGGTTTGTAAGTTAATTGGCTTCTGTAAATTGTCCCGAGTGCGGGGTGATCGCTGGTCGGCGCGGACTCAGTGGGCTGAAGAGCCTGTTTCCACGCTTCATCTCCATTGTAAGCGAAACCAAACTTTAAAACTCAATTTGCTGTAATGACAGTTTTGTGTGGGATGGAAGAGTCTTTTATAGTTTTGTCAGATAAACTGTAAATTGTTGAAAAATATTTCCTTTACACATGAAAGGGGAAGAAGGGGGAGTGGAATTCTCTGCCTCAGAGGGCGGTGGAGGCAGGTTCTCTGGATGCTTTCAAGAGAGAGCTAGATAGGGCTCTTAAAAATAGCGGAGTCAGGGGATATAGGGAGAAGGCAGGAACGTGGTACTGATTGGGGATGATCAGCCATGATCACATTGAATGGCGGTGCTGGCTCGAAGGGCCAAATGGCCTACTCCTGCACCTATTGTCTATTGTCATAAGTCATTTCTCAGGAGGTAGTCCTTCGTATACTTGCCATTTTCAGGTACCATGTTTTCTGTGCTGCAAGAACATTTTATTTTGTTGAAGGCAGGCAGCACAGCTTTGGGGGAAAATTGGGTTGCTGCAAGGATATTAGGGTCAGTGCACTGCCTCTTGTAAATTAAGCTCCACAGTATGGGAACTGGATCAAAAGCTAAGGGTTTGTGTAGATTTGACTCAGTGTGTTTACAGGGAAAGATTGGGTTTTTATACATTTCTTTCCAAAGGGCTTAGTGTGAATGTGGAGCATCATCATATGATGTGATCCAACAAGCATTTAGAGGGTTACACAACAAACTGGAGAAACTCAGCGGGTGCAGCAGCATCTAAGGAGCGAAGGAGATAGGCGACGTTTCGGGTCGAGACCCTTCTTCAGACAGTCTCGCATTCATTTAGAGTTGGCCAGGTTGACTTTCGACATTAGAAATACAGCGTGGAACCGGGCTCTTCTGCCCACCGAGTCTGCTCCGACCACCGATCACCCCGTACACTAGCACTATCCGACACACCAGGGACAATTTACAATTATCGCCCAAAGCCAATTAACCTACAAACCTGTGCGTCTTTGGAGCGTGCGATGAAACCGGAGCACCCAGTCACACTCAATTGTACTCGCGTGTTGTGTTGTCTTCCCGCTGACTGGTTAGCTCGCGACAAAAGCTTTTCATTGTACCTCGGTACACCTGACAATGAACTGAACTAAAACCCACGCGGTAACAGGGAGAACATATGAACTCCATTCAACCAGCACCCGTGGTCGGGATCGAACCAGCGTCTCCAGCGCTGTAACGTAGCAACTCTACCACTGTGCCGCCACTGCACAACACCAATTTGGCTATTGGTAGAAATAAGCTAGGCAAATGGTTTGACGATTTGATTCTTTCATTGAACCTATAAAACATATGTTCAAAGCCCGACTCGTTTAAATTCCTCTTTGTGATTTGTTGTTCTCATCATGTAAAATTCTTAATACAAGCCGTGTCATATCAGGAGCAAGAAAATTGATGGCTGATGTTTGGTGCAATGACCCCGATTCTGATCAGTGCCTTTGCCAGGTCACCTTGTGCTCGGCAAGCAAAGACGTTTCATGGTCTCGCACAACTCCAGTGCCTGGTTGAATACCGTGCCTATCACAACAAATTTATGTTCTCCGAGCAGAACAAGCTACAATCTTTAACCCATTAGATTGAAGTCTGCTCACAGAGCCACACAAACTGCAGATCCGGAATGAAGCTCAGGAAACAAAAAAAATGTTATTTCAACCGCGTGCACGATGCAGAATTAACCTTGTTCAGTTTAGTTTATTGTCACGTGTACCGAGGTACAGTAAAAAGCCTTTGTTGCGTGCTATCCAGTCAGCAGAAAGACAATACATGATTACAATCGAACCATTTACAGTGTACAGATACACGATAAGGGAATAGAAACATAGAAACATAGAAAATAGGTGCAGGAGTAGGCCATTCGGCCCTTCGAGCCTGCACCGCCATTCAATGTGATCATGGCCGATCATCCAACTCAGTATCCCGTACCTGCCTTCTCTCCATACCCCCTGATCCCTTTAGCCACAAGTGCCACATCTAACGCCCTCTTAAATATAGCCAATGAACTGGCCTCAACTACCTTCTGTGGCAGAGAATTCCAGAGACTCACCACTCTCTGTGTAAAGAATGTTTTCCTCATTTCGGTCCTAAAGGAATTCCCCCTTATCCTTAGACTGTGACCCCTTGTTCTGGACTCCCCCAACATCGGGAACAATCTTCCAGCATCTAGCTTGTCCAACCCCTTAAGAATAACGTTTAGTGCAAGGTTAAGCCAACAAAGTTCGATCAAGGATAGTCTGAGGGTCACCAAAGAGGTAGATAGTAGTTCAGCACTGCTCTCTGGTTGTGATAGGATGATTCAGTTGCCTGATAACAACATTCCATCCCTGGACCTGGGTGGTGTGCGTTTTCACCTGTTGCCTGTGGGGAGAGGGGAGAAGAGGGAGTGGCCAGGGTACGACTGGTCCTTGCTTATGCTTCAGGCCTTGCCGAGGCAGTGTCAGGTATAAATGGAGTCAATAGAAACTTAGAAAATAGGTGCAGGAGTAGGCCGTTCGGCCCTTTGTGCCAGCACCGCCATTCAATGTGATCATGGCTGATCATCCAAAATCAGTACCCCTTTCCTGCCTTCTCCCCATATCCCTTGATTCCCTAAGAGCTAAATCTAACGCTCCCTTGAAAACATCCAATGAATTGGCCTCCACTGCATTCTGTGGCTTGGAATTCCATAGATTCACAACTCTCTGGGTGAAAACGTTTTTCCTCATCTCAGTCCTAAATGGCCTACATCTTATTCTTAAACTGTGACCCCTGGTTCTAGACTCCCCCAACATCGGGAACATTTTTCCTGCATCTAGCCTGTCCAATCCCTTAAGAATTTTATATGTTTCTATGATCCCCTCTCATCCTTCTAAATTCCAGTGAATACAAACCCAGTAGGCCCATTCTTTCAGTATACGTCAGTCCCGCCATCCCAGGAATTAACCTGGGGAACCTACGCTGCACTCCCTCAATAGCAATAATGTCCTTCCTCAAATTAGAAGCCCAAAATTGCACACAATACTCCAGGTGCGGCCTCACCAGGGCCCTGTACAACTGCAGTAGGACCTCTTTGCTCCTAAACTGAAATCCTCTCGCAATGAAGGCCATCATGCCATTGGCTTTCTTCACTGCCTGCTGTACCTGCATGCTTACTTTCAGTGACTGATGTACAAGCACACCCAGGTCTCGTTGCACCTCCTCTTCTAATCTGACACCATTCAGATAATAATCTACCTTCCTGTTCTTGCCATCAAAGTGGATAACCCGTGCCTGCCTTCTCCCCATATCCCTTGATTCCACTAATCCATAGAGTTCTATCTAACTCGCTCTTAAATCCATCCAGTGATTTGGCCTCCAGTGCCCTCTGTCCTCCTCTCAGCTCACACTGCCACCCAGCTTTGTGTCATCCACAAACTTAGAAACATAGAACATAGAAAATAGGTGCAGGAGTAGGCCATTCGGCCCTTTGAGCCTGCACCGCCATTCAATATGATCATGGCTGATCATCCAACTCAGTATCCCGCACCTATAGAAACATAGAAAATAGGTGCAGGAGTAATCAGGAACTTAGAGATGTTACATTTAATTCCCTTGTCTAAATCGTTAATATATATTGTAAACAACTGGGGTTGTTTACCGAGCCTTGCGGCACCCCACTAGACACTGCCTGCCATTATGAAAAGGATCCTTTCATTCCTATTCTTTGCTTCCTGTATACCAACCAGTTCTCTATCCATGTCAATACCCTACCCCCAATACCATGTGCTCTAATTGTGCACACTAATCTCTTGTGTTGGACCTTGTCAAAGGCTTTTTGAAAGACCAGATACACCACATCCACTGGCTCTCCCTTATCCATTCTACTTGTTACATCCTCAAAAAATTCCAGTTGATTAGTCAAGCATGATTTCCTCTTCATAAATCCATGCTGACTTTGGCTGATCCCGTCACTGCTTTCCAAATGCGCTGCTATAACATCTTTAATAATCGACTCCAGCATCTTCCCCACCACCGATGTAAGGCTAACTGGTCTATAATTCCCCGTTTTCTCTCTCCCTCCTTTCTTAAAAAGTGGAGTTACATTGGCTGCCCTCCAGTCCACAGGAACTGATCCAGAGTCGAGAGAACATTGGAAAATGATACCAATGCATCCACGATTTCTGGAGTACTCTGGGATGCAGCCCATCAGACCCTGGGGATTTATCTGCCTTCAGTCCCAACACTTCACATAACACCATTTTATGACTAATGTGGATTCCCTTCAGTTCCCCCCTCCCACTAGATCCCCAGTCCCCTAGTATTTTGGGGAGATTGTTTGTGTCTTCCTTAGTGAAGACAGAGCCAAAGTACTCGTTTAACTGTTCTGCCATTTCCTTGTTTCCCAATATAAATTCACCTGTCTCTGACTGTGTGGGACCTACATTCGTCTTCGCTAACCTTTTCCTTTTTACATACCTATAGAAACTTTTACAGTCAGTTTTTATATTCCCCGCAAGCTTTATTTCATGCTCTTTTTCCCCTCTCATAATTAACCCCTTTGTCCTCCTCTGTTGAATTCTAAATTTCTCCCAGTCCTCTGGTTTGCCGCTTTTTCTGGCCAATTTATATGCCTGTTCCTTGGCTTTAACACTATCCTTGACTTCCCTCTTCAGCCTTCCCAGTTTTATTTTTTCGCCAGACAGGGATGAACAATTTCTGGTCTTTAAATCTTCCCCATTGCATCCCCACTGTCCTTTAACCATAATTTGCCCGTCTATCCCAGCCAATTCCCGTCTCATACCTTCAAAGTCTCCTTTATTCAAGTTCAGGACCCTAGTCTCTGAATTAACCGTGTCACTCTCCATCCTAATGCAGAATTCCACCATATTATGGTCACTGTTGCCCAAGGGACTTTGCACAACAAGACCGCTGACTAATCCTTCCTCATTACACAATTCCCAATCTAGGATGGCCTGCCCTCTAGTTGGTTCCTCTACATATTGGTTTAAAAACCCATCCCATATACATTCCAGGAAATCCCCCTCCTCAACACTGTTACCAACCTCTATAGGAATAGAAGGGAGGTTGGTTTGTGTGATGGTCTGGGCTGCATCCACAATTCACTGCAATTTATTGCGATCCTGGATGGAGCTGTTCCCCAACCAAGCTGTGACGCTTCCCAATAAAATGATTTCCGCGGTGCATCTGTAGAAGTTGGTGAGAGTTGGAGGGGACATGCCAAACTCCCTAAGCCTTTTAAGGAAGTAGAGGCGTGGTCCATGAGAAGTTGTTGGTGATATTGACTCCTAGGATCTTGAAGTTTTCAACCATCTTTACTATGGCACCGCCGATGCAAACTGGAGTATGTGTACCGCTTCGCTTCCTGACGTCGATCACTAATTGACTTGGTATAAAGATAAATTGTCCCTAGGAAGTGCGGGGATCGTTGGTCAGGGCGGACTCAGTGGGCCGAAGTGCCTGTTTCTGCGCTGTACCTCTAAACTAAACTACACTAAACCAAACCATTGCAATACAGAGCTCAAAAAAACAAACTGAGAAATAACTTGTAGCCAGTCCACACATGGAAAGACGTTTTGCACTGTTGAGGGAATGGCGTAAAGTTCAGTGGAAGGAAAGTGGGAAATTCAACAAGCAAGTTAGATAGAGCTCTAGGGACGAGCGGAATCAAGGGATATGGAGAGAAGGCAGGCACGGGTTACTGCTTGTGACTGTTCAGCCATGATCACAATGAATGGCAGTGCTGACTCGAACGGCCAAATGGCCTCCTCCTGTATCTATTTTCTATGTTTCTAAACCAGTTTTTGTTACTACTGGCCTTCAAGTCCCATATAAAAGTGTAATGTTGCCACCATTTTGCCAACAGTGGGTTAGGTTTAGATTTACTGTTGTCCTGTGTACCGAGGTACAGTGAAACACTTTGTTTTGCATGCAATCCAATCAAATGGAAAGCGAATGGTATGTTAGCTTTCATAGCAAAAGGATTTGAGTATAGGAGCAGGGAGGTTCTACTTCAGTTATACAGGGTCTTGGTGAGACCACACCTGGAGTATTGCGTACAGTTTTGGTCTCCAAATCTGAGGAAGGACATTATTGCCATAGAGCAGAGAAGGTTCACCAGACTGAAGAAAGACTGGATAGACTCGATTTATACTCTCTAGAATTTAGGAGATTGAGAGGGGATCTTATAGAAACTTACAAAATTCTTAAGGGGTTGGACAGGCTAGATGCAGGAAGATTGTTCCCGATGTTGGGGAAGTCCAGGACAAGGAGTCACAGCTTAAGGATAAGGGGGAAATTCATTAAGACGAAGATGAGAAAGACTTTTTTCACACAGAGAGTGGTGAGTCTCTGGAACACTCTGCCACAGAGGATAGTTGAGGCCAGTTCATTGGCTAAATTTAAGAGGGAGTTTGATGTGGCCCTTGTGGCTAAGGGGATCAGGGAGTATGGAGAGAAGGCAGGTACGGGATACTGAGTTGGATGATCAGCCATGATCATATTGAATGGCGGTGCAGGCTCGAAGGGCCAAATGGCCTACTCCTGCACCTAATTTCTATGTTTCAATGTTTCTAAATCCGATAGTACAATCTATAAATTAAATCGTCAAACTGGGCCTGTACTCTGTGGAGTTTAGAAGGATGAGAGGGGACCTCATTGAAACTTACCCATTAGTGGAAGGCCTGGATAGAGTGGATGTGGAGGGGATGTTTCCATTGGCCATAGCCATAGGCCATAGCCTCAGAATAAAATGACGTTCCTTTAGGAAGGAGATGAGGAGGAATTTCTTTAGTCAGACAGTGGTGAATCTGTGGAATTTGTTACCACAGATGGCTGTGGTGGCCAAGTCAATGGATATTATTAGGGCGGAGATAGATAGATTCTTGATTAATACGGGTATCAAGGGTTATGGGGAGAATGCAGGGGAATGGGGTTAGGAGGGAGAGATAGATCAGCCATGATTGAATGCAGAGTAGACTTGATGGCTGAATGGCCTTATTCTGTTCTGACCTAACTTATGACCTTATAACAATGTACTTATGAAGTACAAAGTGGAAGATAGAGGGTGCAGAATATAGCATTGTGGCACACCAGTTCGAGAGACAAGGTTCAATGTCTGCAGTGAGGTAGAGGTGAATTGGACAGTATCGTAGGTTATGGAAGAAAGCGAATGGCATGTTGGCCTTCATAACAAGAGGAGTTGAGTATAGGAGCAAAGACATCCTTCTGCAGTTGTACAGGGCCCTAGTGAGACCACACCTGGAGTATTGTGTGCAGTTTTGGTCTCCTAATTTGAGGAAGGACATTCTTGCTATTGAGGGAGTGCAGCGTAGGTTCACGATGTTAATTCCCAGGATGGCGGGACTGTCATATGTCGATAGAATGGAGCAGCTGGGCTTGTACACTCTGGAATTTAGAAGGATGAGAGGGTATCCTATTGAAACATATATGATTATTAAGGTTTTGGACACGCTAGAGGCAGGAAACACGTTCCCGATGTTGGGGGAGTCCAGAACCAGGGGTCACAGTTTAAGAATAAGGGGTAAACTATTTAGAGATGAGGAAAACCTTTTTCACACAGACGGTTGTGAATCTGTGAAATTCTCTGCCTCAGAAGGCAGTGGAGGCCAATTCTCTAGATGCTTTCAAGAGAGAGTTGGATAGAGGTCTTGAAGATAGTGGAGTAGCGGGATATGGGGAGAAGGCAGGAACGGGGTACAGATTGGGGATGATCAGCCATGATCACATTGAATGGTGGTGCTGGCTCGAAGGGCCGAATGGCCTACTCCTGCACCTATTGTCTGTTGTCTATTGGAAGGATTGTTCGCAAGCCAGATTATAGAGGGAAGAACCTGTTCCTGAGTCTGGTGGTGCATGCTTCTGTATCTTCTACAGTATATTGTTGATAAATGTGAGGTAATCCACTTTGGTGGCAAAAATAGGAAAGCAGACTATTATCTAAATGGTGGCCGATTAGGAAAAGGGGAGATGCAGCGTGACCTGGGTGTCATGGTACACCAGTCATTGAAAGTAAGCATGCAGGTGCAGCAGGCAGTGAAGAAAGCGAATGGTATGTTAGCTTTCATAGCAAAAGGATTTGAGTATAGGAGCAGGGAGGTTCTACTTCAGTTGTATAGGGTCTTGGTGAGACCACACCTGGAGTATTGTGTACAGTTCTGGTCTCCAAATCTGAGGAAGGACATTATTGCCATAGAGGGAGTGCAGAGAAGGTTCACCAGACTGATTCCTGGGATGTCAGGACTCTCTTATGCATAGACTGCATAGACTCGGTTAATACTCTCTAGAATTTAGGAGATTGAGAGGGGATCTTATAGAAACTTACAAAATTCTTAAGGGGTTGGACAGGCTAGATGCAGGAAGATTGTTTCCGATGTTGGGGAGGTCCAGGACAAGGGGTCACAGCTTAAGGATAAGGGGGAAATCCTTTAGGACTGAGATGAGAAGGACTTTTTTCACACAGAGAGTGGTGGGTCTCTGGAACTCTCTGCCACATAGGGTAGTTGAGGCCAGTTCATTGGCTATATTTAAGAGGGAGTTAAGTTGGCCCTTGTGGCTAAGGGGATCAGAGGGTATGGAGAGAAGGCAGGTACGGGATACTGAGTTGGATGATCAGCCATGATCATATTGAATGGCAGTGCAGGCTCGAAGGGCCGAATGGCCTACTCCTGCACCTAATTTCTATGTTTCTATGTTTCTACCTGACAGGAGCGGAGAGAAGTAATGACTGGGGTGGGGAAGGCCTTTGATTACGTTGGCTGTTTTTCCGAGACAACTTGAAGTGTATACGGAGTGAAAGGGTGGGGTGCCTGATCGGTGTGATGGACTGGGCCACATCTGCAACTCTCTGCAATTCCTTGCAGTCTTGGGCAGAGCTGTTGCCGATCCAAGCTGTGGTGCATCCCAACAGTATGCTTGCTACAGTGCATTTGTAGGATGCTCTGTAGAGAGAGGAGTTTCTTACCTTTACCCTGGGACACTGCAGTGATCGAATAACATTACCACAAGCCATAAATAATGGATACTTTTGACATTTCATAAGTTCATTAGGTTATAGAAGCAAAATTATGGCCCTGTCCCACGGTACGAGTTCATTCCAAGAGCTCTCCCGAGTTTAAAAAAAATCAAACTCGTGGTAAGCGCGGAGAATGAACGTAGCGGGTACGTTGGAGCTCGGGGACGTCTCTTAGCGGCTCGTAACGCTAACGGCAGTTACTCGGGAAGACTCGCTAACGGCAGGTAAGCTCGGTAAGACTCGTGAAGTTTTTTCAACATGTAGAAAAATGTCCACGAGAGCCCCGAGTACCGACGAGCGGCCATTACCGTAAATCTCCGAGTTGGAATCAGGGCAAACTCTGGAGAGCTCTTGGAAAGAACTCGTACTGTGGGACAGGGCCATTAGGTCATTTGGGCCCATCGAGTCAATCCCAAGTGATCTATCTCTCCCTCTCAATCCCATTCTCCAGCCTTCTCCCCGTAACCCTCACTAATCAAGAATCTGTCAATCTCTGCCTTAACAATATCCATTGACTTGGCCTCCACAGCTGTCTGTGGCAATTAATTCCACAGATTCACCACCCTCCGACCAAAGAAATTCCTCCTCATCTCCTTTTCATCCCTCGTTCTGTTTTTTTTGTGAGCCGGGGACGTCATTTGTCTCGGGGCACAACCACTTTGATGCTCCATCCCATTCCTGGCACTCGTGAGTCACAGGCATGCGAACAACCTAGTTATTTATCTTTTGAGACGCCATTCTTCCTGGCAGCTCCATTGAAACAAGAGGAACAAACCCAAAACGCAGGTAAGCTGCCAAGGATCAAGGAATTAGAGGCTGATGGGGATGATCCGCAGTTGATGATCACAACCCAGTACAACACTAATGGCATGTAGTCTTTTTGCAGTTGACAGGTTGCCTTGATTTGGAAGGCGTGAGTTGCCGCTCGAATGTGGTGAATAACGAGATCTGCGATAAAAGTGATTTTTCTTTTTGTCATCTGTTAACACTTGTGTGAATGAGGGGGGCACCGCGGCGCAGTGGTATAGTTACTGCCTTACGGTGCTTACAGCACCAGGGACCTGGGTTCGATCCTGTGGATAGTGCCCAGTGGGCTGGATATCGAATAATGATAAGAGGAAGTGCAGAGAAGCAGGTTGAGAATATTGTAACCGGCGTCACGGCAACAACCTCTCCCTTCAGGGCAGCACGGTGGCGCAGCGGTAGAGTTGCTGCCTTACAGTGCCTGAGAACGGGTTCGTTCCTGACTACGGGTGCTGTCTGTACGGAGTTCGTAGGTTCTCCCCGTGACCTGCGTGGGTTTTCTCCGAGATCTTTCAGTTTCCACCCACACTCCAAAGGCATACAGGTCTGCGGGTTAATTGGCTTGATACAATTGTAAATTGTCCCTAGTGTTTGTCGGTTAGTAATTGGCTTAGTATAATTGTAAAATTATCCCTAGTGTTTGTAGGATAGTGTTAATATAACCATATAACAATTACAGCACGGAAACAGGCCCTCTCGGCCCTTCCAGTCCGTGCCGACCATTTATTTTCCCCTAGTCCCATCTACCTGCACTCAGACCGTACCCCTCCATTCCCTTCCCGTCCATATACCTTTCCACTTTACTTTTAAATGTTACAATCGATCCTGCCTCCACCACTTCCACTGGAAGATCATTCCACACAGCCACCACTCTCTGAGTAAAGAAGTTCCGCCTCATGTTACCCCTAAACTTCTGTCCCTTAATGTGTGGGGATAGTTGGTCGGCACGGACTTGGTGGACCTAAGGGCACTATTTCCGTCTAAACTAAACTAAACTAATATCAGCAAGACAAAGAAGATAGTAATTAACCTCAGGAAGCGAAACGATGCACACACCCCATTCTACATTGGTGGCACCTAAGTGGAGATGGCCACCTATCTATGATCTGCAGGGATGCTGCCTGACCCACTGAGTTACTCCAGCATTTTGTGTCATTCCTTAACTTCGTTAAACCAGCACCTGCAGTTCCTTGTTTCTTCATTGGGTATCTAATGGGCACACAGAGCCAGACAATGCTACACCTACTGCAACGCCCATTGCTGGGATAATCCATGTACTACTCAGATTCAAACTTTATTGTCATTGTGCAGTGTACAAGTACAGAGGCAACAACATGCAGTTAGCATCTCACCCAGAAGTGCGAACACAGAATAATGGAACAGTAAAATATATATATGTACATACAGTAGCAGTAGTGCAAATTCGGGGGGGAGAGATCAGTCACTGGGGCACTGAACACTCCAGTCGCACAACGATGTGTACAGCAGTGGCGAGCCACCATATGGCATAAGGACACGAAAGAAGAAGATCGGGTAAAGAGTTGAAGTCAGTTTTTTTTAAACAGATTGTACCCTTTTTACTTTTTGTAAATGTAACATTGGCGGGAGGAATTGCATGCACTTTGGTTGATTGACGGTTTCAATTTTCACGCTTAACTGAGCGCGTCTCGATGACATAATAATCCTGCATCATTGGGCCTGGGCTGACTGCTCCCGTTTCAGGTGTGGAAAACCGCAGAAGACTTCAAAACACAGAACATTGTGTTGTGGCTGCCGAAATGAGGAACTAACTAATAGCTTCAGATCGTGCATCTAAACTGACCAAGTTATGAAAAGATCACTAGTTTTAGCTTCTTAGTCCTTTAATGTTTTACAACCTCGTTTGATATTATTTATTTTGCGAAAGGATTGTTTCACCTCAAAATTGATCCTACTGTGTGTGCTAATTTAAATTCAGTAGCAATATTCTTGTCCTTACAAACAGTGGCATCAAATAACATGCCTTCTCTTTCCACCCCACCTCCTCATTCTCCCTCTTTCTCTTTCTTCTCTTTCCACTGCGCTCTCTTTCTCTCTCTCTCTCTCTCTCTCTCTCTCTCTCCTTTTTTTCTTCCTCTCTCCTCTCTAACTCTCTCTCCCTTTCTCTTTCTCTCCCTTTCTCTCTCCCTTTCTCCCTCCTTTTCTCTACATCCCTCTCTCTTTCTTTCTCCATTTTTTTCCCCCCTCTCTCTCTCTCTCTCTCTCTCTCTCTCTTTTATCTCTCTCTCCTTTCTTCCTCACTTTCTCTCTCCCCTTTCTCTCTCCCCTTTCTCTTTTTCTCTCCATCGCTTTCTGTCTCTTTCTCTCTTTCTCCATTTCTATCTCTATCTCTCTCTATCTCTCTCTCTCTCTCTCTCTCTCTCTCTCTCTCTCTTTCTCTTCTTTCTTTCTTCCCTGCTTTCTATCGCCCTCTCTCCTCTTTCTCTCATGCTCTCTCTCCTTTCTTTTTTCTCTCCGTCGCTCTGTCTCTTTCTCTCTTTCTCCATTTCTATCTCTATCTCTCTCTATCTCTCTCTCATTCTCTCTCTCTCTCTCTCTCTCTCCCTCTCTCCCTCTCCCTCTCCAGGAATTCAAGCCCTTCATTGAGAACGGATCAGCTCTTCCCGCACATGACTTCTGGGGCATTGAGAACTACTTCTCCACAAGCCTGTTGCCATGGAACCTGAAAAGCTCCAGGGTGAAGATACTGTACATGGCACTGACTGTGTTGACAGTGATAACAGCAGTAACTATGGCAATATTCTGATAGGTCCCTTGCTGTCAACGGAGCAGCATTCTACATGTAAAGAGATCCGGGAGATGTTGTTTCAGTATATTTACACACAAATGAAGAGAATATTTTTAAGGTGGATGCAGTGGTTGAACTTTAAAAACTATTCTTTTATTTAATTTTTATTTCTAAAAGCCAGTTATTTTTTATTTCTGGAAACATGAAAGATCATGTTCCTGTGTGTATACCATTTTTGCCAGCAAGAAAAATATTTTTATTCGTTTTGGAAATTTACCTCTGAGATTTTACATGTACAAGACTCAGTGAAGCAATAAAATTTGCTGTTCTATTGTCAGTTTTATACGAGTCTTTTTACAATACTGCCCACAATAATGTGACAAAGGGGGTTACATTTCAAATTCCTTCAAGAAAGTTGACAAGCACTTTATTGGGTTCATGACTAACATAGTATCAACAACAGATATAAGAAAAGATTGGGACGAGTGATTTTGGACGAGGGAATTAAATGCAACATCTCGAAGTTTGCGGATGACAGGAAGCTGGGGGGCAGTGTTAGCTGTGAGGAGGATGCTAGGAGGCTGCAAGGTGACTTGGATAGGCTGGGTGAGTGGGCAAATGCATGGCAGATGCAGTATAATGAGGTTAGCCACTTTGGTGGCAAAAACGGGAAAGTAGACTATTATTTGAATGGTGACCAATTAGGAAAAGGGGAGATGCAACGAGACCTAGGTGTCATGGTACACCAGTCATTGAAAGTAGGCATGCAGGTGCAGCAGGCTGTGAAGAAAGCGAATGGTATGTTGGAATTCAAAGCAAAAGGATTGAGTACAAGAGCAGGGAGGTTCTACTGCAGTTGTACAGGGTCTTGGTGAGGCCACACCTGGAGTATTGCGTACAGTTTTGGTCTCCTAATCTGAGGAAAGACATTCTTGCCATAGAGGGAGTACAGAGAAGGTTCACCAGACTGATTCCTGGGATGGCAGGACTTCCATATGAAGAAAGACTGGATAGACTCAGCTTGTACTCGCTGGAATTTAGAAGATTGAGGGGGGATCTCATAGAGACTTACAAAATTCTTAAGGGGTTGGACAGGCTAGATGTAGGAAGATTGTTCCCAATGTTGGGGAAGTCCAGGACAAGGGGTTACAGTCTAAGGATAAGGGGGAAGTCTTTTAGGACCGAGATGAGAAAATCATTTTTCAGACCGAGAGTGGTGAATCTGTGGAATTCTCTGCCACAGAAGGTAGTTGATGCCAGTTCGTTGGCTACATTTAAGAGGGAGTTATATGTGGCCCTTGTGGCTCACGGGATCAGGGGGTATGGAGAGAAGGCAGGTACAGGATACCGAGTTGGATGATCAGCCATGATCATATTGAATGGCGGTGCAGGCTCGAAGGGCCGAATGGCCTACTCCTGCACCTATTTTCTAAGTTTCTATGTTTCTATAGCATATTGTTGGCAAGTTTACGAAAATGGCATCAGCACACACAAATACTTTTTGTGTAACGGTTGTTGCGTGGTGTCTACAGTGAGATGGTTGGCACAGTAAGTATACTTATTTCTTATTCCTTTCTATGTTTATGAATACCACACGGAACAATAAAATTGCAAACACCGTTTCCACTTAATTCACCTGGTCATGTTGTAGAATACTGCATCCATCTGAGTGGACACCGCGATGTGCGATACACATCATACACAAAAATGTACGTTGAGGTGGACACTAAAAAGTTTGGTGTCCCAGAAAACGAACGTTACATTATTAGCAAAAACCAATCATTTTCACCAACGTGATCCAAACGGTACATTACCTTATGGATTTAAGCTATATATCGATGGCCGATGATTCATCAAAAGGTTTGATGAGGGATAATTTTTTATTAAGTAAAATGTCTCTGTAACAGCCGTTGTGGAACTTCCAGAAGTCGACACGAAGGAATGAAGTTGGCGACTTGGTCCGTATGAAAGGTAAACAAGAGGCAGTGTGTTGCCAAATTGAAGATTGGCTCAGTTTCTTAGTTTTTTGATGACCAGTTTATGTCCAAAAACTTTTTTTAATTGAGTTTAAAAAGTCGGAAAATGTATCGTAAACGGTCGTTGCGTTTTTGACACCACAATGTTTTTGATATATTAAAAATGTAAATATATTAAAATATATATTAAAGTATTTAAATATATTTTAAAAAATTGATATATAAGAAAAAATAATTAACTCGCCCAAAAATCGCTACTACCATAGGATAGATACCTCGGTGGGTGTTTGAAAAGCAATAGCGGTTTGGAGCCTCCGTGGTTTAACTTACGGAGGCACCGACCCTGATAGTGACAATGGACACCAAGCACAACGACCGCTACGGGATCTTTGATTGGCGGAATACCAGACATGTTCCTGTATTTTTCTCCTGGTTTTGATGAAGATATTTCCCTAGATCATCAAAACGTAAATGTATGAGGCACTATATCAAGTTTATTTATGAATTAAATACTCATGACTAAATGTGGCTGAGTTTTGGTGTCCAAAATGGTGGTAAAACGATGAATGCTTGTCTGTTAAGAAGAAAGTTTTTGACTTCCGGCCTTGAAGTTATCTAATTTATATCTGTTATTTGTAAGGTTTCACATGATGGGTAGATTTTTGTTAAAGAACAGTGTAAAAACCTGAAATATAATCTTGTTCCTCAAAATCTCTCCAGTATTGTAAAAAGTCACATATGCACTTATTTCCCTTTCTTGGAATATGTGGCAGGCACCATGGTGGCACAGCGGTAGAGTTGCAGCTTCACAGTGCCAGGTTTGATGGTTCGATCCTGACTACAGGTGCTGTCTGTCAGTCTCAAAACATTGCATATGGAAAATTGACATTCTGTTAACTTGATGAAACTGTTAATGGGAGAACAAGCAAGTCCCAAGTAAACGGAGTCACTTCCAAACTACAAACTCAAATAGAAGCTATAACAAGTCTTCCCCTTCTGTTTACAGCAAGACTCCAGCAATGGAATAAACGGATCAATGTGTACCACGTGTTCAAGAAAAAACTCCAGATGCTGGAGAAATCGAAGATAGAACAAAAAGCTGGGGAAACTCAGCGGGTGAGGCAATCTATGGAGCAAAGGAATCGAGCATATCGGGTCGAGACCCTTCTTCAGAGGGTCAGTGGGGTGGGGGGGGGGGGGGAAGCAGGAAAAAGAAAGGAAGAGGCAGAGACAGTGGGCTGTGGGAGAGCTGGGAAGGGGAGGGGAAGGAGGGAGAAAGCATGGAGTACCTGAAATTGGAGAAGTCAATGTTCATACTGCTGGGGTGTAAACTATTAGACAATAAGTGCAGGAGTAGCCCATTCAGTCCTTCGAGCCAGCACCGCCATTCAATGTGATCATGGCTGGTCATCCACAATCAGTACCCCATTCCTGCCTTCTCCCCATATCCCCTGACTTTAAGCTCCCTTTAAGAGCTCTATCTAACTCTCTCGTGAAGAGCTCTATCTAACTACCCAAGCAAAATATGAGGTGCTGTTCCTCCAATTTGTGGTGGGACTCACTCTGTCCCTGGAGGAGGCCCAGGCCAGAAAGGTCGGATTCGGAATGGGAGGGGGAGTTGAAGTGCAGAGCCACCGGGAGATCAGGTAGGCTTTTGCGAACTGAGCTAACGTGTTGGGCGAAGCGATCGCCAAACCTGCGCTTGGTCTCACCGATGTAGAGCAGTTTACACCTGGAACTGCGTATGCAATAGATGAGGTTGGAGGAGGTGCAGGTGAACCTTTGCCTCACCTGGAAAGACTGCTTGGGTCCTTGGGTGGAGTCGAGGGGGGAGGTAAAATGACAAGCATTTCCTGTGGTTGCAGGGGAAAGTACCAGGTGAGGGGGTGGTTTGGGTGATAAGGGATCAATTGACGGAATTACGGAGGGAGCGGTCTCTGCGGAAAGCAGAACGGGGAGGAGGCGGGAAGACGGGACCAGTGGTGGAATCCCGTTGGAGGTGGCGAAAATGTCGAAGGATTATATGTTGTATGTGATGGCTGGTAGGGTGGAAGGTGAGGAAAAGGGGAACTCTGTCCTTGTTACAAGTAGGGGGATGGGGAGTGAGAGCGGAGCTGCGGGATATAGAGGAGACCCTGGTGAGAGCCTCATCTATAGTAGAAGAGGGGAACTCACCGTTCCCTAAAAGCTTTCTATACAGCCATATATGACCATTCAGCACACTTCCATGACCCTGATGTGATATGACCTCAAACCACTTCAGTTAATATATCGTGGGCAGCGTGGTGGTGCAGCGGTAGAGTTGCTGTCTTACTTTAACAGCTCCCAATTAGTTTAGGATTTGCTGCCAGTAACATGTTTTAAAACAAAATTAATGGATAGAATTGTGAAAAAGAAGAATTAAAATTGCCCTGAAGTTTGCCTTAAGTCATTAAATTCTCTTGAATTGTGAGTTAAAATTTACAAATGAAGATGCGTATCCTGGCTGATGTATCTTTCCCTCTCAACCCCATTCCTCTGCCTTCTCCCCATAACCCCTGACACCTGTACTGATCAAGAATCCATTATCCTCTGCCTTAAAAATAGCCATTGACTTAAGGGCCTGTCCCACTTGGGCGTCATTTACACGACAGGCCAGTAGTGACTGTCGTGCGAAAATCGCCAAGTGCTCTTGAGGGCCCTGCTTCTTTTGTTTGGGAGTCACTTGCGATGTCGTTCGTACTTAGTCCGATCTACGTGGCAAGGATTTTCCCAGTGAAAACTACGCGCGCTTTATACCCGGCTGGTCACGTGGTGCGGCGCTCACATGACGCGCAAGTGGCACGCCGACAGCGTACGGGCGGCGAATGGTTACGGACGTTGACACGCAATGACGCATAATAAATTAGCATAGGCAATGTTCTGCATAACCATGCTTTACCATGCGCTACACGTCCACCGTCAGTACGTCAGCGTACGCCATCAGTACATTAGCATGCGAGAGGGATACGTCATGCAGGTGGCGGGCGAGGATTTCGAGCATTCCAAAATCCAGGGACGCCGCGCATTACCATGCGCCACTGCATATGTCACCACGCTTCACCATGCGCCATGCGCATATCAACCAATTTTTAAGATGTCGCGTAAATGACATGCAGTGGGACGGGCCCTTTAGCCTCCACAACCATCTGTGGCAATGCATTCCACAGATTCATCAAACTCTGACTCATCTCCTTTCTAAAGGTACATCCTTTTATTCTGAGGCTATGCCCACTGTTCCTAGACTCTCCCACTAGTGGAAACATCCTCTCCACATTCACTCCACCCAGGCCTTTCACTATTCGGTATGTTTCAATAAGGTTTCACCCCTCATCCTTCTAAACTCTAAATTTCGGGCCCTGATGGAACTATCCAATTCAACCCTTTAGCCTGTAGCCCTTTTGTTAAAGAAAAGTTTATTAAAAAAAAAGAAAATTCATCACAGAATCAGCAATATAAAAAAGTTGAACGGCGGGGCACAATTCCTAAAGGCGCAAGTGGACTGGGGAAGGGGAATGGTGGTGAACTGTGGTCAGAGTGGGGGAAGGTAAGCAAATAAATGGGGAAAATAATAATAGAAATTCTTTTTGCAGCATTAAGTGTAATAATGGCCGTTAGTTTCCTGAACTTACAGCACACTAAACCTTTTGCAGCACTATTGTTTAGTTTACCGCTCCTATAATTACATATTTTCTGGAAACAATTAGAAAATTCGAGGACCAAGTGGGGTTGTGGCATCATTAATATAATTTTGTTCATAATTGCCGATATATTTTTTGTAACCATCTGCTTGATCAATGGTGTTTTATCATTAATGTCTTATTATCATTAATAATGCCACCGTGCCACCCTATAATTGTGGATAGTATAGTTGTTACTGTTCTTGCAAGAAGCCAATATTATCTAAATGTTCTGCGAATTCTGAAAAATAAAAGTAACCTGGTGTCACACCCTAGCCGTTACACAGAATCCCCCACCTCAAAGCCATAAACGCAGTCAAGAGAGACAATTATATTTTCATGGTTTAAAATTAAATCTCTTTCCCATGTGCTTTTCCGTAATAGGCTCAGACACATTGACACAATTTAACAATTCTGAAGCAGGAGAACCTAACTGGTCACTAAATTAAATGTATTTTTCAAAGCCAAGTCTGTACGGAGTTTGTACGTTCTCCCTGTGACCTGCGTGGGTTTTCTCCGAGATCTTCGGTTTCCTCCCACACTCCAAAGACGTACAGGTTTGTAGGTTAGTTGGCTCGGTGTAAATGTAAATTGTCCCTACTGCGTGTAGGATGCGGGGACAGCTGGTCGGCGGCGTGGACTCGGTGGGCCAACGGCCCCGTTTCCGCGCTGTATCTCTAAACTAATCTAAACTAAATGCTTCCTAAGAGATATATTCAGCATTGATAATACCATGCACAGTCAGCATTGAGGAGCTTCAGCTGAAGTTTGCAAACTATACTTCTCCCAGATCAAAACTAATAATAATTTGACCTGTAAGTGTGCCGCTGATGTGTTTGAAGTAGTCAACTTCTCCAATCTTGTCCTTGCCATTCGTGCATCAATTGACGCCTCATCTGTGTTTTTTTTTTAAGTACCGAGGTATTGGAGGTATCTCAGCAATTGTTTGCACTTTCCACACGTTTCAAGCACATTGTAAAATGCGCCAGCTCTCATCGCCACGGAACATTGGAGTTATTTCAGAATAGTCCTTGAAATGGTTTTCTAAAAATATGTGACACTCTGCAAATCATATCAGTTTTTCAGCCTTTACAAACGTAAATTAAATGATGCTCCAGGCAATTGAGTAGCAAAATGGTGATCTAAAGGCTTTCCTATTAGATCCTGTTTCGATCTGAGTGTGAAAAGATTTCATAGAGTCAAACAGCGTTGAAACAGGTCCTTCCTCCCAACTTCACCACACTGACCAACATGTCCCACCTGTCTGCGTTTGGACCATATCCCTCAAATCTTATCCTATCCATGTACTTGTCTAATTGTTTCTTAAATGTTGCAACAGTCCCTGCCTTGACTACCTCCTCTGGTAGCTTGTTCCATACACCCACCACCCTTTGTGTGAAAAAAGTTACCCCACAGATTCCTATTAATTCTTTTTCCCCCCCTTACCTTAAAGTTATGTCCTCTGGTTCTCAACCCCCCTACTCTGGACAAGAGACCCTGTGCCTGATCTATTTCTCTCATGATTTTATACTTTTCTATAAGATCACCCCTCATCCTCCTGCGCTCCAAGGAATAGAGTCCCAGCCTGCTCAACCTCTCCCTCTAGCTCAGACCCTCAAGTCCTGGCAACATCCTCGTAAATATGAGTACCCTTTCCAACTTGGCAACACCTTTCCTGTAACATGGTGCCCAGAACTGAACACAATACTCTAAATGTGGCCTCACCAACATCTTCTATAACTTCATCTTTAAAGATCTTTTTAAAAATCTGTTTCCGAGCAATTGTAGCATTTGTCTAATGGTCGAATTTGGCTGCAGTTGAATAGTGAGGGGGAATTAGAAAAGTAAATATTAGGGAAATTGCAGATAGCTATAAGAATAATAGGGTTGTAATAGTTGATGACTTCAACTTCCCTCATATTGACGGAGATTGCCAAAGTGTAAGGGGTTTGAACGAGGCAGAAATTGTCAATTGCATCCAGGAATGTTTCCTCAAGGAATTCCCTTCCTATGTACATGACCGTACTGGAGAATCATAGAGTCAGTCATACAACATGATTAGTACGGGTGTCAGGGGTTATGGGGAGAAGGCAGGAGAATGGGGTTAGGAGCGAGAGATAGGTCAGTAATGATTGAATGGCCTAATTCTACTCCTATCACATGGCCTAATGAGCATGGAAACTTGCCCATGCCAACCAAATTATCATTTCCCTTGCAGTACGACCCTCTGACTCTATAACAAAGGAACAAGAAGTAAGAAAGAACTGCAGATGCTGGTATAATCGAAGATAGACACAAAATGCTGGAGTAACTCAGCGGGTCAAGCAGCATCTCTGGAGAGAAGGAATGGGTTACGTTTCGGGTCGAGGCCCTTCTTCAGACTCCGATATAGATAACGGGCTGGTGTCTTTGTACATGCGTAACAGAATTCTATCAGGTCTCCCGTCAACCTGAGACCCTCCAGAGAAGAAAATCCTCTGCCCAGCTTCTCCTTATACCTAGTATCCTCTAATCCAAACAGTATGCTGTTAAATCTCTTCTGCGTCTTCTCTGAAACCGCCACATCCTCCCTGTATCGCAGCAAGCAAAACTGCACTCAATACTCCAGGGGTGGCCTAACAAAAGTGCTATATATGGTTTCCTGACTCTGATACTCGGTGCCCCGATCAATGAAGGCAGGCATACCAATCATCTTCACCACTCCATCTCCCTGCGTTGCCACTTTCAGTGAGCCGTGACGCGGTCTCCAAAATCCCTCTGCACATCAATGATGTTAAGGGTCTCGCCAAGAACTGCAGACTTTTCTCTTAGGTTCGAACTCTTAAAGTGCAACACTTCACACTTGCCCGGATTGAACGGCATTTCTCCCCCCCCCTTAAATGTAGCTGACCTTTATCATGCTGCATCCTTTGTCAGCCTTCACCACTGTCCGCACTTCAACCGCTTTCTGTGTTGTCTGCAAACTTAAGGGCCTGTCCTACAAGCATGCAACTCTATGCGATTAGCGCGACCTAACGTGGTCGCTTGAGCCGCGGGGCCGGTCCCACTTCGATCGCCGGAGCTGTGCGGAATTGTGCGGAGTTCGTCCCGACATCGCGCGGGGCTCCGAAAAACTGACTATGTTCAAAAATTCCACGTGGCAACGGCTTGTCGGCTCGCAGTCGCCTCGACGCATTACATACCGCCCGACATCCTGCATCCGTGACCCTATCTGTAGATGCCTCCGTGACCCTCTATGTGTGTGGCTCCGTGGCCCTCCGTGTGTGTGTGTGCCTCTGTGCCCCTCTCTGTCTGCCCCTCTCTGTCCAGGCGAACTTACCTTAGACTTCGCTCCAAGACCCTGGGAACGGCCCTGTACAGGGGATCACCTGACCTCCGCGCGGCCCCCGCTTCTAGTTTGATCGCGCTCATCGCATAGAGTTGCATGCTTGTAGGACAGGCCCTTTACTAACCAACTCCAACAGCCAGGATAGCACCCTCCCACAACTGGCCGCTGTCTCTGTTTTTCTCCATGCGGATGCTCATGTTCATAGGTTATGGGAACGGGATGAGGCCATTTGGCCCATCAGGTCTGCTCCGCCGTTCAATCATGGCTGATCTATCGTTCACTTTCAACCCCCTTCTCCTGCCTTCTCCCCGTAATCCCCTGACACCCTTATGCCCCTGTCCCACTTAGGAAACCTGAACGGAAACCTCTGGAGACTTTGCGCCCCACCCAAGGTTTCCGTGAGGTTCCCGGAGTGTTTCGCAGGTTCCCGGAGGTTATTTATCAATTTTTTGAAATGATCGCCGGAACATAGAAGAAGCGGAAACCACTTTCAACCATTAGGGAGACTGACAAAAACCTCCGGGAACCGCACGGAAACCTTGGGTGGGGCGCAAAGTCTCCAGAGGTTTCCGTTCAGGTTTCCTAAGTGGGACAGGAGCATTACTCTCCATCTCCTCCTTAAAAATATCCATTGACTTGGCCTCCACAGCCTTCCGTGGCAATGAATTCCGCAGATTCACCACCCTCTCACTAAAGAAATTCCTAATAATTTCCTTTCTGCTGTTAAATGCTTTTAGACCTGCTGAACATTTGCAGGGGTTTTTTTTGGCTATTGTTCCCAAATTACTGTCTGGATTGCAACACGTTAGGAGAGAAATGTTAAGCTTTATGTGATAAGCTGTATTGTGCAGTAAAATCTACCTGCGAACTCAAACCTTGATTTCACATTGAGTGAGACAGGAGGACTCAGATGAATTGATTGTTACTGCACATCGAAAGCATGGTTATATTTCAATTTAAATTCTGCTCACATAAGGTGATTGAAAATGACCATGCCAACGGCTTTCATGTTAAAATGTTATCACCACCGCGTTGGAAAATGTAATTAACGAGTATCAGTTTATATCACTTGTATTACAGACATTTAATAATGCTTCAACTGATGCATAATTCACCATTCTTTGCTGAATGAATTTAATTCTCATAAGCATAGGGTAGGATAAAGAAATGATAAATTATTTAAAATATGTGTTATTGCACCACCAGGATATTAAGATAGGAAAGTATACAATAACTACACTGCATGGGCAGCACAGCGGTACAGCATCAGAGACCCAGGTTCCATCCTGACTACGGATGTTGTCTGTACGGAGTCTGTACGTTCTCCCCGTGACCTGCGTGGGTTTTCTCTGAGATCTCCGGTTTCCTCCCACGCTCCAAAGACGTACAGGTTTGTAGGTAAATTGGCTTGGTGTGAATAACCATATAACCATTTAACAATTACAGCACGGAAACAGGCCTTCTCGGCCCTTCCAGTCCGTGCCGACCATTTATTTTCCCCTAGTCCCATCTACCTGCACTCAGACCATACCCCTCCATTCCCTTCCCGTCCATACACCTATCCACTTTACTTTTAAATGTTAAAATCGATCCTGCCTCCACCACTTCTGCTGGAAGATCATTCCACACAGCCACCACTCTCTGAGTAAAGAAGATCCCCCTCATGTTACCCCTAAACTTCTGTCCCTTAATTCTCATGTCATGCCCTCTTGTTTGAATCTTTCCTACCCTCAATGGGAAAAGCTTATCCACGTCAACGTCAATGTAAATTCAGTTTCGTTTGTCGTCACCTGTACCGAGGTACAGCGAAACATTTTGGTTGCGTGCTATCCCAGTCAGCAGAAGGACAACACAAGATTACCATCAATCCATTTGCAGTGTACAGATGCATGATAAGGGAATAACGTTAGCCCTAGTGTGTGTAGGATAGTGCTAATGTGCGGGGATCGCTGGTCGGCGCGGACTCGGTGGGCCGAAGGGCCAGTTTCCGCACTGTATCTCTAAACTGAACTAAACTAAAGAAATAACATTTGATCTCAGATGAAACAAAGGAGGGAGGAACAGTGTGTAATTAAAACGGGCTGTATGAATATGAATGCGGTCTGTATCGCAGTGTGGATCGAAGAGATCCTGCTGAGTCCCTGTCTGATTAGCTACAATGCATCTGCTCCGCTTCCCAGTGCCCATCTGCAGTGCTGATGCGAATTACATTCCCATTGCATCAATCAGAATAATAACATCCAAAGATGTCAGCCCTGAATGACTGCACATCATTGCAATGTGGCAGAGCCATTGCCAAAGCCTTTTCTTCTCAGACATTACGATGGCCATGTTTCGATCTTTCTCTTTTAACACTGTGCCATGAATCACAGGCAATATTTAAATGTAGTGGCTGTCTCATCCTTTCCCCCCCTCCAAGAATGACCAACCTAACGTAATTATGCTTCTTTCCCAGGCAGATTAGATTAAGCTCACGAGTGCAGCAGAAACTAATGTTAACTTGACGCTCAATTACTTCATGACAATCAAAAAATAAATAAAATGAAAGCTGCTTCATTCTAAACATTCTAGATTTACTGGGTTTCAGCACCTAAGTTACAGAGAAAGGTTGAACAAGTTAGGTCTTTATTCTTTGGAGCGCAGAAGGTTAAGGGGGGACTTGATAGAGGTCTTTAAAATTATGAGAGGGATAGACAGAGTTGACGTGGATAAGCTTTTTCCATTGAGAGTAGGGAAGATTCAAACAAGGGAACATGATTTGAGAATTAAGGGACAGATGTTTAGGGGTAACATGAGGGGGAACTTCTTTACTCAGAGAGTGGTGGCTGTGTGGAATGAGCTTCCAGTGGAAGTGGTGGAGGCAGGATCGATTTTATAATTTAAAAATAAATTGGATAGGTATATGGAGGGGAAAGGAATGGAGGGTTATGGTCTGAGTGCAGGTAGATGGAACTAGGTGAGAGTAAGTGTTCGGCACGGACTAGAAGGGCCGTTTCCGTGCTGTAATTGTTAAATGGTTAGAAACACACAACATATACTCTCTATCAAGACTTCATCGGAGTGATTCATCGGCTATCTCGCCCACCCCAGTTTGCATTGACGGTGTCAAACTATAGATGGTTCAAAATCACCCAACAACGTCTCCTGGACAACCCTTATTGAAGCAATGGACAAGAAAACCCACCAAAGCCTCTACTTCCTTGGAAGGCTGAGGAAGTTCGGCATGTCCCCCACAACTCTCACCAACTTCTACAGATGCGCCACAGAAAGCATTTTATCGGGACGCATCACTGTTTGGTTTGGGAACAGCTCCAACCAAGACCGCAAGAAATTGTAGCGAATTGTGGACGCAGCCCAGACCATCACACACACCAACCTCCCTTCTATTGACTCCATCTACACCTCAAGCTGCCTCGGCAAGGCCAGCAACATAATCAAGGACGAGTCGCACCCTGGCCACACCCTCTTTTCCCCTCTCCCATCAGGCAAAAGGTGTAGAAGTGTCAAAACGCACACCTCCAGATTCAGGGACAGTTTCTTCCCAGCTGTTATCAGGCAATTTAACCATCCTACCGCAACCAGAGAGCGCTGCTGAACTACTATCTACCTCATTGGAGACCCTTGGACTGTCTTTGATCTGGCTTTACTGGCTTTGTCTTGCACTAAATGTTATTCACGCTATTCCCTTTATCATTTATCTGTACGCTGTGGACGGCTTAATTGTAATCTTGTATTGTCTTTCCGCTAACTTGTTTGCCCGCAACAAACGCTTTTCACTATACCTCGGTGCACGTAACAATAAACTGAACTGAGCTGCATCGGATACTAATGTTAACTTGACGCTGAATTAGTTTACGACAATAATAAATGTAAAATCAAAGCCGCTTCAATCTAAACACACATAAAATCATAAATTATAGGAGCAGAATTAGGCCATTAGGCCCATCAAGTCTAGTCCGCCATTCAATCATAGCTGATTTATCTTTCCCTCTCAACCCCATTCTCCTGCCTTCTCCCCATAACCCCTGTCACCCTTACTAATCAAGAATTTGACAAAGTCCATCTTAAAAATATCAATTGACATGGCCTCCACACAGCCGCCCATGGCAACGAATTCCGCAGATTCACCACCATCGTGGCGCGATTTTATCAGGAAGAGTCCAGAGTTCAAGAAAGTTTATACAGTTGGAAGCGGGGATCACTGCAGAGTTAAAGCCCTGTCCCACGGTGCGAGTTCATTCCAAGAGCTCTCCCGAGTTTAAAAAAAAATCAAACTCGTGGTAAGCACGGTGAATGAACGTAGCGGGTACGTCGGAGCTCGGGGACGTCTCTTAGCGGCTCGTAACGTTAACGGCACGTACACGGGGAGACTCGCTAACGGCAGGTAAGCACGGGAAGACTCGTGAAGATTTTTCAACATGATGAAAAATGTCCACGAGAGCCCCGAGTACCGACGAGTGGCCATTGCCGTAAATCTCCGAGTTCGAATCGGGGAAAACTCGGGAGGGCTCTTGGAATGAACTCGTACCGTGGGACAGGGGTTTGACAAGATCACAGAGAAACTTGAAATGACAATGTGGGTTGATTGCTGGAGGTTGTGGGGAGATCTGATAGAAGGATATATAATCATCAGAGGCATAGATAGGGGTAGACAGTCAGAATATTTTACGCAGGATGGAAATGTCAAATATTAGAGGGCATAGCTTTAAGATAAGATGTGCTGGTCAAATCTTTTATTCAGAGAGCCTTGATTGCCTGAGGGGGGTGCGGGGGGGGGGGGGGTGTATTAATGTATTTTTTATGTCTCCTACCCCCTGATTTGCCATTAACGCTCATTTTCAGATGGGAGCGTACTTTGTATAGCCCTCTGGGCTTCCCTTCCCTCCCAGCACTGTATGGAATTATAAATTTGTCTTCATTTAAAACATGGTGCAAATAAATAAACAAACAAACAAACAACAGGGGGGGGTGGATAAAACAGGTACATTAGTGGCATTTAAAAGGCTTTTGGACAGGCACAAAGGTGCATAAAATCACGCGGAGAATAGATCGGGGAGATGCACAGAGTTTCTTGACAAAGATAGGGGAATCGAGGACCAGAGGACATTTTGTTTAAGGTGAAGGGGAAAAGATTTGATAGGAATCTGAGGGGTAACCTTTTCACACAAAGGCATGGAACAAGCTGCCAGAGGAGATAGTTGAGGCTGGGACTATCCCAACGTTTAAAAAAACAATTAGACAGGTGCATGGATAGGACGGGTTGAGAGGGATATGGGCCAAATGCAAGCAGGTGGGACTAGTGTAGCTGGGACATGTTGGTCGATGTTGGCAAGATTGGGCCAAAGGGCCTGTTTCCACCATATATCGTAGTCGCTGCCTCAAAAAGGCAGCCAGAATCATCAAGCACCCACACCATCCCGGCCACACACTTATCTCACCACTGTCTATCAGGAAGAAGGTACAGGAGCCTGAAGACCGCAATGTCCAGGTTCAGGAACAGCAGCTTCCCCACAGCCATCAGGCTATTAAACACAACGAATAAGCTGTGAGCTCTGAACCACAAAAGACTATATTATGATATGTTATTCGCACTATATTTGTTATTTATTGAACTTTTTTTCCCCATTGTATATAGTTTACATATTCATATTCTTTGTTGTGCTGCAGGAAGTACAAATTTCATTGTCCCGTCCAGGACATATGACAATAAAACACTCCCTCTCTCCCTCTCTCCCTCTCCCCCTCTCCCCCTCTCCCCCTCCCTCTCTCCCCCCCCCCCCTCTCTCTCTCTCTCTCTCTCTCTCTCTCTCTCTCCATGAATCTATGACATTAATATGCAGGGAATGGACTGATATGGGTTATGAGTCATGGGTGATGAGGCAGATAAGAGTTAGTCTTGGCATCATGTTCGGCACTGACATTGTGGGCCGAAGGGCCTGTTCTTATTCCATGTCATATGTTCTATGTTAATCAATGAGGATGAATGACCAGATAAGGTAGAATCCAAGTAGCACAGTTCTGCATGAGCTCAGCATGGCGGAAAGCAAATGATATCCAGAGATTTCTCCAGATACTTGCCTGTCTAGTTTAGTTTAGAGATACAGTGCGGAAACTGGATCTTCAGCCCACCACGTCCGAGCTGACCAGCGATCCCGTACACTAGCACGATCCTACACACACGGGACAATTTACTGAAGCCAATTAACCTACAAACCTGTACAACTTTGGAGTGCGGGAGGAATCCGGAGCAGCCGGAGAAAACCCACGCAGTTACTCAAAACCCACTGCGCCACCGTGCCGTCCCAATCTTGGTTTTAATCTGCCGGACGTCAGTGTTTTCATTCATCTGTTTCCCTGTGGCTTGATGCACATCACACCGCTGGAAGAGAAGGGTGTTCGTAGGCCAGAGTGTTCTGCTGATATATCGGAGGCATCCACTGACAGAACAAGCAGTGGGTCACTTGTCGTACGAGTTGAAACATACAGGGAGGGAGCATCGTGACCCCAGTGTCTACACTGGGAGTTAACTTGCTGAAGTAACATTGCATCTGGGAAGATAGACACAAAAAGCTGGAGTAACTCAGCGGGTCAGTCAGCGTCGCTGGAGAAAAGGAATGGGTGACGTTTCAGAGATTGCAACCTTGTCGGGGTCGGGGAGCTTGTGTGTCTCAGTGACCCCTAGAGCTATGCCAGTGGGAGATTCGTCTCCTGTTAGGGTCTCCCAGGCTGGACAGGTGGAAGGGTAGAGGCGAGACGAAGAGCGATCCACTGGTCCTCCAGGTTGGAGGTTGAGCACAGGGTTAACAACCCTGTCTCGTAAAACAAACATGTTACGGAAACAGCAACTGAAGGAATCAACCCCACTGGGCGTGACGGACATCCAGGGCTATCGACAGATGCTGGGATGAATGTCAATGGTGAAAGAACTGGATTGGCCATATACTGAGAAGAGAACCAGACGGCATCCCAAGAATAGTCCTGCACTGGACACCGGAAGGGAGAAGGTAAAGAGGGAGACCCAAAACCACCTGGCGTCGGACTGTAGAGGAGGAAATGAAAACAATGGACCTGACCTGGGGTAGTGTCCAGAAGCTCGCCCAGAACAGACTGGAGTGGAGGACCTTTGTTGCTGCCCTACATACCAGGAGGCATAATAGGCAGTAAGTAAGTACGTACGTATAGAAACATAGACAATAGGTGCAGGAGTAGGCCTTTCGGCCCTTTGAGCCAGCTGATCATCCTAAATCAGTACCCCGTTCCTGCTTTCTCCCCATAATCCCTTGATTCCGTTAGCCCTAAGAGTTTCGGGTTGAGACCCTTCTTCGGGGGAAAGGGAAAACGAGAGATACAGATGGTGATATAGGGAGATATAGAACAAATGAATGAAAGATATGCAAAAAAAAGTAACAATGATAAAGGAAACAGGCCATTGCTAGTTGTGGGTCAGGTGAAAATGAATTACAGACAATGAGACGCAACAAGTACGACTTGGGTGGGGGAGGGATGGGGAGAGAGAGGGGATGAAAGGATCACTGGAAGTTAGAGAATTCATACCACCTGGTTGGAAGCTGTGTTATAATTGGTAATTGGAATTTGAATGCGATTCATTCAAATTTGATATCACAATTTTCCAACTATGAAATTCAGAAATTTGGCCTTCGGATCCGAATAACCGATTTGCAATGTCGCTTCAACAAAACACTGTGACTAAACAGATGAGTGAAGCAAAACTTCCCAAGAGGTTACGCATATTATTATATAGATTTGGATCAGGATTTAATATGAGCGAACCATTGATTAATTTTAACCTTTCCTTTTGCCTTGGATGGCATCTTCCTCTGGAGAAATGCATTTTAATAATATCGGCACGACTTGAATCCTGTTAAGGAGTGCAAATTTTCTATGGAAGTTTTCTGTTTTATCTTCTGTAGAAGTCTTGTACTTCTATTGAGTATAGAGGTTGGGAGGTCAATAGACAATAGACAATAGGTGCACGAGTAGGCCATTCGGCCCTTCCAGCCAGCACCGCCATTCAATGTGATCATGGCTGACCATCCCCAATCAGTACCCCGTTCCTGCCTTCTCCCCATATCCTCTGACTCTGCTATCTTCAAGAGCCCTATCTAGCTCCCTCTTGAAAGCATCCAGAGAACCTGCCTCTGAGGCAGAGAATTCCACAGACGCACAACTCTCTGTGAGGAAAAAATGTTTCCTCGTCTCCGTTCTAAATGGCTTACCCCTTATTCCTAAACAGTGGCCCCTGGTTCTGGACTCTCCCAACATTGGGAACATGTTGGGGGAGTCCATGTTGGGGCGTGTTCAAATCCTTAACAATCTTATATGTTTCAATGAGATAGCCTCTCATCCTTCTAAACGCCAGAGTGTACAAGCCCAGCCGCTCCATTCTGGTCATCTTGCAGACGTTCGTCATAAAGTCATAGAGTAAGTGTGGAAACAGCACTTCAGCACAACTAGCCCACACCAGCCAACACATCTCAGCCTAACTTATTACAGAGATATGTTGAATAAGTTAGGTCTTTATTCTCTGGAGCGCAGAAGGTTAAGGGGGGACTTGATAGAGGTCTTTAAAATGATGAGAGGGATAGACAAAGTTGATGTGGACAAGCTTTTCCCTTTGAGAATAGGGAAGATTCAAACAAGAGGACATGACTTTAGAATTAAGGGACAGAAGTTTAGGGGTAACATGAGGGGGAACTTCTTTACTCAGAGAGTGGTAGCGGTGTGGAATGAGCTTCCAGTGGAAGTGGTGGCGGCAGATTCGTTGGTATCATTTAAAAATAAATTGGATAGGCATATGGATGAGAAGGGTATGGAGTGTTATGGTATGAGTGCAGGCAGGTAGGACTAAGGGAAAAAAGTTGTTCGGCACGGACTTGAAGAGCTGAGATGGCCTGTTTCCGTGCTGTAATTGTTATATGGTTATATGGTTATATGGTTAATTCTGCTCCTATCTCTATGATCTTGAGGTTCAAACCAAATTTCGTTTGAGGTTCAAATGACACCAAATAAATTGTATCATTGTATCGTTATGATCTTATGAAAAAGAGCATCGGATGATTCAGGTCCCGTAAAATCGACAGTCCATTTCTCTCCACAGATGCCGACTGTCTGTTGATTTTCTCCAGTCGCTCTCCTTGTTTTGCTACATTTCCCCGTGTCTTGATTCTATCAGCTTCTACCTCGAGTCCATACCTTGATGCCTCACAGGACAAGTGAATTCCAAGATTCTTCGCCCTCTGAATGAAGAAATTCCTCCTCATTTCTGAATTAAGTACCATTCACTTTGAAGTCATTTCACAAAAAAACAACTTTTTCACACAGAGGGTTGTGAATCTGTGGAATTCTCTGCCTCAGAAGGCAGTGGAGGCCAATTCCCCAGATGCTTTCAAGAGAGAGCTCTTAATGATAGCAGAGTCAATGGGATATGGGGAGAAGGCAGGAAAGGGATACTGATTGGGGATGATCAGCCATGATCACAGTGAATGGCGGTGCTGGCTCGAAGGGCCAAATGGCCGACTCCTGCACCTATTGTCTATTGTTTATTTTGTTAAGTCCAGGAGGACTCAGTTTAACTCTATGACTCTATAAAGACACAAAGTGCCGGAGTAACTCAGCGGGTCGGGAAGCATCTCTGGAGAACATGAATAGAGGACGTTCTCACCTTTTGTGTAAACCAGCATCTGAAGTTGCTTGTTTCTACAGTTGAGACCAGGATTGTGCTGTGATTTGACCTCGCTTTTTCACTTAGCCACACTAAGGGTTAATTCGCAGAAGCAAACTAGTGGACAGAAGCCTATTTTTAGCGGTTTAGAATGTACTGGCAAAGGAAGGCATGGGTGACAGAGAAGGAAAGATTCCACTTTGAGTGTGACACCTCATTATCCAAATGCAAACCCTTTAATTCCCCTTCCCATTCCCACGCTGACCTTTCTGTCCTGGGCCTCCTCCATTGTCAGAGTGAGGCCCAGCGCATATTGGAGGAACAGCACCTCATATTTCGTCTGGGCAGCTTACACCCCAGCAGCATGAACATTGATTTCTCTAACTTCAAGTAACCCTTGCTTTCCCTCTCACTCCATCCCTCCCCCACCCAGGTCGTACCAGCTTCTAAGTCTTCTTGGGTACACAAAAAGCTGGAGAAACTCAGTGGGTGCAGCAGCATCTAAGGAGCGAAGGAGATAGGCGACGTTTCGGGCCGAGACCCTTCTTCAGACTCTGAGTTTCTCCAGCTTTTTGTGTACCCTTGATTCTCCAGCATCTGCAGTTCCTTCTTTAACTCCAAGTCTTCTTGTTGAGTCTAATTGTCTATACTCGTCTTCACCTAGACCAACGACTAACAGCCTGATCCCTTGATCTTTGTAGCTTTTTTACACATCTTTCATTCATTTGTTCTATATCTCTCCACATCACCGTCTAAATCTCTCGTTTCCCGCTCCCCTGACTCTCAGTCTGAAGAAGGGTCTCGACTCGGAACATCACCCATTCCTTCTCTCCAGAGATGCTGCCTGTCCCGCTGAGTTACTCCAGCTTTTTGTGTCTATCTTGGGTTTAAACCAGTATCTGCGCTTCCTTCCCACACATTTTGTCTGCTCCAGTCTTGTGTGGGCTAGTTGCTTTTAAGACGTGTTTAATAGCTGTCACTAATTCTGCAGCCCCCAGGGCCACAGCATTTTCGAGAATCGCAATACTACTTGTGCCTTGAGAATAGTCCTAATCTCTCTCCAACAAAGATACTAATTTTCATGTGAAAAGTAACATTGGACGTGCAGATGGTAGATTTTGATCAGTGTGTGAATATAGTGCGGTTTTGCATGTGGAAACAACACACAACCCCCCCCCCCCACCTCTGGAATGGGTTATTTTTTTAACAACCATTGACGTTTCCTCTGCAGAATAGTTAACTCCCATGTTTTATCTCTACAGTTCGCAATCTGAGGCTGACTGAAAGCGAGCCCTTCTCTTTACCCGAGTGTCAACACTGCCATCAGAGATATTTCTAATCAAGAGGGTGGCGCAGTGGCACAGAGGTAGAGTCAATAGATAATAGACAATAGGTGCAGGAGTAGGCCATTCGGCCTTTCGAGCCAGCACCGCCAGTCAATGTGATCATGGCTGATCATCCCCAATCAGTACCCCGTTCCTGCCTTCTCCCCATACCCCTGACTCCGCCATTTCCATCCAGAGAACCCGCCTCCACCGCCCTCTGAGGCAGAGAATTCCACAGACTCACAACTCTGTGAGAAAAAATGTTTCCTCGTCTCCGTTCTAAATGGCTTACTCCTTATTCTTAAACTGTGGCCTCTGGTTCTCGACTCCCCCAACATCGGGAACATGTTGTTAAAGAAGGAACTGCAGATGCTGGAGAATCGAGGGCACACAAAAGGCTGGAGAAACTCAGCGGGTGCAGCAGCATCTAAGGAGCGAAGGAGATAGGTGACGTTTCGGGTCGAGACCCTTCTTCAAACTTCTTAGAGGCAGGAACATGTTTCCTGCCTCTAGTGTGTCCAAGCCCTCAACAATCTTATATGTTTCAATGAGATTGCCTCTCATTGTGACTCCTCATAAAATAAGGATCAAACTTCAAACTGGTAAGTTCTCGTTTAATCTTACTATTTTACTTCGGAGTCACGTGAGCTCTGTGATTTCATGCCCTGGACCACGTCCATGCTCACACACTGCTGTAATTACTGATGGAGGAAGTATGTTAACGTATTTCAGACTTGAACAAAGCTGAAAAATAATAATGTATTTATTAATACAAACAAAAAATCCCTGAATTCGGGGAAACGTTTAGGGGACAGCACTTAAAACTGAATCCGCAAACGTTGCGGGAGCGGCCACAGGTTTGTTATAGAAACATTGAAATGTTCCTTCACTGTCCCAGCCCGCTGTTGCGAGGACATGATCCATGGGTACCTCCGTGGTCCTCGCCGCTGATGTGGATGCAGCCCTAGTAGAATGAGATTTTAAAATGTCAGTGTCTGACATTTTGTCTGGGGCAGCCAATACCACCCTGAGCCACCTGGAAATAGTCTGCACCATCACCCTGTGATGTGGGTTTTTGAAACTGATGAACTGACCAGTTTCCATTCTCCTGATGTTTTGGGTGACATTGATGTAATGTTGGAGATAGGTGGTTATGCATAGTTGTACATCAACGGGCAATGCTCAGAATTCCAATTTCAGGCCTGTTGCCCCAGGCCTGTGATGTTTGAGTAACTCATCTATAAAGAAGGTTACTTTGGTGGGGGTCGAGACCATCCTGTCCAGTTTTAGTTTGTGGAGGGTCTGGACCCGTTGAGCTGTGATCAGTGCCATTAACATCACCACTTTGAAGGTGAGTTTATCCAGTGGCAGATCTGAAACTGGTGACCACCTTCTGAGTAGGGACAACACAACCCCAATGTCCCAGGTCATATTATAGCGTGGTCGGGGTGGGTTAGAATTAAATATACCCCTCATAAGTTTCGATACCAGCTGGTGGGATCCTACTCCGATATTGAGGTAGGATGACAATGCGCTTCTGCCACTGTTGATGGCACTGTAGCTAATGTCCTCATCATAGTGAAGGCCCGCGAGGAATTCCAGCACATCAGTGATCGTTGCAGAGTTGTAGGTGGTATTGGTCCGAGAACAGAAAGCCTCCCATTTCCTTATGTGGGTGAGGTACTGCTTCCTCGTGGACTCTCTGCACGATGCCGTGATGATATCCATGGTCCTTGTTGACAGCCCGAATCCCAGTAATGGCCTCTTCAGACCTGTAAGCCAACAGGTTCAGATGACCACGGCATGGATGACTTTCCCCTGTTATGGGATGGGTCATTAGATTCGGGCATTTAGGAACCTGCACCCATGGTTCCTTAACCATATCGAGGACCACCGGGTACCATGGTTGTGTGGGCCAGTTGGGTATTATCAGAATCCCAGAAGCAGAGTCTAGCTGGATTTTCTGCAATACCCGACTGATGAGGCAGAAAGGGGGAAATGCATAGAAGACCAATTTCCCCCAATGCAGCGAGAACGCATCCATTGCCACTGCCCCAGGATCTGGTTTCCAAGAGACATATGTTGGTATCTGATGGTTCAACTTGGACGCAAAGAGGTCGATATCTGGTGTTCCATACTTGGCTATAATATTAGCAAATATTTGGCGGTTCAACATCCACTCGGTGTTGTCATTGAATACTCATGACCTGGTGTCCGCCACTGTATTGAGCTTACCCGGAAGGTACGTAGCTGATATCCAAATATTTCTTTCAATGCACCAGAGCCAAATTATGTTTGCCAATTCATCGCAAGATATCGACTTGATACCACCCATATGGTTTAAATATGCCACCACTGTGGTATTATCTATTTGTAGACGGACATGCGTATGACGCATGTTCGTGCAGTAAGCCCGCAGTCCATGAAATGCTCCCAGCATTTCCAAATTGTTTATACCTTGTGATTGGAGTATAGTAGATTCGTGCAAATCCCATCTGCCACCACAACTGGAAGTGGTGTCGGTAGCTCCCCAGTCCTGGGCGCTTGCGTCAGTTTGTAACACGACTGACGGGTTTGACACTATGATGGGATTGAAACAATCATGAATGTTGTCAATCCACCATCATAGCTCATCTTTTGCTTTGTTTGGTAGCTGTATATGTCTGTCAAAGAGTCCAGCATTTGTTTTTAGTGCTGAGATCTTTGCTCTTTGGAAATTTTGGTAATGTAATGGTCCACATTGTGCAACTGGAAATGTAGCTACAAGTTTTCCAATCACCTTGGCAGCATGTCTAATATTCAGTTTCCTGGCGCAAGTAAGGCTATTACATGCCTCTATAATGTCTGTTACTTTGTTCTCTGGGAAAGTGACAATCATATGATTGGTGTTAACCGTGAATCCCAAGTGGTCCATAATCACTGAAGCGTTGAACTTAGATTTGTCTGGATGGATGACGAACCCCAGTTTTTCGAACAGTGACTTGGTATCTGTCACAGCTGATTTAGCTAATTCCATAGTTTTTCCCACAATCAGAATGTCATCAAGATATGCCATGACTATGCGGTTTTGTCTTCGAAGAGACGCCAATACTGGTTTTAGTATTTCGGTAAATAACCTGGGGGCAGTTGTAAGTCCATTAGGTAATGCTTTATACTGCCATAGCTGCCCCATCCAGACATATTTTAAGTATTTACGGTGATGTTTACGTATAGGTACTGAATAGTATGCATCTTTTAGATTGATGCAGGCCATGAAGCACCCTCTGGAAAACAGTTGCTTAGCAGTTTCAAATGTTTCCATTTTGAAATTGGTATATGGTACAAAAGTATTCAATTGGGTTATATCAATTATGATACGGCATCCACCATCTTTTTTCGTTTTAGTAAAGATGTTAGATACAAACTCAAGCAGTTCATGTATCGTTTTTTTCTATAACCCCCTTGGTGTATAATCTTAATAGCTCTGCATGTCCTTCCACTTTCTCTCTGTGAGAGAGTACAAATTTCCGGCTAGGTACATGCTGAGCTGGGGGAAGTTGTCCATTTATGAACTCAATTTCGTAACCATGAATACTTTGTAATATAAAAGTGTCAGAAGTTAAAGAACTCCATGCATTCCGAAACAGATGCAATCTCCCTCCTACTAGTGAGGTTTTGCATGCAGCAGTCCCAAGAAAACCAGACCCCCGTACCTCCATGGTTACCGGTGGGGCTTGTTCTTCTGGCCTTTCTTGGGTTGCTGTGTTGCTGGGATGTGGGGTTGGCGCATCTTCCAGGCTGGTCGCTGTGGGCCTTGGCCTAAAAAAGGCCTCTGTTGGTAAGGCGCAACCTTAGGGTTACTTCCCGTCCTTCTGTCGGGTTGAACCCGAGGCCTGTTCGCTGTTGCATATGGATGCTGCCGTCGGTACGCTGTAGGAAGGCGGTTTAATCAATCCGACCACTTTGGCTTCCTCGTGCAGATCTTTTACCTGTTTGGGCAGGTCATCACCAAACAATTGTCTTGGTGGCGGCGTAACATTGGCCTTACACAAACCCGCAAACTTGGGGTTTAATGTAGGACAGATAGAGCTTTTCCAAAAATAGTTTATTTCGTACTGTGTGTTGCATAGCAGAGCTAATGCGTCCTGCTGCTCTTCCGTCATGTGCGTACCGTCTATGGACCTGGCAAATGCCGTGATGCCTGAGGTCAGTAATTTCAGGATCTTTTGGATTTTTAATTCCTGAGCCCTGATCCCAGGGCTGATGTTACCCCATATGGGTGTATTGACAGTAGGGACATTCAGCGACACGCAATTCTCCGGAGCCATGTATTTGCTGGTTGTCTCCGAAATTACCTGTTCTTGTGGCTGGTGGGTCGTCAGGTAATTTATGCTAGCCGCTACCCTCGGCTGAAGAGGCTGCCCTTTCTGGGATGGTTGGGCGAACTTCGATACCATCCCCAGAAGTTCCTCTTCTGGCATCTCTTGCAACTGTGGATCTTCTGCCAACACCTCTTTGAAGTCAGCATGTCCCTGGCTTCTAGCAATCCCTATTGCGGAGGGAGAGATTTTGGACAGCCCTGGGAAGGGGCCTGCCGTGGACCTCCGGGATCCTAGGGACACAAGCTCCTGATGGAGAAGGTCCCTTTCGAGCAGCTGCTCGACCATGCGCTCCATTCGAGCTATGCGACCGCCGCCGCTATCTGCGGACGGCAAGTCGTCTTCCCCAGATTCTGATGAACCTATGGGGCCTCTACCGACAGTCCGCACCTCGTCGAGGTGATGTCTATGGGACTGAGGTAGGTAGTCGGTGCCAGCCACTCCTACGGGGCTACACGACTCCCGCGCGGTTTGCTGCTTGTCCGCGGTCTTCCGGACTGAAGCGGTGGAGAGCTGGTGCCAGCCGCTACTGCGGGGCTATAAGGCTTGTGTGTTTTTGACCACCGGTACGCAATCTAGCGGACTGAAGCGGTGGAGAGTCAGTGCCGGCCGCTCCAGTGGGGCCACGTGACTTAGGTGCGGTTTTCCCACCGTTCCGCCCTCTAGGGAACTGCAACGGTGGAGGGTTGGGGTGTGCCGTAGAGGTAGGCCCTGTCTTACGCACCTGTTTACCGCGGGTCCACTTATGTTCAGACTGAAGCGGTAGGGAGTCGGGGTCTTGTCCCTGCTCCCGCGCGGTACTCCTGCCAGTACGCAGCTCCCTGGCCTGCTGTGGTGGGGAGTCGGGTCCTGCCGACTGAGCGGGGCTCCCTGACTTCCGCGCTTTTTTCCCAGCCCGTGTTACGGGTGCTGCCGGTTCTGCGGTCAGCTCTGGGGATGTTGGCCGCCGACTTCGCTCTGAAGTCCCGCGGTCCATAGAGGCATGCTTCAACGCAGCCTTCTTTTTTGTCCTCCTATCCATCGTTTTCCTGTAGGTATGAACAAGTACAGAAAAACTAACCAGCTCAAGGTTAATGAAAACTTACCTGAGGGCCTTTTTGAAGCTGCCGGTCGAGGAGCGCACTCCCCCCCCCCCCCCCCCCCCAGCCATCGACTGCAAATGCGAGCGACGATATGTCGCGCATGCGTGCTGTCGAGGTCTTCACGAAGTCACTCACGTGACTCCGAAGTAAAATAACAGTATTGCATAGTTTCAATCATGGGTTCTCATATCAAATCACATTGGATTTGCAGTGCCAAGCATCCCAGTGAGGATATGCTGCCATTTATGGAGTAACTGATCGATGCCCCTTAAGTGGCGGGTCTCTGGAACTCTCTGCCACAGTTCATTGGCTATATTTAAGAGGGAGTTAGATGTGGCCCTTGTGGCTAAGGGGATCAGAGGGTATGGAGAGAAGGCAGGTACGAAATACTGAGTTGGATGATCAGCCATGATCACATTGAATGGCGGTGCAGGCTCGAAGGGCCAAATGGCCTACTCCTGCACCTAATTTCTATGTTTCTATGTTTCTATAAGTGCATCCCTTTTAAACGATTCTTAAACTGTGGCACCTGGTTCTGGATTCCCCTTAAATGCATCCCTATTATTCTCCTTCCATCCCGGCCACACACAAACTGGAGGAACAGCACCTCATAGTCTTAAACTAAATATTATATGTCAAAGGGGGGTCCAGTCGCCATTTTGTCGGCGACCTGCTACGACTAAGACAGTCACCGGCAGTCGCCTAAAAATAGCCCAAGTGGGACAGGTCCATGAGCGTTTAATACAATTTCACAGGTTACAATTGAGCAGTGTACTCTAATATTTTGGGTGGCACAAGGGTGCAGCTGTTAGCTGCTGCCTCACAACGCCAGAGACCCAGGTTTAATCCTGATTTCCAGTGCTGTCTGCGTGGAGTTTGCACGTTCCCCCTGTGACTGTGTGGGGCACTTCGGTTTTCTCCCCACATTCCATAGGTGTGCAGATTTGGAGTCTAATAGGTCTCTATAAATTACTCGTCAAATCATAGGAGAGATAGGTGCAGAATTAGGCCATTCGGCCCATCAAGTCTACTCCGCCATTCAATCCTGGTTGATCTATCTTTCCCTCTTAACCCCATTCTCCAGACTTCTCCCCACAACCCTTCACACCCGTACTAATCAAGAATCTGTTTATCTTTGTCTTAAAAATATCCACTGACTTGGCCTCCACAGCCTTCGGTGGCAAAGAATTCCACAGATTCACCACCCTCTGACTAAAGAAATCTCCTTCCTAAAAGAACGTCCTTTAATTCTGACGCTGTGACCTCTAGTGCTGGACTCTCCCACTCGTGGAAACATCCTCTCCACATCCACTCTATCCAAGCCTAGTGTGGCTCCTAGCGTGTGGGCAGCGGATGAGAAAGCGGGGTAGCATAGGAATGGTGGGAATGGGGGATCGACTCAACTACCTCCACCGGCAGCTCGTTCCATACACCCACCACCCTTTGTGTGGAAAAGTTACTCCTCATCCAACTTCAATCATCCCTCAATCCCAAACTCCAGTCATGTTCATAAGTGATAGGAGCAGAATTAGGCCATTCGGCCCATCAAGTTTCACTCTCCCAACCCCATTCTCCTGCCTGCTCCCCATAACCCCTGACACCCATATTAATCAGGAGTCTATGTCTCTCTGCTTTAAAAATACCCATTGACATTTGCAGTCCATGAAAATCCCCATCACCTCAAGGCCAAATTCTCAATCTTCATCTTTCAAGCTTGCTCTGAGGAGGAAAGGCCTCCGATTAAAGTAAGTATGTGTGACCTTTCCAACTGCTCATGCTCTCTGGGGTTTTGCATGCATTGAATTTTGCAAATAGACAGGCTTTTTAAAGAAAGCAATAGTTGATCCGCTGTGTACCGTATACCCAATGCTCCTTGCACAGTGTTAATGAACTTCTGGGCTGTAAAGTCAATTCATATCAGACTTATTTTAATTCACAAATTTACAGTCAACAATAAACATTCATGTAGTATTATGGTTGTAATATAAAAATCTTTACCATGGGAATCCTTCAAATATTAAAAGCAATTTGTAATGAAAAATAATAAGGAATCCGTAATGTAAATTGTCTTTTATTAGCTCGATGACAAGAGTAATTGAATGTTACAATTTCCAACATTTTACACGGGAGCCACAAACATTAACAGTGAATTGATGGATGCGACTTAATTATGTAAAGTGTGTTGTTATTTAATTCTGTAATACATTCAGACACAACCGATGATCTTAATGATTTATGAGCTCACTTGTGGATTTTCTGAGTAAAGGTCATGCAGAATGTTTCTGAATTCATTGATGTGGTCAAGTACTGAATCCTCTTCTTCTACGCAGACGGTCCCTGAGCATCAAGGGTGACACATAAGCCCCTGTCCCACTTACGTGTCCTTGGCACGCTAATTACGCGACCTCGTGGCCGCGTTGAGCCGCGCCGGTCCTGCGAAGGTCGCGCGCGGCATCATGCGCCCGCACAGGTGTCTGGAGCGCGTGACATCATTTGAAGATGGACACAAAGCTGGAGTAACTCAGCGGGACCGGCAGCATCTCTGGAGAGAAGCAATGGGTGGCGTTTTGTGTCGAGACTCTTCTTCAGTCTGAAAGAAGGGTCTTGACCTAAAACGTCATCCATTCCTTCTCTCCAGAGATGCTGCCGGTCCCGCTGAGTTACTCCAGCATTTTATGTCTATCTTCCATTTTCTTGGCCCCTCTCTGGGATTAGAAGTGGGGGCGGATCCGGACCGCAACGGCCGTGAGCCCCAGGCCGAGCTCGGCGATCGTTTGCCTGCTTCAGCTGCTGTTGGAGGTGAGACGTTGCGTCGCGCCAGGGTCTTGGGCCTGTCCCACTTTGGCCGTCAGTTACGCGACAGGCCGTTGGCGCGCGAAGATTTTGTTCGCTACAAAAATTTCGGAGCCCAGCGCGATACCGCGTACAACTCCATACCCCTCCACGCTTCTCAGTGCGACCGGCCCCGCGCGGCCTTACAATGCCCGTGCGCCTCAACTTGACGACGAGGTTGTGTAATTTGCGTGCCGAGGTCACGTAAGTGGGACAGGCCCTATAAGGTCGTAAGGGCCAAATGACCTACTCCTGCACCGATTGTCTATTGTAAGCTCTTGGAACCGAATTAGGCCATTCGGTCCATCAAGTCTACTCCGCCATTCAATCATGGCTGATGCAGCTTCCCATCTCAACCCCATTCTCCTGCCTGCTCCCTTTAAGCCCAGACACTAATCAGGAATCTGTCAATCCATGGCATAAAAATACCCAATCACCCCGAAGCTGAAACGTTCCAACACAATTAGGGACAATTCACAATTTTACCGAAGCCAATTAACATACAAACCTTTGGAGTGTGGGAGGAAGCCGGAGCACCCGGAGAAAACCCCACATGGTCACAGGGGGAAGGTACAAACTCTGTACAGACAGCACCCGTAGTCAGGATCGAACCCGGGTCTCTGGCTCCACTGCGCCACCCAAATTTTCTGCGAATTCTTTTGAGAATTTCTCATCTATGTGAGGTGTTGTATTTTGGGCAGTCTAACAAGGGCAGGACCTACTCAGTGAATGGTAGGGCCTTGGGGAGTGTTGTAGAGCAGAGGGATCTAGGAGTACAGGTGCATGGTTCCCTGAAGGTGGATTCACAGACACTGTAGATCGGGTGGTCACGAAGGCATTTGGCATTTTGGTCTTCATCAGTCAGAGTATTGAGTATAGAGGTTGGGAGGTCATAAGTTGCATAAGACATGGGTTTCATGGTTTCAAGGTTCCAAGGTCAGTTTATTGTCACATGTACCAATTGAGGCCGCATTTTGAATATTGTGTTAAGTTCTGGGCACCATGTTATAGGAAAGATTTTGTCAAGCTGGAAAGGGTACAGGGAAGATTTGCAAGAATGTTGCCAGGGCTAGAGGATCGTAAGGTCAGGAGGTCATAAGTGATAGGAGTAGAATTAGGCCATTCGGCCCATCAAGTGTACTATGCCATTCAATCATGGCTGATCAATCGCTCCCTCCTAAACATAGAAACATAGAAACATAGAAATTAGGTGCAGGAGTAGGCCATTCGGCCCTTCGAGCCTGCACCGCCATTCAATATGATCATGGCTGATCATCCAACTCAGTATCCCGTACCTGCCTTCTCTCCATACCCTCCGGTCCCCTTAGCTACAAGGGCCACATCTAACTCCCTCTTTAATATAGCCAATGAACTGGCCTCAACTACCCTCTGTGGCACAGAGTTCCAGAGACCCACCACTCTCTGTGTGAAAAAAAGTCCTTCTCATCTCGGTCCTAAAGGATTTCCCCCTTATCCTTAAGCTGTGACCCCTTGTCCTGGACCTCCCCAACATCGGGAACAATCTTCCTGCATCTAGCCTGTCCAACCCCTTAAGAATTTTGTAAGTTTCTATAAGATCCCCTCTCAATCTCCTAAATTCTAGAGAGTATAAACCGAGTCTATGCAGTCTTTGTTCATAAGACAGTCCTGACATCCCAGGAATCAGTCTGGTGAACCTTCTCTGCACTCCCTCTATGGCAATAATGTCCTTCCTCAGATTTGGAGACCAGAACTGTACGCAAAAAACCTATTCTCCTGCCTTTTCCCCATAACCTCTGACACCTGTACTGATCAAGAATCTATCTATCTATCTCTGCCATCAAAATATCCACTGACTTGGCTTCCACAGCCTTCTGTGGCAAATAATTTAACAGATTCACCACTCTCTGACTAAAGAAATTTCTCCTCAATAGACAATAGACTATAGGCGCAGGACAGAATAGACCAAAGGGTGTAATTCGGCCCTTCGAGCCAGCGCCGCCATTCAATATGATCATGGCTGATCATTCCCAATTAGTACCCTGTTCCTGCCTTCTCCCCATATCCCCTGACTCCGCTATCTTTAAGATGTCAGCACCCTACCCCTAATACCATGTGTTCTAATTTTACCCATTAATCTCCTCTGTGGGACCTTATCAAATGCTATCTGAAAGACCAGGTACATACATCCACTGGCTCTCGCTTGTCCATTTTCCTAGTTGCATCCTCAAAAAATTCCAGAAGGTTAGTCAAGCATGATTTCCCCATCGTAAATCCATGCTGACTCGGACTGATCCTGTTTCTTCTATCCTCATCTCCTTCCTTAAAGCATGTCCTTTAATTCAAAGGCTATGACCTCCAGTACTAGCCTTTCCCACCAGTGGTAACATCCTCTCCACATCCACTCTATCCAAGCCTTTCACTATTCTGCATGTTTCAATGAGGTCCTCTCTCATTCTTCTAAACTCCAGCAATGACAGCCCCTGTGCCGACAAAAGCTCATCAGAGGTTAACTTACTTATTCCTGGAATCATTCTTGTAAACCTCCTCTGGACCCTCTCCAGAGCCAGCACATCCTTCCTCAGATATGGTGCCCAAATTTACTCACAATATTCCAAATGCGGCCTGACCAGCGCCTTATAGAGCCTCAGCATTACATCCCTGTTTTTGTATCTATCTTTCTATGTTTCTATGTTTCTATGTATCCAAGCCCTCTTGAAATAAATGCTAGTATTGAGTTTGCTTTACTCACTAACGATTCGACTTGCAGATTAACTTTTTGGGAATCCTGCATCAACACTCCCAAGTCAAAGTCAAACAAACTTTATTGTCATTTAGAAATACATTGATATATGCAGTTCCAAACGAAATTACGTTGCATTTGGCTCCCTGTGCAACACGATAACTAACAGAAGGATAGGCATGGATGAAAAGGATAAAAGGATAAATAGACAATGGTGGCAGCCCATTACATGGCATTCAGGAGTCTGATGGCTCGTGGGAAGAAGCTGTTGCAGAACTTTGATGTTCTGCTCCTTATGCTGCGATATCTTTTTCCCGAGGGCAGCAGAGTGAACAGACCGTGATGGATATGTGTGGGGTCTTTTATAATACTGCTGGCCTTAGACACGCAACGTTTGGTCGCAATATCCCCGATTGAGGGGAGAGAGGTCCCGATGATTTTTTCCGCTGTCCTCACCACTCTCTGCACAGACTTCCAGTCGGAGGCTTTACAGTCCCCAAACCAGACAGAGATACAGCTGGTCAGAATACTCTCTATGGTGCTCCTGTAGAAAGTAGTGAGGATGGGATGGGGGAGATGAGCTCTTCTCATCCGGCGCAGAAAGTCTCTTTGCACCTCTGATGTCTGGATTCTCTCCCCATTTAGAAAATAGTCTACGCTTTTATTCCTACTCGGAAATTGCATGACCCTACGCTTTGCTACACTATATTCCATCAACAGCTCCACTGTGACAAATTAATTTCACTTGCACTTTATGTGCAAAGTGACGAATAAAACCGTATTGTATTGTGTTGTACTTGCCCCATCTGCCCATGTTTTGTCCACATCCCTCCAAACCTGTCCAATCCATGTACCTGTCTAACTATTTCTTAAAATCCCAGCCTCACCTACCTCCTCTGGCAGCTCGTTCCAGACATCCACCGCCCTTTGTGTGAAAAAGTTATCCCTCGGATTCCTATTAAATCTTTTCCCCTTCACCTTAAACCTATCTTCTTTGGTCCTCGATTCACCTACTCTGGGCAAGAGACTCTGTGTGTCTACCCGATCTATTCCTCTCATGATTTTATATTCTGTTGCAACTGTTAGTGGATGGCTAGTTTCTAGACTGGCACTGGATAAAGTGACGAGGAGAAGGCAACATCAATGAGGATAACACAGAGATTAGCCTTCTGCCTCTGACCCAGAGGCATGCGATGCTTGGCAAGTGCACTGAAAAGAGATAGGGGATTTACATCTTTGAAGGGACCATATGTGTTCGCATTTCAAAGGGCCATAACTAATTCAAGTGCTTTCTTCGTGGATTTGTCCAGGGTCAGAGAACTGAAAGCAGATGTTAGAACGGGAAGGAAGCAAACAAAATTAAAAGGAAAATTATAAACTGCAGGCACTGAAAATCTGAATTAACAACAGAAAATGCAGTACCTCTGCCCCTCATTCTGTGGTGGGTACTTGGAACAAGATGACAGAGGAGGATGGTTGAGACAGATACCATCTCTATACTCTGATCTTGGATGTGTGTGCGTGCGTGTGTGCATGTGTGTGTGTGCGTGCGTGCATGTGCATGTGCGTGTGTGTGTGTGTGTGTGCGTGTGTGTGTGTGTGTGTGTGTGTGTGTGTATGTGTGTGTGCGTGTGTGTGTGTGTGTGTGTATGTGTGTGTGTGTGAGTGTGTGATCACATCTTCGCGAAAAAATGACGCGGTAGCGGTAAAATATTTACATATTCCGGTAGACATTTTTCCCCTGAGTCCAAAATTGCCTATTTCTCGAGTTATTAATGAAAATGTTCAAAGTTCTGACAAAACTTTTGAATTTAAAAACGACTGCCTTTCGCTGATGACATCACAATGGGTCTTCTTTCTCGCGCTCCGCGAGTGACATCATCCCCCCCCCCCCCCCACCCCACCCTCCTCCCCCCCGTTATTCAAAAGAAGCAGCTGGGCCCTGGACTGAAAACCAAAGATCATAGCTGAAGACTGCGGCGGCCCAATTCGTGGTCCTTTGGTCACCTTCGCCCGCCCACCCGCCCCCTCGCGGCCCATCCGCCACGCCGCCTTTATTAGACAATTAGACAGGTACATGGATAGGACAGGTTTGGAGGGATATGGACCAGGAGCAGGCAGGTGGGATTGTTGTAGATGGGACATGTTGGCCGGTGTGGGCAAGTTGGGCCGAAGGGTCTGTTTCCACACTGTGGCACTCTATCACTCTATGACTGTATGTGGATAGGAAAGGCTCAGAGGGATATGGGCCAAACACAGGCAGGCAGGTTTGGTTAGGACTAGCGCAGCTGAGGCATTTTGGTCGGCATGGGCAGATTGGCTTCATTGGCTTCAGAAAAACATTGTAATTTGTCCCTCGTGTGTAGGGTCGTGCCGGTGCACGGGGTGAACACTGGTCGGCACGGACTCAATGGGCTGAAGGGCCTGTTACTGCTCTGTATCTCTAAGGTCTCAAGTCTATCCAAGTCATTGGCTGACACTTGACATAATGAGCAACTTTAACTGTCAAACTTTGCAACAGTTCACTTTTCCAACATTGCGATACCAGCCTGGATATTTTGCCTGGATCATTTTGAACAGGGATGAACATATCACTATTATGGAAGATTACATGTTAGAGTTGTGGTGAGGCTGCATTTGGAGTACTGTGTTCAGTTTTGCTCTCCCTGCTATAAGAAGGATATCGTTAAACTGGAAAGAGTGCATTAAAGATTTATGAGCATGTTGCCAGTATTCAAGGGCTTGTGCCAATTAAATCAATCTGAATGTAGTCCCTTTCATAAAGTACGCAGCAGCAGATTTATGCACAGAAATGTCCTCTGAACAAAAATGGGATAATGACCAGTCTGGGTCTCTGGAACTCTCTGCCACAAGAGGGTAGTTGAGGCCAGTTCATTGGCTATATTTAAGAGGGCGTTAAATGTGGCCCTTGTGGCTAAGGAGATCAGAGGGTATGGAGAGAAGGCAGGTACGGGATACTGAGTTGGATGATCAGCCATGATCATATTGAATGGCGGTGCAGGCTCGAAGGGCCGAATGGCCTACTCCTGCACCTAATTTCTATGTTTCTATGTTTCTATGATGTATTTTTTTAAGTTAGTGATAAATAGTGGCCAAGATCCTTTGGTAAACTGCTGTATGCTTTGAGTAGTGGTCAGCAATATTTATTAACCAGGTGAAAAAGCAATTTAGGGATCCTGTGCGGAAACAGGCCCTTCGGCCCATGGAGTCTGTGCCGACCATTGATCACCCCATACACTAACACTATCCTACAAACTGGGTACAATTTACATTTTCACAGAAGCTAATTAACCTACAAATCTGCATATCTTTGGGATGTGGGAGGAAACCGGAGCACCTGGAGGAGACCCACATGGTCACAGGGAGAACATACAAACTGCTTTCCAGACAGCACTCATAATAGGTATGTTACAAAACGTACCTTTACCGGCGCTGCACTTCTGCCGCTCCCCGTGTGCGTGACTTTCGCGCCTTGCAGAGGGGGGCGGGCTTAAAGTGCCGTTTTTCAACAGGCAGGACAAATCGATCAATGTCGGGCGATTTGGTTGCTGAAGAAAAATCGCTCCGACATTTCATGAATGGTGGTATTTTTAAATTACTCTACATTATTTATTAACTAGAGTAATTTAAAAATCACCTTCAAAAGCCGTGAGCGCAGACAACCGGAAGCATTTTGCGTAGGGGAGAAAAAAAGGTAAATACTTTAATTTTATATTAAAAGTTGGTTTTTCGGGAGGCATTAATAATATTTTTATGTTGCGAAATGGGGTCCCCAAAAAATGTATGAACCCCCAGTATTTTCCCCCCCGACTTCACCGCTAACCGCAACGTTCTAATCCACCGCATTCCACTAAAACCCACTCGCTAGTTGATTTAAATGGCCATTAATTTACAGCATAAAACACTAAATTCCTTCCATTTGGCCCAGAAATTCATGAAAATTAGATTTAAAAATTATGTTATATTGTGGATTATTGTGTGAATGTTATTTGGACACTTAGGCAATTTAAAAAAAGTTTATCTTTTCTTAAGAAATTGATAGATGTTTAGATCTACTCATTGAATTTTGTAATTAGCTACAATTAGATAACTAACTAATTATATGCTTTAATTTCAGGTCATCCAAGTAAGTTTGTTTCATATTTGTTTCAGAATGCTTCAATCTATAATAACTGAAAATGTCATTGAGTTCTCTTAATTTTTAAGAATGTTATGGACTTTTAACTTTTCCAGATCACAGCTTTTGAGTTAAGTCAATTGAAAGGCAATGGGAAGCAAGAAGCTCATTTCCGAGTATGCAAATGGCCATAACTTTCTTAATACTGAAGATATGAAAGTAAATTAGGTGTCAAATTAAACTTCTTTTTATGCTTTATCTGATGGGATAAATTGCAGACTTGATTTTTTAAATCTCAAAATTTTGTAACATTGCTACTCATAATCAGGATCGAGCCTGATTATATGTGATGTTTTAATCAGCAATTTGAAGGTAAAATCGGAAGTGTCAGGGTGCCAGCTATTGAACAAAGGGGACTATGGAGGCATGAGGGAGTAGCTATCCAAAGTTGACTGGAAAGGGACCTTAGCAGGGATGACAGTGGAACAACAATGGCAGGTGTTTCTGGGAATAATACAGAAGGTGCAGGATCAGTTCATTCCAAAGAAGAAGAAAGATTCCAAGGGGAGTAAGCGGCGACCGTGGCTGACAAGGGAAGTCAGGGACAGTATAAAAATAAAAGAGAACAAGTATAACATAGCAAAGATGAGCGGGAAGCCAGAGGATTGGGAATCTTTCAAATATCAACAGAAGGCAACTAAAAAGGCAATACGGGGAGAAAAGATGAAGTACGAAGGTAAGTTAGCCAATAATATAAAGGAGGGTAGTAATAGCTTATTTAGATATGTGAAGTTGAAAAAATTAGATAAGGCAAATGTGGGTCCCTTGAAGACAGAAACAGGTGAATTTATTATGGGGAACAAGGAAATGGCAGACGAGTTGAACAGGTACTTTGGATCTGTCTTCACTAAAGAAGACACAAACAATCTCCCAGATGCACTAGAGGACAGAGGATCTGGGGTGATGGAGGAACTGAAGGAGTTAGGAAATGGTGTTGGGTAGACTGATGGGACTGAAGGCTGATAAATCCCCAGGGTCTGATGGTCTGCATCCCGGGGTACTCAAGAAGGTGGCTCAAGGAATCGTTGATGCATTGGTGATAATTTTCCAATGTTCTATAGATTCAGGATCAGTTCCTGTGGATTGGAGGGTAGCTAATCAAACTTTATCCCACTTTTTAAGGGGGGAGAGAGAATGCAGGGAATTATAGATCAGTTAACCTGACATCAGTGGTGGGGAAGATGATGGAGTCAATTATCAAAGATGTAATAGAGGCACATTGGGATAGCAGCAACAGGATCGGTCCAAGTCAGCATGGATTTACGAAGGGGAAATCATGCTTAACTAATCTTCTGGAATTTTTTGTGGATGTAACAAGTAAAATGGACAAGGGAGAGCCAGTGGATGTAGTGTACCTGGACTTTCAGAAAGCCTTTGATAAGGTCCCACACAGGAGATTAGTGGGCAAAATTAGAGCACATGGTATTGTGGTTAGGGTATTGACATGGACAAAATGGCAGTCAGAAAACAAAGAGTAGGGATTAACGAGTCCAGTGAATGGCAGAATGGCAGGCAGTGACTAGTGGGGTGCCGCAAGGCTCAGTGCTGGAATCGCAGCTATTTACAATATACATTCATGATTTAGATGAAGGGATTAAAAGTAACATTAGCAAATTTGCAGATGACACAAGGCTGGGTGGCAGTGTGAAGTGTGAGGGGGATGCTATGAGAATGCAGAGTGACTTGGACAGGTTGGGTGAGTGGGCAGATGCATGGCAGATGCAGTTTAATGTGAGGTTATCCATTTTGGTGGCAAGAACAGGAAAGCAGATTATTATCTGAATGATGTCAGGTTAGGAAAAGGGAAAGTACAACGAGACCTGGGTGTCCTTGTACATCAGTCCCTGAAAGTAAGCATGCAGGTACAGGGGGCAGTCAAGACAGCAAATGGCATTTTGGCCTTCATAATGGCCATAGGCCATAGCCTCAGAATAAAATGACGTTAATTTAGGAAGGAGATGAGGAGGAATTTCTTTAGTCAGAGAGTGGTGAATCTGTGGAATTCATTACCACAGATGGCTGTGGTGGCCAAGTCAATGGATATTATTAGGGCGGAGATAGATAGATTCTTGATTAATACGGGTGTCAAGGGTTATGGGGAGAATGCAGGGGAATGGGGTTAGGAGGGAGAGATAGATCAGCCATGATTGAATGGCGGACTTGTTGGGCCGAATGGCCTAATTCTGTTCTGACCTAACTTATGACCTTATAACAATGTACTTATGAAGTACAAAGTGGAAGATAGAGGGTGCAGAATATAGCATTGTGGCACACCAGTTCGAGAGACAAGGTTCAATGTCTGCAGTGAGGTAGAGGTGAATTGGACAGTATCGTAGGTTATGGAAGAAAGCGAATGGCATGTTGGCCTTCATAACAAGAGGAGTATAGGAGCAAAGACGTCCTTCTGCAGTTGTACAGGGCCCTAGTGAGACCACACCTGGAGTATTGTGTGCAGTCTTGGTCTCCTAATTTGAGGAAGGACATTCTTGCTAGTGAGGGGGTGCAGCATAGGTTCACAAGGTTAATTCCTGGGCTGGCAGGACAGTCATATGATGAAAGAATGGAGCGACTGGGCGTGTATTCACTGGAATTTAGAAGGATGAGAGGGTATCTGAAAGAAACATATAACATTTTTAAGGGATTGGACACGCTAGATGCTGGAAACGTGTTTCCGATGTTGGGGGAGTCCAGAACCAGGGGCCACAGTTTAAGAATAAGGGGTAGGTCATTTAGAACTGAGATGAGGAAAAACGTTTTCACCCAGAAGGTTGCGAATTTGTGGAATTTGCTGCCTCAGAAGGCAGTGGAGGCCGATTCACTGAATGCATTCAAAAGAGAGTTAGATCGAGCTCTTAGGGCTAGCGGAATCAAGGGACATGCGGAGAAGGCAGGAACGGGGCACTGATTGGGGATGATCAGCCATGATCACATTGAATGGCGGTGCTGGCTCAAAGGGCCGAATGCCCTACTCCTGCACCTATTGTCTATGTATCTATGTTTCTATGAACCGGGATCTCTGGCGCAGTGAGGCAGCATCTCTGCTGCTGCACCACCGTTCCGCCTAAAAAAAAATCACTTACATTTAACATATCAGACAAAAGATAGTACATTCAACAATGTCGTTTTTTTTAATTCTCTCAAAGCTACATCAAAGGGTTTGTGCACGAACCTCGAACCCACAGCATTCCAGCTGTGAGATGTAAGTGCTATCCATCGTAGTGGTTGCTGATACGTGAATTTCTGCATTTTTTCTGCCAATTTAAAACGCTGCTTGTTGAAATGTCAGTTTACTTACACTGGTGTGATGAAAACCTTCATCAGCTGATTTTCATGGGACTAAGTTATGTAATTACCTCAGTTATGTAATTACCTCAGCGTCCCAACTTCTGAGAGCAGAACCTAACATTTCCCGCAAAGTAATGAAGTGACGATGTTCAAATTGCTACAGAAAATAATCTTGCGTTATTTAGTTCAGTTCAGTTTAATTTAGAGATACAGCTTCGGCCCACCGCACCGACCAGCTATTCCAGGACATTAACGCTATGCCACACACGAGGGACAATTCTACATCCATAACAAGCCAATTGACCTGCAAACCCGTATGTCTTGGGTGTGTGGGAGGAAACCGAAGATCTCGGAGAAAACTCACGCGGGTTACAGAGAGAACGTACATACTCTGTGCAGACTACACCCGCAGTCAGGATTGAACTAGGGTCTCTGTAAGTTGGTACCTCGACCGCAACACCACTGTGCCGCTCTATCCTGCAAGACATTTTATGCTTGAACCTATTTCAGGCTCCCACACCTCTCTATGTAAAAATACCTTGCCATGCACATCTCTATTAAACCATCCCCCCTCCCATCTTATAGCTATAGCCTCTAGTGTTGGACATTTCCACCCTGGGAAAAAGGTTCTGACTGTCTACCCTATCCATGCCTTTGCGGCGAATTGTGGACGCACCCCAGACCAGACTGATTCCTGGGATGTCAGGACTTTCATATGAGGAAAGATTGGATAGACTCGGCATGTACTCGTTGGAATTTAGAAGATTGAGGGGGGATCTTATAGAAACTTACAAAATTCTTAAGGGGTTGGACAAGCTAGATGCTGGAAGATTGTTCCCGATGTTGGGGGAGTCCAGAACTAGGGGTCACAGTCTAAGGATAAGGGGGAATTCCTTTAGGACCGAGATGAGGAAAACATTCTTTACACAGAGAGTGGTGAGTCTCTGGAATTCTCTGCCACAGAAGGTAGTTGAGGCCAGTTCATTGGCTATATTTAAGAGGGTGTTAGATGTGGCACTTGTGGATAAAGGGATCAGGGGGTATGGAGAGAAGGCAGGTACGGGATACTGAGTTGGATGATCAGCCATGATCACATTGAATGGCGGTGCAGGCTCGAAGGGCCGAATGGCCTACTCCTGCACCTATTTTTCTATGTTTCTACATACCAACCTATTGATGAGGAAACACTTTTTCACACACACAATTATGAGTCTGTGGAATTCTCTGCCTCAGAGGGTGGAGGAGGCCGGTTCTCTGGATGCTTTCAAGGGAGAGCTAGACAGAGATAGCGGAGTCAGGGGATATGGGGAGAAGGCAGGAACGGGGTACTGATTGGGGATGATCAGCCATGATCACATTGAATGGCGGTGCTGGCTCGAAGGGCCGAATGGCCTACTCCTGCACCTGTTGTCTATTGTCTATTGTTCTCCCCGTGACCTGCGTGGGTTTTCTCCGAGATCTTCGGTTTCCTCCCACACTCCAAAGGCGTACAGGTTTGTCGTTTAATTGGTCTGGTATAATTGTAAATTGTCCCTAGCGTGTATAGGATAGTATTAGTGTGCAGAGGCGGAAATCCCAGGGGGGGGGGGGGGGGGGGGATTTCTGGATTTTAAAAGCCGGTGAAATCGCCGCTTTCCGCGAGACAGTGGTGGGTGGGATTGCTGATTCAATGCGGTGATTGGAGGAGGATGTCCTGGTGGAGCAAAGATCATAGAGTGGATCTAGAATTGCATGCCCTGGCCATAGGGTCACAAGTGAAAAACACCCTCGGCAGCCCTGGACACAGACCTGCGCCTCATCCGCAGCCAGGATCCATCCCGGCCGAGTCTCCGGAACCGCATTCGCTGCCGAACCGCCACTGGACCATCCCCATCCCCACCCGAGTGCCCGTCCCCCACCCCCCCCCCCTCCCCCCCCCCCTCCCCCACCCCCACACCCGGGGATGGCCAGAGACGTCGGGAGTCATGGCTCCGGACTGTCAGTCCAGGCAGGGCTGTAGGTTAACCTGGCGAGACAGGCAGAGTTGAGCTGCATTTGGTGCTGCTTCTCCGCGCTGGCCGTAAGCCTGGGCCGTCGTTCCCGTAATTACATCCACAGAGCCCACGGCTGAAGCCTCCGAAACCTTGTGTGTGTGTGTGTGCGTGTGTGTGCGTGTGTGCGTGTTTGTGTGTGTGTGTGTGTGTGTGTGTGTGTGTGTGTGTGCATGTGTGCGTGTGTGTGTGTGTGGCGATTGTGTCCTCCCTGGTCCCCCCATGTTTTGATAGTGATTCCTGTTAATGTGCAGGGACCTCTGGTTGGCGCGGACTTGGTGGGCTGAAGGGCCTGTTTCTGCGCTGTATCTCTAACTAAACTAAACTAAATTCCTTTGAGCAACTTTCAGATCCCACACGGCACTGACATTTTGTCCCAGCTCTGCAAGAAAAACTATGTCTGTAATTCAGTGCAAATCTGTTCTGTAGAAATCTGTTCTGTTCTGTAGACCATTATCAGCATCGGAGGCACGGTGGCACAGCGGTAGAGTTGCCGCCTTTCAGAGCCAGTTCGATCCTGCTGTCCGTGCAGAGTTTGCATGTTCTCCCCGTGACCACGTGGGTTTTCCCCTGGTGCTCCGGCTTCCTCCGACACTCTAAAGGCGTGCAGGTTTGTAGGTTGATTGACTTTGGTAAAGATTGTAAAGTGTCCCTGGTCTATGGAATATTGCTAATGTACGGGGATCTCTGGTAGGCGTGGAACTCAGTGGGCTGTGGGGCCTGTTTCCTCTCTGTAGCCCTGAACTAAACTAAACTAACCAATAACTGCAGGTTGGCATTTAAAGTCCAGACACTGTGATTTGAATTTGAATGCGAAACTTCGGAACAGCATTAAATGGCCTGCTTGTCAGCTCATAAATAATGATTGATCACTGCTCACTATTGAAAAGCTGCAGGTCTAATGGGAGCACGGCCCAAATACCACCAGAATTGTTGAATGATTTCCTGATCACAAGTAACGCAACAAAGTGCAGCTTTCCTTCGAGAAGAAGTTGCATCAGAATGCAAAATCTGGTGAATATGGCCTTTTGATTTTAATATTTGGTGATGATGAACTAATAACTATGAGCAATGAAGCAAATGACATATTCCACAGCAAAGTATTCAATATGAATGTCAAGCTGGTGGTGACTTTTGACACTGGATTACATATTGACCTTTTAAATATCAGAAACAGGGAAAGTATCGCATTGGGAATTTCCACCCAGACTGATGTTTTTCGTGACATTTTAAGATAACCCTCGGTTTAACATTCGAGAAGAGATAAATGCTGAAGGTTTATTTACAAATGGGAATTTCAAATTAAGATTGACTAAACTGTACTTCAAATTAAGATTGACGAAAATCACAACCTTGGGTAAATTGGGTTAAACAAGCCAATAATTAATTTGAAATTTATTGATTAAATATGAGGACAGCAGTGATCTTGTTTAAGTATTTTTAAAAAATCTAATTTATAGAGATACGCTATTATAGTTTTGTATATACCATAGTCAAACTGAGCTGTATCCAAAATATCAGCATGTCCCAGACTGGGTAGAGAAATGCTCTAAACCTCCCATAAAATGCTAAATATAGAGACACAGTGTGGAAAGAGGCCCATCGGCCCATCGAGTCCATGCCAACCATCGATCACCCGTACACTATTTCTATGCGATCTCACTTTTCGCATCCGACACACCAGGGGTGATTTACAGAAACCAAGAAATCTACAAACCGGCACGTCTTTGTAGATGGCCATATGTAATGTGGGAGGAGACCGGAGCACCCGGAGAAAAGCCACGCGGTTACCGGGAGAGCGTACAAACTCCGCACAGGCAGCACCCGTAGTCAGGATCGAACCTGGGACTCTGATGCTGTGAGGTAGCAACCCTACCGCTGCATCAGCTGGGCGTTTTGCCTTTTACAGGTGTTAAACCCACGTCTGCAGACAGGAGGATGTGTTCTGTGTGGACGAGTGACATTAGAATCAGCATTCAAGGCTAGAATAAGTGCTGACCAGCGGAGGATGCATTAATCAATCAATCAATCAATCAGTTTTATTGATCACATACATAATAAAGTGCAGTGAAATGAATTTGCCAGCAGCGGTACAATCAAAAAAGAACACACAATACACAATAGAATTTAACACAAACATCCACCACTACATTCTTCACTGTGGTGTGAGGCACAAAGTACCTCCTCCATCGTTCCCCCGTGGTCGGGGTCATAAACCTCCGCAGTCGCCGCTGCGGGCGGCCAGATGTACAGGCCCTCTCGTCGGGACGGTAAGTCCCGAATCGGCGCTTCAGGTGGTTTTCCAGAGCAAAAATCAAAAGCGACCACATGTCAACATAATTGTATAAGGAGTAAGAGTGTTGTAAAAACAAGCCTGAAGGCTTTGTGTCTCAATGCAAGGAGCATTCGTAATAAGGTGGACGAGTTGAATGTGCAGATAGCTATTAATGACTATGCTATAGTTGGGATCACGGAGACATGGCTCCAGGCTGGGAGCTGAACATCCAGGGATATTCAATATTCAGGAGGGATAGACAGAAAGGAAAGGGAGGTGGAGTAGCGTTGCTGGTGAGAGAGGAGATTAATGCAATAGAAAGGAAGGACATTAGCGTGGAGGATGTGGAATCGATATGGGTAGAGCTGCGAAACTCTAAGGGGCAGAGAACGCTAGTGGGAGTTGTGTACAGGCCACCTAACAGTAGTAGTGGAGTTGGGGATGGCATCAAACAGGAAATTAGAAATGCGTGCAACAAGGGTAAAACAGTTATAATGGGTGACTTCAATCTACATAAAGATTGGGTGAATCAAATGGGCAAGGGTGCTGAGGAAGAGGATTTCTTGGAATGTTTGCGGGATAGTTTTCTAAACCAACATGTAGAGGAACCAACGAGAGAGCAGGCTATTCTAGACTGGGTATTGAGTAATGAGGAAGGGTTAGTTAGCAGTCTTGTTGTGCGTGGCCCCTTGGGCAAGAGTGACATAATATGGTTGAGTTCTTCATTAGGATGGAGAGTGACATAATTAAGTCAGAAACAAAGGTTCTGAACTTAAACAAAGGTAACTTTGAAGGTATGAGAAGTGAATTGGCCAAGATAGATTGGCAAGTGATTCTTAAAGGGTTGACAGTGGATGTGCAATAGAAGGTATTTAAAGACTGCATGGATGAACTCCAACAATTGTTCATCCCAGTTTGGCAAAAGAATAAATCAGGGCAGGTAGTGCATCCATGGATAACAAGGGAAATTAGGGATAGTATAGAAACAAAATATGTAGCATACAAATTAGCCAGAAACAGCAGCCTACCAGAGGACTGGGAGAAATTCAAAGACCAGCAGAGGAGGACAAAGGGCTTAATTAGGAAAGGGAAAATAGATTATGAAACAAAATTGGCAGGGAAACTGACTGCAAAAGTTTTTATAGATATGTGAAGAGAAAGAGATTAGTTAAAACAAATGTAGGTCCCTTGCAGTCAGAAACAGATGAATTGATCATGGGGAACAAGGACATGGCAGACCAATTGAATAACTACTTTGGTTCTGTCTTCACTAAGGAAAACATAAATAATCTGCTGGAGATAGCAGGGGACTGGCAGTCAAATAAGGTGGAAGAACTGAGTGAAATCCAGGTTAGCCGAGAAGTGGTGTTGGGTAAATTGAATGGATTAAAGGCCGATAAATCCCCAGGGCCAGATAGTCTGCATCCCAGAGTACTCAAGGAAGTAGCCACAGAAATAGTGGATGCATTAGTGATAATTTTTCAAAACTCCTTAGATTCTGGAGTAGTTCCTGAGGATTGGAGGGTAGCTAATGTAAACCCACTTTTAAAAAAAGGGGGGAGAGAGAAAACGGGGAATTACAGACCAGTTAGTCTAACATCAATAGTGGGGAAAATGCTAGAGTCAGTTATTAAAGATGGGATAGCAGTACCTTTGGAAAGTGGTGAAATCATCAGCCAAAGTCAGCATGGATTTACGAAAGGTAAATCATGTCTGATGAATCTTTCGAGGATGTAACTAGCAGAGTTGATAAGGGAGAACCAGTGGATGTGTTATATCTAGACTTTCAGAAGGCTTTCGACAAGGTCCCACATAAGAGATTAGTATACAAACTTAAAGCACACGGTATTGGGGGTTCAGTATTGATGTGGATAGAGAACTGGCTGGCAGACAGGAAGCAAAGGGTAGGAGTAAATGGGTCCTTTTCAGAATGGCAGGCAGTGACTAGTGTGGTACCGCAAGGCTCAGTGCTGGGACCCCAGCTATTTACAATATATATTAATGATTTGGATGAGGGAATTGAATGCAACATCTCCAAGTTTGCGGATGACACTAAGCTGGGGGGTAGTGTTAGGTGTGAGGAGGATGCTAGGAGGCTGCAAGGTGACTTGGATAGGCTGGGTGAGTGGGCAAATGCATGGCAGATGCAGTATAATGTGGATAAAGGCGAGGTTATCCACTTTGGTGGCAAAAACAGATGGGTAGACTATTATCTTAATGGTGGCAAATTAGGAAAAGGGGAGATGCAACGAGACCTGGGTGTCATGGTATACCAATCATTGAAAGTAGGCGAGTACAAGCCAAGACTGGATGGACTTGGCTTGTACTCGCTAGAATTTAGAAGACTGAGGGGGGGTCTTATTGAAAGTTACAAAATTCTTAAGGGGTTGGATAGGCTAGATGCAAGAAGATTGTTCCCGATGTTGGGGAGGTCCAGAACAAGGGGTCACAGTCTAAGGATAAGGGGGAATTCCTTTAGGACAGAGATGAGGAAAACATTTTTCACACAGAGAGTGGTGAGTCTCTGGAATTCTCTGCCGCAGAAGGTAGTTGAGGCCAGTTCATTGCCTATATTTAAGAGGGAGTTAGATGTGGCCCTTGTGGCTAAAGGGATCAGGGGGTATGGAGAGAAGGCAGGTACGGGATACTGAGTTGGATGATCAGCCATGATCATATTGAATGGCGGTGCAGGCCCGAAGGGCCGAATGGCCTACTCCTGCACCTATTTTCTATGTTTCTATGATCGGCCATGAGAAGGAGGGGTGGTGGTGTCAGCAGTAGGTCCGAAGGTCCGAAGGTCGGACAGCTGGCCGGGCTGCCGACCAACGGGGGCACGGGCGAGGCGCTGCTGCTGCTGCACTCCATGGGCTGCACTACGTCGGAACAGGTGAGGCGGGGCCGGACGCGGCGCCCCGACCCGACAGTCCCCTCGACCCGAGTAGTAGTAGTCAAATGCGGGACAAGGGCGGTCCCCTATGGGAAAAAATAATTTAGCCCAATATATGGGATGTCCCGGCTAATACGGAACAGTTGGCAACCCTACTCGGTAGGCCGAAAAGCCTTTTTCTGAGCTGCATTTCTAAAGCTTTGTCTGAATTTCCCTGAGGGAATCAATAAAGTATTTATTATTATTATTATTAATTATTATTATTATTAGAACGGAACAAAAAAAAACTTTAAAAAGCCCAATTCATATATATGGGTCATAATTCCTTCAAATAAATATTTCAATTTGTAATAAATATATATTTTTTAATACTTTTTAAGATGTTTGTACGCAATATTTCAGTTTCTCCATGAATCTGATTTTCATTTCATGTCTTAAAAGGTGAGGCATTGGATGGATTTAAATATGAAGATGAGAAATTAAATATCAAGGTTAACAGTCCTTAGGAACCAATGACAAGCAGAAAGCAACAGGCAATTAAGGGCCTGTCCCCACTTTCACGACCTAATTCACAAGTTTTACTCGTGGACATTTTTCATCAGGCTCGAAAAACGCCCCGACCTACTTGATGCCACGAGTACCCACGACCATTGATCACGACCTACTACCTACGACCTCCTACGACCTTGTGACGACCATGCTGCGAGTATGAGTCAAGGGCAAACTCGGCAGAGGTCGTGAATTAGGTTGTGAAAGTGGGACAGGTCCTTTAGGGAAACATAACTCAGCATCATTTAGGAAATGGCAGGAGAGTTTTGGATGAGATTAAGTTTGTGGTGTCAATGTTTGAATGTTTATATGTTTTTAGTCCATTGGCCATCACCAGTCAGGGTACTGAGTATAAGAATATATGTGAATTAACTGCAGATGCTGGTTTACACCAAAGTAGGCACAAAATGCTGGAGTAACTCAGCGGGGCAGACAGCATCGTTAGTTTTTTAGTTTAGGGATATCGCGTAACAGGCCCTTCGGCCCACTGAGTCAGTGATCCCTGCACATTAACACCATGCTACACACACTAAGGACAATTTTTACATTTACCAAGGCAATTAACCTACAAACCTGTACCGTCTTTGGAGTGTGGGAGGAAAACGAAGATCTCGGAGAAAACCCACGCAGGTCACGAGGAGAACGTACAAACTCCGCACAGGCAGCACCTGTAGTCGGGATCAAACCCAGGTGCCCGGTGCTGCATTCGCTGTAAGGCAGCAACTCTACCGCTGCGCCACCGTGACCGAGTGTGGGAGGAAACCGAAGATCTCCGAGAAAACCCACGCAGGTCACGGGGAGAATGTATAAACTCCCTGCAGACAGCACCCGTAGTCGGGATCGAGCCCGGGTTTCTGGCGCTGCAAGCGATGTGAGGCAGCAATTCCACCGCTGCGCCACCATCCTGACCAAAACCTTCTATCTTGGATAGAAGGAATGGGTGATGTTTCGGGTCGAGACCCTTCCTCAGCCTGAGAGTCTACTTTGCATGCCGCTTTGTCACCTTTACCTGGCTAGCAATTACCTATTCTACACTTTCCTTGAATTTCCCTTGTCAATTCTTCCCTTCCCTCCCGCTCCACCCCTTCCCCGGGCACTTTCCCTTGCAACCGCAAGAGATGCTACATTTGTCCCTTCACCTCCCCCATCCACTCCTTTCAGGGACGCAAGCAGTCCTTCCAAGTCCGACAGAGGTTCACCTGCACCTCCTCCAACCTCATCTACTGCATCCGTTGCTCCAGATGCCAGCTGATCTACATCGGTGAGACCAAGCGGAGGCTGGGCGATCATTTCGCCGAACACCTCCGCTCGGTCCGCACTAACCAACCCGACCTCCCGGTGGCTCAGCACTTCAACTCCCCCTCCCATTCCGTATCCGACCTCTCGGTCCTGGGCCTCCTCCACGGCCAGAATGAGCAACATTGCAAGTTGGAGGAACAGCACCTCATATTCCGCTTGGGGAGTCTGCATCCTCTGGGCTTAAACATTGAATTTTCTTAATTCTGTTAACCCAGGCTGCCTCCTCCCCTCCCCACCTCCCCCTCAGCCCTCGGGCCCTGGCATTCCTTCTCTCTCTATCTCTCCCCACCCAAGTCACACTAGCTTCTCATTTTCACACTTCAAACAGCTTACAATGGCCTGTTTCCTTTATCATCGATACTTTTTTGCATATCTTTCATTCATTGTTCTTTATCTCTCCACATCACCGTCTATATCTCTCATTTCCCTGATCCCTGACCAGTCTGAAGACGGGTTTCAACCCGAAACGTCGCCTATCTCCTTCGCTCCTTAGATACTGCTGCACCCGCTGAGTTTCTCAAGCTTTTTGTGTAACCCCCACTCCTTGATTCTTATCCTTTTTGATCTGTTGTTTTCACACCTTAGCCTTCAATATATCTCTCGTTTCCCTCTCCCCTGACTCTCAGCCTGAAGAAGGGTTACTCCAGCATTTTGAGCCTGTCCACTGAATATAGAAGTGTTAAAGAAGGAACTGCAGATGCTGGAGAATCGAGGGTACACAAAAAGCTGGAGAAACTCAGCGGGTGCAGCAGCATCTAAGGAGCGAAGGAGATAGGCGACGTTTCGGGTCGAGACCCTTCTTCAGACTCGACCCGAAACGTCGCCTATCTCCTTCGCTCCTTAGATGCTGCTGCACCCGCTGAGTTTCTCCAGCTTTTTGTGTAACCCTACTGAATATAGAAGTTGGGGCCACATGCCACAGAAATACAAGACATTTGTGATGCCACATTTAGAGTGTTGTGATCAATTATGGTCACCTAGCTGTAGGAAGGATGTAGTTAAGTTGTAGGCAGTGCAACAAAGATTTACAAGGATGTTCCCAGGACTCGAGGACCTGAGCTATTGGGAAAGACCTCAAGAGGCCAAAGGGTGATCTTATAAAGGTGTGTAAAATAATGAGGGGAATAGATAGGGTGAAGATACAGAGTATTTACCCAGGGTAAGTGAAACAAAAACCTGAGGGGCAACTTTTCTCTCAGAGAGTGGTGGGTATATGGAACGAGCTGCCAGAGGAGGTACGAGAGGCTGGTACTTTAGCAGCATTTACAAGACATTTGGACATGTACATGGTTAGGAAAGGTTGAGATGAATAAGGGCCAAACGCGGAAATTGGGACAAGCTGAGATGGGGCATCTTGATGAGTTGGGCTGAAGAACCCTTTTCCTCGCTGTACGACTCTATGACATTATCATAACGGAACAATGAAATTCTTGCTGCAGCTTAACAATGCAACAAAGCACAGATAAACCCCAGCATATGTTCCCAATGTTGGGGGAGTCCTGAACTAGGGGTTCAAAGCTTAAGAATAAGGATTAGGCCATTTCGGACTGAGATGAGGAATATCTTTTTTTCCCAGAGAGTTGTGAATCTGTGGAATTCTCTGCCACCGAAGGCAGCGGAGGCCAATTCACTGGATGTTTTCAAGAGATAGTTAGATATAGCTCTTAGGGCTAACGGAATCAAGAGATATGGGAAGAAAGCAGGAACGAGTTACTGATTTTGGATAATCAGCCATGATCGTATTGAATGGCGGTGCTGGCTCGGGCTGAATGGCCTACCCCAGCACCTATTTTCAATGTTTCTATGTTTGTGCATAGTCACCGCCTGAAATGGGGGGTGACTAAGTATGAACACAGCTGTAATTTCTACATGGTGAACCCACAATCTATATAAATGGCCTTTATTAAAATCTGACAATGTGCACTTTAACCACATGTGATTTTTTTAAATTACAAATCTCAAATTGTGGAGTAGAGAGGCAAATAAATAAATGATGGGTCTTTGTCCCATCAAGTAAAATAAACTGCAGATGACTGATTCAATACTCAAACAAATGAAAAGCATCCACATCCTGTCGTATACATCCAATTCCACCATCAAACCATCATAGCAACACTAATATCAACCTCACATATAAAACCAGAAGAAATACATTTGTAAACAGAATACTGTATATAATAAAATAAAATTCAAGAGTCTAAATAATAATCATAGAAAATAGGTGAATCATAGAAAATAGGTGCAGGAGTAGGCCATTCAGCCCTTCGAGCCTGCACCGCCATTCAATATGATCAAGGCTGATCATCCAACTCAGTATCCCGTACCTGCCTTCTCTCCATACCCTCTGATCCCCTTAGCCACAAGGGCCACATCTAACTCCCTCTAAGCCACAAAATAATCTCCCTGTTGCAAAACACTTTAACTCCTCCTCCCAATTCCACACTGACCTTTCTGTCCTGGGCCTCCTCCATTGTCAGAGTGAGGCCCAGCGCAAATTGGAGGAGCAGCACCTCATATTTCGCTTGGGCAGCTTACAGCCCAGCAGTATGACTATTAATTTCTCTAACTTCAAGTAACCCTTGCTTTCCCTCTCTTTTTGTCCCTTCCCCACCCAATTCCTCCAACTAGTTTCACTGTTCTCCTGATTCATTTTAAGGCCCTGTCCCACTTACGTGTCCTTGGCACGCAAATTATGCGACCTCGTGGTCGCGTTGAGGCATACGGGCATCGTGTGGCCGCGCGTGTCCGGTCCCACTGAGAAGCACGGAGGGGTATGTAGTTGTGCGCTATATCGCGCGGGGCTCTGAAATTTTGTAGCAAAGGAAATCTTTGTACGCCATCGGCCTGCTGCTTAACTGACGGCCAAAGTGGGACACGCCCAAGACCCTGGCGCGACGCAACGTCTCACGTCCAACAGCAGCAGAAACAGGCAAATGATCGCCGAGCTCGGCCTGGGGCTCACAGCCATTGCGGTCCGGATCCACCCCCACTTCTACTCAAAGAGCGGGGCCAAGAAAATTGAAGATAGACACAAAATGCTGGAGTAACTCAGCGGGACCGGCAACATCTCTGGAGAGAAGGAATGGGTGACGTTTCGGGTCGAGACCCTTCTTTCAGACTGAAGAAGAGTCTCGACACGAAACATCACACATTCTTTCTCTTGAGAGATGCTGCCGATCCCGCTGAGTTACGCCTGCATTTTGTGTCTATCTTCAAATGACGTCACGCGCTCCAGACGGTTGTGCGGTCGCATCAAGTCGCGCGCGACCTTCGCCTCAACGCGACCATGAGGTCGCACAATTAGCGTGCCAAGGACACGTAAGTGGGACAGGGGCTGTACTGTTTGTATGCCTCGTTGTCACCTTCCCCTCATCCAAGAATGGACCCATTGTACATTTCCTTGATCATCGTCTGCTTTGATCTGTTCTTTTCACACTTTGCGTTCTTTGTTCCCTTCCATATATTTTGTTTCCCTCTCCCCCGACTCTCAGTCTGAAGAAGGGTCTCGACCTTCTCTCCAGAGATGCTGCCGGTCCCGCTGAGTTACTCCAGCATTTTGTGTCTATCTTCAGCCACAGATACTATTGTGCATCAAATCAAGTGTTACATAAAACAAAGTGCATAATATATGACTTTAAAATGCAGACTCAGTTTATTCCTGGTGTAACTTGATCGTCATTGTCATCACCCTTGACTCAAGTATCACTTGAGAGGTCTACATTGCCTTGAATATCTCTTACGTAATGTGGTGTGAAATTGGCTACTTCAGCAGAAAATAATTCATGCCTGTTGCAGTCTCATTTGTAGATTATAGCACTGAGATAGATAGATCAAGCAGCTTGCTCATAATCACATTTACAAAGGAGTTGCTTCTTAAAGTTCATAAGCCATTGAAAGGAATTTTTCTGTTTGCATTCCTTATGACATATTCTTTCTAAAATATAGCGGCATGTCATGATGAGAATAATTTCACCATGGCGGCAGTTGTGCAACTGTTTAAGTTGAAAAGCTCATAGGTTACCCATTGACTTGGCCTCCACAGCCGTCTGTCGCAATGAATTCCACAGATTCGCCACCCACTGATTAAAGACATTCCTCCCTCATCTCCTTTCCAAAGGTACGTCCTTTTATTCTGAGGCTGTGGCCTCTGGTCCTGGACTCTCCCACCAGCGGAAACATCTAGTTAAAATGGCTAGTATGAGGTGAAGATAACTTCCCTCTTAGACACACAATGCTGGAGTAACTCAGCGGGAACTATCTAAATGGCGTCAAGTTGGGAAAAGGGGAAGTATAACGGGATCTGGGGGTCCTTGTACATCAGTCTATGAAAGTAAGCATGCAGGTACAGCAGGCAGTGAAGAAAGCGAATGGCATGTTGGCCTTTATAACAAGAGGAGTTGAGTATAGGAGCAAAGAGGTCCTTCTGCAGTTGTACAGGGCCCTAGTGAGACCACACCTGGAGTATTGTGTGCAGTTTTGGTCCCTTAATTTGAGGAAGGACATTCTTGCTATTGAGGGTGTGCAGCATAGGTTTACAAGGTTAATTCCCGGCATGGCGGGACTGTCATATGCTGAGAGAATAGAGCACCTGGGCTTGTACACTCTGGAGTTTAGAAGGATGAGAGGGGATCTTATTGAAACATATAAGATTGTTAAGGGTTTGGACACGCTCGAGGCAGAAACATGTTCCCGATGTTGGAGGAACCAGGAGCCACAGTTTAAGAATAAGAGGTAAGCCATTTAACACGGAGACGAGGAAACACTTTTTCTCACAGAGAGTTGTGAGTCTGTGAAAGTCTGCCTCAGAGGTGGTGGACGCAGGTTCTCTGGATACTTTCAAGAGAGAGCTAGATAGGGCTCTAAAAGATAGCGGAGTCATGGGATATGGGGAGAAGGCAGGAACGGGGTACTGATTGGGGATGATCAGCCATGATCACATTGAATGGAGGTGCTGGCTCGAAGGGCCGAATGGCCTACTCCTGCACCTATTATCTATTGTTTATTGTCTATTGTCTATCAAAAGGCAGCATCTCTGGAGAGAAGGAATGGGTGACCTTTTTGGTTGAGAAGCTACTTCAGACTCTGAAGAAGGGTCTCGACCCGAAACGTCACCCGTTCCTTCTCTCCAGTGATGCTGCCTGTCCCACTGAGTTGCTCAAGCATTTTGTGTCTCATTTCGGTATAAAGCAGCACCTGCCGACCCTTCCGACACATAACGTTCCCCATTACAGACAACGTCTTTACGTCCTTTCAGGCAAATATAGATCTCAGATGTTTCTGGAGGCTGTGCTGTAATCATCAACTGTGGATCGTAGGACAGTGGTTGACTGTGCTGGTGAATGTAAGCTCAAATGACGTGCTGTAATCTGTGCCTAATGTGACCTTTCCTGCCTGGGTAGAGAAACAAAGTCTCTCGAGAAAAGGCTACTGCTGAATAATTTGTACCCGCAAGTGAATTCACTGTTTTTTAAAAACTGAATATAGCAATGGCAATTTTTTCCCCAGTTTAAATGAATGTGTGATTAAATGCTTTTTAACAACCATCCTTATGCTTTTCAGAGCAAATGTGGATTTTACAAAGATGCTTTTAGTTGTCCTGTCATCATCTGTGGCACTGTTGCGCAGCGGTAGAGTTGCTGCCTTACAGCGCCAGAGACCCGGGTTTGATCCCGACTACGGGTGCTCTTGTGACCCGCGTGGGTTTTCTCCGAGATCTTTGGTTTCCTCCCACACTCCAAAGACGTACAGGTTTGTAGGTTAATTGGCTTGGTATAAATGTAAAACTAGTCCCGTGTGTGTAGCAGGCACGTGCCGTCAGGGTAGGCAAGGTAGGCACCATAGTAATTACTAAATATAAATAATAAAGGCATGGGAGAATTATGCATATGTAAGAGACCGATCTCTTAAGTAGGCATAATTCTCCGTGCCTTTCATCCGCAGCGCTTGTAACACGGGAAGGTCTGTGCAGCCCACGTGCCGTCAGCGCTGCCTGAAGCCGTCAGTTTCAAGCGGGGCTGAAGGCAGCTGAAATTCTGCCTTTGCAGCACTGCGCATGCGCATCAGTCTACTGTGCATGTGCAGCGCAAGTTTCTTGGCGGGGTTTTCAACTATAGTTTGTCGTGTACCAATAATGTGGTAAGTACATTTTGTGTTTATGTTTTTCAATACCGTATTTCCTGGGGTGTGGGGGTGGGGGGAGAGCTCCTTTCACAGCGTTTGGGGAGTCTGGCCCGGGGTAAAGTTGCGGGGAGGGCACGAATGTTATGAATGAGGGGATTGGGATAATGCCACTTGCGACGATCCTTGCACTGAGGCGTGGAATGCCACCACTCTGAGGCCGGGGGGGGGGGGGGGGGGGGTGGGAAGAGAGAGAAGTAGCTCGGGTGGCTGAGCGGCCGCCGGGCCGGACAGCGGAACCAGCCGCCACCTTAGCTCCTTCTACCGGTCCCCGCTCACCTCTGGCAGCTCTCCGTCTAAAAACCTCTCTCCTGCCGCTCGCTGGCCTCACTCATGTCCTTAAATTCCGACAGCACGATTGAGGTTACTCGGCTGTGGGAATTTAAGGATTTGCAGGAAGCCGCTGACATGAGCGAAGTCGGCGAACGGCAGGTGACAGGTGTTCCGATGGCGAGCACTGCCAGAGGTGAGCGGGCCGGCAGAAGGCGCTGAAGTGGCGGCCAGTTCTGCTGTCGGGTCCCGGTGGCCGCTCGTAGCTCCCCGAGCTGCTTCTATCCCCAGCTACAGTGCATGGCTTCGCGCCCGGAGAGCTGCGGTAGCGGTGACTGAGTGAGTTACTGGGATTATCCCCTGACACCCTCCGTCTCAACACTCGTGCCCTCCCCACAACTTTACCTCTGGCCCAGACTCTACACACGCTGTGAAAGGAACTGTTCCCCCAATTGGTCTAGGACTAGGAAGCTTTGGGCAAATTGAAATGTTTTTATTTATTTATTTATTTATTTAACGGCGAGAACAATCTGCGTATGCGCGGTTTAAATTTTTTTACAAGTGGACTGAATGCCTACCCTGAGTAATTACTCACGGCACGTGCCTGGTCTGTAGGATAGTGTTAATGTGCGGGGATCGCTGGTCGGTGCGGGCTCGGTGGGCCGAAGGGCCTGTTTCCGCGCTTCTAAACTAAACTGAACTAAACTAAAAATGCAGCTGCTGATCATGGGATGACTGTTTGTTTGTTGGTGAATGTATGCTCAAATGACGTGCTGTTATGTGTGCCTGGTGTGATCTTTGCTTCCTAGTGTAAAAAACAAGGTCACTAAGAAAAAGCTATGGGCAGCATATCTCAAAACATTTTGCCTATATGATGTTTCATCTTCCCTTATTTTTGAATTGCAGAAGATATCAATGACACATAAAGCAGTTAAACAATTTAAAAAATGAACCAAAATGAATGGGCAAGCAGTGGCGCAGCGGTAGAGTTGCTGCCTTACAGCGCCAGAGACCCGGGTTCAATCCCCACTGCGGGTGCTGTCTGTGCGGAGTTTGTACGTTCTCCTCATGACCCGTGTGGGTTTTCTCCGGGATCGCCGGTTTTCTCCCACCACTCCAAAGACGTACAGGTTTGTAGGTTAATTGGCTTGGTATAAATGTAAATTGTCCCTATTGTATGTAGGATAGTGTTAGTGTGTGGGGATCGCTGGTTCACACCAACCAGAGATCACCCTGTAAACGAGCAGTATCCCACACACTAAAGACAATTTGCTATTTTCTTTACCGAAACCAATTAACCTACAAACTAGCCTATAAATCTTTGGAGTGTGGGAAGAATTTATAGCTAATCTGAGGAAAGACATTCTTTCCATAGAGGGAGTATAGAGAAGGTTCACCAGACTGATTCCTGGGATGGCAGGACTTCCATATGAAGAAACACTGGATAGACCCGGCTTGTACTCTCTGGAATTTAGGAGATTGAGGGGGGATCTCATAGAGGCTTACAAAATTCTTAAGGGGTTGGACAGGCTAGATGCAGGAAGATTGTTCCTGATGTTGGGGAACTCCAGAACAAGTGGTCACAGTTTAAGGATAAGGTGGAAGTCTTTTAGGACCGAGATGAGAAGATCTTTTTTCACACAGAAAGTGGTGAGTCTGTGGAATTCTCTGCCACAGAAGGTAGTTGAGGCCAGTTCATTGGCTATATTTAAGAGGGAGTTAGATGTGGCCCTTGTGGCTAAAGGGATCAGGGGGTATGGAGAGAAGGCAGGTAAGGGATACTGAGTTGGATGATCAGCCATGATCATATTGAATGGCTGTGCAGGCTCGAAGGGCCGAATGGCCTACTTCTGCACCTATTTTCTATGATTCTATGATTCTATGAGAAACTGGAGAACCCGGGGAAAACCCACGCAGTCACAGGGAGAACGTGCAAACTCCGTACAGACAGCAACCGTAGTCGGGATCGAACCCGGGTCTCTGGCGCTGTAAAAATCTACCGCTGTGCCAACATGCCACCCAACTTTACAACAAGGAATTGCCTGTTAGCTAATCTCACAACTCAACATCTGAAGACTGTAAAGACTCCGTGGCTTAAAAACGGAATACAGCTATTAGCTGGACAATCGATAATTTTGAAGAGAATTACAAGTCCACTCGTACATTTACCAAAATTGATCAAAGTATACGGAAGATCTTGAATCTTAACGGATTGGACAGGCTAGATGCAGGAAAAAAATGTTCCCGATGGGGGAGTCCAGAACCAGGGGTCACAGTGTAAGAAGAAGGGGTAGGCCATTTAGGACTGAGATGAGGAAAAACTATTTCATCCAGAGAGTGGTGAATCTGTGCAATTCTCTGCCACTGAAGGCAGTGGAGTCCGATTCACTGGATGTTTTCAAGAGAGAGTTAAGGCCCTGTCCCACTATCCTGAGTTACTCACCAACTCTCACGAGTTTTCCCCTTGATACAAACTCGGGGAATGTCGGGTAATGCTGGCAGCAAGCCCGTAGGAAGCGGTAGATATTTCGTAGCAGCTCGTAATGCCAGCCGTAGGAACTCGGGGCATCAGTTAAGTTGGGACATTTTTTCAACATGTTGTAAAATGTCCACGAGTTAACAAAATAGCCCCGAATACATATGAACAGCTATTACCGTAATTCTCCGAGTTCGAATCAAGGGGAAAACTCGGGCAAGTTCTTGAGTAACTCGGGGAAGTGGGACAGGACCTTTAGATACAGCTCTTAGGGCTAATGGAATTAAGGGATATGGGGAGAAAGCAGGAACAGGGTTGGATGGATTGAAGGCTTGAATGGCACTACTCCTGAACCTATTTTCTAGGTTTCTAAGTTTCTACGAATGTTTGAAGCTCGTAGCACAGTCAAGAAGCCCATGCTGTGGTGAGCCTTTCTTCATGTCTTTTTCTTATTCATCCATCATTATTATCAAGGCCACTCTTTTTTCCTAACTGCCCTTGAGAAGATAGAAACATAGAAACATAGAAAATCGGTGCAGGAGTAGGCCATTCAGCCCTTCGAGCCTGCACCGCCATTCAATATGATCATGACTGATCATCCAACTCAGCATCCTGTACCTGCCTTCTCTCCATACCCTCTGATCCCCTTAGCCACAAGAGCCACATCCAACACCCTCTTAAATATAGCCAATGAACTGGCCTCAACTACCCTCTGTGGCAGAGAGTTCCAGAGACCCACCGCTCTCTGTGTGAAAAAAGTCCTTCTCATCTCGGTCCTAAAGGATTTCCCCCTTATCCTTAAGCTGTGACCCCTTGTCCTGGACCTCCCCAACATCGGGAACAATCTTCCTGCATCTAGCCTGTCCAACCCCTTAAGAATTTTGTACGTTTCTATATGACGCTTTCATACGTTTCTAAGATGATGTTAAAACCACAGCAGCCACTTCTGCTCAAGGCGTTCCCACAGGGCGACCAGGATGGTGCAGCGGTAGAGTTGCTGCCTTCACAGCGTTTGTAGCGCCGGAGACCCGGGTTCGATGGAGCTTTTACGTTCTCCCCGTGACCGCGTGGGTTTTCTCTGAGATCTTTGGTTTCCTCCTCCCACACTCTAAAGACGTGCAGATTTGTAGGTTAATTGGTTTGGTGTAAGTGCAAATTGTCCCTAGTGTGTGCGGGATAGTGTTAATGTCCAGGGATCGCTAGTCGGCGTGCACTCGGTGGGACTGTTTCCACGCTCTATCTCTAAACGAAACCAAACTAAACTAAGCTAAACCAAACTAAACTGTTGTGAATTCCAGGATTTAGATCCCTGACAATGTTAAACCAATAATATGTTTTAGGTAGGGTGGTGTTTGACTAAGGGAACCTTAGTCAATCCTAACAAGTATGGTGTTCCCATGTTGTTTCTGCCCTTGGCCTCCTTGACGGTAGAGGTTTGGGGGTTGATGGCATTTTGTAGATGGCACACTGCAGCAACCAAAGATCCTCGAGCGAGCAAGATAGTCCACTCGACGAAAAAGACGTAGTACGGCCATGCGCAGATTCATGAGTAATTTCCGGCCCCATTTCCGTAACCGGCTTCCGTCTCCGCACCAAAGATCCCATAGGACACTAGAGCGGAGACGGAAGCCAATTACGGAAACATCCTCGTAAAAATAAAAGTGTTTTGGTAGAGATGTTCTCCTCATTGTCAGAATTATAGTTTATTAACACAAACTGTTCCCCCGCAACGTTGATTACACTGCGAGTCGGGTCGGGTCGGGTTGGGTCGGGTTACTGAAATGGATGAAAAAAAGGCCCATGTTCCGCTCCGTTGCATCAACCCACTGCATTTAGGAGGAGTGGTCTATCTAGCTCTGCTGTAGGATCTTTGGCAGCAACAGCAGTAGAGTAATTAATATTTAGGATGATGGATAGGCATTACCTCCTAATGGACTGCTTTAGCCTTGAGGACATTGGAATTCCTGAGTGCTTTACGAGCTATTAAATGTGTAATTAAACTCAGAGTATTCTTTCCTTCTGCTTTGAGCATTGTAGAAAGTCATACAGTACAGAAACAGGACCTTCGGCCCAACTTGCCCATGCCGACCAAAGTCTTCCTCTTCTTCTTATTGCGAATGAAACATAAACCAAAGGAATAGTTAGATCTCAAGCCGGGTGTTGAGCAGCCAGGTTGTTGTCTCTGTTGGCGTCAATGTCTGCCAGGCGCTGAGCTCCATTTGGTGGGTGGTAGAGCGGGGACCCAGAGATGACATGGTCGGCTGCCTGTTGTCCTGACAGGTGCCCCAGCTACACAAATCCCACCTGTCCATGTTTGGCCCATATCCTTCTAAACTTTTCCTATTCTAAATGTGCCGGTCCAAATGTCTTTTGAATGGTGCAATACTGCCTGCCTCTACTACCTCCTCTACAGCTCATTCCATACACCCCCATCCTCTGTGTGAAAAAGTTAGAAACATAGAAACATAGAAAAATAGGTGCAGGAGTAGGCCATTCGGCCCTTCGAGCCTGCACCGCCATTCAATGTGATCATGGCTGATCATCCAACTCAGTATCTCGTACCTGCCTTCTCTCCATACCCCCTGATCCCTTTAGCCCCAAGTGCCACATCTAACGCCCTCTTAAATATAGCCAATGAACTGGCCTCAACTACCTTCTGCGGCAGAGAATTCCAGAGACTCACCACTCTCTGTGTATAGAATGTTTTCCTCATCTCGGTCCTAAAGGAATTCCCCCTTATCCTTAGACTGTGACCTCTTGTTCTGGACTCCCCCAACATCGGGAACAATCTTCCAGCATCTAGCTTGTCCAACCCCTTAAGAATTTTGTAAGGTTCTATAAGATCCCCCCTCAATCTTCTAAATTCCAGCGAGTACAAGCCGAGTCTATCCAATCTTTTCTCATATGAATGTCCTGACATCCCAGGAATCAGTCTGGTTGTCCTTCAATTTCCTCTTGAATCTGTCCCCTCTCTTCTTAATCCTATGACCTCTCGATTCCGATACCTTGGCCAAAGTGGAAGGTTATGCATTTAGCCTATCTATTCCCCTGATGAATTTATACACCTCTATACCGATTACCCCTCATCTTCCTGCGATTCAAGGAATCCATTCCGAGCTAGCCCACCATTTATTTCCTCAAATCCCTTTTCAGCAAATTAAATACATCAGTTCTTAAGTGCACAGCAGTTGATTTATGCACAGAACCATCCTCTGAACAAAAATATTAATGGTCAGGCAATCTGACTTGTTTTACACCAAAAGCTGGAGTAACTCAGCGGGTCTGGCAGCATCTCTGGAGAAAAAGAATAGATGATGTTTCTGGTCGCGGGTCTGAAGAAGGGTCTTGATCTGAAACGTCACCTATTCCTTTTCTCCAGAGATGCTGCCTGACCCACTGAGTTACTCCAGCTTTTTGTGTTCAACTAATATCTTGCAGTTCCTCCCTACACTTGACATTTTTTTTACAGTTAATGATAAATATTGAGCAGAAAACTTTAAATCTGCTCTACCCCTTGGCTCTACCATCAATATTTAGTAACCGGTTGAGAGACCACTTGTGGACCTTGGTTTAATATCTCAACCAAAAGATTGTACCTTGAATAATGTAGACACAAGAGGCTGCAGATACTGGCTTACAAGAAAAGACACAAAGTGCTGGAGTAACTCAACAGGTCAGGCAGCATCTCTGGAGAACATATATAGCTGACATTCTTCGGACCTGCTGAGTTAAGGGCCTGTCCCACTTACGTGTCCTTGGCACGCAAATTACGCGACCTCGTGGTCGCATTGAGGCCCGACGATCCCGCGAAGGTCGCGTGCGATTTCATGCGTACAGACAGCCATCTGGAGCCCGTGACGTCATTTGAAGATGGACACAAAGCAGGAGAACCTCAGCGGGACCGGCAGCATCTCTGGAGAGAAGCAATGGGTGATGTTTTGTGTCGAGACTCGTCTTCAGTCCGAAAAGAAGGATCTTGGCCCGAAACGTCGCCCATTCCTTCTCTCCAGAGATGCTGCCGGTCCCGCTGAGTTACTCCGGCATTTTGTGTCCATCTTCAATTTTCTTGGCCCCGCTCTGGGAGTAGAAGTGGGTGCGGATCCAGACCGCAACGGCCCTGAGCCCCAGGCCGAGTTCGGCGATCGTTTGCCTGCTTCTGCTGCTGTTGGAGGTGAGACGTTGCATCGCGCCAGGGTCTTGGGCCTGTCCCACTTTGGCCGTCAGTTACGCGACAGGCCGTTGGCACGCAAAGGTTTTGTTCGCTACAAACATTTTGTGCAAAAAGCCCCGCGCAATGTCACGCACAAGTACATACACCTCCGCGCTTCACAGTGGGACGGGCCCCGTGCGTCCATACGATGCCCGTGCGCCTCAACGCGACGATGAGGTCACGTAATTTGCGCGCCAAGGACACTTAAGTCGGACAGGCCCTTTACTCCAGCAATTGTGTCTTATCTTTAATGGGGTAGTTTTTCTTCAACACTACATCGAAGTGTTAACCATGAGTTTGTGCTCAAACCTCATGAACTCACAACATTCCAGCGCAGGGATGAAAAGTGCTGTCAACTGGAGTTGTTGCTGAGACATGAAGTTCGGCATTTGTTCTTCCAATTTAAAACCTCTGCTTGGTGAAATGTCAACGTTTATTTACACTGATGTGATGAAAATCTGCATCAAGGGAATGTGATTTTTCAAAGTTTCGTAAATTCCTCAGTGTCCCAAGGAATAAGAGCAGAACCTAACAATCTCTGTAAAAGTAATGAGGTGGAGTTCAAGTTACTAAATAAAGACAGGCCCTTTAGGAGGGCAAATGCAATGTTCAAATTCATTTCGAGGCGACTAAAAAGTAGATGCAAGGTTATAATGCTAAGGATTTATCAAGTGCTGATGAGGCCGGATAATGAAAGAATGGACAAGGAAAGGATGTTCCCAGCAATGGGAGAATCTGGAATCGGAGGGAACAATCTCAAAATATAAGGACATACCTTTAGAAAGGAGATGAGGAGAAATGTATTTAACTAGAAGAGTCAAAGAGTCAAGAGTCAAATGAGTTTATTGTCATGTGTCCCTGACAGGACAATGAAAATCTTTCTTTGCATAGCACAACAGAACATAGAAGGCATTGACTACAATTCTATACATAAATACACCCGTGAATTAATAAATTAATAAAGTGCAAATAACATATGGAGGGATATTAATGTTCAGAGTTCCGAGCCAGGTTTAATAGCCTGATGGCTGTGGGGAAGTAGCTATTCCTAAACCGGGTTGTTGCAGTCCTCAGGCTCCTGTAACTTCTACCTGAAGGTAGCAGGGAGATGAGTGTGTGGCCAGGGTGGTGTGGGTCCTTGATGATGCTGCCAGCCTTTTTGAGGCAGCGACTGCGATAAATCCCCTCGATGGAAGGAAGGTCAGAGCCGATGATGGACTGGGCAGTATTTACTACTTTTTGTAGTCTTTTCTTCTCCAGGGCACTCAAGTTGCCGAACCAAGCCACGATGCAACCGGTCAGCAAGCTCTCTACTGTGCACCTGTAGAAGTTAGAGAGAGTCCTCCTTGACAGACCAACTCTCCGTAATCTTCTCAGGAAGTAGAGGCGCTGATGAGCTTTCTTAATAATTGCATCTGTGTTCTCGGACCAGGAAAGATCTTCACGGATGTGCACGCCCAGGAATTTGAAGCTCTTGACCCTTTCAACCATCGACCCGTTGATATAAACAGGACTGTGGGTCCCCATCCTACTCCTTCCAAAGTCCACAATCAATTCCTTGGTTTTGCTGGTGTTGAAGGCCAGGTTGTTGTGCCGGCACCATATGGACAGTTGCTCGATCTCTCTTCTATACTCTGACTCATCCCCATCAGTGATACGCCCCACAACAGTGGTGTCGTAGAAGGCGGTAAATGTGTGGAATTCATTGCCTCAGATGGCTGTGGAGGCCAAGACATTGAGTATTTTTTAAAGTGGAGATTAACAGGTTCGTGATTAGGAGAGCTGTTAAAGGTTATAGGGAGTAGGCAGGAGAATGGGGTTGAGCGGGAAAAATAGATACAGTCACACAGTGTGAAAACAGGACCTTTGGCCCGATTTGCCTGCACCGACCATCATCTATCTACACGAGTCTCACCTCCCTGCGTTTGGCCCATATCCCTCCAAACCTGTCCTATCCATGTACCTGTCTAATTGTTTCTTAAATATTGCAATAGTTCCAGCCTCAACTACCTCCTCTGGCAAGCTCGTTGTTGATCGACTTGGCCGCTAATTGGATTAAAGATACAGGGTAATGTTCTCCTTTCATCTCTGGGGATCTGGGATCCAATCCAGGCCAGATAGATTGGATGGAGATTTTCCTGAACTGCTGTCTGGAAGGGCCTGTGCAAAATCAGTTGAGACAGTCTGACATTAACTCATTTCCTTAGGGTCATCGAGCTAAACCGTCTGCAATTTGTCACTAAGTTGGCATTTTACCAGAATGCCATCATGTGGTGACTAATCTCACAGATGGCCCTCACATTGCTAAAGAAAGGTGGACTCACTTTAGCACCTGCTGCAGTTTAAACTCCGGTGATTAGTTCAATTTAGATCTGGCAAGAAACATTTTTAAACGGATGGGGGGGGGGGGGGCAATTCAATTAGATTGCAATCTCCAAATATACATCTGCACATTGCATAATGCATGATATCTGATTATAAACTGGTTTAACAAGTTACTAATAATTATGATGTGTCTGTATTTTTCATGCACTGCACAGAATTCAGTTTCTTAAAAATAACAATGAAATAATCTGGGGTATAAAAAGGGAGGATTTAGTTTTGTTTGGAGATACAGGCCATTCGGCCCACCGAGTCAGCACCGACCTACGATCCCCGAACGTTAATACCGATCCACACACACTAGGGACAATTTGCAATTACACCAAGTCAATTAACCTGTGCATCCTTGGAAACATAGAAACATAGAAACATAGAAATTAGGTGCAGGAGTGGGCCATTCTGCCCTTCGTGCCTGCACTGCCATTCAATATGATCATGGCTGATCATCCAGCTCAGTATCCCGTACCCGCCTTCTCTCCATACCCTCTGATCCCCTTAGCCACAAGGGCCACATCTAACTCCCTCTTAAATATAGCCAATAAACTGGCCTCAACTACCCTCTGTGGCAGAGAGTTCCAGAGACTCACCACTCTCTGTGTGAAAAAATTCCTTCTCATCTCGGTCCTAAAGGATTTCCCCCTTATCCTTAAGCTGTGACCCCTTGTCCTGGACCTCCCCAACATCGGGAACAATCTTCCTGCATCTTGGAGTGTGGGAGGAAACCGGAGATCCCAAGGAAAACACGCGCAGGTCACGGGGAGAACGTACAAACTCCACACAGACAACACCCGTGGTCAGGATGGAACCCAGGTCTCTAGTGCTGTAAGGTAGCAACTCTACCGCTGCGCCACAGTGCAGCACAGACCATCAAATCAATGACCAAGACATGCATCTGGATTGTACAGTGAATGTACAAAGAGAGATTGCTGGCATAACACGGGCGCAGCTGGTGGAGTTGCTGCCTCACAGCAACAGAGACCCTGGTTCGATCCTGACCTCGGGTGCTGTATGGGCGCAGTTTTCACGTTCTCTCTGTGACCGAGTGGGTTTCCTCCGGGTGCTCCGGTTTCCTCCCACATCTCAAAGACGTGCGGGTTTGTAGGCTAATTGGTCTGTGTAACTTGCCTGGAGTACATGCAGAATGGATGAGAAATAAGGTGATAACTTCGAATGAGTGTGAATGGGTGATCAATGGTCGGTGTGCACTTGATGGGCTGAATGGCCTGCTTCCATGCTGTATCTCTGAACTAAACATTTCAATGATGATAATTGTTAACAAATTAAATTGTGCAACCAACATTTTTTGAAGGCAGAGATTGATAGGTTCTTGATTAGTAATGCCCCTGTCCCACTTAGGAAACCTGAATGGAAACATCTGGAGACTTTGCGCCCCACCCAAGGTTTCACTGCAGTTCCCGGAGGTTTTTGTCAGGTTCCCGGAGGTTTTTTGAAATTAATCGCCGGAACATGGAAACCACTTTCGACCATTAGGGAGACTGACAAAAACCTCCGGGAACCGCACGGAAACCTTGGGTGGGGCGCAAAGTCTCCAGAGGTTTCCGTTCATGTTTCCTAAGTGGGAAAGGGGCATAAGGGTGAGAGGGGTTATGGGGGGAAGGCAGGAGAATGGGGTTATCAGGGCATGAAAGATCAGCCATGATTAAATGGCAGAGTAGACTTGATGAGCCGAATGGCCTAATTCTGCTCCTACAACGTAAGAAATTGTGACCCTTTGTGTTCAGGAAGTGTACATTCTGTGCAAAGCTTATGGTGTACAATTTTGGTCACCTAATTATAGGAAGGATGTCAACAAAATAGAGAGAGTACAGAGGAGATTTACTAGAATGTTGCCTGGGTTCCAGCAACTAAGTTACAGAGAAAGGTTGAACAAGTTAGGTCTTTATTCTTTGGAGCGCAGAAGGTTAAGGGGGGACTTGATTGAGGGCTTTAAAATGATGAAAGGGATAGACAGAGTTGACGTGGATAAGCATTTCCCATTGAGGGTATGGGAAGATTCAAACAAGAGGGCATGACATGAGAATTAAGGGACAGAAGTTTAGGGGTAACATGAGGGGGAACTTCTTTACTCAGAGAGTGGTGGCTGTGTGGAATGAGCTTCCAGCAGAAGTGGTGGAGGCAGGATCGATTTTAACATTTAAAAGTAAAGTGGATAGGCATATGGACGGGAAGGGAATGGAGGGGTATGGTCTGAGTGCAGGTAGATGAGACTAGGGGAAAATAAATGGTCGGCACGGACTCGAAGGGCCGAGAAGGCCTGTTTCCATGCTGTAATTGTTATATGGTTATATGGTTACAGGTCCTGTCGAGTGGCACGGTGGCACAACTGTTGGAGCTGCTGCCTCACAACGCCAGAGACCCGCGTTCGATCCTGACCTTGTGTGCTGTCTGTGTGGAGTTTGCATGTTCTCCCTGTGACTGCATAGGTTTCCTCCGGGTGCTGTAGTTACCACCACATTCCTAAGGCGTACGGGTAGGTCGGTCGATTGGTCTCTGTAAATTGACCCGAGTATGTCGGCAGTGGAAGCGAAAGTGGGATAACATAGAACTGGTATCAATATGTGATCGATGGTTGGCGGGGACTCTGCAGGCCGGAGGAACTGTTTCCATGCTGTTTCTTTCAATCGATCAATTAATCAATCGTTGACCTTTGGTGAACCTTTAGCTCACTGTGTCCTTTCTTGCCATGAAGTGCCGATCCATACTAATCGCATTTTCTAGCACTCAGCCCATGACCTATTATTCCCTGGATGTTATACTAGCAGCACATTATAAATATTTTCAGTGAATGCATAAGTATAAAATAGAATGAGAATAAACTAGCACTGTGGCGCAGCGGTAGAGTTTCTGTCTTACAGCACCAGAGACCTGGGTTCGATCCTGACTGTGGGTGTTGTCTGTACGGAGTTTGTACAAACTGAGTTCATAGCAAAAGGATTTGAGTATAGGAGCAGGGAGGTTCTACTTCAGTTGTATAGGGTCTTGGTGAGTCCACACCTGGAGTATTGCGTACAGTTCTGGTCTCCAAATCTGAGGAAGGACATTATTGCCATATTGGCAGAGAAGGTTCACCAGACTGATTCCTGGGATGTCTTATGAGGAAAGACTGGATAGACTCGGTTTATACTATCTAGAATTTAGGAGATTGAGAGGGGATCTTATAGAAACTTACAAAATTCTTAAGGGGTTGGACAGGCTAAATGCAGGAAGATTGTTCCCGATGTTGGGGAGGTCCAGGAGAAGGAGTCACAGCTTAACGATAAGGGGGAAATCCTTTTGGACCGAGATGAGAAGGACTTTTTTCACACAGAGAGTGGTGCGGTCTCTGGAACTCTCTGCCACAGAGGGTAGTTGAGGCCAGTTCATTGGCTATATTTAAGAGTTAGATGTCGCCCTTGTGGCTAAGGGGATCAGAGGGTGTGGAGAGAAGGCAGGTACGGGACACTGAGTTGGATGATCAGCCATGATCATATTGAATGGCGGTGCAGGCTCGAAGGGCCGAATGGCCTACTCCTGCACCTAATTTCTATGTTTCTATGTTTCTTTGTACGTTCTTTGGGATTTTCTCTGAGATCTTCGGTTTCCTCCCGCATGTACGGGTTTGTAGGTGAATTGGCTTGGTGTAAGTGTAAATTGTCCCTATTGTGTGCAGGGTAGTGTTAGTGTGCGGGGATCGCTGTTCGGTGCGGACACTGTGGGCCGAATGACCTGTTTCCGCGCCGTATCTCTAAACTCAACTAAACTAAATATACAAACCAGTGTCTAAAATAAATAATAGATTGTAAAAAGTTAAATTGGTAGTAGAAAGACAGAAATTGGCAAAAAAATATGCTTGGTTCTCTGATATTTACAAATAGGATTAAGCTGAAGGTCATACACGCTGGTTCAATTATTTTTCAGATAAGTTACATGATAGTTCCTCTGTTTAAGAAGGAACTGCAGATGCTGGAAAATCGAAGGTGGACAAAAATGCTGGAGAAACTCAGCAAGATGAGGCAGCATCTATGGAGCGAAGGAAATGGGCAACGTTTTGGGTCGAGACCCATCTTCAGACCGGTAGTTTCTCTGGAGAAGGCAGGAACGGGGTACTGATTGTGGATGATCAGCCATGATCACAGTGAATGGCGGTGCTGGCTCGAAGAGCTGAATGGCCTACTCCTGCACCTATTGTCTATTGTCTATTGAATGGGGATGCTCCCATTGATATCATTAGTTCTTTTTTATGAAATGATGTTACAGGACATTGAGATCAGTTTAGTGATACATCGCATAAACAGGTCCTTCGGCCCATCGAGTCTGCGCCGACCAGCGATCCCCGCACACTAATACTATCCTACACATACCAGGGACAATTTACAATTTTACCAAACCGATTAGCCTTTAGCCTTTGGGAGGAAATTGGAGCACCTGGAGAAAATCCATGCTGGTCACGGGGAGAACGTGCAAACTCCGTACGGACAGCACTCGTAGTCAGGATCGAATCTGGGTCTCTGGCGCCATAAGACAGCGACTCTTCCTAGAATGAGATAGGATAACTTTTTATTCTGTGTAAGAAAGAACTGCAGATGCTGGTTTAAATCGAAGGTAGACACAACATGCTGGAGTAACTCAGCGGGACAGGCAGCATCTCTGGAGAGAAGGAATGGGTGACGTTTCAGGTTGAACTTTTTGTTCTGTTGGATGTCTGGTACCAATGAACCAAGCAAGTTAAAAACGTCATAAACACAACTCAAAGTGCTGGAGTTACTCAGCGGGTCAGGCAGCATCTCCAGAGAACATGGAAAGGTGACATTCAGTTCGGGAACTGTCTGTCACCTGCCCATGTTCTCCAGAGATTGTGCCTGACTCGCTGAGCCACCCAGCTTTGTGTCAACTGCAAATTTCCTAATGTTACTTTTAATTCCTTCCTCTAAATCATTAATACAAATTGTAAATGAATGCGGACCCAACACCGAGCCTTGCGGCACCCCACTAGTCACTAAATGCCATTCTGAAAGGAACCCTACTCTTTGTTTCCTGTCTGCCAACCAATTTTCTATCCATGTCAATACCCTACCCCAATACCATGTGCTCTAATTTTGTCCACTAATCTCCAGTGTGGGACCTTATCAAAGATTTTCTGAAAGTCCAGATACACTACATCCACTGGCTCTCCCTTGTCCATTTTAATTGTTACAGCTTCAAAAAATTCCAGAAGATTAGTTAAGCAAGATTTCCCCTTCGTAAATCCATGCTGACTTTAGCTACCTTCCAATCCACAGGAACTGATCCAGAATCTGTAAAACATCGGAAATTGATTACCAATGCGTCCACAATTTCTCGAGCCACCTCCTTGAGCACCCTGGGATGCAGACCATCACGGCCTGTCGATTTATCAGCCTTCAGTCCCATCAGTCTACCCAACACCATTTGCTGACTAATGTGAATTTCCTTCAGTTCCACCGTCACCCTAGGTCCTCTGTCCCCTAGTACATCTGGGAGATTGTTTGTGTCTTCCTTAGTGGAGGCAGATCTAAAGTTCCTGTTCAACTCATCTGCCATTTCCTTGTTCCCCATAATAAATTCACCTGTGTCTGTCTTCAAGGGACCCATATCTGTCATTTCACATACCTAAAGAAGCTTTTACTATCCTCCTTTATTTTCTTGGCTATCTTACCTTCGTACTTCATCTTTTCTCCCCCATATTGCCTTTTTAGTTAGCTTCTATTGTTCTTATAAAAGTTTCCCAATTGTCTGGCTTCCAGCTCATCTTTGCTATGTTATACATCTTCTCTCTTAGTTTTATACTGTCCCCGACTTCCCTTGTCAGCCACGGTTGCCTCTTGAATGAACTGATCCTGCATTTTCTGGATTATTCCCAGAAACACCTGCCATTGCTGTTCTACTGTCGTCCTTGCTAGGGTCCCTTTCTAGTCAACTTTGGCCAGCTTCTCCCTCATGCCTCCATAGTCCCCTTTGTTCAACTGCAATACTGCCACTTCTGATTATACCTACTCCCTCTCAAATTGCAGATGAAAACTTATCATATTATGGTCACTACCCCCTAATGATTCCATTATCAAATCCAATTCATTACACAACACTAAATCCAGAATTGCCTGCTCCCTGTAGGCTCCAATACAAGCTGCTCTAAGAATCCATATCGGTGGCACTTGATGGCTGATCATCCCCAATCAGTACCCCATTCCTGCCTTCCCATATCCCCTGACTCCGCTATTTTTAAGAGCCCAATCTAGCTCTCTCTTGAAAGCATCCAGAGAACCTTCCTCCACCACCCTCTGAGGCAGAAAATTCCACAGACTCGCCACTCTCTGTGAGAAAAATGGCTTACTCTTTATTCTTAAACTGTGGCCCCTGGTTCTGGACTCCCCCAACATCGGGAGCATGTTTCTTGCCTCTAATGTGTCCAAACCCTTAATAATCTTATATGTTTCAATGAGATTCCCCCTCATCCTTCTAAACTCCAGAAGGTAGAGTTACTGTCTTACTGCGGCAGAGACCCGGGTTCGATCCTGACTACAGGTGATGTCTGTACGCAGTTTGTATGTTCTCTACATGACCTGCTTGGGTTTTCCATGGGAGCTCCGGGGAAGATATGGGTGGAAAGCAGGAACGGGGTACTGATTTTGGATGATCAGCCACACTCCTATTGAATGGCAGTGCTGGCGCGAAGGGCCGAATGTCCTACTCCTGCACCTATGTTCTATGTTTCTATGTTTCTCCCACACTCCAAATGAATTTCTGAACTAAACTAAACTAAAGAACTGGTCCAGATTTATGTGTCAGGAAACAATTGCTTATATTTCTTTTTTTAACCGCGGGGAACTTGTTCTCACGAGTATCTTAAAAAGAAATTGAAGAAAAATGTTTTGAATGTTTACTGGCACTCCAGGGGTTGAAGTAACTCAGTGGGTGATGGCGCTAAATGATGGGATGTTTTGTATGAAGCACAAAGGTCCTGGATGAAAGACTTTGATGTGCTAAGTTTGTTGAATTGAAGGAAAGTCTTTCAGCACAACGGTTAACTCAAGTTTAAAGGAGACGAGACTAAGTGGGACTCGTTGGGTCCCTGTCACACGGGAGGCCTGGTCGCCCAATGCAACCCGTTCCCCAATGCAATATTCCACCACTCACCCGTTCCCCCAATGCAACCCGTCTCACCAACGCAATATTGCACCACTCACGCATAGCCCCCAACTCCACAGGCACAGCTCGTTTCCCCTCACCCCCCAGCACTCTCTCCCCTTCCTCTTCACCCTCCCTCGTCTTTCCCCTCTCCTCCTCCCCACCCCCAATCACCCCCTCACCTCTCCCTCCCACTCCTTTCCCCTACCCCCAGTCACTCCCTCCCTCCATAACTCCTCTCCCCTCCCTACCCGCTTCCTATCCCTCTATCCCGCCACTCTTCACCTCCCCCATCCATCCTGACCTCCCCCACTCCCCCCTCCTCTCCCTCTATCCCCCCCTCCTCCCCCCCCACTCTCCTCACCTCCCCCACTTTCCCCCTCTCCCTCCCAAGCAAGAATTTCATTGTCCTATCTGGGACACATGACAATAAACTCTCTTGACTTGACTTGATTTGACCCCTTCCTCTCCCTCAATCCCCCCACACTCCCTCCTCTCCTCCCCTGAATCTTTCCCCCTCTCCTCACCCCCTCCCCCAATCCCTTCCTCACCTCTCCCTCCCTCTCCTATCCCCGACCCTCAGTCACTCCCTCCCTCCATAAAAAGCAGCATCTGTAGTTCCTTCCTCCACAGATTGGACGATTGGCGATTGGACCAGTTTGCATCATGTGTGTGTGTGAGTTACTCAAACTCCGAGCAAACTGCTCGGCCACCCTGCAACCTGACTCTCCCTCCCTCCCTCTGCCCACTCCGGCTCAGCCGCCGCTCGGCCCATCCCCGTCCTGTCCAACCGCCCGCTGGTGCTGCTCGGCCCGTCCCCTCCCTGCCCACCCGCCCACCTGCTTGCCTGCTAGCTGCCGCTGCTGGGGGGGTGGGGGGGAATGGAGTCGATGTTCGTCACGGAGGACACCACGAGTTTCGATGAGCTGGTGGAGAAGATTTCCTCCGAAAGGCCGTGAGGGTGAGTTTACCGCTATGGCGGCGGCGGAGGAGGAGATGGATCCAGGGGTACGGGTAGACAGGACCCGTCATGGCTGCAGAGGGCAGGCAGGGGAGAGGGGTGAAAGAGACGGGACCAGGGCCTCCACTGACCTCCCCCGTGGCCGCCGCCGGTGATGGGGTGGACGATAGACAAGTTACTGTGAGGAGGGGAGAGAGGAGTTGTGAGTGAGGTGGGACAGGCCACTGCCAGTGGGGCAGGAAGGGGCGCCGCCATCCTGGCCGTGGCATTGACTGACAGGAGAAGAGACCAATCTGCATGATGCTGACTGAAGGAATCTGCGCACGCGTGTTTTTTAAGATTTTAAACCTCGATAACGTTTACAATATACCACCGATCGGAACAAAACTTGTTGCACTCGCAGCACAGGAGAACGGTGAGTAACCTGGTGAAAAATCATAGCGCTATCGTGTACTGTTTGTGCGTAAATAGAAACACCCCGCAATCCAGAAGAACATAAGATCAGTTTTAGTTATACATAGATAGAAGATAGATAGATAGTTTGATAGATAGATTGATAGATGGATGGATGGATGGATAGATGGATAGATGGATAGATAGATGGATAGATAGATGGATAGATAGATGGATGGCACATGAAACAGGTGCATGGCTGATCATTCAACTCAGTATCCTGTACCTGCCTTCTCTCCATACCCCCTGATCCCTTTAGCCACAAGGGCCACATCTAACTCCCTCTTAAATATAGCCAACGAACTTGCCTCAACTACCTTCTGTGGCAGAGAATTCCACAGATTCACCACTCTCGGTCTGAAAAATGATTTTCTCATCTCGGTCCTAAAACACTTCCCCCTTATCCTTAAACTGTGACCCCTTGTCCTGGAACAATATTCCTGCATCTCGCCTGTCAACCCCTTAAGAATTTCGCAAGTCTCTATGAGATCCCCCCACAATCTTCTAAATTCCAGCGAGTACAAGCCGAGTCTATCCAGACTTTCTTCATATGGAAGGCCTGCCACCCCAGGAATCAGTCTGGTGAACCTTCTCTGTACTCCCTCTATGGCAAGAATGTCTTTCCTCAGATTAGGAGACCAAAACTGTATGAAATACTCCAGGTGTGGCCTCACCAAGACCCTGTACAACTACAGTAGAACCTCCCTGCTCTTGTACTCAAATCCTGTACTGTCAGATGTTCTATGTTCTATCAATGATGAATATTATCCCAAATTTTGTTGACAGTTTTAGTTCGAGTTCATAAGTTATGTTTGTAGAATTAGGCCATTCGGCCCATCAAGTCTACTCTGACATTTAATCATGGATGATCTATCTCTCCCTCTCAACCCCTTTCTCCTGCCTTCCTCCCATAATACCTGTAATAATCCTGTACTAATCAATAGGCTGTCAATCTACATCTTAAAAATATGCATTAACTTGGCCTCCACAGCCAACTGTGTGGCAATGAATTGAATTTTGGAGATGCAGAGTTGAAACAGGCCATTCGGCCCAGCCAGTGCGTGCAACCAATGATCACGAACATCCCAAAAATGAGTTCACAGGTTAATTGGTTTCTGTAAATTGCCCCTCCAACGTTACAGAGAAAACAAGTCTATCCAACCTCTCCTTATAGCTGAAACCTCCTATTCCAGACAACATTCGGGTAACAGTGCAGAAGGTTGAGTATAGAAATTGGGAGGTCATGTTGCAGTTGCATAAGATGTTGGTGAGACCGCATTTGGAATATTGCGTTCCGTTCTTGCCACCATGTTATAGGAAAGATATTGTCCAGCTTGAAAGGGTTCAGACAGGATTCACGAGGATGTTGCCAGGACTAGAGGGTGTGAGCTATAGGGAGAGGATGAGGAGGCTGGGTCTCTATTCCATGGAGCGTAGGAGGATGAGGGGAGATCTTATAGAGGTGTACAAAATCATGAGAGGAATAGATCGGGTAGATGCACAGAGTCTTTTACCCAGAGTCGAGGACCAAAGGACATAGGTTCAAGGTGAAGGGGAAAAGATTTAATAGGAATCCGAGAGGTAACTTTTTTACAACTTTTTTTTGGGTGTATGGAACAAGCTGCCAGGGGAGGTAGTTGAGGCTGGGACTATCCCATCATTTAGGAAACATGGACAGGACAGGTTTGGAGGGTTATGGATCAAGCGCAGGCAAGTGGGACTAGGGTAGCTGAGACATTGTTGGCCAGTGTGAGCGAGTTGGGCTGAAGGGCCTGTTTCCACAATGTACTAATCTATGTGGGACTGGCCCCGGGACGCCGGACGGCTCAAGCGACCACGTTAGGTCGCGCTCATCGCATAGAGTTGCATGCTTGTAGGGCAGGCCCTTTATCCTTTGTCGGAACTGTCGAACGTGTGAGATATAACAGACGTTCAGAGGTTGGGAAATCTGAAATGGGGGCTGAGATGTTGAGTCTTGAACTCTGAGTTTAGTTTAGTTTAGTTTAGAGATACAGCGTGGAAACAGGCCCTTCGGCCCACGGGGTCCACGCCGACTAGCGATCCCCACATATTAACACTATCCTACACAAACGAGGGACAATTTTTACCTTTCTCAAGCCAAAGAACCTACAAACCTGCACGTCTTTGGCGTGTGGGAGGAAATCGAAGATCCCGGAGAAAACCCACGCAAGTCACGGGGAGAACGTACAAACTCTGCACAGACAGCACCCGTGGTCGGAATCGAACCCAGGTCTCCGGCAATGCTTTCGCTGCAAGGCAGCAACTCTACCGCTGCGCCACCCTACTCAGCAGTCACAGTGTTGACTTTGCCATCAAGAGAGTCAAGTCAAGAGTGTTTCATTGTCATATGTCCAGGATGGGACAATGAAATTCTTGCTTGCTGCAGCACAACTGAATATGTGAATATGTAAACATAGTACATAACGGGGGAAGAGAAAAAAAAAAGTTCAAGAAATAACAAATAAAGCGCTATAATAATAGTCTTTTGCAGTTCAGAGCTCAGAGCTTATTTGTTGTTGTGTTTAATAGCCTGATGGCTGTGGGGAGGAAGCTGTTCCTGAACGTTACAGTTTTCAGGTTCCTGTACCTTCTTCCTGATGGCAGTTGTGAAATGAGTGTGTGGTCAGGATGGTGTGGGTCTTTAATGATGTTGGCTGCCTTTTTGAACCAGCGACTACGATAAATTCCTTCGACAGTGAAGAGGTCAAAGTCGGTGATGGACTGGGCAGTGGTCACAACATTTTGTAGTCTTTTTCATTCAAGTTGCCGAACCAGGCCACGATGCAACCAGTCAGAATGCTCTCTACCGTGCACCTGTAGACGTTTAGGAGAATCCTCTTCGACATGCCAAGTCTCCGTAATCTACTCAGGAAGTAAAGTTGCTGATGTGCCTTCTTTATAATTGCATCAGTGTGCTGGGTCCAGGAAAGATCTTCGGAAATTTGCGGAATACGCCCAGGAATTTGAGGTTATTGACCCTCTTCACCATCGTCCCATTGATGTGAACAGGATTGTGGGTCCTCATCCTTCCCCTACCAAAGTCCACAATCAAGTCCTTGGTCTGACTGATGTTGAGAGCCAGGTTGTTGTGCTGGCCCAGTCACCCAGTGTGTTCCCATCATGTGACTACGAGACCACAATAGATTTCAGGAAGCAAAGTGGTACACATAACTCGGTATACATTGATGGTGCCAAAGTAGAATGCTTCAAGTTCTTGGGAATACATTTTCCACACTACAACTCTGAACTAAATACATTATTTTGTATTTGAGGTTCCCTGCCACAGAGGGCAGTGGAGGTCAAATCACTGGATGGATTTAAGAGAGAGTTAGATAGAGCTCTGGGGCTAGTGGAATCAAGGGATATGGGGAGAAGGCAGGCACGGGTTATTGATTGGTGACGATCAGCGATGATCACATGAGTTTCTACGCTCGGTTCCAGCAGAAGGCCAACATCCATCCATTCATCCCGCCCCATCCCACCCATCCATGACATCCGTTCCATCAGACTCAAGTGTGCCTCTCCCCAGGGTGACTGTTACAGTGGTTAGATTGGCCATCCTGAGGGCGACCCCACAGAGAGCAACTGATTAGCCAAGTAAGTTGGCTGGCCGCGTCATTAGAAGATACGTGGTCCAACTAGCGGGAGTATACACGGACATCTTTCTTCTCTCCCTAATCTGTTCAGAGGGACTCACCTGCTTCAAGAAGACCACTATCATCCCAGAGTCTACGAAGAGCAAGGCTTCATGTCTTAACGATTACTGTCCAGTGTCCTTAACAATTGTTTAAATAAAATCCCGCGTTTCTATTCTTCATTCAAAATTTCCCTTCGTTGCACGCTATTTGCCAACATTTTATCCACTCATCTAGCCTGTGTGTATCCCTGTATTCTTCTCGCAGTTTACTTTCTCATCTAGCATGTAGCATCTTTCTCATGTAGCACCAGGAAACATGAATATATTACATATGGTGCCTTCCTCTATACAACTTACAGTGTAACTAGCTGTGGCTTCAGTGTTGATCTATGAGGCACTCTACTAGTTCAAGCTTGGCAATTTGACAATCACTTGTGTTGGCTTTTGGCTTGCGGTGACAGGCAGAGGTCAAGGACGGGATCATTAGTCTCCTTCTTGTTGGAGATCTGCTTGTTACTTGCCACTTATGAGCCCACATCTGGAATATAGATCAGCTCAGTTTAGCTTAGTTTAGTGTCACGTGTACCAAGGCACAGTGAAAAGCCTTTGTTGCGTGTGCTAACCAGTCAGCGGAAAGACAATACGTGATAATACGCAAAGAGTAAGAGTAGGTCCTTTTCACAATGGCAGGCAGTGACTAGTGGGGTACCGCAAGGCTCAGTGCTGGGACCCCAGCTATTTACAATATATGTTAATGATCTGGAATGAGGGATGAGGGAATTGAAGGCAATATCTCCAAGTTTGCGGATGTCACTAAGCTGGGGGGCAGTGTTAGCTGTGAGGAGGATGCTAGGAGACTGCAAGGTGACTTGGATAGGCTGGGTGAATGGGCAAATGTTTGGCAGATGCAGTATAATGTGGATAAATGTGAGGTTATCCACTTTGGTGGCAAAAACAGGGAAGCAGACTATTATCTAAATGGTGGCCGATTAGGAAAAGGGGAGATGCAGCGAGACCTGGGTGTGATGGTACACCAGTCATTGAAAGTAGGCATGCAGGTGCAGCAGGCAGTGAAGAAAGTGATTGATATGTTAGCTTTCATAGCAAAAGGATTTGAGTATAGGAGCAGGGAGGTTCTTCTTCAGTTGTACAGGGTTTTGGTGAGACCACACATGGAGTATTGCGTACAGTTTTGGTCTCCAAATCTGAGGAAGGACATTATTGCCATAGAGGGAGTGCAGAGAAGGTTCACCAGACTCATTCCTGGGATGTCAGGACTGTCTTATGAAGAAAGACTGGATAGACTCGGTTTATACTCTCTAGAATTTAGGAGATTGAGAGGGGATCTTATAGAAACTTACAAAATTCTTAAGGGATTGGACAGGCTAGATGCAGGAAGATTGTTCCCGATGTTGGGAAAGTCCACGACAAAGGGTCACAGCTTAAGGATAAGGGGGATATCCTTTAAGACCAAGATGAGAAAGACTTTTTTCACACAGAGAGTGGTGATTCTCTGGAACTCTCTGCCACAGAGGGTAGTTGAGGCCAGTTCATTGGCTATATTTAAGAGGGAGTTAGATGTGGCCCTTGTGGCTAAGGGGATCAGAGGGTATGGAGAGAAGGCAGGTACGGGATACTGAGTTGGATGATCAGCCATGATCATATTGAATGGCGATGCAGGCTCGAAGGGCCGAATGCCCTAATTCTGCACCTAATTTCTATGTTTCTATGTGATTACAATTGAGCCATTCACAGTGGACAGATACATGATAAAGGGAATAACATTTGGTGCAAGCTAAAGCGAGAATGGAGCAGCTGGGCTTGTACACTCTGGAGTTTAGAAGAATGAGAGAGGATCTTATTGAAACATATAAGATTATTAAGGGTTTGGACACGCTGGAGGTAGGAAACATGTTCCCGATGTTGGGGGAGTCCAGAACCAGAGGCCACAGTTTGAGAATAAGGAGTAAGCCATTTAGAATGGATACGAGGAAACACTTTTTCTCACAGAGAGTTGTGAGAATTCTCTGTGTGGAATTCTCTGCCTCAGAGGGCGGTGGAGGCAGGTTCTCTGGATGCTTTCAAGAGAGAGCTGGATAGGGCTCTTAAAGATAGCGGAGTCAGGGGATATGGGGAAAAAGGCAGGAACGGGGGGGGTACTGATTGGGGATGATCAGCCATGATCACATTGAATGGCGGTGCTGGCTCGAAGGGCCGAATGGCCTACTCCTGCACCTATTGTCTATTGTCTATTGTCTAAAGCCAGCAAAGTCCGATCAAGGATGGTCCGTGGGTCTCCAGTGAGGTAGCTAGTAGTTCAGGACTGCTCTCTAGTTGGTGGTAGGATGGTTCAGTTGCCTGATAACAGCTGGGAAGAAACTGTCCCTGAATCTGGAGGTGCGCGTTTTCAGGTAGATGGTGTTAATAGGGAGACACCGGTAGATGGTGTTTCAGGACTCGTTCAGCCAGAAGTTCAGTAGTTCCAGGTCTTGCTATACTTGGGCATGCTGGTTCATTCACTGAAAAATTAGACTTGGTCTTCTTGACTTCATGATCCTGACCAAACTCTTCCGATTTCCCCACAAGAAGTCAATGGTCCCGACCTTCACACATCCTTTTCCCCACTTCCACCACGCCCAGCCCAGAAGGCCACTGACATTTGTTTTCAGCCAGACGTTACGCTTCATGCTCAGACACAAGCTCTTTCAGAATGTTTATTTTAAAGTACAACAGCATGAAATAAAACAGAGACACATGTAGAAACATTCTAGCTACTTTCATATAACACCATTAACAATCTGACATGCTGGTTTTAATTTAAACAATGCTTTATCTCGCTTAAAATTCCTTTCAGGACAGTGGTATATCACTGGCTTTACCTTGTACTAACGTTATTCCCTTATCCCGTAGCATCTATACACTGTACTGCAATGATGTCTTGTCTTTCTGCTGACTGGTTAGCACGCAACAAAAGCTTTTCACTGTACCTCGGTACACGTGACAATTAACAGAACTGAACTGAACTGAATCACTGCGACCCAGTGCTTTTATTGTGACAGTGCATGCCTGTACAGGTGCAGAGAGTCACCGGGTCACCGAAACATAGATACATAGAAAAATAGGTGCAGGAGTAGGCCATTCGGCCCTTCGAGCCAGCACCGCCATTCAATATGATCATGGCTGATCATCTAAAATCAGTACCCCGTTCCTGCGTTTTCTCCATATCCCTTGATTCCTTTTCCCTTAAGAGCTAAATCTACAGTAACTACTGTCATTGAATCATTGAATCACAGCATGGAAACAGGACCTTCAGCCCAATTTGGCCATGCTGACCAAGATGCCCCATCTAAACCAGACCCATTTGCCTGCTCTCGGTCTATATCCCTCCAAACCCTTCCTGTCCAAGTGCCTGCACCTCAAAAATGTTATAAACCAGATTTAAGGGCCTGTCCCACTGCACGAGGTAATTCAAGAGTTCTCCCGAGTTTCCCCTGATTTGGACTCGGATAATTACGGTAATAGCCGTTCGTAGGTACTCGGGGACTCTCGTGGACACTCTCCGCACTGTTGAAAAAACTTTGCGAGCTTACCGCGTTTCACGAGTGCCTGCCGTTTGCGTTACGAGCCGCTACGTGACATCCACGAGCTCCGACGTACCCGCTACGTACATTACACAAGCTCGAATCAGGGGAGAACTCAGGAGAACTCTTGAATTACCTCGTAGAGTGGGCCAGGCAGGCCCTTTACACATTTTTAGAATTTTTATATATTACTAGAGAAGTGGGACCCATTGGGTCCCATAATCACACGGGAGGGCTGGTCCCCCGACGCAATATTCCACCTCTCCACCAATTCCAATATTGGTGGCATGTGGGGGGACCTTTCTGGAGTGCTGGTATGGGTTCTTGGGGTGGCAGCTCAGTCACTCAAGGCTGCTGTGCTGGCAGCTCACTCACGGCTGATGGACTGGCAGTTGACTCATGGCTATTCCTTGAAATTATATTTTAATCAGGGTGCAAGGCCACCAAATTCAAATCCATTTTCCTACCATTTCAAGCAGGGTGCAAGGCCAAATAATTCAAGTGCAGTTTCATACCACTTCAAGCAGGGTGCAAGGCCACCAAATTCACGTGCAGTTTCATACCACTTCAAGCAGGGTGAAACCACCATAAAACCACACAAAACACCAAACACACAGTTCAGTAGACATTCAGTGTGTTCAGTTTATTCACAGCTCAGACAGAGTCGTGACCTCTCCCTCCCCCATCATGCAGCGACTGAGCCACACCCACACTTCCGGGTTTTATAACTTATAACTCCCACCGGAAAAGGCGTGGCATTCATGACAGGAGAGAGATTCTCAACATTTTTTAAACACTAATAACACTTTTATTTTTCATTGATGGGAAGAATCCTCTGCACCTGCTGAGCGGAGGGGGACCGAGTAAGATGGCCAAAAATCACAGCCGTAAGTGGTAGCGTTTTATCTAAAATCAATATACAGTGCAAACAGGAAGTTAGCCAAAACACCCAAGCCACCATTTGCAGTAGTGCCTTTTAACTTCAAGCCAAAGCACCCGCCACCATTTGCAGTAGTGCCTTTTCACTTCAAGCCAAAACACCCAAGCCACCATTTGCAGTAGTGCCTTCTCACTTCAAGCCAAAGCCTCCAAGCCACCATTTGCAGCAGTGCCTTTTCATTTCAAGCCAAAGCCCCCAAGCCACCATTTGCAGTAGTGCCTCTTTACTTTAAACCAACCATATTTTGATTTTCAAACCACATTAAGGGCACTCACAGTTGAGTAGACATGTGTCCAGTGCTATTCAGAGCTCAGAGAGACGTGACCCTCTGGTTCCTCCATCTTGCAGAGACTGAGTGAGGCACACCACTTCCTGGTTTTATAGTCCCTCCCCCTCCCTCCAGCAGGGGCAGCAGAGAGAATGGGGAATTTGTTAAAAACATTAATATCCTCTGGTCCCGGAAGGCGGAGGGGGGGCTCTGTGCGAGCTGGCCAAAAATGACGGCTGTAGGTGGCAGCGTTCTCTCTGAAATCACAGCACAGCGAGCCAAAACCGGTCAAGATCAGACTTTTAGTAATATAGACATAAAGATGGTGAAAGATTAAACAGGATAATTTATTGATTAAGTTGACAGAAAAAAATCACTGCTGCAGCCCATTAATTTTTATAAGACCATAAGGAATAGGAGTAGAATTAGGCCATTCGGCCCACTCTACCATTCAATCATGGCTGATCTATCTCTCCCTCCTGAACCACATTCTCCTGCCTTCTCCCCATAACCCCTGACCCCCGCACTAATCAAGAATCTATCCCCACATATTCCCTTTGAATCTATTCCCCACATCACAGTGAGGAATGTGGAGGAGTCACTGTGGTGGATGTTTATGTTAAAATGTGTTTTGTGTGCTCCGTTGCGTTTTATTTGTATGACTGACTTAGTAAATGAAATTCCTCGTATGTTGCAAAACATACTTGGCTAACAAAGTATTATTGTATTGTATGGAATTGTAAAAATATCCACTGACGGCCTCCACAGCCTTTTGTGGCAGATAATTCCACAGATTCACCACCCTCTGACTAAATACATTTCTCCTCATCTCCTTCCTAAAAAAACTTCCTTTAATTCTGAGGCTATGACCTCTAGTCCTGGACTCTCCCACTAGTGGAGACATTCTCTCCACATCCACTCTATCCAAGCCTTTCACTATTCTGTATGTTTCAATGAGATTTTGTGTTAGTACTAACCTTCTCTGCTGTTAGATATCCATCTGTGAAATTGTCTCTGTTTTTCTCTCTCCGTTAGTACATTTTGACCTGCTTCACATGTCCCATAACCCTGCTAATAACAGCATGTGATAGAGATGAGGAAGCACAATCAAGCTCTAAGTGTTATCATTAAACCACTTCACCTGGTCTTGTCGTAAAAACAGGCCCTTCGACCCAACTTGCCCACACCGGCCAACATGCCCCATCTACACTAATCCCACCTGCCCGCGCTCGTCCCATATCCACTAAACCTATCCTATCCATGTACATGTCTAATGATTTCCGAAATGTTATGATAATCCCAGCCTTAACTTCTTCCATATAACTACCTTTGTGTGAAAAAAAGTTACCCTTCGGGTTCAGATTAAATCTTTCCTCCCTCACCTTAAATCTATGTGCGCTGGTCCTTGCTTCATCTACTTTGGGCAAAAGACTGCATTCACATTCACCTGTTCTATTCTTCACTTGATTTTGTACATCTTTATAAGGTCACACCGCATCCAAATCTGAGAAAAGACATCCTTGCCATAGAGGGGGTACAGAGAAGATTCACCAGTTGATTCCTGGGATGTCAGGACTTTCATATGAGGAAAGATTGGATAGACTCGGCTTGTACTTGCTGGAATTTAGAAGATTGAGGGGGGATCTTATGGAAACGTACAAAATTCTTAAGGGGTTGGACAAGCTAGATGCTGGAAGATTGTTCCCGATGTTGGGGGAGTCCAGAACAAGGGGTCACAGTCTAAGGATAAGGGGGAATTCCTTTAGGACCGAAATGAGGAAAACATTCTTTACACAGAGAGTGGTGAGTCTCTGGAATTCTCTGCCACAGAAGGTAGTTGAGGCCAGTTCATTGGCTATATTTAAGAGGGCGTTAGATGTGGCACTTGTGGCTAAAGGGATCAGGGGGTATGGAGAGAAGGCAGGTAAGGGATACTGAGTTGGATGATCAGCCATGATCACATTGAATGGCGGTGCAGGCTCGAAGGGCCGAATGGCCTACTCCTGCACCTATTTTCTATGTTTCTATGTTTCTATCCTCCTGCGTTCCAAGGAATAGTCCTAGCCTGCTCAACCTCTCCGTATAGCTCAGGCCCTTGGGTCATAAGGTCATAAGGAATCGTAGAATTAGGCCATTCAGCCCATCAAGTCTACTCCGCCATTCAAACATGGCTGTTCTATCTCTCCCTCCTAACCCCACTCTCCTGCCTTCTCCACAGAACACTCTGACACCTGTAGTAATCAAGAATCTATCTATCTCTGTCCTGCAAACATCCTTGTAAAGCCTCTCTGCACTCTTTCCAGCTTCACAACAGCTTTCCTATAACATGGGACATAAGGTGGACACAACATGCTGGAGTAACTCACTGGGACAGTCAGCATCTCTGGAGAAAAGGAATAGGTGATGTTTAGGGTAGAGACCCTTCTTCATACTAAAAGTTAGGGGAGGGGGAAATGTGAGGGCGGCACGATGGCGTAGCACTGGAGCTACTACCTTACAAAGCCAGAGACTGGAGTTCGATCCTGACTACGGGTGTCTGTACGCTAGTCTGTATGCAGATATAATTGATAGGTCCTCCCTGTGACCTGCGTTGCTTTTCTCCGAGATCTTTGGTTTCCTCCCACACTCCAAAGATGTAGGTTTGTAGGTTAATTGGCTTGGTGTAAATGTAAAAAGTATTATCCCTAGTGTGTGTAGGGGTAGTGTTAATGAGTGGGGATTGCTGGTCGGTGCAGACTCAGTGGGCCTAAAGACCTGTTTGCGCAGTGTACTGTAAACTGCTGCTTCAGTAGTTTAAACTATGAAAATATTCAGAACAAATTCTGAACCTTACTTCCTACGCAATATTCGAAATGCGCCCTCACAAATGTCTTATACAACTTCAACATGACCTCCCAACTTCTATACTCAATACTCTGACTGATGAAGGCAAATGCGCCCTTTTGACCATCCTATCTACCTGTGATGCCACCTTCACAGAGATTCCCTTTGTCCTATCTGTCCCGTTTGCCACTCTCTCTGCAATTTAGGATGATCTTTCTCTCTTTCCCACTTCCCAACCGGGAACATGACCTTTGTGTTTCGTTCCACCGACGCTGTTTGACCTGCCGAGTGCTTCCAGCATTTGTCAGCATTCGTGGTGGGAAAGAAATAGTTCAGTATGTTCACATAATTGGAGTGATTTTCGTCAACGCTGATCCGAGTCTGGAGTGGGGCCCAGCTCTGTGGAAACCCTTTGCCAAGGTATTTTTGTTTCTCCCACCCATTAGTTTAAAAATAATTGTTTTCAAATGTTCAAATTGTAACCTTTGGTAGATCAGCCCAGTGGTATAGTTGATGAGTTAACCATCTGTTCTAAGGGTATGTTAACAGGCCATGGCTTTCACTGGCTGTCTATCTCAGCCTACAGTAAAATAGGACTAAAGTTTATGCACTAGCAGTTGGGAAAATGCGCTAGTGATCCAGAGTTGCGCGTTTCAATCTCAGCACGGAAGCTTAGTTTAGTTCATGGGCTCTAGGAGCGGAATAAGGCCATTCGACCCATCAAGTCTACTCTGCCATTCAAGAGCGGAACTCGCTATAAAAACATCGAGGGGGCGGGGGACACAAATTTTTGGCGGCCGCGCGCGCATGCGGCACTCACCCACACATGCGCATGCGCGCACTCACCCACATCGTGTCCCGCCCCCACTGCCTGCTGACCGACGTCTCTCTCGTCCAATCGGCGCCCTCGACCAGCAGTCCCACCTCCACTGTCTCGCAGAAAGCGGAGGTTCTAAAATCCGGATGCCGAAAACTTCGGGGGGGGGGGGGGATGTCCCCCACCTCTCAAAACATGGAGGGGACGTGTCCCCCTTTGGCCCCCCTGGGTTTTCCACCCCTGCTGCCATTTAATCATGGCTGATCTATCTTTCCCTCTCAACTCCATTCTCCTGCCTTTGCCCCATAACCCCTGACACCCTTATGGGCCTGTCGCACTTAGGCGACTTTTTAGGCGACTGCAGGAGACTATGCGGTCGCCACGTGGTCACCGCATGTTCGCGGGTGGTTGCCGGGGAGTCGCCTTCATGGTCGTGAGGAGTTCCCGCATTCTGGGAACTAGTCCGGCCTCATTATGGGTAGCCGCAAATTTTTCAACGTTGAAAAATTACCGGCAACTAGAATGAAATCGCCATGGAGAGTAGCGAGAATTCTTGAGCCATAGGTGGGTCGCCGGGAGGTTCTAGTAGGTTGCCAAGAGGTCGAAGGTTCTCAGAGGTTCTCATAGTTTGTAACTGGTGCTGACTGGTGAATTTCTTTGGCTCATTGGGAAAAAAAAGGTAAGCAGTAGTTTTCAGAACCAAGGATACGCTAAATGTCCGCCGAGCTTCACAGCCGTGTAGCTCTGGCTTCTTAAAAGTTGTCTCCAGTCCTTCTCCCCCCTTCTCCCCCCTCCCCCTCTTTTCAAGGACTTATTGCCATAGAGGGAGTGCAGAGAAGGTTCATCAGACTGATTCCTGGGATGTCAGGACTGTCTTGTGAACAAAGACTGCATAGACTCGGTTTATGCTCTCTAGAATTTGGGAGATTGAGAGGGGATCTTATAGAAACTTACGGGATGCTTAGGGGGTTGGACAGGCTAGATGCAGGAAGATTGTTCCCGATGTTGAGGAGGTCCAGGACAAGGGGTCACAGCTTGAGGATGGGGGGGAAGTCCTTTAGGACCGAGATGAGAGGGAATTTTTTCACACAGAGAGTGGTGGGTCTCTGGAACTCTCTGCCACAGAGGGTAGTTGAGGCCAGTTCATTGGCTATATTTAAGAGGGAGTTAGATGTGGCCCTTGTGGCTAAGGGGATCAGAGGGTATGGAGAGAAGGCAGGTACGGGATACTGAGTTGGATGATCAGCCACGATCATATTGAATGGCGGTGCAGGCTCGAAGGGCCGAATGGCCTACTCCTGCACCTAATTTCTATGTTTCTATGTTTACTGTACACTGCGCTTTGGCCGTCTTAATTACAGCGCCAACCTTCCTGTTCATCGCGGTGTGTGCCTGTATCACCTTGGCTTTGCACCGTGGGAATTTTTTAGACAGGGCAAGCGGGGGGGAGCGCTGTCTATAAAATTCACACGGGCTGGTGAAGGAAGTGATGTGTGTGTGTTTTTGTGTGTGTGTGTGTTCCACTGTGACATTCGTTGTTCCAGTTGCCGGTTTTTCATGCGACTGCCGGCAACTTGACAGTCGCCGGCAGTCCGCTGAAAAATCACCTAAGTGGGACAGGCCCAGTTTTATAAATATCCAAGCAACCAAGCCACGCATGGTGAAACAAAGATTAATTATTTTATTAAAACAGTAAACACACACGCGAATGGGGGGAGGCTGACCCGGGGTTCATTATATATACCAGGGCACACCCCTAAACCTCGTGACGACTACTTCCCGCCAAACCCAGTCACGTGACTCTGCCGACGACTGCCGCGGGTTCGCCCAGTAAGTGGCCTAACCACCGGGTGGCGCCAAGGGCTTAGGTTTATTTCGTTTAGAGATACGGTGCAGAAACAGGCTCTACCGCCCACCGAGTCCACTCCGACCAGCGATCCCCGCACGCTCGCACTATCCTACACATCGGGAATAATTTTACAATTTTACTGAAGTTAATTAACCTACAAGCCTGCACGTCTTTGGCGTGTGGGAGGAAACCCATATGGGTCATGGGGAGGGTTACACAAAAAGCTGGAGAAACTCAGCGGGTGCAGCAGCATCTAAGGAGCGAAGGAGATAGGCGACGTTTCGGGTCGAGACCCTTCTTCAGACTGGTCAGGGATCAGGGAAACGAGAGATATAGACAGTGATGTGGAGAGATAAAGAACAATGAGTGAAAGATATGCAAAAATGTATCGATGATAAAGAAAGCAGGCCATTGTAAGCTGTTTGTGGTGTGAAAATGAGAAGCTAGTGCGACTGGGGGGGGGGGGGGAGATGGAGAAGGAATGTCAGGGCCAGAGGGCTGAGGGAGAGGTGGGGGGGAGGCAGTCTGGGTTAACAGAATTGAGAAAATTCAATGTTTGAGCCCAGAGGATGCAGACTCCCCAAGCGGAATATGAGGTGCTGTTTCTCCAACTTGCGGTGTTGATCACTCTGGCCGTGGAGGAGGCCCAGGACCGAGAGGTCGGATACGGAGTGGCAGGGGGAGTTGAAGTGCTGAGCCACCGGGAGGTCGGGTTGGTTATTGCGGACCGAGCGGAGGTGTTCGGCGAAACGATCGCCCAGCCTCCGCTTGGTCTCACCGATGTAGATCAGCTGGCATCTGGAGCAACGGATGCAGTAGATGAGGTTGGAGGAGGTGCAGGTGAACCTCCGTCGGACTTGGAATGACTGCTTGGGTCCCTGAAAGGATTGGATGGGGGAGGTGAAGGGACAAGTGTGGCATCTCTTGCGGTTGCAAGGGAAAGTGCCCGGGGAAGGAGTGGAGCGGGAGGGAAGGGAAGAATTGACGAGGGAGTTGCGGAGGGAGCGGTCTTTGCGGAATGCAGACGGGGGGGAGATGGGAAGATGTGGCAAGTGGAGGGGTCACGTTGGAGGTGACGAAACTGGCGGAGGACTATCTGTTGTATGCGCTGGCTGGTGGGGTGAAAGGTGAGGACCAGGGGGACTCGGCCCTTGTTGTGAGTGGGGGAATGGGGAGAGAGGGCAGTGTTGCGGGGTATGGAGGAGACCCTGGTGCGAGCCTCATCTATAGTGGGGGAGGGGAAACCCCGTTCTCTGAAGAACGAGGACATTTGCGATGACCTGGTGTGGAACACGTCATCCTGGGAGCAGATGCGGCGTAGACGGAGGGTCATGGGGAGAACGTACAAACTCCGTACAGACAGCACCCGTAGTCAGAATTGAAACTGGGTCTCTGGCGCTGTGATGCATAAAAGACGTATAGGTTTGCAGGTTAATTCGCTTGGTATCATTGTAAATTGTCCCGTGTGTGTGTAGGATAGTGTTAGTTTAGTTTAGTTTAGAGATACAGCACGGCAACAGGCCCTTCGGCCCACCGAGTCTGCACCGACCTAGAGCTAGATAGGGCTCTTAAAGATAGCGGAGTCAGGGGATATGGAGAGAAGTCATGAACGGGGTACTGAATGGGGATGATCAGCCATGATCATATTGAATGGCGGTGCTGGCTCGAAGGGCCGAATGGCCTACTCCTGCACCTATTGTCTATTGTCTATTGACCAATGATTCCCGCGCACTAAAACTGTCCTACACACACTAGGGACTATTTACATTTATCAAGCCAATTAACCTACAAACCTGCACGTCTTTGGAGTGTGGGAAGAAACCGAAGGTCTCGGAGGAAACCCACGCGGTCACGGGGAGAACGTGCAAACTCCGTACATGCAGCACCCATAGTCAGGACCGAACCCGGGTCTCTGGCGCTGTAAGCACTGTAAGGCAGCAACTCTACCGTTGCGCCACCGTTAGTGTGTGGGGATCGCTGGTCGGCGAGGTCTCGGTGGGCCGATGGGCCTGTTACCGCGCTGTATGTCTAAACGAAAGTCAACTCAAGTGTGTTCTTTCATTTATCCCTGCACCTGTAATATCTGTTGGAAAACTGCCAGTGAGAATAGTCATATTTTGCAAATGAGGTTTTAAAACCGACCCCATCTGCCCTCACATCTGCCCTCACAGCTGGATGCAATGTACCCTGCGGTGAACCTTCGAAGAAGGACGAGGGACTTCTCCCCAGTGTTTTGGCCAATATATATATATATTTCTCATCCAGTCACAAAAGCAAATTAATTGGTCATTAGCACTGTTGCCCATAGCCCTTGCTGTGCCCAAATTGATAACCACTGTGTTCCCCGCCTTACGTCAATAATTAAATCTCAAAATTATTTAATTGTTTGTGACTTGCTAGGGGGCAGCCTGTGGTGATAAATGATGGTATATACAAACAGAAGCTCTTTCTTGTTAATTACATGTGGAGGAGGCAGAGAGAGAAGGTGTACAGATTGCCGCGTCATTTACAAACGCATTAATACTGTACTCGGGCAGACTAATAATAAGGCCCACAGGCCGAGGAAAGAAACGGCAATTGTGCCCATGGAGTTATATCCCAAAGTGGCAAGGATGCTAAGGATAAAATGTGTAATACATGCGCTAGCGAGTGTAAGGAGTGTGAAGTCATAGAGTTGTGGAGTACAGGAGTGAACCCTCCAGCCTACCGTGCATAGGAAGGAAGTTCAGATGCTGGCTTACTCCAAGGATAGGCACAAAATGGCGGAGTAACTCAGCGGGTCAGGCAGCATCTCTGGAGGAAAGGAGTTGGGTGTGGGTTTTGGGTCTTGAGGAAGGGTCTCGTCACCTATTCCTCTTCTGTCTATTCTTTCCATTTTGACTCTACCTTCAGCCTACATTTCGCTGTACCATGGTTGGTGCATGTGATAAATACATTTGACTTTGACTTTGGCCTACCCCATCCATTTTGATCGTTCTGCCTGGTTACACTATTGCCATTTGTCCAACCTTGGTCATTATCCTTCTCTGCCTTCAGCTTGTCCAAAGTTCTCTTCAATGCAGGAATTGCATCTGATTCCTCTGGCAGTGTCCGGATATCAACCCCATCTTGTGGGATCCATGTACCCATCAGATCACTGTTAAAATTGTGATTTCCCTCTCATCCTAAATCCATGCCTTCCTGTTTTGAATATCCCTGCCAAGGATGCAATATTTTGACTTCCCACTCTACTTATGCCTAACATTATCTTCCATACTTCTTTCAGGTTTCTTTGGGGTGGCATGGTGGCACAGCGGTAGAGGAAGTAGAGAGATAAGGTCCAAAAGGAGGCAGTGGGACTAGTGTAGATGGGGCATGTTGGTCGGCGTGGACAGGTTGGGCTGCAGGGGCAGTTTCCATGCCGTATGACCCTATGACTATGACTCAATGGCACTGGAAGGAATTTGGATGGGTGCTTGAGGAGATATCTTCTATTAGTACATAGTCAGTACAAGTGATAATATGTACTTGTGTTATACCTAGACTTTCAGAAGGCTTTCGACAAGGTCCCGCATAAGAGATTAGCATACAAACTTAAAGCACACGGTATTGGGGGTTCAGTATTGATGTGGATAGAGAACTGGCTAGCAGACAGGAGGCAAAGGGTAGGAGTAAACGGGTCCTTTTCAGAATGGCAGGCAGTGACTAATGGGGTGCCGCAAGGCTCAGTGCTGGGACCCCAGCTATTTACAATATATATTAATGATTTGGACGAGGGAATTCAATGCAACATCTCCAAATTTGCAGATGATACCAAGCTGGGGGGTATAGTTACGTGTGAGGAGGATGCTTGGAGGCTGCAGGGTGATTTGGATAGGCTGAGTGACTGGGCAGATGCATGGCAGATGCAGTATAATGTGGATAAATGTGAGGTTATCCACTTTGGTGGCAAAAACATGAGGGTAGACTATTATCTGAATGGTGCCAGATTAGGAAAGGGGGAGATGCAACGAGATCTGGGTGTCATGGTACACCAGTCATTGAAAGTAGGCATGCAGGTGCAGCAGGCAGTGAAGAAAGCAAATGGTATGGTAGCATTCATAGCGAAAGGATTTGAGTATAGGAGCAGGGAGGTTCTACTGCAGTTGTACAGGGTTTTGGTGAGGCCACACCTGGAGTATTGTGTACAGTTTTTGTCTCCAAATCTGAGGAAAGACATCCTTGCCATAGAGGGGGTACAGAGAAGATTCACCAGACTGATTCCTGGGATGTCAGGACTTTCATATGAGGAAAGATTGGATAGACTCGGCTTGTACTCGCTGGAATTTAGAAGATTGAGGGGGGATCTTATAGAAACTTACAAAATTCTTAAGGGGTTGGACAAGCTAGATGCTGGAAGATTGTTCCCGATGTTGGGGGAGTCCAGAACAAGGGGTCACAGTCTAAGGATAAGGGGGAATTCCTTTAGGACCGAAATGAGGAAAACATTCTTTACACAGAGAGTGGCGAGTCTCTGGAATTCTCTGCCACAGAAGGTAGTTGAGGCCAGTTCATTGGCTATATTTAAGAGGGCGTTAGATGTGGCACTTGTGGCTAAAGGGATCAGGGGGTATGGAGAGAAGGCAGGTATGGGATACTGAGTTGGATGATCAGCCATGATCACATTGAATGGCGGTGCAGGCTCGAAGGGCCGAATGGCCTACTCCTGCACCTATTTTCTATGTTTCTATGTTTCTATAATACGTCAAAGCTCTGCGCATCTTTCCCACTATTTCCAGGAGCTTCCCATTCTTTGCCAGAATTTTCCTGACTTCTCTCCTCTGGGCTTGTTGTTTGCTGCTTCCCTTGTTACCATTTTACATGACAGTCCTTTCCATAATTTAATTGTAATGTGGCTCCAGTCAACATCCAGTTTCTTCTCTATGTTTAGCTTAGTTCAAAGACACAGCGCGGAAACAGGCCCCTCAGCCCACCAGTGAACCCCGTACACTAGCACTATCACGCACACTAGGGATTGACAATAGACAATAGACAATAGGTGCAGGAGCCAGCACCGCCATTCAATGTGATCATGGCTGATCATGGCACAATCAGTACCCCGCTCCCACCTCCTCCCCATAGCACCTGACTCCGCTATGTTTAAGATATAATTTACAATCTTTATCAAAGGCAATTAGCTTGAAGAAGGGTCTCGACCCGAAACGTCGCCTATCTCCTTCGCTCCTTAGATGCTGCTGCACCCGCTGAGTTTCTCCAGCTTTTTGTGTAACCCTCGATTCTCCAGCATCTGCAGTTCCTTCTTTAACACATAGCTTACAAACCTGTACCTCTTTGGAGTGTGGGAGGAAACCGGAGCACCTGGGGAAAACGCATGCAGTCGCAGGGAGAAGGTACAAACTTTGTGCAGCACCCGAGGTCAGGATCGAACCCGGGTCTCTGGCAATGCAAGGCAGCAACTCTACCGCTGCGCCACCATGCCACACTTTAATATCAAATGTAATATCAAATTAGACACAAAATGCTAGAGTAGCTCACCTGGTCAGGCAGCATCTATGCAGAAAAGAAATAGGTGACGTTTTGAGTCAAGACCCTTCTGTGTTCTCCCATCATCTCAGTCCATCCCATCCTATGTCCCTATTACTTCACATGTTACATCTAATTTTTCATGGTTCCATTGACACAAAATGCTGGAGTAACTCAGCGGGACAGGCAGCATCTCTGGATAGAAGGAATGGGTAACGTTTCGGGTCGAGACCAGAGATCTATCCAGAGATGTTGCCTGTCCTGCTGAGTTACTCCAGTATTTTGTGTCTATCTTGGGTTAAACCAGCATCTGCAGTTCCTTCCTGCACCAAAAGGTCAGTAACCTGAAACATTAATCCTGTTTTCCCTCCATAGGTGCAGCTTGTCATGTTGTGGATTTTCTGTTTTCATTTTCGACTTGCAGCAATTGTAACGTAATGGTTCTTTAATATTCTGTCCCACTGATAAAAGGACAGCTTATTATTTTTACTTTGTACTTCATTTCTTTCAGTCGTTTGGCATCAATTTTAAGGCATCTGTTCTTGCTCCTGCGCTTTTTATTGTTATGAGACTCATAGAACAGTACAGCTTAGTGACAGGCCCTTCGGCCCACAAGTGATAGAATTAGGCCTTTTGACACATATAGTGTACTCCCCCATGCAATCATGGCTGATCTATCTTTCCCTCTTAAACCCATGCTGCTGCTTTCTCCCCATTACCCCTATCACCCGTACTAATCAAGAAACTATCAAATTCTGCCTTAAAAAATCGATTGACGGCCTCCACAGCCTTCTGTGACAAAGAATTCCACAGACTCACCACCCTCTGACTAAAGGCCCTGTCCCACTTTCCCGAGTTACTCATGAACTCTCCCGAGTTTTCCCCTTGATTCGAACTCGGGGAATGTCGGGGAATGTCCTTAGCGAGTCCGTAGGAGTCCGTAGATATTTCGTAGCGGTTCGTAATGCCAGCCGTAGGAACTCGGGACATCATGTAAGTTGGGACGTTTTTTCAACATGTTGAAAAATGTCCATGAGTTAAATAAATTGCCACGAGTACCTACGAATGGCTATTACCGTAATTCTCCGAGTTCGAAAACTCGGGAGAGTTTGTGAGTAACTCGGGAAGGTGGGACAGGGCCTTAAGGAAATTCCTTCTCATCTCCTTCCAAAAGAAGCGTCCTTTAATTCTGAGGCTGTGACCTCTAGTCCTAAACTCTTCCACAAGTGAAAACATCCTCTCCTCATCCGCACTTTCCAAGCCTTTCACTATTCGACTATGTCTACGCGAAAACATGATGTCGGGTTAAACTAATCTCATCTGCCTGTGTGTGATCCATATCCATCCACTCCCCCCTGCATGTCCATGTGCCTATCCAAAAGCCTGTATCTGCCTCCACCATTGGCAGCATGTTCCAGGCACCCACCTCTCTCTGGCAAAACAGATTTGTTGGCTAGTGTGTGGGAAGGAAAACTGGTTGCTGTGTAAGAAGAATAGACGCAAAATGTTGGAGTAACTCAGCGAGACAGGCAGCATCTCTGGAGTGAAGGAAAGGGTAACATTTCGGCTTGAGACCCTCCTTCGGTTTGAAGAAGGGTCTTGACCCAAAACGTCACCCATTTCATTTCGGAGTCACGTGAGTGACTTCGTGAAGAGCCCGCCGGCGCGCATGCTCGACATATCGTCGTAACGCGTTGCTGCGACGGCTGGCGGTGGAGCGCGCTCCTCGCCAGCCCTTCATAAGGGGCCACGGAGGTGAGTATTCTACCTTTAGTTGGTGGTCCTTGTTGTCTGATTATGTCTTGCAGCAAGGACATGGATGGGAGTTCGAAGGGCCGGAGGACGTCAGGACGAGTTCGCCGGTCAACAGTTCCGGGGCCTTTACCATCGGCAGTACCTGCAGCGCAGGCCGGGACTCAGGCGGAGATGTGGGTAAGCCCTGTGATTACAGGTCCAGGTCCGCCAGCACACCACAGCTCGGAGGAGTTCGACGAGGAGGAGTGTGGTGTGCCGCCAGAGCAGGGGGACCCTGCCATGGCAGTCAGGTCGTCAGGAGGCTCGCTGGCGACCTCGAGCAGGGCACGTGCCGTTGCACGGTCTGTTCCACTCAGCCCTCCGAGAAGGGGGAGGGGAGGAGCCCAGAAGCCTAACCCTGTTAGGGCTAAGGCATTGCCTATCGCGGAGGAGCGGTCAGGTTCCAGGGCGAGACCCGGGGCGGCTGTGAGGTCCAGCCGGCACACCCCGACTCTCGACGCCGGGACGGGTCGGTCGAGTCGGGTCTCGTCACGGTCGCCGAGCCCCCCATGGATGGGTGGGCGAGACCATGCGTCGGCAACGTCCACGATGTGGGCAGCCGGCAAGACTGCGCGGGCCCCAGGCAGCCATGCTTCGGCTGGTGCCGACACCTCGCCGCAAGTGCCCTTAGTGGCAGCGGCTTCAGCTCCCGCTAAACGGAGGCGGTTGAACACGCCCGCGCAGGAATCGCGCAGTTTCGCCTCGGCGGCTGTTAGCGACAACTACCGGCACCGGCAGGGCCTCGACGAGGTGCGGGCCGATGACAGGAGCCCGGTTTTCTTTTCAGAGCCGGAGGCCTCCGACCACCTGAGTGTTCAGGGTGAAGGGCGTATTGACCGTATGGAGCGGCTGCTGGAGCTCCTGCTTCAACGTCAACAACAGCAGGGAAGCAACAGGCACAGGGCGTCTTCACCAACATCTACTATCAGCCTGGAGCAGCAGGAGGAGGAGGTTCTGGTGGATCCCGTACCAACTCCGTTGGAGGTGCCAGCGGAAGAACTCTTGGATGTGGCGACCAAATTCGCGGCCCCACATACGGCTGGTCTTCCTCTAAATACAAAGCTGGCAGCCACAGTGGACTTTCTTAATAATCAGGTGCTGCAGGAAGAAGTCCTCATCCAGGCTATGAGCCGGCACAAGGCTCCATCAAACTGCAACTCCCTCAACGTGCCTGTGGTCAATACGCCAATATGGGGCAACATCAGTGCGGCTATCCGTCAACAGGAGCTAAAATTGCAGCGGATCCTGAAACTCCTCACGGCCGGTATTACCGCCTTTGCGCGGTCGGTGGACGGGGACGAACTGAATTTGGACCAGGAAGATGCTCTGGCCTTATTGTGCGCGACCCAGCACGAAATCAACGGGTTTCGCAAAAACAGCATCCGCCCAGCACTCAACCCGAAGTTTGCAGGATTGTGCAAACCACCGCCGCCGCCGCCGCCCCGTCAGCTCTTTGGTGAGGACCTCTCGAAGAGAGTCAAAGAGCTTGACGAACAAGCCAAAACGGTGGGGATCATGCGCTCTCAGAGTGCCCCCACACCGTCAGGCTCAAAAGCTCCATACATTCGCTCACGAGGGTCGGCCGGTGCCTCGACGAGGACTCGCCCTCTAGCTCCACAACGACAACAGCACCAGAACCAGCACCAAGGGTCTTTTTTAGGACAGGGTCGGCAGAGACCTTTGTGGAAATCGAAGACGCCGCGCCCTCAAGCCAACCCAGCACCTCCACGGCCACCCACACGTGTCAAGGACCGCCGGTAACCACGGAGGTGAGGGGGTCTGGTTCTCTTTTTTCTCTCTGTTTAACTTCCCATGTTGGTGGTCGTTTACGGTTGTTTTTGGATGCATGGGGTAATTTTACTGGTGATGAGTATGTGTTGCGGAATATTCGGGGGCATAAAATTGAGTTTATTAATGGCGACATTCCTCCATCCCAGCACATGCCTGGTCGTACGTTCAAATTGTCTGCTGCAGAACAGGCAGCAGGTTACAAGGAAATTTTAAGTTTGGAACAGAAGGGTGTGATTGGGAAAACGGTGCATGAGCCAATTGAATTTGTTTCGAACATATTTACTAGACCTAAGAAGGATGGAGGCTGTCGTGTCATTATTGATCTAACCCGTTTGAATACGTTTGTAACATATACTCATTTTAAAATGGATACGTTTGAAACAGCCAAATCATTGATTTCTCATGGCTGCTTTATGGCATGCATTGATTTGAGGGATGCATATTATTCAGTATCCATCCAGAAAGATGATAGAAGGTTTTTGAAATTTATCTGGATGGGGCAACTTTGGCAGTATAAGGCTTTGCCTAATGGGCTTACTACAGCCCCTAGATTGTTCACTAAATTGGTGAAGCCAATCATGGCTTATTTGAGACAACGACATCATATAGTTATGGCCTATATAGATGATGTCTTTATTGTGGGCCACACCCTGCAATTGGCTGAACAGGGTGTTGCAGCTGCTGTCAATATATTTCAACAATTAGGATTCATTGTCCATCCAGAGAAATCGAAGTTCTGCCCTGCCCAGGTAATTAATTACCTAGGGTTCACGGTGAACTCAATGAGCATGAGGATAACTATACCAATTAACAAAATTGAGGAAGTCACTAAGGTGTGCAGAGATTTAATTGGCACCAATATACCATCGATTCGGCATACAGCCACAGTAATTGGCAAGTTAGTGGCTTTGTTTCCGGCAGCACGATATGGACCTTTGCATTATCAGAATTTGCAAAGAGCTAAAATTACTGCGTTAAAACGGAACGCTGGTCATTACGGTCGATCAATGCAGCTGCCGTCCGAAGCGATAACTGAGTTGCAATGGTGGGTGTGTCACATTAGCAACTCATTTAAGCCTGTCAGGGAGGCTAATCCGGTGGTATATTTACAGACTGATGCAAGCTCCAATGGCTGGGGAGCTACTGATAATTGCTCTAGTTGTGGGGGTAGATGGGACACCCTTGAGGCATCGATGTTGTTGACTCAAGGGATTAACTATTTGGAGTTGCTGGCAGCATTCCACGGACTTCGTGCATATTGTTCCAAGCTTGTTGGAGCACACGTCCGTCTCCAAATAGACAACACCACAGCTGTGGCATATTTAAACCATATGGGTGGTACCAGGTCAGTTTCGTGTGACAAATTGGCTAACTCAATTTGGCTCTGGTGTATTCAAAGAGACATTTGGATTTCAGCTACCTATTTGCCAGGTGAGCTTAATACTGTGGCGGACACCAGGTCACGCAAATTTAATGACAACATTGAATGGATGTTGCATCCTGAGATTTTTTCTAAAGTCACAGCCAAATTTGGTAAACCGGACATTGACCTTTTTGCGTCACGGTTGAACCATCAGGTACCAGCCTACGTTTCATGGGAACCAGATCCTGGGGCAATAGCGCTAGATGCATTCTCGCTGGCACGGGTGGAATTGGTTTTTCTGTGCCTTCCCTCCGTTTTGCCTCATCAGTCGGGTATTGCGAAAGATTCAGGCAGATGCTGCCAAGGGCATCCTTATTATACCCGACTGGCCCACACAGCCTTGGTATCCGGTGGTCTTTGACATGCTCAACGAACCTTGGGTCCTTTTGAAGGGTTGCCCACAATTGGTTACTCACCCTGTCTCAGGGGAGCCACATCCCTGCCATGGCTATTTAAATTTGTTGGCTTGCAGGTTCTGAACAGGCCGTTAGTCCAATACGGCCTCTCGGCTCGGACCATGGATACCATCGGGGCGTCGTGTCGAGAGTCCACAAGGCGAAGATACCGCTCGCATATTAAGAAGTGGGAAGCCTACTGCAGCCGCTCTCGCATCACGTACGATGACGTGACAATAACCGACGTCCTGGAATTCCTCGCGGGGTTGCACCATGATGAACACTTAAGTTACAGTGCCATCAACAGCGCCAGAAGTGCGCTATCATTCTACCTCAAGATTGCGGTAGGATCCAACAGGCTAGTGTCGAGACTCATGCGGGGTATATTCAATATGAATCCGCCTACACCACGCTATAATATCACCTGGGATGTCAGGGACGTATTAACCCTGCTCAGGACGTGGTCTCCCATGGAAGGGCTCCAACTGGACCAACTCACCATGAAGCTGGTGATGTTACTAGCGCTGACTTCAGCTCAGAGGGTACAGACACTACACAAACTGCGTGTCGACAGAATGGCATCTACCCCTACAGAAGTAGTCTTTTTCGTTGACGAGCTACTAAAGCAGCATAGACCTGGGTGCACAGGGCTGCAGCTGAAGTTCCCGGCATACCCCGCAGATGCTAGGCTATGTTTAGCCTCACATATCCGCCACTATGTCAAAGTGACGGCACGCATCAGAGGAATGGAGAGATACCTGCTTGTCACTCATAAGAGACCTCATCATCGAGTGACAGTCCAGACGATATCCAGGTGGCTTCGAGTCGTCTTGGGTAAGTCAGGTATCGACATTAATGTGTTCAAGTCTCATTCCACCAGGGCTGCATCGACGTCAGCGGCGAGGGTCATGGAGGTGCCCATGGACCAAATTCTCGCCACAGCAGGATGGGCGAATGAAGCTGTGTTCCAGCGTTTTTATAACAAGCCTGTTGCTGCTCCTCTACAGTTCGCAGAAGCCGTGCTGAATGCAGGTCAAGAACGTGGAGATGTCCCCGCTTGAGGGGTTTTGATTTGTTATTAATAAATATGCTCTTGTTTTGCAGTATGAACTAGTGAGCAAGTTTGTTCCTCCCATCCATCCCTGGTAGTGGTGTGTCAGCATGGACGTGGTCCAGGGCGTGTAATCACAGAAGCTTTGAAGTCTTCACGAAGTCACTCACGTGACTCCGAAATGAAATAGTAAGATTGAACGAGAACTTACCAGTTCGAAGGTTGATCTTTATTTTATGAGGAGTCGAAGTGAGGGATTTCGTGCCCTCCTCGCCCAACCCTAAATCACCTTCATCTGGTAATCTTAGTCAATTCAATCATACTATGCAAAGTAATTTCTTTTGTTGGTTTCTGTGATTCCACGCCGCTACTTTGAAGTATGTCGAGCATGCGCGCCGGCGGGCTCTTCACGAAATCCCTCACTTCGACTCCTCATAAAATAAAGATCAACCTTCGAACTGGTAAGTTCTCGTTCAATCTTACTATTCCTTCTCTCCAGAGAGGCTGCCTGTCCCTCCAGCATTTTGTGTCTGTCTTCAAATACTCCAATGCTCCAGGTTGTATCTCGTGTATATAAGCAGTACAACAGCCATTTTCGTTTTGTAACCTTGCCTTTAGTGATTGTCTCATGAGTCTACCACCTTGCTAATGACTAAAAATATTAATTTGCACCTTAATGTGACAAACCAGATCAATGTGAGTCCAACAATGATTTGTTTTGGATGATTTCAGTGTGATGTGCAATGGGATTAGATTTGAGTTGCTCGTGTGCATGCTGGTGGAGGTGTAAACTTGCTCCTGTACTTTATGTTATTACGAGACTCACATAGAACAGTAAATGATGAGTAAAATGTCCTTCAGCTGACAATGTGCTCACAGAAACATGATGCCAAGTTCAATGAATCTCATTTGACTGCATGTGATACATATCCCTCCACTCCCTGCACGTCCACTTGCCTATCCAAAAGCTGTCGGAATGCGATTGTATCTGCCTCCACCATTGGCAGCCTGTTCCAGGCACCCTCCCCTCTCCAGATTGCTGACTCGTGTGTATGGAGGAAAAATGGTTGCTGGGCAAGAAGGAACTGCAGATGCTGATTGACATCGAAGATAGACACAAATACATGCTATAGGCAGGAAACATGTTCCCGATGTTGGGGGAATCCAGAACCAGGGGCCACTGTTTAGATGGTAGGCCATTTAGAACGGGGATGGGGAAAAATGTTTTCACCCAGATAGGTGTGAATCTGAGCAATTCTCTACCTCAGAGGGCGGTGGAGGCAGGTTCTCTGGGTGCTTTCAAGAGAGAGTTAGATAGAGCTCTAAAAGATAGCGGAGTCAAGGGAATATGGGGAGAAGGCAGGAACGGGGTACTGATTGTGGATGATCAGCCATGATCATATTGAATGGTGAGCGGTACTGGCTCGAAGGGCCGAATAGCCTATGTCTGCAACTATTGTCTATTGTCTATTGTTTATTGACTTAAATGCTGGCGTAAATCAGCGGGACAGGCAACGTCTCTGGAATGAAAGAATGGGTGACTTTTGGGTGGAGGCCCTTCTTCAGATTCTTAAGATTTGTTGACTATTCTGATCAGGGATGTAAAGATTAGCAGATTACAATATTAAAAAAAGATATAATGTTCTTTTACCAAAAATATTGACAGAAATGTCTGTTGGTGTTTGTATTGTTTTCTGCAGCAATCCGTGATGACGACATATTAAATAATTTGGCCAGATTAATTTGTGGTAAACGTTTGATTCCGTTTTACCATTTTGGGTGTTGACTGTATGTTGTGAAACTTCACAACCAGCTGCAATCTTGAGATTTGTCAACAATCCTATCATCTTTTGGACTTCCCACTTGCTAACCAGATTTAAATCCACCAATCTGTAGGAAGTAACTGCAGATGCTGGTTTACACCGAAGATAGACACAAAATGCTGGAGTAACTCAGCCAGACAGGCTGCATCTCTGGCGAGAAGGAATGGGTGACATTTCGGGTCGAGACCCTCCTTCACTCTAAAGAAAGGTCTTGAACTAAATGTCACCCGTCCCTTTTAACCAAATATGCTGCCTGTCCCGCTGAGTTAAGGGCCTGTCCTACAAGCATGCAACTCTATGCGATTAGCGCGACCTAACGTGGTCGCTTGAGCCGTCCGGCGTCGCGGGGCCGGTCCCACTTCGATCGCCGGAGCGTGCGGAATTGTGCGGAGTTCGTCCCAAGTTCGTCCCGACACCGCGCGGGGCTCCGAAAAACTGACTATGTCCAAAAATTCCGCGCGGCAACGGCTTGTCGGCTCGCAGTCGCCTCAACGCATTACACACCGCTCCGACATCGTGCCTCCGTGAACCTATCTGTAGGTGCCTCCGTGACCCTCTATGTGTGTGGCTCCATGGCCCTCTGTGTGTGTGTGCCTCTGTGCCCCTCTCTGTGTGCCCCTCTCTGTCCTGGCGAACTTACCTTAGACTTCACTCCAAGTTCGCCTCACTTTGCGCCACGTTGCGCCACTCACCCGACCTCCGCGCGGCCCCGACTGCCGGTTTGGTCGCGCTTGCCGCATGCAGGCGCATGCTGGTGGGAACAGCCCTGTACAGGGGATCACCCGACCTCCGCGCGGCCCCTGCTTCTAGTTTGATCGCGTTCATCGCATAGAATTGCATACTTGTAGGACAGGCCCTTTACTCAACATTTTGTGTCTATCTTCAAATACTCCAATGCTCTAGGTTGTATCTCGTGTATATAAGCAATACACCAGCCATTTTCATTTTGTAACCTTGCCTTTAGTGATTGTCTCATGAGTCTACCACCTTGCTAATGACTAACAATATTAATTTGCACCTTAATGTGACAAACCATGTCAATGTATGTCCAACAATGATTTGTTTTGGATGATTTCAGTGTGATGTGCAATGGGATTAGATTTGGATTGCTGGTGTGAAAGCTGGTGGAGGTGTAAACTTGTTTGGTTTGCTGTTATCTGTTGGGACTTGCTCAGTCTCTTTCTCATTCCTCATTCCTGCAGGCTGGATGAAGCAATTCACCTCATTTGACCCCCACCTCAATCTACAAACCGTCCAATTACAATTACAATTAACACTTCGATAGACACAAAAAGCTGGAGTAACTCAATAGGCAATAGACAATAGAGAATAGGTGCAGGAGTAGGCCATTTGGCCCTTCGAGCCAGCACCGCCATTCAATGTGATCATGGCTGATCATCCCCAATCACTACCCCGTTCCTGCCTTCTCTCCATATCCCCTGACTATCTTTAAGAACCATATCTAGCTCTCTCTTGAAAGTATCCAGGGAACCAGCCTCCACTGCCGATGGACTCCAATGGCAACATCTAACTCCCTCTTAAATATAGCCAATGAACTGGCCTCAACTACTTTCTGTGGCAGAGAATTCCACAGATTCACCACTCTCCATTCTAAATGGCTTAAGAAAATTCCTCATCTCCGTTCTAAATGGCTTACCCCTTATTCTTAAACTGTGGCCCTGATTTTGGACTTCCCCAACATCGGGGACACGTTTCCTGCCTCTAGCGTGTCCAAACCCTTAATTATCTCATATGTTTCAATAAGATCCCCTCTCATCCTTCTAAACTCCAGAGTATACAAGCCCAGCTGCTCCATTTTCTCAGCATCTGATAGTCCCGCAATCCTGGGAATTAACCTTGTGAACCTACGCTGCACTCCCTCAATAGCAAGAATGCCCTTCCTCAAATTAGGGGACCAAAACTGCACACAATACTCCAAGTGTGGTCTCACTAGGGCCCTATACAACTGCAGAAGGACCTTTTTGCTCATATACTCAACTCCTCTTGTTATAAAGGCCAACATGCCATTCACTTTCTTCACTGCCTGCTGTACCTGCATGCTTACTTTCATTGACTGATGAACAAGGACCCCCCAGATCCTGTTGTACTTCCCTTTTTCCCAACTTGATACCATTTAGATAGTAACCTGACTTCCTGTTTTTGGTACCAAAGTGGATAACCTCACAATTATCCACATTAAACTGCATCTGCCATGCATCTGCCCACTCACCCAACCTGTCCAAGTCACCCTGTATTCTCATAGCATCCTCCTCACACTGCCACCCAGCTTTCTGTCATCTGCAAATTTGCTATTGTTACTTTGAATCCCTTCATCCAAACGGGTCAGACAGCATCTCTGGAGAAAAAAAGTAGGTGATGTTTCAGGTCGAGACTGTAGCTTTTTGTGTCTATCTCTGGTTTAAACCAGTTCCTTCCTGTACAATTATCACTTACCTGTTTGAGAACCATAGGGTTAATGGTGAGCATATAGCTCTTCAATATAAGCAGCTGCTAATTTAATATGTATTGCTAATTATGGTTAGAAATTACAATGTCTTACTAATTATGCTTTCCATAACACAGAATGATATAGCATTAGAGTCATAGAGACTCTGGAAACTCCATACCGGCCAACATGTGCCATCTACACTTGTTCCACCTGCCTGCGTTTGGCCCATATCCCTCTAAACCAGGCCTATATGGGTACCTGCCTTAATGTTTCTTCAATGTTGCGATAGTACCTGCCTCAACTAGCCACGGTTGCCCAGCCAGATGCAACTAAATTTAAAGTGGCACTTTCTTCCCAATAACCCTCTCTGGCTAAACCCCTCCCTTCACCACCTCCAGTTTAAATTCCAGTTGGAATAGTTTGGAGGACCAAGTAACCAAGAACCAAGAACCAAGAACTATCTCCTCCGGCAGCTCGTTCCATAGGCCCACCATTCATCGTGTGAAAAAGGTACACCTCGGGCTCCTATTAAATCTTTCTCCCCTCACCTTAAAGCTATGTCCTCTGGTGTTCGACTCCCCTACTCTGGACAAGAGGCTCTGTGCGTCTACCCGATCTACTCCTCCCATGATTTTGTACACCTCTAAAAGATCACTCCTCACCCACCTGCAACATGACCTCCCAACTTCTATACTCAATACTCTGATGGATGAAGGCCAATGTGCCTAAAGCATTTTTGACCACTTTGGCCTTCATCAGTCATGGAGAAGGAGCAAAAATACGTACCAGAGACTTTTGAGATAGCAAGGAGATATTCAGGGAATTGATGAGTATGGATGATGTGCAGGCGGATAGGAGGTGGTCTTGGCATAGACATTGTGGACTGAAGGTCCAGTTCTAGTGGTGTACTGTTCTACGTAGAATTCGGTGGTTAAAACTATCAGGAAAAAGTGAGCAGGGTTAGCCACTTTATTCTGGACCAGAGAGAGGGTGGGGGTGACCTGCCTCGAGCCTTTGAGATTCTCGGATATGCTGGATGTGATTTCGAGAAGGGATACCTATTAAAAAATCGGGATAAATTATCAAATCAAGTCAAATCAAATACGTTTATTTGTCATTGCACATCAACTGTACAACAAAATTTCATGTGCATCCCCTTCAATGGTAAACAATGAAAGACACAGGATAAAAAGATTAAAAAGAACAAAACACAATAACACAAACAACCATTTACTCTCACATTTACATTTACTACAAGATCAATGCATAAAATAAGTAATAGATCATAAAAAAATGCACATTATATTGCACATTCTAGCAGACAAATTTTTATATACTCCCCGAATTGTGTAGTGTTGCCCGTAGTGTTATCTGTTTGAGTTAAGTTTTTGGGAAAAGAGCGATTATAATGTGAAACTTGCTACAAGATGGTGCAGTGAGGGTCTGCACAGTGGCACAGCTGCTGGAGCTGTACAGCGCTGGAGACAAAGTTCGATCCTGATCAGGGGTGCTGTCTGTGTGGAGTTTGCACGTTCTCCCACTGACCTTGTGGGTTTACTCCAGGTGATCCAGTTTCCTCCCACATCCCAAAGAAGTGCGGCTTTGTAAGTTAATTGGCCCTATGTAAATTGCCCCGAATGTGTCGGAAGGAGAGGATGAAGTGGGATGAAGTGGGACCCCAGCTATTTACAATTTACAATATATATATTAATGATTTGGACGAGGGAATTGAATGCAACATCTCCAAGTTTGCGGATGACACGAAGCTGGGGGGCAGTGTTAGCTGTGACGAGGATGCTAGGAGGCTGCAAGGTGACTTGGATAGGCTGCGTGAGTGGGCAAATGCATAGCAGAAGCAGTATAATGTGGATAAATGTGAGGTTATCCACTTTGGTGGCAAAAACAGGAAAGTAGACTATTATTTGAATGGTGACCGATTAGGAAAAGGGGAGATGCAACGAGACCTGGGTGTCATGGTACACCAGCCATTGTAAGTAGGCATGCAGGTGCAGCAGGCTGTGAAGAAAGCGAATGGTATATTGGAATTCATAGCAAAAGGATTTGAGTACAAGAGCAGGGATGTTCTACTTCAGTTGCACAGGGTCTTGGTGAGGCCACACCTGGAGTATTGCGTACAGCTTTGGTCTCCTAATCTGAGGAAAGACATTCTTTTCACAGAGGGAGTACAGAGAAGGTTCACCAGACTGATTCCTGGAATGGCAGGACTTCCATATGAAGAAAGACTGCATAGACTCGGCTTGTACTCGCAGGAATTTAGAAGATTGAGGGGGGATCACATAGAGACTTACAAAATTCTTAAGGGGTTGGACAGGCTAGATGCAGGAAGATTGTTCCCGATGTTGGGGAAGTCCAGGACAAGGGGCCACTGTTTAAGGATAAGGGGGAAGTCTTTTAGGACCGAGATGAGAAAATCATTTTTCAGACCGAGAGTGGTGAGTCTGTGGAATTCTCTGCCACAGAAGGTAGTTGAGGCCAGTTCGTTGGCTATATTTAAGAGGGAGTTAGATGTGGCCCTTGTGGCTAATGGGATTGGGGGGTATGGAGAGAAGGCAGGTACAGGATACTGAGTTGGATGATCAGCCATGATCATATTGAATGGCGGTGCTGGCTCGAAGGGCCGAACGGCCTACTCCTGCACCTATTTTCTATGTTTTTATGTTTCTAACATAGGACGAGTATGAACGGGTGACCGAAGGTTGGTGTGGGCTCGGTGGGCCGAAGCGCCTGTTTCCATGCTGTAAGGTGTTGATGATCAGTAAGGGACATGTAGTGGAAAGGGGCTCGCATCGAACACAAGCACAGGTCATTACGTTGGTTGCCATATCATACAACCAGAGACACAAAATGCTGGAGTAACTCAGCGAGACTGGCAGCATCTCTGGAGAGAAGGAACGGATGACATTTCGGGTCGAGACTCTTCTTCAGACTGAAGGAGTGCCTAGACCCGAAACATCACATGGATAGGTATATGGATGGGAAGGGAATGGAGGGGTATGGTCTGAGTGCAGGTAGATGGGACTAGGGGAAAATAAATGGTCGGCACGGACTGGAAGGGCCGAGAAGGCCTGATTCCGTGCTGTAATTGTTATATGGTTATCACCCATTCCTTCTCTCCAGAGATGCTGCCTGACCCAAAATGCTGGAGTAACTCAACGAGACTGGCAGCATCGCTGGAGAGAAGGAATGGCTGACGTTTCGGGTCTAGGCACTCCTTCTTCAGACACTCGATCCGAACTTGAGTCAGACCTTCGACCCGAAACGTCACCCATTCCTTCTCTCCAGCGATGCTGTCTGTCCCGCTGAGTTACTCCAGCATTTTGTGTCTACCTTTGTTTTAAACCAGCATCTGCAGTTCTTTCCTACACATGCCGCCTGACTCGCTGAGTTGCGCAAGCATTTTTGTGTCTATCGTCGGTGAACACCAGCATCTGCAGTTCCTTCCGTCACATCATACAATCATTCGGTCAAAATCAACTCTCCTGGTACATCTTCCCTGGACATTATGCGACTGCGGCTTCATTGCAACATGTGGGTAACCACTTTTTTTTCCTTCCTCTTTTTAAGGTGTTTTTATTTGACACGGCTTATTCCTCTGGTTAAATAAAACCAGTTAAGCAATGTGGAGCTGTTCCTCTACATCCCACTGTCCGCCTGCACTCTCATGAGCAGAGACAAAGATTGTAGGTGGCTGGACAGAGGATTGCTGGCCGGGCTCTCCACATTTTTTTATCTTTTTCAAAGATCTTTAAACGTTTATCTTTAACAGAAAGTTTGGCAGAAATAACTGGAAAACCATTATTCAAATAACAATAGACAATAGAAACATAGAAACATAGAAATTAGGTGCAGGAGTAGGCCATTCGGCCCTTCGAGCCTGCACCGCCATTCAATATGATCATGGCTGATCATCCAACTCAGTATCCCGTACCTGCCTTCTCCCCATACCCCTGATCCCTTTAGCCACAACGGCCACATCTAACTCCCTCTTAAATATAGCCAATGAACTGGCCTCAACTACCCTCTGTGGCAGAGAGTTCCAGAGACCCACCACTCTCTGTGTGAAAAAAGTCTTTCTCATCTCAGTCTTAAAAGATTTCCCCCTTATCCTTAAGCTGTGACCCCTTGTCCTGGACCTCCCCAACATCGGGAACAATCTTCCTGCATCTAGCCTGTCCATCCCCTTAAGAATCTTGTAAGTTTCTATAAGATCCCCTCTCAATCTCCTAAATACTAGAGAGTATAAACCGAGTCTATGCAGTCTTTGTTCATAAGACAGTCCTGACATCCCAGGAATCAGTCTGGTGAACCTTCTCTGTACTCCCTCTATGGCAATAATGTCCTTCCTCAGATTTGGAGACCAAAACTGTACGCAATACTCCAGGTGTGGTCTCACCAAGACCCTGTACAACTGAAGTAGAAACTCCCTGCTCCTATACTCAAATCCTTTTGCTATGAAAGCTAACATACCATTCGCTTTAATAGATAAATAGACAATAAATAGACAATAGGTGCAGGAGGAGGCCATTTGGCCCCTTAAGTCAGCACCGCCATTCAATATGATCATGGCTGATCATCCCCAATCAGTACCCCGTTCCTGCCTTCTCCCCACATCCCCTGACTCCCGCTAACTTTAAGAGCCCTATCTAGCTCTCTCTTGAAAGTATCCAGAGAACCTGCCTCCACCGCCCTCTGAGGCAGAGAATTCGACAGACTCACCACTCTCTGTGTTAAAAAGTGTTTCCTCTTCTCCGTTCTAAATAGCTTACCACTTATTTTTAAACCGTGGCCCCTGGTTCTGGACACCCGCAACATCGGGAACATGTTTCCTGCCTCTAGCATTTCCAAACCCTTAATAATCTTATATGTTTCAATAAGATGTTTCTTATCTTTCTAAACTCCAGAGTGTACAAGTCCAGCCGCTCCATTCTCTCAGCATATGACAGTCCCGCCATCCTGGGAATTAACCTTGTAAACCTACACTGCACTCCCTCAATGGCAAGAATGTCCTTCTTCAAATTTGGAGACCAAAACTGCACGCAATACTCCAGGTGTGGTCTCACTAGGGCTCTGTACAATTGCAGAAGGGCCTCTTTGCTCCTATACTCTTGAAATCCAACATGCCATTCGCTTACTTCACTGCCTGCTGTACCTGCATGCTTACTTGCAGTGACTGATGAACAAGAACCCCCAGATCCTGTTGTACTTCCCCTTTTCCCAACTTGGCACCATTTAGATAATAATCTATCCAGTTCAAATAATTGGTGGAACGGTGGAAATGTTTGAATATCTGAATCTATATTTTAAAAAGTGAGTAAAAGTATTTCATAAAAATTAGATTGTGCTTATCTTTTTCTACCCCAGTATCCTGGCACTATCATGTTGAAACCACTAATGTATTTCTAATTCACCTTCATCGCTGCGGAAGTGCTCCGACTGCGGACTTTAACACTGTGATTCCACGGTCTCCGGTAAGAAAAGGCCGACTCGGGAACTCCAAGCTGCGGAGTGTTTCCGTTCCGTCCCGACGCCGGAGTCTCCATCATCCCGACGAGAGGGCTTTAACATCAGGCTGTCGGCAGAGGCAGTGCTGAGGGTTCAAAGCCCCGACCCCCACGGGTGAACAACGGAGGAAGATGACTGAACTTTACTGCCTTCCATCACAGTGGGGAATGTCGATTCCACTGTGGTGGATGTTTATGTGAAAATTATTCTGTATTGCGTTCTTTTTTTATTTGTACGGCGTATAGTAACTCAAATATCACTGTACCTTAATTGGTGCATGTGACAATGAATGTGAACTTGAACTTGAACTAACACATCTCCAACAAAGGCTCGGGGCTTACCTATTGCCTGACTGACCTCCAGCTTCTGGGAACCACCTGGAGGACAGCCTTTATTTTGTTCATTGAGCTCTTCTATCTATAACCATATAACCAGATAACCATATAACAATTACAGCACGGAAACAGGCCCTCTTGGCCCTTCCAGTCCGTGCCGACCATTTATTTCCCCCTAGTCCCATCTACCTGCACTCAGACCATACCTCTCCATTCCCTTCCCGTCCATATACTTATCCACTTTACTTTTAAATGTTACAATCGATCCTGCCTCCACCACTTCTGCTGGGAGCTCATTCCACACAGCCACCACTCTCAGAGTAAAGATGTTCCCCCTCATGTTACCCCTAAACTTCTGTCCCTTAATTCTCATGTCATGCCCTCTTGTTTGAAATGTTATGCGCTTATGTCATGCCCTCGTGTTTGAAATCTATGTTATGATATTGGTGCAAGCGGGAAAAATACATGGAGTCATAGAGTCATACAGTGTGGAAACTGGCTCTTCGGGCCAACTTGCCCACACCGACCAACACGTTCCACCGGCCTGCATTTACCAAACTGAGTCATGAAAAGTCTGCTTGCTTTCTAATTAGTCTGAGAGAAATGATCGTACTCTTTAAGCAAACGTAAGATTATTGGTACGTCAAAGGCAGATGGGTGAAAATGTTGACGCTGAAACATTATTATCACACGTACCGACGTTACTAGGTACAAATGTCTTACGACCCAGTAAAATCATACCATGGATAAGCGCAATCACGGACAAGTACAAAAGCGTAACGATTGCAGTGTAATAGTAGACTTCGCCGAGACAATAGTAATAGTAATAGTTTCTTTATTGTCATTGTAACATGAACCATGTACAACGAAATTTAAAAATGTCAGCCAGTCAGTGCAACATTCAAACCATAAAAGCTAACGATACATACAAGGTAAAATATTAAAAAAGATAAACAACTAAAATAAATATGAAATATGAAAATAGCACACATAAACACCCAACCCTACATAGAAAACAGAGAACACAGAAAAATAGGTGCAGGAGTAGGCCATTCGGCCCCTTCGAGCCTGCACCGCCATTCAATGTGATCATGGCTGATCATCCAACTCAGTATCTCGTACCTGCCTCCTCTCCGTACCCCCTGATCCCTTTAGCCACAAGGGCCACATCTAACGCCTTCTTAAATATAGCCAATGAACTGGCTATACATCCTTCTGTCGATTTCACAGTGTACCAACCACAGTCCCTTAGTCCCCGCGTTCCTTGGCTGCTACATTTAGTGCCTTTATAGCAGTGGGGTAAAAACTGTTTTTAAGTCTGTTTGTCCTTGTCCTTGTAGATCTGTACCGTCTGCCTGACGGCAACAGTTCAAACAGGGAGTGTCCGGGGTGGGAAATGTCCTTTATAATATTCTGGGATTTTTTGATGCAGCGGGAACTAAGACCCCGCAATGCACAAAGAGTTGTCACGTTTGTGGCGCCCACAAAGGTTCAAAGTTCTCAAGAGTGAAGTCTCATCTTGGCCTTAAAGGGCCGTTGTCCTGGCCTCACCGATCCTCTCCTCCTTTCGCCGAGACCTTGTGAGACTTTTTCTGATGTCGGGGACTGAAATCTGTGAAAATGCAACAAAGCTTTCAGAAATATATTCAACCCGAGTTGGAAACTTGGTTGGAATCATTCGAACGATAAAACAAGGTGGAAGGACATTCGGGTTGCTTTACCCATTGAGTTCTTCCAGCAGTTTATATTGAGCTTCGACCCAGCTGGTAGCTCATTGAAGGAGTTTTTAATTGCCCCACACACCTGTCTCTGTTCCGTTATCTGCAAAATGTTCTTTCTTGAGTATCCTATTTATGTGGTCGGTGTTGGCGTGTGGGTCAGTGTGGACAAAGGGAGCAGCAATGGAGACCATGTTACCCTCTTTAAGTCCAGCACAACCAGTTATTTTTTTACCCTGTTTTTATTATTTCATGTACTGGCCAAATAGTCTTTTGAAGGCGTCATCAGTCAAAGCATTGGGTATAGAAGTTTTGATGAAGGAACGGCAGATGCTGAAACAATCAAAGGTAGACAAAAATGCTGGAGAAACTCAGCGGGTGAGGCAGCATCTATGGATCGAAGGAATGGGTGATGTTTCGGGTCGAGACCTTTCTTCAGACTGATGAGGGAATGGGGGGGGGGGGGGTGGGAAGCAGAAAGGAAGAGGCGGAGACAGTGGGCTGTGGGAGAGCTGGGAGGGGGGTGGAAGGAGGGAGAAAGCAGGGACTACCTGAAATTGGAGAAGTCAATGTTCATACCACTGGGGTGTAAATTACCCAAGCGAAATATGAGGTGCTGTTCCTCCGATTTACGGTGGGCCTCACTCTGGCCATGGAGGAGGCCCAGGACAGAAAGGTCGGATTCGGAATGGGAGGGGGAGTTGAAGGGCTGAGCCACCTGGAGATCAGGTTGAGTATAAAAGTTTGGGAGGTTATGTTGCAGTTGTATAGAACGTTGGTGAGGCCACATTTAGCGTATTGTGTTCAGTTTTGGGCACTGTGTTATAGGAAAGATATGGTGTAATATGAGAATTTTGCGCAAACAGTCCGTGACCCATAGCGCTGTGGCCATAGCGCTATATTTAAAGCTGATAGCGCAGTGGCCGGTAGAGCTATATTTAAACCCCATAGCGCTGCAGCCGACAGCGCTTTGTTTCAAGCTCCACAGGCTAAAACGACAGCACTCTGTTTAAAACATGTTTTTTAATTAATCAAAAATATTTATTCAAATATTAAAATATATACAGTAAAAAACAAAACAGAACCCACCACCGTAATACACGGCAAACGAAAAAACTATTATACAGCTATCTTAGGTCTGAAGAAGGGTCTCGACCCGAAACTTTGCCTATTTCCTTCGCTCCATGGATGCTGCCTCACCCGCTGAATTTCTCCAACATTTTTGTCCACATAGAACTACCTTACAATCCTTGTCAAGGATGCATTCAACCCCCCGCGGTGTCCAGCGGTCCCGGAAATCCCCCAGGGTGCCCGTGAACAGAGCGTAGATCCTCTCTAACGCCACCCGGGCGCGGACGTTACTCCGGGAAAAGGGGTCTGTTTAAACCTTTGTGCAACAAGCGGCAGCCGGCCGCGCATTGTGTATTGCTTTACTCGGCAAGTCTGCGGCTGAAGGGGGGGGGGGGGGGGCTCGGACGCAGTCGCCTGCCGTTGCTTGTAGTTTGATTTGGGAGCGGTGCTATTGGCCGGGACTTACGGGCGGTTATTTCAAAGGCTGGTTTCTTACCTGTTTAAAGGCAGGCGCCGGTAAGCCGGAAGGTCGATCATGTACAAGAGGGGTTCACTGACGGGCTGGGTCGCTGTCAGTGCTGCGGATGGAGGCAGGGAGAGAGAGAAAGAGGGAGAGAGGGAGGCGTGCTGCTGTCAGACGAGACAAGTATTGTTTTTGTTCTCTCTCTTGTAGCAATGTTACAAAATTTTGAGATTTTAAAAATCAAGTCTGCAATTTATCCCATCAGATAAAGCATAAAAATTGGGTGTCACATTAAACTTCTTTAATAAAAATTAAAGAAGTTTAATTTGACACCCAATTAACTTACATATCTTCAGTATTAAGAAAGTTATGACCATTTTCATACTCGGAAATTAGCATCTTGTTCCCCATTGCCTTTCAATTGACAACTTAAAAGCTGTGATCTAGAATAGTCAAGGGCCCATAACTTTCTTAAAAATTAAGAGAACTGAATGAAATTTTCAGTTATTATAGATTGAAGCATTCTGAAACAAATATGAAACAATCTTACTTGGATGACCTGAAATTAAAGCATATAATTAGTTAGTTATCTAATTGTAGCTAATTACAAAATTCAATGAGTAGATCTAAACATCTATCCATTTCTTAAGAAAAGATAAACTTTTTTTAAATTGTCTGTGTCCAAATAACTTTCACACAATATACAATATAACATAATTTTTAAATCTCATTTTCATGAATTTATAGGCCAAATGGAAGGAATTTAGTGTTTAATGCCTGTAAATTAATGGCCATTTAAATCAACTAGGGAGTGGGTTTTAGTGGAATGCTCCGAAAAATTGACAGTGTTCAAAATCCCGCGCGGCAACGGCCGACAGGACCGCAGCCGCATCGAGGCCGTACGCAGCGTCTGGACATCGTACGCAGCATCTTGATGCCGTACACCTAGCACGTGGTGTTGTGCAATGACGTCACCGCCTGGCGTGCCGTTGCGTGATGATGTCACCGCCCAACGCCGTGCGACGTCCAAATTCACTGGGCCCGCCTCCTGCCCAGCTGATTGGTGAGTATGATGTCGGGACCAGCCCCGCACAACTCCATACGCCTCCGCGGTTCGAAGTGGAACCGGCCCCGCGAGGCCGTACGGCTCATGCGACCACGTTTGGTTGTGCTAGATGCATGCAGTTGCTTGCTGGTGGGATAGGCCTTTTACAGTGCCACAGTCGCAGGTTTGATCCTCTGCTGTCTGTATGGTTACTGTCTGTATGGAGTTTGTACGTTCTCCCTATGACTGCGTGGGTTTTCTCCGGGTGCTTCAGTTACCTCCCACAGTCTAAAGACGTACAGGTTTGTAGGTTAATTGGCTTTGGAAAAATTGTAAATTGTCCCAAGTGTGGATAATGTTAGTGAGGAGGGCTCTGACATGGGTGAACACGAGGAAAGCTGCAGGCCCCGATGGGGCGAGTACTTAAGTCTTGTGCTACGCAGCTAGCTCCGGTGGTCACTACAACATACAACCTCTCCCTGGGCAAGTCCGTGGCTCCTGCCTGCTTCAAAAAATCCATAATTGTACCTGTACCAAAGAATGCCTCCCCAGCCTGTCTGAATAGCTACCGTCCGGTGGCCCTCACCTTGGTAGTCATGAAATGCTTTGAGAGGCTGGTGAAGAAACACATCTGTGCCTTCCTCCCTCGCAACATGGACCCGTTACAATTTGCATACTGTCCGAACAGATCCACGGACGATGCTGTCTCCCAGGTTTTGCACACCGCTCTCTCCCATCTTGACAGCCAGAAGGGGGGCTACGTGAGGATGCTGTTCATAGACTTCAGTTCAGCCTTCAACACGATAGTCCCCACCAGACTGGCCGCGAAGCTACTGGAATTAGGCCTCAACACCCCCCTGTGTGCCTGGGCCCTGGACTTTCTCACTGCCAGGCCCCAGGTAGTCAAGATGGGAGTGAATACATCGAAGTCCCTCACCCTGAGCACAGGGTCCCCCCCAGGGTTGCGTCCTCAGCCCCCTATTGTACTCCCTGCACACACATGACTGTGTGGCTAGGTTCAGCTCCAACTCGATAATCAAGTTTGCTGATGACACCGTGGTGGTGGGCCTGATCTCAGACAACGATGAGGCGGCCTACCGGGAGGAGGTGGCTGATCTGGCACGCTGGTGTCAGGACAACAGCCTCCTCGTGAACATCAAAAAAACTAAGGAGCTGCTCGTGGACTTTAGGAGGGCACATCATCCGACGACGTACACACCATTGAGGATAATTGGGGATACTGTGGATAGGGTGAGCTGTTATAAATACCTGGGAGTCCACATCTCTGAGGATATGACGTGGACATCGCACGCTGCAGCACCCGTGAGTAAGGCAAGGCAGCGCCTTTACCACCTCAGGCAATTGAGGAAATTCAGAGTGTCTCCGAGGATCCTCCAGTGCTTCTACTCAGCGGCTGTGGAAAGCATCTTGTCTGGGAACATTACAATCTGGTTTGGGAACTGCTCTGCCCAGGACAAGAAGGCTCTGAAGAGAGATGGGAACTTCTCTCGCCCCTCTGCAGGAATTGTACATCAGGAGGTGCAACTGCAGAGCCAATAAAATAATGGGAGTCACCATCCAGAGGGTCTGTGTTGTACACCTCTATTGTGTAAATTGTCCTTCGGTGCGAGTAGGATAGTGTTAATATGTGGGGATCACTGGTCGGCGCGGACTCGATGGGCCGAAGGGCCTGATTCCGTGCTGTATCTCTAAACTAAGCTAAACCCGCTGAGTTATGCCAGCTTTTTGGTGTCTCCTCTGTGCAAACCAATATCTGCAGTTCCTTCCTACACATTCTGGAATGAGAGTTAGACTGAGTTTAGTTTACATGCATGAAAAATAACATTGCTTTAATTGATTGAGGTGGCTGCACAGATCATTATCAGCACAGTAACATCTGTCAGGACTGCCGCCTATTTTTATTATCAGTGAGCGTGCTGTGATTAGGATTTAAACTAAATCACAATGTCATGTCACTCAATAATTCCTGTTTTAATGGCAAGTAGGACCTCTTGGAGAAAAGTGTAAGAAGGAACTGCAGATGCTGGCAGAAATAACACGCTGAGGTGACAACTTGTTGGGGAGAATATAAATGGATTACTAAAGAAGCTGCCAGGGCAGCTCGGTGGCAGAGTGGTAGAGTTGCTGCCTCACAGCGCCAGAGTCCCGGGGTTGATCTTGACTACGGGTGCTGTCTGTACGGAGTTTGTACGTTCTCCCTGTGACCTGTGTGTGTTAGATGAGAGATGGTCTTGGCATCATCTTTGGCACTGACATTGTGGGCCGAAGGGCCAGTCCTTGGGCTGCACTGGTCTATGTTTTAAGTTTAGTGTAGCGATGCAGCCGGAAACAGGTCTTTCGACCCATCAAGTCCGCATTGACCAGCGATCCCCGCACCTTTACACTATCCTACACCCACCAGGGACAATTCTTACACATACACCAATTAACCTACCTACCTGTACATCTTTAATAGAAACATAGAAAATAGGAGCAGGAGTAGGCCATTCGGCCCTTCGAGCCTGCACTGCTATTCAATATGATCATGGCTGACCATCCAACTCAGTATCCTGTACCTGCCTTCTCTCCATACCCCCTGATCCCTTTAGCCACAAGAGCCACATCTAACTCCCTCTTAAATATAGCCAATGAACTGGCCTCAACTGCCTTCTGTAGCAGAGAATTCCAGAGATTCACCAATAAGAATTCCCCTTATCCTTAAACTGTGACCCCTTGTTCTGGACTTCCCCAACATCGGGAACAATCTTCCTACATCTAGCCTGTCCAACCCCTTAAGAATTTTGTTAGTTTCCATAAGATCCCCCCTCAATGTTCTAAATTCTAGCGAGTACAAGCCGAGTCTATCCAATCTTTCTTCATATGAAAGTCCTGAAATCGCAGGAATCAGTCTGGTGAACCTTCTCTGTACTCCCTCTATGGCAAGAATGTCTTTCCTCAGATAAGGAGACCAAAAGCGTGGGAGGAAACCGAAGAACTCGGAGAAAATCCGTGCAGTCACGGGGAGAACGTACAGTACAAACTCCGTACAGTCAGCATCTGCAGTCTGGATCGAACCTGGGTCTCCGGCACTTCAAGTGCTGTAAGGCAGCAACTCCACCGCTACGCCACCATGGCCACCCTTGGTCTATGTTCTAACCTTCACCTCCTGAATCAGTCGTGAGAGATCAACTAATTGGGCCATGAAAGTAATTCACCAGGTGAAACCTGTACATTGGGTTTGTCAAAAAAAAATTGTTGCAAAGTCAAATGTTGCCTGGATGAGGGGTATTAACTGGAAGGGGAGGTTGGATAAACTTGTTTTATTTTATCTAGAATGTCGGAGGATGAGGGAAAACATGATAGGAGTACATCAGTATAAACGCATCTCAGAATATATGCACGTTTCTTTAGGAAGGAGATGAAAGGGATTTCTTTCGTCAGAGGGTGGTATTCATTGCCACCGAAGTCTGTGAAGGCCGTCAATGAATATTTTTTAAGGCGGATATAGATAGATTATTGATATATAGTCTGGGTGGCAGGGATTATGGGGAGAAGGCAGGAGAATGCGGTTGGGGGGGGGGAGATGGCTCAGCTATGATTGAATGGCGGAGTAGACTTGATGGGCCGAATGGCCTTGTTCTGCTCCTATCACTTATGAACGTATAGAATTATGAGAGGGTGGACAGTCAGAACCTTTTTTTCCCCAGGGTGGAAGTGTCAAAGCCCAGCTGTAAGCTGAGAGGGGCAAAGTTTAAAGGAGACATGCGGGGCAGGTTTTGACACGGACTGTGATGGATGCTGGGAACACACTGCCAGGGGTGGTGGTGGAGGATACAGATATGATAGTGACATTTAAGATAGTCACATGGATTGGAGGGATATGGATCATGTGCAGGCAGAGGAGAGTAGTTTATTCTGGCATCATGCTTGGCACAAACATTGAAGAGCCTGTTCTTGTGCTGTTCTACGTTTCTGTGTTCTATCTTCTCATGGGGCTATCCCTCTGTACGAGCTCATTCAAGAGTTCTCCCGAGTTTCCCCTGATTCCAACTCGGAGAATTACGGTAATAGCCGCTCGTAGGTACTCGGGGCTCTCGTGGACATTTTTTTTAAACATGTTGAAAAATCTTCACGAGTCTTCCCGGGCTTACCATGTTTCCCGAGTACCTGCCGTTAGTGTTACGAGCCGCTAAGAGACGTGCCCGAGCTCCGACGTACCCGCTACGTACATTCCACGTGCTTACCACGAGTTTGATTTTTTTTTAAACTCTGTAGAGCTCTTGAATTACCTCATTCCATGGGACAGGCCCTTAAGTCTTCTTATTTTACATAATTATAGTTGCCATTGTAAACAAGAATTAAATTGAATTAAGTCATAGAGTTATTGAGTCGCACAGCATGGAAACAAGGCCATTGGCCCAACTTGCCCACAATGACCAACATGCCCCAGCTAAACTAGTCCCACCTGCCCCGTCTCTGCCACAGAAGGTAGTTGAGGCCAATTCATTGGCTATATTTAAGAGGGCGTTAGATGTGGCACTTGTGGCTAAAGGGATCAGGGGGTATGGAGAGAAGGCAGGTACGGGATACTGAGTTGGATGATCAGCCATGATCACATTGAATGGCGGTGCAGGCTCGAAGGGCCGAATGGCCTACTCCTGCACCTATTTTTCTATGTTTCTATGTGTTCGTCCCACATCATGTCCAATCCATGTACCTGTCTAAATGCTTCTTAAACATTGTGATAGTACCTGCCTCAACTACCTCCTCCGGCAGCTCATTTTATATAATCACCACCCGCTGTGTAAAAAAGTTACCTCTCAGGTTCCTACTAAATCTTTCCCCCCCCTCACCTTAAACCTATGCTCTCTGGTTCTTGATCCCCCTACTCTGGGCAAGAGACTCTGTGCCCCACATCAACCTCTTTGGTCACATCATCAAAAGAATTAATCAATCAGATTTGTGAGACATGACCTCCCAGGTACAAAACCATGCTGACCATCCCTAATCAGCCCTTGTCCATCAAAATACATGTTTAGGAAGGAAGTGCAGATTCGGGTTTAAACCAAAGACAGACACAAATTGCTGGAGAAACTCAGCGGGACATGCAGCATCTCTGGAGAGAAGGAATGGGTGATGTCATAGAGGGAGAAGAGAAGGTTCACCAGACACATTCCTGGGATGTCAGGACTGTCTTATGAACAAAGACTGCATAGACTCGGTTTATACTCTCTAGAATTTAGGAGATTGAGAGGGGGTCTTATAGAACCTTACAGAAATTCTTAAAGGGTTGGACAAGCTAGATGCAGGAAGATTGTTCCCGATGTTGGGGAGATCCAGGACAAGGGGTCACAGCTTATGGATAAGGGGGAAATCCTTTAGGACCGAGATGAGAAGGACTTTTTTCACACAGAGAGTGGTGGGTCTCTGGAACTCTCTGCCACAGAGGGTAGTTGAGGCCAGTTCATTGGCTATATTTAAGAGGGAGTTAGATGTGGCACTTGTGGCTAAGGGGATCAGAGGGTATGGAGAGAAGGCAGGTACGGGATACTGAGTTGGATGATCAGCCATGATCATATTGAATGGCGGTGCAGGCTTGAAGGGGCCTACTCTTGCACCTAATTTCTATGTTTCTATGTTTCAGGTTAAGACCCTTCATCAGACTACAGAATGCATGTTTAGTTTAGTTTAGTTTGGTTTAGTTTAGATACAGTGCGGAAGCAGGTTCTTCAGCCCACCGAGTCCGTGCCGACCTGTGATCCCCGTGATACACTAGCACTATCCTACACACACTAGGGACAATTTACAATTTTACCAAGCCAATTAACCTGCAAACCTGTAAGTCTTTGGAATGTGGGAGGAAACCGTAGCACCCGGAGAAAACCCAAACAGGTCACGGGGAGAACGTACAAACGCCAGGATCGAACCCGGGTCTCTGGCACTATAAGGCAGCAACTCTATCGCTCCACCACCGTGCCGCATGTACTGTACATATTATCCCATAGAATACTCTGTAGTACCTTTCCAACAGTAATCTGACAATTATAAAAAGATACTGTGGGGCGTGTGGTAATTATATTTAATATGCGATTAATTTTCGGATCGCATTCTCCGGTCGCTCTGCGGCCTACCACCGATGGAGCTGGAGGCCTCCTCGGACTGACCTTAGGCCCCACCATGGGGCTTGGACTTACATCGGAGTCAATCCCTTGCCTGCGATCACTCCAACCGCGGCCTGCGGATCTTACATCGGGAGCTCGCAGTCTCGGGAGAGGCCGTGGATGTCGGGAGCTCCAACATCGCGGAAGGTTCGACCAGCCCCAAGCGGGGTCCGATCGTCCGGGGCGGGGGAGCTGACATCCCCCCGATGCAGGTGCTGGCTGCCTCAACGCGGAGGGCCCGCCGCTGGCTACGGGAGTCAAGATCGTCCCGTCAACGGAGGGCTCGAGGCCCACGACCACGAGAGCAAAGGGAAGAGATTGAACTTTTTTTCGCCTTCAATCACAGTGAGGAATGTGGAGGGGTCACTGTGGTGGATGTTTATGTTAAAATGCGTTTTGTGTGTTCCGTTGCTTTTAATTTGTATGACTGACTTGGCAAATTAAATTCCTCACATGTTGCAAAACATACTTGGCTAATAGAGTATTACTGTGATTGTGATTTCATTTCGGAATCACGTGAGTGACTTCGTGAAGAACCCGCCAGCACGCATGCGCGACATATTGTCGCTCGCATTTGCAGTCGACGGCTGGAGGAGGAGCGCGGCTCACCACCAGCCCTCATAAGGACCAACTCAGGTAAGTATAATCAACCTTGAGCTGGTTGGTTTGTCTGTAAGTAATTTTTTCCTACAGAGAAACATGGACAGAAGAAGTAAGGGCCGCAGGACGTCCGGAAGGATCTGCAGGCCACCAAGCCCGGAGCTCCCTTCTACAGCGCCCGCTGGAAGGACCGGGAAAAAGGCGCGCAAATCGGGGAGCCCTGTAATCACAGGACCCGAATCACCGGCACAGCTGAGCTCTAGCGGGGTTCCCGCAGAGCAAGAAGTCGGAATAGCGCCGGAGCAGGTGGACCCTGACTCCATTTCCCTCTCGCCAACTGGATCATTGGCAGAGGCGAGCAAAAAGGGTTTACGTGCTGCTGCACGACCCTTCTCCCTGAGCCCTCATAGTAGGGCCAGGGATAGAGCTCGAGAACCTAGCCCTTTTCGGGCAGAGGGTTCACCAGGTGCCGCTAGATTGCGGCCTGGTGTAGCAGCGAGACCTGAGTCCACTGGCAGACCAAGGAGGGCCAGTAGAGACTCACCACCTAGTCGGACCAGGAAGAGTCACACAGGTGGAGGCTCGCCACGGTCACCGCTTCCCCCGCGGGGGTTGGACGGGACCGTACGCCGTCTGGGTCCAGAAAAAGGACAGTCGGCAAGCCCGCGCGGATGTCGGGTCACCACGCCGAGGCGTCGGGTGCCGACTTATCACCGCATATGCCCTCGGAGGCAGCCGGATGCAGCTCAGCCAAAAGGAGGCGTATGAGCAGATCCGCGCGGGAGTCTTTCAGTATCGCTGAGGCGGCTGGAAGCGACTTACCGTCACGGCACCGACATTACCTCGACGAGGTACGGGCCGATGATAGGAGCCTCAGAAGTTCCTTCAGGCATGAGGACTCTAATCGCCCATTCATGCATGATGAAGGGCGCATAGACTGGATGGAGAGGATAATGGAACAACTCCTGCTTAATCAAAGACAGGAAGCCCACAGTTCCAGGGGACTTATGGACATATCCCCATCATCTATGGGCAGCATGAGGCCAGAAGAGGAGGAAATTTTGGTACATGCCCCAGTTGCACCTGAAGTTCCCCAGGAAGAGCTCCTGGACGTGGCAGCCAAGTTTGGATTACCCGTTTCATCGGGCCAACCCCTCGATACCAAGCTGGCTGCTACCATTGATTTCCTCACGAATCATCAACTACAGGAGGAGGTCCTTGCAAAGGCCATGGATAGACACAAGGCGCCGGGCAATTGTAATTCACTCAATGTGCCTACAGTCAACATGCCGATTTGGGGCAATATTAGCCCGGGCATTCGCACTCAGGAAGTAAAATTACAGAGGATCCTGAAGTTGCTCACATCTGGGATTACTGCGTTTGCAAGGTCGGTGGATGGAGTGGACTTGAGCATCGATCAGGAGGATGCACTGGCTCTACTTTGCAACACGCAATACGAAATTAATGCTTTTAGGAAAAGTATTATCAAGCCGACATTAAACCCCAAATTTGCGGGGTTATATAGAGCACCTCCAACACCACCATCCAGGCAGCTATTCGGTGAAGACCTCCCGAAGCAGGTCAAAGACCTAGATGATCATGCCAAAACAGTGGGTCTGATGAGGTCACACCCCGTGACCAGACAGACGGCCAAGAAAACACCATATTTCAGGCCACGAGGTCCCACCGATAGGCCAGCAAGGACCTACGTTCCAGCGCCTCCTATGTACCAACAGCCTCAACAGCCCAGGCCTTTTTTAGGGCAGGGCCCTCAACGGCCAGCATGGAAAATGCGGTTTCCATATTTCCAGCGCAACCCAGCACCTCCACGTCCCACCAAAAACGTCAGGGACCGCCGATAACCATGAAGGTAAGGGGGTCTGGGTTTCATACACTGGCATGTCTAACCTCACATGTTGGGGGTAGGTTGCGGGGGTTTAAGGAGGCATGGGAAACCATCACCTCAGATGAGTTTATTCTACAAAGTATTCAGGGTTATGAGATTGAGTTTACAAATGGCCAAATTCCTCCACCTCAGCATATGCCGAATCGCAGATTTGCACTTTCCAAGAAGGAAACAGCAGTAGGCTATGCTGAAATCTTAAGACTCCTGGAGAAAGGTGTGATAGAAAGAACTACACATGAGCCGGTTGAGTTTGTATCCAATATATTTACTAAAACCAAAAAAGATGGTGGATGTCGGGTCATTATAGATCTAACCCATTTGAATACCTTTGTACAATACACCCATTTCAAAATGGACACGTTTGAAACAGCCAAATCTTTGATTTCTGAGGGCTGCTTCATGGCATGCATTGACTTAAAAGATGCATACTATTCAGTATCCGTTCAGAAACATCACAGGAAGTTCTTGAAATTCATCTGGATGGATCAACTTTGGCAATATAAAGCTTTGCCCAATGGGCTTACCACAGCCCCTAGACTATTTACCAAATTACTCAAGCCAGTGTTAGCCACACTGAGGAGGGCAAATCACATGGTCATGGCTTATCTAGATGATATCCTCATTATTGGGCATACATTGGAATCAGCAAATTTGGCAGTTTCAGCCACTGTGGATATATTCCAAAAAATTTATTATCCATCCAGATAAATCAAAGTTCTGTCCTTCACAGATCATGGACTATCTGGGGTTCACCATAGATTCCAATCACATGATTGCCACCATACCAACTAACAAGGTTGGGGATGTCATCCAAACATGCAAGAACCTGGTCTGCGCCAGTATGCCATCAATTAGACAAACTGCTAAGGTAATTGGAAAAATCGTAGCAGTTTTTCCAGCTGCTCAATTCGGACCTTTACATTATCAAAATCTACAAAGATCCAAGATTTCAGCATTAATATTGAATGCTGGACATTTTGATAGACCTATGCAGCTGCCACTCAAGGCAAAAATTGAGTTACAATGGTGGATTGATAATATCCATAACTCATTTAAACCCATCATTGTGCCTCGTCCGGTGGTATACTTACAAACAGACGGACAACAACACTAGTTGTGGGGGCAGATGGGACTCACTAGAATCTACCCTTTTGTTAGCACAAGGGATAAATTATTTGGAGATGCTTGGGGCATTCCACGGACTTAGAGCTTATTGTTCAAACTTTACTGACACTCATGTCCGTCTCCAAATAGACAACACCACTGCGGTGGCATATCTAAATCATATGGGTGGTACCAGGTCAATTTCATGTGATGAATTGGCTAATACAATTTGGCTCTGGTGTATTCAAAGGAATATTTGGATTTCAGCTACCTATTTACCAGGTAAGCTCAACATAGTGGCGGACACCAGGTCACGGAAATTCAATGATAACATCGAGTGGATGTTGAATTCCCAAATATTCAAACAAATTACAGCCAAATTTGGTAAGCCGGATATTGACCTTTTTGCGTCACGGTTAAACCATCAGGTACCAACATATGTATCATGGGAGCCAGATCCTGGGGCAATGGCGATGGACGCTTTCTCGCTAGACTGGGGGAAATGGTTTTTCTATGCATTTCCCCCATTTTGCCTCATCAGTCGGGTATTGCGGAAAATTCAGCTAGATGCTGCTAATGGCATCCTTATCATACCCGACTGGCCTACTCAGTCATGGTATCCGGTGGTCCTTGGCATGATCAGTCAACCATGGGTCCTCTTGGAGGGTTGCCCACTATTGGTGATGAACCCTGTTACAGGGGAACCACATCCCTGCCATAGTCATTTGAATTTATTGGCTTGCAGGATTTGAACAGGCCATTACTGCAGTATGGCCTATCATCAAGGACCATGGACACCATAGGAGCATCATGCAGGGAGTCCACAAGACGGCAATATTTATCGCACATCAGGAAATGGGAAACCTACTGCGGCCGCTTGGACATTGCATATGACTCCGTGTCAATCACAGATGTGCTGGAGTTCCTTGCGGGGTTACATCATGACGAACACCCCAGCTATAGTGCCATCAACAGCGCCAGGAGCGCACTATCATACTACCTCAATTTGGAGGTAGGATCCAATAAGTTGGTGTCCAAACTGATGCGGGGAATATTTAATTCCAATCCGCCTAGACCGCGTTACAACGTTACCTGGGATATTGGGAATGTACTGACCCTGCTCAGGACGTGGTCGCCCATGATTGGGCTTGAATTGGACAGACTCACCCTGAAGTTGGTGATGTTATTGGCACTTACTTCGGCACAAAGGGTACAGACTCTTCATAAGATCAAGATTGATAGAATGATCTCTACCCCAGAAAAGGTTATTTTCTTTATTGATGAATTGCTTAAACAGCACAGGCCTGGGGTTACAGGTCTGCAGCTGGTGTTTCCAGCATACCCCGCTGATGCCAGGCTATGTTTAGCCACCCACATCCGCCACTATATTAAAGTGACGCGGAAATTAAGGGGAATGGAGCAATACTTGCTAATCAGCCATAAGAGACCTCACCATAGAGTGACGGTACAGACTATCTCCAGATGGCTCAGAATCGTTTTGAACGAAGCAGGTATAGATACTAATGTATTTAAATCCCATTCCACCAGGGCTGCATCTACGTTGGCGGCAAAGGTCATGGAGGTGCCCATGGACCATATTCTAGCCGCAGCGGGATGGGCCAGTGAAGCCACCTTTCAACGGTTTTATAATAAACCTATTACCGCTCCTGGAATGTTTGCAGAAGCTGTACTAAATGCAGGCCGAGGTCATTCAGCTGTTCCCCAGTGAGGGTTTTTTTCTTTTGTTATTATTAATAAATATTATTATTTTTCAGAACTAGCAGTCTGAAAATTTTTGATACTCCTGTCCATCCTTATCGTGGCGTGTGTGATAGCATGGACGATTGTCCAGGGCGTGTAATCACAGAGCTTTGAAGTCTTCACGAAGTCACTCACGTGACTCCGAAATGAAATAGCAAGATTAAACAAGAACTTACCAGTTTGAAGTTTGATCTTTATTTTATGAGGAGTTGCGATGAGGGATTTCGTGCCCTCCGCTCCCAACCCTCGATCATAAAGTCAACTGGTAACTAGAGTCTCTTCAATCTTACTATCACAAGTCATTTCCTTTGGTTTGTTGGTTCTGTGATTCCACACCGCTGCTTTGAAGAGATTTCGCGCATGCGTGCTGGCGGGTTCTTCACGAAATCCCTCATCGCAACTCCTCATAAAATAAAGATCAAACTTCAAACTGGTAAGTTCTCGTTTAATCTTACTATTTTATGTTAAAATACGTTTATTTTCAGAATAAAGAAAATGAGGGAGTACAACTGCATTCTGGAACTCAAAAGTGTAAACCTGGACAATGTTTGACTTTTAAAGCCAGAATAATCCGAAAGGGAAGAAGATAATATGTAAATAAATTCTCCCATATCGTAAGGGATGAAATTGCCATTAGATAATATTACAGGATGTTTAACTTCTGTTGTTATTACACTCCAGGCAAATGCATAGTGATTTGAATTTGGTATTGAAATTATTTATTTAGTTATTGGTGTCTCGAAAATACAGAGGTCCTGATTGTGACAAACATGTCAAATGTGACCAACACTGGGAAAGCTCCCATAATTTGGTCTTGTGATGGTCAATTATTTATTTCAGTACAGCTGACAGCAGTTCGATGCCCAGACCAGCCTTTGAGCTGAGGCTTTAGCTTTTAAAGGATTCACAAACATTAATTAAAGGAGGTATCATGGAGGCTGAAGAAGGGTCTCGATCCAAGACATCACCTACTCCTTTTCTCCAGAGATTCTGTCTGACCCGCTGAGTTACTCCAGCTTTTTGCGTCTATCTTCGGTTCAAACCAGCATTTGCAGTTCTTTCCTACTGGAAGCAATACTGGTATGCAGATGCCAACTTTCATAGATGCGCCATAGAAAGCATTTTATTGGGATGCATCATGGCGACCTCAACTGCATTGTCTGAAATTGCGTTCCATATTCATACCACCCTTTTGAGGGAAAGTATTGCCCCCCCCCCCAGGTTCCGAAGCACACTTTACTTCCTTAGAAGGTTTTGGAAGTTCGGCATGCCCCCAACAACTGTCACCAACTTCTGCAGATGCATCACAGTATGGTTTGAGAACAGCTCCATCCAAGACCGCAAGAAATGGCAGCAAATTGTGGACGTAGCCCAGACCATCACACAAACCGATCTCAAGAGGGAGTTCGATATACAGTCGCTCTTAGGACTAACAGAATCAAGGAATATGGGGAGATAGCAGGAATTGATTTTGGATGATTAGCCTTGATCTTATTGAATGGCGGTGCTGGCTCAAAGGGCCGAATGGCCCTCCTACACCTGTTTTCTATGTTTCTATGTTTCTTACACCTTCCCTATAACATGGTACACAGAACTGAACTCAATACCCTAAATGCGGCCCCACCAATGTCTTATATAACAGCAACATGACCTCCCAACCTCTCTACTCAACACTCTGACTGATGAAGGCCAATATGCCGAAACTGTTAGCGTTTCATGAGTAATATTGCAAAGGCCGATAGTTAATGCCCAAAAATAATTATATGTATTTTAGCATCAGATGGTCACAAACTGAATTCACAATTAGATAAACTGAGATTAAAGTCCAAGAGATTAGAGTCTGAAGAAGGGTCTCGACCCGAAACGTTGCCTATTTCCTTTGCCCCACAGATGCTGCCTCACCCGCCGAGTTTCTCCAGCATTTTTTGTCTACCTTCGATTTTCCAGCATCTGCAGTTCCTTCTTAAACTTAAAGTCCAAGACATTCATTTCTGGTTATAAAACACAGCGTGGACAGTACATTATAGTTTTGTTCCAGCCTGACATACTGACTGCTCTAAATATAAGCCTAAATATAAGAATCTTGGAATTCAAGCTTGTGCTGGCTTTTGTGGAGTGCTCCAAACTTGCTGATAATTCCAAAGTTGTTAGAGTCAAAGTTAAAGGCCTGTCCCACTTGGCGATTTTTTCGGCGACTAACGGCGTCATATCAGCATCACCAAAAGATTTAGAACATTTCAAAAACCGGCGACGACAAAACCCGAACCTCGAATTTTTCGGCGACCTGATACGTCAGCCAATGATGCCGGCAGTCGCCGAAAAAATCGCCAAGTGGGACAGGCCCTTTAATTATACTCCAATATGACTAGTGGCATAAATAGCACTGAAAGCAGTCACTGTTTGTTCTCCACTTGTGACAATCTACTGATTCCCATATATCTCCTTGCATCAATAAAGGGCCTGTCCCACCAGCATGCAACTCTATGCGATGAACGCGATCAAACCGGCAGCGGGGGCCGCGCGGAGGTCGGGTGATCCCCTGTACAGGGCCGTTCCCACCAGCATGCGCCTGCATGCGGCAAGCGCAACTAAACCGGCAGCAGGGGCCGCGCGGAGGTTGGGTGAGTGGCGCAACGCGGCGCAAAGCGAGGCGAACTTGGAGCAAGTCCAAGGTAAGTTCGCCAGGACTTAGAGGGGCACACAGAGAGGGGCACCGAGGCACACACACATACAGGGCCACGGAGCCACACACACATACAGGGCCACGGAGCCACACACATAGAGGGTCACGGAGGCACTTACAAATAGGTTCACGGAGGCACGATGTCTGGGCGGTGTGTAAATGTCGAGGCGACTGCGAGCCGACAAGCCGTTGCCGCGCGGAATTTTTGGACATAGTCGGTTTTTCGGAGCCCCGCGCGGTGTCGGGACGAACTCGGGACGAACTCCGCACAATTCTGCACGGCTCCGGCGATCGAAGTGGGACCGGCCCCGCGACGCCGGACGGCTCAAGCGACCCCGTTAGGTCGCGCTAATCGCATAGAGTTGCACGCTGGTGGGACAGGCCCTTAACTTGTAGCCATGTATTATTTTGTAAAACTATAAGGTACAAACCTCCCCTTTCAACATTGACAAACCTTTTTGAAATCTCTAACTTGATCATCTATCCACAATTCACACTTGGGTATTCATAGAGTCGTAGAGTCACAGAGTGATACAGTGTGGAAGCAGACCTTTCGGCCCAACTTGTCCCAGCTATGCTAGACCCACCTGCCTGCGTTCGGTCCACATCCCTCCAAACCTGTCCGATCCATGTACTTGTCTAACTGTTTCTTAAACGCTGGGTTAGTCCCTGCCTCAACTACCTCCTCTGGCAGCTTGTTCCAAACACCCACCACCGTTTGTGTGAATAGGTTACCCCTCCTATTCTTATCAAATCTTTTCCCCTTCGCCTTAAACCGATGTCTCTGGTCCGTGATTCCCCGACTCTGGGCAAGAGACTCTGTGCGTCTAACATGGTGCCCAGTACTTGTACTTTTCCTTGTACTTTTTTTATTTCCTATTGGATTGTTTTTCCTTAATTTATTGACTTCTGTATATTTTTTTGCACTCAATTCATCCTTTTTATCATCCCTCCTTTAATGGCCTCTGTGGGGCTACAGTGTTTCAGCTAATATATATATCCTAAAAATATCATTAATCTTACTCTTTTATGAGGTTGCAATGCTCTACAGCGCCCCAAAAAAAAAAACAAGCTTTAAATTTTCGGGTTTCATGATGTATGTTGGCCCCAAAGTTATTAGGAAGCATTCCCAAGCACCTTTCTTTTAACAGTCTGAGAGCGGCTCGGTGGCGCAGTGGTAGATTTGCTGCCTTAAGGGCCTGTCCTACAAGCATGCAACTCTATGCGATGAGCGCGACCTAACGTGGTCGCTTGAGTCGTCCGGCGTCGCGGGGCCGGTCCCACTTCGATCGCCGGAGCCGTGCAGAATTGAGCAGAGTTCGTCCCGACATCGCGCGGGGCTCCGAAAAACTGACTATGTCCAAAAATTCCGTGCGGCAACGGCTTGTCGGCTCGCAGTCGCCTCGACGCATTACACACTGCTCCGACATCGTGCCTCCGTGAACCTATCTGTAGGTGCCTCCGTGACCCTCTATGTGTGTGGCTCCGTGGCCCTCTGTGTGTGTGTGTCTCTGTGCCCCTCTCTGTGTGCCCCTCTCTGTCCTGGCGAACTTACCTTAGACTTCGCTCCAAGTTCGCCTCACTTTGCGCCGCGTTGCGCCACTCACCCAACCTCTGCGCGGCCCCTGCTGCCGGTTTGGTCGCGCTTGCCGCATGCAGGCGCATGCTGGTGGGAACGGCCCTGTACAGGGGATCACCCGACCTCCGCGCAGCCCCCGCTTCTAGTTTGATCGCGTTCATCGCATAGAGTTGCATGCTTGTAGGACAGGCCCTTTACAGAGCTTGCTGTAAACTTACAGTAAAGGCCCTGCAACAGCCTGTGGCTCAGCTGGACCGGGCACTGCTCCAAGAGGCTGAGCATATGGACTGAAGGTGGTCAAGACCATATGAAAGCAAGATTTTTTATACGATTAGCTTGAAGAGTAAACTGCTTTCATGGCGTCAGATGGTACAGCGTGCAAGAAAAAACAGATTCTCACTCCGCTCACATGTTGACTGAGTTCTCAAGAGAGTTGATAGTTCTGCTGTGACCATAATCACGCAACAATTGATTTCTTTACAACACCGTTAGTCATTCCAAATTACAGACTAATTGAAATCAAAATTTCGAATCTCATCATCATATGAAGACAATTTCCAAAAGAAGTTCTTGGGACCTGACAGAACTATATAGTTAAGGCCCTGTCCTACTTTCCCGAGTTACTCACAAATTTTTCCCCTTGATTCGACCTCGGGGAATGTCGGGGAATGTCGGTAGCGAGCTCGTACGAGGCCGTAGGAGTCCGTAGATGTTTCGTAGCGGCTCGTAATGCCAGCCGTAGCAACCCGGGGCATCAGGTAAGTCGGGACGTTTTTTCAACATGTTGAAAAATGTCCACGAGTAAAAAAAATAGCTCTGAGTACCTACGGCGGGCTATTACCGTAATTATCCGAGTTCGAATCAAGCGGAAAACTCGGGAGAGTTTGTGAGTAACTCGGGAGAGTTTGTGAGTAACTCGGGAGAGTGGGACAGGGCCTTAAATAATTAATAATGAAACAATATAATAGATAGAGTACAACGTAAAAGATAGCTAAAACTCTGTGTACTTGAATCTGAAGTGCAAAGGCAAAATTATTTTATCTTCCTACTATTTACTTCTAAATGTGATGAAATTTACAATCGATTCCGATCCTTCTGTTTGCAACAACAAAGCTGCAATGATAAACTTACCTTGGTGATATAATAGGTAGACAAAAACGCTGGAGAAACTCAGCGGGTGAGGCAGCATCTATGGAGCGAAGGAAATAGGCAACGTTTCGGATCGAGACCCTTCTTCAGACTGATGTGAGGGTGGGGGGAGGGGGCGGGATGAAGAAAGGAAGAGGCGGAGACAGTGGGCTGAGGGAGAGCTGGGAAGGGGAGGAGAAAGCAGGGACTACCTGAAATTAGAGAAGTGATCTAATCGGCAATGTAAGGGTGCAGAGAAGATTTAACAGGACGTTGCCGGGACTTGAGCTACAGGGAGAGGCTGAGCAGACTGGGATTCTATTCCTTGGAGTGCACGAGGATGCGCGGTGATCTTATGGAGGTGTACAAAATCATGGGGGGAATAGATCGGGAAGAATCGAGAACCAGAGGACATCAAGTCAAGTCAAGTTTATTTGTCACATACACATACGAGATGTGCAGTGAAATGAAAAGTGGCAATGTTTGCGGATTGTCCAAAAAAAACAAACTACAAAACAGGATGGAACAGAATCAGTAATTACATATTTGTGAGACAAAAAACAGCAATTTTAAAAAGACACAACACAACAGTAAATTGGTACAGTAAGTTAGTCCCTGGTGAGGTAAGAGTTTACAGTCCTAATGGCCTCTGGGAAGAAACTCCTCATCCTCTCTGTTTTCACAACATGACAGCGGAGGTGTTTGCCTGACCGTAGCAGCTGCAACAGTGAGTTGCTGGGGTGGAAGGGGTCCCCCATAATGTTGCATAGGTTTAAGGTGAAGGGGGAAAGATTTAGAAACATAGAAACATAGAAAAATAGGTGCAGGAGTAGACCATTCGGCCCTTTGAGCCTGCAGCGCCATTCAATGTGATCATGGCTGATCACCCAACTCAGTATCCTGTACCTGCCTTCTCTCCATACCCCCTGATCCCTTTAGCCACAAGTGCCACATCTAACGCCCTCTTAAATATAGCCAATGAACTGGCCTCAACTACCTTCTGTGGCAGAGAATTCCAGAGACATACCACTCTCTGTGTAAAGAATGTTTTCCTCATCTTGGTCCTAAAGGAATTCCCCCTTATCCTTAGACTGTGACCCCTTGTTCTGGACTCCCCCAACATCGGGAACAATCTTCCAGCATCTAGCTTGTCCAACCCCTTAAGAATTTTGTAAGTTTCTATAAGATCCCCCCCCAATCTTCTAAATTCCAGCGAGTACAAGCCGAGTCTATCCAGTCTTTCCTCATATGAAAGTCCTGACATCCCAGGAATCAGTCTGGTGAATCTTCTCTGTACCCCCTCTATGGCAAGAATGTATTTTCTCCGATTTGGAGGCCAAAACTGTATGCAATACTCCAGGTGTGGCCTCACCAAAACCCTGTACAACTGCAGTAGAACCTCCCTGCTCCTATACTCAAATCCTTTCGCTATGAAGGCTAACATACCATTTGCTTTCTTCACTGCCTGCTGCACCTGCATGCCTACTTTCAATGACTGGTGTACCATGACACCCAGGTCTCGTTGCATCTCCCCTTTTCCTAATCTGCCACCATTCAGATAATAGTCTACCCTCATGTTTCTGCCACCAAAGTGGATAACCTCACATTTATCCACATTATACTGCATCTGTCATGCATCTGCCCATTCACTCAGCCTATCCAAATCACCCTGCAGCCTCCAAGCATCCTCCTCACACCTAACTATACCCCCCAGCTTGGTGTCATCTGCAAATTTGGAGATGTTGCATTGAATTCCCTCGTCCAAATCATTAATATAGAGTGATACAGTGATACACACTCTATGACTATGACTAGTGCATGATTCAATGGAGATTCTCTTGATCCTGTCCAAGATAATCAAGCTGATGAATTGCCCATTGTGTCCTCACTGTGACTGCAATAGATGTGTGGCTTCCTGATTAAGGTGATTAAAGTTAGGGGTTGGAATGGTGCTGTGGCGGAGGGAGCAGGAAAATTACCCGGTCCTCAATTAAACATTGAGGAAGGAAGGAAAAGAAGAAGGTAATGATTCTCCTGTGACTCCATGACTCACTGACCACATTGATAATTGAAGAAATCCATTGAGACAAGACACCAGAGACTGGGGCAGATGTGTCATTGTACTCAGCATGAGCAAACATGTCCAGGATAGTATGAGAGGGGAAATAACGCCACAAGGAGTCTGAATAATGGTCCCAACCAGAAATGTCACTTGTTCTTGTTTTCCACAGATGCTGCCTGACCTGCTGAGTTACTCCAGCACTTTGCGTCATTTTTTTATAACCCAGCATCTGCAGTTCTTTGAGCTTCATCCCCTTTAAGGGCTTGTTTTCACGCCTTACACTTCCATATCTCTGTGTCTCCCTCTCCCCTGACTCTCAGTTGGAAGAAGGGTCCATTCCCGAAACGTCACCCATTCCTTCTCTCCAGGGATGCTGCCATATCCCGCTGAGTTACTTCAGCATTTTGTGTCTATCTTCGGTGTAAACCAGCATCTGCAGTTCCTCTCTATGCATTTCATTAGCAGTTCCTAGTTTCGACTTGATATGAGAGGGAGCAGTGCAAGGTAGGACTAAATAAACTGGTAGGTTCTGAGGCCAGGAAACAGTTTAATTTAAAAAATAAAAAATAAAGAAGCCCAAAATGAAAATGAAGCTTACTCACCCTTTAAAAGTTAACAGGAAAAGTGACACTGCAGTCCTCAAACGAGAAATAAAAGAACAATGATTGCTTTACTGCCTATTAATGTGTGATGAAGCCTGCAATCAATTTGATAGGCCATTTCTTTTATTTATGACTGTCTGTGACTCATGCTATTGTGTCCAGAGTTGCATACTTACTCCATATTTAGCTAATGCAGTCAACATGCAAGCTGCAGCATATTGATAGAGCCCAGTCCATCAGGCAAAGCACCCACCATTCCATTGACTCCATCTTGTTGTATAGGGCCCTAGTGAGACCACACCTGGAGTATTGTGTGCAGTTTTGGTCCCCTAATTCGAGGAAGGACATTCTTGCTATTGAGGGAGTGCAGCGTAGGTTTACAAGGTTAATTCCCGGGATGGCAGGACTGTCATATGCTGGTAGAAACATAGAAAATAGGTGCAGGAGTCAGCCATTCGGCCCTTCGAGCCTCCACCGCCATTCAATATGATCATGGCTGATCTCTGTCTCCCAGATCTGAGATCTGTGTTCTGATAGAATGGAGCGGCTGGACTTGTATACCCTGGAGTTTAGAAGGATGAGAGGGGATCTTATTGAAACATATAAGATTATTAAGGATTGGACATGCTAGAGGCAGGAAACATGTTCCCAATGTTGGGTGAGTCTAGAACCAGGGGCCACAGTTTAAGAATAAGGAGTAAGCCATTTAGAACGGAGACGAGTTAACACTTTTTCTCACAGAGAGTTGTGAGTCTGTGGAATTCTCTGCCTCAGAGGGCGGTGGAGGCCAGTTCTCTGGACACTTTCAACAGAGAGCTAGATAGGGCTCTTAAAGATAATGGAGTCAAGGGCATATGGGGAGAAGGCAGGAACGGGGTACTGATTGGTGATGATCAGCCATGATCACATTGAGTCATTCGAAGGGCCGAATGGCCTACACCTGCACCTATTGTCTATTGTCTATTGTCTATCTGCACTGCATGCTGCCTCGGCAAGGCCAGCAGCATAATCAAGGCCCAGTCTCACCCCACTCACTCCCTCTTCTCCCCTCTAGTTTTCAGCAAGAGGTACAGAAGTGTGAAAACGCACATCTCCAGATTCAGGGACAGTTTCTTCCCAGCTGTTATCAGGCAACTGAACCATCCTATCACCAACTGGAGAGAGGTCCTGACCTAGCATCTTCCTTATTGTAGACCCAATTACTATCTTTAATCGGACTTTACCTGCAATCATCGTTATTCCCTTTATCCTGCTTCTGTATACTGTGGACAGAATGATTGTAATCGTGTATTGTCTGTCTGCTGACTGGATAGCACGTAACGAGAAACCTTTTCACTGTTTCACGGTCCACTTGACAATAATAAACAAATCTAAACTAAACTAAGCTAAGCTAAGCTAAAATAATTTAACCTGAACTAACCTGAACTAAACTAAACTAAACTAAACTAATCAAAACTAAACTAAACTAAACTAATCTAAACTAAACTAATCTAAACTAATCTAAACTAAACTAAACTAATCTAAACTAAACTAATCTAAACTAATCTAAATTAAACTAAACTAAACTAATCTAAACTAAACTAATCTAAACTAATCTAAACTAAACTAAACTAAACTAATCTAATCTCAACAATTTAACTCAACTCAACTCCTCAACTTAACTAATCGAACCTAAACTAAACTAAACTAATCTAAACTAAACTAAACTAAACTAAACTAATCTAAACTAAACAAATCTAATCTCAACAACTCAACTAAACTAAACTAAACTAAGATAAAATAATCTAACCTGAATTAACCTGAACTAAACTAAACTAAACTAATCTAAACTAAACTAATCTAAACTAAACTAATCTAAACTAAACTAATCTAAATTAAACTAAACTAAACTAATCTAATCTCAACAACTTAACTCAACTCAACTCAACTCCTCAACTTAACTAATCGAACCTAAACTAAACTTAACTAATCGAATCGAACCTAAACTAAATTAAACTAATCTAAACTAAACTAAACTAAACTAAACTAATCTAACTCAACTCAACTGAACTCAACTAATCTAATCTAAACTAAACTAAACTAAACTAAACTAAATTAAACTAAACTAAACTAAGCTCTATCTTACTTTCACTTGAATACATCAGGGGCTGGGCCCCTTCTTCAGACTGAATTTCAATTGAGGATGGAATTTAGAAGGATGAGAGGGGATCTTATTGAAACATATAAGATTATTAAGGGTTTAGACACGCTAGAGGCAGGAAACATGTTCCCGATGGTTACACAAAAAGCTGGAGAAACTCAGCGGGTGCAGCAGCATCTAAGGAGCGAAGGAGATAGGCGACGTTTCGGGTCGAGACCCTTCGTTTCGGGTCGAGACCAACTTTCCTCCCTACGACAACATGTTCCCGATGTTGGGGGAGTCCAGAACAAGGGGCCATAATTTAAGAATAAAGGGTAAAACATTTAGAATGGAGACGAGGAAACACTTTTTCTCACAGAGAGTTGTGAGTCTGTGGAATTTTCTGCATCAGAGGGCAGCGGAGCCCCGTTCTCTGGATGCTTTCAAGAGGGAGCTAGATAGGGCTCTTGAAGTTAGCGGAGTCATAGGATATGGGGAGAAGGCAGGAACGGGGTACTGATTGTGGATGATCTGCCAGGATCACATTGAATGGTGGTGCTGGCTCGAAGGGCCGAATGGCCTACTCCTGCACCTATTGTCTATTGTCTATTGTCCCGAAATATCACCTATTCCTTTTCTCCAAAGATGCTACCTGACCCGCTGAGTTACTTCAACATTTTGTGCCTACCTTTGGCTTACAATGTCTGTGCCGAACGTGATTCCAAGCATATCTCTTAGCCTATCCAAAAGTCTCTTGAATACCACTGTCTTATCTTCCTCAACCACCAGCCCCGACAGTGGGTTCCAGGCACTCACCACTCTCTGTGTAAAAGAAATTGCCCTGCACATCTTCTTTAAAGTTTACTCCTCTCATGGTAATTCTAGTATTTGATTTTTCCATCCTGGGCAAAAGGTTCTGACTGTCTACTCTATCTATGCCATGGAGATCACCTGTCTCTGTAGATAGACAACAAAAAGCTGGAGTAACTCCGCGGGACAGGCAGCATCTCTCGAGAGAAGGAATGGGTGACGTTTCGGGTCGAGACCCTGCTTCAGAGAGAAGAAGGATCCAACTGAAGAAGGGCCTAGACACGAAACATCACCCATTCCTTCTCTCCAGAGATGCTGCCTGTCCCGCTGAGTTACTCCAGCATTTTGTGTCTATCTTCGGTGTAAACCAGCATCTGCAGTCCCTTCCTACAAACCTATTTCTGTCGGATAACTTCCCCTTTTCCATTGGTGGTTGCTGTTAGGCATCAGAGAAACGAAAGTGCAAAGTGGTCTGTGACTTACTTGTGGCATTACAGAGGCATTGATAACTTTTATGGAAAATGATTGAGAAAGGAAAGATATTAGTTGAGTTTGAGTTTAGTTTATTGCCACGTGTACCGAAGTACAGTACAAAGCTTTTGACGCATGCTAACCAGTCAGTGGAAAGACAATACATCTTCTATGGTGTACAGATACTCAACAAAAGGGAATAATGTGAATAACATTTAGTCCAAAATAAAGTCCGATCAAGGATAGTCCCAGGATCTCCAAATAGTGACAAATAAAGATCCAAAATTGGCTTATTGCAAGGAAGCAGAGGGAGGGAATCGAAGGGTGCTTTTTGGACTGGAGGCCTGTGACTAGTGGTGTACCTCAGGGAATGGTGCTGTCCCCATTTACTGCTTGTGTGGTTTATATCAACAATTTGGATAAAGCATGCAGAGGGCATGATTAGTAAATTTGCAGATGACGCTAAAGTTGGCGGTATCGTAAATAGATAAGATTTTAAAAAATGCTATGGGCCTGCCCACTTAGGCGATTTTTCGGGCGACTGTCAAGTTGCCGGGAAAGACCGGCAACTGGAACGGCGACTGTCAGAGTGGAACACACACACACACCCACACACACACACACACACGCACGCACATGCACGCACACACACACACACACACGCACGCACATGCACGCACACACACACGCACGCACATACACACACACGCACACACGTGCACACACGCACGCACACGCGCACACACGCACACACGCACGCACACACACGCACAAGCACGCACATGCACGCACAAACACACACACGCACACACACGCACACGCACGCACACACACACGAACACACACACGCGCACGCGCGCACGCGCGCACACACACACGCACACACGCACACACGCGCACGCACACGCACACACACACACACACACACACACACACACACACACACACACACACACACACACACACACACACACACACACACACACACACACACACACACACACACACACACTGCTTCCTTCACCAGCCCGTTATGCAGGCTGGGGACAGGGCAAGCGGGGCGAGTGCTCTCTGAGTGAAGCGCGGTGCAAAGCCGAGGTGATACAGACATACACCGCGATGAACAAGAAGGTTTTTTTTTGTTAAATATTTTTATTAGAAGTAAGTACATATCAAGAGAAGAATATACGTCATATACATTCTTAATATTATTAATATTAACAATTATTTCTAATTTGTACTTCTATGAGTTTTTCATTTTTAATATAGATAGGAAGTAAAAGAGAAAAATAAAATAAAAATAGAGATTCAGAAAGATGAATGAAGTATTAAGCAGTTTATACATCACTAGAGATATATCCATGGGTTATTATATGTAAATCTTCATCTATTTCTTCGTTCAGGCTTCAGTCCGGTTCTCGCACCGAACCATTTTGACCCTTTAAATATTCAATAAATGGAGACCATGTCCCTCTGAATTGATCCAACTTGCCCAGAAGGACAAGTCTTAATCTTTCCAGATGAAGTGTCTCCGACATTCCAGGGATCCACGAAGAAGAAAGTTTTCACGGTAATTAAGACGGTTAAAGCACGGTGTACAGTAAGTCCATTAAAGGGGGGGGGGGGAGAAGGGGGGAGAAGGGGGGAGAAGGGGGGAGAAGGAGTGAGTAGTGGAGAACTTTTAAGAAGCTAGATACACGGCTGTGAAGCTCGGCGGACATTTAACATTACCGGTCGGTTATCCTTGGTTCTGAAAACTACTGCTTACATTTTTGTTTCCCAATGAGCCAATGGAATTCACCGGTCAGCACCGGCTACAACCTACGAGAACCTCCGAGAACCTTCGACCTCCTGGCGACCCACCTACGGCATGTGAATTCTCGCTGCTCTCCACGGCGGCTTCATTCTGGTCGCCGCTAATTTTTCAACGCATTGAAAAATTCGCGACGACGATAACGAGGCCGCGACTTGTTCCCAGAATGCGGGAACTCCTCACGACCATGAAGGCGCCTCCCCGGAAACTACCTGAAAACATGCGGCGACCATGTGGCAGAGTCTCCTGCAGTTGCCCAGGAAGTCGCCTAGTTGGGACAGGCCCATTAACAAGCTCTGGATCAGCTGGGCAAGTTGGCTGAGTTAAATGCAGATAAGTACAGGTTGTTGCTTTTTGGAAAGTCAATCTAGGGCAGGACTTTCACAGTGAATGGTAGGGCTCTAGGAAGGGTTGGAGTGCAGAGGGATCTAGCAGTACCAGCGCCTGGTCCTCTGACTGTGACATCACAGGTAAATAGGATGGTAAATAAGCCTTCTAAGGAAGTAGAGGCGTTGGTGGGCTTTCTTAGTCATTGCTTCTATATGGGTGGCCCAGGAGAAGTTGTTGGTGATATTTACTCCTAGGAATTTAGAGTCATAGAGTGATGCAGTGTGGAAACAGGCCCTTCAGCCCAACTTGCCCACACCGGCCAACATCCCACCTACACTAGTCCCACCTGTCTGCATTTGGCCCATATCCCTCCAAACCTGTCCTATCCATGTACCTGTCTAACTGCTTCTTAAACATTGGGATAGTCCCTGCCTCAACTACCTCCTCTGGCAGCTTGTTCCATGCACCCACCACCTTTTGTATGAAAAAGTCACCCCTCAGATTCCTATTAAATCTCTTCCCCCTCACCTTGAACCTATGTCCCCTTGTCCTCGATGTTTTTGAATGAGTTTTTTCTCATTCCGTCTTCAAAGGGATTTGCATATTTAAGCTGGTATGAGTCAACAGTCAATCAGAAGCGGAGATTAATGGCTATAAGGCAGGAACTCTGCGGTAGGTTAGATGTGAACGTTTCTTTCAGCTTACAGGCAGTAGGTAATGTTTCAGATCCTGTTTAGAAGTGAGTGATAGATTGGAAATGATTCTGCTGAGATGTCGAGCTTGCAGTCAGATGAACAGTGCTTGTATTGATTTGGTGAGCAGGCATGACAAGACATTGTGTGCTCCTAAGCATCTGTTTATATGTTTGGTCAGTGACATTTTTTTTGCAAAGAGATAAAAGTAGATGTCACTATGCACCATGATAAAATACGTCAGGTTGTCATAAGGTCATAAGGGACAGGAGTAGAATTAGGCCATTCGGCCCGTCAAGTCTACTCTGCCATTCAATCATGGCTGTTCTTTCTCTCCCCCCTAACCCCATTCTCCTGCCTTCCCATAACCTCTGACAGCTGTACTAATCAAGAATATCTATCTATCCATCTATCCATCTACTCATCTATTCATCTACCCATCTACCCAGATTTCCTTCGCTCCATAGATGCTGCTGCACCCGCTGAGTTTCTCCAGCACTTTTGTCTACCTTCGATTTTCCAGCATCTGCAGTCCCTTCTTAAATACCTATCTACCCATCCATCTACCCTTCCATCTATCTGTCCGTCTGTCCGTCTGTCCGTCGGTCCGTCCGTCCGTCTGTCTGTCTGTCCCTTAAAAATATCCACTGACTTGGCCTCCACAGCTTCTGCAGCAAAGAATTCCACAGATTCACCACCCTCTGAATAAAGAAATTTCTCCTCATCTCCTTCCTAAAAGAACATCCTTTAATTCTGAGGCTACGACCTCTGGTCCTAGACTCTCCCACATCCTCTCCACATCCACCATATCCAAGCCTTTAACTATTCTGTATGTTTCATTGTCCCCCTTCATTGTTCTAAACCCCAGCGAGTACAGGCCCAGTGTCGATCAACGCTCATCATAGGCTAACCTACTCATACCTGGGATCATTCTTGTAAATCTCTTCTGGACCCTCTCCAGAGCCAGCACATCCTACCTCAGATATGGTGCCCACAATTGCTCACAATATTCCAAATGCGGCTTGACCAGTGCCTTAGAGAGCCATGTCGACTAAAGGGCCCGTCCCACTTACGTGTCCTTGGCACGCACATTACTCCACCTTGTGGTCGTGTTGAGGCGCACGGGTATCGTATGGCCGCGCGGGGCTGGTCCCATTGGGAAGCGCGGAGGGGTTTGTAGTTGTGCGCGACATCGCGCGGGGCTCCGAAATTTTTGTAGTGAACTAAATCTTTGCGCGCCAACGGCCTGCCGCGGAACTGACGGCCAAACTGACGGCCAAGACCCTGGCACAACGTAACGTTTCACCTTCAACAGCAGCAGAAGCAGGCAAACGATCACCGAGCTGACGGCCGTTGCGGTCCGGATCCGCCACCACTCCTACTCCCAGAGCGGGGCCAAGAAAATTGAAGATGGACACAAAATACTGGAGTAACTCAGCGGGACCGGCAGCATCTCTGGAGAGAAGCAATGGGTGACGTTTCGGGTCGAGACCCTTCTTTTCAGACTGAAGAAGAGTCTCGACACGAAACGTCACCCATTGCTTCTCTCCAGAGATGCTGCCGGTCCCGCTGAGTTACGGGGAGAACGGACAAACTCCGCACAGACAGCACTCGTGGTCGGGGTCGGAAGCGCTGTAAGGCAGCAACACTACCGCTGCGCCACCGCACCACCAAAAAAAAACTTGCTATTTTAGGTCCTTGATTGACAAAGGTGTCAAAAGGCAGGAGGATGGGGTTGAGTGGGAAAATAGATCAGCCCCGCATGTGCATTGACTACTGTTGGCCCAACCACTTCACTATTCACTTGATTCTTCCAATGCCCCTGTGCCATTGGGTAGCTCATTCCACAGAGCTTAAAATAACCTCACTCGTGTAATCAGAGGGAATTATTTTCCACAGACTTACCAATTCTTGTAGCTGCACCATAAAAAACATCTAAATGGATTTTATTCCTTACAGCACAGGAGAATGATAGATGATCTTATAAAGGTGGATAAGGTCACGAAGGGGACAGATAGAGTCGATGCTCGTATTCCTTTACACAGAGGAGGGGAGATCAAGAACCAGAGGACACAGGTTTATGATGAGAGGAGGAAGGTTTAATAGGAATCTGAGGGGCAATATTTTCACATTTTCTCCGTGGATTGTCACCGTGTCGTGGTGGAGAAGCTTGTGTGATCCTGAGATCGATGCCATCTGGAGCGATGCTCCTGGTAGGGCCACCCATGGCGGTAAGGTCGAGGGGGAAGTCTCTGACAAAGAGCCAATCCAACCAAGACCTCAACGGTGGAACAGGCGGAGGACGATGGCTGACCTTAGTGGAGCGTCACAACGGCTGGGAAGGCGGATGAAGGCTGCAGCAGAAAAGGGTCTCCGGTCGTCTTGGACTCCATGCCACTGGATCCTGACCCGGATCTGTCAAGGACTGTGTGGTGGCTGTCTGGGCACCAGTCTCCCACACAGGCGTCCTCCATGAGAGGACAGTCATACTCGTTTCAAATGACCGCGGATGATTTTCACATGGAGGGTGGTGCTTATATGGAATGAGCTGCCAGAGGGGATAGTTGAGGCAGGTGCTATAATAACATTTAAAACATATTAGGACAGGTATGGTTCCCAGCTTAGTTTGCCGTTTACTGCTTACAGTTTATTCTATTGACATTTGTACCGAGGTACATTGAAAAGGTTTTGCTGTGTACTTTCATGTTTGCGGTGGAGCCATTTACACTGTATAGATACATGCTATATTTAAGAGAGACCTGGGTATCATGGTACACCAATCATTGAAAGTAGGCATTGAAAGTAACCCCTTACAAAATTCTTAAGGGGTTGGGTAGGCTAGATGCAGGAAGATTGTTCCCGAAGTTGGGGAGGTCCAGAACAAGGGGTCACAGTCTAAGGATAAGGGGGAATTCCTTTAGATGAGGAAAACATTTTTCACACAGAGAGTGATGAGTCTCTGGAATTTCATTTCGGAGTCACGTGAGTGACTTCGTGAAGAGCCCGCCGGCGCGCATGCTCGACATATCGTCGTACCGCGTTGCTGCGACGGCTGGCGGTGGAGCGCGCTCCTCGCCAGCCCTTCATAAGAGGCCACGGAGGTGAGTATTCTACCTTTAGTTGGTGGTCCTTGTTGTTGGTTGTGTCTTGCAGCAAGGACATGGATGGGAGTTCCAAGGGCCGGAGGACGTCAGGACGAGTTCGCCGGTCAACAGTTCCGGGGCCTTTACCATCGGCAGTACCTGCAACGCAGGCCGGGACTCAGGCGGAGATGTGGGTAAGCCCTGTGGTTACAGGTCCAGATCCGCCAGCACACCACAGCTCGGAGGAGTTCGACGAGGAGGAGTGTGGTGTGCCGCCAGAGCAGGGGGACCCTGCCATGGCAGTCAGGTCGTCAGCGGGCTCGCTGGCGCCCTCGAGCAGGGTGCGTGCGGCTGCACGGCCTGTTCCACTCAGCCCTCCGAGTAGGGGAAGGGCAGGAGCCCAGAAGCCTAACCCTGCCAGGGCTAAGGCATTGCCTGACACGGAGGAGCGGTCAGGTTCCAGGGCGAGACCCGGGGCGGCTGTGAGGTCCAGCCGGCACACCCCGACTCTCGACGCCGGGACGGGTCGGATGAGTCGGGTCTCGTCACGGTCGCCGAGCCCCCCATGGATAGGTGGGCGAGACCATGCGTCGGCAAGGTCCACGATGTGGGCAGCCGGCAAGCCTGCACGGGCTTCAGGCATCCATGCTTCGGCTGGTGCCGACACCATGCCGCAAGTGCCCTTAGTGGCAGCGGCTTCAGCTCCCGCTAAACGGAGGCGGTTGAACACGCCCGCGCGGGAATCGCGCAGTTTCGCCTCGGCGGCTGTTAGCGACAACTACCAGCACCGGCAGGGCCTCGATGAGGTGCGGGCCGATGATAGGAGCCCGGTTTTCTTTTCAGAGCCGGAGGACTCCGACCACCTGAGTGTTCAGGGTGAAGGGCGTATTGACCGTATGGAGCGGCTGCTGGAGCTCCTGCTTCAAAGTCAACAACAGCAGGGCAGCAACAGGCACAGGGCGTCGTCACCAGCCTCTACCATCAGCCTGGAACAGCAGGAGGAGGAGGTTTTGGTGGATCCCATACCATCTCCGTTGGAGGTGCCAGCGGAGGATCTTCTGGATGTGGCGACCAAATTTGCGGCCCCACATTCATCTGGACTTCCTTTAAACGAAAAGCTGGCAGCCACTGTGGACTTTCTTAACAACCAGCAACTACAGGAAGAAGTCCTCATTCAGGCAATGAGCCGTCACAAGGCTCCATCCAATTGCAACTCCCTCAACGTGCCTGTGGTCAATACGCCGATATGGGGCAACATCAGTGCGGCTATCCGTCAACAAGAGGTAAAATTGCAGCGGATCCTGAAGCTCCTCACGGCCGGTATTACCGCCTTTGCGCGGTCGGTGGACGGGGACGAACTGAATTTGGACCAGGAAGATGCTCTGGCCCCCCTGTGCGCGACCCAGCACGAAATCAACGGGTTTCGCAAAACCAGCATCCGCCCAGCGCTCAATCCGAAGTTTGCAGGATTGTGCAAACCACCGCCGCTGCCCCCGCCCCGTCAGCTCTTTGGGGAGGACCTCTCGAAGAGAGTCAAAGAGCTTGACGAACAAGCCAAAACGGTGGGGATCATGCGCTCTCAGAGTGCCCCCGCACCGTCAGGCCCAAAGTCTCCATACATTCGTTCACGAGGGTCTGCTAGTACCTCGACGAGGACCCACCCTCAAGCTCCACAACGACAGCAACATCAGACCCAGCACCAGGGGTCTTTTTTAGGACAGGGTCGGCAGAGACCCTGGTGGAAAACGAAGACGCCGCGCCCTCAAGCCAACCCAGCACCTCCACGTCCACCCACGCGTGTCAAGGGCCGCCGGTAACCACGGAGGTGAGGGGGTCTGGTTCTCTCTTTTCTCTTTGTTTAACTTCACATGTTGGTGGTCGCCTTCGGTTGTTTTTGGGTGCATGGGGTAATTTTACTGGTGACGAGTATGTGTTGCAGAATATTCAGGGGCATAAAATTGAGTTTATTAATGGCGACATTCCTCCATCCCAGCACATGCCCGCTCGAACGTTTAAATTATCTGCTGCAGAACAGGCAGCAGGCTACAAGGAACTTTTAAGTCTTGAGCAGAAGGGAGTGTTTGAGAGAGCGGTGCATGAGCCAGTTGAATTTGTTTCGAATATATTCACCAGACCTAAGAAGGATGGAGGTTGTCGTGTCATTATTGATCTAACCCGTTTGAACACTTTTGTAACATATACTCATTTTAAAATGGATACGTTTGAAACAGCCAAATCATTGATTTCTCATGGTTGCTTTATGGCATGCATCGATTTGAAAGACGCATATTATTCAGTATCCATCCAGAAATACGACAGAAGGTTTTTGAAATTCGTCTGGATGGGGCAACTCTGGCAGTACAAGGCTTTGCCTAATGGGCTCACCACAGCCCCTAGATTGTTCACTAAATTAGTGAAACCAATTATGGCTTATTTGAGACAACGACACCATATAGTTATGGCCTACTTAGATGATATCTTAATTGTGGGCCACACCCTGGAATTGGCTGAACAGGGTGTTGCAGCTGCTGTCAATATATTTCAACAATTAGGGTTTATTGTCCATCCAGAGAAATCAAAGTTCTGCCCTGCCCAGGTGATCAATTACCTAGGGTTCACGGTGAACTCTATGAGCATGAGGGTTACCATTCCAATGAACAAGATTGAGGAGGTTACCCAGGTGTGTCTAGATTTAATCCGCACCAATATACCATCGATTTGGCATTCAGCTACAATAATTGGGAAGCTTGTAGCTTTGTTTCCGGCAGCGCGATATGGACCTTTGCATTATCAGAATTTGCAAAGAGCTAAAATTGCTGCGTTAAAACAGAACGCTGGTCATTATGATCGGTCCATGCAGCTGCCGCCCGAAGCGATAAATGAGTTGCAATGGTGGGTGTGTCACATTATCAGCTCATTCAAGCCTATCAGGGAGGCTAATCCGGTGGTATATTTGCAGACTAATGCAAGCTCCAATGGCTGGGGAGCCACGGATAATTGCTCTAGTTGTGGGGGCAGATGGGACACCCTTGAATCGACGATGTTGTTGACTCAAGGGATTAACTATTTGGAGTTGCTGGCAGCATTCCACGAACTTCGTGCGTATTGTTCCAAGCTTGTTGGAGCACATGTCCGTCTCCAAATAGACAACACCACAGCAGTGGCATACTTAAACCATATGGGTGGTACCAGGTCAGTTTCATGTGACAAATTGGCTAACTCAATTTGGCTCTGGTGTGTTCAAAGAGACATTTGGATTTCAGCTACCTATTTGCCAGGTGAGCTTAATACTGTGGCGGACACCAGGTCACGCAAATTTAATGACAATATTGAATGGATGTTGCATCCTGAGACTTTTTCTAAAGTCACAGCCAAATTTGGTAAACCGGACATTGACCTTTTTGCGTCACGGTTGAACCATCAGGTACCAACCTACGTTTCATGGGAACCAGATCCTGGGGCAATAGCGCTAGATGCATTCTCGCTGGACTGGGGGAATTGGTTTTTCTATGCCTTCCCCCCGTTTTGCCTCATCAGTCGGGTATTGCGAAAGATTCAGGCCGATGCTGCCAAGGGCATCCTTATTATACCCGATTGGCCCACACAGCCTTGGTATCCGGTGGTCTTTGACATGCTCAACGAACCTTGGGTCCTTTTGAAGGGTTGCCCACAATTGGTTACTCACCCTGTCTCAGGGGAGCCACATCCCTGCCACGGCTATTTAAATCTGTTGGCTTGCAGGTTCTGAACAGGCCATTAGTCCAATACGGCCTCTCGGCTCGGACCATGGATACCATCGGGGCGTCGTGTCGAGAGTCCACAAGGCGAAGATACCGTTCGCATATTAAGAAGTGGGAAGCCTACTGCAGCCGCTCTCGCATCACGTACGATGACGTGACAATAACCGACGTCCTGGAATTCCTCGCGGGGTTGCACCATGATGAACACTTAAGTTACAGTGCCATCAACAGCGCCAGAAGTGCGCTATCATTCTACCTCAATATTGGGGTAGGATCCAACAGGCTAGTGTCCAGACTCATGCGGGGTATATTTAATATGAATCCGCCTACACCACGCTATAATATCACCTGGGATGTCAGGGACGTATTAAACCTGCTCAGGTCGTGGTCTCCCATGGAAGGGCTCCAACTGGACAAACTCACCATGAAGCTGGTGATGTTACTAGCGCTGACTTCAGCTCAGAGGGTACAGACACTACACAAACTTCGTGTCGACAGAATGACTTCTACCCCTACACAAGTAGTCTTTTTCATTGACGAGCTACTAAAGCAGCATAGACCTGGGTGCACAGGGCTGCAGCTGAAGTTCCCGGCATACCCCGCAGATGCTAGGCTATGTTTAGCCTCACATATCCGCCACTATGTCAAGGTGACGGCACGCATCAGAGGAATGGAGAGATACCTGCTGGTTACTCATAAGAGACCTCATCATCGAGTGACAGTCCAGACGATATCCAGGTGGCTTCGAGTCGTCTTTGGTAAGTCAGGTATCGACACTAATGTGTTCAAGTCTCATTCCACCAGGGCTGCATCGACGTCAGCGGCGAGGGTCATGGAGGTGCCCATGGACCAAATTCTCGCCACAGCAGGATGGGCTAATGAAGCTGTGTTCCAGCGTTTTTATAACAAGCCTGTTGCTGCTCCTCTACAGTTCGCAGAAGCCGTGCTGAATGCAGGTCAAGAACGTGGAGATGTCCCCGCATGAGGGGTTTTGATTTGTTATTAATAACTCTGCTCTTGTTTTGCAGTATGAACTGTTGAGCAAGTTTGTTCCTCCCATCCATCCCTGGTAGTGGTGTGTCAGCATGGACGTGGTCCAGGGCGTGTAATCACAGAAGCTTTGAAGTCTTCACGAAGTCACTCACGTGACTCCAAAATGAAATAATAAGATTGAACGAGAACTTACCAGTTCGAAGGTTGATCTTTATTTTATGAGGAGTCGAAGTGAGGGATTTCGTGCCCTCCTCGCCCAACCCTCAATCACCTTCATCTGGTAATCTTAGTCACTTCAATCTTACTATGCGAAGTCATTTCTATTGTTGGTTTCTGTGATTCCACGCCGCTACTTTGAAGTATGTCGAGCATGCGCGCCGGCGGGCTCTTCACGAAATCCCTCACTTCGACTCCTCATAAAATAAAGATCAACCTTCGAACTGGTAAGTTCTCGTTCAATCTTATTATTCTCTGCCACAGAAGGTAGTTGAGGCCAGTTCATTGGCTATATTTAAGAGGGAGTTAGATGTGGCCCTTGTGGCTAAAGGGATCAGGGGGTATGGAGAGAAGGCAGGTACAGGATACCGAGTTGAATGATCAGCCATGATCATATTGAATAACGGTGCAGGCTCGATGGGCCAAATGGCCTACTCCTGCACTTATTTTCTATGTTTCTATGTTTCTATGATAAGGAAATCATGTTTAGTGCATGGTAAAGCCAGCAAGGTCGGATCAAGAATAGACACAAAAAGCCGGAGGAACACAGCGCGACAGGCGGCATCTCTGGAGAGAAGGATGGGTGACGTTTCAGGTCGAGACTTTGCTTCAGATAGTCCGAGGATCACCAAAGAGGTAGATGGGTACATGGACAGGAAAGATATGGAAGGATATGGGCCAAACGGGGGCAGGTGGGACTAGTGTAGATGGGGCATCTTGGTCGGCATCCAGTTTGGGCCAAAGTACCTGTTTCTGTGCTGTTTGAATCTAATCACAGATCCAGAATTCCACCTTAATTCTGACAAAGCTGAATATATTTTATCTTATCTCCCAAAAGCAATGGAATAACTTGCCTGGTGAACGTTCTCTTCCCAGAGCTGCAGGAGGGGTGATAACATGTGCGGATATGGACACTGATCGCATTCCATTTACAAAGCTTTTTACAGACACTAAGCTTGGAAAAACTTCATGGGAAAGCTGAGGTGGAAACGATTCCAGCTTTTTATTAACTGCAATATAAGTTCACACCAGCGATGCCAAAATCTTTCATTTCATTCTTTTCAAGGGAATGGGTTGGTTGCTGAGATGTAGTCTGAGAAATTCAGTTCTAGAGTACAAGCTATTTACTGTAAGCACTACTGAAGTGAATTAGGGAGGGTAATTGATTATGAATAGTAATTGATGTCATATCATGCCTCGCAGATAAGGAAGATAAAAGTTCTCCCATCAATTGTACACGTTTAAAACCCTGTGATTATCATGGCATGATGTGCATTGCTCCAGCAATGAAAAACGTACAGTGGCTTCCTCGGTGAAACTGATACAAGACAGCGCAGTGGCGCAGCTGATAAAGTTGCCGCGTCACAGCGTCAGAGTCCCGGGATCGATCCTGACCTTGGGTGCTGTCTGTGTGGAGTTTGCACGTTCTCCCTGTGACCGGCCGCTTGGGTATCCTCCGAGTCCTCCGGCTTCCTCCCACGTCCCAAAGGCCGGCGGGTTTGTAGGTTAATTGGTCTCTGTAACCAAAGTAGATCCTCTTAATGTGTATGGAGTGAATGAGAAAGTGGGATAACGTTGAACCAGTGCTCACGGGTGATCGATGGTCAGAATGGATTCTGGGCTGAAGGGCCTGTTTCTGTGCTGTATCTCTAAATTCTAAACTAAATTCAAAAGTGTATCATAAATGTGAAATATGGGTGAGGCACGGACAGGAATTCAGCCCGAATATCAGAAACGAGCTCTACCCCTGCTCTCTGCATCACAGAGACTCCTAAAGGGCCTGTCCCACTTTCCCAAGTTATTCACAAATTCTCCAGAGTTATTCACAAATTCTCCCGATTTTTTTAACTCGCAGAATGTTCGTAACGAGTATGTAGGAGTCCGTAAATGTATCGTAGCGGCTCGTTATGCCAGCCGTAGGTACTCGGGGCTATTTTTTTACTCGTGGACATTTTCCGTGGACGCTGGAAAAAACGTCCCGACTTACCCGATGCCCCGGGTACCTACGGCTGGCATAACGAGCCACTACGATACATCCATGGACTCCTACGGACTCTGCGAATTTGAAAACTCGGGAAAATTTGTGAATAACTCGGGAAAGTGGGAAACACGGAATAACTCGGATAACTCGGAATAACTCGGGAAAGCCCTTAAACCTTTTCTGTTCCTATCAGACGGAGATAAATAATGTCGATTTACATCAGTCACATGTGCATATGGACAGGTGCAATGGTTTCTATGCTCGCTTCAACTTGAGACTTTTGCCTTTAGAGATAAGAGCGCAGAAACAGGCCCTTCGGCCCACTGAGTCCACACTGACTGGTGATCATCCCACACACTAGCAAGCAAGCAAGTTTATTTATATAGCACATTTCAGCAACAAGGCAATTCAAAGTGATTTACACAAAGCATTAAAAAGCAATCGCAAGTAATTAAAAACACTAATTAAAAAGAATAGAAAATAAAAACAAGCTAAAATAGAATAAGACAAGTATAAAATACTCGAGCACCACACTACACACTCGGGACAATTTACAATTTTACAGAAGCCAATTAACCTACCAACGTGCACGTGTTTGGAGTGTGAGAGGAAACCGGAGCACCAGGAGAAAACCCACGCAGGTCACGGGGAGAGCGTACAAACTCTGTACAGACAGCGCCCACAATCAGGACCGAACCTGTGTCTCCGGCGCTGTAAGGCAGCAACTCTACCGCTGCGCCACTGTGCCACTTCAAAATGGAGAAGGATGGTGTATTTTTACAGGCCCCATGTCCCCCAGTGACATTGGGACCTCATTCTCCCAGGCTGGTGTCGGAAGACCCTTCACGAGAGTGAATCCCTGGAAAGCGTTTGGTCCTGATGGTGTAGCTGGCTGCATTCTTAAAACGTACACAGACCAACTTGCTGTTTTTTTCACAGACTTCTTCAACCTTTCACTACTACGGTCTGAGGAGCCCACCTGGTTTAAGAGGCTATCTTCCAGGAGAGGAAGTCATGTGATAATTGATAGGAGCAGAATTATGCCATTTGGCTCATCAAGTCTACTCCACCATTCAATCACGGCTGATCTATCTCTCCCTCCTAACCCAATTCTCCCCTTCTCCTCATATCCTCTGACACCTGTACTAATCAAGAAGCTATCTCTGGCTTAAATGTATCAATTGACGTTCCTCAACAACTACCGACCGGTGGTACTTGCGTTCGTCGTGATGAAGAGCTTCAAGACATTGGTTATGATGCACAGTCACCTCTGTCTCAGTCATAGAATCTTACAGTATGGAAAAAGGCCACTTGATGCTTGATTCTTGTGTCTGAAGAAGGGTCTCGACCTGAAACGTCACCTATTCCTTTTCTCCATCACTGCCTCCAGACCCGCTGAGTTACTCCAGCATTTTGTGTCTATCGTTGGAACGATTTTCCCATGCCGACAAAGATGCCCCATCCACACTAGTCCTACCTGCCCATGTTTGGCCCATATCCCTCTAAACCTTTCCTATCGATGGACCTGTGCAAATGTATTTTAATATTTGTTATAATTCCTGTTTCAACTCTGACAACTCGTTCAACTCATAAACCCACAAAGTTTCCATTGAATGTTTCCTCTTGCACCTTAGACCTATGTCCACTGGTTCTTGACCTGAACTTGTTCAAATTGCCTACCTCCGTAACAGATCCTACTCGTTCTCCTCTCTGCATTGGACCACTTGGACAACACGCACAAATACGTCAGGCTGTTGCCCATTGACTAATTCTCGGTATTCAACACCAACATCCCTTCCAAACTCACCGTCAAATTTCAGAGAAATGAGGACGCAGCCCAGACCATCACACAACCCAACCGCCCTTCCATTAACTGCATCTACACTTTGCGCTGCCTCGGCAAGACCACCAGCATAATCAAGGACGAGTCTCACTTCCTCTTCTGCCCTCTCCCAGCAGGCAAGATTCAGGGACAGTTTCATCCCAGCTGTTATAAGGCAACCGGACCATCCTACAAACAACTACAGAGCGGTCCTGAACCGGGGTGCTGGCTCGAAGGGCCGAATGGCCTACTCCTGCACCTAATGTCTATTGTCTATTGTCTACCACCTGCTTCATTAAACACCTTCAGACTATCTTTAATCGGAGTTTACTGACTAAACGTTATTCCCTTGGAGGAACAGCACCTCATATTTCGCTTGGGCAGCTTACACCCCAGTGATATGAACATTGACTTCTCTAACATCAAGTAACCCTTGCTTTCCCCCTCTCTCCATCCCTTCCCATTTTCCAATGATCTGTTCTACATTTTCCTCGATCTCCATCTCCCTTTGTCCTGTTTTCGCACCTAACACTCCCTTATCTATGTATCTCCCTCTCCCCTGACAACAGTCCGAAGAAGGGTCTCAACCCGAAACATCGCCCATTCCTTCTCTCCAGAGATGCTGCCTGTCCCGCAGAGTTACTCCAGCATTTTGTGTCAATCATCGGTTATTCCCTGAGGCCTCCGCTCCTCCTTATGCAACTGGATCCCCCAACTTCCTCATCAGCAGACCACAATCAATTAGCATTGGCAACATTACTGCCTCCTCAAGATTGTGTGCTCAGTCCCTTGCTTCTCTCTGTCTCTCCATGGTGGCATTCAAGAGGCTTTTAGATAGGTGCAAGGAAGTGCAAAGAAGTGCAGGGAATAGAAGGATATGGCAGATGAGATCAGTTTAACTTGGCATCACGTCTGGCACAAACATTGTGGGCCGAAGGGCCTGTTCCCATGCTTTATATCCATGCCCCCTCCCTTCCAGCAAAGGGTATAGTGGTATGAAAACGCACACCTCCGGAATTTGCTTTCTCCATTGAGGGTAGGAAAGATTCAAACAAGAGGGCATGACATGAGAATTAAGGGACAGAAGTTTAGGGGTAACATGAGGGGGAACTTCTTTACTCAGAGAGTGGTGGCTGTGTGAAACGATCTTCCTGCAGAAGTGGTGGAGGCAGGATCGATTTTAACATTTAAAAGTAAAGTGGATAGGTATATGGACGGGAAGGGAATGGAGGGGTATGGTCTGAGTGCAGGTAGATGGGACTAGGGGAAAATAAATGGTCGGCACGGACTGGAAGGGCCGAGAGGGCCTGTTTCCGTGCTGTAATTGTTATATGGTTATATGGAATCAGGGACAGTTTCTTCCCAGCTGTTAGCAGGCAACTAGGGAGCAGTCCTGAGCAACTATCTACCTCATTGGGGACCCTCGGACTATCTTTGATCGGACTTAACTGGCTTTACCATGCACTAAATGTTAATCCCTTATCATGTATATCTGTCCACTACGAATGGCTCGATCCGCAGACTGGTTAGCACGCAACAAAAGCTCTTCACTGTACCTCGGCACTCGTGGCAATAAACTGTACTAAACTCAGCTGAATTAAACTGCATCTGGAACAAAAATCTCACAGGTCATGGATTAAATAAAGTAAGGGAGACGAATGTCAGAAGCGGAATATATAGTAACAAGCAGTTGCTCTCTGTTTCTGCACATTTCTGCAATGAAAGCAACCACTTTCTATATCAAGCTTTTACGTACAGCTTTGGGACCCATCTGCCTCGTAGGTTCATGGCTAAAATGGGACTTTCTATTGTAAGTTCAGTTACCAGGGACTGGGAATCCCAATAGCTAAATCATTTTATTTCCAATCATTCTTGAACGGGCTATAACTCACTTAAGCTTTCATTACCTCTGATTGTAGCAAATGTTACTTGAGGGAAATAATAATCATATTGTGCATGCTCTTGACCCGTGCTTGCAAGCTGGAGGGTGATAGATGCAGATGTACCCTTCACAGATATCCTAATATCTTTTGAGGAGGAAGGAACTGCAGATGCTGGTCTAATCCGAAGATAGGCACAGAATGCTGGAGTAACTCAGCGGGACAGGCAGCATCTCTGGAGAGAAGGAATGGGTGACAGTTTAGGTCGAGACCCGTTCTTCAGAGTCTGAAGCAGTGTTTCGTACCGAATTATCACCCATTCCTTCTCTCCAGAGATGCTGCCTGTCCCGCTGAGTTACTCCAGCATTCTGTGCCTATCTAATATATTTTGAGTTCCTCATGGAGACAAGTCTTCAAAGGAATATTGTCCGGAATGTATTCTGTTATGGTGTATGAGAAAACCTAACTATGTTCTAAAGGCCATAATAGATGAGTGAAGGATTGAATGAGGTTGAAGCCAATTCACGTTCTGTCTGTAAACTTGTACAGTAATCGTACACTCATTCCATCGGATATATCGTAGGATAATAGAGCATAGACACAAAATGGTAGAGTAACTCAGCGGGTCTCTGGAGAAACGCAAGACCCTTTTCCTTCTTACACATTTTGCCTGCCCCACTGCGAAATCTCCTCAAGGTATGCCGACTTTGAAGAAGTTCTCTTCCTCTATCCGACGAGAGTCTCTTGATGGGTCTTGACCCGAAACGTTACCTATTTATTTTCTCCAGAGAATCTGCCTGATCTGCTGAGTTACTCCAGCATTTGGTGTAAACTAGCATCTGCAGTTCCTTCCTGATAATGAAACAGCTCCGATAGGACATACAGGAATAGGTCGGATAAATGCACAGAGTCTTTTGCCTGGATTAGGGGAATTGAGAATATGGGTTCAAGATTGGGGGGGGGGGGGGGGGGGGAAGGTATAAAAGTAACCTGATGGGCAATTTTTTCCCCAAAAAAGGGTGGTTGGTATATGGAATGAGCTTCTGGAGGAAGGAATTTTCACCAGTTATTGAAAGTAGGCGCAGGTGCAGCAGGCAGTGAAGAAAGCGAATGGTATGTTGGCATTCATTGCAAAAGGATTTGAGTGTAGGAGCACGGAGGTTCTACTGCAGTTGTACAGGGTTTTAGTGAGACCACACCTGGAGTATTGCGTGCAGTTTTGGTCTCCAAATCTGAGGAAAGACATTCTTGCCATAGAGGGAGTACAGAGAAGGTTCACCAGACTGATTCCTGGGATAGCAGGACTTCCATATGAGGAAAGACTGGATAGACTCGGCTTGTACTCGCTAGAATTTAGAAGATTGAGGGGGGATCTTATAGAAACTTACAAAATTCTTAAGGGGTTGAACAGGCTAGATGCAGGATGATTGTTCCCGATGTTGGGGAGGTCCAGAACAACGTGTCACAGTTTCAGGATAAGGGGGAATTCCTTTAGGACCGAGATGAGGAAAACATTTTTCGCACAGAGAGAGGTGAGTCTCTGGAATTCTCTGCCACAGAAGGTAGTTGAGGCCAGTTCATTGGCTATATTTAAGAGGGAGTTAGATGTGGCCCTTGTGGCTAAAGGGATCAGGTGGTATGGAGAGAAGGCAGGTACAGGATACTGAGTTGGATGATCAGCCATGATCATATTGAATGGCGGTGCAGGCTCGAAGGACCAAATGGCCTACTCCTGCACCTATTTTCTATGTTTCTATGTTTCTATGCTGGTTTACACCGAACATAGACACAAAATGCTGGAGTAACTCAGCGGGACAGGCAGAGGAAATAAACAGGTGATGTTTTGGGTTGGGACCCTATTTCAGGCTGTAGAACTGGAGAGCTGCAGGAATCACAGAGGGGGAGCAGTGAAAGAGATGTTCCAGAGCTCTCATCGGAGAGAGGAGGAGAAGAACTTTGTCAAAGTAGGCGTACTTTGAGGAGATTTCACAGTGGTCTCCGCTCGAAACGTCACCCATTCCAATTGAATTACAGAGCATTTTAATGGCTTCTTCTGCTCCTATTCCTTATGTCTGAGCCAATGGGACAGGAATAATTTGTGGACTGAGATGAGGAATAATTGAGGACTGAGATGAGGAAAAACTTTTTTTAACCAGAGAGTTCCCTACCACAGAAGGCAGTGCGGCCCAATTCACTGGATGCTTTCAAGAGAGATTTAGATTTAGCTCTAAGAGCTAACGGAATCAAGGGATATGGGGAGAAAGCAGGAACGGGATGCTGATTTTGGATGATCAGCCATGTTCATATTGAATGACGGCACAGGCTCGATGGGCCGAATGGCCCACTCCTGCACCTATTTTCTATGTTTCTATGATAATGCAACCATTAAGCAAGAAAAATCATTCATCTCAGTCACAATATGCTTTCAGACGGAACGCCACGAACAGAATAAATCTTTCACAGGGTTGCAGTGTGACTCAGCTGGGAGGCCTATTGCCTCACGGTGCTTGAGTCCCGGATATAATCCTGACCTCCAGTTTTGACTGTGTGGAGCTTGCTTGTTCTCCTTGCGACTGTGTGAGTTTTCTCTGGGTGGTCCAGTTTCCTTCCACGTCCCAAAGATATGCAGGTCGAGGGGTTAATTGGTGAGTGGTCCCTAATTTGAGGCTGAGTGGTAACATATGGGACCTCACGAGACAGTATGAATAATAATTTTATGTTTAATCAAAATAGTTTAGTTTAGTTTATTTTAGTTCACTTTAGTTTAGTCCAGTTCAGTTCAGTTTAGTTTAGTTTTGTTTACGATACGATAGGCTATGATAGAAATTTATTTATCCCAGGAGGGAAATTGATCTGCCAACAGACACAACAGACCTGTAATCAAAGTGACGAGTGGAAAAGGATTGGGGACGTGCAAAGATTGGGGAGGGGGTGGGGGGGGGGGGGGGGGTGTTGGTCTCAGTCTACCCCACGACAGAAGGGCGAGGAGTTGTACAGATTGATAACCAGAGGAAAGATGTCTAGTTTAGAGGTACAGAGTGGAAATAGACCCTTCTGTCCACCAGCGTCCACCAGCAATTGCCCTTGCACTAGTTCTATCCCACACACTAGGGGCCATTTACAGAAGCCAATTAACCTACAAACCTGGAATGTAGGAGGAAACCAGCACCGGAGACCCAGGTTCGATCCTGACTAAGGGTGCTGTCAGTACGGAGTTTGTACGTTCTCCCTATGACCGCGTGCGAGAGGAATTATTTGAGGCAGGAACTATAACGACTGGTACATGGGTAAGAAAGGTTTGGAGGGAAATGGGCCAAACATAGGCTGGTGAGATGAGTATAGATTTGATCGGCATGGGTATGTTGGGCTGAGGGTCTGTTTCCATGCTGTGTGGCTCTATGCCTTTCTGTGACTAAATTAAGGATCCAGTTGTGGAGGTGGGTGGTGGGATCTAGCCTCAGGAGATTGGAGATAAATTTGATTGGAATTGCGGCATTGAAGGTGGAGCTACAGTCAATAAATAGGAATCTGATCAAAAAGTCAAAGGCAAACAAACTTTATTGTCATTTAGAAATACATCGATATATGCAATTCCAAACGAAATTCCGTTGCGTTTGGCTCCCTGTGCAACACGATAATTAACAGAAGGATAGACATGGATAAAATGGATAAAAAGGATAAAAGGATAAATAGACAATGGTGGCGGCCCATTACATGGCATTCAGGAGTCTGATGGCTCGTGGGAAGAAGCTGTTGCAGAACCTTGATGTTCTGCTCCTTATGCTGCGATATCTTTTGCCCGAGGGCAGCAGAGTGAACAGTCCTAGGTCCGAAGATGTAGGTGTCCTTGTTATCCAGATGGGGCAGGGATGAGTGCCGGGGTAGGGAGATGGCATGGACGTTGCAGCAGTCGGCGTATTGCAATGGATTGTGCCTGTTTGGGAGGCTGGAGTTGATGAGTTGGGGCAGTGGGTGTATGGAGCAAGCTGCTGGAAGCGGTAGTTGAGGCAGGTACTATTGCAATGTCGGAGAAGCATTTGGACAGGTACATGCATAGTTTAGTTTAGTTTATTGCCACAGGTACCAAGGTACAGTTTGGGTTGCGTGCTAACCAGTCAACGGAAAGACAATACATGACTACAATTGAGCCATTTACAGTGTATGGATACAGTGATAAGGGAATAACGTTTAGTGCAAGGTAAAGTCTGCTCAAGGATAGTCTTATAGCCTTGTCCCACTGTATGAGTTCATTCCAAGAGCTCTCCCGAGTTTCAAAAAAAATCGAACTCGTGGTAAGCACGGAGAATGAACGTAGCGGGTACATCGGAGCTCGGGGACGTCTCTTAGCGCTAACGGCAGGTACTCGGGAAGACTCGCTAACGGCAGGTAAGCGCGGGAAGACTCGTGAAGATTTTTCAACATGATGAAAAATGCCCACGAGAGCCCCGAGTACCGACGAGCGGCCATTACCGTAAATCTCCGAGTTCGAATCCGGGCAAACTCGGGAGGGCTCTTGGAATGAACTCGTACTGTGGGGCAGGGTTTTTAGGGTCGCCAAAGGGGTGGATAGTAGTTCAGGACTGCTCTCTAGTTGTGGTAGGGTGGTTCCTTTGCCTGATAATAGCTGGGAAGAAACTGCCCCTGAATCCGGAGGAGTGCGTTTTCACACTTCTACACCTTTTGCCTGATGGGACAGGGGAGAAGATAGAGTGGCGAGGGGAGAACGGGGATAGGACAGGTTTGGAGGGATATGGGCAAGGTGCGGGCAGGTAGGACTAGTGAAGATGGAACATGCTGGTCGGTGTGGGCAGTTTTGGCCAAGGGGCCTGTTTCCACACTGCATGATATTATGACTATGAGCTTTATGATCTTGAATTAATACATGATTTTGGATGTCAGGACGGACAGTCAATGGTCATTAAGACACTCCGCCTTGCTTTCTTTGGTATCGGGTTGCTGGTGGTCCTCTTAAAGCAAAGATAGACACAAAAAGCTGGAGTAACTCAGCGGGACAGGCAGCATCTCTGGAGAGAAGGAATGGGTGACGTGTATGGGATTGACCCTTTTTCAGACTGGTTAGGGATAAGGGAAACGAGAGATATAGATGGTGCTGTGGCGTAGAACTCTTGTCAGAGAGAGGAGGAGAACGTCATCAAAGTAGACATACCTTGAGGAGATTTTGCAGTGGAGCAGACGAAATGTGTAGGAAGGAACTGCAGATGCTGGTTTAAATCAAAGATAGACACAAAAAGCTGGAGTAACTCAGCGGGACAGGCTGGAGAGAAGGAATGGGTGACGTTTCCAGTCGAGGCCCTTCTACAGACTGGTCAGGGTTAAAGCAGTTAAACGCCTGTCCCACCAGCATGCGACTCCGTGCGGTGAGCGCGACCAAACGTGGTCGTTTGAGCCATACGGCCTCGCGGGGCCGGTCCCACTTCGATCGCCGGAGCCAAATGGAGTTGTGCGGAGCTGGTCCCGACATCGCGCGCAGCCCACGAAAAACTGACCGTGTTCAAAAATTCCACGCGGCAACGTCTTGTCGACTCGCAGCCGCATCGAGGACGTGCGCACCGCCTCGACGTCGGCCTCCGTGACTCTCTCTGCGTGCCTGTGTGTCCCTCTCTGTGTGTGTGCCTCTGTGACCCTCTCTGTGTGCCTCCGTGACCCGCTCTATATGTTCCACCGTGACCCTCTCTATGTGCCTCCGTGTCCCTCTCTGTGTGCCTCTGTGACCCTCTCTGTGTGCCTCCGTGACCATCTCTTTGTGCCTCTGTGACCCTCTCTCTGTGCCTCCATGACCATCTCTCTGTGTGCCTCCGTGACCCTCTCTGTGTGCCTCCGTGACCCTCTCTCTGTGTGCCTCCATGACCATCTCTCTGTGTGCCTCCATGACCCTCTCTGTGTGCCTCCGTGACCCTCTCTGTGTGCCTCCATGACCATCTCTCTATGTGCCTCCGTGACCCTCTCTGTGTGCCTCCGTGACCCTCTCTGTGTGCCTCCGTGACCATCTCTCTGTGTGCCTCCGTGACCCTCTCTGTGTGCCTCCGTGCCCTCTCTGTGTGCCTCCGTGACCATCTCTCTGTGTGCCTCCGTGACCCTCTCCCTGTGCCTCCGTGACTATCTCTCTGTGTACCTCCGTGACCCTCTATCTGTGTGCCTCCGTGACCCTCTATCTGTGTGCCTCCGTGACCATCTCTCAGTGCCTCCGTGACCCTCTCTGTGTGCCTCCGTGACCATCTCTCTGTGTGCCTCCGTGACCCTCTCTGTGTGCCTCCGTGACCATCTCTCTGTGTGCCTCCGTGACCCTCTCCCTGTGCCTCCGTGACTATCTCTCTGTGTGCCTCCGTGACCCTCTATCTGTGTGCCTCCGTGACCATCTCTCAGTGCCTCCGTGACCCTCTCTGTGTGCCTCCGTGTCCCTCTCTTCGTGCCTCCATGTCCCTCTCTATGTGCCTCCGTGACCCTCTCTATGTGCCACCGTGTCCCTCTCTATGTGTGCCTCCATGACCCTCACTGTGTGCCTCCGTGACCCTCTCTGTGTGCCTCCGTGCCCCTCTCTGTGTGTCCCTCTCTGTCCTTGCGAACTTACCGCGGACTTCGCTCCAACTTCGCGCCACTCACCCGACCTCCGCGCGGCCCCCGCTGCCGGTTTGGTCGCGGTCGCCGCATGGAGTCGCATGCTGGTGGGACAGGCCCTTAAAGCAGGTGGGAACCACAGAGTGAAGTAGGAATGGATTAATGATGTCGGTGAATACTGCTGCCAACTGGTCCGTGCAACGTTTGGGAACAAGGCACCACTCAGGAAACTTAACAAAGCATGACACCAGGCCACATAAAATATCGTGGATAAACAAACCACCAGATCAAAGAGGGAGCTTTAAAGGAATATCTTAAAGGAGGATAGTGAAATAGAGAGCCAGGAACATACAGGGAGGAAATTCCCAAGTCAACTGAAGGCATGTCTGCCAACAGTGGAAAAAAGACAATGAGTAATGCACAGCAGGAGAGCAATGCAGAAAGCAAGGGACAATGGAACATGATGGGAGAAACAACATTATGTTAATTGTAAGATAACTGATTGTCTCGATTTCTTTTCTTTCATGAAAATGAGAAAAACCCAGCCTTGATTTTTTTGGGGAAATGTAATTCCAGGGCTTGTTGAGGATGTAAACATGATCGTTCAAATTTTACAGCATGAAACAACCGCTACAACTCTGCCAGTCGTCCACCCCTCAGGTATTGTCGCAGCGTTTAAGAAACAGTTAGACAGGTACATGGGGTACACAAAAAGCTGGAGAAACTCAGCGGGTGCAGCAGCATCTAAGGAGCGAAGGAGATAGGCGACGTTTCGGGTCGAGACCCTTCTTCAGACTGGGCAGGGATCAGGGAAACGAGAGATATAGACGGTGATGTGGAGAGATAAAGAACAATGAATGAAAGATATGCAAAAATGTATCGATGATAAAGGAAACCGGCCATTGTAAGCTGTGTGTAGTGTGAAAATGAGAAGCTAGAGCGAGATGGGTGGGGGAGAGATAGAGAGAGAAGGAATGTCAGGGCCCGAGGGCTGAGGGAGAGGTGGGAAGGGGAGGAGGCAGCCAGGGTTAACAGAATTGAGAACATTCAATGTTTAAGCCCAGAGGATGCAGACTCCCCAAGCGGAATATGAGGTGCTGTTCCTCCAACTTGCGGAGTTGCTCACTCTGGCCGTGGAGGAGGCCCAGGACCGAGAGGTCGGATACGGAATGGGAGGGGGAGTTGAAGTGCTGAGCCACTGGGAGGTCTGGTTGGTTATTGCGGACCGAGCGGAGGTGTTCGGCGAAACGATCGCCCAGCCTCCGCTTGATCTCACCGATATAGATCAGACAGGTACATGGGTTGGACAGGTTTAGTGGGATATGGGCCAAATGCAGGCTGGTGGGACTAGAATGGGTAGGACGTGTTGGTCGGTGTGTTGGCAAGTTGGGCTGAAGGACCTGTTTCCACACTGTATCGCTCTATGACTCCATGATACTGCTTGCATTAGGTGAGCATTTATGGTCCTTTGTTATTAGAGGCCTGTGCCTCATCTATCACCACTTTATGGGACATGAGTAGTCGTGTAATGTAGCAGTACAGTGGTGTAGTGGTAGAGTTGCTGCCTTATGGGCCTGTCCCACTTAGGTGATTTTTTAGGCGACTACAGGCGACTAGGCTGTCGCCACATGGTCGCCGGGGTGTCGCCTGCATGGTCTCCTCAGTCGCCCAAAGAGTCGTACCTTTTTTCTGGTCGCCGCTGGATTTTGAAATGTTCAAAACTTTTCGGCGACAGTCGGCGCCCGTGGGGTTGATGTCAACAATCGTAGCCTGACGTACTGTGCTGTCGCCAGGTTGACTTTGGGTGTTGCCAGGATGCCGTAGGTTGTCGCCATGTGACGTAGGTTGGCGCCGGTACTGACTTTGGTGAGTTCCATTGGCGACTTCCTACGTCAACCTACGCCAACCGGTGACAGGTACCGGCGACTGAATTGTCTTAAGTTGTCTTCAGTTGTTGCCGACGGAGTCCTACATCGTCATAGCTCGTTGCGGGTGGACGTGGGTTGTAGTGGGTGTGCTTGGAGGTGGATGGCCTAATGGGTTGCCGGTTGTCGGTAGCTTGCCGTAGCTTGGATGGTAGGTTGCTGTAGACATTGTCGTGGGGGGGGGGGGGGGGGGTGGGGGGGGGGGTGCAGTCACCGTTTTTATATGTGCGACCTGTTACGACCTGAAAATAGGAGTAGGGAAGTAATGTTAAAATTAAGGAAGGATGTCAACAAAATAGAGAGAGTACAGAGGAGATTTACTAGAATGTTGCCTGGGTTCCAGCAACTAAGTTACAGAGAAAGGTTGAACAAGTTAGGTCTTTATTCTTTGGATCGCAGAAGGTTAAGGGGAACTTGATTGAGGTCTTTAAAATGACAAAAGGGATAGACAGAGTTGACGTGGATAAGCTTTTCCCATTGAGGGTAGGAAAGATTCAAACAAGAGGGCATGACATGAGAATTAAGGGACAGAAGTTTAAGGGTAACATGAGGGGGAACTTCTTTACTCAGAGAGTGGTGGCCGTGTGGAATGATCTTCCAGCAGAAGTGGTGGAGGCAGGATCGATTTTAACATTTAAAAGTAAAGTGGATAGGTATATGGACGGGAAGAGAATGGAGGGGTATGGTCTGAGTGCAGGTAGATGGGACTAGTGGAATATAAATGGTCGGCACGGACTGGAAGGTCTGAGAAGGCCTGTTTCTGTGCTGTAATTGTTATATGGTTATATGTTATATGGTCATTAGTTGCCGGCGGTCGCTGAAAGAAATCACCTAAATGTGACAGGCCCATTATAGTGCCAGAGATCTTGACTGCGGGTGCTGTCTGTATGGAGTTTGTACGTTCTCGCTGTGACCTGCGTGGGTTTCCTCCCACATTCCAAAGGCGAGCAGGTTTGGGAGTTAATTGCTTCTGTAAATTGCCCCTAGTGTGTAGGATAAGCATTAGTGTAATGGTGATCATTGGTCAGCATGGACTCGGTGGGCTGAAGGGCCTGTTTCCACACCGTATCTCCAAACTAAACAAAAAAAAATTGGCATCAGCTTACAACCCACTGACAAATGGAGACACAAGAGGCTGCAGATGCTGGAATCTTGAGCAAAACCCAAGGTGCGGGAAGAGTTTAATGGGTCAGGCAGCATCTGGTGAGGGAAGTGACGGGTGATGTTTTAGGTCTGAAGATGAACACAAAGTGCTGGAGTAACTCAGCGGGTCAGACAACATCTCTGGAGAAAAGGAATAGGTGACGTTTTGGGTCAGGACCCTTCTTCAGACTGATTTGTCTTGAAATTGGAATAACAGAATTACAAACTGTTAGATTAAATAAAACGATCTGAAGGAGTCTTTGCTACCCTGGCAAATTAAGACGAGGGAAAGCACAGGGAAGCATGAACCAGAGGGTTTAGTTTAGTTTAGTTTAGTTTAGAGATACAGCGCAGAAACAGGCCCTTCAGCCAACCGGGTCCGCGCCGACCAGCGATCCCCGCACACTAACACTATCCTACACACACTAGGGACATCTTTACAGTTACACCAAGCCAATTAAGCTACAAACTTGTTAAAGAAGGAACTGCAGATGATGGAAAATCGAGGGTACACAAAATGCTGGAGAAACTCAGCGGGTGCCTACAAACCTGTACGTCTTTGGAGTGTGGGAGGGAACCGAAGATCTCGGAGAAAACCCACGCAGGTCACGGGGAGAACGTACAAACTCCATACAGACAAGCACCCATAGTCAGGATCGAACCCGGGTCTCTGGCGCTGCAAGGCAGTAGCTGTACCGCTGCGCCATCGTGCCGCCCAGTGAAGCGTGATTAACTCCTGTCCATTGAACCTGAGGCAGGAAGCATAGATACTTGTCTTTCCATCGAAGAATTACACTTAAGTTCACAGCCAGCAGAAACCATGCATTTATTCCATTAGCACGGAGCCACAGGTGGAATTGTACGATGCCAGTTGATGCTAGTTATCCCTGATAGGAGTATATAAATGATGTTTAGTTTATTTTAGTTTAGTTTAGCATCTGCAGTTCTTTCTTAAACTTTTAATTTAGTTTAGTTTAGTTTAGTATACAGCGGAGAACAAGCCTCTTCGGCCCACTGAGTCAGCGCCAACCAGCGATCCCCACAAAGGGCATGTCCCACTTTCACAACCTCTGCCGAGTTTGCCCTTGACTCATACTCGCAGCATGGTCGTCACGAGGTCGTAGGAGGTCGTAGGTTGGTCGTAGCAGGCCGTGATGCTAGTCGTAGGTACTCGTGGCATCAAGTAGGTCACGGCGTTTTTCTAGCATGATGCAAAATGTCCACGAGTAAAAAAGGTTGTGAATTAGGTCGTGAAAGTGGAACAGGCCCTGAACACTATCCTACACACCCTAGGGACATTTTTACAATTATACCAACAAATTCACCTACAATACTGGATGGAAGGAATGGGTGATGTTTCGGGCCGAGACCCATCTTCAGACTGAAGAAATGCAGAGATGCTGTCTGTCCTGCTGAGTTACTCCAGCATTTTGTGTCTACCTTCAGTGTAAACCAGCATCTGCAGTTCCTTCCTACACAATTAACCGACAAAACCTGTGTGGGGGGAAACTGGAGATTCTGCAGAAAACCCACGCAGGTTTAGTTTTGATTGGAGATTAGAGCGCACAAACAGGCTCTTCGGCCCACCGAGTCCGCATAGACCAGCGGGCCTTGCACATTAACACTACCCTGCACACACTAGGGACAATTTCACATTTATAACCAAGCCAAATCATCTATAAACCTGTACGTCTTTGGAGCGTGGGTGGAAACCAGAGCACCCCGAGAAAACCCACACGGTCGCAGGGAGAATGTAAAAACTCCGTAACGGCAGACCCGTTGGCAGGATCGAACCAAGGTCTCTGGCAGTGTAAGGCAGCAACTCTACCACTGCGCCACCATGCTGCTGCATTACAAGACTATAGTCTGTACTGAGTTTTTACGTTCTCCCTGTGACCGCGTGGGTTTGCTCTGGGTGGTGGTGGAGGCAGATACAATAGATTCATTTAGCAGGCTTTTACATAGGTTCATGAATATGCAGGGTATGGAGGGATATGGATTATGTGCCGGCAGATGAGATATGTTTATCTTAGTATCACAGATTCGCAAGTTATAGGAGTAGAATTTTGCCATTCGGCCCATCGAGTCTACGCCATTCAATCATGGCTCATCTCTGCCTCCTAATCCCATTTTCCTGCCTTCGCCCCATAACCCTGGACACCCGTTCTAATATAAAAATTGTCTATCCCTGCCTTAGAAATATCCACTGATAGATATCATGTTTTGGCACAGACATTGTGGGCCGAAGGAAAATATGTTGAGATCATGGCAGGATTGGATCTGTGCTAACAATGTTCCATGCCAAAAAATTCTGCTCAGTGGAGGAAAATCCAGGTTTAATTTTGGAAACCTAAGTTCTTATTTCTCCTTTGATCTCTTCCTCGTATTTGCACAAAAACACTGTAGTCAATGTACCAGGAGCTTTCATTCAAAGATCTGAGTTTGTTTATAGAGTCATAGAGTCACAGAGCATGGAAACATGCCTTTCAGCCCAATTTGCCCACACCGACCAACAAGCCCCATCTAAACTAGTCCCACATGCCTGCATTTGGCCCAGATCTCCCTAAACCTATCCTATCCATGCACCTAATTGGCTCTTAAACGTTGTGATAGTCCCTTCCTCACGTACCTCCTCTGGCAGCTCGTTCCATACACACCCGCCAACCTTTGCGTGAAAACGTTAATCTCAGTTTCTGAAGAAATTGGCCCTTTGGCCCAACTTGCCCACACCGACCAAAATGTCCCATCTACACTAGTCCCATCTGCCTGCGTTTGGCCCATAACCCTCTAAACCTCAGTCTAAATGTTTCTTAAATGTTGCGACAGTAACTGCCTCAACTCCTCATTCCATACACCCACTCACCCTTTTGTGAGTAAAAGTTACCCCTCAGGTCCCTATTAAGAATAAGGGGTAAACCATTTAGAACGGAGATGAGGAAACACTTTTTCACACAGAGAGTTGTGAGTCTGTGGAATTCTCAGATGGCAGTGGAGGATACTTTCAAGAGAGAGCTAGATAGGGCTCTTGAAGATAGCAGAGATGGGGGATATGGGGTGAAGGCAGGAACAGGATACTGATTGTGGATGATCAGCCACTATCACATTGAATGGCGATGCTGGCTTGAAGGGCCGAATGGCCTACTCCAGCACCTATTGTCTATTAAATCTTTCCACGATTTTGTGCACCTCTATAAGATCACCCCTCACTCTCCTGGGCTCCAAGGAATAGAGCCCTAGCCTGCTCAACCTCTCCCAACAGCTCAGGCCTTCGAGTCCTGGCAACAAACAATAGTTTGTTTTGCTAAAGCTGTAATTGAAGTTTTATGTTTGGTTTTGTTGCAGTTGGCTGGTGTGAATCACGCTGTTTTGGGGCCTTTCCCATCTGAAACTTGGGTGAAATCTACAAAGGGTTTAATTAGTATAGTTAACGTTCAATTGACATGTTTGGTGCTTGGCGACCCAGGCAGCTGTGATGTGTGTGGTTGTCCGAGGACGTAAACAAGACAGCAAAGCTGCAGTGAATTCCACTGGCACGCATTGTGCCAACTAACTGAATTAAGACAAGTTTGCATATATTGTTTGTGGCAGTTTAAAAAAACCCTTGGCAATGACCATAGAACGATAGAGCATGGAAACAGGCCCTTCGACCCAACTTGTCCATGCTAACCCACATGCCCCACCTACGCTAATCTAAATTTACACAATTGTAAACCGAATTTAAGGACTTAATTATCAAGGACGAGTCGCCTGGCCACTCCCTCTTCTCCCTTCACCCATCAGGCAAACGTGTATAGAAGTACGAAAACGCACCTCCAGATTGTAATCATGTATTAGATTAATTTAATTTAGATTAGTTTAGTTTAGAGATACTGCACGGAAACAGGGCTGTTCGCCCCACCGGGTCCGCGCCGACCAGCGATCCCCGCACATTAACACTATCCTATTACCCACTAGGGACAATTTTTACATTTACCAAGCCAATTAACCAGACCAGTACGTCTTTGGAGTGTGGGAGGAAACCGAAGATCTCGGAGAAAATCCCACGCAGGTCATAGGAAGAACGTACAAACTCCGTAGAGACAGCACCCGTAGTCAGGATTGAACCCGGGTCTCCGGCGCTGCATTCGCTGTAAGGCAGCAACTCTACCCGTACGCCACCGTGCCACCTGGTAGCCAATCACCGTGCCAATCAGCTGTATTGTCTTTCCGCTGATTGGTTAGCATGCAACAAAACCTTTTTACTGTACCTCGGTACACATGACCATATACTAAACTGAAACTGAAAATAAAATTGAAAAGATTTCATTTGTTGTTCATGGCAGTTTATTAGCTCTTAGCAATGACCATAGAGTGACAGAGTATGGAAACAGGCCCTTCGACCTACCTTGTCCATGCTAACCCAGATGGCCCACCAGTGCTAAGCTAAACTTACACAGTTATAAACCAAACGTTTTTTCTTCCAGTTATAGAAAACAAATCTATAAACTTGCGTAGTGCTTTTTTGTGGTGATGCGTGTAAAGACATAACGGCACATCTCACGGAGTCATAGTGTCATACAACATGGAAACAAACCCTTCGGCCCACCTTGCCCACACAGGCCAACATGCTCCATCTACACCAGTCCCACTTGCCCGCGAATGGCCCATAGCCCTCTAAACCTTGTATCTGTTTGGATAGAGTGCAAAACAAAGCTTTTCACTGCGTTTTAGACAATAGACAATAGGTGCAGGAGTAGGCCATTCAGCCCACCACCATTCAATGTGATCATGGCTGATCATCCCCAATCAGTACCCCGTTCCTGCCTTCTCCCCATATACCCCAACTCCGCTATTTTTTAAGAGCCCTATCTAGCTCTCTCTTAAAAGTATCCAGAGAACCCGCCTTCACCGCCCTCTGAGGCAGACAATTCCACAGACTCACCACTCTCTGTGAGAAAAAGTGTTTCCTCGTCTCCGTTCTAAATGGCTTACTCCTTATTCTTAAACTGTGGCCATTGGTTTAGGACTCCCCCAACATCGGGAACATGTTTCCTGCCTCTAGTGTGTCCAAGCCTTTAACAATCTTGTATGTTTCAATGAGATATCCTCTCATCCTTCTAAATTCCAGAGTGTACAAGCCCAACCGCTCCATTCTCTCAGCATATGACAGTCCCGCCATCCTGGGAATTAACCTTGTAAACATACGCCGCACTCCCTCAATAGCAAGAATGTCCTTCCTCAAATGTTGGTACATGTGACATTACTAAGCGTAAACCTTATTAAGGTTTAAAGTCCTCATTAAAGTCTGTATTAACTTGCAGTAATCATCTTCCTCACCTCCAAAGACCATGCTATAAAAGTCATTCCTGTGATGGACTTTTAAAAGAATGAAGGGCAAAGGCTCTTTGGGAAAAATGGCTGCCAGCCAGTGTAAACAAATGTCAAAACCTCTTCCTATTGGGATGACTGAGTTCAAAATGAACACTTCATAATTGATGCAGGTTATCCTCCCGAACCAGTAGAATGATTTCAGCCAAGGAAAATACTCCTAAGTCCACAAGCATGAAGAAAATAAAATGCATAGAAATGAAAAGCTCACGTCCAGTGGGGAAGGAAGGATTAACATGATCATAGAAACATAGAAACATAGATACATAGAAAATAGGTGCATGAGGAGGCCATTCGGCTCTTCGAGCCAGCACCGCCATTCATTGTGATCATGGCTGATCGTCCCCAATCAATAACCCGTGCCTGCCTTCTCCCCATATCCCTTGATTCCACTAGCCCCCAGAGCTCCATCCAACTCTCTCTTAAATCCATCCAGTGATTTGGCCTCCACTGCCCTCTGTGGCAGGGAATTCCACAAATTCACAACTCTCTAGGTGAAAATGTTTTTTTCTCACCTCAGTCTTAAATGGTCTCCCCTTGATTCTAAGACTGTGGCCCCTGGTTCTGGACTCGCCCAATAGACAATAGACATTAGGACAAGTGTTGAAAAGATCAGAGGTTAGCTTAGTTTACCTTACCTTAGTTTAGTTTAGTTTAGAGGTACAGTGTGGAAACATGCCCTTTGGCCCATCGAGTCCCTGCAGGCCAGCAGTGGCCCCTGTACTAGCACTATCCTACACGTTAGGGACAATTTACAATTTTACCGAAGCCAATGAACCTGGAGAAGCCGGGGAAAATTCACGCAGTCACGGGGAGAACGTGCAAACTCCCTATAGACGGCACCCGTCATCAGGATTGAACTCGGGTCTCAGGCGCTGTGAGGCAGTCACTCTGAAAAAATCGGAGCTGGATTTCAGATCACAAGCATATAAATGTGGGACTAATAGGTCACGTAAAGACGTATGGGTGTAGGTTTCTTATTGTCACAGTGACATTTTTTTTGCATGCTGTCCAGACATTTCATATCACTACCACAGGTGGTACAAAAGAGAAAATATACAGAGTGCAGAATAGAATTTATGGCATCAGGAATTACTCTGGGTTCGGTAATGACCACACCGACACTCGCAGTGGGGTGAACTCACGAGATCTGGTTTATTTACAATGCAGGCAAGTGCCGTGAGTAATTACTCAGGGTAGGCACTCAGTCCGCTTTAAAAAGAAAATTAAACCGCGCATGCGCAGATTGTTCTCTCCGTTAAATAAATAAATATATAAAAACAGTGTCATTTCAATTTGCCCAAGGCTTCCTAGTCCTAGACCAATTGGGGGAACAGTTCCTTTCACAGCGTGTGGAGAGTCTGTGCCAGGGGTAAAGTTGTGGGGAGGGCACGAGTGTTGAGAAGGAGGGTGTTGGGGATACTGCCAGTAACTCACCGCTGCCGCATTTCTCCGGGCGCGAAGCCACACACTGTAGCTGGGGATAGAAGCAGCTCGGGTAGCTATGAGCGGCCACCGGGACCCGACAGCAGAACTGGCCGCCACTTCAGCGCCTTCTGCCGGCCCGCTCACCTTTGGCAGTGCTCTCCGTCAGAACACCTGTCACCTGCCACTCGCCGACTTCGCTCATGTCAGCGGCTTCCTGCAAATCCTTAAATTCCCACAGCCAAGTAACCTCAATCGCACTGTCGGAATTTAAGGACATGAGAGAGGTTTTTAGACGGAGAGCTGCCAGAGGTGAGCGGGGACCGGCAGAAGGAGCTAAGGTGGTGGCTGGTTCCGAGCTACTTCTCTCCCCCCCCCCCCCCCCCGGCCTCAATGCGGTGGCATTCCGCGCCTCCGTGCAAGGAGTGTCGCAAGTGGCATTATCCCAATCCCCTCATTCACAACATTCGTGCCCTCCCTCAACTTTACCCCGGGCCAGACTCCCCAAATGCTTGGAAAGGAGCTCTCCCCCCACCCCCACAGCCCGGGAAATACGGTATTTAAAAACATAAACACAAAATGTACTTACCACATTATTGGTACACAAGCTCCATTCTTCTCTCTTTGTTACCTAACATACACTTAAAATATTGACAAACCATATTTGAAAACCCCGCCAAGAAACTTGCGCTGCGCATGCGCAGTAGACTGATGCGCATGCGCAGTACAGCAAGGGCAGAATTTCTGCTGCCTTCAGCCCCGCTTGAAACTGATGACTTCAGGCAGCGCTGACGGCACGTGGGCTGCACAGACCTTCCCGTGTTACAAGCGCTGCGGATGAAAGGCACGGAGAATTATGCCTACCTAAGAGATCGATCTCTTACATCGGCATAATTCTCCCATGCCTTTACTATTTATATTTAGTTATTACTATGTTATAATTTTAGTCAGGGTAGGCAGTGCCTACCTTGCCTATCCCGACGGCACGTGCCTGTTACAGTGGTAGGAAAGTCCAGGTCCACATATCGTCAGGGCGCTGGCGATATCAGGCTTGTCCCGGCAGCTCAGTGCTGGTCTCAAAGGAGGAGGCTCTGGCGATCTCAGGCTGGTCGCGGCAGTTCACACTAGGCTCGAGGAGGGGACCCAACAGGGGGAGAGGAGGAGGGGGAGCATGCTGCCACATGTGGCGGCAGTAGTAAATTGAAATGTTCGGTGAACTTTTGTTATTTTGTCTGCGCCAAAACGTGGCGACATTTCAGTACTGCCTAGGTGAGGTCTGCGACATGATTCTATTGGGTTGTTTGCAAAGCAAAGCATTTCACTGTAGCTAGGTACATGTGACAATAATGTGTCATTGAATTATTGAGAGGAAGTGCCTGCGGTCTCAGCTTTGAGCTTGATGGGGCGCTGCTGGCGGGCTCTGGCTTACCCTGGTCATTCAGTCCTTTCCTCTGTGTGTGGTTGCAGTTTGTCATTGTCTGTGGGCATGTCAGAGGCACTGGGCAGTCTCAGTCTTGTGCCGGCCATTCAAACTTGGCCTCAGTGGAGGCGCTGGCAGACTGGGGCTTATCCCGGCAGCTTAGTCATGACCACATGGTGGCGCTGGTGGTCTTGAGTTCTGTCCCAGTGGCTCAGTCTTCCTCCAACCTGCAACAGGGAAACACAGGGAGGCTACAGTTAACGTTCAAGTGGGCCAAACCAATATCAACGAATTGGACCGAGCTGTTAACAATGATGCTGAGGGTTGGCTTCTCCTGGCCTGTCTGCCAGTGATAGGGATCAGAGTGGCATCCGAGATAGGGGGCGCTGTCACAGGTGTTACAGGAAAAGAGAAAGCGCAGGTTAAAAAAAGTACAAGGATCACAACGAGGTAGATTTGAAGATCGGGAATATATCCGTAGATCGGCGATGTTTTTCTTATGCAACAGAATTGGTCCCTTTTACATTTAGTTTAGTTTAGAGATACAACGCGGAAACAGGCCCTTCAGCCCATTGAGTCTGCACTGACCAGCGATCCCCATCATTAACATTATCCTACACACACTAGGGACGATTTACACATACACCAAGCCAATTAAACCTACATGCCTGTACGTCTTTGGAAAGTGTGGGAAGAAACCGAAGATCTTGGAGAAAACCCACGCGGTCACGGGGAGAATGTACAAACTGCATACAGACAGCACCCTTAGCCAGGATCGAACCCGGGACTCCTGCGCTGCAAGCGCTGTAAGGCAGCAACGCTACCGCTGCGCCACTGTGCCGCCATGCGAAGGGAGGAACTGCAGATGCAGGTTTACGCCGAAGATAGACACAAAATGCTGGAGTAACTCAACGGGACAGGAGGCATTTCTGGAGAAAAAGAATGGGTGACGTTTCGGGTCGAGACCGTTCTTCAGACGATCCCTTTTACATTCTTGGCGTACTCCAGACTCCTGTTTTCAAATGAAATAGAAGTATAAACATCATGTTCTAAAAGGATATTAATTCTTAATATACCACCTATCTTTCACATTTTTTTACATAACATTTCTCTTCTCATGTGAAGTGGAAGAACTAGCAAATGTGTCTTTCTTTGTTATAGAGTGATTCAGTGTGGAAACAGGCCCTTCGGCCCAACTTGCACACACCGGCCAACATATCCCAGCTACACTAGTCCCACCTGCCTGCATTTGGTCCATATCCCTCCAAACCTGTCCTATCCATGTACCTGTCAAACTGTTTCTAAAATGTTGGGATAGTCCCAGCCTCAACTATCTCCTCTGGCAGCTTGTCCCCACCAGCCACCACCCTTTGTGTGCAAAAGTTACCCCTCAGATTCCTATTAAATCTTTTCCCCTCCCTTCACCTTAAACCTATGTCCTCTGGTTATGTGTATTGCTTAACACACCGTGCTTCATTGAACACCCAGTACTGTCTTAAAACAAATGCCTTCCTTGTTTCTACAGCTTGTCATTACAAGTCTCATCTGCAAGACCTTCCTTAACTATATCTCCCCCTTTTATCTTTATGTTTTGCCTGCGTGCATTTTCTATTATTTTTGCTCCCACTCCTGCAAATAGCTGAAGTGACTTTGATCATTATCTCTTTATTCCAACAGTTCAAAAGGTCTAAAAAATCTTTTAAGGCCACGGGACATGTTTTTTAAACGCTAACAAAGACGTTAAAAAAATATAATCAGGGCTTGATGCCGTTTATGAACCCTTAAAGGATTTGTGGTTACTTTTTTGATGTTAGAGGTTTCTTGACGACTTTTACTGAGCCTGCTCCCCCGGCTCCCACTCATTGATTGGATTACATCCCAGACAGGCTTGGGTGGGACATGACTTCTCCACGTCCCTGCTTGCATCCTTTAACCTGGTAGTGTTGTTCAACAGATCGGATAGAGTCGCACAGAGTCTCTTGCCCAAAGTAGGGGAATTGAAGACCAGGGGACATAGGTTCAAGGTGAAGAGCAAAAGATTTAATAGGAATCTGAGGGGTAGCTATTTCACACAAAGGGCGGTGGGTGTATGGAACGAGCTGCCAGAGGAGGTAATTGAGGCTGGGACTATCCCAATGTTCAAGATACAGTTAGACCGGTACATGGATAGGACAGGTTGGAAGGGATATGGACCAAACGCAGGCAGGTGGGACTAGTGTAGCTGGGACATGTTGGCCGGTGTGGGCCTGTTTCCACACTGTATCACTCTATCTCTATAACACTGTGCACACTTGCATAGGACTCCTCATCCAGAGAGCCACTCATCCAGGATTACCGCATCCCTGTGGGCTGACACAACAACCCCAAAAGAAGGATGGCGGCACGGTGGTGCAGCGGTAGAGTTGCTGCCTTCCAGCCCCAGAGATCCCGGTTCGATCCTGACTAAGGGTACTGTCCGTATGGTGTTTGTACGTTCTCCCCCTGACCTGCGTGGGTTTTCTCCGGGAGTCTAGTTTAATTTAGTTTAGTGATACAACACAGAAACTGACCCTTCGGCCCACCGAGTCCACGCCGGCCAACATAACTTATGCTATGCTACACACACCAGCGACAGTTTACAATTTTACCGAAGCCAATTAGCCTATGAACCTGTACGCCTGTGGACCCTGGGAGGAAACACCCAGTGAAAACCTACGCAGGTCACAGGGAGAATGTACAAACTCCACACAGACAGCACCTGTAGTCAGGATCGAACCCAGGTCTCTGCTGATGTATGGCAGTAACTCTACCACTGCACCACCGTGTTGCCCAGGACCGGGATTACCAACTTCCTCCCACAATCCAAAGATGTACAGGTTTGTAGACTAATTGTGCGCTGAAGGGCTTGATTTCACCCTGTATCTTTAAACTAAACTAGACTAAACTAGTGTGCAAAGAGTTGCCACAATCTGGCACCATCTTTGGCATTGGGAGACTTAAGGGCCTGTCCCACTTACGCAATTTTTTCGGCGAATTGCCGGCACCCGAGTCGCAGCAGGTCTCCGAAAATTTTCAACACATTGAAAATCCAGCGGTGACCAGAAAAAGGTACGACTCTTTGGGCGACTACTCACGACTATATAGGCGTCACCCCGCGACATGTCCAACTCTCTGTGCAGTGGAGTTGCAAGTGCATTTAAGAGTGATGGGTTTCTAACATCACAACACTGAACTGCTTTTCCCTTCTCCCTTCCCCGAAAATGGTCGCTCCATTCATGTAAGGATGAGGGGGGATCTTATAGAAACATATAAAATTATAAAAGGACTGGACAAGCTAGATGCAGGAAAAATGTTCCCAATGTTGGGCGAGTCCAGAACCAGGGGCCACAGTCCTTGAATAAAGGGGAGGCCATTTAAGACTGAGGTGAGAGAAGAAAATGTTCACCCAGAGAGTTGTGAATTTGTGGAATTCCATGCCACAGAGGGCAGTGGAGGCCAAGTCACTGGATGCATTTAAGAGAGAGATAGATAGAGCTCTAGGGGCTAGTGGAATCAAGAGATATGGGGAGAAGGCAGGCACGGGTTATTGATTGGGGACGATGATCACAATGAATGGCGGTGCTGGCTCGAAGGGCCGAATGGTCTCCTCCTGCACCCATTTTCTATGTTTCTATGTAACCAGTGCACCTGTGGCAGTCAGCCGAGAGTTTTGAAAGAAGATTAGATTACGGGGTTCACGAAGTTCCATGATAGACACAAAAAGCTGGAGCAACTCAGCAGGCCAGCCAACATTGCTGGCGAAAAGGAATAGGTGATGTTTCGGGTCCAGACCTTTCTTCAATTGTCTGAAGGGGTGGAAGATTGCAACCTTCACGTGGTCTGCCCTGTTTCGACTAATGCAATCAACTCGATGTGCACAAACAGAAGATCAAATAGACCAAGTTGTCCAACAACTTTAGGCTGTGCACGCCACACGAAAGAAGATGAATTATCTGAAGAATGGTCTCGACCCGAAAAGTCACCTATTCGAAACGCCACCTATTCATTTTCTCCAGAGGTGCTGCCCGCCCCTCTGAGTTACTCCAACCTTTTGTGTCTGTCTTCGGTTTAAACCAACGTCTGCGGTTCCTTCCTACACATTAAGTTCCATGTTTGCTGTCAATCCGGCTGTAACAACAGTATTATGGGGAAGAGCACATCTCCAAGGAATAGTTCCATCTCCTAATACTGAAACATCTTACTTCTATACAAAGTAATTTTGTCAACCTCAAGAATGTACTCTGTGCCATTCATGACGAGAAACCAACTGCAGTGTAAGGTTCTTGAATTTTTTTGCAGGAAAAGCGCATATGGAAAATGCACGGAAAGGGTTGTTTACACACCTGGGAGACCAAATGGTGATCGGATGAAAGCATTAGGTTTTAAATTCTTTCAATATTTGGGTTGCAAATAAAACAGGTTCATGCAATGAATAATAATCCCCCCCCCACCCACAAGCCCACCATTCCATTGAGGAGCACGTCTTTAGTTATGTCTCACTAGCCCATCAGTCATAGAGTCATACAGTGCGGAAAAAGGCCCTTCTGCCCAACTTGCCCATACCGACCTACATATCCCATCTACACTAGTCCTACCTGCCTGCATTTGGCCCACATCCCTCTAAACCTGTCCTATTCATGTCTAATTGGTTCTTGAAAATTGTGCTAGTCCCTTCCTCAACAACCTCCTCTGGCAGCTCGTTCCATAAACCCACCACTCTTTGCGTGAAAAAGTTACCCCTCAGATTCCCCTCAGCATGAGGTCTGAAAAAGGGTCTCGAACCGAAACGTCACCCATTCCTTCTTTCCAGTGATGCTGCCTGTCTCGCTGAGTTACTCCAGCATTTTGTGTTTATCCAGCGGTACAAACGTTGATTTCTCTAATTTCCCTGCATTCACCCTCTCCGCCCCTCCCCTACCCTATTTGTCCCCCTAGTTCCACTGTTCACATCCCTTTGTTATCACCTCTTCCCCAGCCAACATTGGGCCATTATAGGCTGCATCCTTCGCTGGTCATCTGTTGATGGCCCTGCTTTGTTTTGGCCATTTCCTACCTCCCCACCATAGAAAGACAGAAAATAGGTGCAGGGGAAGGCCATTTGGCCCTTCGAGCCAGCACCGCCATTCATTGTGATCATGGCTGATCATCCCCTATCAATAACCCGTGCCTGCCTTCTCCCCATATCCCTTGACTCCACTAGCCCCTAGAGCTCTATCTAACTCTCTCTTAAATCCATCCAGTGACTTGGCCTCCACTGCCCTCTCTGGCAGGGAATTCCATAAATTCACAACTCTCTAGGGTGAAAAAGTTTTTTCTCACCTCAGTCTTAAATGACCTCCCCTTTATTCTAAGACTGTGGCCCCTGCTTCTGGACTCGCCCAACATTGGGAACATTTTTCCTGCATCTAGCTTTCCCAGTCCTTTTATAATTGTATATGTTTCTATAAGATCCCCCCCTCATCCTTCTAAACCCCAGTGAATACAAGCCTAGTCTTTTCAATCTTTCCTCATATGACAGCCCCGCCATCCCAGGGATCAATCTCGTGAACCTACGCTGCACTGCCTCAATCACAAGGATGTCCTTCCTCAAATTAGACCAAAACTGTACACAATACTCCAGATGTGGTCTTACCAGAGCCCTATACAACTGCAGAAGAACCTCTTTACTCCTATACTGAAACCCTCTTGTTATGAAGCCCAACATTCCATTAGCTTTCTTCACTGCCTGCTGTACCTGCATGCCTACTTTCATTCTAAAGAAGGATTCCAAACCGAAACGTCACCCATCCTTTTTCTCCAGAGATGCTGCCTGACCCGTTTAGTTTAGTTTAGTTTATAGATAGAGCGCGGAAACAGGCCTATCGTCCCACCGAGTCCGCGCTGCCTAGCGATCCCCGCACACTAACACTATCCTACACACGTGAGGGACAATTTACATTTTTTGATGAGTTTGAGTTTTTTGATGTTTCAGATTTATTGATGAGTTTGAGTTTTTTGTTGAGTTTCAGTTTTTTGATGAGTTTGTGTTTTTTGATGAGTTTGTGTTTTTTGATGAGTGTGTTTTTTGATGAGTGTGTTTTTTGATGAGTTTGTGTTTTTTGATGAGTGTGTTTTTTGATGCATTTGTGTTTTTTGATGAGTTTGTGTTTTTTGATGAGTTTGTGTTTTATGATGAGTTTGTGTTTTTTGATGAGTGTGTTTTTTGATAAGTTTGTGTTTTTTGATGAGTTTGTGTTTTATGAGTTTGTGTTTTTTGATGAGTGTGTTTTTTGATAAGTTTGTGTTTTTTGATGAGTTTGTGTTTTATGATGAGTTTGTGTTTTTTGATGAGTGTGTTTTTTGATGCATTTGTGTTTTTTGATGAGTTTGTGTTTTTTGATGAGTGTGTTTTTTGATGCATTTGTGTTTTTTGATGAGTTTGTGTTTTTTGATGAGTTTGTGTTTTATGATGAGTTTGTGTTTTTTGATGAGTGTGTTTTTTGATGCATTTGTGTTTTTTGATGAGTTTGTGTTTTTTGATGAGTTTGTGTTTTTTGATGAGTTTGTGTTTTTTGATGAGTGTGTTTTTTGATGCATTTGTGTTTTTTGATGAGTTTGTGTTTTTTGATGAGTTTGTGTTTTATGATGAGTTTGTGTTTTTTGATGAGTGTGTTTTTTGATGAGTTTGTGTTTTTTGATGAGTGTGTTTTTTGATGAGTGTGTTTTTTGATGCATTTGTGTTTTTTGATGAGTTTGTGTTTTTTGATGAGTTTGTGTTTTTTGATGAGTTTGTGTTTTTTGATGAGTTTGTGTTTTTTGATGAGTGTGTTTTTTGATGAATTTGTGTTTTTTGATGAGTTTGTGTTTTTTGATGAGTTTGTGTTTTTTGATGAGTTTGTGTTTTTTGATGAGTTTGAGTTTTATTGATGAATTAGCCTACAAACACTGTACGTCTTTGGAGTGTGGGCGAAAACCAGAGCACCCGGAGAAAACCCACACAGGTCACAGAGAGAACGTACAAACTCCGTACAGACAACACCCGTAGTCGGGATCGAACCCGGGTCGCTGGCGCTGCAAGGCAGTGACTCTACCGCCGCGCCACCGTGCCGCCCGTTGAGTTACTCCAACACTATGTGTCTGTGTTCAGTATAAACCAGCATCTGCAGTTCCTTCCTGAACATCAGTTGCTCCCATGTGAAAGGTGCTGTCATTAAAATGGAGGCTTCAGGGCCAGGGAAATTGTAAGAATGGAGTGGACCCCTAGCAAGATGGTGGGAGGAAGTGCGGTCAAGATAGCTGTAGACTTGCCATGTTTTGCATCATTCCAGTTTCCCTGACCTCCCACTTATGAAACTATTTATACGCTAGTGGTTGTTATTATTTCAGTATATCTGCACAGTACACGGCTGAGTACTGTCATCAAAGTCTGATTCCTTTATGATTTCCTCTGCTTGTATTGCATGTTTTTATTTAATTTCCTCTCTCACTGATTCTATTAACCTGTCTGTCTGCCCTTTAAAGCTTTTTTAAAGCTGCAGATTGGAAATATTAACCGGTCTGCTTCCCCCACAGATGTCGGTTACCTTGATGAGGATCTCCGGCATTTTCTGTCTGTGATCTAAGATTGTTTTATAGTTTAGTCTAAAGATACAGCGCGGGAACAGGCCCTTCGGCCCTTCGGCCCACCGAGTCCACACAGACCAGCGATCCCCGTGCTATCCACACTATCCCACACACTAGGGACGATTTGCAAATTTTACCGAAGCCAAATTACTTTACAAATCTGTACATCTTTGAAGTGCGGCAGGAAACCGGAGCACTAGACAATAGACAATAGACAATAGGTGCAGGAGTAGGCCATTTGGCCCTTCGAGCCAGCACCACCATTCAATGTGACCATGGCTGATCATCCACAATCAGTACCCCGTTCCTGCCTTCTCCCCATATCCCCGGACGCCGCTTTTTGTAAGAGCCCTATCTAGCTCTCTCTTGAAAGCATCCAGAGAACCTGCCTCCACCGCCCTCTGAGGCAGAGAATTCCACAGACTCACCACTCTCTGTGAGAAAAAGTGTTTCCTCGTCCCCATTCTAAATGGCTTACTCCTTATTCTTAAACTGTGGCCCCTGGTTCTGGACTCCCCCAACATCGGGTACATGTTTCCTGCCTCTAGTGTGTCCAAGCCCTTAACAATCTTATATGTTTTAATGAGATCTCCTCTCATCCTTCTAAACTCCAGAGTGTACAAGCCCAACTGCTCCATTCTCTCAGCATATGACAGTCCCGCCATCCCAGGAAACCTACGCTGCACTCCCTCAATAGCAAGAATGTCCTTCCTCAAATTAAGGGACCAAAACTGCACACAATACTCCAGGTGTGGTCTCACCAGGGCTCTGTACAACTGCAGAAGGAGCTCTTTGCTTCTATATTTGATTCCTCTTGTTATAAAGGCCAACATGCCATTGACTTTCTTCACTGCCGGCTGTACCTGCATGATTCTTCTTCTTCTTCTTCTTCTTTTGTGTGGCGTGCACAGCCTAAAGTTGTTGGACAACTTGTTCTATTTGATCTTCCATTTGTGCACGTTGCGTTGATTGCATTAGTCCAAACAGGGCAGACCACGTGAAGGTTGCAATCTTCCACCCCACCTGCATGCTTACTTTCATAGACTGATGTACAAGGACCCCCAGATCCCGTTGTACTTCCCCTTTTCCCAACTTCACGCCATTTAGATAGTAATCTGCCTTCCTGTTTTTAGCACTCGGAGAAAGCCCATGCGGTCATGGGGAGAAGGTACAAACTCCGTACAGACGGCACCCGAGGTCAGGATTGAACCCGGGTCTCTGACGCTGTAGGGCAGCAGCTCTACCGCTGCGCCACCGTGCCGGCCCCAGCATTTCCAGCATTTTTGATATTTGGGGCTTTATTAATTTGGTATATGGAGCTATAGTAGTTTCCAGTTTGACCTAGACCTTCAGCTCAGTTTATGTTCAGTTTAAGTTCAGTTTCGTTTATTGTCAGGTAAAAAGTGAAAAGCTTTTGTTGCGTGCTAACCAGACAGCGGAAAGACAATACAGGATTACAACCGATTTAGTGTGAATAAACCTCTAGCGCCAGATAAGGCGCATGGCAATGTGAACCTTGTAAATGAGAAAAGAGCCTCAAAAATGCAATGAACCAACGATCAGAAGAATTGCCGTACGTTACCACTGTACCTCAGTGCCGGTGAAGCAAGGAAGTGCCACCTACATGTCCTTTTTTATGGAAGGAAACATTAGGCAAGGTATCTGTGGTTACCAGATGTATGGGACTCGTCAGCTGAATTTTCTCACCAATTTGAACATGGAGGGGTGGTAAATTTGATTAGTAAGTATGCAGATGATACCAAGATAGGGGGTGTTGTGGATAATGAAGAGGATTTCCAAAGTCTACAGAGTGATTTAGGCCAGTTGGAAAAATGGGCTGAAAGATGGCAGATGGAGTTTAATGCTGATAAATGTGAGGTGCTACAGCTTGGCAGGACAAATCAAAATAGGACGTACATGGTAAATGGTAGGGAATTGAAGAATACAGTTGAACAGAGGGATCTGGGAATAACCGTGCATAGTTCCTTGAAGGTGGAATCTCATATAGATAGGGTGGTAAAGAAAGCTTTTGGTATGCTAGCCTTTATAAATCAGAGCATTGAGTATAGAAGCTGGGATGTAATGTTAAAATTGTACAAGGCATTGGTGAGACCAAATCTGGAATATGGTGTACAATTTTGGTCGCCCAATTATAGGAAGGGTGTCAACAAAATAGAGAGGGTACAGAGGAGATTTACTAGACTGTTGCCTGGGTTTCAACAGCTAAGTTACAGAGATAGGTTGAATAAGTTAGGTCTTTATTCTCTGGAGCGCAGAAGGGGGGAATTGATAGAGGTCTTTAAAATGATGAGAGGGATAGACAGAGTTGATGTGGACAAGCTTTTCCCTTTGAGAATAGGGAAGATTCAAACAAGAGGACATGACTTTAGAGTTAAGGGACAGAAGTTTAGGGGTAACATGAGGGGGAACTTCTTTACTCAGAGAGTGGTAGCGGTGTGGAATGAGCTTCCAGTGGAAGTGGTGGCGGCAGGTTCGTTGGTATCATTTAAAAATAAATTGGATAGGCATATGGATGAGAAGGGTATGGAGGGTTATGGTATGAGTGCAGGCAGGTGGGACTAAGGAAAAAAGTTGTTCGGCACGGACTTGAAGGGCCGAGATGGCCTGTTTCCGTGCTGTAATTGTTATATGGTTATATGGTTACATGGTGCAAAGAAAAAGCATGGAAACAAAGTACTGCAGATGCTGGTTAATAATCAAGTGGATGCAAAGTGCTGGAGTAACTCAGCAGGTCAGGCAGCATCCCTGGAGAACATGGATAGGTGACACTCCGGCTCTTCAGTCTGAAGAAGGGTCCTGACCCGAAACAAAGACCTGCAGATGCTGGTTAATACTCAAAAGGGTGCAAAGTACTGGAGTAACTCAACAGGTCAAGCAGCATCCCTGGAGAACATGGATAGGTGATGGTTTGGTGTCTTCAGTCTAAAGAAGGGTCCTGATGCGAAATGTCACCTGTGCATGTTTTCTAGGGATGCGGCCTGACCCACTGAGTTACTCCAGCATTTGGTGTCCCTTGGGCACAAAGAAATGTTGCTTTTAAAAAGATAACAAACTAAATGTCTTGCTGGAAGAGTGTTCTGTACAACGTTTGCTGGCACTGCCTTATGGCTTTTATGATGAAGATATTCATTTAGTGTATGTTTAGCTAACCATCTATGTCCCAACAGGATTGGATTCTCCATCAACTTGGTAAGCTTAGTGGGGGTGCAGGAAACGGGACAATAGACAATAGACAATCGGTGCAGGAGTAGGCCATTCGGCCCTTCGAGCCAGCACCATCATTCAATGTGATCATGGCTGATCATCCCCAATCAGAACCATGTTCCTGCCTGCTCCCCATATCCCCTGACTCCGCTATTTTTAAGAGCCCTCTCTAGCTCTCTCTTGAAAGCATCCAGAGAACCGGCCTCCACTGCCCTCTGAGGCAGAGAATTCCACAGACTCACCACTCTCTGTGAGAAAAAGTGTTTCCTCGTCTCCATTCTAAATGGCTTACTCCTTATTCTGGAAACGTGGCCCCTGGTTCTGGACTCCCCCAACATCGGGAACATGTTTCCTGCCTCTAGCATGTCCAAGCCCTTAACAATCTTAAGGGACCTTGGTCAGCTGAAAGAGAACATTAGGAACCAATGTCCCGCTGAGTTCAATGTTTGCGAGAATGATCCCAGGAATGATTGGGTCAACATCTGATGACCTTTTGACAGCTCTGGGCCTGTACTCGCTGGAGTTTAGAGGGATGAGGGAGGACCTAATTGAAGCTTACCGAATAATGAAAGGCCTGGGTAGAGTGGATGCGGAGAGGATGTTCCCACTAGCATTCAACAAGGTTCCGAAGGGCAGTCTGCTCAGGAAGTTTAGATCGCATGGGATCCAAGGAGAGAGCTGAATGGATAGAAAATTGGCATCATGGAAGGAAGCAGAGGGAGATGACTGGTGGGACTAGTGTAGCTAGGACATGTTGGCCAGTGTGGGCAAGTTGGGCCAAAGGGCCTATTTCCACACTGTATCACTCTATGACTCTATGACTCTAGTGGGAGTGTCTAGGGCCAAAAGCCATACAAAATAAAAGGACGTTCAGAATCAAAGGATGTTCCTTTAGAAAGGAGATGAGGAGGAATTTCTTTAGTCAGAGGTTGGCGAATCTGTGGAGTTCATTGCCACAGACAGCTGTGGAGATCACGTCATTGGGTATCTTTAAGGTGTAAGAAAGAACTGCAGATGCTGGTTTAAATCGAAGGGAGACACAAAATGTTGGAGTAACTCAGCGGGTGTGGCAGCATCCCTGGAGAGAAGGAATGGGCGATGATTCGGCTCTCAACATGAAACGTCCCCCATTCCTTCTGTCCAGAGATGCTGCCTCACCCACTGAGTTACTCCAACATTTTGTGTCTTACGGAGTGTATAGGAAAAGGTAGAAGGTTGGCTCAAAGGGCCGAATGGCCTACTCCTGCACCTATGTTTCTATGTTTCTATGTATCAACTAAATAGGCGGAACACAATACCTAATACAGATGCCCATTTAAATAGGTAACACAAGTAGGATGACAGAAGATAATTAGATACCTGGTATCTGACTCATATTGTTTTTAGAAGCTCAATTTCTATTAACCGAGTTTTGCCTTTGGGACCAAAGAAAAAATTAATGCATTTCAACAGATCTCTTAGTCTCTGATCTATGTTTGTAATTCCTCAGAACGAGGGCGGCAAGGAGGCACAGCAGTGGATGCTGCCTTACAGTGCCAGAGATCCGGGTTCAATCCTTACTACGGGCGCTTGTCTGTACGGAGTTTGTACGCTCTCCCCTAAAACTGTGTGGGTTTTCTCAAGAAACAGTTAAAGGGCTTTTAAAATTCACGTATCCTTTGCTTAACAAAAAAAGAAAGTTGGACTGTTTATATTTCATTCATGTTGATTGAAAAATATAATTTGACTGTACAATGGGAAATGCCAACTATGTAAATTGTGTGCAGGCAAGCATTTATAACTTGATTCCTTCGTACAGTAGAAATATTACACATTCCTTTAGCACTAAGAGCTAAATCTAACTCTCAAAAAAATACTCTGCTGTGAAATGGGTTCGGCGGAGCGGTGAAAATGACAACAAAATCAGGGTTGTGCACCAAAAGTAGACTTTAGTTAAAGCCCCTGTCCCACTTCGGAAACCTGAACGGAAACCTCTGGAGACTGTGCGCCCCGCCCAAGGTTTCCGCGAGGTTCCCGGAGGTTCCGGCCACTCTCCATGAGGTTTTGGTCACTTGCCTGGAAAGCCTCAACCGAAGCATGAGCTGCATCTGCTGACCAAAGATCCTACAGGATCTTTGCTGCCGACCGCACACACACACACACACACACACACACACACACACGCACATCGCAAAGGTGGGGGCCAGGGACAGCGGAGGAGTGCTGTCTGGGCGATGAAGAGGAAAGTAAACGGCTGCCACAGAGCACGTTAAGTCGTTTAGAGAGCGCGGGAGGGAGGGATAGAAGGGGAGAGAAGGACAGAGAAGGGGAGAGAGAAGGGGGGAGGGGAGAGAGAACGGGGGGAGAAGGGAGGAGAACATGGGGGAGAAGGAGTGGAGACAGTTTTAAATAAGTTTAATAAAGTTAGCGGGCATTTTACCTTCCGGGCGGATCTTCCCACTTAGGAAACCTGAACGGAAACCTCTGGAGACCTTGCGCCCCACCCAAGGTTTCCGTGAGGTTCCCGGAGGTTTCGGTCACTCTCCCTATTGGTGGAAAGAGGTTTCCGCGTAGTCGCAGCTTCTTCTATGTTCCTGCGATTATTTCAAAAAAACAAAACTGGCCTTGATTAAAAATATGTTGCCGTTTGGTCAAAGCCAGTGGAGTGGGGTTGCTATTTACTTACAGGCAGTCGAAGGCAATCTCCTTCGCTGACCGGCCATTCTGATTGGCTCATTGAAGTTTTCAGCAAGTAAATCTTTGGTTTTCAGGACCTAGAAGATCCGGCAGAAGGTAAAATGCCTGCTAACTTTATTAAAGTTCCTAAAACTGTCTCCACTCCTTCTCTCTCCCCTTCTCTCTCCCCTTCTCTCTCCCCTTCTCTCTCCCACCTCGAAGACATGAGATTCGTCCCAACAGGCAAATCAGACCAATCCTGAAACATAGAAACATAGAAATTAGGTGCAGGAGTAGGCCATTCGGCCCTTCGAGCCTGCACCGCCAAAGGTTTGGTCTCCATTTATCGACTTATTACAAGCAACATAACTTTGAAAATAAACGGTTCCGGGACCAGGTGAGGGGTGTGTAAAGATATGAAGTAGGTACATCCCTTTTATCTTATCTTATTTTGTTATATTTTCCTTTTTTTAATTTTTATTTTGCTTTCTTTTATTCTTCCTCGCGTTCTACGTCTTTGCGGGCTCTTTTTTTTCACTTTCTCACGTACTCACTATCTTATCTAACTTTCTCCATTTCTCTTTTTCTTCCCTCTGTTACTTTCCTATTATTAAAGTTTTAAAACAAGAAGTGGTACATGAAATATATTATGTTAATTTTGGCTGATACTACTGTATTGTACATTACTTCTAATAAAAAGAAATTTAAAAAAAAAAAATCACGTGTTTATTTCCGCTGGCTGGTTAGCACGCAACAAAAGCTTTTTACTGTACCTCGGTACACATAGAAACATAGAAATTAGGTGCAGGAGTAGGTCATTCGGCCCTTCGAGCCTGCACCGCCATTCAATATGATCATGGCTGATCATCCAACTCAGTATCCCGTACCTGCCTTCTCTCCATACCCTCTGATTCCTTTAGCCGCAAGGGCCACCTCTAACTCCCTCTTAAATATAGCCAATGAACTGGCCTCAACTACCCTCTGTGGCAGAGAGTTCCATGTGACAATAAACTAAACTAAACTAAACTTAAAGGCAGACACAGAGTCTGAAGAAGGGTCTCGACCCAAAATGCCACCCATTCCTTCTCTCCAAAGATGCTGCCTGTCCCACTGAGTTACTCCAGCATTTTGTGTCTACCTTCGATTGAAACTAGCATCTCTTTCCTACGCTAAACTAAACTAAACTAATTCTGATGGAAAATACGCAAATGAAAAAAAAAATCTGATGAAATGATCATGTTGAAGTGCAAAGGTTGAATAAATTAAACATTCCAACCTTGACAAAGATCTTAGGGGCGGGAGAAAGAGCTTTGGAAATTAATCCTTTGGTGGATTAGATTACCATGCTCTCACCATCTGCTGGTCTCGCATATTAGTCATTCAGCAGCCACACACGCTTCCAAGCTGTCTCTGTGCATATCTCTACCCTCCAGGTATTTTGTGAGAAGCATAAGAGAGACATTCTGCATTGTCATAAAATACATGTTTCAAAACACCAGCTTTCTGTCCAATGTTGCACCAGGTCTAGACAGATATACAATAATGAAGAAGGGGGGGTGGGAGGAGGGGGGGGGGGGGGGTGGAAGAAAAAAAAGGTTTTCAATGCCTTCAGGTTGAAAAAAATGATTTTGTTTAGTTTAATTTAGAGATACAGCGCGGAAGCTGGCCCTTGGGCCCACCGGGTCCGCACCGACCAGCGATCCCCGTACATGTACACTGCGCTACACACACTGTGGACACTGTTTTTACACATGTGCACAAACCCAATTAACCTACAAACCTGTACGTCTTTGGAGTGTGGGAGGAAATGGGAAGATCTCAGACAAAAACCCACGCAGGTCACGGGGAGAAGGTAAAACCCCGTACAGACAAGCACCCGTAGTCGGGATCGAACCCGGGTCTCCAGCGCTGCAAATGCTCCACCGTGCTGCCCCTGTTAGATTGATGAGATGAAGAAATCAACCCGTGCAAATTGCTACGCTAATTCCCAGTTGCCACACTTCGCTGCGATGGTCCTGTCTGAACTTGCCTGCACCAAGGTTGATGCACTGAATAACAAAGTTGGTGGGAAGCCATTCTACTGGCTCAATGTGGGATAAATTCTACTGGCTCAATGTGGATAGGTATATGGACGGGAAGGGAATGGAGGGGTATTGTCTGAGTGCAGGTAGATGGGACTAGGGGAAAATAAATGGTCGTCACGGACTGGAAGGGCCGAGAAGGCCTGTTTCCATGCTGTAATTGTTATATGGTTATATGGTTATAAATTAGTTCAGTTCCCTCTAGACCTCTTTCCTTTATCATTGTTACATGTTTGCATATCTTTCATTCATTGTTCTATATCTCTCCACATCACCGTCTATATCTATCGTTTCCTTTATCCCTAACCAGTCTGAAGAAGGGTCTCGACCCGAAACATCACCCATTCCTTCTCTCCAGAGATGCTGCCTGTCCCGCTGAGTTACTCCAGCTTTTTTGTGTCCATCTTCAGTTTAAACCAGCATCTGCAGTTCCTTCCTACTCAGTTCCCTCTTAACAGGCTGCACTCTCAAATGCAGTACCAGAATAATTAGTTCACAACAAACATAGGTCTGAAATTCATCGGAACTGCCAATAAGGATTATGTAATCCTTGAAGCGATGTGTTTTGCAGTCTAAGTGCGTCAAATGTACACATTGTAAACATATAGTAGAACAGTACAGTACAGGAACAGTATAGAAACGTACTGTTCCAAGTTTCCGTGCTGTAATTGTTTCCGTGCCTGTTTCCGTGTTTCCGTGCTGTAATTGTTATATGGTTATATGGTTATATGGTACACAATTCTTAAGGGGTTGGACAGGCTAGATGCAGGAAGATTGTTCCCGATGTTGGGGAACTCCAGAACAAGGGGTCACAGTTTAAGGATAAGGGGGAAGTCTTTTAGGACCAAGATGAGAAAAAAAAAATTCACCCAGAGAGCGGTGAATCTGTGGAATTCTCTGCCACAGAAAGTAGTTGAGGCCAGTTCATTGGCTATATTTAAGAAGGAGTTAGATGTGGCCCTTGTGGCTAAAGGGATCAGGGGGTATGGAGAGAAGGCAGGTACAGGATACTGAGTTGAATGATCAGCCACGATCATATTGAATGGCGGTGCAGGCTCGAAGGGCCGAATGGCCTACTCCTGCACCTATTTTATATGTTTCTATGTTTCTAGCAGGCCCTTCGGCCCACAACGTCTGGGTTGACCATTATGCCAAGACCGAGTCTTATCTGCCTGCACATAATCCATGTCCTTCCATTCCGGATATATTCATGTGTCATGTCAATATCCAAAAGTCTATTAAATGCTACTATCGTATCTACCTCCACCAGTGCCCCTGGCAGCGTGTTCCAGCCACTCGCTGCCCTCTGTGCAAAAAAGTTTGGCCTGTACATCTCTTTAAAGCTTTGCCCCTCTCACCTTAAAGCTATGTTTTCTAGTATTTGATATTTCATAATTGAAAGGAGCATAATTGGGCCTTTCAGCCCATCTAGTCTACACCATTCAATCATGGCTGATCTAACCTTCCCTCTCAACCCCATTCTCCTGCCTTCCTCCCCATAACCACTGACACCCGTACTAACCGAGATATTTCCATCCTGACTCCACCCTATCTAAATCTTTTGAAATTTTGTGTACTTCCGACAGGTCTTCCCTCAAGCTCCGGTGTTTCCGAGAGAAGAATCCAAGTCTGTCCAGCCCCTCAGAACTGCACGCAACACTCCAAATGCGGCCTAACCAAAGTCCTATAAACCTGCCATCACGTATTAATATTCACAGAAGTAGGAATAAAGCGAGAAACAGTGGTGCAGGGGAGGGCTTGAAAGCAAAAGAGGCATTTTACAGTGTCTGAAGAAGGGTCCCGACCCAAAACATCACCCATCCTTTTTCTTCAGAGATCAAAGTCAAAGTCAAAAGAGTTTATTGTCATGTGTCCCTGACAGGACATTGAAAATCTTTCTTTGCATAGCACAACAGAACATAGAAGGCATTGACTACAATTCTATACATAAATACACACATGAATTAATAAATTAATAAAGTGCAAATAACAGATGGAGGGATATTAATATTCAGAGTTCCGAGCCAGGTTTAATAGCCTGATGGCTGTGGGGAAGTAGCTATTCCTAAACCGGGTTGTTGCAGTCTTCAGGCTCCTGTACCTTCTACCCGAAGGTAGCAGGGAGATGAGTGTGTGGCTAGGGTGGTGTGGGTCCTTGATGATGCTGCCAGCCTTTTTGAGGCAGCGACTGTGATAAATCCCCTCGATGGAAGGAAGGTCAGAGCCGATGATGGACTGGGCAGTGTTTACTACTTTTTGTAGTCTTTTCCTCTCTAGGGCGCTCAAGTTGCTGAACCAAGCCACGATGCAACCAGTCAGCAAGCTCTCCACTGTACACCTGTAGAGGTTAGAGAGAGTCCTCCTTGAAAGACCAACTCTCCGTAATCTTCTCAGGAAGTAGAGGCGCTGATGAGCTTTCTTAATAATTGCATCTGTGTTCTCGGACCAGGAAAGATCTTCACAGATGTGCACGCCCAGGAATTTGAAGCTCTTGACCCTTTCAACCATCGACCCGTTGATATAAACAGGACTGTGGGTCCCCATCCGACTCCTTCTAAAGTCCACAATCAGTTCCTTGGTTTTGCTGGTGTTGAGGGCCAGGTTGTTGTGCCGGCACCATATGGACAGTTGCTCGATCTCTCTTCTATACAGATGCTGTCAAACCCGCTGAGTTAATTTAGCACTTTGTGCCTATTTTATAGCAAAGCTATTTATGCAATGAGCAAAAACTTTGATGAGCAAAAAAAAATGTCTGCGAGATATGAAAATATAGTGTACCCAGAATATGCTGCAAGTACTATTTGTATCTGGATGGCCTATTGAAAATGGCTATTGGGCAATGGCTGTCCCAAGCTGGAGAGGGTGCAGAGAAGATTTACGAGGATGTTGCTAGGACCCGAGGGCGTGAGATACGGGAAGAGATTGAGCAGGCTAGGTCTCTTTGGAGAGCAGGAGGATGAGGATCTTATACAATCATATATAAAATCATGAGAGGACTAGATCAGTTAGACAGAGTCTCTTGCCCAGAATAGGGCAATCGAGAACCTGAGGACATAGGTTTAAGGAGAGGGGGAAAAGATTTAATAAGAATCTGAGGGGTAACTTTTTCACGCAAAGTGTGGTGAGTGTATGGAATGAGCTGCCAGAGGCAGGTAAAATCGCATCGGTTAATAAACATCCAGGTACATGGATAGGACAGGTTTAGAGGGATATGGGCCAAACGCAGGCAGGTGGGACTAATGTAGGTAGGGCATGTTGGCCAGTGTGGGCAAGTTGGGCCAAAAGGGCTGTTTCCACGCTATAAGACTCCATGACTCTATGGCTCTAGCTCATTGTTTCTCAGTCCAACATGTCTATCTGTTTTTATTTATAGAAACATAGAAACATAGCAAATTGGTGCAGGAGTAGGCCATTTGGCCCTTCGAGCCTGCACCGCCATTCAATATGATCATGGCTGATCATCCAACTCAGTATCCCGTACCTGCCTTCTCTCCATACCCCCTGATCCCTTTAGCCACAAGAGCCACATCTAACTCCCTCTTAAATATAGCCAATGAACTGGCTTCAACTACCTTCTGTGGCAGAGAATTCCACAGATTCACCACTCTCTGTGTGAAAAATGTTTTCCTCATCTCGGTCCTAAAATAATTCCCCCTTATCCTTAGACTGTGACCCCTTGTTCTGGACCTCCCCAACATCAGGAACAATCTTCCTGCATCTAGCCTGTCCAACCCCTTAAGTTTCTATAAGATCCCCCCTCAGTCTTCTAAATATGACTTATGACTTACAGGATATAGCTTGCATCGTATTTCACCTTACAGTGACTTTGTTTGTTCATCCCACACTCGCGCCTCCCCCACCCTTTCCGAGAGCTACCAATTCCCACTGGGAAGGCGATTCCATATCTTCATCCCCGTTAATACATTATCAAAGTAAAGATTCTTCCCGCGTGAAGCCGGATATCTATTTTGAGCAGAGTCTATTTTTCCATGGAGTGCATCGCTAGGCGTCTGTAATCTTATCCCCATCTGACGTCAGACATTTCCAACAAAGGCGAGATCACCAGCTGTTTTCCTACACACTCCGTGGCCCAAGGGCACTGAGTCCCGTCGCAGCAATCCATAACCTATGTCATAGAGTGATACATCGTGGAAACAGGCCCTTCGGCCTAACTTGCCCACACCGGCCAACATGTCCCAGCTACACTCGTCCCACCTACCTGCGCTTGGTCCATGTCCCTCCCAACCTATCCTATCCATACAACTGTCTAACTGTTTCTTAAACATTGCGGGAGTCCAAGTCTCAACTACCTCATCTGGCAGCTTGTTCCATACACCCACCACCCTTTGTGTAGGAAGGAACTACAGATGCTGGTTTAACATAGAAACATAGAAACATAGAAATTAGGTTCAGGAGTAGGCCATTCGGCCCTTCGAGCCTGCACCGCCATTCAATATGATCATGGCTGATCATCCAACTCAGTATCCCGTACCTGCCTTCTCTCCATACCCTCTGATTCCCTTAGCCACAAGGGCCACATCTAACTCCCTCTTAAATATAGCCAATGAACTGGCCTCAGCTACCCTCTGTGGCAGAGAGTTCCAGAGACCCACCACTCTCTGTGTGAAAAAAGTCCTTCTCATCTCGGTCCTAAAGGATTTCCCCCTTGTCCCTAAGCTGTGACCCCTTGTCCTGGACCTCCCCAACATCGGGAACAATCGTCCTGCATCTAGCCTGTCCAACCCCTTAAGAATTTTGTAAGTTTCTATAAGATTTAAACCGAAGATAGACTCTGGAGTAACGTTTCGGGTCGAGACGCTTCTTCAGACTATGTATAACCAATGTTGGTTCAGTAGGTATAAAATAAGGAACTGCAGTTGCTGGTTTACAAAAAAAAGACACAATGTGCTGGAGTAAGTCTACGGGTCAGACAGAGGCTGTGGAAACATGGATAGGTGACGTTTCGGGTCGGGACCCTTCTTCAGACTGAAGGTGTGTCCCGTCCCAAAACATCGCCTATTCGTGTTCTCCAGAGATGCCGCCTGACCCGCTGAGTTTAATTTATATTTCAGACACACAGCGCAGAAACAGGCCCTTCGGCCCATTGTGTCTGCGCCGGCCAGCGATCATCCTGTACATGACCACTATCTTCCACGCGAGGGACAGATTAATATGGCGGAGCTGTATCAAATGCATGAGCTAGTCTACAGAAGATGCTTAGCACCTCACAAAAGACTTCATTATTTAACCTTCAGCACATCAACAGATAATAATATCAAAGAGAAGATTCTTCTACAGGTTGCTTAATCCCATTGGTCATATTATCTAGGCAGGTTTCACATAGTCCACAAAGTGCAGTTTGCAAGGGTTTGAGACTCAGCATGTAAATAGTTTCGTTTCCGCGGCGGGCGAGCGGGGGTATGGCACGGCCCACCACCCTCCGGGATCCTTACTGAAAGTAAGCATGCAGGTACAGCAGGCAGTGAAGAAAGCTAATGGCATGTTGGCCTTCATAACAAGAGGAGTTGAGTATAGAATCAAAAAGGTACTTCTGCAGTTGTACAGGGCCCTAGTGAGACCACACCTGGAGTACTGTGGTCTCCAAATTTGAGGAAGGACATTCTTGCTATTGAGGGTGTTTTGGTCTCCAAATTTGTGGAAGGACATTCTTGCTAATGCGGGAGTGCAGCGTAAGTTCACGGGGTGAATACGTGGAATTCTCTGCCTCAGAAGGCAGTGGAGGGCAATTCTCTGGATGCTTTGAAGAGAGAGTTAGATATTGTTTATTGGGACCTTCACAACCATTCCATGTGCAATGATGCGTTCTCAGTTTAGGACGCTCCCTTTAGGACGGCACATTGGTGCAGCAGTTAGATTTGCTGTCTTATAGCGCCAGAGACCCAGGTTCGATCCCGACTACGGGTGCTGTCTGTGCGGAGTTTGTACGTTCTCCCCGTGACCCGCGTGGGTTTTCTCCGAGATATTTGGTTTCCTCTCAGACTCCAAAGACGTCCAGGTGCGTGGATAAGGTCATAAAGCTATAAGGAATAGGAGCGGAATTAGGCCATTCGGACCATCAAGTCTACTCCGCCATTCAATCATGGCTGTTCTATCTCTCCTTCCTAACCCCATTCTCCTGCTTTCTCCCCATCACCCCCTGACACCCATACTCATCAATAATCTATTCTTTAAAATTATCCACTGACTTGGCCTCTACAGTTTTCTGTGGCAAAGAATTCCACAGGACAGATGTGGCTAAAGGGATCAGGAGGTATGGAGAGAAGGCAGGCACGGGATACTGAGTTGGATGATCAGCCATGATCATATTGAATGGCGGTGCAGGCTCGAAGGGCCGAATGGCCTACTCCTGCACCTATTTTCTATGTCTATGTTTCTAAGAGGGATATGGACCAAACGCAGGCAAATGGGACTAATGTACTTGAGACATGTTGGCCGGTGTGGGCAATTTGGGCCGGAGGGCTTGTTTCCACACTGTGAGAATCTGTGCCTCATAATTTAATATACCATAAGACTGGCTTGGTACAACTGCAAATTGTCCCTCATATAGTATAGTGTTTCCTCATATAGGATCTCCGGTTTTCTCCCCCATTCCAAAGACGTACCGGTTTGTAGGTTAATTGGCTTGGTACAATTGTAAATTGTCCCTAGTGTGGGATAGCATTATTGTGCGGGGATCGTGGTCGGTGCGGACTCGGTGGGCCGAAGGGCCTGTTTCCGTGCTGTCTTGCTAAACTAAATTAAACTAAACTACACTCAAGATGATGTGGGCATATTCGGCTCTAACTCCATCTGCAAGTTTGCAGTTGACACCACTGTAGTGGGCCAGATCATGAACAATGATGAGATGGAGTACAGGAAGGAGATAGAGAACTTAGTAACATGGTGTCAGGACAACAACCTCTCTCTCTCTCAATGTCGGCGATAAAAAGAAGCTAGTTATCGACTTCAGGAAGCATGGTGGACTACATGCATTTATGGTGCCAAAGTGGAAATGGTTGAGAGCTCCAAGCTCCTTGGTGTTAATATTACCTAAAAATTGTGATGGCAAAAAAGCATTGAAGCAACAGTTAAGAATCACGATACGTAAAATCATGAAAGGAGTAGATCGGGTAGATGCACAGAATCTCTTGCCCAGAGTAAGGGAATCGAAGACCAGAGGACATAGGTTCAAGGTGAAGGGGAATAGATTTACTAGGAATTTGAGGGTTAACCTTTTCACACAAAGCGTGGTGGGTGTATTGAACAAGCTGCCACAGGAGGTAGCTGAGGCTGGGACTATCCCAATCTTTATGAAACAGTTAGACAAGTACATGGATAGGACAAGTTCAGAGGGATATGGACCAAATGCAGGTCGGGGGGAGTTCCCCCCGCCACGGGTAACATGTAATCCCGTGCGACCTGCTCCATGGTCGGATAGTCGGCGACTAAACCGTTTCCCCCCCCTTGGTTCGCCAGGTGAGGAGGGGGCTGCGGACCCCCCAGCAGGACCAAAAACAAGACCGGTCAAAGGGCGGATGAGCTCCTAGCGAGCCAACAGCCACCCACACTTCAGTAGAAGTTGCGATCACTGTCGTACACAGCGTTGTAAGGCACCGTGCCCATTGACAGCGATGATGATGCAGGCAGGTGGGGCTAGTGTAGTTGGGGCCTGTTGGCCAGTGTGGGCAAGTTGGGCTCAAGGGCCTGTTTCCACATTGCATCAGTCTATGACTCAAAGAAAGCACGCCAATGCCTCTACTTCATCAGGAAACAGAGGAAATTTGGCACGTCTCCAATGACTCTTACAAATTTCTACAGATGAACCTTAGAGAGCATGCCGTCAAGTTGCATCACAGCTTTAGTTTGGGAACAGCTTTGCCCAAGATCACAACAAATTGCAGAGTTGTGGATGGAGCTCTATACACTACGGAGCCCAGCTCCCGACCATTGACTCTTCACGAATCCTTGGAAAAGCAGCTAACATAACCGAAGACTTCTCATTGTGCCTGTTCACTTCTCCAGTTTCCCTCTCCCCTGACTCTCAGTCTGAAGAAGGGTCTCGACCCGAAACGTCACCCATCCCTTCTCTCCAGAGCTGCCGCCTGTCCCACTGAGTTACTTAAGCATCTTTGGTTAAAACAGCATCTGCCGCTCCTTCCTACACATAACCAAAGACTTGTTCCCCCTTCTCATCCGGTTGCACTTTCTGCGCCGGATGAGAAGAGCTCACCTCCCCCATCCCATCCTCACTACTTTCTACAGGGGCACCATAGAGAGTATTCTGACCAGCTGTATCTCTGTCTGGTTTGGGGACAGTAGAGCCTCCGACTGGAAGTCTGTGCAGAGAGTGGTGAGGACAGCGGAAAAAATCATCGGGACTTCTCTCCCCTCAATCGGGGATATTGCGACCAAACGCTGCATGTCTAAGGCCAGCAGTATTATAAAAGACCCCACACATATCCATCACGGACTGTTCACTCTGCTGCCCTCGGGAAAAATATATCGCAGCATAAGGAGCAGAACATCAAGGTTCTGCAACAGCTTCTTCCCACGAGCCATCAGACTCCTGAATGACATGTAATGGGCTGCCACCATTGTCTATTTATCCTTTTATCCTTTTTATCCATTTTATCCTTCTGTTAATTTATCGTGTTGCACAGGGAGCCAAATGCAACAAAATTTCGTTTGGAATTGCATATATCAATTATTTCTAAATGACAATAAAGTTTGTTTGACTTTGACTGTTTGACTTGACTTGACTGCTCCCCTCCGGCAGATGGTGCGGAAAATTATAAATAGTGCTCCAACAGATTCATGCACAGCTCCTTCCCGTTTAGTATCAGGCTTGTGAACGCTTTGTGCATCAGCTGGGGTACTGTCCGATTCAACTCTACCCCTTTGCAGACATTGGAAATGGTGCGCTACAATGCTGAGAACTATATTCTGCATTCTGTGTCTCCTACCCCTTTGCTCTGCCTATATGTTCACAAGTGAGGGAAGCAGAATTCAGCCATTCGGCCCATCAAGCCTACTCCACCATTCAATCGTGGCTGACAAAATTGCTGGAGAAACTGGAAAGGGTGGCTTGGGGGCTTTGGCTTGAGGTGAAAAGGCACTACTGCAAATTGTACTTGGGGGATTTGGCTTGAAGTGAAAAGGCACTACTGCAAATGGGCCGAAACGTTGGGCCGAAACGTTGCCTATTCAGTCTGAAGAAGGGTTTCGGCCCGAAACGTTGCCTATTTCCTTCACTCCATAGATGCTGCCGCACCCGCTGAGTTTCTCCAGCACTTTTGTCTACCTTCAATAAATTTCAGCATCTGCAGTTCCTTCTTGAACATTTAATCGTGGCTGATTAATCTTTTCCTCACCAGCCACAACCCCATTCTCCTGACTTCTCCCTATAACCCCTGACACCCACACTAATCAAGAATCTGTCAATTACCACCTTAAAATTTACCATCCTTGAAATTTGATATTTTGATATGAAAAATATCGTATCGTACCTGAGTTTGACTTGATTATATGTATGTATATAATTTCAGTCTGAAGAATCATCTCGACCCGAAACATCGCCTATTCCTTCGCTCCATAAATGCTGCCGCACCCGCTGAGTTTCTCCAGCAATTTTGTCTACCTTTTATGTATAATATTATCCGTTCTGATTGGATAGTATGAAAAACAAACGGTGGGCCGAAGGGCCTGCTTCCACCCGGTATCTCTAAACTAAACTAAACTAAATTGTCCTGGAAATGGTGGTGGTGAGGGAATGGATGGGAAGAGAGGTTGAATCAGACTGATAATTATAGGGTCACCTGCCTTTGAAATTGCATATAAGGAGTGGGGGAGGGATTAGTTACTGGCGTTGGACATGTGGAGGAAGTTAAAATTCAGTGAACATTCAGGAGGAATGAGCCACTGTATTTTGGTAATCACGGGGGATTTAGTTTAGTTCAGTTCAGCGATACACCCCTTCGAAACAGGCCCTTTGTCCCACCGTGTCCGTGCCGACCAGCAATCCCCGTACACACAAGGGATAGAAACATAGAAACATAGAAAATAGGTGCAGGAGTAGGCCATTCGGCCCTTCGAGCCTGCACCGCCATTCAATGTGATCATGGCTGATCATCCAACTCAGCATCCCGTACCTGCCTTCTCTCCATACCCCCTGATCCCTTTAGCCACAAGTGCCACATCTAACGCCCTCTTAAATATAGCCAATGAACTGGCCTCAACTACCTTCTGTGGCAGAGAATTCCAGAGACTCACCACTCTCTGTGTAAAGAATGTTTTCCTCATTTCGGTCCTAAAGGAATTCCCCCTTATCCTTAGACTGTGACCCCTTGTTCTGGACTCCCCCAACATCGGGAACAATCTTCCAGCATCTAGCTTGTCCAACCCCTTAAGAATTTTGTAGGTTTCTATAAGATCCCCCCTCAATCTTCTAAATTCCATCGAGTACAAACCGAGTCTATCCAATCTTTCCTCATATGAAAGTCCTGACATCCCAGGAATCAGTCTGGTGAATCTTCTCTGTACCCCCTCTATGGCAAGGATGTCTTTCCTCAGATTTGGAGACCAAAACTGTACGCAGTACTCCAGGTGTGGCCTCACCAAAACCCTGTACAACTGCAGTAGAACCTCCCTGCTCCTATACTCAAATCCTTTCGCTATGAATGCTAACATACCATTTGCTTTCTTCACTGCCTGCTGCACCTGCATGCCTACTTTCAATGACTGGTGTACCATGACACCCAGGTCTCGTTGCATCTCCCCCTTACCTAATCTGCCACCATTCAGATAATAGTCTACCCTCATGTTTTTGCCACCAAAGTGGATAACCTCACATTTATCCACATTGTACTGCATCTGCCATGCATCTGCCCATTCACTCAGCCTATCCAAATCACCCTGCAGCCTCCAAGCATCCTCCTCACACCTAACTATACCCCCCAGCTTGGTATCATCTGCAAATTTGGAGATGTTGCATTGAATTCCCTCGTCCAAATCATTAATATATATTGTAAATAGCTGGGGTCCCAGCACTGAGCCTTGCGGCACCCCACTAGTCACTGCCTGCCATTCTGAAAAGGACCCGTTTACTCCTACCCTTTGCCTCCTGTCTGCTAGCCAGTTCTCTATCCACATCAATACTGAACCCCCAATACCGTGTGCTTTAAGTTTGTATGCTAATCTCTTATGCGGGACCTTGTCGAAAGCCTTCTGAAAGTCTAGATATAACACATCCACTGGTTCTCCCTTATCCACTCTACTAGTTACATCCTCGAAAAATTCTATCAGATTTGTCAGACATGATTTACCTTTCGTAAATCCATGCTGACTTTGTCCAATGATTTCACCACTTTCCAAATGCGCTGCTATCCCATCTTTAATAACTGACTCTAGCAGTTTCCCCACTACCGATGTTAGACTAACTGGTCTGTAATTCCCCGCTTTCTCTCTCCCTCCTTTTTTAAAAAGTGGGGTTACATTAGCTACCCTCCAATCCTCAGGAACTACTCCAGAATCTAAGGAATTTTGAAAAATTATCACTAATGCATCCACTATTTCCTTGAGTACTCTGGGATGCAGACTATCTGGCCCTGGGGATTTATCGGCCTTCAATCCGTTCAATTTACCCAACACCACCTCCCGGCTAACCTGGATTTCACTCAGTTCCTCCATCTTATTTGACCCCCGTTCCACTGCTATTTCCAGCAGATTATTTATGTCTTCCTTAGTGAAGACAGAACCAAAGTAGTTATTCAATTGGTCTGCCATGTCCTTGTTCCCCATGATCAATTCACCTGTTTCTGACTGCAAGGGACCAACATTTGTTTTAACTAGTCTCTTTCTCTTTACATATCTATAAAAACTTTTGCAGTCAGTTTTTATGTTCCCTGCCAGTTTCCTTTCATAATCTATTTTCCCTTTCCTAATTAAGCCCTTTGTCCTCCTCTGCTGGATTCTGAATTTCTCCCAGTCCTCCGGTAGGCTGCTTTTTCCGGCAAATTTGTATGCCTCATCTTTTGTTTTTATACTATCCCTGATTTCCCTTTACATATAATTTACAATTTTACCGAAGCCAATTCACCTACAAGCCTGTACACCTTTGGATTTGTGGGAGGAAACCGGAACTCCCGGAGAAAACACACGTGGGTACGGGGAGGACGTACAATCTCCATTCACCCGTTGGGATTGGCATGGAACCCTGGTTTCTAGCCTCGTAAAGCAGCAACTCTACCGCTGCGCCACTGTGCCGCCCCCAATTCAGAGTCGATGGTGGCTGAAGATCGGTATTTTTTAATTTGATCACGTTGCATACAGATTGTTGATTTGTGCAGTCCAATTTCTAGGCTGTTGGTTTTGCATTCAGGAGTTCATTCTTTGAGCTGAGGGCTATGCCTCTTTCACCCTGAAAGGATTCATACATTTCATGCAGTTTTAAACAAACTTTTGAATGGATATATAAAGCTTCACTTCAGGCAAGCCTTGCTTAAAACTTTCTCTTTCTCTATTAAGATCTCGTCAGAGGCAAACACCTGTGTTTACAGGCAGCTATTCTTTTTTTAAGATGTCAACTGCTAAAAGGTGGATGACATGGTATGTCTTTGTGTCAGTCGAAATGTGTGGGAAGGAACTGCAGATGCTGGTTTACACCGAGGATAGCCACCAAATGCAACTTAGCGGGACAGGTAGCACCTCTGGAGATAGGGAATGGGTACCGCTGATGGAATGAGTACCTCTGAAGAAGGGTCTCGACCCGAAACGTCACCCATTCCGCTGCCTGTTCCGTCTGCTGAGTTGCTCCAGCGTTTGGTGTCTGCCTTCATCTCTTTCAGTCTTGTGTCAGTTCAATTTAAATGATCTTTCTCTTCAGATTCACATTCAGATTTCTGTGTTTTTTTTAATTAATTAAAAAATAAAAGTCTTAAAACACAGAAACTATGCGAAACAGAGCAAAAAGTAGACTGCTGCAGGAATCCAATGGGTCAGGCAGCATCCGTGGAGGGGAATGGACAGACATCATTATAGGTTCGGAGCAGGCACCTGCCGTGAGTAATTACTCAGGGTAGGCAGTCAGTCGACTTTTAAAAATCTTAAAAACATGCGCAAGATTATTCTCCTCTCCGGTAAGCTGTGAGTCGGCTTTTACAAAGTAATTTGTCCTCAAAAGCCTTATCTCTTAATAAAGTATTTAAAAACAGACCCGGCTCTGCCTCGGAGCTGTGGCGGCTGCAGCGGCGTTCCGGCGGCGGCCCTACCTCGGAGGCTCGGCCGCGGGCCCAGTGGACGACATCGTCGAGAGCTCGCAGGTCCCAGGTTGGTGACCTATTTTTCCGCAGCTCCCGCAACACCAGCTTCGTCCACTGGACTGGAAGGCGGTAGCTTCGGCAGCTTCGACCACCCCGGGCTGCGGAGTTTGAACCGGCCCGTTTGCGGGGCGCGGTTCAGCCGCGGGACGTGCTCACCATCACCCGGTGGGGTCACAACATCTGAAGCCTGGATCGCTTCGGCGCAGAGGGAAACAAACAGGGAAGAGACAGAGACTGTAAGATTTTGCCTTCCATCACAGTGAGGAGGTGTTTGGTGAACTCACTGTGGTGGATGTTAAATCTGTGTTTATTGTGTGTTTTTGTCATTTACATTATATGTATGACTGCAAGGCAACGAAATTTCGTTCAGACCGAAATAAAATTCTGACAAAAATTAAATTCAATTCAAATTTATTTTCTACATTATTTCTAGACAATCTCCATTCTTCTCGCTTTGTTTGCAGCAAAAATATCCGTAGCTTCTTCAAAGAAATTAGCTGTTCGGACTTTGCTCTATCTGATTAGATCCATCCACCTCCAGTTTAAATTCCATTTGGAATATTTTGGAGGACCAAGAAAGCAAGACTAAATCTTTCTTTTTCAATTGAAATTAAGGCAAGTGATGAAAGCCTTTCCTTGGACATTCTATTCCTGCTGAAGCTTTTAATTCTTTTCAAAGTTGAAAATGATCTCTCAACAGAAACTGTTGTTGCAGGAATTGTTACAATTAATTGTAGCGGCTTCACAGCTTCAGGGGACGTTTGTTCCAGTCCATTTTGAAATATACAAATTCTTAAATTACTTTTCCCGAAAACACTTGTGCATTATAAATCCCAGCTAGATCCGATTTCAGTCTTATGACATCAAGGAAGTTACTGTAGTTTTTTCTAAACTTACTATTGCCTCTTGATCAATTTGACAAGCAAGTTTTTTAAACTTGTTTCCATCAACTGAGGAAATGAATTGTAAATTTTTGAAGACGCTGTATCTTGCTTCCATTTGCTTCAATATATCAACCAATATCAAATCAAATATTCGTGCTCTCTTGTCCTTAATTGGATGTTTTCAATGAGATTTTGATTCAGTCAGGTCATTTTCTTTGCAATATTCTTCAAACTTTTCATGGACCTCATCAAAATATTGGTGCAGATCCTCAAGCAAATATATTGTTTCATTCAGTCTGAAGAAGGGTCTCGACCTGAAACGTCACCTATTCCTTCGCTCCATAGATGCTGCCTGCCCCGCTGAGTTTCTCCAGCATTTTTGTCTACGATTTTTCCAGCATCTGCAGTTCTTTCTTAAACATATATATTGTTTCATTGATTCTTTCATTGCGATATGGAATATCTATCATTTTAGTTTGCAAAATGTTGTAGAGAGTGTCAGTTTTAATGACAACTTCATAATAAACCATGAGAAGAAAGTAGGTAGAATCTTTCATTAGCCAAGCATAAAACCCATTGCTCCTCCCCAAAGTTTCAGAGTCCCACAATAAAAGATTGCTGTTAATGTTGTCAAAAAGTTTACAGGGGTCTCCATAATATTGCAAAATAGTTTAGGTTTGCTTTGAGTTTGAGTTTGACTTTGAGTTTGAAGTCCATCTGGTTGGCACGGCCTTTGGAATGCATTTCTGCACTATTTCATCAAGAAATTGCATTCGTTCTGTAGAATGACTGAAAAATGGTAAACGTCAGTCAATTTTGTAGAATGACTGAAAAATGAAAAACCGTCAATGGTCTTGAAAAGGCCTGTACATTCAGGTGTGAATTTAGCTGACTGAGACAGAACAAGATGCAACTTATGAGCATAGCAGTGGGTAAATAAAGCTGATGGTGCCTTTTCTCTTACTTTAGCTTGAACACCATTTAAGTTTGATGCCATTACCATTGCTCCATCGCATGTCTGTACTACACATTCTCAGCGCAAGTATATTTGTCTAAGTTATTGAATATGCATTCTGTTACATTAGTAGCAGTTCTGTCCTTAAGTTTGTCAAAGCCTATGAACGCTTCTTTAATTTCAGAGTCCAATATATACCGTAATACTGAGGAGCACTGAGCTGTATTTGAATTATCAGTTGGATTCAATCACTTCAGTGGCATCTCGGGGCTTTTGCGATCTCTTCTTTAATATTATTTTCTACATCTGTGCCTACTGCTTCAATCAAGTCATTTTGTATCTTATTAGAAATGCTTGAAAAAACGGATGAATTCTGTAAATGATGTGGTAATTTTTCATCAAATTTTGCTGTATATTTCAGTAACTCAATATAGTTTCCATGATTTAGCGATTCTTTGTTTTCATTATCACCGCGAAAAGCAAATTTCTTGTCTGATCAAAAAGAAAGTAGCCCATATTAACTTTTTTAGCATCTCTCTGTTCCCCTTAACCTTTTCGTTGTGAATATCGATGCTGAGTTTCTTCTGCTTATCTATGAGCAAGTCGACCCGTGTAGATCCAAATGTCTTCAATTCTATTTGGCTTTCATAATGTGCAGCTGATCTCTTGTGCTTGTTTTAAGGCCTGTCACACTTGCATGCGACTGCCTGGTCGCTTGAGGCGTACGGGCACCGTATGGCTGCGCGGGGCCGGTCCCACTTAGAAGTGCGGAGTTGTGCGGGACGACATTGCGCGGGTATCCGTAAATCTGACATGTCCAAAATCTTCACGCGCCAACGGGCTGTCGGCATGCAGGCGCATTGTGGTCGTACGCAGCGTCTTGATGGCGTACGCAGCGTCTTGACGGTGTACGCCTAGCGTGTGGCGCTACGCGATGACGTCACCGCCCGGCGTGGCATTGCGTGATGACATCACCGCCCAACGCCGTGCGACGCCCATATTCAGTCGGTCCGCCTCTTGCCCAGCTGATTGGTGAGTATGACGCAAATTACGTCATGCGCGAACTTAGCGTGTATTTAGTAAGTACTTAGCGCGTACTTAGCGCAAACTTCGCGTGAGCTCCGCTTCCATTTGTTCGCGCCAAACGCATGCAATCGCATGCAACTGGGACAAGCCCTTAAAGCATTAGGCAAATTATTTAAATCACTGTATCTATCTGCTACCCATACAGATACAGATGCGTCTGAAGAAGGGTTTCGGTCCGAAACGTTGCTATCTCCTTCGCTCCTTAGATGCTGCTGCACCCGCTGAGTTTCTCCAGCTTTTTGTGTACCCTCGATTCTCCAGCATCTGCAGTTCCTTCTTTAACAGATACAGAAAATAACAGGCACGGAAAACAAAACTGTCTATTTGTTGAAATACAACCGCATAGCCACTCTTTCCTATAGTACCAAGTTGTTTTAAATGTTCTAATTAATTTTGTTGGTTGGCGCTGTTGAAGTTCTTTAAGTTCTGGCGTTGGCCTGCCATTTATAATGATTTTGGTCTTTTCCTCATAGGATTGCTTAGAGAAACTCTTAAGATAATGACAATCCATGTTTGAAAAACCTGACACAAACCCTGCCCCTGCGCTGCGCATGCACAGTATGCTGCGCAGTACATTCACGCAGTCCACGGTGCAAAGGCAGAATTTCAGCTGCCTTTATATAGGTATGTTACAAAACTTACCTTGAGCAGCACTGCAGTCCTGCCGCTCCCCGTGTGCATGACTTTGGCGCCTTTCAGAGGGGGGGCGGGCTTAAAGTGCCGTTTTTCTGCAGACTGGGAAAATCGATCCATGTCGGGCAATTTCGTTGTGGAAGAAAAATCGCTCCAACATTTCATTCATGAAGGTATTTTTAAATTACGCTAGATTATTTATTAACTAGAGTAATTTAAAAATCACCTTCAAAAGCCGTGAGCGCCGACAACGGGAAGGATTTTGCGTAGGGGAGAAAAAAGGTACACAGTTTATTTTTATATTAAAAGTTGGTTTTTATGGAGGCTTTAATCATATTTTCATGTTGCGAAATAGGGTCCAAAAAAAATGTATGAACCAACAGTGTTTTTCCCCCCGACCTCACCGCAAACCGCAACGTTCCAATCCACCGCATTCCACTAAAACCCACTCGCTAGTTGATTTAAATGGCCATTAATTTACAGGCATTAAACACTAAATTCCTTCCATTTGGCCCAGAAATTCATGAAAATGAGATTTTAAAATTATGTTATATTGTGGATTATTGTGTGAATGTTATTTGGACAATTAGGCAATTTAAAAAAAGTTTATCTTTTCTTAAGAAATGGATGGATGTTTAGATCTACTCATTGAATTTTGTAATGAGCTACAATTAGATAACTAACTAATTATATGCTTTAATTTCAGGTCATCCAAGTAAGATTATTTCATATTTGTTTCAGAATGCTTCAATGTATAATAACTGAAAATTTCATTGAGTTCTCTTAATTTTTAAGAAAGTTATGGGCTTTTAATGGTTCCAGATCACAGCTTTTGAGTTAAGTCAATTGAAAGGGGAACAAGATGCTAATTTCCGAGTATGAAAATGGTCATGACTTTCTTAATACTGAAGATATGAAAGTGAATTAGGTGTCAAATTAAACTTCTTTTTATGCTTTATCTGATGGGATAAATTGCAGACTTGATTTTTAAAATCTCAAAATTTTGTAACATTGCTACTTTATAGACCATTGTCATTGAAGGCTTGAAGCTGCTTTGACGGCACGTGGGCTGCACATACCTTTGCGTGTTTACATGTACTGCGGATGAAAGGCACTGAGAATTATGCCTACCTAGGAGATCAATCTCTTATGTAGGCATAATTCTGCCGTGCCTTTACTATTTATATTTAATAATTACCATTTTATAATTTTAGTCAGGGTAGGCACTGCCTACCTTGCCTACCCTGATGGCACTTGCCTTGCTGGGTGCCTTCCACAGACTGGTGGAGGATAGGGTAGATGGTCGAGGGGTGAAAGAGTTGAGGGGTGAGAGATTTAGTTTACTGTAGTTTGGAGAAACAGCGCAGAATCAGGGCACCGACCAGCACCCACCAGCAATAGAATAATGAAAGCCTCGGATAGAGTGGATGTGGAGAGGATGTTCCCACTAGTGGGAGAGTCTAGGACTAAAGGTCATAGCTTCAGAATTAAAGGACATTCTTTTTGGAACGAAATGAGGAGAAATGTCTTTATATCGCAGGGTGGTGAATCCGTGGAATTCTATGCCACAAAGGGCCGTGGAGGCCAAGTCAGTGGATATTTTTAAGGCAGAGATAGATAGATTCTTGACTGGTATGGGTGTTAGGGGTTATGGAAAGAAGGCAGGAGAATGGGGTTGGGAGGGAGAGATAGATCAACCATGATTGAATGGCAGAGTAGATGATGGGCCGAATGGCCAAATTCTACCCCAATCACTTATGACCTACACACATAAGGGACAATTTACAGTTGTACCAAACCAATTAACTTTCAAACCTGCACTTCTTTGGAGTGTGGGAGGAAACAGGCGCAACCGGAGAAATCCCACCCAGGTCATGGGGGGATCAAACCTGTTGACACGATGAGGAGATCCAGTGAGGGCAGCATCCAATGCCGGGCGTGAGGGGCAACCATGTTTCCTGAAGAAAGAGGACATTTCGGATGGACTGTGGTGGAAAGCCTCACTGATGGTTTCAAGAGGCATGGTGGGCGGAGGTGCAGTAAAGATAGACGTGGGAGTCAGCGGATTTGGGCCTCACGGTGGTGTAGCAGTAGAGTTGCTGCTTTGCAGTGCCAGAGACCCGAGTTCCATCCTGACTACGGGTGCTATCTGGACGGAGTTTGCACGTTCTCCCTGTGACCGCGTGGGTTTTCTCCGGGTGCTCCAGTTTCCCTCCCACACTGCAAAGACATGCGGGTTTGAAGGTTATTTGGCTTCTGTGCAAAAAAAATGTCCCTAGTGTGTGTAGGATAGTTCTGGTGTACAGAGGATCGCTGGTTGGCGCGGACTCGGTGGGCCGAAGGACCTGGTTCCACATTGTATCTCTAAACCAATAAACTAAACTAATATGTGTTGCGATATAAACAGTAGCAGAACATTTTTTTTTCTCAACACAATGGGAAGATCGCTTTGGAATGGTTTGCGATTGCAACCATTTCTGGTTTGAATAACACAACTGCAGAAATGTCCCAGGGGATTCCCAATAACAATTTATCCTTGCACCAATAATGTGATTTCCATATCAATTGTGATTCCCTATGTAAAGCCTGGGGAAATAGGTCATAGTGCTGCAAGGAAATGCCTGCCGTTGATTATTCCCTGAGCCACCATGCTCTCACAGCAAAGCTGCCTCTATTTAAAAGGTGCAGGAAGGAACTACAGATGCTGGTTTACACTGAAGATAGACACGAAATGCTGGCCAGTCAGGCAGCATCTCTGGGGAAAATGGATAGGTGACGTCTCGGGTCGCGAGCCTTCTTTGTCCCAACTCGAAATGACGCCTAACCATTTTCTCCACAGATGCTGCCTTACCAGAATGCTGCAAGAAGGAACAGCAAATGCTGGTTTAAACCGAAGATAGACACAAAAAGCTGGAGTAACTCAGCGGGATAGGCAGCATCTCTGGAGAGAAGGAATGGGTGACGTTTCGGGTCAAGACCTTTCTTCAGGCTGGTTAGGGATAAGGGAAACGAGAGGTATAGACGGTGATGTGGAGAGATAAAGAACAATGAATGAAAAATATGCAAAAAAGTAACGATGATAAAAGGGAACAGGCCATTGTTAGCTGTTTGTAGGGTGAAAATGAGGGAATGCCAGGACTTCCTGAAGTGAGAGAAATCAATATTCATACCACTGGGCTGTAAACTGCCCAAATGAAATATGAGATGCTGTTTCTCCAATTTGCGTGTTAGCCTCACTCTGACAATGGAGGAGACCTAGGACAGAAAGATCTGTGTAGGAATGGGAAGGAGAATTAAAGTGTCCAGCAACCAGGAGATCAGGTAAGTTCAGGCGGGCTGAATGAAGGTGTTCCACGATACGATCGCCCAGTCTGCGTTTGGTCTCGCCGATGTATAAGAATCCTAGAACAAAGGATACAGTAGGTGAGGTTGCAAGTGAACCTCTGCCTAACCTGAAAAGACTGTCGGGGTCCCTGGACAGAGTCGAAGGAGGAGGTAGAGCGACAGGTTAGGCAGTTCTTCTGCGGTTGTAGGGGAAGGTACCTGGGGAGGGAAGTGGTTTAATGGGTAGGGATGAGTTAACCAGGGATTTGCGGTGGGAACGGTCTCTGCGGAAGGCAGAAAGGGGTGGAGATGGGAAAATGTGGCTAGTGGTGGGATCCCGTTGGAGGTGGCGAAAATTTCGGATGATTATATGTTGTATTCGACGGCTGATGGGGTGGAAGGTAAGGACAAGGGGGACTCTGTCTCTGTTGCAACTAAGGGGAGGGGGAGCAAGGGCGGAGCTGCGGGGTACCGAGGCCACACGAGTGAGGGCCTCATCTATGATGGGAGAGGGGAACCCCCGTTCCCCAATGAATGAGGACATCTCGGATATCCTGGTATGGAACACCTCATCTTGGGCGCAGATGCGGCGTAGACGGAGGATCTCTCCACATCACCGTCTATATCTCTCATTTCCCTTATCCCTAACCAGTCTGATGAACGGTCTCGACCCAAAAGTCAGCCTTTCCTTCTCTCCAGAGATGTTGCCTGTCCTGCTGAGTTACTCCAGCTTTTTGTGGCTGTCTTACCAGAATGCTGCCTGGATTAGAGGATATTCGCCAGAAGCAGTAGGTGGACAAACTTGGATTGTTTGCTCTGGAGGTTCAGAGGCTGAGAGGTCACAACAATGAGGCATGCAGTTCAACCCTTCCAAATGTGAAACCATGCGTGTCACCAGAAAGAGGAATCCAGGCGTCACATCTTACAACATACTTGGTGTCACCCTTGAAGAATCCAAACAAACCAAGTATCTTGGCATCAAATTACAGAATGATCTACGATGGAATGGTCAGACTCATCATATAACAGTGAAAGCAACAGGTGTCCTAAACTTCCTGAGGCGCAACTTCCATCATTGTTCAGCTTCTGTCAAGGAGAAGCTGTATTTCACCCTCGTTAGACCTCATCTGGACTACGCAGTTGCAGCTTGGGACCCAAACACAGATAAAAACATTTCATCCATCGAACGTGTCCAAAGACAGGCCGCTCGATTTGTTACTAGCACCTACGAGAGAAAAGCGAGTGTCACCAAACTTCTGAATTCTCTGGGGTGGAACCCTCTCCAAGACAGACGTGAATCTCACCGTTTGACCTGTTTTTACAAAATGTTAACTGGTCAGCTAGACATAGATCACAAGACCTACACCAACCCCAAAACAATTAGGAGCAGACGAGGGCATTCGATCCAATTTGTGGTCCCAGCCTCAAAGACAGATGTGTACAGCAATTCGTTCTTTCCACGCACTATTAAAGCATGGAATAATCTCCACCAAGCCACGGTTGCCCAGCCAGATGCAACTAAATTTAAAGTGGCACTTTCTTCCCAATAACCCTCTCTGGCTAAACCCCTCCCTTCACCACCTCCAGTTTAAATTCCAGTTGGAATGTTTTGGAGGACCAAGTAACCAAGAACCAAGAACCAAGAGGTAGATAAAATTATGAGAGCTGGCAAAGATCTTCATCAATATTTGTAGCTAGCCTCGTCTCCTTGGAGGTTGGGGAGTTGATATAACTTGCAGCAGTACAGCACGGAAACAGGCCCTTCAGCCCACAGTGACTACACTGAACATGGTGCCAAGTTCAGAAGATCATAAGGAATAGGAGCAGAATTAGACCATACGGCCCATCAACTCCACTCTGCCATTCAATCATGGCTGATCTATCTCTCCCTCCTAACCCCATTCTCCGGCCTTCTCCCCAAAACCTCTGACAACAGTGCTAATCAAGAATCTATCTATCTCTGCCTTAAAACTATCCACTGACTTGGCCTCCACAGCCTTCTGTGGCAAAGAATTCCACAGATTCACCACCCTCTGACTAAAGAAATTTCTCCTCATCTCCTACCCAAAAGAATGTCCTTTGATTCTGAGTCTATGACTTCTTGTCCTAGGGTCTCCCACTGGTGAAAACATCCTATCCACATCCACTATATCCAAGCCTTTCATTATTCTGTATGTTTCAATGAGTTTAAACCAATCCCTCCTGCCTGCTCTAGATCCATATCCTTCCACTCCCTGCATATCCATGTAACTATCTAAAAGTCCCTTTATATGCCTTTACCTTCTTCCACCACCCACACCTGTAGTATGTTCCAGGCACTCGCCACTCTCTGTGTGCAAAACTTGCCATGCACATCTCTTTTAAATATTGTTCATGTTAAAACCACATCCTCTAGTTCTTGACATTTCCACCCTGGGGAATAAAAAGGTTCTGCTTGCGTGCCTTTCTGTTCCTCTCATAATTGTATCTACTTCTCAGCCGCTGGAGCTCCAGAGAAGACAATCCAAGTTTGTCTACCTCCTTCTAGCTAATAAATCCAGGAAATGCATTCTGGCAAGACAGCATCTCTGGAGAAAATGGATAGGCAACATTTCGGGTCGCGATCCTTCTTCAGACTGTAGAAGTCTGAAGGGTCCCGACCCGAAACGTCGCCTATCCATTTTCTCCAAACTGTTGCCTGGCCCGCTGAGTTACTCCAACACCTTGCGTCTCTATATGGTATTAACCAGCATTTGCAGTTCCTTTTTTATCAGCATTCTGGTAAATCTCTTCTGCACTTTCTTCGAAGACCTCTCTCCCGAACAGGTACTGTGGGCTGATAGATAGATCATAACATCATAAGTGATAGGAATAGAATTAGGCCATTTGGCCCATCAAGTCTACTTTGCCGTTCAATCATGGCTGATCTTTCTATCCCTCCTAACCCCGTTCTCCTGCCTTATCCTCATAACCTCTGACACCCGTACTAATCAAAGGAAAGGTTCGGAGGAATATGCCACCAAGTGGCATCTTCTAAGGATAAGGGGGAATTCCTTTAGGACCGAGATGAGGAAAACATTCTTTACACAGAGAGTGGTGAGTCTCTGGAATTCTCTGCCACAGAAGGTCGTTGAGGCCAGTTCATTGGCTATATTCAAGAGGGAGTTGGATGTGGCTCTTGTGGCTAAAGGGATCAGGGGGTACGGAGAGAAGGCAGGTACGGGATACTGAGTTGGATGATCAGCCATGATCATATTGAATGGCGGTGCAGGCTCGAAGGGCCGAATGGCCTACTCCTGCACCTATTTTTCTATATTTCTATGTTTCTAAGTGCGACTGGCTGGGTTAGGCAACTTGGTTGGCAAGGACGAGCTGTGTCGAAGGGTCTGTTTCTGTGCTGTAGAGTCTGTGACTCTTTGATTGTGTGCTGTTAATCTCTCACCCTCAATGGTGCCAGACATCTATTCTCGTCTATCCTTCACAACCTTCAATCCCTCTGGCCCATGGTCCTTCCAAGATTCACCACGTACTCTAGAACACAGGATTCTTCAAAGAACTCCAGTTTGTGTTTAGTTCAGTTTATCATTAATGTTTTATTATTATTAAAGTTTAGTGTTTTCTGAGTCATTCGTAACTGTCACTGTATGTCATGTTGTCACTTGTGGGCGGAGCACCAAGGCAAATTCCTTGTATATGAATACTTGGCCAATAAGCGTACCTACTTACTTAGAGATACAGCATGGAAACAAGCTCTTCGGCCCACTGAGTCCGTGCCGACCAGCGATCACCCGTATGCCAACACCATTCAGTTCAGTTCAGATTAGTTTAGTGTCACGTGTACCGAGGTACAGTGAAAAGCTTTTTGGTGTGTGCTAACCAGTCAGTGGAAAGACAGTACATGATTACAATCGATCCATTTACAGTGTACAGATACAAGATGAGGGACGCTGCTACACATTTGCGTGCTACATATCCTGCACACTGGAGACAATTTACAATTCTTACTAAAGCCGATTAATTATTCAGGCAACTGAATCATTCCACCACAACCAGAGAGCAGCGCTGAACTACTATCCACCTCATTGGTGACCTTCGGGCTATCCTTGATCGGACCTTGCTGGCTTTACCTTGCACTAAACGTTATTCCACTATCATGTATCTATACACTGTACATGGCTCAACTGTAACCATGTGTTGTCTTTCTGCTGACTGGATAGCACGCAACAATAGCTTTTCACTGTACCTAGCTACACGTGACAATAAACTAAACTGAACTACAAAATATATTGCTCCCTGATCCCACACCTGATCTCTAAAGCCAATGACATTTCTTCAGATGGTGTTTGAATGCTATTTGGCTGGAATTTTATTTGGAATATATGGAACACTTACACTGGCTAGAAAAGCTCCATGCTCCACGCATATCCTCACACAAGGTTGATCCTCTTGCCGTTTGATATTTCATGCATATTCTCCATTGGGTTTGCAAATGCACCGAGTGTTTCACTGGGCCTAATAATCAGTGTTCCACAGTGATATTTACTCCATTGAAATTCTCGTTTGAACGCGAGTGAGCTTCCTTTCCAGGGAACTGAGACCAGGGTTGCTTTTTTTGTTTCCTTCATTGGCTCCGGGTCACTTTTCACCAGAAGTGACTCTCAGTTCTAGGCGATCTGTGACATGTCGCCTTGTCTGGCCAGTTCACTGACAATAGGTGCAGGTGTAGGCCATTTGAGCAGCGACTCGAGTACAGGAGTATCATGTCTGGCAGAGGGAAAGGAGGCAAAGGATTAGGCAAAGGCGGAGCAAAGCGGCACCACAAAGTGCTTCGCGATAACATCCAGGGCATCACCAAGCCAGCTATCCGCCGTCTGGCTCGGCGTGGTGGCGTCAAGCGGATCTCGGGTCTGATCTACGAGGAGACCCGCGGGGTGCTGAAGGTTATCCTGGAGAATGTGATCAGGGACGCGGTCACCTACACCGAGCACGCCAAGCGCAAGACGGTCACTGCCATGGATGTGGTGTACGCTCTGAAACGACAGGGCCGCACTCTCTATGGGTTAGATGGATAAATAAATAAATAACATTCGGCCCTTCGAGCCAGCACTGCACTGCGAGCGTTGGCGAACCATAAAGGTCGATTTCCTGCATCTGAATTGCTGCAATCTAGCCGGGTCAGTCTGAATCAATCTGAGACCATCTGGCTGTCTGAAGGGGGAAAAAAAGACAAAAAGGGTGTAGGAAGGAATTGCAGATGCTGGTTTACACGGAGGATAGACAACAACATGCTGGAGTTTAGTTTAGTTTTGTTTAGTTTAGAGATACAGCGCAAAAACAGGCCCTCCGACCCACCGAGTCCACACCGACCCATAATCCCCACACATTAACACTATCCTACACACACCAGGGACAATTTACATTTATACCAAGCCAATGAACCCACATGGCTATATGTCTTTGCGGTGGGAGATTGCAACCTTCACGTGTACCACCCTGTTTTGACGAATGCGATCATCCTGGCGTGCACAAACAGAAGATCAAATAGAACAAGTTGTCCTACAACTTTAGGCTGTGCTCGCCATATGCAAGAAGAAGAAGCTATATGTCAATTCAATTCAATCTTTAATTGTCATTGTGCAGTGTACAATACAGAGACAACAAAATGCAGTTGGTATCTCCGAAGGGCGAACTTACGAATGAACAAGTAATTACGCAGTAGTATGAGTTATTATACATCTATACATATACAGGGGTGATGACAGGCAGTCATTGAGGTGCAGCATTGAGATGTGTGACAGCCGCAGGGAAGAAGCTGTTCTTGAGCCTGCTGGTCCGGCAGCGGAGGGACCTGTAGCGTTTCCCGGATGGGAGGAGGGTAAACAGTCTATGGTTGGGGTGTGAGCTGTCCCTGGAGATGCTGCGCGCCCTGCGCAGGCATCGTTTACTATGGACAGACTCAATGGAGAGGAGTGAGGAGCCTGTGATACGTTGGGCGATCTTCACCACCCTCTGCAGAGCTTTCCGGTAGGTGACAGAGCATTTGCCATACCATACTGTGATGCAGTTGGTAAGGATGCTCTCGATGGTACAGCGGTAGAAGTTCACCAGAATCTGGGGGGACAGGTGGACCTTCTTAAGTCTCCTCAGGAAGAAGAGACGCTGGTGAGCCTTCTTGATCAGCGAGGATGTGTTGTGGGCCCAGGAGAGGTCATCGGAGATGTTGACCCCCAGGAACCTGAAGCTGGAGACACGTTCCACCTCCGTCCCGTTGATATGGATGGGGGTGTGTGTGCAGCCTCTCGATCTCCTGAAGTCCACAATGAGCTCCTTGGTCTCATTGTGGACTTCAGGAGTGTCTTTGGAGTGTTCAGCACTGTTCTTTAGTTTTTCGTAGGATGGTTCAGTTGCCTGATACGTAACAGCTGGGAAGAAACGGTCCCTGAATCTGCAGGTGTGTGCTTTCCCTTGTTGCCCTTGGTTACTGAATCTTCCTTTAGCCACATCTGTCTGTGCCTTAGATAGACACAAAATGCTGGAGTTAAGGGGCTGTCCCACTTTCACGACCTAATTCACGACCTCTGCTGAGTTTGCCCTTGACTCATACTCGCAGCATGGCCATCACGAGGTCGTAGGAGGTCGCAGGTAGGTCGTAGGTAGGTCGTGATGCTAGTCGTAGGTACTCGTGGCATCAAATAGGTCGGGGCGTTTTTTCAACACGATGAAAAATGTCCACGAGTAAAAAAGGTCGTGAATTAGGTCGTGAAAGTGGGACAGGCCCTTAACTCAGGCAGTATCTCTGGAGAGCTTGGGTGATGTTTCGGGTCGAGATCCTTCATCAGACCATTCCTTCTCTCCAGAGATGCTGCCTGATTCACCGAGTTACTCCAGCATTCGGCCTATCTTCAGTGTAAACCAGCATCTGCAGTTCCTTCCTACACATCGCTCTGTGCCTAGGTGGTTTCCTGTACCCAGTGTGGGCGGGCAACTCCAATCCCCTCCTCACTAATACAGAAAGATGATCCAGGACAAACTATTCTTTATTCAATTATAGTGAAACCCGTCTAGTCATAAGTGAATTTTCTATCTGTGAAATTAAATTTAGCGAGATAAAAGCATCATAAAAATATATAATTTCATTAAACCTATTAAGTAGCCTTTTAATTCATTTCACTGGATAACGACCTTTCTTGAAAAGTCTGATCTTACTCAGAGCTTTGTCAGTGGAGCAATATCTCAAGTCTAAAGTCTCCAAGGGTGAATTAGTATTATTTATTCCAACACATTTTTCGGCTCGGTGAAGTAGCGGTAGAGTTGCTGTCTTACATAGAAACATAGAAAATAGGTGTAGGAGTAGGCCATTCGGCCCTTCGAGCCTGCACCGCCATTCAATATGATCATGGCTGATCATTCAACTCAGTATCCCGCACCTGCCTTCTCTCCATACCCCCTGATCCCTTTAGCCACAAGGGCCACATCGAACTCCTTCTTAAATATAGCCAATGAACTGCCTCAACTACCTTCTGTGGCAGAGAATTCCAGAGACTCACCACTCTCTGTGTGAAAAATGTTTTCCTCATCTCGTTCCTAAAGGAATTCCCCCTAATCCTTAATCCTCTTCCAGCATCTAGCCTGTCCAACCCCTTAAGAATTTTATACGTTTCTATAAGATCCCCCCTCAATCTTCTAAATTCTAGCGAGTACAAGCCGAGTCTATCCAGTCTTTCCTCATATGAAAATCCTGACATTCCAGGAATCAGTCTGGTGAACCTTCTCTGTACCCCCTCTATGCCAAATATTTCTTTCCTCAGATTTGGAGACCAAAACTGTACACAATACTCCAGGTGTGGTCTCACCAAAACCCTGTGCAAATGCAGTAGAACCTCCCTGCTCCTATAAGATATGTGAAGAGAAAGAGACTAGTTAAAAAGATATGTGAAGAGAAAGAGACTAGTTAAAACAAATGTTGGTCCCTTGCAGTCAGAAACAGGTGAATTGATCATGGGGAACAAGGACATGGCAGACCAATTGAATAACTACTTTGGTTCTGTCTTCACTAAGGAAGACATAAATAATCTGCCGGAAATAGCAGTGGAACGGGGGTCAAATAAGATGGAGGAACTGAGTGAAATCCAGGTTAGCCGGGAGGTGGTGTTGGGTAAATTGAACGGATTGAAGGCCGATAAATCCCCAGGGCCAGATAGTCTGCATCCCAGAGTACTCAAGGAGGTAGCCACAAAAATAGTGGATGCATTAGTGATAATTTTTCAAAATTCCTTAGATTCTGGAGTAGTTCCTGAGGATTGGAGGGTAGCTAATGTAACCCCACTTTTTAAAAAAGGAGGGAGAGAGAAAGCGGGGAATTACAGACCAGTTAGTCTAACATCGGTAGTGGGGAAACTGCTAGAGTCAGTTATTAAAGATGGGATAGCAGCGCATTTGGAAAGTGGTGAAATCATTGGACAAAGTCAGCATGGGTTTACGAAAGGTAAATCATGTCTGACAAATCTGATATAATTTTTCGAGGATGTAACTAGTAGAGTGGATAAGGGAGAACCAGTGGATGTGTTATACCTAGACTTTCAGAAGGCTTTCGACAAGGTCCCACATAAGAGATTAGCATACAAACTTAAAGCACATGGTATTAGGGGTTCAGTATTGATGTGGATAGAGAACTGGCTAGCAGACAGGAGGCAAAGGGTAGGAGTAAACGGGTCCTTTTCAGAATGGCAGGCAGTGACTAGTGGGGTGCCGCAAGGCTCAGTGCTGGGACCCCAGCTATTTACAATATATATTAATGATTTGGACGAGGGAATTCAATGCAACATCTCCAAATTTGCAGATGATACCAAGCTGGGGGGTACAGTTAGGTGTGAGGAGGATGCTTGGAGGCTGCAGGGTGATTTGGATAAGCTGAGTGAATGGGCAGATGCATGGCAGATGCAGTATAATGTGGATAAATGTGAGGTTATCCACTTTGGTGGCAAAAACATGAGGGTAGACTATTATCTGAATGGTGGCAGATTAGGAAAGGGGGAGATGCAATGAGACCTGGGTGTCATGGTACACCAGTCATTGAAAGTAGGCATGCAGGTGCAGCAGGCAGTGAAGAAAGCAAATGGTATGTTAGCATTCATAGCGAAAGGATTTGAGTATAGGAGCAGGGAGGTTCTACTGGAGTTGTACAGGGTTTTGGTGTGGCCACACCTGGAGTATTGCGTACAGTTTTGGTCTCCAAATCTGAGGAAAGACATCCATGCCATAGAGGGGGTACAGAGAAGATTCACCAGACTGATTCCTGGGATGTCAGGACTTTCATATGAGGAAAGATTGGATAGACTCAGCTTGTACTCGCTAGAATTTAGAAGATTGAGGGGGGATCTTATAGAAACTTACAAAATTCTTAAGGGGTTGGACAAGCTAGATGCTGGAAGATTGTTCCCGATGTTGGGGGAGTCCAGAACAAGGGGTCACAGTCTAAGGATAAGGGGGAATTCCTTTAGGACCGAAATGAGGAAAACATTCTTTACACAGAGAGTGGTGAGTCTCTGGAATTCTCTGCCACAGAAGGTAGTTGAGGCCAGTTCATTGGCTATATTTAAGAGGGCGTTAGATGTGGCACTTGTGGCTAAAGGGATCAGGGGGTATGGAGAGAAGGCAGGTACGGGATACTGAGTTGGATGATCAGCCATGATCACATTGAATGGCGGTGCAGGCTCGAAGGGCCGAATGGCCTACTCCTGCACCTATTTTCTATGTTTCTATGTTTCTATACTCAAATCCTTTTGATATGGCGAACCACCAAGAATAATTGACACCATGTAGACAGCCTGGGAATATTACAGCCCCAGAACCCCGGTTCAATCCTGACTACGGGTGCTTGTCTGTACAGAGTTTGTACCTTCTCCCGGTGACCTGCGTGGGTTTTCTCTGGGTGCTCTGGTTTCATTCCATACTCCAAAGCTGTACAGGTTTGTTGGCTAATTGGCTTGGTATAGTTGTAAATTGTCACCTAGTGTGTGTAAGATAGTGCTAGTGTTAGTGTGCGGGGATCACTGGTCAGCACAGACTTGGTGGGTCGAAGGGCCTGTTTCCGCGCTGTATCTCTAAACTAAACCCAAATCACGCAAATCAAGTAATTTTAAAGAAAGACAACGTGCATGTCAAGTTTAGTTTATAGTTTCGTTTGGAGATACATCGCAGAAACAGGCCCTGCGGCCCATCGAGTCCGCACTGACCAGCGATCACCCAGTACACCAGCACTATCCTACACACCAGGGACAATTTTTACATTTATACCAACCAATCAACCTACAAACCTGTACGTCTTTGGAGTGTGGAAGGAAACCGAAGATCTCGGAGAAAACCCACGCAGGTCATGGGGAGAACGTACAAACTCCGTACCGACAAGCACCTGAAGTCAGGATCGAACCCGGGTCTCTGGCGTTGAAAGGCAGCGACTCTACCGCTGCGCCACCGTGCCACCCATGATGTATTGGTGGAAAAATATAAAGAGATAAATTATACTGTTTGTTTGTTTATGCTCGGCATGGAACAAGAACACAAAAGATTGGAGAACAACATGCAAATCTATCTCCCTGAAGAAGGGTCTGAACCCAAAACGTCACCTATTCCTTTTCCCCAGAAATGCTGCCTGACCCGCTGTTACTCCATCTTTTTGTGTCTATCCCTGACAGGTCAGGGCACAGTGGCGCAGCAGTATAGTTGCTGTCTTACAAGGCCAAGGACCCGGGTTCAATCCTGACTATGGAGTTAGTACCTTCTTGACCTGTGTGGGTTTTCTCCGAGATCTTTGGTTTCTGTCGACAGTCCAAAGACGTACGGATTTCTCGGTTAATTAGCTTGGTATTAAGATGTAAATTGTCGCTAGTGTGTGTAGGATAGCGTTAGTGTGCAGGGATCGATGGTGGGACGGACTCGGTGGGCTGAAGGGCCTGTTTCCGCTCGGTATTTCTAAACCAAAATTTTGAGGCCTAATGTCATTAAGTTCTCCCCGTGGCCTGCCCAAGTGAATATAATATCAGCTGAAGCCAAACAAAATCCCGCGTTCACCCACCTCCCCCCCCCTCAACCAACCAACAAGAATAATTGACATCATTTAGACAGACTGGGAAATATTATTTGTGGCCAATTTCCAATTACAGCAGTGGCATTTCAAAAATCCTCCGTCACATCAATAGTGAAAATGCCAAGTTGCTCTTATTTGTCTCGTGTCTTGTCGAAAAAGACTGACATGGCTTTTTATAAATGTGGCACAGAGACCCCGTGGTTAATGCAGGAGCTCTCCGGGGCATTTTATCAACACATGTGATGCTGGTAGTGAGTGAAATCAAATGTCACCTTCACTTAATGGGTCTGGAGAGTTATAGCCCTGTCCCACGGTACGAGTTCATTCCAAGAGCTGTCCCGAGTTTAAAAAAAATCAAACTCGTGGTAAGCACGGAGAATGAACGTAGCGGGTACGTCGGAGCTCGGGGACGTCTCTTAACGCTAACGGCAGGTACTCGGGAAGACTCGCTAACGGCAGGTAAGCACGAGCAGACTCGTGAAGATTTTTCAACATGATGAAAAATGTCCACGAGAGCCCCGAGTACCGACGAGTGGCCATTACTGTAAATCTCCGAGTTCGAATCTGGGCAAACTCGGGAGAGCTCTTTGAATGAACTCATACAGTGGGACAGGGCTTTTATAGGTTTTATTTTAACTCTTGAGTGGCTCAGTTATCCGCCTGATAGAATGTCCCTCACATCAGGGGAGGCCATGGTGGCGCAGTGGTAGAGTTGCTGCCTTACAGCGCTTGCAGCGCCGGAGGCCTGGGTTCGATCCTGACTACGGGTGCTCTCTGTACGGAGTTTGCACGTTCTCCCCGTGACCTGCGTGAGTTTTCTCTGGAGCCTCTGGTTTCCTCCCACAATCCAAAGATGTACAGGTATGTAGGTTAATTGGCTTGGTGTATGTTTAAATTGTCCCTAGTGTGGGTAGGATAGTGTTAATGTGCGGGGATCGCTGGTCGTCGCGGACTCGGTGGGCCGAAGGGCCTGATGCCACGTTGTATCTCTAAACTAAACTAAACTAAAAACTAGCTTCAGACTGAGGAACAGCTTGTACCCCGCGACAGTTCTACTAATACGCTTCCTCTACCCAAATCCTACAATATCCTCCTCCACCTACTCCCTCTTCCTGTTGTTAATAAGTTCATAGGTTTTTAGGAGCAGAATTAGGCCAATCGGACCATCGGGTCGGTAGGGCAGCACGGTGGCGCAGCGGTAGAGTGAAAGATCCGGGTTCAATCCAGCCGACAGGTGCTTATCTACCTGCACATAACCCATATCCCCCCCCCCACACACACACACCACGTTCTCTGTATATCCACACACCTATTCAAAGTCTTGTAAATGCCACTAACGTTACTGCTTCAACCACTACCACTGGCAGCGTGTCCGTGACATTCAATGATTCAATGATACTAGCCAGTATGCAAATGCTGCCACGCTTTGGCGCCGATAAAGTAGCAATGTTACAAAATTTTGAGATTTAAAAAATCAAGTCTGCAATTTATCCCATCAGAAAAAGCATAAAAAGAAGTTTAATTTGACACCTAATTCACTTTCATATCTTCAGTATTAAAAAAAGTTATGGCCATTTTCATACTCGGAAATTAGCATCTTGTTCCCCATTGCCTTTCCATTGATTTAACTCAAAAGCTGTGATCGAGAATAGTTAAAAGTCCATAACTTTCTTAAAAATTAAGAGAACTCAATGACATTTTCAGTTATTATAGATTGAAGCATTCTGAAACAAATATGAAACAATCTTACTTGGATGACCTGAAATTAAAGCATATAATTAGTTAGTTATCTAACTTCTTGTCTGAAGAAGGGTCTCGACCCGAAACGTCGCCTATCTCCTTCGCTCCTTAGATGCTGCTGCACCCGCTGAGTTTCTCCAGCTTTTTGTGTAACCCTTTAAATCTTTCTTGGTGTGTCTTGTGTGGGGGGTGGTATGGGGGGGGGGGGGGGGGGGGGGGGGTAAGGGGGAACCCGTTTTGGCCGCTTCTTCCACGGAGAGGCGACTTTTCCATGTCGCCTCCCCCGTCGCCTAACAACAAGGATCGGCGCGGCTTTTCCCGAAGACGCGCCCGGGACTTCAGCGACGGGCACAGCGTGGCAACTCGGCGGGGAGCGGGCGAGTCCTCGCTGGGGCTCGCCGGAGGTTTCGCTGGCCCGTGGCAGTCGGCAGCCTGAAGCCGCGGTCTGCAGGGTTCCAGCGGGGAGCGGCGTCCACAACCCGGGATTCCTCGTGGGGGACCCGGGGGAAGAAGCAGCCACCAGCGACGGCCCGCGGCCTACTTCTATCGCGGGTCCGGCATGGATTTACCATCACCCCCGGAGGGGAGCTTCGACTGCTAGCCCTGCTGTCTGCAGTGCTTCTGGCAGCGGCGGGAACTTTAAATCTTCAACCGCCGGCCTATACCAGCCTGAAGCCGCGGTCTCCAGTGGGGAGAGCCGACCCTGGACTTTACTTGTCTGAACGCCTGCAGCGACGGCTGTGGAGGGTTGAGGTCCCGACCAAGTGGGAAAGTGGAGGAGGACTGGCAAATGTTGGCCTTCCACCACCGTGACTGACGAATGCTGTGGTGGATGCTTACGTTACATTTTTATTGTGTATTTGTGTGTTCTTTATTATTGTATGCTGCTGACAAAAGTCCTACTAGGGACAAGTGTTGCGAATTAGCCTTGGCTAAAAACACTATGATGCATACATCAGATGACTGTTTCAAGTGTATCTATGCTTTTGTATCTGTCCCTTAATCAATCAATCACCCATACACTAGTTCAGTGTTATCCAAGTTTCACATCCTGCATATTAGGGGCAATTTACCGAAGCCAATTAGCCTCCAAACCCGCAGGTTTTGGGAAGGTGGGAGGAAACTGGTGCACCGAGAGAAAACTCACGAGGTCACGTGGACAATGTACAAACGCTGTACAGACAGCCGTACACGAGGTCAGGATCGAACCTGGGTCTCTACCGCTGCGCCACCGTTCCACAATTACAAATCACGTAAGAATTTGATTTGTATGTCAGCCTGGTTGATTAAAAGGTCTTCGAATCATGTCTGTAGGAACACCCAGTGAGTTAGCATCCTACACCAGCTTTTATTGGTTTATTATTGTTGTACAGTATGTGCGAAGATAGAGTGAGAATTTTGTTTTGCCTACCTGTATAGTATGGTACATCATGTGTCACATGTAGCCAGGTACAGCAAAATGCATTTTTGTATGCAGTTTAAAACAAGTATCACTTTACCCACCTCTCCCTCTCTCTCTATCTCTCCCCCACCCAAGTCGCACTAGCTTCTCATTTTCACACTACAAACAGCTTACTTTACCCTTTATCATCGATACTTTTTTGCATATCTTTCATTCATTGTTCTTTATCTCTCCACATCACCGTCTATATCACTCGTTTCCCTGATCCCTGACCAGTCTGAAGAAGGGTCTCGACCCGAATCGTCGCCTATCTCCTTCGCTCCTTAGATGCTGCTGCACCCGCTGAGTTTCTCCAGCCTTTTGTGTACCCTATCACTATACATAAGCACTTAGATGCATATTAGATAAGCACCTCAGATACAGTACGGGTGTACAGCAGTAATACACAGTATACCGAGACTTCAGTTTGGTGCCATTTTCAAGTCCCAGTTCTTGGTTCTTGGTTACTTGGTCCTCCAAAATATTCCAACTGGAATTGAAAACTGGAGGTGGTGAAGGGAGGGGTTTAGCCAGAGAGGGTTATTGGGAAGAAAGTGCCACTTTAAATTTAGTTGCATCTGGCTGGACAACCGTGGCTTGGTGGAGGTTATTCCATGCTTTAATAGTGCGTGGAAACAACGCACTATTAAGTGAAGGGGTCTTGACGTGACCTTGAAGGTCTGTTGGCGGCGTTGCCCAAGCATAGCTGTGGGGAGAAGGCAGGCACGGGGCACTGATTGGGGACGATCAGCCATGATCACAATGAATGGCGGTGCTGGCTCGAAGGGCCGAATAGCCTCCTCCTGCACCTATTTTCTATTTGTCTATGTTTCTATGTGTCCTCGATCGTAGGTCCACCGCTGTAGGCCGCGTTAAGTCCATGTGCCCAACCTCTTGGAGCAGCGCCCGGTCCAGCCGAGCCCCAGGCTGTTGCAGGGCCTCCAACGGCCCACTCCCCCATTGAGGCCGGTCTGCTTACCGGCTCTCCAGGTGGGTTCCCATGGGCCCTCGGCCTGCGGCTGGTGAGTCGGGCCTTCCGGGCGGATTCTGGTCTGCGGCGGGGGTCCTCTGTCCGTGGTGGGTGATGCCCAGCCTGTGGTGAGAGGGCAGTGCTGGGCCTACCAAGCTGACTCTGCAACACGACGCAAGTACACCGCCACGCTGGGTAAGCTGGCTCTACCCGGGCATGTCCCCGGTCTCCAGCGTGGTTATCGGTGTAGCTTAGTTAAGTTCAGAGATACAGCGCGGAAACAGACCCTTCGGCCCACCCAGTCCCCGCCGACCAGCGATCCCAGCACACTTACGCTAGTTCTACACACTCAAGGGAAAGTTTACAATTATACCAAAGCCAATTAACCTACAAACCTGTACGTCTTTGGAGTGTGGGAGGAAACCGGAGAGCCCGGAGAAAACCCATGCAGGTCACGGGGAGGACGTACAAACTCCGTTGAGACAGCACCTGTAGGCGGGATCGCACCAGAGTCTCCGGCGTTCTAAGGCACCAACTCCAGCGCTGTACCACTGTGCCTGGAAACATAGAAACATAGAAAATAGGTCAGGATCATCTGATTTGAACACCACACTTGAATTTCACCATGAGTTTGACCTCATGGTTCATCAAAAAAATAAATAAAGACAATGTCAGAATATGGATAGAAACATAGAAATTAGGTGCAGGAGTAGGCCATTCGGCCCTTCGAGCCTGCACCGCCAATCAATATGATCATGGCTGATCATCCAACTCAGTATCCCGTACCTGCCTTCTCTCTATACCCTCTGATCCCCTTAGCCACAAGTGCCACATCTAGCTCCCTCTTAAATATAGCCAATGAACTGGCCTCAACTTCCCTCTATGGCAGAGAGTTCCAGAGACCCACCACTCTCTGTGTGAAAAAAGTCCTTCTCATCTCGGTCCTAAAGGATTTCCCCCTTATCCTTAAGCTGTGACCCCTTGTCCTGGACCTCCCCAACATCAGGAACAATCTTCCTGCATCTAGGCTGTCCAACCCCTTAAGAATTTTGTAAGTTTCTATAAGATCCCCTCTCAATCTCCTAAATTCTAGAGAGTATAAACCGAGTCTATGCAGTCTTTGTTCATAAGACAGTCCTGACATCCCAGGAGTCAGTCTGGTGAACCTTCTCTGCACTCTGAAGTATCTTGGATTACCAAGATACTTCCACGAGGCCCCCCCACAACCTCGGGCATTCCAGAGAATACAATCCAAGCCTGTCCCCGTGGCAAACAGCCCCTAATCCAAGCAGCAGTCTGGTAAACCGCCTCAGTGCCCTTTCCAAAGCCTCCACATCCTTCCTGTAATGGAATGCAGAACTGACTGCAGTGGTCCAAATTCAGCATGGCCGACATCCTTAGTTTCTTGGTCCTCCAAAAAATTCCAATGGAATTGAAACCTGGAGGTGGTGGAGGGAGAGCTTAAGCCAGAAAGGGTTTTTGGGAAGAAAGAGCTACCTTAAATTTAGTTGCATCTGGTTGGGTAACTATGGTAGGGTGAAGACTATTCCATGCTTTAATTGTGCGGGGGAAGAATGAATTGCTGTACACATCTGTCTTGGTAGCTGGTATCTCAAATTGGATCGAATGCCCTCGTCTGCTCCTATGAATATAAGATAGACACAAATTCAGAGTATCAGGCAGCATCTCTGGAGAAAAGGAATAGGTGACGTTTTGGGTCGAGACCCTTCTTCAGACTGAGAGTCAGGGGAGAGGTAAACGAGAGGCATGAAAAGCAACAGTCATGACATCCTCTTATATCTAATACCCCAACCTGTGAAAGAAAGCATACCATATGCCTTCTTTAATGGAAGTATAAGCTGTGGGGGTGAAACCTATACACTGTAAATGGGCCGATTGTAATCATTGTGTTAAAGAAGGAACTACAGATGCTGGAGAATCGAGGGGTACACAAAAAGCTGGAGAAACTCAGCGGGTGCAGCAGCATCTAAGGAGCGAAGGAGATAGGTGACGTTTCGGGTCGAGAAGGGTCTCGACCCGAAACGTCGCCTATCTCCTTCGTTCCTTAGATGCTGCTGCACCCGCTGAGTTTCTCCAGCTTTTTGTGTAACCCCCGATTGTAATGTCTTGTCTTTGCGCTGACTGGATAGCACACAACAATAGCTTACACAACACAACAAACACAACACGTGGCAATAAACCAAACTAAACTAGACTAAATATAAGATTTGGAGTTTGTGTCTGTAAACAGACGCCTGCCTGAATGCTGGCTTCAAAAGTAGTTCATCTTCAGAGAGAGAGTCAGAGAGAAAAAAATAAATAAGGCTGCTTGCAGAGAAGTAAACATATCTTGCTGTTGCTGTATTATTTATAACAGTTTATGACATTATGTGTCTGCATTTGTTAGAGCCCTCTCCAATATTTATCCTCATATTTATGTTATAGAGTCATAGAGTCTTACAGTGTGGGACAGGCCCTTTGGCCCAACTTGCCCACACCGGCCAACATGTCCCATCTACGCTAGCCCCACCTGCCTGCGTTTGTCCCATATCCCTCTAAACCTGTCCTATCCATGTACCTGTCTAAATGTTTCTTATAAGTGGTGATAAAACGAGCAGCCTCAGCTACTTCCTCTGGCAGCTCGTTCCCTGCACTCACCACCCTTTGTCTGAGGTTTGTGTGTTTGCCTGACCTTGCTCTGTACAAACTGGCTATCCCATTTTATTAATTTACCATATTGACTTTGGTGCATTTCAAATGCACTTTAAATCTCTAAACCATTCAGTGTATTTGAGGCCATGAAAATACCTGTATATCAGAAAAATGCCTTCCTTTCTCTGATTGCTCATAAATTCCTGAGAGGATTATATTTGGTGTTTTGAATGATCAGTTTTCTTTTCTTTATTGGTATGAAGCATTCTTAAGATATCAGTTTCCAAAACAACAGTGCAATGATCTGAAAAGACATTGATAGACGAACTTGCTGTTGTATGCGGGGCTGAGGGAAAACAAAATCATCAAGAATGGTTCCATAAAGCGGTGGCGCAGCGGTAGACCTGCTGCCTTACAACGTTTACAGCCCCAGAGACCCGTGATCAATCCCGACCACGGGTGCTGCCTGTGTGGAGTTTGCACGTTCTCTCCGTGACCGCGTGGGTTTCCTCTGAGATGTTCGGTTTCCTCCCACACTCCAAAGACGTACAGGTTTGTAGGTAAATTGGCTTGGTATCAATGTGAATTGTCCCCAGTGTGTGTAGGATAGTGTTAATGTGCGGGGATCGCTGGTCGACGTGGATTCGTTGGACCAAAGGGCCTGTTTCCACGATGTATCTCTAGCCTAAACTGTAAATGCAACCTGGATTCTCTGAGGCTGATTCTCATTAACAGGACCATTGCTTTGGGAAAGAGTTGAGTGAGACTTTCTAATTTCTTTGAAAGCAGAGGCCTCAGTTACACATCGTATAACAGGAATGCACGGTCTTACCAGCTGTTTGTCATCACTGATTTATAAATAACCTTGCACCTTTGTGCCCAGATAGTGCAATTCAAGTTGAGGACTGGCTATTTCCAATGGTCCTTTATTGTCACGTATGGGGAGCGAAGTGAAATTCTTTTGCACAACAAACAAGAGCACGGTCGACAAATTTTGACGCTGTTTACAAAAAAAAAAGAAAAAGTCCAAAGTCCAACTGGTCCACATACTGGAAGTGCTGGAGCCCCCCCTGATCAAGGTGAGCCCAGGTAAGTCCAGGTAAGCTCAAGTCCAGGTAAGCCGCGGGCCCGTAACCCAACCACCTCCTCTCTCCTCGACTGACTCACCGGTCTTTGGGGGGCTTCCCATGCAGCCTGTGGTCCCGCTCACTTTTTCAAAATGTTAGTAATATGTTTGAATGCCGAGCTCAAAAACCTGCACTTAATTTCCAGTTCCAAGATTACGCTACTTGATGGCTTTTAATGCCGGTGCCAATACGTGGCAGATTATTTCATCACCTTAAGGGCGGCGCAGAGCGGTAGAGTTGCTGCCTTACAGCACTTGCAGCGCCGGAGACCCGGGTTCGATCCCGACTACGGGCGCTGTCTGCACGGAATTTGTACGTTCTCCCCGTGACCTGCGTGGGTTTTCTCTGATTCTTCCCACACTCCAAAGGCGTACGGGTATTTGTGAAAATAGTCCCTCGTGTGCGTGTGTGTGTAGGATAGCGTTAACGTGCGGGGTTTGCTGGTTGGCGCCTGTTTCCGCGCTGTATCTCTAAACTAATCGAAACTAAACTAAACCTTGTCCCGCACCCAGGAGAAGAGTGACTGATTGTGCTGAACGTTATTTCACTTGGAATCTTAAAGCAGCTGGGAACAATCACGGATGCTTTTGTGCCTTCAGTTTAGCATCAATTCAAAATCGTACCCTGGAGATGATCAGCCTGTAGTCTAGTCCATTATTGGGTATGATTAATGTTAACAATGTGGAGCATTCCCCCCCCCCCCCCCCCCCCCCAATGCTAAATCTATCTTGCTCAGTTAGCCTAATTCATTTTAAGAGCTTCATGTTGAGAACTTCAGCATGTTAAGTTTAGTTTAGTTTAGTTTAGAGATACAGCGTGTAAACAGGACCTTAGGCCCACTGAGTCCCCGCCGACCAGCGATCCCCGCACACTAACTGGTGACAATTTCAGTTCAGTTTAGTTTATTGTCACGTGTACCGAGGTACAGTGAAAAGACGATACCTGATCGCAATCGAGCTATTGACAGTGTACCGATACATGATAAGGGAATAATGTTTAGTGCAAGATAAAGCTGTCAAAGTCCGATCAAGGATAGTCTGAGGGTAACCAAGGAGGTAGATAGTAGTTCAGCACTGCTCTCTGGTTCCAATTAGACCAAGTCAATTAGCGTATAAACCTGTACGTCTTTGGAGTGTGGAAGCAAACCGGAACTTGTGGAGAAAACCTAAGCAGGTCACGGGGAGAACGTACAAACTCCTACAGACAGCACCCGTAGTCAGGATCGAACCCGGGTTTCTGTTGCTGTTAAGGCCCTGTCCCACTTTCCCGAGTTACTCACGAGTTTTCCCCTTGATTCAAACTCGGAGAATTACGGTAATAGCCAGCCGTAGGTACTCGGGGCTATTTATTTTACTCGTGGACATTTTTCAACATGTTGAAAATACGTCCCGACTTACCTGATGCCCTGAGTACCCACGGCTGGCATTACAAGCCGCTATGAAATATCTACGGACTCGCTACGGACATTCTCCGAGTTTGAATCAAAATGATTTCCTTCAAAGTCGGGCAACGCCATTGTAGTTGGAGACTCCATTGTGAGAGGTACGGACAGGGGTTTTTGCGGCAACAGACGGGATTCGAGGATGGTGTGCTGCCTTCCTGGTGCCAGGATCCAGGATGTCACGGACAGAGTGCAGACAATCCTTAAGGGCGAAGGTGAACAGCCAGAAGTTGTCGTGCATGTTGGCACAAATGATGTTGGAAAGAAGGGGATGAATATTTTGCAGCGGGACTTCAGAGAGCTCGGAGAAATGCTGAAAAGCAGGACTTCCAGGGTTGTTATCTCCGGTTTGCTTCCAGTTCCTCGTGCTGGCGAGAGCAGGAACAGGGAGATACGGGACCTGAATGTGTGGCTGAGGAACTGGTGCAGGGGGCAGGGATTTAGATTCTTAAATCACTGGGGTCTGTTTTGGAGTAAGGGGGAACTGTACAAAAGGGACGGATTGCATCTTAACAGGTGGGGGACCAGCATTCTGGCCGGCAGGTTTGCCACTGCTACACGGATGGTTTTAAACTGAATAAGGGGGGTGGGGTGTCAAATGGGATAGTCAAGGACGGAGTTAAAGGGAAAGAGAGTAAAGGGATGGTTAATGACCCCAGAATTAACGGGAAAGAAAGCTCACAAAGGGATAGGAGAGTATGGCCAAGTGTAATAGGGATCGATGTGAAAGGGGCCACTTGTCAACATAATTGTATAAGGAGTAAAAACAAATTAAAAAAAAAAAAAAAAAAAAAAAAATCTTAAGGGGTTGGACAAGCTAGATGCTGGAAGATTGTTCCCGATGTTGGGGGAGTCCAGAACAAGGGATCACAGTCTAAGGATAAGGGGGAATTCCTTTAGGACCGAGATGAGGAAAACATTCTTTACACAGAGAGTGGTGAGTCTCTGGAACTCTCTGCCACAGAAGGTAGTTGAGGCCAGTTCATTGGCTATATTTAAGAGGGCGTTAGATGTGGCCCTTGTGGCTAAAGGGATCAGGGGGTATGGAGAGAAGGCAGGTACGGGATACTGAGTTGGATGATCAGCCATGATCACATTGAATGGCGGTGCAGGCTCGAAGGGCCGAATGGCCTACTCCTGCACCTATTATTCTATGTTTTCTATGTTTCTAAACTTTTCACTGCTGCAGTAGGATCTTTTAACATGGAAACATAGAAAAATAGTTGCAGTACTAGGCCATTCTGTCCTTCGAGCCAACACCGCCATTCAATATGATCAGGGCTGATCATCTAAAATCATTCCCCCGTTCCTGCTTTTTCCGCATATCTAGAGCTAGATCTCTTAGCGACCTTTGTCAATGGTTCAATGGCACTTTATTTGTCACATGTACCGAGGTACAGTGACATTCATTTTTGTGTGCAAATATCACTATTACATAAGCACAAAGATACCTTAGATAAGCATCGCAGATGCAGTAGAAGTGTATCGGAGTAGTACACTAGGAGATTATTTGAAGTCGCGAGATTTGGTGCCATTTTCAAGTCCTGGTAGCTGTAGCTGTAGAGTCCTTAATCTGTGGTGGTGCAGCAATATAGTTGCTGCCTTGCAGCGCCCGACACCATCATCGAGCCATCCACAGACTACAGATACTGGATAAAGGGAATACCGTTTAGTGCAAGATAAAGTCCAGTAAAGTCCAATTAAAAATAGCCTGTGAATAGTAACATAGAAACATAGTAAATAGGTGCAGGAGTAGGCCATTCGGCCCTTCGAGCCAGCACCGCCATTCAATGTGATCATGGCCGATCATTCGGAATCAGTACCTCGTTCTTGCTTTCTCCCCATATCCCTTGATTCCGTTAGCCCTAAGAGCTAATTCTAACTCAGATAGAAGAAGCACTTTCCTTAGATAACCTCAATAGATCTTCAAGTAGGAGTCTGAAGATCTTCAAGTAGGAGTCTTAAGAAAGGTCTCAACCTGAAACGTCGCCCATTCCTTCTCTCCAGAGATGCTGCCTCACCCACTGAGTTACTCCAGCATTTTGTGTCTACCTTCGATTTTACCAGCATCTGCAGTTCTTTCTCACACCTAGTATGAGCCATAAGAAGCAGAGGACAGGAAGAACATGCACAAAAATAGCATAAATACAATTTATGGATTTTTGGCTTAAATTCCAATTATAAGTTTGGTTCATTGGAGATCTTTTGGTGGTTTCTTCTGTTTTGTATTGTGGCGAATTTTGTATTGAGGTGAATTACTGGAGAAATTGGGGCTTTCAGTGAATCGAGGGACCTGCTTCAGTTTAGTTTATTGTGATGTATATCGAGGTACAGTGAAAAGCTTGTGTTGCGTGCTATCCAGTCGGCGGAAAGATAATACGATTATCTGGTCTCCAAATCTGAGGAAGGACATTATTGCCATAGAGGGAGTGCAGAGAAGGTTCACCAGACTGATTCCTGCGTTGTCAGGACTGTCTTATGAACAAAGACTGCATAGACTCGGTTTATACTCTCTAGAATTTAGGAGATTGAGAGGGGATCTTATAGAAACTTACAAAATTCTTAAGGGGTTGGACAGGCTAGATGCAGGAAGATTGTTCCCGATGTTGGGGAGGTCCAGGACAAGGAGTCACAGCTTAAGGATAAGGGGGAAATCCTTTAGGACCGAGATGAGAAGGACTTTTTCACACAGAGAGTGGTGGGTCTCTGGAACTCTCTGCCACAGAGGGTAGTTGAGGCCAGTTCATTGGCTATATTTAAGAGGGAGTTTGATGTGGCCCTTGTGGCTAAGGGGATCAGAGGGTATGGAGAGAAGGCAGGTACGGGATACTGAATTGGATGATCAACCATGATCATATTGAATGGCGGTGCAGGCTCGAAGGGCCGAATGGCCTACTCCTGCACCTAATTTCTATGTTTCTATGTTTCTATTACAATCGACCCATTCACTGTGTACCAGGCACGTGCCGTGAGTAATTACTCAGGGTAGGCACTCAGTCCGCTTTAATAAAAAATTAAACCGCGCATGCGCAGATTGTTCTCTCCGTTAAATAAATAAATAAATAAATAAACCTGTGACATTTCAATTTGCCCAAGGCTTCCTAGTCCTAGACCAAGGGGAACAGTTCCTTTCACATCGCGTGTAGAGTCCGTGCCAGGGGTAAAGTTGTGGGGAGGGCACGAGTGTTGAGAAGGAGGGTGTCGGGGATACTGCCAGTAACTAACTCACCGCTGCCGCAGCTCTCGGGGCGCAAAGCCACACACTGTAGCTGGGGATAGAAGCAGCTAGGGTAGCTACGAGCGGCCACCGGGACCCGACAGCAGAACTGGCCGCCACTTCAGCGGCTTCTGCCGGCCCGCTCACCTTTGGCAGTGCTCTCCGTCGGAACACCTGTCACCAGCCGTTCGCCGACTTCGCTCATGACAGCGGCTTCCTGCAAATCCATAAATTCCCACAGCCGAGTAACCTCAATCTCGCTGTCGGAATTTAAGGACATGAGTGAGGCCAGCGAGGGGCAGGAGAGAGGTTTTAGACGGAGAGCTGCCAGAGGTGAGCGGGGACCGGCAGAAGGAGCTAAGGTGGCGGCTGGTTCCGCTGTCTGGCCTGGCGGCCGCTCAGCCACCCGAGCTACTTCTCTCTCTTCCCCCCCCCCCCCCCCCCCCGGTCTCACAGCGGTGTCATTCCACGCCCTCGTGCAAGGAGTGTTGCAAGTGAATGCTCCCGACCCCTCATTCATAACATTCGTGCACTCCCCGCAACTTTACCCCGGGCCAGACTCCCCAAACGCTGTGAAAGGAGCGCTCCCCCCACCCCCACACCCCGGGAAATACGGTATTGAAAAACATAAACACAAAATGTACTTACCACATTATTGGTACACGACAAACTATAGTTGAAAACCCCGCCAAGAAACTTGCGCTGCGCAGGCGCAGTAGACTGATGCGCATGCACAGTACAGCAAAGGCAGAATTTCAGCTGCCTTCAGCCCCGCTTGAAAGTGACGGCTTCAGGCAGCGCTGACGGCACGTGGGCTACATAGACCTTTGCGTGTTACAAGCGCTGCGGATGAAAGCCACGGAGAATTATGCCTACCTAAGAGATCGGTCTCTTACATAGGCATAATTCTCCCAAGCCTTTATTATTTATATTTAGTTATTACTATGTTATAATTTTAATCAGGGTAGGCAGTGGCTACCTTGCCTATCCTGACGGCACGTGCCTGCTGTGTACCGATGCATGACAGGGAAATAACGTTTAGTGCAAGGTGAAGCCAGCAAAGTCCGATCAAGGATAGCCCGAGAGCCACCAAAGATGTAGATAGTAGTTCAGGCCTGCTCTCTGGCTGTGCTGGGATGATTCAGTTCCCTGATAACAGCTGGGAAGAAACTGTTCCGGAATCTGGAGGTGTGCATTTTCACACTTGGTTGCTGTTAACTGTGTTGCATTAATTTTGCTTGCCTTAAGAACAGTGTACTCTGATTGTGGGCACATTGTTAAAGAGTGTGTGGAGAGTTATGAGCCATGCTAACAGTAGATAGTACGTGTTGCCGAATAGCCACATTGTTGGTGTGCCTTGGTGGCTCAAACCCTGAATGCTCAGTGGACTGTTGCAAAATTAAATCAGAAAATTAGTATGTTACAAAATGATGTGAGGTATAGATAGATAAGGTGGACCATCAGAATTTGGACAGGCACAAAATGCTGGAGTAACTCAGCTGGTCAGGCAGCATCTCTGGAGAGAAGGAATGGGTGACGTTTCTGGTCGAGAACCTTCTTCAGACTGATGTCAGGGGAGTGGGCGGGACAGAGATAGAATGTAGTTTGGATAGACATATGGATATGCAGGGAATGAAGGGATATGGATTACGTGCCGGAGGTTTAGTGTTGGTCTTGGCATCATTTTTGGCACAGACATTGTGGGCCGAAGGGCCTGTTCCCATGCTGTACTGTCCTATGTTCTGAAATGAAGGCTTTAGACTTTAGAGAAGCATCGTGGAAACAGGCCCTTCGGACCACTGAGTCCGCGCCGACCAACAATCACCCCGTACGCTCGGGACAATTTCCAGAATCCAATTAATTTACAAACCTGCACCACTTGGAATGTGGAAGGAAACCGGAGCACCTGGAGAAAACCCACGTGGTCACGGGGGAAATGTACAAACTCCGTACAGGCAGCACCCATAGTCAGGATTGAACCCAGGTGGAAACTTTACCGCTGCGCCACTGTGCCACCCCAGCTTTGTGTTAAGACTTTGTGAGCATCGTCGGGATATCAGGTAGCGACCAGCGTGATTTTTAACCTTTTGGCCCAGACCAGTTGGCTTAGTTTAACTTAGTTTTAGAGATACAGCACAGAAGCAGGTCCTTCGGCCCACCGATTCCACACACCGACCAGCGATCCCCGCACATTAACACGACCCTACACAAACTGGGGACAGTATTGCATTCATACATTTATACCCAAACCCATCAAGCTAAAAAACCTGCACGTCTATGGAGTGTGGGGGGAAACCGAAGATCTCGGGAAAGAAAATTGCGCAGGTCACGGGGAGACCGTTCAAACTCCCAACAGACAAGCACCCGCAGTCAGGGTGGAATCCGGGACGCTCGCGCTGTAAAGCAGTAGTTTTACCGCTGAGCCACCGTGCCGCCACCGTAGTTGGTGAGAGAGATTAATCCGTAATACATTGAGTGTGGCGCCAACAATGTAAAACAACCTATCATGTTATGGCCATTACCTCCTAATGGCTCCTTAACTTCAAGTTCCCTTATCAAATCCGGTTCATTACATAACACGAAATCCAGAATTGCCTTCTCCCTGGTAGGCTGCAGTACAAGCTGCTCTAAGAATCCATCACGGAGACACTACACAAATTCGCTTTCTTGGGGTCCAGTACCAACCTGATTTACCCAGTATACCTGCATGTTGAAATCCCCCATAACAACCGTAGTATTACCTTTATAACCATACAATCATATAACAATTACAGCACGGAAACAAGCCTTCTCAGGTCTTCCAGTCTGTGCCGACCATTTATTTTCCCTTAGTCCCATCTACCTGCACTCAGACCATACCCCCCCATTCCCTTCCCATCCATTTACCTATCCACTTTACATTTAAATGTTAAAATTGATCCTGCCTTCACCACTTCTGCTGGAAGATCATTCCACACAGCCACCACTCTCTGAGTAAAGAAGTTCCCCCTCATGTCACCCCTAAACTTCTGTCCCTTAATTCTCATGTCATGCCCTCTTGTTTGAATCTTCCCTACCCTCAATAGGAAAAGCTTATCCACGTCAACTCTGTCTATCCCTTTCATCATTTTAAAGACCTCAATCAAGTCCCCCCTTAATCTTCTGCGCTCCAAAGAATAAAGACCTAACTTGTTCAACCTTTCTCTGTAACTTAGTTGCAGGAACCCAGGCAACATTCTAGTAAATCTCCTCTGTACTCTCTCTATTTTGTTGAATGCCAATGACATGCCAATTTTAACTCTTCAACAGATTCAACACCCTCTGGCTCCTTCCAACGTTCCTTCTAACCCTCTTTTGTACTAATGTGCACTAATGTCTTTATCACAGTGTTTTTCTATTAACTGTATGATAGAATGTGTGCATTTTTATGTATCATTTATATTTTTTGTTTGTTGTCTGAGCCTAGGTGCCTGTGATGCTGCTTCAAGTAAGATTTTCAGTGAACCCGTAGGTCACTGTACTTAGAGAACATGGAAAACAGAAAATAGGTGCAACAGTAGGCCGTTCAGCACTTCGAGCCAGCACCGCCATTCAATATGATCATGTTGAAGTTCAAGTTCAAGTGAGTTTATTGTCATGTGTCCCTGATAGGACAATGAAATTCTTGCTTTGCTTCAACACAACAGAAGGCATTTACTACAAAACAAATCAGTGTGTCCATATACCATATATAAATATATACACACATGAATAAATAAACTAATAAAGTGCAAATAACAGATAATTGGTTATTAATGTTCAGAGTTTTGTCCGAGCCAGGTTTAATAGCCGGATGGCTGTGGGGAAGTAGCTATTCCTGAACCTGGTCGTTGCAATAGTCAGGCTCCTGTACCTTCTACCTGAAGGTACAGGACAAGGGGTCACAGCTTAAGGATAAGGGGGAAATCCTTTAGGACCGAGATGAGAAGGAATTTTTTCACACAGAGAGTGGTGGGTCTCTGGAACTCTCTGCCACAGAGGGTAGTTGAGGCCAGTTCACTGGCTATATTTAAGAGGGAGTTAGATGTGGCCCTTGTGGCTAAGGGGATCAGAGGGTATGGAGAGAAGGCAGGTACGGGATACTGAGTTGGATGATCAGCCATGATCATATTGAATGGTGGTGCAGGCTCGAAGGGCCGAATGGCCTACTCCTGCACCTAATTTCTATGTTTCTATGTTTCTATGTAGCAGGGAGATGGCTGATCATCCAAATTCAGTGCCCCATTCCTGCTTTCTCCCCATATCGCTTGATTCCGTCAGCCCTAAATCTAACTCTCTCTTGAAAACATCCAGTGAATTGGCCTCCACTGCCTTCTGTGGCAGACGGCACATGTGCATATAACAATAAACTTGGTTTGATTTGACTTCCAGCAGCTTTTTTTTTTGGTTTCCAAGACTCTCTGCTCATCCTCCCAATTGGAAATACCTACCCATGCAAACATGTCCAGTGACGACTGATTTGCGCCAGAGGCCTGAAGATAGGAAAATGGCCTGCTGCATTATAACTTGCACTTTAACAAGTTGAATCATTATCAAAAGAACCAGACATTAACAGAATTGGGACAGTCTGAAGAAGGGTCTCCACCCAAAACGTCACCCATTCCTTCTCTCCAGAGGTGCTGCCTTCCCGCTGAGTTACTCCAGCATTTTGTGTCGATCTTCGGTGCAAACCAGCATCTGCAGTTCCTTCCTAAACATTAACAGAACCGTACCAACAATCCTGGTGAATCAAAAACTAAACATCTTCACTCCCAGTGGAAATGCTTTAACACAATTTCATGATGTGCTGAGTCAGTTAGCATTGCAACTCAAATCAAATCATTGAAATAGCGACTTAAGACAACACTTAGGTTTAGGTTTACTATTGTCACATGTACCCAGGTACAATGAAAAGCATTGTTTTCATCAGGTCATATGGTCATAATTCTCTGCCTCAAAGGGCGGTGGAGGCCGGTTCTCTGGATACTTTCAAGGGAGAGCTAGATAGGGCTCTTGAAGATAGCAGAGTCAGGGGATATGGGGAGAAGGTAGGAACGGGGTTCCTACCTGATTGGGGATGATCAGCCATGATCATATTGAATGGCGGTGCTGGCTCGAAGGGCCGAATGGCCTACTCCTGCACCTATTGTCTATTGTCTATTGATAGCAGCGGAATTAGGCCATTCAGCCATTAAGTCTACTCCGCAAACCAATCAAGGCTGATCTATTTCTCCCTCCTAACCCCATTCTCCTGCCTTCTCCCCATAACCCCTAACACCTGTACTAATCAAGAGAATCTATCTATCGCTGCCTTAAAAATATCCATTGATTTGGCCACCACAGCCTTCTGTGGCAAGGAATTCCAGAGATTCACCAACCTCTGACTAAAGGAATTCCTCATCTCCTTCTGAAAGGAAAGTCCTTTAATTCTGAAACTATGACCTCTAGTCCTAGACTCTCCCACTAGTGGAAACATCCTCTCCGTCTCCAGGCCTTTCACTGTTCTGTATGTTTCAATTAGGTCCCCCCCCCTCAATCTTCTAGCGAGTACTAACAAACGCTGACAGTGCTGACAAGAGCTCATCATCCGCTAACCCACTCATTCCTGGGATCATTATCTCTGGACCCTCCCCAGGGCCAGCACATCCTTCCTCAGAAATTGCTCACAGTATTCTAGATGTGGCCTGACCAGCACCTCGCAGAGAAAATTTCAGCATTACATCCCTGCATGCTGTCCAGACAGATTAGATACATAAATACAATCAAGGGCAATAGATAGAGCAAAGGGGGAAGATACAGAATGCAGGATATAGTTAGCATTGTCGTGCATGAAAAGTATTAAATGCGATTATAAGTCAGGAACTGGACATGCCATATGGAAGTCAGATTGAGGTAAGCGGGCCCCAATACCTGCAGGCTCTGAAAGATGATTTTGGATGGAAAAATTAGATTTGCCGGATGCTCTCCAGTAAGTCAGTGCAGGTGTTGGTTAACTGCTTCGGCAGGTTTAATACCTAAAATACAGCTCGACTGACAAGCCTGTTTTGTTTAGGAAGGAACTGCGGATGAGCCGAAGATAGATACAAAAAGCTGGAGGAACACAGCGGGACAGGCAGAGAAGGAATGGGCGACATTTCGGGTCGAGACCCTTCTTCAGGCTGGTTAGGGATATATACCTGCAGTGTCTAACCTGTTTTGCTGTTGAACAGGAGAGTAGCTGGGGATTAGATCCTGGATATGTGGAGTACAAGACACAGTATGTGGAGTAGAACACAGTGTGGGACTGTGAAGGATTTGGATAACTGCGTGGACAGGTATGAAGACCATGGAAGATGTGGATTAGAGATTGCAGGGGGGCGTGGAGTGTGATATTGGGTGAAGGGGAAGGTGCACCTAGGCATGGTAGTGCGACGGGGGGGGGGGGGGGGTGGAGGGCAGAGTCACAGGAGGTTACAGACTTGCCCACACAGACCAACATCATCCCCAATCAGTACCTGCCTTCTCCCCATATCCCCTGACCCCGCTATCTTTAAGAGCCCTATCTAGCTCTCTCTTGAAAGTATCCAGGGAATCGGCCTCCACCGCCCTCTGAGGCAGAGAATTCCACAGACTCACAACTATCTGTGAGAAAAAGTGTTTCCTCGTCTCTGTTCTAAATGGCTTACTCCTTGTTCTTAAACTGTAGCCCCTGGTTCTGGACTCCCCCAACATCGGGAACATGTTTCCTGCCTCTAGCGTGTCCAAACCCTTAACAAACTTATATGTTTCAATAAGATCCCCTCTCATCCTTCTAAACTCCAGACACAGTACCTATCTTCGGTTTAAACCAGCATCTGCAGTCCCTTTCTACACATACTTAGTTAGGTATCACCCCTCAACTGCAAAATGTTTCCGTTTCAAGAATATATGCAATTATATTTCAAAAACTATTATTGAATCTGCTTCCACCACCTTTTCAGTTGGGATGTCCCCGATCGGATCCATTTACAAAGTAATTTACCTTCTCATCACATCCCCTCTTCGCACTACCTCTTTTTTTTTTTAACCAATTACCTTAAATCCACACAGTCTGAAAATTCAATTTTCTGCCACTGAAGAACATTTCTCAGCAGTGACTTTACCAAAACCCTTTAGAGTTAAAAAAAAAAAAAATCTATAAAACCTCTCCTTAACATTTTCTGTTGGAAGGATATGAATACTCATTTCTCTGGTATATTTGGTAATTGTTGAATTTTCACTGAACTCTATCACTCTTGGTAATAATTCTATTAAATCTCCTCTGTACTTTCCCTAGGACGATGTAAGCCTGCCGTGGTTGTGAGTTAGAATTAGACACATTGGCTTGTGTAGTGGCCATTTGGCTTGTTTTGTGTGGCATTAATCATGGCAAGTGTCTTTAAATTTTACACTGCCCGTTATATTGTGGGTGGGATTCATGACGTATTTTAGGGCATGTTTGGAGCTAAGTTTCTTGCGCAGAATCTTATTTTTTAGTTTATTTTTGCACCAGCATGGGGAAGGTTTACCCTTTGACCATGCGAAGCGTAACGGAGACACGAGGAGTTTTCTAACCTTTAACCATATAACCATATAACCCATGTAACAATTACAGCACGGAAACAGGCCCTCTCGGCTCTTCCAGTCCGTGCCGACCATTTATTTTCCCCTAGTCCCATCTACCTGCACTCAGACCATATCCCTCCATTTCGTTCCCATCCATATACCTATCCACTTTACCTTTAAATGTTAAAATCGATCCTGCCTCCACCACTTCTGCTGGAAGCTCATTCCACACAGCCACCACTCTCTGAGTAAAGAAGTTCCCCCTCATGTTACCCCTAAACTTCTGTCCCTTAATTCTCATGTCATGCCCTCTTGTTTGAATCTTCCCTACCCTCAATGGGAAAAGCTTATCCACGCCAACTCTGTCTATCCCTTTCATCATTTTAAAGACCTCAATCAAGTCCCCCCTTAACCTTCTGCGCTCCAAAGAATAAAGACCTAAGCGATAACCTGGAGTTCGATGAAGTTTATAGTGTATGAGTTGGAAGCAGTTTGGATGTATCTTATTGTTTTTCATCAACAATAAAGAATATATTAATCAAAATCTGTGTTATGAAGATTTATCTGTGAAGGAGCTCTGAAGGTTCTTCGTTAGTTCAGGGGTTTTTCTATTTTCTCTTTCGTGTCTTTTTCAAAATTCTTTCTTTTTATTTCATTTCTTTTTTCCTTCCCTTTTTTCTTTTTGCTTTTTTTCCGATTTAGTTATTAGTTTATAAAATGTTCAAATTGAAGCTGTACGAAAATTGCATATTTGTCATGTCGATTACTTCCTCCTTGTACAATTGCTTCTAATAAAATATATATATTTTTAAAAATTAAAAAAAGAAGTTCTGAAGGTCCCTGAGGAAGAGCTCGCATGCGTATAACGACATTCCCCTCAAGCGTGCAGTCCACTTAGCGGCTAGAGGGAGTAATCTCTTGAACGATATAAAAATCTGCCGCTACAGCTTGGAAGGCAGGCATTACACATTTGAATGATTATGTACAACATGATTGATTATAAAGTATGATTGGTACCAAATGCGTTTGGCACTTCTGCTGAGAATGTAAATTGCTGGAGTCTACCTGTAATTACATTTCACTTTGCCTTGGCAAGACCACCAGCATACAGAGTGAGGAAGGGTCTCGACCAAAAACGTCACCTGTTCCTTCTCGCCAGAGATGCTGCCAGTCCCGCTGAGTTACTCCATCTTTTTAAACCATCTTCGGTTTAAACCAGCATCTGCAGTTCCTTCCTGCACGCCAGTTTTATATAAGATGATTGCCTTCTTCTTCTTGTGAATGAAACATAAACCGAAGGAATAGTCAGATCTCAAGCCGGGTGTTGAGCAGCCAGTGTCTCTGCGTCAACATCTGTGTCGACATCTGGGAGAGATGTCGACAACCTTCTTGTGGTCTCTCCTGTTAATCCAGTTAAGGGCCTGTCCCACCAGCATGTGATTGCATGCGTCTAGCGCGACCATACGTGGTCGCTTGAGCCATACGGCCACGCGGGGCCGGTCCCACTTCGAACCGCGGAGGCGTATGGAGTTGTGCGGGGCTGGTCCCGACATCATACTCACCAATCAGCTGGGCAGGAGGCGGGCCGACTGAATTTGGACGTTGCACGGCGTCGGGTGGTGACGTCATCACGCAACGGCACTCCGGGCGGTGACGTCATCGCGCAACACCACGCGCTAGGCGTACTCTGTCAAGACGCTACACACAACGTCAAGACGCTGTGTACGACGTCGAGACGCTGCGTACGACATCAATGCTCCTGCGGGCCGACAGGCCGTTGGCGCGCGGGATTTTCGAACAGGATTTTCGGAACTCCGTGCGATCTCGGGACCAGCCCCGCATGACTCCATACGTCTCCGCACTTCGAAGTGTGACCAGCCCCGTGCGGCCGTACGCCTCAAGCGACCAGGTTTGGTCGCACTAGACGTATGCAATCGCATGCAAGTGGGACAGGGCGTTTAGTCCTCTCTCGTGGAATTCTTCGTGGAGACAGATACCGATAAACCAAGCCAAGGATAGGACAAAGACTGTGTGTCGCAGCCTTGAGCCACGCTTCGCGCTCTTTTCAGAGCGGGCGGCAGTTGCCGTCGAAGGCAAGGATGTTGGGATACTACAACTGAATGTCGAAGGTCTCACCAAAGATGATTGTGAGGCCACATTTAGGGTAATGTGTTCAGTTTTGGTCACCCATGTTATGGGAAAGGGTTTGTCAAGCTGGAAAGGGTGCAGAGAAGATTTACAAGGATGTTGCCAGGACTCAACGGGCCTGAGCTATAGGGAGAGGTTGAGCAGGCAAGTGCTCAAATACCTGGAGTGCAGGAGGATGTGTGGTGATCTTATAGAAGTACGCAAAATTGTGAGATAATGAAAATGAAGAACCAGAGGTTATGGGTTTTCGGTGAGGGGGAGAAAGATTTAATGGGAACCTGTGGGGTGACCTTTTCACCCAAACGGTGGTGGGTGCATGGAACGAGCTGCCAGAGGAGGTAGGTTGAAGCAGGTACTATCGCAACGCTTAAGAAACATTTGAACAGGCACGTAGATAGGACAGGTTACAAGGTTACATTACAAGGTTAATTCCCGGGATGGCGGGACTGTCATCTGCTGAGAGAATGGAGCAGCTGGACTTGTACACTCTGGAGTTTACAAGGATGAGAGGGAATCTCATTGAAACATATAAGATTGTTAAGGGCTTGGACACGCTAGAGGCAGGAAACATGTTCCCGATGTTGGGGGAGTCCAGAACCAGGGGCCACAGTTTAAGAATAAGGAGTAAGCCATTTAGAACGGAGACGAGGAAACACTTTTTCTCACAGAGAGCGGTGAGTCTGTGGAATTCTCTGCCTCAGAGGGCAGTGGAGGCAGTTTCTCTGGATGCTTTCAAGAAACAGTTAGATAGGGCTCTTAAAAAGAGCGGAGTCAGGGGATATGGGGAGAAGGCAGGAACGGGGTACTGATTTGGGATGATCAGCCATGATCACATTGAATGGCGGTGCTGGCTCGAAGGGCCGAATGGCCTACTCCTGCACCTATTGTCTATTGTCTATTGACATGTTTAGCGGGATGTGGGCCAAACACAGGCAGATGGGACTAGGGTAGTTGGGACATGTTGGTCGTGTTGGGCCAGTGGGCCTGTCTCCACATTGTGTGACCATGACCTTTTGACTCTATAACCCTTACCATAGCTGGAGATTTAGAGGTATTTTTAAACTCTGCCTGACTGTGCAGAAGGCCCGGGAATTGTGGTGCCTGCACACACGCGTCCTTGTTTGATCTGCAAATAGAATAAAAGTCACGTAAACTGCATACAGTTGCGGAAAGCACCAGGAAAACACATGGACCAAGTTGTGAATGTTTCTCCTCCTTCTGCAAACAAATTGAGGCCTGGAGTTGGTTGTGCAACAAAACCTGAATCGCTCTAATTAATTTTCTTTATCAGCATATCTGGTGAAGTTGGTAAACCGCTAATTAAATTGAATAATTGCCGTGTCATTTTACTTGACACAGAGCTATGAGAGATGATTCAATTACAAATTTCAAATTAATCAACTTTCTATAATAAATGGATTGGTAGATAGTCATAGATAGAGTCATAGAGCATGGAATCAGGCCCTTCGGCCCAACTAGTCCATGCTGATCATAAGCTAATCTCATTTACCTGCATTTGGCTCACATCCCTCCAAATCGTTCCTGTGGTTTAGAATGATGCACAAGGTAATTACCAATAATTAGCAGGCTTGAGTTAAAGAAAACCAGTAATGTGTTTCTTTGTGTAGCAGCTAACTAGAATATATGTAATTATTCTGTGAAACCAAGATTTTTATTTATCCTTAAGGGCCTGTCCCACCAGCATGCAACTCTATGCGATTAGCGCGACCTAACGTGGTCGCTTGAGCCGTCCCGTGTCGCGGGGCCGGTCCCACTTCGATCGCCGGAGCCGTGCGGAATTGTGCGGAGTTCGTCCCCAGTTCGTACCAACACCGCGCGGGGCTCCGGAAAACTGACAATGTCCAAAAATTCCGCGCGGCAATGGCTTGTCGGCTCGCAGTCGCCTCGACAATTACACAACGCCCCGACATCGTGCCTCCGTGAACCTATTTGTAAGTGCGTCCGTGACCCTCTATGTGTGTGGCTCCGTGGCCCTGTGTGTGTGTGTTCCTCGGTGCCCCTCTCTGTGTGCCCCTCTCTATCCTGGCGAACTTACCTTAGACTTCACTCTAAGTTCGCCTCACTTTGCGCCGCGTTGCGCCACTCACCCGACCTCCGCGCGGCCCCGACTGCTGGTTTGGTCGCGCTTGCCGCATGCAGGCGCATGCTGGTGGGAACAGCCCTGTACAGGGGATCACCCGACCTCTGCGCGGTCCCCGCTTCTAATTTGATCGCATTCATCGCATGGAGTTGCATGCTGGTGGGACAGGCCCTTTGCTTTAATTTTCCTTACCAAATTTAAAACAATAAAGTCTGAAGAAGGATAGTGACCCAAAACATTGCCATCCCTGCCCTCTAGGCATGCTGCCTGACCAGGGTTGCCAGCTTTCTCACTCCCAAATAAGGGACAAAAGGTCAAAATGAGGGACAAATTCTTGACGGCAATTCGTTGACCGACTTGGCCGTGGCTGGGTGAATGATGAGTTGGCCCCGGGTGCTGGACTGCACACAAAGCCCAACCGGCGGGCCAGCTGAGGAGTTTTGGGGCAAATTAGGGCACCCGATCCAACTAATGAACCGGTGATCGGCCATGAGACGGAGGGGGGGTGGTGTTGGCGGTAAGCGAAGCTCGGACAGCTGGCCAGGCTGCCGACCGACGGGGCCACGGGCAAGGCGCTGCTGCTGCACTCATGGGCTGCACTATGTTGGGACAGGTGAGGCGGGGCACGACGCGGCACTCCGACCCGGCAGTCCCCTCGACCCGAGTAGTAACAGTTAAATAAGGGCAGTCCCGTATGGGATAAACCAATTTAGCCCAATATATGGGATGTCCCGGCTAATACGGGACAGTTGGCGACCCTAAGCCTGACCCGCTGAGTTACTCCAGCACTTTGTGTTCATAAGTTCTAGGAGCAGAAATAGGCCATTCAGCCCATCGAGTCCACTCCGCCATTCAATCATGGCTGATCTATCTCTCCCTCTCAACCCCATTCTCCTGCCTTCTCCCCATACCCGCTGACACAAGTACTAATCAAACTAATCCACCATTCAACGCAAGATTCTGGTATCGGCAGTTCTTTGTGTCTCCAATGAAATCTTTGCACTTTCTTTCCATTTACAACCCATGAGCTCTGGAATCAACTAACATTGTGGCATTTCCACTGGTGCCTTAGCTTGCAAGATCCCCAGCAAGATCAAGCTGTATTATTGGCAGGGTGTACCCAGGTACAGTGAAAATATATTTTTTCGCATTCTATCTGATCAGATAATGCTGGGCATGAATACAATGAAGCTAAATTTTGGGCGGCACGTTGGCACAGCGGTAGAGTTGCTGATTTACAGCCCGTACGATCCTGACTGCAGGTGCTGTCTGTATGCCGTTTGTACGTTCTCCCTGTGGCCTGTTTGGGTTTTCTTCGCGATCTTCGCTTTCCTCCCACACTCCAAAGACGTACATGTTTGCACATGGCATAAATGATAAAAATGTCCCTAGTGTGTGTAGGACAGTGGTAGTGTGCGGGGATCACTGGTCGGCATGGACTCAGTGGGCCAAAGGGCCTCTTTCCGCGTTGCATCTCTAAACTAAACTAATTCTTGTACAGGCTCGGGTTTATGTTTATTGTAGGCCCATGTACCAAAGCATAGAGAAAAGCTTTGCTTTCTACGCTATCTGATCAGATAATACTGTACATAAATACAATCAATCCAAATTCAACTTTAAATGGTAGGGCAAAGGGGAAAGTATGAAGTGCAGAAGGTGGTTCTCAACATTGTTCGGAGATACAGCACGGAAACAGGCCCTTCGGCCCACCGAGTCCACACCAACCATCGATCAACTGTTCGCATTAGTCCTACCCTCTCCCACTTTCTCATCCACTCCCGACATACTGGGGGCAATTCACCGAGACTAATCAACCTACAATTCACAGAGACTAATTAACCTACAAACCAGCACGGGTTCGGGATGTGGGGGGAAATGGAAGGACCCGTGGGAAACAGGGAGAATGTGCAAACTCAATGCATGAGGCCCCTGAGGTCAGGATTGTACCAGTGTCCTCTGGTGCAGTGAGGCAGCAGCTCTACCAGCTGCGCCAATGTGCCGTGCCCATGTTACCCCCATGTGTAACTGGCTACTGGACTTCCTCACTGACAGACCCCAGTCAGTGAGGGTTGGAAATAACACCTCTAACACCATCTCTCTGAGCACCGGCTCCCCGCAGGGCTGTGTCCTGAGTCCACTGCTGTTTACCCTGATGACCCACGACTGTTGTGCCAGGTTTAGTACAAACCACATCATGAAGTACGCAGATGACACAACAGTGGTGGGCCTCATCAGGGACGACAATGAGCTGGCTTACAGGGAGGAGGTAAAACAACTGGTGGACTGGTGCAATACGAACAACCTGATCCTGAATGTCGAAAAAATAAAGGAGGTCATCGTCGACTTCAGGAAAAAACGGCACAGTCCCACACCACTTCACATCAATGACAGCGATGTGGAGGTGGTCAGCAGCACTAAGTTCCTGGGGGTGCAGATCACTAACAGTCTTACCTGGTCAAATAACATCTCATCAACAGTTAAGAGAGCGCAGCAGCGGTTGCACTTTCTGCGCCGGATGAGAAGAGCTCATCTCCCCCATCCCATCCTCACCACTTTCTATAGGGGCACCATAGAGAGTATTTTGACCAGCTGTATCTCTGTCTGGTTTGGGGACTGTAGAGCCTCCGACTGGAAGTCCGTGCAGAGAGTGGTGAGGGCAGCGGAAAAAATCATCGGGACTTCTCTCCCCTCAATCGGGGATATTGCGACCAAACGTTGCGTGTCTAAGGCCAGCAGTATTATAAAAGACCCCACACATCTCCATCACGGACTGTTCACTCTGCTGCCCTCGGGCAAAAGATATCGTAGCATAAGGAGCAGAACATCAAGGTTCTGCAACAGCTTCTTTCCACGAGCCATCAGACTCCTGAATGCCATGTAATGGGCTGCCACCATTGTCTATTTATCCTTTTATCCTTTTTATCCATTTTTTTTCCAATTTATCCTTCTGTTAATTATCGTGTTGCACAGGGAGCCAAACGCAACGGAATTTCATTTGGAATTGCATATATCGATGTATTTCTAAATGACAATAAAGTTTGTTTGACGTTTGACGTTGACGCCACAGCACCAATTTGCCGTTCTGTAGACAAGGTCCAATATCGGCAATGGGATAGAGGTGAAACGGACAGTACCTAGCTTATGGAGGGCCCGTTCAGAAGCCTGATCACAGAGTGGGGGGGAAGCACATTAGTCAATGTTCCCCATGGCTCCGATTTAGAAACCTCATGTCTCTTTGCCCTACCCTCTCTCTGCCTTGAAGCTCATCCCATAATTCTGAATGCAAGCACCCACCCTTGAATAATCTAACCCTTTGACTCCAGGCTGTATCCTCGATTACATTCTACCCCTGTCTGCTTTGTTGTTACCTTCTCCTAGCTAACGATGATCTGTTCTACATTTTCCTTGATCTCCAACCCCTTTGACTCGTTTTCACACCTTACACTCCCTTACCTCTGTATCTCCCTCTCCCCTGACGAAGGTTCTCGATCCGAAACGTCACCCATTCCTTCTATCCAGAGGCGCTGCCTGCCCCGCTGAGTTACTCCAGAATGTTGCTGTCGCCATGCCAACACTTCAAAGACATACAGGTTTGTAGGTTAATTGGCTTGGTATAATTGTAAAATGTCCCCAGTGTGTGTAGGATAGTGTAAATGTGTGGGGATCGCTGGCCGGCGCAGACTCGGTGGGCCGAAGGGCTTGTTTCCGCGCTGTATCTATGTAAAAACTAGATGAGGCTTCTGCTTAACAGCACGATTCGATGACAGCCAATGTGGCTCCACAGTATTCCTTCGGTACAGGAGATGTAGTGGAAATATTAGCACCTACAATGAACTTATTTTCCGCCAGTTTTTCTCCAGAAGGTAAATTCAGTTGCAATGGAAGAAATGCACAATCCATCAGAACTTGAGAAGAAAATTATGTGTTGATATAAATATTTGAGTAAGAATGGGTGTACCTGGTGATCAGCGAAATGACTAACCAGGGCAGGCTGGATCCAAGTGCAGTGAGATAATTGAAAGCAGAGGTGTTGGGCGTGGTGTTTGAAAATATATCAAGTTGTTGATTAATGTTTTAGCGGAAGGGAACTGGTTATCAAGGCAATGAAAAGATCATGGAAGCAAACAAATAATATAATTTACAAATCGGAACCGAGCAAAAAGAACATCTGTCACAGCTGTCTGCCTCCATGTTGCGTAACAATAGACAATAGACAATAGGTGCAGGAGTAGGCCATTCGGCCCTTCGAGCCAGCACCGCCAGCATGGCTGATCATCCCCAATCAGTACCCCCTTCCTGCCTTCTCCCCATATCCCCTGACTCCGCTATTTTTAAGAGCCCTATCTAGCTCTCTCTTGAAAGCATCCAGAGAACCTGCCTCCACCTCCCTCTGAGGCAGAGAATTCCACAGACTCACCACTCTCTCTGAGAAAAAGTGTTTCCTCGTCTCCGTTCTAAATGGCTTATTCCTTGGTCTTAAACTGTGGCCTCTGGTTCTGGACTCCCCCAACATCGAGAACATGTTTCCTGCCTCTAGCGTGTCCAAGCCCTTAACAATCTTATATGTTTCAATGAGATTCCCTCTCATCCTTCTAAACTCCAGAGTGTACAAGTCCAGCTGCTCCATTCTCTCAGTATATGACAGTCCCGCCATCCCAGGAATTAACCTTGTAAACCTATGCTGCACTCCCTCAATAGCAAGAATGTCCTTCCTCAAATTAGGGGACCAAAACTGCACACAATACTCCAAGTGTGGTCTCACTAGGGCCCGGTACAACTGCAGAAGGACCTCTTTGCTCCTATATTACTCTTGTTGTAACCTTTCCAGATGAGTGAGTGGTCTACCTGATCATGATCTCCACCACAACTAGACATCATGATACAACATTGATCCCAGGGATTAGTGGGTTAATATAGGACGAGCATTTGACGGCACTGGGCCTGTACTCGCTGGAGCTTATCAGGATGTGGGGGGAATCTCATTGAAACTTACCGAATAGTGCAAGGCCTGAATAGAGCGGGTGTGGAGAGTGCAGGAAAGAACTGCAGATGTAGGTTTAAACTGAAAGATAGACACAAAATGCTGGAGTAACTCAGTGGGACAGGCAGCATCTCTGGAGAGAAGGAATGGGTGACGTTTCGGGTCGAGACCCTCTTCTCAGATGTGGGGAGGATGTTTCATAGCCATAGTCATAGCCTCAGAATTAAAGGCCGTTCCTTTAAGAAGGAGATGAGGAGAAATTTGTTTAGTCGGAGGGCGGTGAATCTGTGGAAATACATTACCACAGAGGGCTATCGAGGCCAGGTTAGTGGATATTTTTAAGGCAGAGATAGATTCTTGATTGGTGCGGTTGTGTGGGGTTTAGGGGAGAAGGCAGGAAAATGGGGTTAGGAGGGTGAGATAGGTCAGCCATGATTGAATGGCGGAGTAGACTTGATGGGCCGAATGACCTAATTCTGCTCCTATCACATGATCTTATGAACATGAACTCGAATGGGCCTGTCCCACGTACGTGACTTTTGCGGGTTGAAGATCCAGCGGCGACCAGAAAGATGCTACGACTCTTAGGGCGACTGAGGAGACTACGCACGACCATACGAGCGACACATCGGCAACGTGTCGCGGGGTGAAGCCTGTGTGGTCGTGAATAGTCGCACAAAGAGTCGTACCTTGTTCTGGTTGCCGCTGCATTTTCAACGTGTTGAAAATTTTTGGTGACGTGCAACGACCTATGACGGGTGCCGGCAGTCGCCGAAAAGTAACGTAATTGGGACAGGCCCATAAGCGTATACAATTATGAGAGGGCCGGGTAGGGGTAGACAGTCATAACCTTTTTCTTGGGGCGGAGCACCAAGGCAAATTCATTGTATGTGAATACTTGGCCAATAAACTTACTTACTTACTTACTTTCTCAGGAAGGCACATGGCTAAGACAGTTTTGTTTAGTTTATTACCACGTGCACCGAGGTACAGTGAAAAGCTTTCTTGTTGAGAGCTATCCAGTCATCTACGAATTTGTAAAGTGAGTTGGATTTATATTCGACTGCACAGGCGTGGGTGTATAAGGAGTAAAGAAGGGGGCTGAAAATGTGACCGTGTGGGGTACCAATATTAAGGGTTATTGCAGAGGACGATGCGTCCCCTATCCTCAATGATCGTGATCTGTTGGTCAGGAAGTCGAGGATCCTATTGCAGACTCCAGTGCTGACTCCAGGTTCCACGTGTTTGGAGATGAGCTGGGATGGGATAATGGTATTGAAAGCAGACTTGCAGTCAGAGTGCAATCATGTATGGAATGTAGATGTATAAAAAGCATATTTTTAATAAAAGGATGTGGTCAACAGGATACGAGTATTTCTCAGCAGTATTTCTCCTTAGCGTTGCAGTTGATGAGAGGCTGATATGGAAAGAATTGTGCCCTCATGCAATCAGGGGCTGAAACCTTCGGGGGGCGGTGGGGGGGTGGGGGGGGGGGGGGGCGGATTCACTTGTCTGGGGAGGTCGCTGAAGATAATGGTGACTTGCTCTTTAGTGGGTATTTTGATCCCTTTTTTAGGGTGAGTTTTGTTCTCTTTCAGTACACAGGAGATTAAAGAGGTGCTTTGCAAAATATTCCAGGGATTTGACGGGGCAGATAGAAAAAGGCTGTTTCCACTGACAGGGAGGTGGGAAACATTTCGAAAATTGGTCGAGAAAAACAGTGGGCCATTAATCATTTATCTGGAATTTTCTAACTAAAAGGTTAGTGGTAGAAGGGCAGTTATAATTTTCAGAAAGGAACTGGATGTATTATGTACTTGAAATGAGTAAAAACACATTGCTTCGAGTAAACAGCAGAGGCATGGCACTATTTCTTGTCTTATAACATCACAGAAGTGGACCACCTGGTTTATCAGGTCTCTCCCATTAGTAACGCTCCCCTTCCTTTTATATATATATATAGATTTTTTTTCATACAGCTCGGAATCAGGCTCTTCCATCCTACACAAGGGACAATTTTTTCATTTATACCAAAGCCAATTAACCTACAAAACATGTACGTCTTTGGGGTGTGGGAGGAAACCGAAGTTCTCGGAGAAAACTCACACAGGCCACGGGGAGAACATACAAACTCCACACAGACAGCATCCATGGATTGGTCACGTTTCAGGTCTGGACCTTTCTTCATAAGTTCAGAAGTTATAGGAGCAGAATTAGGCCAATCAACCCATCAAGTCTACTCTGCCATTCAATTATTGCATGCTAACCAGTGAGCGGAAAGACAAAACGTGATTACAATCGAGCCATTCACAGTGCACAGATACATGATCTGTCTTACCATCTCAAAACCCCATTCTCCTGCCTTCACCCCATAACCCCTGACATCCGTAATACAGTCTGAAGAAGGGTCCCGGCCAGAAACATCACCGATCCATGATCTCCGGAGTTGCTGCCTGAGCCTTTGAGTTAGTCCAGCACTTTGAGTCCCTTTGTATCAATTGCTTTCACTGAGAGCATTTCAGATGACTACAGTTACGGGGAGCCAATGATTGGGAGATGCATGAAGATTTAGGAGGAAAGCTTGTTGTTCCACAGGAAATAGTTACTACTAGTTTGAGGCCTAATATAGTGTTATGGTCAGTTAGTCAATGGATGGTGTATTTTGTAGATCTGACGGTGCCCAGGGAGAACACTGGATGAGGCTTAGGAAAGGAAAAGGCTTAGATATGTAGAGTTGAGCAGCGAGGAAGGAGAACAAGGGGGGGGGGGGGGGGGGGTTGTTTTGGGACGCCAGAACCAACTATTGGGCCTTCCCAAGGTGTTGTGGGCCTACCTCAACGAAACACCAATGAAGGGAGCTGGCCACTTGGTAACCCCAAGGATATACTTGCATCTTCGGGATTAGTTTTTTTAACAGCGAATCAATAGGTGGGTAGCTGTTTTTTTTTTGCATATGGAGCCATTTATTGTAAGTTGGTGTATTTAGTTAAATAATACTTTGGTTTTGGGCTTGTTTTTTTTAGTTGACGCTTATCCTGGAGTTATAGTACAAGTACTTTGCGTTTTAATTGCAAAGGCAATGATACACAATGGATGACCTGTAACTTTGTCTGCGCCCATATGCAGCGACTATTTGAATACCTTGGCAAGCATATTTGCATATTCTATGCAAGCAAAGAATTCTACTGTGACTTGTCACACGTGACATAAATTATTCATTCATTCATTCCAATTAAACTACTGCAGGGTAACAGCATTTAAGTGCTCTTCAAATTATCTCGTGATTGAAGTTCAATATTTCTGAATTATTTGTCGACTGTTCTTTGAACGTAACAGCAGTTCGATATCGAGGAGTTGGATCAGCCATGATTGAATGTCGGAGTAGACTTGATGGGCCGAATGGCCTAATTCTGCTCCTATCACTTATGACATCCCATAACCCATTTATTGCTCCAGGGAAGTTTATTTTGAATATTTATCAATGTCTTTGCCAAAAGTGATTTTGTAGATATTAATTTATTCTCTCCGCAGGTGTGGAGATCCAGCATTTTTTAAAATTAATTCTGGAAAAAAAGCTATTTAGTTTAGTTTATTGTCACAGTGAAAAGCTATTGTTGCATGCTAACCGGTCAGCGGAAAGACATTACGTGATGACAATCGAGCCATTCACACTGTACAGATACGTGATAAATGGAATAACATTTAGTGCAAGATAAAGACAGTAAAGTCCGATTAAAGATAGTCCAAGGGTCACCAATTAGGTAGCTAGTAGTTCAGGACTGCTCTCTAGTTGTGGGAGGATGGTTCAGTTGCCTGATAACAGCTGGGAAGAAACTGTCCCTGAATCTGGAGGTGTGCGTTTTCACACTTCTATACCTTTTGCTCAATGGCAGAGGGGAGAAGAGGGTGGCCGGGATACAACTCATCCTTGATTATGCTGCTGGCCTGGCCGAGGAAGCTTGAGGTATGAATGGATTCAATGGAAGGGAGGTTGGTTTGCGCGATGGTCCACAATTCTCTGCAATTTGTTGCGCTCTCGGATGGAGCTGTTCCCAAACCATTGTGTATGTGCTGAATAAATTAAGCAATGAAGAACACGTCCAAAACGGTGGAACAAATTAAGCAACATGGCTGTGAAAAACGGCTTGCACTAAAAGTATAATATTCTTGTAATGAGTAAGCTATATGAAACTAAAGCAACATGGTAGTTCAATAATAACAGAATTTCCCTGAAACCATCAGTATAAACACACTGAATATTTTCTCCAATTTCTGGTGTAGGAAAAGCATAAAATAACACTCTGCAGGAATAGCCTACAAATGTATTTCAGCAATTGTAGTGAAATTGGTAACATTATCGTGCATCTTTCCAATTGGTAACTCAACTACAGTTGTAAAGAGTCATTTCTTCAAGCATTTAGATGCCTTATTATTATCACCAGTACTCTTTGTCAAAAACTGAAAGTTACCCCTCGGATTCCTATTAAATCTTTTCCCCTTCACCTTAAACCTATGTCCTCTAGTCCACGATTCCGCTACTCTGGGTAAAAGACTCTGTGCATCTACCCGATCTATTCATCTCATCATTTTATAAGATCTCCCCTCATCCTCCTACTGCTCTCATGACACTTCCAGTGACTGCTCCAATTTCCTCCTTCCTACTGTTTTTCTCCTCAGTGGAGAAATACTCATTGAGGACCTTGCCCATCTCCTGTGGATCCACGCAGAGGTGACCACTTTGATTCCTGAGAGGACCCACTCTCTCTCTAGTCACCCTTTTCCTCCTTATGTATTTATAAAATCTTTTGCGATTGTCCTTAATGCTACCCGCCCGAGCTATCTCCTGGCCCCTTTTGCCCTCTGATCTGCTTTTTCCAGTTTGCTCCATAGTTCCCAAAACTCCTCCAGTGACTCACTTGATCCCAGCTGTCTATACCTGTCTGATGCATCCTTCTTGCTTTGGTCTAGAGTGACAAAATTAAGTCAGAAACAAGGGTTCTGAACTTGAACAAAGGTAACTTTGAAGGTATGAGATGTGAATTGGCCAAGATAGACTGGCAGGTGATTCTTAAAGGGTTGACAGTGTATGTGCAATGGAAGGTATTTAAAGACTGCATGGATGAAGTACAAAAGTTGTTCATACCAGTTTGGCAAAAGAATAAATCGGGGAAGGTGGTGCATCCATGGATAACAAGGGAAATCAGGGATAGTATAAAAACAAAAGATGAGGCATACAAATTTGCCAGAAAAAGCAGCCTACCGGAGGACTGGGAGAAATTCAGAATCCAGCAGAGGAGGACAAAGGGCTTAATTAGGAAAGGGAAAATAGATTATGAAAGGAAACTGGCAGGGAACATAAAAACTGACTGCAAAAGTTTTTATAGATATGTAAAGAGAAAGAGACTAGTTAAAACAAATGTTGGTCCCTTGCAGTCAGAAACAGGTGAATTGATCATGGGGAACAAGGACATGGCAGACCAATTGAATAACTACTTTGGTTCTGTCTTCACTAAGGAAGACATAAACAATCTGCCGGAAATAGCAGTGGAATGGGGGTCAAATAAGATGGAGGAACTGAGTGAAATCCAGGTTAGCCGGGAGGTGGTGTTGGGTAAATTGAACGGATTGAAGGCCGATAAATCCCCAGGGCCAGATAGTCTGCATCCCAGAGTACTCAAGGAGGTAGCCACAGAAATAGTGGATGCATTAGTGATAATTTTTCAAAATTCCTTAGATTCTGGAGTAGTTCCTGAGGATTGGAGGGTAGCTAATGTAACCCCACTTTTTAAAAAAGGAGGGAGAGAGAAAGCGGGGAATTACAGACCAGTTAGTCTAACATCGGTAGTGGGGAAACTGCTAGAGTCAGTTATTAAAGATGGGATAGCAGCGCATTTGGAAAGTGGTGAAATCATTGGACAAAGTCAGCATGGATTTACGAAAGGTAAATCATGTCTGACAAATCTGATAGAATTTTTCGAGGATGTAACTAGTAGAGTGGATAAGGGAGAACCAGTGGATGTGTTATATCTAGACTTTCAGAAGGCTTTCGACAAGGTCCCGCATAAGAGATTAGCATACAAACTTAAAGCACACGGTATTGGGGGTTCAGTATTGATGTGGATAGAGAACTGGCTAGCAGACAGGAGGCAAAGGGTAGGAGTAAACGGGTCCTTTTCAGAATGGCAGGCAGTGACTAGTGGGGTGCCGCAAGGCTCAGTGCTGGGACCCCAGCTATTTACAATATATATTAATGATTTGGACGAGGGAATTCAATGCAACATCTCCAAATTTGCAGATGATACCAAGCTGGGGGGTATAGTTAGGTGTGAGGAGGATGCTTGGAGGCTGCAGGGTGATTTGGATAGGCTGAGTGAATGGGCAGATGCATGGCAGATGCAGTACAATGTGGATAAATGTGAGGTTATCCACTTTGGTGGCAAAAACATGAGGGTAGATTATTATCTGAATGGTGGCAGATTAGGTAAGGGGGAGATGCAATGAGACCTGGGTGTCATGGTACACCAGTCATTGAAAGTAGGCATGCAGGTGCAGCAGTCAGTGAAGAAAGCAAATGGTATGTTAGCATTCATAGCGAAAGGATTTGAGTATAGGAGCAGGGAGGTTCTACTGCAGTTGTACAGGGTTTTGGTGAGGCCACACCTGGAGTACTGCGTACAGTTTTGGTCTCCAAATCTGAGGAAAGACATCCTTGCCATAGAGGGGGTATAGAGAAGATTCACCAGACTGATTCCTGGGATGTCAAGACTTTCATATGAGGAAAGATTGGATAGACTCGGTTTGTACTCGATGGAATTTAGAAGATTGAGGGGGGATCTTATAGAAACCTACAAAATTCTTAAGGGGTTGGACAAGCTAGATGCTGGAAGATTGTTCCCGATGTTGGGGGAGTCCAGAACAAGGGGTCACAGTCTAAGGATAAGGGGGAATTCCTTTAGGACCGAAATGAGGAAAACATTCTTTACACAGAGAGTGGTGAGTCTCTGGAATTTCATTTCGGAGTCACGTGAGTGACTTCGTGAAGAGCCCGCCGGCGCGCATGCTCGACATATCGTCGTATCGCGTTGCTGCGACGGCTGACGGAGGAGCGTGCTCCTCGCCAGCCCTTCATAAGGGAACCACGCAGGTAAGTATGCTACCTTAAGTTGGTGGTTCTTGTTGTGTTTGTTTCACAGCAAGAACATGGATGGGAGAGGCCGGAGTTCGAGGAGAAGTCGCCGGCCAGCAGTTCCGGAGCGAGAGTTGTCGGGGGTACCTGCAACGCAGACCGGAACGAGGGCGGAGATGTCGGTGAGCTCTGTATTTTCAGGTCCGGACCCGCCCGCACACCACAGCTCGGAGGAGTTTGACGAGGAGGAGTGTGGTGTGCCGCCAGAGCAGGACGACCCTGCCATGGCAGCCAGGTCGTCAGCAGGCTTGCTGACAGCTTCGAGCAGAAGGGTCCGTGCGGCTGCACGGCCCGTTTCACGCAGCCCTCTGAGAAGGGGAAGGGCAGGAGCCCAGCAGCCTAACCCTGTCGGGGCTAAGGCTCTGCCTGCCACCCAGGAGCGGTCAGGTTCCAGGACGGGACCCGGGGCAGCTGTGAGGTCCAGCCGTCGCCCCCCAACTTTCGACGCCGGGACGAGTCAGTTGGGGGTCCCGTCACGGTCGCCGAGCCCCCCATGGATGGGTGGGCGATACCATGCGTCGGCAAGGTCCACGATGTGGGCAGCTGGCAAGCCTGCACGGGCCCAAGGTATCCAGGCTTCGGCTGGTGCCGACACCATGCCGCACCAGTCCATAGAGGCAACGGCTTCCGCTCCCGCTAAACGGAGGCGGTTGAACACGCCCGTGCAGGAATCGCGCAGTTTCGCCTCGGCGGCTGTCGACGACAACTACCGGCACCGGCAGGGCCTCGACGAGGTGCGGGCCGATGACAGGAGCCCCGGCCAATTTTCAGAGCCGGAGGACTCCGACCACCTGAGTGTTCAGGGTGAAGGGCGTATTGACCGGATGGAGCGGCTGCTGGAGCTTCTCCTACAAGGTCAACAACAACAGGCATCCAGCAGCGACAGGCTCAGGGCTTCATCACCAGCTTCGTACACCAGCCTGGAGCAGCAGGACGAGGAGGCCGTGGTTGACCCCATCCCACCCCCGCCTGAATTACCGGCGGAGGACCTCCTCGATGTGGCTACCAAATTTGCAGCCCCTCATTCGTTGGGGCTTCCCATCAATACGAAGTTGGCAGCCACAGTGGACTTCCTAAATAATCACCAGCTTCAGGAGGAAGTCCTGCTACAAGCCATGAGCCGCCACAAGGCTCCATCAAACTGCAATTCCCTGAACGTGCCTGTGGTCAATACGCCAATATGGGGCAACATCAGTGCGGCTATCCGTCAGCAGGAGCTGAAAATTCAGCGGATCCTGAAACTCCTCATGGCCGGGATTACTGCCTTTGTGCGGTCGGTCGACGGAGAGGAGCTTAATTTGGACCAGGAGGATGCTCTGGCGCTTCTGTGCGCTACTCAAAACGAAATAAACGGCTTTCGCAAAAACAGCATCCGCCCAGCGCTCAACCCTAAGTTTGCAGGGTTGTGCAAACCACCGCCGCCGCCGCCGCCCCGTCAGCTCTTTGGCGAAGACCTCTCCAAAAGGGTCAGAGAGCTGGATGAACAAGCCAAGACCGTGGGGCTCATGCGCTCTCACAGTGCCCCCACGCCATCAAGCTCGAAAGCCCCACTTGGCCGTTCACGAGGGTCTGTCAGCACTTCCACCAGGAATTACCCTCCAGCTCCAAACCGATATCAGCCACCCCAACCCCAGGGGTCTTTTTTAGGACAGGCTCGGCAGAAGCCGAGGTGGAAAATGAGGACGCCACAACCTCAAACCAACCCAGCACCCCCACGACCACCCACTCGTGTCAGGGACCGCCGGTAACCACAGAGGTGAGGCGATCTGGTTCTCTTTTTTCTCTTTGTTTAACTCCACATGTTGGTGGGCGTTTGCGGTTGTTTGCGGGTGCATGGGGTGACATTACCAGCGATGAGTATGTGTTACGGAATATTCAGGGCCATAGTATTGAGTTTATTAATGGGGACATCCCTCCACCTCAGCATAGACCGGGTCGTACTTTCAAACTAACGGCTGCGGAACAGTCAGTAGGCTATAAGGAAATTTTAAGGTTGGAACAGAAAGGGGTCATAGAGAGAACGGTTCATGAGCCCGTTGAATTTGTTTCCAATATTTTTACTAGACCTAAGAAGGATGGAGGCTGTAGAGTCATTATTGATCTAACCACTCTGAATAACTTTGTAACATATACTCATTTTAAAATGGACACGTTTGAAACGGCCAAATCATTGATTTCACAAGGGTGCTTTATGGCATGCATCGATTTACAGGATGCGTACTATACCGTACCTATGAAAAAATATTACAGAAGGTTCTTAAAATTTATCTGGATGGATCAGCTGTGGCAATATAGGGCGTTGCCTAATGGGCTCACCACAGCCCCTCGCTTATTTACTAAATTGGTGAAGCCAATTATGGCTTATTTAAGACAAAGACATCATATTGTTATGGCCTATTTAGATGATATTTTAATTGTCGGCCACACCTTGGAATTAGCACAACAAGGGGTTGCAGCTGCGGTCAATTTGTTCCAACAGCTTGGGTTCATTGTTCATCCAGAAAAATCTAAGTTCTGCCCCACCCAGGTAATTAATTATCTGGGGTTCCAGGTGAATTCCATTAGCATGAGAGTCACCATACCAATTAACAAAATTGAGGAGGTAACACAGGTGTGTACAGACTTGATTAATACTCGTATACCATCGATTCGTCACACAGCTACTGTCATTGGCAAGATTGTGGCCTTGTTTCCGGCAGCCCGGTATGGACCTCTGCATTATCAAAACTTGCAGAGAGCCAAGATCGCTGCGTTGCGACGGCATGCTGGTCATTATGATCGATCAATGCGGCTGCCGCCTGCAGCATTGGATGAATTACGATGGTGGGTTTGCCACATTAGTAAATCGTTCAAAACTATTATTGAGGCGAAACCGATGATATACTTACAAACTGATGCGAGCTCTGATGGCTGGGGAGCTACGAATCAATTCTCTAGTTGTGGGGGCCGATGGGATACCCTTGAGAATACGATGTTGGTATCACAAGGGATCAACTATTTGGAGCTGCTTGCAGCGTTTCACGGACTTCGTGCATATTGTTCCAAGATCATTGGAGCACATGTCCGGCTCCAAATAGACAATACCACAGCGGTGGCATATTTAAATCACAAGGGCGGTACCAGGTCAGTTTCATGTGATAAATTGGCTAATTCAATTTGGCTCTGGTGTGTCAAGAGAGACATTTGGATTTCAGCTACCTATTTGCCAGGTGAGCTTAATATTGTGGCGGACGCCAGGTCACGCAAGTTCAATGATAATATTGAATGGATGTTACATCCTGAAATATTTGCAAAAATCACAGCCAAATTTGGGAAACCGGACATTGACCTTTTTGCGTCCCGGTTGAACCATCAGGTACCAACCTACGTCGCGTGGGAACCAGATCCTGGGGCTATAGCGTTAGATGCATTCTCGCTAGACTGGGGGAATTGTTTTTTCTATGCATTCCCCCCGTTTTGCCTCATCAGTCGGGTATTACGTAAAATTCAGATGGACGGTGCCAAGGGCATCCTTATCATACCCGACTGGCCTACACAGCCGTGGTATCCGATGGTCTTTGACACGCTCAGTGAACCTTGGGTCCGTTTGCAGGGTAGCCCAGAATTAGTTACTCACCCTGTTTCAGGGGAGCCACATCCCTGCCATGGCTATTTAAATTTGTTGGCTTGCAGATTCTGAATCGGCCTTTAGAACAATACGGCCTTTCTACCCGGACCATGGATACCATTGCGGCGTCGTGCCGAGAGTCTACAAGGCGAAGATACCGCTCTCACATCAGGAAGTGGGAAGCCTTCTGCAGCCGCTCTCGCATCACATACGATGCCGTGACTATAACCGACGTCCTGGAATTCCTCGCGGGGTTGCACCATGATGAACACTTAAGCTACAGTGCCATCAACAGCGCCAGGAGCGCTCTATCATTCTACCTCAATATTGAGGTGGGATCCAACAGGCTAGTGTCCAGGCTCATGCGGGGTATTTTCAATACGAATCCGCCTACACCACGTTACAATATCACCTGGGATGTCAGGGACGTTTTAACTCTGCTCAGGACGTGGTCCCCCATGGAAGGGCTCCAGCTGGACAAACTCACCATGAAGCTGGTGATGTTACTAGCGCTGACTTCAGCACAGAGGGTACAGACACTCCACAAACTACGTGTCGACAGAATGATGTCTACCCCCACAGAAGTAGTTTTCTTTGTTGACGAGCTACTGAAGCAACACAGACCTGGGTGCACAGGGCTGCAGCTGAAGTTCCCGGCATACCCCGCCGATGCTAGGCTATGCTTAGCCTCCCATATCCGTTACTACGTCAAGGTGACGGCAAGCATCAGAGGAATGGAGAGATACCTGCTTGTCACTCATAAGAGACCTCACCATCGAGTGACAACACAGACGATATCCAGGTGGCTTCGAGTCGTCTTGGGTAAGTCAGGTATCGACACTAATGTGTTCAAATCTCATTCCACCAGGGCTGCATCGACGTCGGCGGCGAGGGTCATGGAGGTGCCCATGGACCATATTCTCGCCACAGCAGGATGGGCTAATGAGACGGTGTTCCAGCGGTTCTACAACCGGCCCGTTGCTGCGCCTCTACAGTTCGCAGAAGCCGTGCTAGATGCGGGGCAAGAACGTGGAGATGTCCCCGAATGAGGGGTTTTGATTTGTTTGTTAATAAATATGCTTTGTTTTGCAGTATGGACTAGTCAGCAAGTTATTCCTCCCATCCATCCCTGGTAGTGGTGTGACAGCATGGACGTGGTCCAGGGCGTGTCATCACAGAAGCTTTGAAGTCTTCACGAAGTCACTCACGTGACTCCGAAATGAAATAGTAAGATTGAACGAGAACTTACCAGTTCGAAGGTTGATCATTATTTCATGAGGAGTCGAAGTGAGGGATTTCGTGCCCTCCTCGCCCAACCCTCAATCACCTTCAGCTGGTAATCTTAGTCGTTTCATTCTTACTATGTGAAGTCATTTCTTGATTGGTTTCTGTGATTCCACGCCGCTACTTTGAAGTATGTCGAGCATGCGCGCCGGCAGGCTCTTCACGAAATCCCTCACTTCGACTCCTCATGAAATAATGATCAACCTTCGAACTGGTAAGTTCTCGTTCAATCTTACTATTCTCTGCCACAGAAGGTAGTTGAGGCCAGTTCATTGGCTATATTTAAGAGGGCGTTAGATGTGGCACTTGTGGCTAAAGGGATCAGGGGGTATGGAGAGAAGGCAGGTACGGGATACTGAGTTGGATGATCAGCCATGATCACATTGAATGGCGGTGCAGGCTCGAAGGGCCGAATGGCCTACTCCTGCACCTATTTTCTATGTTTCTATGTTTCTATGTCTAACGTCTCAGTTTCCCTCGTCAGCCAAGCTTCCTTACGTTTGCCTGCTTTGCCCTTCACTCTAACGGGGACGTACACATCCTGAGCTTTTGTCCGTACACTTTTAAAAACATCCCACTTGGCTGATAGACATAGAAACATAGAAACATAGAAATTAGGTGCAGGAGTAGGCCATTCGGCCCTTCGAGCCTGCACCGCCATTCAATATGATCATGGCTGATCATCCAACTCAGTATCCCGTACCTGCCTTCTCTCATACCCTCTGATCCCCTTTAGCCACAAGGACCACATCTAACTCCCTCTTAAATATAGCCAATGAACTGGCCTCAATTACCCTCTGTGGCAGAGAGTTCCAGAGACCCACCACTCTCTGCGTGAAAAAAGTCCTTCTCATCTCGGTCCTAAAGGATTTCCCCCTTATCCTTAAGCTGTGACCCCTTGTCCTGGACCTCCCCAACATCGGGAACAATCTTCCTGCATCTAGCCTGTCCAACCCCTTAAGAATTTTGTAAGTTTCTATAAGATCCCCTCTCAATCTCCTAAATTCTAGAGAGTATAAACCGAGTCTATCCAGTCTTTCTTCATAAGACAGTCCTGACATCCCAGGAATCAGTCTGGTGAACCTTCGCTGCACTCCCTCTATGGCAATAATGTCCTTCCTCAGATTTGGAGACCAGAACTGTACGCAATACTCCAGGTGTGGTCTCACCAAGACCCTATACAACTGAAGTAGAACTTCCCTGCTCCTATACTCAAATCCTTTTGCTATGAATCCTGATGTTCCTTTTCCAGCACATAACCTGCTCCAGTCAACTTGAGCGAGACCTTCTCTCATCCTCTCAAAGTCGGCCTTACCCCAGTTGAGCAATTTAACACTTTATGAGAACAATGAGATGGGTGGGCTGATGGTGGGGCAATTGTGGTAATTGAAATGTTGATCAGAAGATAGGTTATATAGTTTTAAGGATGAAACCAAGGGCATCTATGATATATTTTAAATTGTCAGTATGGCCCAAGTGGTTTATAGCCATTGAAATGTCATTGGTTCTTGGTTACTTGGTACACATCATGAGCTTTTGCCCGTACACTTTTAAAAACATCCCACTTGGCTGATGTTCCTTTCCCCTCTAATAACCTGCTCCAGTCAACTTGAGCGAGACCTTCTCTCATCCTCCCAAAGTTGGCCTTGCCCCAGTTGAGCATTTTAACATATGGACCCTCCATCCCGATCCATAACTATCTTAAACCAAATCGAATTGTGGTCACTGGTCCCAAAAGGCTCCTCCACACACTTGCCCTTCATTAACTTGCCCATCCCAAATTCCCAATACTAGATCCAGCGTTGGCCTCTCATGTGTGGGAGCCTCCACATACTGCTTAAGAAAACTCCCCTGAACACTTTTGATGAATTGCATCCCCATCTAAACCCTTCACACTATGATTTTCCCAGTCCATATTGGGAAAGTTAAAATCCCCTACTACAACAACCTTATTTGCCTTGCAGCTGTCTGCAATCTCCCGGCACATTTGTTCTTCTAATTCCCGTTGACTATTCGGGGATCTGTAGTGCACCCCCAACAAGGTGACCATCCCTTTCTTGTTCCTCAGCTCCACCCATAGAGCCTCACTAGACGAACCGTCCACAATGACACCTCTAAACACAGCCGTGACATCCTCCTTAACCAACAATGCAACCCCCCTCCCCTTTTTTTCCTCACCCCAGTCTCTCCTGAAGCTCCTGTACCCCGGAACATTGAGCTGCCGGTCCTGCCCCTCCCTTAACCAGGTTTCAGTCATGGCTACAACGTCCCAATTACAAGGTTAATTCCTGGGATGGCGGGACTGTCATATGCTGAGAGAATGGAGCAGTTGGGCTTGTGCACTCTGGAGTTTAGAAGAATGAGAGGAGATCTCATTGAAACATCCAAGATTGTCTCGCTCAAGTTGACTGGAGCAGGTTATGTGCTGGAAAAGGAACATCAGGATTCATAGCAAAAGGATTTGAGTATAGGAGCAGGGAGGTTCTACTTCAGTTGTATAGGGTCTTGGTGAGACCACACCTGGAGTATTGCGTACAGTTCTGGTCTCCAAATCTGAGGAAGGACATTATTGCCATAGAGGCAGGAAACATGTTCCCGATGTTGGGGGAGTCCAGAACCAGGGGCCACAGTTTAAGAATAAGGAGGAAGCCGTTTAGAATGGAGACGAGGAAACACTTTTTCTCACAGAGAGTGGTGAGTCTGTGGAATTCTCTGCCTCAGAGGTCGGTGGAGGCTGTTTCTCTGGATGCTTTCTAGAGAGAGCTAGATAGGGCTCTTAAAAATAGCCGAGTCTGGGGATATGGGGAGAAGGCAGGAACGGGGTACTGATTGGGGATAATCAGCCATGATCACGTTGAATGGTGGTGCTGGCTCGAAGGGCCGAATGGACTACTCCTGCACCTATTGTCTAAAGAAGGGTCTGAAGAAGGGTCTCGACCCAAAACGTCGCCTATCTCCTTTGCTCCTTAGATGCTGCTGCACCCGCTGAGTTTCTCCAGCTTTTTGTGTAACCCCATTGTCTATTGCCTATTGCCTATTGTCCCAGTGGCTTGTACCTGTCCACGCCCCAAGCTCATCTGCCTTACCCGTCAACCCCCTTGCATCTGCCCCGACCAGCGATCTGCTCGTCATCAAATTGAAAAGACAGTTGTATTAAAGGAGAATATAGAGAACCACAAGAGAGAAGTGGCTCTGCTGTCAGGGTTAACTGAAGGAAGGAAGCAGCAGGATTACGTGGAATGTAAATTAGAATGAACCAGACTGTTTAAGTGACTTGTGTCATTATAATACACTACTGTTGCTATCACAACATTTATAGGCCAGTTGGGCAGGTACTTGGATAGTTTAGGTTAGTTTAGTGTCACATGGACCGAGATATGGTGACAAGATTTTGTTGTGTGCTGACCAGTATGCGACTACTTGTATAGTTACCTGCTGAAGTCCCAGATGTTCGGGCCTACACTTTAGTGTATTTGCAGGAAGATGAATACAACTGTACAATGCAGAACCTAGATAGGAAATAAAGAACAAATGACAATCTTTGTCACTCCTGCATCCCCTCTGATTCAGCAGTGAAAATCGAAATACTAAATGCCATCCATGGGCAAACGAAGGGGCATTAGTTTAGTATAGTTATTGTCCTGTGTACCGAGGTGCAGCTATTCTGGTGCAAGCTAACCAGTCAAAGGAAAGAGTGTGCATGATACAATCATGATTAAGGGCCTGTCCCACCAGCATGCAACTCTATGCGATGAACACGATCAAACTAGAAGCGGGGGCCGCGCGGAGGTCGGGTGATCCCCTGTACAGGGCCGTTCCCACCAGCATGCGCCTGCATGCGGCAAGCGCGTCCAAACCGGCAGCGAGGGCCACGCGGAGGTCGGGTGAGTGGCGCAGCGCAGCGCAAAGTGAGGCGAACTTGGAGCGAAGTCTAAGGTAAGTTCGCCAGGACAGAGAGGGGCACACAGAGAGGGGCACAGAGGCACACACACACAGAGGGCCACGGAGCCACACACATAGAGGGTCACGGAGGCACCTACAGATAGGTTCACGAAGGCACGATGTCGGGGCGGTGTGTCATGCGTCGAGGCGACTGCGAGCCGACAAGCCGTTGCCGCGCGGAATTTTTGAACATAGTCAGTTTTTCGGAGCCCCGCACGATGTCGGGACGAACTCCACACATTTCCGCACAGCTCCGGCGATCTAAGTGGGACCGGCCCCGCGACGCCGGACGGCTCAAGCGACCACGTTAGGTCGCGCTAATTGCATAGAGTTGCATGCTTGTAGGACAGGCCCTTTAGTGTACAGATAAAGGATTAGGATTACAACATTTATTGCAAGATAAGGTCTGTGTTAAAGATAGCTCAAAGATCTCCAAAACGATAGATGGGTCGGCAGGACCGCACTCTAGCTGATGAGAGGCCCGTTCGGTCGCCTGATAACGGCTGGGAAGAAACTGTCCCTGAATCTGGAGGTGTGCGTTTTCAAACTTCTGTCCCTCTTGCCTGATGCGAGAGGGAAGAAGAGGTAGTGGTCGCGGTGAGACTCGTCTTTGATTATGCTGAAGTCCAGAGGCTTGCTTTAGACAAGTTTACACTGGTTCATTGGATTCTAATTCTAATTGAGTATGGTGTGAAAATCTTTTGCACAATGAAGACTAAAAATGTTTCATTTTTCCTGCGCATTCAGTGAGATAAATAATGAAAAGAACCAGAGAGGAGATACAAGGAACTGCAGACGTTGGTTCACAATAAAAGACACAAAGTGCTGAAGTAAAGCCCCTGTCCCACTCTCCGGAAACCTCTGGAGACTTTGCGCCCCACCCAAGGTTTCCGAGCAGTTCCCGGAGGTTTTTGTCAGTCTCCCTAATGGTCGAAAGTGGTTTCCGTTTTAAAACTCGGTAATTATTTAGTCGAAGCCGGTTGCGATGCTAGTTGAAGGTGGTTGCCGGAGTCTCTAGAGGTTTCCGTTCAGGTTTGCTAAGTGGGACAGGAGCATTAAGGGCCTGTCCTACAAGCATGCAACTCTATGCGATTAGTGCGACCTAACGTGGTCGCTTGAGCCGTCCGGTGTCGCGGGGCCGGTCCCACTTCGATCGCCGGAGCCGTGCGGAATTGTGCGGAGTTCGTCCCGACATCGCGCGGGGCTCCGAAAAACTGACTATGTTCAAATATTCCGCGCGGCAACGGCTTGTCGGCTCGCAGTCGCCTCGACGCATTACACACCGCCCCGACATCGTGCCTCCGTAAACCTATCTGTAGGTGCCACCGTGACCCTCTATGTGTGTGGCTCCGTGGCCCTCTGTGTGTGTGTGCCTCTGTGCCCCTCTCTGTGTGCCCCTCTCTGTCCTGGCGAACTTACCTTAGACTTCGCTCCAAGTTCGCCTCACTTTGCGCCGCGTTGCGCCACTCACCCGAACTCCGCGCGGCCCCTGCTGCCGGTTTGGTCGCGCTTGCCGCATGCAGGCGCATGCTGGTGGGAACGGCCCTGTACAGGGGATCACCCGAGCTCCGCGCGGCCCCCGCTTCTAGTTTGATCATGTTCATCGCATGGAGTCGGATGCCGGTGGGACAGGCCCTTTACTCAGCGGATCAAGCAGCATCTCGGGGGAACATGGGTAGATGATGTTTCAGGTTGGGACCCTCTGAAATGAACCATTTTAGGATATATTCACGAGTAAGGGTCCTGTTCCCCAGAGCTGCTGCCTGACCCGCTGAGTTACCCCAGCACTTTGTGCCCTCTAGTATTTATTCCAAATAGCTGTGCAAATTAAATTCACTCTATAAATGTCAAAAAAATAAATTCTCCAAATATTTCAAATGCTTCCAAAAAATGAATCATTCTGTCGTTCCCTTGTGAAACATAGAAACATAGAAAAATAGGTGCACATTCGGCCCTTCGAGCCTGCACCGCAATTCAATATGATCATGGCAGATCATTCAACTCAGTATCTCATTCCTGCCTTCTCTCCATACCCCCTGATCCCTTTAGCCACAAGAGCCACATCCAACTCCCTCTTGAATATAGCCAATGAACTGGCCTCAACGACCTTCTGTGGCAGAGAATTCCAGAGACTCACCACTCTCTGTGTAAAGAATGTTTTCCTCATCTCGGTCCTAAAGGAATTCCCCCTTATCCTTAGACTGTGACCCCCTTGTTCTGGATTCCCCCAACATCGGGAACAATCTTCCTGCATCTAGCTTGTCCAACCCCTTAAGAATTTTGTAAGTTTCTATAAGATCCCCCCTCAATCTTCTAAATTCCAGTGAGTACAAGCCGAGTCTATCCAGCCTTTCGTCATATGAAAGTCCCGACATCCCAGGAATCAGTCTGGTGAACCTTCTCTGAACCCCCTCTATGGCAAGCATATGAAAGCCATGAAAGCCTCTATGAAAGCCATATTGGTGGCAGTACAAATGTTCTTATGACACTGTACAGTACGTTTAGTAAACCCAAAATTCTAATTTTTCAGTAATAAGACTCTATTGGCACAGAAAGACATTCAGGCCAGTTCTACAAAAACGATAACATGAACTGTTTATATTAATGTCCCTTAGATTTCCACGCAGTTCATATTTTTCTTGGTGAATAAATAAGACCAACTTATTACTTAATGCATGCATGGACAAAAACACTGTGAGTTTAAAAAACGCTGTTCACAGAAAAATATTTTACACAAATATTTTCCATGAGAGGAATAGATCGGGTAGATGCCCAGAGAAGGTGAATCGAGGACCAGGGGACATAAGTTTAAAGTGAAGAGGAAAAGATTTAATAGGTATCTGAGGGGTAACCTTTTCACACAAAGGGTGGTGGGTGTATGGAACAAGCTGCCAGAGGTGGTAGTTGAGGCAGGGAAGGTCCCAACATTTAAGAAAGTTAGAAAGGTAGATGGATAGGACAGGTTTGGAGGGATATGGTCCAAACGGGGGCAGGTGGGACTAGTGCAGCTGGGTCATGTTGGCCGGTGTGGGCGAGTTGGGCTGAAGGGCCTGTTTCCACACTGTATAACTCTATGACTATATGAGAGCGATGAGATGGGTGGGTTGATGGTGGGGAAATTGTGGTAATTGAAAGGTTGATCAGAAGATAGGTTATATAGTTTTAAGGATGAAACCAAGGGTTTCTATGATACATTTTAAATTGTCAGTATGGCCCAAAGTGTTTAGAAACATAGAAAATAGGTGCAGGGGGAGGCCATTCGGCCCTTCGAGCCAGCAGTGCCATTCATTGTGATCATGGCTGATCGTCCGCTATCAATAACCCGTGCCTGCCTTCTCCCCATATCCCTTGACTCCACTAGCCCCTAGAGCTCCATCTAACTCTCTCTTAAATCCATCCAGTGACTTGGCCTCCACTGCCCTCTGTGGCAGGGAATTCCATAAATTCACAACTCTCTGGGTGAAAAAGTTTTTTCTCACCTCAGTCTTAAATGACCTCCCCTTTATTCTAAGACTGTGGCCCCAGGTTCTATACTCACCCAACATTGGGAACATTTTTCCTGCATCTGGCTTGTCAAGTCAATTTATAATTTTATATGTTTCTATAAGATCCTCCTCATCCTTCTAAACTCCAGTGAATACAAGCCTTGTCTTTTCAATCTTTCCTCATATGACAGTCCCGCCATCCCAGGGATCAATCTCGTGAACCTATGCTGCACTGCCTCAATCACAAGGATGTCCTTCCTCAAATTAGGAGACCAAAACTGTACACAATACTCCAGATGTGGTCTCACCAGAGCCCTATACAACTGCAGAAGAATCTCTTTACTCCTGTACTGAAATCCTCTTGTTATGAAGGCCAACATTCCATTAGCTTCCTTCACTGCCTGCTGTACCTGCACGCCAACTTTCAGTGACTGGCGTACAAGGATGCCCAGGTCTCGCTGCACCTCCCCCTTACATAACCTAACCCCATTGAGATAATAATCTGCCCCCATGTTTTTGCCGTGGATAACCTCACATTTATCTATATTATACTGCACCTGCCACACATCTGCCCACTCATTCAACCTGCCCAGGTCACCCTGCAACCTCCTAACATCCTCTTCACAGTTCACACTGCCACCCAGCTTTGTGTCATCCGCAAACCTGCTAGTGTTGCTCCTAATTTCATTTCGGAGTCACGTGAGTGACTTCGTGAAGAGCCCGCCGGCGCGCATGCTCGACATATCGTCGTAACGCGTTGCTGCGACGGCTGGCGGTGGAGCGCGCTCCTCGCCAGCCCTTCATAAGGGGCCACGGAGGTGAGTATTCCACCTTTAGTTGGTGGTCCTTGTTGTTGGTTATGTCTTGCAGCAAGGACATGGATGGGAGTTCGAAGGGCCGGAGGACGTCAGGACGAGTTCGCCGGTCAACAGTTCCGGGGCCATTACCATCGGCAGTACCTGCAGTGCAGGCCGGGACTCAGGCGGAGATGTGGGTAAGCCCTGTGGTTACAGGTCCAGATCCGCCAGCACACCACAGCTCGGAGGAGTTCGACGAGGAGGAGTGTGGTGTGCCGCCAGAGCAGGAGGACCCTGCCATGGCAGTCAGGTCGTCAGCGGGCTCGCTGGCGACCTCGAGCAGGGGGCGTGCGGCTGCACGACCCGTTGCACTCAGCCCCCCGAGGAGGGGCAGGGCAGGAGCCCAGAAGCCTAACCCTGCCAGGGCTAAGGCATTGCCTGACACGGAGGAGCGGTCAGGTTCCAGGGCGAGACCCGGGGCGGCTGTGAGGTCCAGCCGGCACACCCCGACTCTCGACGCCGGGACGGGTCGGCTGAGTCGGGTCTCGTCACGGTCGCCGAGCCCCCCATGGATGGGTGGGCGAGACCATGCGTCGGCAAGGTCCACGATGTGGGCAGCCGGCAAGCCTGCGCGGGCTTCAGGTAGCCATGCTTCGGCTGGTGCCGACACCACGCCGCAAGTGCCCTTAGTGGCAGCGGCGTCAGCTCCCGCTAAACGGAGGCGGTTGAACACGCCCGCGCGGGAATCGCGCAGTTTCGCCTCGGCGGCTGTTAGCGACAACTACCGGCACCGGCAGGGCCTCGATGAGGTGCGGGCCGATGATAGGAGCCCGGTTTTCTTTTCAGAGCCGGAGGACTCCGACCACCTGAGTGTTCAGGGTGAAGGGCGTATTGACCGTATGGAGCGGTTGCTGGAGCTCCTGCTTCAAAGCCAACAACAGCAGGGCAGCCACAGGCACAGGGCATAGTCACCAGCCTCTACCATCAGCCTGGAGCAGCAGCAGGAGGAGGTTTTGGTGGATTCCATACCACCTCCGGTGGAGGTACCAGCGGAGCATCTTCTGGATGTGGCGACCAAATTTGCGGCCCCACATTCATCTGGACTTCCTTTAAACACGAAGCTGGCAGCCACTGTGGACTTTCTTAACAACCAGCAACTACAGGAAGAAGTCCTTATTCAGGCAATGAGCCGTCACAAGGCTCCATCCAATTGCAACTCCCTCAACGTGCCTGTGGTCAATACGCCGATATGGGGCAACATCAGTGCGGCTATCCGTCAACAGGAGGTAAAATTGCAGCGGATCCTGAAGCTCCTCACGGCCGGTATTACCGCCTTTGTGCGGTCGGTGGACGGGGACGAATTGAATTTGGACCAGGAAGATGCCCTGGCCCTCCTGTGCGCGACCCAGCACGAAATTAACGGGTTTCGCAAAACCAGCATCCGCCCAGCGCTCAATCCAAAGTTTGCAGGATTGTGCAAACCACCGCCGCTGCCCCCGCCCCGTCAGCTCTTTGGGGAGGACCTCTCGAAGAGAGTCAAAGAGCTTGACGAGCAAGCCAAAACGGTGGGGATCATGCGCCCTCAGAGTGCCCCCACACCGTCAGGCTCAAAGTCTCCATACATTCGATCACGAGGGTCTGCTAGTACCTCGACGAGGACCCACCCTCAAGCTCCACAACGACAGCAACATCAGACCCAGCACCAGGGGTCTTTTTTAGGACAGGGTCGGCAGAGACCCTGGTGGAAAACGAAGACGCCGCGCCCTCAAGCCAACCCAGCGCCTCCACGTCCGCCCACGCGTGTCAAGGACCGCCGGTAACCACGGAGGTGAGGGGGTCTGGTTCTCTCTTTTCTCTCTGTTTAACTTCACATGTTGGAGGTCGCCTTCAGTGGTTTTTGGGTGCATGGGGTAATTTTACTGGTGACGAGTATGTGTTGCAGAATATTCAGGGGCATAAAATTGAGTTTATTAATGGCGACATTCCTCCATCCCAGCACATGCCCGCTCGAACGTTTAAATTATCTGCTGCAGAACAGGCAGCCGGCTATAAGGAACTGATAAGTCTTGAGCACAAAGGAGTGATTGAGAGAGTGGTGCATGAGCCAGTTGAATTTGTTTCGAACATATTCACCAGACCTAAGAAGGATGGAGGTTGTCGTGTCATTATTGATCTAACCCGTTTGAATACTTTTGTAACATATACTCATTTTAAAATGGATACGTTTGAAACGCCAAATCATTGATTTCTCATGGTTGCTTTATGGCATGCATCGATTTGAAAGACGCATATTATTCCGTATCCATCAAGAAATGTGACAGAAGGTTTTTGAAATTCATCTGGATGGGGCAACTTTGGCAGTACAAGGCTTTGCCTAATGGGCTCACCACAGCCCCTAGATTGTTCACTAAATTAGTGAAGCCAATTATGGCTTATTTGAGACAACGACACCATATAGTTATGGCCTATTTAGATGATATCTTAATTGTGGGCCACACCTGGAATTGGCTGAACAGGGTGTTGCAGCTGCTGTCAATATATTTCAACAATTGGGGTTTATTGTCCATCCAGAGAAATCAAAGTTCTACCCTGCCCAGGTGATTAATTACCTAGGGTTCACGGTGAACTCTATAAGCATGAGGGTTACCATTCCAATTAACAAGATTGAGGAGGTTACCCAGGTGTGTCAAGATTTAATCCGGTACCAATATACCATCGATTCGGCACTTAGCTACAATAATTGGGAAGCTGGTAGCTTTGTTTCCGGCAGCGCGATATGGACCTTTGCATTATCAGAATTTGCAAAGAGCTAAAATTGCTGCGTTAAAACAGAACGCTGGTCATTATGATCGGTCCATGCAGCTGCCGCCCGAAGCGATAAATGAGTTGCAATGGTGGGTGTGTCACATTAGCAGCTCATTCAAGCCTATTAGGGAGGCTAATCCGGTGGTATATTTGCAAACTGATGCAAGCTCCAATGGTTGGGGAGCCACGAATAATTGCTCTAGTTGTGGTGGCAGATGGGACACCCTTGAATCAACGATGTTGTTAAATCAAGGGATTAACTATTTGGAGTTGCTGGCAGCATTCCACGGACTTCGTGCGTATTGTTCCAAGGTTGTTGGAGCACATGTCCGTCTCCAAATAGACAACACCACAGCAGTGGCATACTTAAACCATATGGGTGGTACCAGGTCAGTTTCGTGTGACAAATTGGCTAACTCAATTTGGCTCTGGTGTGTTCAAAGAGACATTTGGATTTCAGCTACCTATTTGCCAGGTGAGCTTAATACTGTGGCGGACACCAGGTCACGCTAATTTAATGACAATATTGAATGGATGTTGCATCCTGAGATTTTTTCTAAAGTCACAGCCAAATTTGGTAAACCGGACATTGACCTCTTTGCGTCACGGTTGAACCATCAGGTACCAACCTACGTTTCATGGGAACCAGATCCTGGGGCAATAGCGCTAGATGCATTCTCGCTGGACTGGGGGAAGTGGTTTTTCTATGCCTTCCCCCCGTTTTGCCTCATCAGTCGGGTATTGCGAAAGATTCAGGCAGATGCTGCCAAGGGCATCCTTATTATACCCGACTGGCCCACACAGCCTTGGTATCCGGTGGTCTTTGACATGCTCAACGAACCGTGGGTCCTTTTGAAGGGTTGCCCACAATTGGTTACTCACCCTGTCTCAGGGGAGCCACATCCCTGCCATGGCTATTTAAATTTGTTGGCTTGCAGGTTCTGAACAGGCCGTTAGTCCAATACGGCCTCTCGGCTCGGACCATGGATACCATCGGGGCATCGTGTCGAGAGTCCACAAGGCGAAGATACCGCTCGCATATTAAGAAGTGGGAAGCCTACTGCAGCCACTCTCGCATCACGTACGATGACGTGACAATAACCGACGTCCTGGAATTCCTCGCGGGGTTGCACCATGATGAACACTTAAGTTACAGTGCCATCAACAGCGCTAGAAGTGCGCTATCACTCTACCTCAGTTTGGAGGTAGGATCCAACAGGCTAGTGTCCAGACTCATGCGGGGTATATTCAATATGAATCCGCCTACACCACGCTATAATATCACCTGGGATGTCAGGGACGTATTAACCCTGCTCAGGACGTGGTCACCCATGGAAGGGCTCCAACTGGACCAACTCACCATGAAGCTGGTGATGTTACTAGCGCTGACTTCAGCTCAGAGGGTACAGACACTACACAAACTTCGTGTCGACAGAATGACGTCTACCCCCACAGAAGTAGTCTTTTTCATTGACGAGCTACTAAAGCAGCATAGACCTGGGTGCACAGGGCTGCAGCTGAAGTTCCCGGCATACCCCGCAGATGCTAGGCTATGTTTAGCCTCACATATCCGCCACTATGTCAAGGTGACGGCACGCATCAGAGGAATGGAGAGATACCTGCTTGTCACTCATAAGAGACCTCATCATCGAGTGACAGTCCAGACGATATCCAGGTGGCTTCGAGTCGTCTTGGGTAAGTCAGGTATCGACACTAATGTGTTCAAGTCTCATTCCACCAGGGCTGCATCGACGTCAGCGGCGAGGGTCATGGAGGTGCCCATGGACCAAATTCTCGCCACCGCAGGATGGGCTAATGAAGCTGTGTTCCAGCGTTTTTATAACAAGCCTGTTGCTGCTCCTCTACAGTTCGCAGAAGCTGTGCTGAATGCAGGTCAAGAACGTGGAGATGTCCCCGTATGAGGGGTTTTGATTTGTTATTAATAAATATGCTCTTGTTTTGCAGTATGGACTATTGAGCAAGTTTGTTCCTCCCATCCATCCCTGGTAGTGGTGTGTCAGCATGGACGTGGTCCAGGGCGTGTAATCACAGAAGCTTTGAAGTCTTCACGAAGTCACTCACGTGACTCCGAAATGAAATAGTAAGATTGAACGAGAACTTACCAGTTCGAAGGTTGATCTTTATTTTATGAGGAGTCGAAGTGAGGGATTTCGTGCCCTCCTCGCCCAACCCTCAATCACCTTCATCTGGTAATCTTAGTCACTTCAATCATACTATGCGAAGTCATTTCTATTGTTCGTTCTGTGATTCCACGCCGCTACTTTGAAGTATGTCGAGCATGCGCGCCGGCGGGCTCTTCACGAAATCCCTCACTTCGACTCCTCATAAAATAAAGATCAACCTTCGAACTGGTAAGTTCTCGTTCAATCTTACTATTCCCTCTTCCAAATCATTCATATATATGGTAAACAGTTGCGGCCCCAACACCGAGCCTTGCGGCACCCCACTCGCCACTGCCTGCCATTCTGAAAAGGACCTGTTCACTCCTACTCTTTGGTTTATAGCCAAAGAACCATTGAAATGTCATTCATAATTGTACTGTAGGAATTATGAAAAACATAGAAACATAGAAACATAGAAACATAGAAAAATAGGTGCAGGAGTAGGCCATTCGCCCTTCGAGCCTGCACCGCCATTCAATGTGATCATGGCTGATCATCCAACTCAGTATCCCGTACCTGCCTTCTCTCCATACCCCCTGATCCCTTTAGCCACAAGTGCCACATCTAACGCCCTCTTAAATATAGCCAATGAACTGGCCTCAACTACCTTCTGTGGCAGAGAATTCCAGAGACTCACCACTCTCTGTGTAAAGAATGTTTTCCTCATCTCGGTCCCAAAGGAAATCCCCCTTATCCTTAGACTGTGACCCCTTGTTCTGGACTCCCCCAACATCGGGAACAATCTTCCTGCATCTAGCTTGTCCAACCCCTTAAGAATTTTGTAAGTTTCTATAAGATCCCCCCTCAATCTTCTAAATTCCAGCGAGTACAAGCCGAGACTATCCAATCTTTCCTCATATGAAAGTCCTGACATCCCAGGATTTTCAATTGAAACAATTTGAAGGTTCTACAAAGAGGCAAGAAATAATGGGCTGACATTACTTTTGTGAATTTTATTGGGAAATATTATTTGGAGTGAATACCCGGCAAGCTATTATGTTCTTCAACTACGGCAATGAAATCTTTTACATTTACATGAGGGAATAGACAGGGTCTCAGCTTAGTGTTTCATTTGTTATACACGATCTCGAGCAGCGCAGCAGTACTCCAGCACTGTGCTGGAATGGATATAGAGACATTGTGGTCGTTTTGCTGTGATGCTTGAATTCACAATTTCAAACACATTGCCTCCATTGACTTGCTGAAGATTTCATAAAGTCATAAGTGATAGGGGCAGAACCGCTCCGCCATTCAATCACGGCTGATCTATCTCTCCCTCCTAACCCCATTCCCCTGCCTTCTCCCCTGACACCCTTACTAATCAAGAATCTATCTATTTCTGCCTTAGAAAATATCCATTGATGGCCTCCACAGCCTTCTGTGGCAAAGATTTCCACAGATTCACCACCCTCTGACTAAAGAAATTCCTCTTCATCTCTTTCCTAAATTAACATATTTTAATTTTGAGGCTGTGACCTCTGGTCCTAGACTCTCCCACTAATGGAAACATCCTCTCCACATCCACTCTATCCAAGCCCTTCATATTCAAGTTTCAATGAGGTCCCCCCTCATTCTTCTAAACTCCAGCGAGTACAGGCCCAATGCCGTCAAATGCTCATCATATGTTAACCCACATTCCTGGGATCGTTCTTGTAAACCTCCTCTGGACCTTCTCCAGTGCCAGCACATTCTTCCTCACATATGGTGCCCAAAATTGCTCACAATACTCCAAATGCGGTCTGATCAGCATCTTATCGAGCCTCAGCATTACATTCCTGTTTTTGTATTCTAGCCCTCTTGAAATAAATGCTAGTATCGCGTTTGCCTTCCTTACTGCTGTTGTGTTGAGCTATGCTAAAACTGTCCGTCACATTCATAGGTAGAGTTGATTCAAGGAGATTTAGTTTTCGAGATACAGCATGGAAACAGGCCCTTCAGCCCACCGAGTCCATGCTGACGAATGATCACCCATACACTCGTTCTATCCCGCAAGCACAATTTACAGAAGCCAATTAACCTACGAACCTGCACGTCTCTGGAGTGTTGGAGGAAACCGGAGCACCCCAAGAAAACCCACGTGGTCACAAGGAGAACATACAAACTCCGTACCAAACCCACCCATGGCCAGGATTGAACCCGGTTTTCTGGCACTGTAAATTTCTTAAAAAATAGTCCCTGCCGCAACTACCTCCTCCGGCAGCTCATTCCAAACTCATCCTCCTGCGCTTCAAGGAATAGAATCCCAGCCTGCTCAAACCTCTCCCTATAACCCAGGCCCTTGAATCCTGGCAACGTCCTCGTAGATCTTCTCTACACCCATTCGAGCTCGTCTCTGCAACCTTCCTAGCTTTCCAACATTTAAAAGGCATTTGGACAGGGGTACATGGATAGGATTAGGTGTGGTGGGATCTGTGCCAAACGCGGGCATGGTGGACAAGTGCAGATGGGGCACCTTGGTCAGTATGGGCAAATTGGGCTGAAGGGTCTGTTTCTGTTTCCTATGACTATATGACGTTATGACTTCAATGTAATACTGCAGTGTTTGAGGAGTGGTCTTTCAGAAGAGATATTAAATCAAAGTCCTGTCTTCCTTCTCAAATGAGCATTAAGGATCTAACACTGCCACTTCATAGAGCACGGCAATTATCCTGGTGATTTGGCAAATATGTCATTCTGAATATAATTTATTAACAATTAAACAGTAGTTTTTTCAAAGATGATCCAATTAATATCACAGTGCCATGTACAGACGTCACTTTGCAAAAATTACCAATTAGATTTATCTTTGTTATAACAATTCAAAGGAACCTCTCGGGTTATAAAATGATTTGGGAATCCCAAACAATGCTATAAATACAAGAGGGCATAACATGAGAATTAAGGGACAGAAGTTTAGGGGTAACATGAGGGGGAACTTCTTTACTCAGAGAGTGGTGGCTGTGTGGAATGATCTTCCAGCAGAAGTGGTGGAGGCAGGATCGATTTTAACATTTAAAAGGAAAGTGGATAGGTATATGGACGGGAAGGGAATGGAGGGGTATGGTCTGAGTGCCTTCTGGACTGGAAGGGCCGAGAAGGCCTGTTTCCGTGTTGTAATTGTTATATGGTTATATGGTTAAATACAAGGTAGTCAAAAATGCTGGAGAAAGGCAGCAGGTGCGGCAGCATCTATGGAGCAAAGGAAATAGGCCACGTTTTGGGCCAAAACGTTGCCTATTTCCTTCGATCCATAGATGCTGCCTCACCCGTTGAGTTTCTCCAGCATTTTTGTCTACCTTCGATTTTCCAGCATCTGCAGTTCCTTCTTAAACTATAAATACAAGCATTTATTTCCCTTCAGATTTATGAAATCACAGAGTTTAGTTTATTTATTGTCACGTGTACCGAGGTAGAGTGAGAAGCTTTTTTGCTGCGTGCTAACCAGTCAGCGGAAAGACAACACATGATTACAATCGAGCCGTCCACAGTGTACCGAGACATGATGAAGGGTATGGACTGCCTCAGCGTGGTCTTGAGGGAATCGTTAGACTTTAGAGATGCAGCGTGGAAACAGGCTCATCAGCCCACCGGGACCGCGCCGAACCAACGAGCCCCGTACACTAGCACTATCCTACGCACTAGAGACAATTTTCAATTTTTACCAAACCCATTTAACCTACATACCTGTACGTCTTTGGAATGTGCTACATGGCACAGAAAAAAGGCTCTTTGGACCAACTCGTCCATGAAGACCAAGTTGCCCAACTGAGCTAGTCCCACTTGCCTGCTCTTGATCCATATGACTCTAGCCCTTTCCTAAACATGTACCAGTTAGAAATGTCTTTTCACAGTCGTAATTGTACCTGCCTCCACCACTGCTTCTGGCATATGGTGACCCTCGGGCTGTTCTTGATCGCACTTACCTTGCACTAAATGTTAGGTAGACAAAAATTCTGGAGAAACTCAGCGGGTGAGGCAGCATCTATGGAGCGTCATAGGCGAAAATGGGACGTTTCAGATCGAGACTCTTCCTCAGACTGATGTGAGGTTGGGGGGGGGGGGGGGGGTGGGAAGACGAAAGAAAGAGGCAGAGACAGTGGGCTGAGGGACAGCTGGGAAGGGGAGGAGAAAGCAGGGACTACCTGAAATTGGAGGTCAATGTTCATACCGCTGGGGTGCAAACTGAATGTTATTCCCTTATCATGTATCAACACACTGTAATGGATCGATTGAAATCATGTATTGTCTTTTTTCTGACTGGTTAGCACGCAACAAAAGCTTTTCACTGTACCTCGGTACACGTGACAATACACTAATAACACTTAACCATATAACATATAACCATATAACAATTACAGCACGGAAACAGGCCATCTCGGCCCTTCAAGTCCGCGCCGAACAACTTTTTTCCCTTAGTCCCACCTGCCTGCATTCATACCATAACCCTCCATACCCTTCTCATCCATATGCCTATCCAATTTATTTTTAAATGATACCAATGAACCTGCCGCCACCACTTCCACTGGAAGCTCATTCCACACCGCTACCACTCTCTGAGTAAAGAAGTTCCTCCTCATGTTACCCCTAAACTTCTGTCCTTAATTCTAAAGTCATGTCCTCTTGTTTGAATCTTCCCTATTCTCAAAGGGAAAAGCTTGTCCACATCAACTCTGTCTATCCCTCTCATCATTTTAAAGACCTCTATCAAGTCCCCCCTTAACCTTCTGCACTCCAGAGAATAAAGACCTAACTTATTTAACTTATCTCTGTAACTTACCTGTTGAAACCCAGGCAACATTCTAGTAAATCTCCTCTGTACCCTCTCTATTTTGTTGACATCCTTCCTATAATTGGGCGACCAAAATTGTACACTTAACTGAACTAAACCATATACGCACCACAATCTGTGTGAAAAAGTTGCCCCCTCTGGTCCCCTTTAAATTTGCTTTCTCTCATCTGAAGCCTCTGCGCTCTTGTTTTTTATTCCCCTACCCTGGGGAAAAGGCTGTCTATTCAACTCATCTGTGGCCCTCATGATTTTATACACCTCCATGCGATCACCCGTCAGCCTCCTAAGCTCCAGGGAATAAAGTCCAAGCCCATTCATCCTCCCCTTATAACTCATATCCTCCAAATCCAATAACATCCTCGTAAATCTTCTTTGCACCCTTTCCAGTTTATGTCAGACACGCACGGAACGGAATTGGCTCTTTAGATCAACATTGCAACAATGATCTTGTCCGTGTTTGTATTCCTTTCCCTCTTATTTATTGCTGTGTAAAAATCCGAACATCTGTTTTAACTTGCATTTCGACACCATCAATCTGGATAACTCCCTCAGTGGCAAAGGGGGGGTGGAAAAGGGAGGGGGTCGTAAAATGTTAAACTGGTGAAATTAAGCAAGTGTTAAATTATAATTGGTTTACAGTAAGGTGCAGGAGAAAAGGATTGGCTGAAATTTCCCAAACGTTATGAAATTATGACTGAAAACCATTGTACGTTGAAAGCTTTGGGATGTTTTACAGTTAAACCTTCAAATTATGGAAACAATGTTTATTTAGTTTAGGAAGGAATGCTGGGTTCAAACCGAAGATAGACACAAAAAGCCGGAGTAACTCAGCGAGACAGGCAGCATCTGTGGAGAGAAGGAATGGGTGACGCTTCGGGTCAAACTAGTCTGAGGAAGGGTCTCGACCCGAAACGTCACCCATTCCTTCTCTCCACAAATGCTGCCTGTCTCGCTGAGTTACTCCAGCTTTTTTGTGTTTATTTAGTTTTGTTTAGTGTAGTTTATTACCACCTGTACCGAGGTACAGTGAAAAGCTTTTGTTGCATGCTAACCAGTCAGCGGAAAGACAATACCTGATTACAATCGAGCCATTTACAGTGCACGGATACAAGACAAGGGGGTAACGTTTAGTGCAAGGGAAAGCCAGCGATCAAGGATAGTCAGAGGGTCATCAATGAGGGAGATCTGTCTGAGTCTGTGGAATTCTCTGCCTCAGAGGGCGGTGGAGGCCGGCTCTCGGGATACTTTCAAGAGAGAGCTAGATAGGGCTCTTGAAGATAGCGGAGTCAGGGGATGTGGGGAGAAGGCAGGAACAGGGTACTGATTGTGGATGATCAACCATGATCACATTGAATGGCGGTGCTGGCTCGAAGGGCCGAATGGCCTACTCCTGCACCTATTGTCTATTGTCTTTCACCACTGTTCTCTGGTTGTCGTAGGATGATTCACTTGCCTGATAACAGCTGGGAAGAAACTGCCCCTGAATCAGGTGGTGTGCATTTTCACACTTCTGTACCTTTTGCCTGATGGGAGAGGGGAGCAAAGGGCCTGGGCAAGACTCTTCCTTGATTTAGCGATGGTAAGTACAGGTTTCTCTGTTAACTAGTATCCAGTAAACTAGGGTCGGACAGATCTTTAATATTGTAGCATATCTTTCACTCATTTGTCTCATGTACCGTCTATATCTCTCGTTTCTCCTGACTCGCCTCAGTCTGGAGACCCTAAAAGTCACCTATTCCTTTTGTCCAGTGATGCTGCCTGTCCCGCTGATTTACCCCAGCATTTTGTGTTTATCTTCGAGATCTTTAGTTTCACCTCTAAGCCCTGCTGTACTTTGAAGTTGCTGGGCCATGACTAGCTTCCATAATTGGGAATTGTCAGTGAGACCCTGATCTCAAGTTCTGCACGTGGCTAATTTCCTTTTGTCACAGAGTCATAGAATCACACAGTGTGAAAGCAGGCCCTTCGGCCCCATCTTGCCAACACACCGAACAACATATCCCATCTACACCAGTCCCACCTGCTGCTGTTTGCCCCATATCCCTCTAAACCTGTCCTATCCATGTACCTGTCTAAATGTTTCTTGCAATCGTACCTGCACCAACTACCTCCTCCGGCAGCTCGTTCCATACACCCACCACCCTTTGTGTGAAAGAGTTACCTCTCAGACTTCTATTAACTCTTTCCCCCCCTCACCTTCCCCTCACTGGTCCTCGATTCCCCTACTCCAGGCAAGAGACTTTGCGTTGACCCGATCTATTCCTCTCATGATTTTGTACTCCTCTATAGGATGGCCCCTCATCCTCCTGCCTTCCAAAGAATAGATCCCTAGCCTGCTCAACCTCTCCCTATGGCTCAGGCCCTCGAGTCCTGGCAACATCCTTGTAAATCTTCTCTGCACACTCTGGTGTTTAAAATCCCACCTCTCTTACTGATTGTGACTGCCGCTGAATCCATGGCCTTTTTCTCTCTAACTAGTCTTCCTTCGAGTTACTGGAAAATGTAGCACCCATCTGGGACGTTATTTCAAACTCACCCTCCCTTCACCACCTCCAGTTTTAAAGTCCAGTTGGAATATTTTGGAGGACCAAGTAACCAAGAACCAAGAACTAATCTAAAAAAAAGCACAAACTGATGGAGTAACTCAACGGTTCGGGTAGCATCTCTGGAGGATACAGATAGGGCATGTTTCTGGTCGGGACCCTTCTTTAGTCCAGAAGACCATGTCTGAAGAAGAATTCTGACCTGTAGCGAGCGTCACCTCTCCCTGTCCTCCGAAGATGCTGCCTGACAGAGTTAATCTAGCGTACACAAAAGGCCGGAGAAACTCAGCGGGTGCAGCAGCATCTAAGGAGCGAATGAGATAGGCGACGTTTCGGTTCGAGACCCTTCTTTGTCTGAAGAAGGGTCTCGATCCGAAACGTCGCCTATCTCATTCGGGTTAATCTAGCATCTGATGTTCCTTGTGTCATAAGATCATAAGTGATAGGAGCGGAATTAGGCCATTCAGCTCATTAAGTCTACTCTGCCATTCAATCTTGGCTGATCTATCTCTCCCTCCTAACCCCATTCTCCTGCCTTCTCCCCATAACTTCTGACACCTGTACTAATCAATAATCGATCGATCTCAGCCTTAAAAATATCCACTGACTTGGCCTCCACAGCCTCCTGTGGCAAAGAATTCCACAGATTCACCACCCTCTGACTAAAACAGTTTCTCCTCATCTCCTTCCTAAAAGAACGTCCTTTAATTCTACGGCTACGACTTCTGGTCCTGGACTCTCCCGCTAGTGGAAACATATAACCATATAACCATATAGCAATTACAGCACGGAAACAGCCCTTCTCGGCCCTTCCAGTCCGTGCCGACCATTTATTTTCCCCTAGTCCCATCTACCTGCACTCAGACCATACCCCTCCATTCCCTTCCCGTCCATATACCTATCCACTTTACTTTTAAATGTTAAAATCGATCCTGCCCCCACCACTTCTGCTGGAAGATCATTCCACACAGCCACCACTCTCTGAGTAAAGAAGTTCCCCCTCATGTTACCCCTAAACTTCTGTCCCTTAATTCTCATGCCATGCCCTCTTGTTTGAATCTTCCCTACCCTCAATGGGAAAAGCTTATCCACGTCAACTCTGTCTATCCCTTTCATCATTTTAAAGACCACAATCAAGTCCCCCCTTAACCTTCTGCACTCCAAAGAATAAAGACCTAACTTGTTCAACCTTTCTCTGTAGCTTAGTTGCTGGAACCCAGGCAACATTCTAGTAAATCTCCTCTGTACTCTCTCTATTTTGTTGACTTCCTCTTCACATCCACTCGATCCAATCCAAATATAGTACAGTACAGTATAGGATAAAAATAAATGAATGGAGATATGTAGATATAATGTTAAGGAAGAAACTGCAGATACTACATTACCCAAAAGATAGACACAAAATGCTGGAGTAACTCAGCAGGTTAGGCAGCATCTCTGGAGAGAAGGAATAAGTGACGTTTCAGGTCGAGACACTTCGTCAGGCTGACCAGTCTGAAGTTGGGGCTCGACCCGAACAATTCCCTGTACCTTTTCTCCAGAGATGCTGCCTGACCCCCTGAGTAACTCCTGCATTTTGTGTCTATCTGAGATACACAGGTAGTTCTTCCAAGTACAGCACAGAAGCTATGAGGCAGCAACCAGTTCTGATATTACAACTTTCTGTTGCTCCCTCATGCAATGAATAAATACATGAAGCCATGGAGTAAAACAGTACAGAAACAGGCCCTTCGGCCCATCTTGTTCATGCCAACCAAGCAGGATGCCCTATCTCAGCTATCCCATTAGTCAGGGGTTATGAGGAGAATGGGGTTAGCAGGGAGAGATAGATCAGCCATGATTGAATGGCGGAGTCGACTTGATGGGCTGAATGACCTAATTCTGCTCCTATCACTTATGAACTTATTTGCCCGCTTTTGACAATATATCCCTCTAAACCTTTCCAATCCATGTGCCATTTAAATGTCGCTATTGCACCTGCCTCAACTGCTTCCACTTGCATTGAGAAAGGAAAAGCTAAATCGAACCGTAAAAAAAACAGTATTGTGAGCTGGAGCTCCAGGCAGCAAGTCAAAGACTCAAGAAGGTGCAGCAAACAACCTTTCAATTCTTAAGGGCACGTTTGCCCCCAGACGTCTCGTAGCTTTGTGGTTGATCTACTGCACTGGCTGCCGGAGATCTGGATTATTGATGCAGAGTTCAATGGTGTCAAAGCAGCGAGGGGCTGTTGCTCACCCCGTGGATTGAGAATCGGAGGGGGTGGGGGGGTCGAGGGTAATGGCTGTGGGCGCTGGACAAAGGGGCCCGGTGGGGGGGTGGGGGGTGGGGGGGTCTCACATTCCGCGCCCGCAAGGTCGGCTGCGGGAGACCCCACCACCCGGCGATGTGTGTAGGAAGGAACTGCAGGTGCTGGTCTAAGCCAAAGACAGACACAAAAAGCTGGAGTAACTCAGAGGGACAGGCAGCATCTCCGGAGTGATGGAATGGGTGACGTTTCGGGCCGAGACCCTCCCTCAAACCGAGAGTCAGGAGAGAGATATGGAAGTATGGTCATAAGGTCATAAGTGATAGGAGTAGAATTAGGCCATTCGGCCCATCAAGTCTACTCCGCCATTCAATCATGGCTGACCTATCTCACCCTCCTAACCCCATTCCCCTGCCTTCTCCCCATAACATCTGATACCTGTATTAATAAAAAAATCTATCTATCCCTGCATTTAAAAACATCCACTGACTTGGCCTCCACAGCCTTCTGTGGCCACAGATTCACCACCCTCTCCTCATATCCTTCCTAAAAGAACGGCCTTCAAATCTGAGGCTATGACCTCTAGCCCTAGACTCTCCCACTGGTGGAAACATCCTCTCCACATCCACTCTATCCAAGCCTTTCATTATTCTGTACGTGTCAATGAGGTCTCCCCTCATTCATCTAAACTCCAGCGAGTACAGGCGCAGTGCCGACAAACGCTCACAGACAATAAAAAATAGACAATAGACAATAGGTGCAGGAGTAGGCCATTTCGCCCTTCAAGCCAGCACCGCCATTCAAGGTGATCATGGCTGATCATCCCCAATCAGTACCCCGTTCCTGCCTTCTCCCCATATCCCCTGACTCCACTATTTTTAAGAGACCTATCTAGCTGTCTCTTAAAAGCATCCAGAGAACCTGCCTCCACCGCCCTCTGAGGCAGAGAATTCCACAGACTCACCACTCTCTGTGAGAAAAAGTGTTTCCTTGTCTCTGTTCTAAATGGCTTACTCCTTATTCTTAAACTGTGGCCCCTGGTTCTGGACTCCCCCAACATCGGGAACATGTTTCCTGCCACTAGCTTGTCCAAGCCCTTAACAATCTTACATGTTTCAACGAGATCCCCTCTCATCCTTCTAAACTCCAGAGTGTACAAGCCCGGCTGCTCCAGAGTGTACAAGCCCAGCATATGACAGTCCCGCCATCCCGTGAATTAACCTTGTAAACCTACGCTGCACTCCCTCAATAGCAAGAATGTCCTTCCTCAAATTAGGGGACCGAAACTGCACACAATACTACTCATTGGCTAGGTGTGAAAAGGACAGATCAAAGCAGACGAAGAGGACCAGGAGAGGAGAGGGACATCGTGTCGCAGGATGACAGAAATGGAGGTGATGGCTACAACAAACCTTTATGGCCATCTGCAGCTGGAACGATAAAATGGCACTAAGATGCCGTCTCTTGCACAAGGACTAAGTGGACTGTTCTGCGCACTCTGTACTAACTGGCAAAAAATGTATTTCAGTGCATACATTAAAGACCCATTGAATTTAAATTAAATAATTCTGTAATTTAAATGCAAATATCTGCACTCTGGTGAACGTGAAAACACCTGATTGCTCCCATAATGTTTTCAAGGGAAGAGAATATGCGATCCATCAATGTGGTTAACTCGAAGGTAGACACAAAATGCTGGAGTGACTCGGCGGGACGGGCAGCATCTCATTTCTGGTCGAGAGATGTTGCCCGTCCCGCTGAGTTACTCCAACATTTTGTGTCTACCTTTGGTTTAAACCAGCATCTGCAGTTCTTTCCTACACAAATGTGGTTAACTCTTTCACCGACTTTCGCCAGTGAAATCCATATACCATCAATCAGATCATATTTCTAAAGGACAGTGTTTGCACGTTTGACTCGCTAGAATTTATACTCTAAATTATAACTGTGTCTCTAAATTAAAAAAAAAACTAAACTTGTTGATGGGTAGGATTTTGAAAATACCAAATGTGGATAGCATTCGGATAACATGCTATGCATAACATAACATTGTACTCGGTTCCTACGAAATAGTTCAGTTCATAGTTTAGCTTGGTTTTATAAAATGCATCTGGGAAACTGAAAAAAAAACACTTTCTGAACATTTTATCCAGCAAATGTCTAAAAATAGACTTCAGTGTCAATAACTTGGTTCCCTGTTTTATTCTGCAATATACATCAAATGGATATTAGAGGCATCAAATGTATCAAATGTATTTTAGAGGCACAAGGAATTGCAGATACTGGTTTACCCAAAAAGGACACACAGTGCTGGAGTAACTCAGTGGGTCAGGCAGCATCTCTGGAGAACATAGGTAGGTAGACGTTTCAGGTTGGGTCAGTAATTCTACCTGGTCTTATTAAAAATGGCCTTTTAATACAATCATCTGACTGAGATTTCTGAGATTTCAACATACTTAGTTTATACTGAAGGAAAATTCTAACTAAACGATACATATGCAAGCATTGAGGTGGTGATTCTGTATGAAAGTCCTTGCCTTAGCACCTGTGAAAAGACTAGCAGGATTCAAATGCAAAAAGCAAATCTCAGGGATGAAAGCGATTTAGAAAAATGGATTTGTCCCCTTCAATCGAGGACCAACAAATTGTACACCACTTGCGAAACAAAGCATTTTATTCAATGCTACGATTGTCTTAAAACATGCAACTCAGGTTCAGATTTGCATCAGATACAGTGCGGCACTTTAGGCTGCAGTGATTTATTTTCTTTTTTTAAACAAAAAAAGCATTGTTAAAAATTTTTAATCTCTGAAGACTGCACGTTTTGCACTTAATCGGTCATTTACCTTGTATTAAATGGCAACCGAGGAAACAAAAGGATTTAAAACAATGCTTTTCACATTAGGGATATTTACTTACAGTTTTGTGGATAAAAGAAGCCCTGTTCGGATTTTTTTTTATTTGCCTCCCCGCGATATTTATAAGGCATTTGACAGAGTAGAATCCCACAGCTTTCTAGGCAGATGTAGGTATATTTTGTAAGAGGATTCTACGCTGGTTGATTTTGATTAATGCTCTCTCAATTAATATTGTCGGCAACGTGGATTGCAAGGTTGATGGCGCAGATTGATAGTTTTTTATTTTTGCCGTGGACATCATCCTCGGGTGGGATTCCCCCTGCAAACAATGGAATGAGCAGTGCCAGCCTGCACTGAGTCTTTTTAAGAGGACGCTGTGCTGTGGTGTGCAGCCTTTTAAGGACCTTTATTTTTTTTGGCTGCGGATCATTTATCGGGTTAAAACCCACTACGCTTGGACTGTGGGGCTCCAAGCGGCCGATTTAAACCACTGTGAACGGTATCAGGAGAGGGTCCGGTCCGAGTGTTACTGGAAAACCACAACTGATCCTCACACGGCCACAGATTTGAGAAATGGAAAGCCTTTTTTCCAAATCCTGCAGCGCCCTGAACCAGCTCCATATAAGCACACAAAACAGACACACAATGAAGGAAAACGCTGTCAGGACAATCCGTTTACCTCTATCACCATTAATAACATTTAACTCAACGCAGCCTCCTGATGGAATCGCAGTCCCTGCAGTATTGTTACGGAGGGATCGGAATGTTTATTCATATTAAGCACCCACCTTTTGACAGCCTGTCAGATCCCAATGGAGATTTTCTCTTCCCGTTATGAATTTCTCTACACATGTACAAAATTCCGATCGTAGCAACCTATGCGAAAGGTGAATCCGGGATGATTTAATCCATTAATTATTCAGCTGCAAGTGCCTGGTGGAATTGCTATGTGCGCGAAGGGGTTTCGGTGGCATTTTGCAATGCAGACTCTCCATTTAGGCTTTAGTTTATTTTTATTCCTTCAAACGCATCCTCTCCCCCCCCCCCCCCTCCTTTGTACAACTGTCCCTGGAGGGGCTCTGGCTCACGTGCCATATGCATCAAATTGGCAGCATCCTAAACGTGCTACTGACTCCTGATGCAGCCTTCACTGCCTGGAATATATATATATATATATATATTTTGCTTTTGGCTCGTTAGACACCGCAACCTGCCCTTGAGTGCAGCTCCTGAACTTGAGGCAGAGATATGCAAAGTAGCAGCCAGGATAACAAAGATCGCCCATCCAGGTGATAGCACCACCGCTCCCCCCCCCCACTTGTTATCCCGGCGTTGTTTCTCTCATCCCCGGGCTGCGTTGCATCCCCTTCAAGTGAAATCCCTGGAACGGTGGAAGAAAATCTATTCATTCCGGTAGCTGAGGCAGGGATGGAGACAGGCGTGGAGAGGCGGCGGTCTAATCCCGATGCGGCTGCAGAGATGGGTTAGGCGGTTGGGAAATGTTTGTGGCAACGACTTGAAAAATGCGGTGGAGGTTGGGGGGGGGGGGGGGGGGGGATGTGCAAGTGACTGTGTGCAAGTCCCGCTCTCTCCGGGCACCCTCCAGCAGCCGTGCAGTGCAATCCCCGAGATCCTCCACACGATGGCCAATGATGTGTGGTACCAGGCAGCTGCTGCTCCTGCATCCGACAAAGATGCGAAGGGGGGAAGTGGGTCACCAAGAGCTGCCCTTTAATGTGAGTCCTGCGCCGAGCCAGAGAGAGCCAGGAGCCGTCCGTCGTCAGTCCGCTGCTATTACTGCGCTCCCTGATCACTGTTCAGGCTGGGAACATCAGGCGGCGAGCTTTTTGCAAAAAACAATTTCTTTAAATAAAAACAAAAAAGAGGCCTTGATCAAACGGTTGATGAAAAGTACGGTATCCTCCGTCTCAACCCTTGCAGGTATGTCGGCATGGCACAGGAAATATTTACAAAGAGCCGGGCATCCTTCCTCACAGTCTCCCTTGCCTTATATTGTGGATGCAGACTTCATGCATGGTCTCTCTGCTTAACTGCATGCCAGCAAAATTAACCTGTAAATCCAGCAGCCAGTTTCTTCTCTCTCTTTATTTTCTCCACCACCCCCCCTCCCCATCCACCCCCGTTTTTTGCGTCCCCCGTTAATATTTTCCTTCCATCGGAGCGGCGGCGTGGGTGAGTCGGGAATCCCGTCTCTGCTTTGTTCCTGCTGCATTGGCTGCTTTGCCGCACTGCGACTGGGGAAGCTGCAGCAGTCGCAGGAGCCACGGAGCTCTCTGGCAGAATTGCGATCGTGAGGAGAACCAGCAGCACAGTGACACTGCAGTCAGCTGACGTTGTGTGTGGTGTTATCCTCTCAGTGGTGCTCCGCAGGCTTCACCCGACGTCCGCGTGTGACGCGTGGGGGGGGGGGGGGGGGGGGGAGGATCCGCCGAGCGCACGCAGGCGTGCCCGCAAGAAACCGTCCCGGCTTCACCTCTTCCTCTTCCACCTGCCTCGAAGACCATCAGTTGGTGTAACTTTTTGGCAGGTGTGCAGAGGAGCGGTGTCCCTCTGCCCACTTGACCCAGAAACCGGAGCAAACTTTCCCCTACCTGCCCTGTGAAATGCCTGTGTGGATAACAGCATTAATCGGACCTGCGAAGAAATACATTTAATCCACCCCTCGGCTACAGTGCAGTTCCTGTCGACAGTTTCCTTGGCTGCTGTAACCCCTTAAGAGGCAGCGCTGCGCAACTTTTCTCTCCAGCCGGCTGCTTAGAATTGGTGCACGTTTAAAAATAGCATGTCCCAAATGGCCGCTGATTCTCAAAAGGTTTGCAGCAGAATATTTAAAGTATGCATTAGATAAACAATGGTTGGAAGTATGTGCTTTCTAAGATGATGCTCTGCTTATCGTGCTCCTCATTTTAGACTTACACGGTCATTTTCCATTTCGTAACGTCAACATAGAATACAGCTTAAATAGCTTTGCAACAAATATGCCATGGTTTCATTGAAAAGGATGAAGCAGGATAAGGGCAATAGGCCGCAGTTAAACGCAAATCTAAAAATAACCATGGAATAACAGCAAATTAAAAGAAACACATTTTTCAGGGAAGTGCTTTGACTATTTCTGTCCCTTGTTCGAGTGTTTAAGCTTCAATGAATATGCACTGAAGATAGACATAAAGAGCTGGAGTAACTCAGTGGGTCGGGCAGCATCTCTGGAGAAGGAGGATGGATACTAGAATGTTGCCTGGGTTCCAGCAACTAAGTTCCAGAGAAAGGTTGAACAAGTTAGGTCTTTATTCTTTGGAGCGCCGAAGGTTAAGGGGGGACTTGATTGAGGTCTTTTAATGATGAAAGGGATAGACAGAGTTGATGTAGATAAGCTTTTCCCATTGAGGGTAGGGAAGATTCAAACAAGAGGGCGTGACATGAGAATTAAGGGACAGAAGTTTAGGGGTAACATGAGGGGGAACTTCTTTACTCAGAGAGTGGCGGCTGTGTGGAATGATCTTCCAGCAGAAGTGGCGGAGGCAGGATCGATTTTAACATTTGAAAGTAAAGTGGATAGGTATATGGACGGGAAGGGAATGGAGGGGTATGGTCTGAGGGCAGGTAGATGGGACTAGGGGAAAATAAATGGTCGGCACGGACTGGAAGGGCCTGTTTCCGTGCTGTAATTGTTATATGGTTATTATCTGGGTGACGTTTTGGGTCCGGACCCTTCTTCAGACCCCAGCACTTTGTGTCGTGCTGCCTGACCTGCTGAGTTACTCCAGCACTTTGTGTATAAACGAGCATCTGCAGTTCCTTTCTACACATGTGCTGGTATTGCATGGTGGCATGTAGGCACAGCGGTAGAGTTGCTGCCTCGCAGAACCAGGGAACCTAGATTTGATCCCGACTACAGGTGCTGTCTGTACGGAGTTTGCACGTTTTCCCCATGACCTGCATGGGTTTCTCCAGGTGCTCCTCTTTCCTCCTGCATCTCCACAGACGTACGGGTTTGTAGGTTAATTGGCTTCGGTAAAAATTGTAACTTGTCCCTCCAACAATTGAGTTCCTCCAACTCTTTGTCTCCATATCAGTTAATGGCATGGAGTGCGTGTGTAGGATAGTCTTAGGGTGTGGGGACCGCTGGTCGGCACGGAACCGGTGGGCTGAAGGGCCTGTTTCTGCGCTGTATCGCCAAATTCTAATTATCAATGAGTTAAACCATGGAAGCGATTTTACTGAAATCGCAGCAAAGAATTTGTTTCCGCTAATTGTCCCCGTCCTCACCACCACCACAACCCTCTTCCCAAATTGTATACTGTATTCCTCCACATTTTCTTCGTAAGCAACAATGTAGAAGCAAGGGACTGCAGAGACTGCAGAAATCCAGAGGTGCTGCCTGACCCGCTGAGTTCCTCCAACTCTTTGTGTCCATATCAGTTAATGGCATGGAGTGATCATTTAGATGCAGTTTGAGATAGCTACTAGAAATGGCAGATATGTATGATTATTTTTCAATAGACAATAAACAATAGATGCAGGAGTAGGCCATTTGGCCCTTCGAGCCAGTACCGCCATTCAATGTGATCATGGCTGATCATCCCAAATCAGTACCCCGTTCCTGCCTGACTCCGCTATTTTTAAGAGCCCTATCTATTTTCAATTGGTTCTGATCCTTCATTGAATCTGTTGTGATGGAATTGGCCTGATCTAATGTAGAGTGGTCACAGAGTGGCCAGGGGCCACAGTTTGAGAATAAGGGGTAAGCCATTTAGAACGGAGATGAGGAAAAACGTTTTCACCCAGAGAGTTGTGAATCTGTGGAATTCTCTGCCTCAGAAGGCAGTGGAGGCCAATTCACTGGATGCATTCAAGAGAGAGTTGGATAGAGCTCTTAAAGATAGCGGAGTCAGAGGATATAGCGAGAAGGCAGGAATGGGGTACTGATTGGGGATGATCAGCCATGATCACATTGAATGGCGGTGCTGGCTCGAAGGGCCGAATGGCCTACTCCTGCACCTATTGTCTATTATCTTTTGAGATAGTTTCCCAAGTCTGACCTAATGCACTTCTTTTAGCTGAGAAGGCTGATTACAACAAATATTGATTGGAATTGTCACAATCACAGTTGTCATTTCAGGTAGATTTGTCATCTTTTCCATTTACACATGAAACAATATGATAACTGAGGTGGAGGGGCCTGCCACTACTGAGGGAGAATCCTGGACAGTAATATTGTGGATTTCATGTATGGGTAATATTTTGTTGCCTCTTGTTGTGCCCAGGCATCTGACACATCATGGATTTTGGGGCAGCACAAAGAATCATAGGAAAATAGGTGCAGGAGTAGGCCAATCAGCCCTTCGAGCCAGCACTGCCATTCAATATGATCATGGCTGATCATCTAAAATCTGTATCCCGTTCCTTTTCCCCATATACCTTGTTTCCTTTAGCCCTAAGAGTTAAATCTAACCCTCTCTTGAAAACATCCGGTGAATTGGCCTCCACCCCCTTCTGTGGCAGAGAATTCCACGGATTCACAACTCTCTGGGTGAAAAGAGGTACGGAGAAAAGAGCATGGTAGATTTGCTGTCTCACAGCGCCGGAGACCCGGGTTCGTACCTGACCACAGATGCTGTCTGCACGGAGTCTGTACGTTCTCCCCGAGACAGCGTGGGTTTTCTCCGGGTGCTCCGGTTTCCTCCCACATTGTCCCTGTTTTGTAGGACAGAACTAGAGCACGGGTGATTGTTGGGCTCGGTGGGCCGAAGGGCCTGTTTCCATGCTGCATCTCTATACTAAAATAAACGAAAAGACTAAACTAGCTGAAGAATTCCCCTCGTCTTCAGATCATGGGTGCTCAGTGGTGAGGATAAGGAAGTACAGCGAGGATCTGAAGATTAAAAAAAAAAGAGTGGAAAGGGTTGGTGTGGAACATTGGGATCAGTGGAAGATAGACAATAGACAATAAATAGGTGCAGGAGTAGGCCATTCGGCCCTTCGAGCCAGCACCGCCATTCAATGTGATCATGGCTGATCATCCCCAATCAGTACCCCGTTCCTGCCTTCTCCCCATATCCCCTGACTCCGCTATTTTTAAGAGCCCTATCTAGCTCTCTCTTGAAAGCATCCAGAGAACCGGCCTCCACCACCCTCTGAGGCAGAGAATTCCACAGACTCACCACTCTCTGTGAGAGCAAGTGTTTCCTCGTCTCCGTTCTAAATGGCTTACTCCTTATTCTTAAACTGTGGCCCCTCTTTCTGGACTCCCCCAACATCAGGAACATGTTTCCTGCCTCTCCCATGTCCATGCCCTTAACAATCTTATATGTTTCAATGAGATTCCCACTCATCCTTCTAAACTCCAGGGTGTACAAGCCCAGCTGCTCTGGACACAATTCTAGACACAAAATACTCAGTAACTCAGCGGGACAGGCAGCATCTCTGGAGAGAAGGAATGGATGACGTTTTGGGTCGAGACCCTTCTTCAGACTGATCCGTCTGTCTGGCCCGCTGAGTTACTCCAGCACTTTGAGTCCATCTTCGATTTAAACCAGCATCTGCAGTTCTATCCTACACATTGTAATCAAGATTAGATTGATCACCAGCAGATCCCAATCAGAAAGGACAGGGGACAAATCATCCTCTATGATGATCCTCAACATTGGTGTTCTTCAAGGATGTGTTCTCAGCCCCCTCTTTACTTCTTATACACCCAGGGCTGTACAACCAAGTACAAATCCAATTCCATCTACAAATACGCAGGTGACACCACCATTCTGGTCTCCAAATCTGAGGAAGGACATTATTGCCATAGAGGGAGTGCAGAGAAGGTTCACCAGACTGATTCCTGGGATGTCAGGACTGTCTTATGAATAAAGACTGCATAGACTCGGTTTATACTCTCTAGAATTTAGGAGATTGAGAGGGGATCTTATAGAAACTTACAAAATTCTTAAGGGGTTGGACAGGCTAGATGCAGGAAGATTGTTCCCGATGTTGGGGAGGTCCAGGACAAGGGGTCACAGCTTAAGGATAAGGGGGAAATCTTTTAGGACCGAGATGAGAAGGAATTTTTTCACACAGAGAGTGGTGGGTCTCTGGAACTCTCTGCCACAGAGGGTAGTTGAGGCCAGTTCATTGGCTATATTTAAGAGGGAGTTAGATGTGGCCCTTGTGGCTAAGGGGATCAGAGGGTATGGAGAGAAGGCAGGTACGGGATACTGAGTTGGATGATCAGCCATGATCATATTGAATGGCGGTGCAGGCTCGAAGGGCCGAATGGCCTACTCTTGCACCTAATTTCTATGTTTTTTATGTTTCTATGTTTCTATTGTGGGCCGGTTATCAAATGTTGATGAGACATAGTACAGGAAGGAGATTGAGAACCTCGTGACGCGGTGTCAAGAAAACAACCTTCCTCTCAATGCCAGCTAGACGAAGGAGATAGCGATCGACTTCAGGAAGCAAAGCGCTACACATACAGTTTGTGATCAGCCTTATAAAGATTATTGTGTTACATGAAAGGTAAGATTTAAATTACTGCGTGGGAACTTGAATTCTGCACCATTGATCCTTGGAATCAAATTGATATTCCACGATGGTGACAGGGAATATAAACTGACTTAACTCAACGGGTTGGGAATTGAAGTTAGCCTGGCGGTCGGTAGCTATGATGTGATTGCAATGTCCTGAAATAGACTCGATTCCTCCATGCCCATCAGAGAAGGACAAGAGCCATCCTTACCTCATCCAGCCTACACGTGTCTCCGGTCCCACCAAAGCCGTTGACTCTATATATGTCTCCGCAGTCCAGAAGTAATTAGAGGCCATCAATAAAAAAGTGGCACGTTGAACCTGTAAAAACAAGGAAAAGGAGCTATCAACTGATTATACAATCTTGAAACAAGCTGTGCAAAAATATTAATGGTAGACAAAAGTGCTGGACAAACTCAGCGGGTGCGGCAGCATCTATGGAGCGAAGGAAATAGGCAACGTTTCGGGCCCGAAACGTTGCCTATTTCCTACGCTCCATAGATGCTGCCGCACCCACTGAGTTTCTCCAGCACTTTTGTCTACCTTTGATTTTCCAGCATCTGCAGTTCCTTCTTGAACAAAAATATTTATGTTCATCTAACTATTCCGAATGTTCTATTCCCATTTAAAATGGCAATGACAGGCTTAAATTAGGGCAATAACGAGTGGGTAATGCTGAGGTAAGAGCTGGTCGACCAATTGAATAACTACTTTGGTTCTGTCTTCACTAAGGAAGACATAAATAATCTGCCGGAAATAGCAGTGGAACGGGGGTCAAATAAGATGGAGGAACTGAGTGAAATCCAGGTTAGCCGGGAGGTGGTGTTGGGTAAATTGAACGGATTGAAGGCCGATAAATCCCCAGGGCCAGATAGTCTGCATCCCAGAGTACTCAAGGAGGTAGCCACAGAAATAGTGGATGCATTAGTGATAATTTTTCAAAATTCCTTAGATTCTGGAGTAGTTCCTGAGGATTGGAGGGTAGCTAATGTAACCCCACTTTTTAAAAAAGGAGGGAGAGAGAAAGCGGGGAATTACAGACCAGTTAGTCTAACATCGGTAGTGGGGAAACTGCTAGAGTCAGTTATTAAAGATGGGATAGCAGCGCATTTAGAAAGTGGTGAAATCATTGGACAAAGTCAGCATGGATTTACGAAAGGTAAATCATGTCTGACAAATCTGATAGAATTTTTCGAGGATGTAACTAGTAGAGTGGATAAGGGAGAACCAGTGGATGTGTTATATCTAGACGTTCAGAAGGCTTTCGACAAGGTCCCGCATAAGAGATTAGCATACAAACTTAAAGCACACGGTATTGGGGGTTCAGTATTGATGTGGATAGAGAACTGGCTAGCAGACAGGAGGCAAAGGGTAGGAGTAAACGGGTCCTTTTCAGAATGGCAGGCAGTGACTAGTGGGGTGCCGCAAGGCTCAGTGCTGGGACCCCAGCTATTTACAATATATATTAATGATTTGGACGAGGGAATTCAATGCAACATCTCCAAATTTGCAGATGATACCAAGCTGGGGGGTATAGTTAGGTGTGAGGAGGATGCTTGGAGGCTGCAGGGTGATTTGGATAGGCTGAGTGAATGGGCAGATGCATGGCAGATGCAGTACAATGTGGATAAATGTGAGGTTATCCACTTTGGTGGCAAAAACATGAGGGTAGACTATTATCTGAATGGTGGCAGATTAGGTAAGGGGGAGATGCAACGAGACCTGGGTGTCATGGTACACCAGTCATTGAAAGTAGGCATGCAGGTGCAGCAGGCAGTGAAGAAAGCAAATGGTATGTTAGCATTCATAGCGAAAGGATTTGAGTATAGGAGCAGGGAGGTTCTACTGCAGTTGTACAGGGTTTTGGTGAGGCCACACCTGGAGTACTGCGTACAGTTTTGGTCTCCAAATCTGAGGAAAGACATCCTTGCCATAGAGGGGGTACAGAGAAGATTCACCAGACTGATTCCTGGGATGTCAGGACTTTCATATGAGGAAAGATTGGATTGACTCGGTTTGTACTCGATGGAATTTGGAAGATTGAGGGGGGATCTTATAGAAACCTACAAAATTCTTAAGGGGTTGGACAAGCTAGATGCTGGAAGATTGTTCCCGATGTTGGGGGAGTCCAGAACAAGGGGTCACAGTCTAAGGATAAGGGGGAATTCCTTTAGGACCGAAATGAGGAAAACATTCTTTACACAGAGAGTGGTGAGTCTCTGGAATTTCATTTCGGAGTCACGTGAGTGACTTCGTGAAGAGCCCGCCGGCACGCATGCGCGACATATCGTCGCAACGCATTGCTGCCGACAGCTGGCGGTGGGGCGCGCTCCTCGCCAGCCCTTCAAAAGGAGCCGCTTAGGTAAGTTAAACTCACCTTAAGTTGGTTGGCCCTTGCTGTCGGTTTTGTCTTTCAGCAAGGGTGCGGATTGGAGTGTTCAGAATGTCTGGACGAAGAAGTCGTGGCCCGGCGCCCTCATCGTTTCCACCTGGGGCCGGGAAGAAGGCGGGGAAGTCATTGCCGTCTGCTGCTGCAGGTCGGGACCCGCTGAGTCGCCACAGCTCCGAGGAGGAGTGCGTGGAGGAGGACGTCGGGGTGCCTCCTGAAAGGGTGGACCCTGCCACAAGTTCGCCTTTGGCGACAACGGGGAAGGGGTTTCGTGCTGCGGCCCGACCCCCCTCCGCTAGCCCTTCATTAAAAGGCAGCAGAGGCGCCCGTAAGCCTAACCCGGTCCGGGCCAAGGCTCCACCAGCCGCCATGGAGCGGTCTGGTGCAACGGCGGGACCTGGGTCGTTAAGGTCTGCTACCCAACTCCCAACCCCCGCCGCCGGGACGGGGGGCTTGGGTACGGTCCCGCCTCGGTCGCCGAGTCCCCCATGGATGGGAGGACGAGACCATGCGTCGGCACCGTCCGAAATGCGGACAGCCGGCAAGCCTGTGCGGGCGTCGCTCCATGCTTCTGCTGGAGTCGACCCCAAGCCGTCAGGGCCCTTTGTGGCAACGGCCTCTACTCCTGCCAAGAAGAGGCGGTTGGACACCCTGCCCGCACGGGACTCGCACGGTTTCGCTGCGGCGGCCGAAAGCGATCCATTCCGGCACCGAGATCACTTCTCTGAGGTGCGGGCCGATGATAGGAGCCCCGGCATGTTTTCTGAGCCGGAGGACTCCGACCATCCGAGTGTTCAGGATGGGGGGCGTATTGACCGCATCGAGCGGCTGCTGGAGCTGGTACTCCATAATCAACAGCAGTACGCACCCACGGATATCGTCAGGCACAGGGCCGCCTCGCCGGTTTCCCTCATCAGCGAGCCACAAGGGGAAGAAGGGTTTGACCCCACCCCAACACCGTCGGAGCCACCGACAGCTGAGTTACTGGACGTGGCAGCCAAATTTGCTGCACCAATTACAACTGGACTTCCGCTCCAGCCAAAGCTGGCAGCAACAGTGGACTTTCTCACGAATCATCGGTTGCAGGAGGAAGTACTCTCACAGGCCACTCAGCGCCACAAGGCCCCGTCCAACTGTAATGCCCTCAACGTGCCACTGGTCAATACGCCCATATGGGGCAACATCGGCGTGGCTGTCCGCCATCAGGAGGTTAAACTCCAGCGGATCCTCAAACTCCTCACGGCCGGTATTACCGCCTTTGCGCGGTCGGTCGATGGAACGGACCTGTCATTGGATCAGGAGGATGCGTTAGCACTATTATGTGCCACCCAACATGAAATCAACGATTTCCGGAAGAACAGCATCCGTCCGTCTATCAACCCAAAATTTGCAGGATTGTGTAAGCCACCGCCGCCCCCACCGCCCCGACAACTCTTCGGGGAAGACCTTCCGAAGAGGGTCAAGGAGCTGGACGAGGTAGCCAAAACGGTGGGACTTATGCGATCTCAGATCGCCCCCAGACCGATGGTGCCAAAAGCTCCCCCTGCTCGACCGCGAGGTCCGGTCGCATCAACATCAAGACCATATGCTACTACTCAGCACTACTACCAACAGGGCCAGCAGCAGCGGTCTTTTTTAGGGTCAGGCACACAGCGACCCCAGTGGAAGATGAAGCCATCTTATCGTCAGCCCAACCCAGCACCTCCTCGGCCACCCAAGTATGTCAGGGACCGCCGGTGACCATGGAGGTAAGGCGGTCTGGGTTTCTTTCCCCTGCCCCTTTAATCTCACATGTGGGAGGGCGACTCCGGTTCTTTGCTAAAGCTTGGGTATCAGTTACTTCGGATAAATTTGTTTTACAAAATGTTCGGGGTCATTCTATTGAATTTATTCACGGCAAAGTTCCTCCATCCCAGCATATGCCTAAACGGAAGTTTACGCTGTCTGCTGTTGAGCAGGCAGCAGGCACGGCTGAAATTTTTCGTTTGGAACAAAAAGGCGTGATAGAGAAAACTATTCACGAGCCCATTGAATTCGTCTCCAATATATTTACTAGACCAAAAAAGGATGGAGGTTGTCGGGTGATTATTGATTTGACCCAGTTGAATACCTTTGTAACATATACACATTTCAAAATGGACACCTTTGAGACAGCCAAATCACTGATTTCGCATGGTTGCTTTATGGCATGTATTGATTTAAAAGATGCATACTATTCAGTGTCCATCCGGAAACATCACCGGAAATTTTTGAAATTTGTCTGGATGGATCAGCTCTGGCAATATCGAGCCTTACCAAATGGGCTTACTACTGCCCCTAGGCTCTTTACTAAATTACTTAAACCTATTATGGCCAAATTACGCATAGAACATCATATTGTAATGGCTTATTTGGATGATATTCTGATTATTGGCAATACTCTGGAAGCAGCTGAAAGCGCTGTTTTAGCAACTGTTACTATATTTCAGCAACTGGGGTTTATAGTTCATCCAGAAAAATCGAAGTTTCACCCATCCCAGGTTATGGATTATTTGGGTTTCACGGTGGACTCTATTCAAATGAGGGCCACCATTCCATTTCACAAGGTGGAGGATGTCTCCCTTGCATGTCAGGATCTCGCATCCGCCAGTATACCATCTATTCGGCATACAGCTAAGATAATTGGGAAAATCGTAGCTTTATTTCCGGCAGCCCGGTTTGGGCCTTTGCATTATCAAAACCTGCAAAGGGCCAAAATTATTGCGTTAAAAAAGAACGCTGGTCATTTTGACAGACCTATGGAGCTGCCTTCTGATGCTAAGGTTGAGCTCCAATGGTGGGTGTCCAATATTGGCAGGGCATTCAAACCCATTGTTGTGCCCAATCCGGTGGTATATTTGCAAACTGACGCAAGCTCTCTAGGCTGGGGAGCTGCGGACAGCTCTTCTAGTTGTGGAGGCAGGTGGGATCCCCTTGAAGCTAGCATGTTGCTAGTACAAGGGATTAACTATTTGGAGCTGCTTGCAGCATTTCACGGACTGCGGGCATATTGTGCTCATCTTAGTGGCACTCATGTCCGTCTCCAAATAGACAACACCACAGCGGTGGCATATTTAAACCATATGGGCGGTACCAGGTCAGTCTCTTGTGACAAATTGGCTAATACTATTTGGTGCTGGTGTATTAATCGAGATATTTGGATTTCAGCCACCTATTTGCCAGGTAGGCTTAATACTGTGGCAGACACCAGGTCACGCAAATTCAATGATAGTATTGAGTGGATGCTGCATCCTCAAATATTTGCCCAAATTACAGCCAAATTTGGCCAACCGGATATCGACCTTTTTGCGTCCCGGTTGAACCATCAGGTACCGACATATGTTTCATGGGAACCAGACCCTGGGGCATTAGCGATTGATGCATTCTCGCTAGACTGGGGGAAGTGGTTTTTCTATGCATTCCCCCCGTTTTGCCTCATCAGTCGGGTATTACAAAAAATCAGGATGGATTCTGCCAGAGGCATTCTTGTCATACCCGACTGGCCTACACAGCCTTGGTATCCGGTGGTCTCTGACATGATTAGTCAACCTTGGGTCCCTCTAGAGGGTTGCCCGCATGTGGTTTCTCACCCTGTCTCAGGGGAGTTACACCCCTGCCATGCCTATCTAAAATTACTGGCTTGCAGGTTCTGACCAGGCCATGGATGCAGTATGGCCTTACCACCCGGACCATGAACACCATTGGAGCATCCTGTCGAGAGTCAACCAGGCGGAGATATCTCTCCCACATCACCAAGTGGGAAGCCTACTGCAGTCGCTCTCACATCACCTATGACGATGTCTCCATAGCCGACGTCCTGGAATTCCTCGCGGGGTTGCACCATGATGAGCACTTGAGTTATAGTGCCATCAACAGCGCCAGGAGTGCGCTATCATTCTACCTCAACATCGAGGTTGGATCGAACAGGCTAGTGTCCAGGCTTATGCGGGGAATATTCAATCTGAATCCGCCTACACCAGCTACAACATCACCTGGGATGTCAGGGATGTGCTTACCCTGCTCAGGTCGTGGTCACCCATGGAAGGGTTACAGCTGGACCAACTCACTATGAAATTGGTGATGTTACTAGCGCTGACTTCAGCACAGCGGGTTCAGACGCTCCACAAACTACGTATTGACAGGATGACGTCGACCCCTGGAGAAGTAGTCTTTTTCGTCGATGAGCTACTTAAGCAGCATAGACCTGGGTGCACAGGGCTGCAGCTGAAGTTCCCGGCATACCCTGCAGATGCTCGGCTATGTTTAGCCACTCACATCCGTTACTACATCAAGGTGACGAGGAGCATCAGAGGAATGGAGTTGTACCTGCTTGTCACTCACAAACGACCTCACCATCGAGTGACAGTCCAGACGATCTCCAGGTGGCTCCGGATCGTCCTGGCTAAGGCAGGTATTGACACTAATGTGTTTAAATCCCACTCCACCAGGGCTGCATCTACGTCGGCGGCAAGGGTCATGGAGGTACCCATGGACCATATCCTCGCCACAGCAGGATGGGCGAATGAAGCTGTGTTCCAGCGTTTCTATAATAAGCCTGTTGCTGCTCCCCTTCAGTTTGCAGAGGCCGTGCTGAACGCCGGGTGTGAACGTGGGGATGTCCCTGATTAAAAGGGCGTTATTTGTTGTGTTATTAATAAATCTTCTTTTTGTTTCAGTATAACCTCGTTTCATCAACTTGTTTACTCCAATCCATCCTTGCTAGTGGTGTGTCTGCATGGACGTTGTCCAGGGCGTGTAATCACAGAAGCTTTGAAGTCTTCACGAAGTCACTCACGTGACTCCGAAATGAAATAGTAAGATTGAACGAGAACTTACCAAGTTTGAAGGTTGATCTTTATTTCATGAGGAGTTGCGGTGAGGGATTTCGTGCCCTCCGCTCCCAACCCTCGATCATCTTCAGCTGGTAATCAGAGTCTCTTTAAATCTTACTATGCCAAGTCATTTCTGTTGTTGTTTCTGTGATTCCACACCGCTGCTTTGAAGAATGTCGCGCATGCGTGCCGGCGGGCTCTTCACGAAATCCCTCACCGCAACTCCTCATGAAATAAAGATCAACCTTCAAACTTGGTAAGTTCTCGTTCAATCTTACTATTCTCTGCCACAGAAGGTAGTTGAGGCCAGTTCATTGGCTATATTTAAGAGGGCGTTAGATGTGGCACTTGTGGCTAAAGGGATCAGGGGGTATGGAGAGAAGGCAGGTACGGGATACTGAGTTGGATGATCAGCCATGATCACATTGAATGGCGGTGCAGGCTCGAAGGGCCGAATGGCCTACTCCTGCACCTATTTTCTATGTTTCTATGTTTCTATGGTCGGCATTTTATAGTTTTTATTTGCACTTCATGAGAGTTTAGTTTAGTTTAGTTTAGTTTAGAGATACAGCACGGAAACAGGCCCTTCGGCCCACCGAGTCCGCACCGACAATCGATCCACGCACAATAACGCTATCCCACACTAGGGACAATTTACAATTGTACCAAGCCAATTAACCTACAAACCTGTACGTCTTTGGAATGGGGGAGGAAACCGGAGATCCCGGAGAAAACCCATGCAGGTCACGGGGAGAAGGTACAAACTCCACACACCAGCAGTCAAGATCGAACCCGGGTCTCTGGCGCTGTAAAGCAGCAACTCTACCGCTGTGCCGCTGAGAGAAAACAGGTCATTAGATGATCTAAGCAGCATCAGAGATCAAAGTGAACAGTTTGTGTCATTTGTGGCCCCTCAGTATGGTGAAGGGTTAGTGCATTTCGTTGTCTCTGTACTGTACACTGACAATGACAATTAAAATTGAATCTGAATCTGAATCTGAATCTGAAGGATGGTGACCAGATACGCCACCTATTCCTTTTCTCCAGTGATGCTGCCTGAGTTACTCCAGCATTTTAGGTCTACCATCAGTTGGTGTCACTGGGTGGCCGAGTGGTATCGAGATCCTGGGCAGTTCCTCTGTGTACATTTTAGGGTATTATTGGGAAACTGGGGTGGGAGACTGCAACCTTCACGTGGTCCGCCCTGTTTCGACTAATGCAATCAACCTGGCGTGCACAATCAAATAAGATCAAATAGAACAAGTTGTCCTACATCTTTAGGCTGTGCACAGTCTAAGGATAAGGGGGAATTCCTTTAGGACCGAGATGAGGAAAACATTTTTCACCAAGTGAGTGGTGAGTCTCTGGAATTCTCTGCCACAGAAGGTAGTTGAGGCCAGTTCATTGGCTATATTTAAGAGGGAGTTAGATGTGGCCCTTGTGGCTAAAGGGATCAGGGGGTATGGAGAGAAACATAGAAACATAGAAAAATAGGTGCAGGAGTATGCCATTTGGCCCTTCGAGCCTGTACCGTCATTCAATGTGATCATGGCTGATCAGAAGGCAGGTACAGGATACTGAGTTGGATGATCAGCCATGATCATATAGAATGGCGGTGCAGGCTCGAAGGGCCGAATGGCCTACTCCTGCACCTATTTTCTATGTTTCTATGTTTCTATGCTTCTATGTGCACGCCATAAGCAAGAAGAAGAAGATTGGGAAACTTTTTTTAAAAACTACATGGGGCAGCTGTCCAATAATTTGTCCTATTTAACACTGAAACTGTAAAAACGTTTGAAAAATTGTTCTTGGTTCCAAGCAATACTTTTTCACCAAAAAAAACCCCTCTTATTAAGTCACTGGATCAGAGTAATAATTATATTGGCCTCTGAAGAATCTGACCTCATTAGAACCTTAGTAATCCTCTGGCGCGTCACCCAGTTTTGATTCCGTAGTGTTTATATTACTTTCTGTTATTATCCAGCCAGAGAGAATCGGTAGCAGCAGAGAAAGTGCCTTATTAAAACAGCAGAGATTAGATCATTTATCAGCTTACTTTAACCAGTGCAGCCATGAATTGTTCTCCCGACAGTTTATTTCTCCCTGCTATGCACACAATCATGGAGTCGGAGAGTCATGGAAACAGGCCCTTCGGCCCAACTTGCCCTCACCGGCCAACATGTCCCAGCTACACCAGTCCCACCTGCCAGCATTTGGTCCATATCCCTCCAAACCTGCCCTATCCATGTAACTTGTGTTAAAAAAAAAATTGGGTATTCACACATGCAGTCCCCCTAACCAGTAAGAAAATCGTGGAACAAAATGGCACCACAAAATAGGGGACAACACAGTTGCGCAGTCACAAGGTTGTACGTTCTAGGAGAAGATTTAGGACATTTGGCCCATCAGGTCTACATCGCCATTCGATCATGGCTGGTCTATCTTTCCCTCTCAACCCCATCCTCGTGCTTTCTCTCCATAACCCCTGGCACCCTAGAGTTGCTGCCTTACAGCGCCAGAGACCCAGGTTCGATCCTGACTACCAGTGCTGACTGTATGAAATTTGTACGTTCTCTCTGTGACCATGTGAGATTTGTCCGGGTGCCCTGGATTCATAGAAACATAGAAACATAGAAAATAGGTGCAGGAGTAGGCCATTCGGCCCTTCGAGCCTGCACCGCCATTCAATATGATCATGGCTGATCATCCAACTCAGTATCCTGTACCTGGCTTCTCTCCATACCCCCTGATCCCTTTGGCCACAAGGGCCACATCTAACTCCCTCTTAAATATAGCCAATTAACTGGCCTCAACTACCTTCTGTGGCAGAAAATTCAACAGATTCACCACTCTCTGTGTGAAAAATGTTTTTCTCATCTCGGTCCTAAAAGACTTCCCCCTTATCCTTAAACTGTGACCCCTTGTTCTGGACCTCCCCAACATTGGGAACAATCTTCCTGCCTCTAGCCTGTCCAACCCCTGAAGAATTTTGTAAGTTTCTATAAGATCCCCCCTCAATCTTCTAAATTCTGGCGAGTACAAGCCGAGTTTATCCAGTCTTTCTTCATATGAAAGTCCTGCTATCCCAGGAATCAGTCTGGTGAACCTTCTCTGTACTCCCTCTATGGCAAGAATGTCTTTCAGGGCAAGATTCCTCCCACAATCCAAAGAGACGTGCAGCTTTGTAGGTTAATTGGCTTCAGTAAAATTGCAAATTGTCCCTAGTGTGTAGGATTGTGCTAGTGTGCAGAGTGATCACTGGTCGGTGTGGACCTGGTGTGCCGATGGGCCTGTTTCCGCTCTCTATCTCTCAAGTCTAAAGATGAAGAGCGGTAAGAGAGAGAACCAGAGAAAGGCGGAAATGCAATTTGTCCAAAACAGAGTGTTTAAGAAAGAACTGCAGATGCTGGAATAATCGAAGGTAGACAAAAATACTGGAGAAACACGGCGGGTGAGGCAGCGTCTATGGAGCGAAGGATAGGCGAGGGGGGGAGGGGGGTGGGGAGGCAGGAAGAAGAAAGGAAGAGACGGAGACAGTGGGCTGTGGGAGAGCTGGGAATGGGAGAGGAAAGAGGGATAAAGCAAGGACTACCTGAAATTGGAGAAGTCAATGTTCATACCGCTGGGGTGTAAACTACCCAAGCAAAATATGAGGTGCTGCTCCTCCAATTTACGGTGGGCCTCACTCTGGCCGTGGAGGAGGCCCAGGACAGAAATGTCGGATTCGGAATGGGATGGGAATTGATGTGCTGAGCCACCGGGAGAATTGACTTCTCCAATTTCAGGTAGTCCTTGCTTTCTCCCTCTTTCGCCTCCCCTTCCCAGCTCTCCCACAGCCCACTGTATCCGCCTCTTCCTTTCTTCTTCCCACCCCCCCACCCCCACATCAGTCTGAAGAAGGGTCTCGGTCCAAAAATGAGGTATTTTGATCCATGCTGTTGGGGCTCACCTCAGGTGGCTTTTTCTCTCATCCTTTCTAAATTTCTGATTCAAAATGGTTGAAAGGAGCAAAAAGTTGTTTGTTTGTGGAAGACGTTTGTAGCACTGGAATTGGCTATTTTAATATTGTTTAAATAGATTATTTTCAAATCTAGGACGTTTTTTCATCTCGGTCATTCCCTCTTCTCCCCTCTCATTTTGGGCAGTTTATACAAAAGCTTGAAAACATGTTACACCAGAGTCAGGAACTGCTTCCTCCCCTCTGTTATCAGACTTCCGAACGGTTAACCCATAAACTAAAGTGTTGTCCCAATCTTCCAACCTACCACATTGTGAACATTGCACTTTTTCCCTCTGGAACTGGAACTCGACAATGCTCTAAAACCAAGGTCAACACTCTGTTATCTTTCTCCTTGTTGCTCTTATGTATGGATTGATTGTACTCATATAGTATGATTTTATTTAGTTTAGTATAGTTTAGTTTAGTTTAGAGATACAGCACGGAAACAGGCCCTTCGGCCCACCGAGTCCACGCCGACCAGCGATCCCCACATATTAACACTATCCTACACACACTGGGGTCAATCTACATTAATACAAAGGGAAATAACCTACATACCTGCACGTCTTTGGAGTGCGGGAGGAAACCGAACATCTCGGAGAAACCCAGGCGGTCACCGGGGAACGTACAAACTCCGTACAGACAAGCACCCGTAGCCGGGATTAAAGCCAGGTCTCTGGTGCTAAAAGTGCTGTAAGGCAGCAACTCTACCACTGCGCCACCGTGCCGCCCTAGTTTAATTTAGATTTACAGCATGGAAAGAGGCCTTTCAGCCCACCGTACACCAGCACTGTCCTACACACGAGGGACAATTTACAATTTCAGTGGTTAATTTTAAGGATATTGTGACAATAAGAAACCTAAACTTAAATAGAATGAGCTTAGATGGAGCATATTGATAGACAAGGATCAGTTGGAATGAAGGGCCTATTTACTGTGGTTTATGACAATATGACTCTCGATGACTTCATACTTAGATTAAATTAAGATGCCAGGAATGATTGGGTTAACAAATGATGAGCATTTGAAGGCATTGAGTCTGTACCCACTGGAGTTTAGAAGGATGAGGGGGTCCTCATTGAAAATTGCCAAATAGCGAAAGGCCTGGGTTGCGTAGATGTGGAGGGGATGTTTCCACTAGTAGGAGAGTCTAGGACCGGAGGCCATAACCTCAGAATAAAAGGCCGTTCCTCTAGAAAGGAGATGAGAAGGAATTTCTTTAGTCAGAGGGTAGTGAATCTGTGGACTTCGTTGCCACAGACGGTTGTGGAGGCCATCAATGGATATTTTTAAGGTGGAGATTGAAAGATTCTTGATTAGTATGGTTGTCAGGGGTTATGGAGGAGAAGGCAGAAGAATATGGTTGAGAAGGAAAGATAGATCAGCCATGATTGAATGATGGAGTAGACCTGATGGGCCGAATGGCTTAATTCTGCTTCTAGAAGTGATGAATTTGCTGGGACCCTGATTAATGGCTCTGCGTTTCCCTTACTGTCTCGTCCCAGTCAAAGTCTTTCCAGGGGAAAGGTCAAGTGGAGACATAGAAACATAGAAACATAGAAAATAGGTGCAGGAGGAGGCCATTCGGCCCTTCGAGCCTGCACCGCCATTCATTGTGGCAGGGAATTCCATAAATTCACAACTCTCCGGGGTGAAAACGTTTTTTTCTCACCTCAGTTTTAAATGACCTCCTCTTTATTCTAAGACTGTGGCCCCTGGTTCTGGACTCGCCCAACAATGGGAACATTTTCCCTGCATCTAGCTTGTCCAGTTCTTTTATAATTTTATATGTTTCTATAAGATAACCATATAACATCCTCCTCATTCACCCTTCTAAATTCCAGTGAATACAAGCCTTGTGGACTGAGACATCTCGGTCCTCAAGCAGAACGGGGCAGTCGGTTGTTGGAAGGTTTGCTCTGTGCCACAGCGGCAGTTTAGTTTAGAGATACAGCGCGCAAACAGGTCCTTCGGCCCACAGCGTCCGCTCTGACCAGAGATCACCGCACACTAACACTATCCTACACACACTGGGAACAATTCACAATTACATCAAGCCAATTAGCCAACAAACCGGTACGTCTTTGGAGGGTGGGAGAAAACGGGAGATCTCGGAGAACGCCAACGCAGGTCACGGGGAGAGCGTACAAACTCCGCACAGGCACCCACCCACAGTCAGGATTGAACCCCGGGTCTCTGGCGCTGTGAGGCAGCAACTCTACAGCCGCGCCACCGTGCCGCCCAGTTGCTTCCCTGCCGTTGTCTGATGTGCTCCAGGGCTGAGCGGAGGGGCGGGGAAGGTGCATGTTCACAGGATCAACTCTGTGCAACATCTGTCATTAATGCTCTTTCCAGCTGCATCCTGTTCCTCTGCCACTCAGATTAATAAGTAGGAAGAGAAGGTTACATTTAAAAAAAATCTATATAATTAAATGCAAACAGTATGAGTGTGTGGTATCACCCCTTTTGGACATGTATAAACCAATAAATGGAGGTGGTGCAATCTATCCTTTTCTAAACATGTCTAGGCCGATACTTTTTTTGTGCGCAAATAGCAGAAAAGTTAAAATCCAACTTAGTCATGGAGTGGAAACAGTGTGGAAACTGGCCCTTCAGACCAACCTACCCACACTGGCAACCATGTCCTAGCTACTCTAGTCCCACCTGCCTGCGTTTGGTCCATATCCCTCCGAACCTGTCCTATCCATGTACCTGTCTAACTGTGTCTTAAATGTTGGGATAGCCCCTGGCTCAACTACCTCCTCTGGCAGCTTGTTCCGTACACCCAACACCCTTTGTGTGAAAAAGTTACCCGTCAGATTCCTATTCAATCTTTTCCGTTTCACCACTAGACTTGCCTAATTCTGCTCCTATCACTTATGAGAACTCATGAGAACGCGACCAATCGTCCGATTACAGATATTAATTGGAAATTAAAACAGTAAATGCTTGCCAGCCTGTGGGAGAGATTCTTATCTCTTCAAACTGTGGAGGAGTATTTTGATAAACCTGCTTACTATTTTCTTAAGGGCCTGTCCCACTTTCGCGAGCTAGTCACGAATTCTCCCGAGTTATTCACAAATTCTCCCGAGTTTTCCCCTTGATTCAAACTCGCAGAATGTTGGTAACGAGGCCGTAGGAGTCCGTGGATATATATCGTAGCGGCTCGTTATGCCAGCCGTAGGTACTCGGGGCTATTTTTATTTTACTCGTGGACATTTTTCATCAGGCTGGAAAAAACGTCCCGACTTACCCGATGCCCCGAGTACCTACGGGTGGCATAGACTCGTTACGAACATTCTGCGAGTTTGAATCAAGGGGAAATCTCGGGAGAATTGGTGAATAACTGGGGAAAGTGGGACAGGCCCTTCAGAATGCAGATGGAATACCAGAGCAAATTAATTATCTTGCTCTGAGATGACCACTAACATTATTCTGCCAAATTTGAATATCCCTCAAAACAAGGCAATATATTATGAATTTAAACACAAAATGCTTGAGTAGCTCAGCGGGTCAGGCAGCATCTCTGGAGAAAAAAGAATAGGTAACGTTTTAGGTCAGAACCCTTCCTTAGACGGAAAGTAGAGAGCAGGGTGGGGTAAAATAAATTTATGGCAAGAAAAGGCCAGAACATAAAGGCCAGAACATTATTTTAGAAACATAGAAACATAAAAAATAGATGCAGGTGGAGACCACTCGGCCATTCGAGCTAGCACCGCCATTCATTGTGATCATGGCTGATCGTACCCAATCAATAACCCGTGCCTGCCTTCTCCCCATATCCCTTGATTCCACTAGCCCCTAGAGCTCTATCTAACTCTCTCTTAAATATAGAAACATAGAAAACTGGTGCAGGAGGAAAAAGAGAAAAAGTATTCAGGCCTTTTCCCACCTCCAGTTGATTTCCCCCTCTCACCTCTCGCCCACCTCGACTTTCTGCCTGTAGAAGGGTTCCGACCTGAAACGTCACCTATTCCTTTTCTCCGGAGATGCTGCCTGACCCTCTGAGTTGCTCCAGCATTTTGATAGAGTCTTCAGTGTAAACCAGCATCTGCAGTTCCTTGCTACGCATGAGGAAAGGGTTTCAGTTGAGTTAATTTATCCGCGACGTGCAATGACAGAAATGTAAATTGAGCTGAAAAGCTGAGACGGGGAATGTGGTGAGGTTGGGAAGGAAAGGGGTTGAAGTGGAAAGGTGGAGCTTGGATGGATGAGTTAGATCGTGGGTGGACATTAGTAAATGAAAGATAATCGCCACCCAACATTGGATTGAGTAATAATCTCCACCTTCCTGATCCTATTACTGTTCTCTCGTGCCAAACCATGGCTTTTTAAACTTCAAGTGCTGCTCTCAAAGGTTCATCGCAAATACTTATTATCAGGGTCTATCTTCTCCAGTTTTGAGCGCTGTGTTTCAGAGACAATAGACAATAGGCAATAGGTGCAGGAATAGGCCATTCGGCCCTTCGAGCCAGCACCGCCATTCAATGTGATCATGGCTGTACCCCGTTCCTGCCTTCTCCCCATATCCCTTGACTCCGCTATCTTCAAGAGCCCTATCTGCATTCTCTCTACACGTTGCATGACCAGCTGAGTTATTCCAGCACTTTTGTGTTTTTAAGTCATTCAAATCTTTTTATTATCTGATTAGAAACATAGAAAATAGGTGCAGGAGTAGGCAATTCGGCCCTTCGAGCCGGCACCGCCATTCAATATGATCATGGCTGATCATCTAAAATCAGTACCCAGTTCCGGCTTTTTCCCCATATCCCCTGACTCCTTCAGTGCTAAGAGCTAAATCGAACTCTCTCGTGAGAACTTATGGCTGTGTCAGTGGTGAGCCTGCCAACCATGCCGTGAGAAGCAACGTCCTATGATTGACCAATTCACTACCAGGGCCGGGGTCCACTACTGCTTATTTTTGGGAGAATGACTGGTTGCCTTCTCCTGAATGCAGCTCTTGTGCCAATGGATTTTTTGAGGAATGACAAGTTCCCCTCTTCTTAAGGCAGTAACTGGCTACTTCCTGGAATGAGTGGGTTAACCTATGATGAGTGGGCTTGTACTCGCTGGAGTTTGGAAGAATGAGGGGGGGGGGGGGGGGTGGGGTTGGGTGGGGGGGGGTGGGGGGGGGTAACCTAATTGAAACGCACAGAATAGTGAAAGGCTTGGATAGAGTGGATGTAGAGAGGATGCTTCCTCTAGTGGGAGAGCCTCGGACCAGAAACCACAGCATCAAAATTAAAGGATGTTCTTTTAGGAAGGAGATGAAGAGAAATTTATTTAGTCAGAGGGTGGTGAATCTGTGGAATTCTTTGCCACAGAATGCTGTGGTGGCGAAGTCAGTGGATATTTTTAAGGCAGAGATAGATAGATTCTTGATTTGTAGGGGTGTCAGATGTTACGGGGAGAAGGCAGAAGAATGGGGTTAGGAGGGAGAGATAGATCAGCCATGATTGAATGGCGTAGACTTGATGGGCCGAATGGCCTAATTCTACTCCTATTCCTTATGACCTTAAAGGTGAAATCCCACTGCTACAAACAAGTGATTTCTCTAATCATGTTCATAATGTGCTGGCCTTTATAAATCAGAGCATTGAATATAGGAGTAGGGAAGTAATGTTAAAATTGTACAAGGCATTGGTAAGACCAATTCTGGAGTATGGTGTACAATTTTGGTCGCCTAATTATAGGAAGGATGTCAACAAAATAGAGAGAGTACAGAGGAGATTTACTAGAATGTTGCCTGGGTTCCAGCAACTAAGTTACAGAGAAAGGTTGAACAAGTTAGGTCTTTATTCTTTGGAGCGCAGAGGGTTAAGGGGGGATTTGATTGAGGTCTTTAAAATGATGAAAGGGATAGACAGAGTTGACGTGGATAAGCTTTTCCCATTGAGGGTAGGAAAGATTCAAACAAGAGGGCATGACATGAGAATTAAGGAACAGAAGTTTAGTGGTAACATGAGGGGGAACTTCTTTACTCAGAGAGTGGTGGCTGTGTGGAATGATCTTCCTGCAGAAGTGGTGGAGGCAGGATCGATTTTAACATTTAAAAGTAAAGTGAATAGGTATATGGACGGGAAGGGAATGGAGGGGTATGGTCTGAGTGCAGGTAGATGGGACTAGGGGAAAATAAATGGTCGGCAACGACTGGAAGGGCCGAGAAGGCCTGTTTCCGTGCTGTAATTGTTATATTGTTATATGGTTATATGTTGATTTCTCTAATTGCAAGTAACCCCTGCATTCTCTCTCTCTCCGTCTCATCCCCACCCTAGTCATCCTGCCAGTTCCACTGTTCACATCCTCATATCCCTTTGTTATCACCTCTTCCACAGCCAACAATGGACCATTGTGAGCTCCACCTTTCCTTCGTTATCGGTGCCGGCTCCGATTTGTTCCGAAACTTTTCAAACCTCCAGTTTCCCTCTCCCCTGACTCTCAGTCTGAAAAACGGTTTCAACCCAAAATGCCACCTGTTCCGTTTCTCCAGAGCTGCTGCCTGACCTGCTGAGTTATTCCAGCTTTTTATGTCTATCTTCGGTGTAAACCAGCATCTACAGTTCCTTCCTTGATTGAACACTGTCACACTCCCTCCTTCCCTCTCACCCGTACTAAAGGGCCTGTCACACTTGGCCGCCATTTGCGCCTCATTTACGCGTCATATGTAAAATAGGGCGATGCGTCGCGACGTGTGGGGTGCGCGTGGGTGACGCACGCATTGCGCAATGGGAGGCGTAGGAATCGCATGCGGTGGCGCGCGGGGCTCCAGGACTTCGTAGCGTAACGAAATCCTGCATGACGTATCGTGTAGGCATGCTGACGCATTCGCTACGCATGCTGACGTCCCGATGTCTCACGTGTATCGCGTGGTGACGCATGGTCACGTCACCGTGCGTCGACGTCCGTAACCATGCGTTGCCGCGCGCCGCAGGGTATTCTAATGATGTCACGCGCACCAGACGGCTGAAGCGTGATTTGCGCGCGAAGTCGCGCATCACGACGCGTCGACCATTTTACATATGACGTGTAAATGAAGCGCAAATGACGGCCAAGTGGGACAGGCCCTTTACTGGACTACATCTCCCCTATCTCACTATTATTAAATGTTCCATGTTAAAACGAAATAAGTCTAAATTAAATACCAGCTGATCAAATACAATCTCAGCAGTTAATGTGGGATGCATTTTGCATTTTGCATGTGATAAAAACTTCTAAACTTCCCAGCACCTGCTTTTCTGCTGTTGAACCAAACTAAACCGTGCCATATGTATGCAAACAGATCCCTTATGTTCAGTATTTCTGAGAGCTTTATCAGAACAAAAGTCAGGCACAAGGAGGCTCTTTTACAACAGGGTTGCCAAAGGTAGCGACTTGGGTAAACAAACAGCCAGGTGGTCAGACTTGTCGAGTGCTACCTATCATCCATCTGTTCCGCACCGCACTGCCCACAGCCAGCATTCAGAGCCAGCTAACGGCGGCACGGTGGCGCAGCGGTTGAGTTGCTGCCTTACAGCGCCAGAGACCTGGGTTCGATCCTGACTACGGGTGCTGACTGTAGAGATTTTGTACGTTCTCCCCATGACCGCGTGGGTTTTCTCCGAGATCCTCGGTGTCCTCCCACGCTCCAAAGACGTACAGGTTTGCAGGTTAATTGGCTTGGTATAAATGTAAAATTGTCCCTGTTGTGCGTAGGGTAGTGTTAGTGTGCGGGGAACGTTGGTCAGTGCGGACTCAGTGGGCCGAAGGGCATATTTCCGCATTGTATCTCTAAACTAAACTAGACTAAGTCTGAAGAAGGGTCTCGACCCGAAGCGTTGCCTATCTCCTTCGCTCCTTAGATGCTGCTGCACCCGCTGAGTTTCTCCAGCTCTTTGTGTAACCCTAGACTAAACTAATGCTTGCTTCTTTCTTGGTGGAAAAGGTTGCAAATTTGTTTAGCCAATTGTCTGGTGCAATGTGATACATACTGTATCATGCAGGGTTCAACCCACCAGTTCCATTAGTTTCAAAGGTTTCAAAGGTCTTTTATCGACAATAGACAATAGGTGCAGGAGTAGGCCATTTGGTCCTTCGAGCCAGCACCTCCATTCAATGTGATCATGGCTGATCATCCACAATCAGTACCCCCTTCCTGCCTTCTCCCCATATCCATTGACTCCACTATCTTTAAGAGCTCCATGTAACCCTCTCTTGAAAGCATCCAGAGAACAGACCTCCACCGCCCTCTGAGGCAGAGAATTCCACAGACTCACAACTCTCTCCTCTCTGTGTTTATTGTCTCGTGTACCAATTAAGGTACGGTGATATTCGATTAGGTTAGCTTAGAGATACAGCGGGGAAAGAGGCCCTTCGGACCACCAAGTCAACGCCAACCAGCAATTAGCACTATCCTATGCACTAGGGACAACAGACAATAGACAATAGCTGCAGGAGTAGGCCATTCGGCCCTTCGAGCCAGCATCTCTATTCAATATGATCATAGCTGATCATCCCCAATCAGTACCCCGTTCCTGCCTTCTCCCCATATCCCCTGACTCCGCTATTTTTAAGAGCCCTATCTAGCTCTCTCTTGAAGGCATCCAGAGAACCTGCCTCCACCGCCCCCTGAGGCAGAGATTTCCACAGAATCACCACTCTCTGTGTGAAAAAGTGTTTCCTTGTCTCCCTTCTAAATGGCTTACTCCTTATTCTTAAACTGTGACAATTTACAATTTTTAGCGAAGCTAATTAACCTACAAACCTGTACGCCTTTGGAGTGCCGTGGGAAACCAGAGCACCCGGGAAAAACCCGCGTGGCCATGGTGAGAACGTACAAATTACGTACAGATAGCACCCGTAGTCAGGATCGAACCCGGATCACTGGCGCTGTAAGGCAGCCACTCTACCGCTGTGTCCCTGTGCCATCGTAATGTAGATACAATGAATTAATCCTCCTGCAAGTATTGGTACATTGCTATCAAGAGACAATGACATCTATTGCCCTCTCACCTTGACAAAAATGTATTAAGGTCACTAATGTCTGATGAACAATGGCCTCCAACCCCTGGACATGTGTAATGGTGATGATGATGATGTACTATAGCATACCTGGACAGGTGTTCACCGGGAACTATGACACCAGCTTATAGACACTAAATGCTGGTGTATCTCAACGGGTCAGGCAGCATCTCTGGAGAAAAGGAATAGGTGACGTTTCGGGTTGAGACCCTTCATCAGACCCCTTCTGGTGTTGGTATAAAAACTGATTTTTAAGTTTAGGTTTACTATTGTCACAGGTACTGAGGTAGAATGGAAAGCTTTGTTTTGCATGCTACCCCAACAGATCGGGTCCAACAGGTCAAACTCAAGTACAATAGCTAGAACAAGGGGGAAGATCCGCAGTGCAGCATATAGTTCTCAGCATTGTAACACATTGTAGTGCATCAGATCCATACACAATGTCAAATGTCCTCAATGGGGTAGGAATTAATTGGACAGTACCCTAGCATCTTGATCAGAGAGGGGAAGAAGCTGTTCCTGAGTGTGATGGTGCTCACGTTCAAGCTCAAGGGCCTCTAGTTGTTGCAGTTTAGAAAGATGAGGGGGTTGGGGGGGGTCTCATTGAAACCTACCGAATAGTAAATGGCCTGGACAGGGAGAATGTGGAGAGGATGTCCAGGATGTGAGAAAGGAGATGAGCAGGAATTTCTAACGAATAGTTAGTGAATTTAGACAATAGACAATAGGTGCAGGTGTAGGCCATTCGGCCCTTCGAGCCAGCACCACCATTCACTGTGGTCATGGCTGATCATTCACAATCAGTACCCCATTCCTGCCTTCTCCCCATATCCCTTGACTTCGCTATCTTTAAGAGCTCTCTCTAATTTGTGGATTAATTGCCACAGAAGGCTGTGGAGTCTGTCATAGGGTATTTTTAAAGCAAAGATTAACAGGTTCTTGGTTAGTAAGGGTGTCAAAGGTTATGGGGAGAGTGCAGGAGAATAGGATTGAGAGGGAAAGATAGATCAGCCATGATTGAATGGTGGAGTAGACTTAATGGGCTGAATGGCCTAATTCTGCTCCTATGAAATTCTGTATCATCTAGCGGATGGGCCGAGAGTAGATGGAATAACCGGGGTGGGACTCAATTGGTACTGGTCCCTGGTACTTAATTGTCCAGGTTACGGGGCATCTGCCATCACTGTCCCCAGAACACAGTGTGTACAAATAGTCCAACTTAAACAGAGTCATAGAGTTTTGGTCGCCTAATTATAGGAAGGATGTCAACAAAATAGAGAGAGTACAAAGGAGAGTACAGAGGAGATTTACTAGAATGTTGCCTGGGTTCCAGCAACTAAGTTACAGAGAAAGGTTGAACAAGTTAGGTCTTTATTCTTTGGAGCGCAGAAGTTTAAGGGGGGACTTGATTGAGGTCTTTAAAATGATGAAAGGGATAGACAAAGTTGACATGGATAAGATTTTCCCATTGAGGGTCGGGAAGATTCAAACAAGAGGGCATGACATGAGAATTAAGGGACAGAAGTTTAGGGGTAACATGAGGGGGAACTTCTTTACTCAGAGAGTGGTGGCTGTGTGGAATGATCTTTCAGCAGAAGTGGTGGAGGCAGGATCGATTTTAACATTTAAAAGTAAAGTGGATAGGTATATGGACGGGAAGGGAATGGAGGGGTATGGTCTGAGTGCAGGTATATGGGACTAGGGGAAAATAAATGGTCGGCACGGACTGGAAGGGCTGAGAGGGCCTGTTTCCGTGCTGTAATTGTTATATGGTTATATGGTTATATGATACAGCGTGGAAACAGGCCCTTCGGCCCAACTTGCCCACACCGGCCAACATGTCCCATCGACACTAGTCCCACCTGCCTGCATTTGAATATCTTTATTGTCACATGTAACAATTCAAATCAAATTTCTTTTAACATTTTTGTTTAATTTAGTTTAGAGATTCAAAGAGGAAAAGGCCCTTTGGCCCACCAGGTCCGCCCCGACCAACGATCACCTGTACACTTTTTCTGTGTTCTCTAATGTTCGCATCCTTTCCACCAGGGGCAATTTACAGAACCTAATTAACTTGCAAATTTGCATATATTTGGAAGAAAAAAAGAGCACTCTGAAACTGTAGCAGCTAACAATGGCCTGTTTCTTTTATCAAACAGCAACAGTGGCCTGTTTTCTTTATCACCGTTACTTGTTTGCATATCTTTCAGTCATTGTTCTTTATCTCTCCACATCATCGTCTATATCTCTTGTTTCCCTTATCTCTAACCAGTCTGAGGAAAGGGTTTCGACCCGAAACGTCACCAATTCCTTCTTTCCACAGATGCTGCCTGTCCAGCTGAATTACTCCAGCCTTTTGTGTCTATCTTCGGTTCGAACCAGCACCTGCAGTTCCTTCTCACTCATTTTGTCAGGATGGAATCCGGGTCTCTGGTGCTGTGAGGCAGCAACTCTACCGCTGTACCGCCCCAGCTGAATTGACTACTATTTCTCATCGTCATTGCGATCAGGTATTTTTCCCTTGTTGAGTCTAAGGTAGTCTAAGCTGATTCTACTCAACACCGCACTGGACCAAGCTACAAGACAGCCAACCAAGTGTAAATGCCGCCAAAGTGTGAAGAATCGTCAGAGCTCCCACCGCACAGCCACCCTTCCCAAATATTGTTTGTTGAGCAAAAACACAAACTCGCCACATGTGTGTGAATTCATGTATGTGAATCGCCGAGAACTTCGGAGTCTGAAGAGGGGTCTCAACCCGAAACGTCACCTTTTCCTTTTCTCCAGCGATGCTGTCTGACCCGCTTGAGTTGATCTCCATAGACCTTTTGTGTCTACCTTTGGCTATTTAGCATTGAATTCCAATTTTCCATCTCACATTCTCCACCTTGTATTATATTATCGTGCTGAGCCCACAATGTTGACAAGGTTCAGAAACAAGGAGCTACAGATGCTGCTTGATACCAAAGTTACCAAAGTGCCCCAGCACTTTGTGTCTATCTTGGAGTAGATAAGGCTATTTGACAAAGAAACTACTTCATTATTCAGTGAACATTGAACAAAATATTTGAATAAGTACCTTGTAATACTGGTAAATTATTAATTGAAACAGATATCCGCAGCTGCTGTGTATTATATTACTGATAAGATAAGCTGTTGTACACCTGCCACGTGTAAACAAATCATACTATCTACTGCAGGATACTTGAAATCAAACTTTTCAGTAAAGGTGTTACATTTTTAATAAACCAAGATAAATTTGGAAAAAGCATACTTCATAAAGTATTTGTTATACACTCACATCTGTTCCAAAGTCAGGCACAGCTGAACATACAATATGGTATGATTATATTTAATTGGCCTTTCTAATAACACAATGAAGAGCAGTTCTTTTTTTTTAAAATATTTCCCCTGAAGGTATTTTTTTTTTTGCAGAATGTTTTGTTTGGTTTATTGTCGCGTGTACCGAGGTAATAGAAACATAGAAACATAGAGTATAGGTGCAGGAGCAGGCCATTCGGCCCTTCGAGCCAGCACCGCCATTCATTGCGATCATGGCTGATCAGCCCCAATCAATAACCCGTGCCTGCCTTCTCCCCATATCCCTTGGCTCCACTAGCCCCTAGAGCTCTATCTAATCAACCGATCATAAGTGATAGGATCAGATCATAAGTGAGTAGAATTAGGCCTTTCGGCCCATCAAGTCTACTCTGCCATTCAATCATAGCTGATCTATCTCTCCCCTCCTAACCCCCATCTCTCCTGCCTTCCCCCCATAACCTCTGACACCCGTACGAATCAAGAATCTATCTATCTCTGCCTTCAAATTTATCCACTGACTTTGCCTCCACAGCCTTGTTTGTCAAATAATTCCACAGATTCACCACCGGAGGTAAGGTGAAAAGCTTATGTTGTGTGCTATCCAGTCAATAGACAATAGACAATAAACAATAGACAATAGGTGCAGGAGTAGGCCATTCAGCCCTTCGAGCCAACACCACCATTCAATGTGATCATGGCTGATCATCCCCAATCAGTACCCCGTTCCTGCCTTCTCCCCATATCTCCTGACTCCGATATTTTTAAGAGCCCTATCTAGCTCTCTCTTGAAAGCATCCAGAGAACATGCCTCCACCGCCCACCGACGCAGAGAATTCCACAGAATCACCACTCTCTGTGAGGAAAAGTGTTTCCTCGTCTCCGTTCTAAATGGATTACTCCTTATTCTTAAGCTGTGGCCCCTGGTTCTGGGCTTCCCCCAACATCGGGAACATGTTTCCTGCCTCTAGCGTGTCCAAGCCCTTAACAATCTTATATGTTTCAATGAGATCCCCTCTCATCCTTCTAAACTCCAGAGTGCACAAGCACAGCTGCTCCATTCCCTCAGCATGCGCTCAGTCAGCAGAAAGATAGTAAATGATTACAATCGATCCATTTGCAGTGATAAGGGAATAAAGTTTAGTGCAAGGTAAAGCCAGCAAAGTCCGATCAAGGGTAGTCAACGAGGAGGCAGACAGTAGTATAATTCTGTTTAGTTACATTTTGAGCCTTTTTGAGGTAACATTGTGGATAAAATTAAAAGTTGAACATTTATTTTGTTGTTAGGACCACGAGTGAGTGGATTGGTTTTATAACTGAAAAGCTTATGTTGCTTTGCAAGAATATGGAAGATAGAGGTTTACAGAGATGCTGCCTGTCCTGCTGAGTTACTCCAGCTTTTTGTGATTCTCTTCAGTTTAAACCAGCACCTGCAGGTCATTCCTATGCATTTCTGGAGGACATGTATAGATCCGATTTCCCAACCCTCAATGCATCCAACCGATCTGCTCCCCAAAACTGATGGAAACAGTAAGTGTGAAATGACAGCAGGATATAAACAAGGGTACAAGTCTGTTTCTGGTTGCTTAGCCATACAAGCAACCTACAGTTGGGATAAGGGAAAGTGTCTGTGGGGTGCCTTGAATTGATATTCAATCCCTATTCATTACCACATTGTGTGCCATATGTCCCAGTAAATCGAGGGCAAGCCTTAATTAATCTGCAAAAATACTCTGGGCTTGAACATTGAATTTTCTCAATTCTGTTAACCCTTGCTGTCTCCTCCCCTTCCCACCTCTCCCTCAGCCCTTGGGCCCTGGCATTCCCTCTCTCTATCTCTCCCCCACCCAAGTCGCACTAGCTTCTCATTTTCACACTACAAACAGCTTACAATAGCCTGTTTCCTTCATCATCTATATTTTTTTGCATATATTTCATTCATTGTTCTTTATCTCTCCACATCACCGTCTATATCTCTCGTTTCCCTGATCCCTAACCAGTCTGAAGAAGGGTCTCGACCCGAAACGTTGCCTATCTCCTTCGCTCCTTAGATGCTGCTGCACCCGCTGAGTTTCTCCAGCCTTTTGTGTACCCTTGATTTTCCAGCATCTGCAGTTCCTTCTTTAACTAGTTAGCAGCATTAGTAGGCCACTCATGGCATCATGCAGGCATACAGCATCGAAACAGGCCCTTCGGCCCAACTTGCCTTTGGTGACAAAGATGCCCCATTTGCATTAGTCCCACCTGTCCACATTTGGTTGTGTGTGTGTGTGTGTGTGTGTGTGTGTGTGTGTGTGTGTGTGTGTGTGTGTGTGTGTGTGTGTGTGTGTGTGTGTGTGTGTGTGTGTGTGTGTGTGTGTGTGTGTGTGTGCATATATGTATGTGTATATATATAGACACGCACACACATACGTACACATTAAAACAAACGATAATAGTGCAATAATAACAATAATAGTCTAGGTAATTCTGAGCTTATTTGAGGTTGTAGTGCTTTGATGGGTTGTAGAGGACAAACGCACCAACATCAGCGTTTTGGAGGGAGCCAACATGACCGGCATCACCACCACAATAATGCAGCACCAACTTCGAAGGACTGGCCATGTCATCCGCATGTCCAACACACGTCTCCCTAAACAAATCATGTACTCTCAACTGAAGGAAGGTCGGCGAGCCCCCGGTGGGCCAAAGAAACGCTTCAAGGACAACATCAGGAACAGCCTAAAGAAATTCCACATCACATCGAGCAACTGGGAGCACATTGCACTGGACAGGGGCTCCTGGAGGAAATCCATGCAGGAAGGAGCTGCACGTCACGAAATGGAACTACGCCATGTTGCGAAGCGACAGCACCGTAAGGAGAGGGAGAAGGGGGCTCGACGACCACTGACCACCGCCAGTCTCCACTGCCCACGTTGCACCAAGGTGTGTGTGGATCGCGGATCGGCCTCTACAGATATCTGCAGACCAACAAGTAGACGATCTTATGGAGAGGACAGGCATACTCGTTTCGAATGATGATGAGTGTTTAATAGCCTGACGGCTGTGGGGAAGCTAGCTGTTCCTGAACCTGGACGTTACAGTTTTCAGGCTCCTGTACATTCTTCCCGATGGCAGTGGTGAAATGAGTGTGTGTCCAGGGTGTACGGGTGAATAGCATTGTCCGTCTATCTTAAGTGCGGATACTGCAACTTGAGCGCCCTGGAGAGGAAAAGACTACAGAAAGTAGTAAACACTGCCCAGTCCATCATCGGCTCTGACCTTCCTTCCATCGAGGGGATTTATCGCAGTCGCTGCCTCAAAAAGGCTGGCAGTATCATCAAGGACCCACACCACCCTGGCCACACACTCATCTCCCTGCCATCTTCGGGTAGAAGGTACAGGAGCCTGAAGACTGCAACAACCCGGTTTAGGAATAGCTACTTCCCCACAGCCATCAGGCTATTAAACCTGGCTGGGAACTCTGAACATTAATATCCCTCCATCTGTTATTTGCACTTTATTAATTTATTAATTCATGGGTGTATTTATGTATAGAATTGTAGTCAATGCCTTCTATGTTCTGTTGTGCTATGCAAAGAAAGATTTTCATTGTCCTGTCAGGGACACATGACAATAAACTCTTTTGACTTTTGGGCAGCTTTAAGTCAGAATAGTGTATTTTGAATGTGCACACTCCTAGGCGATGCATGTATGTAACGCAGCTTATTTTGGGTGTGGTAATGCTCATATGTTTCGGGTGGAGTATACTATACAGTGGATTTAGAAAGTATTCCGACCCCTTCACTTTTTCCACATTTTGTTACGTTACAGCCTTATTCCAAAATACATTAAATTCGTTTTTTTTTATCATCAATCTACACACAACACCCCATAATAAAAAAAGAGAAAACAGATGTTTAGAAATGTTTGCAACGTAATTAAAAATAAATATCTGAAATATCACATTTATATAAGTATTCAGACCCTTTGCTATGACACTCTAAATTGAGCTTTGGTGCATCCTGTTTCCATTGATTATCCTTGAGATGTTTCTACAACTTGATTAGAGTCCACCAGTGGTAAATTAAATTGATTGGATATGATTTGGAAAGGCACACACCTGTCTATATAAGGTCCCACAGTTGACAGCGCATATCAGAGCAAAAACCAAGCCATGAAGACGAAGGAATTGTCCATAGATCTCCGAGACAGGATTGTGTCGAGACACAGATCTGAGGAAGGGCATAAAACGATTCCTACAGCATTGCAGGTCCCGAAGAGCACAGTGGCCTGCGTCATTCTTAAATAGAAGATCTTTGAAACCACCAGGACTCTTCATAGAGTTGGCTGCCCGGCAAAACTGAACAATCGGGGGAGAAGGGTCATGGTCAGGGAGGTGACCAAGAACCCGATGGTCACTCTGACAGAGCTCCAGAGTTCCCCTGTGGAGATGGTAGAAACTTCCAGAAGGACAAATATATCTGCAGCACTCCACCGATGAAGCCTTTATGGTAGAGTGGCCAGACGGAAGCCACTCTTCAATAAACGGCACCTAACAGCCCGCTTGAAGTTTGCCAAAAGGCATCTAAAGGACTCTCAGATCATGAAAAACAAGATTCTCTGGTCTGATTAAACCACGATTGAACTCTTTGGCCTGGATACCAAGGGTCATGTCTGGAGGAAACAAGGCACTGCTCATCACCTAGCCAATACCATACTTATGGTGAAGCATGTTGGTGGCAGCATCATGCTGTGGGGATGTTTTTCAGCAGCAGGAACTGGGAGATCAGTCAGGATCAAGGGAATGATGAAAGGAGAAAAGTACAGAGAGATCCTTGATGAAAACCTGCTCCAGAGCATTCAGGACCTCAGACTAGGGCAAAGGTTTACCTTCCAACGGAACAACGACCCTAAGCACACAGCCAAGACAATGCAGGATTGGCTTTGTGACAAGTCAGTTATTAAAGATGGGATAGCAGCACATTTGGAAAGTGGTGAAATCATTGGACAAAGTCAGCATGGATTTATGAAAGGTAAATCATGTCTGACGAATCTTGTGGAATTTTTCGACGATGTAACTAGTAGCGTGGATTGGGGAGAACCAGTGGATGTGGTGTATCTGGACTTCCAGAAGGCTTTCGACAAGGTCCCACATAAGAGATTAGTATACAAACTTAAAGCATACGGTATTGGGGGTTCAGTATTGATGTGGATAGAGAACTGGCTGGCAAACAGGAAGCAAAGAGTAGGAGTAACTGGTTTGTTTTCACAATGGCAGGCAGTGACTAGTGGGGTACCACAAGGCTCAGTGCTGGGACCCCAGCTCTTTACAATATACATTAATGATCTGAGGGAATTGAAGGCAATATCTCCAAGTTTTGCGGATGACACTAAGCTGGGGGGTAGTGTTAGCTGTGAGGAGGATGCTAGGAGACTGCAAGGTGACTTGGACAGGCTGGGTGAGTGGGCAAATGTTTGGCAGATGTAGTATAATGTGGATAAATGTGAGGTTATCCACTTTGGTGGCAAAAACAGGACAACAAAAACTCATATGTCAGGCTGTTATTCATTGACTACAGCTCGGCATTTAACACAATCATCCCCTCCAAGCTGGTTACCAAACTCGCAGAACTGGGTCTCTGCACATCCCTCTGCAATTGGATCCTCGACTTCCTCATCCACAGACCACAGTCTGTTCGTATTGGTGGAAATGTGTCAGACTCGATAACAATCAGCACCTCAAGGCTGCGTGCTCAGCCCCCTGCTGTACTCACTCTATACTCATGACTGCGTAGCCGGTCATAGTGCGAACTCCATCATCAAGTTCGCTGACGACACCACTGTTGTGGGACGTATCACTGATGGGGATGAGTCAGAATATAGAAGAGAGATCGAGCAACGGCCCATATGGTGCCAGCACAATAAACTGGCCCTCAACACCAGCAAACCCGAGGAACTGATTGTAGACTTTGGAAGGAGTAGGATGGGGACCCACAGTCCTGTTCATATCAACGGGTTGATGGTTGGAAGGGTCAATTCCTGGGCGTGCACATCTGTGAAGATCTTTCCTGGTCCGAGAACACAGATGCAATTATTAAGAAAGCTCATCAGCGCCTCTACTTCCTGAGAAGATGTCTGTCAAGGAGGACTCTCTCTAACTTCTACGGGTGCACAGTAGAGAGCTTGCTGACCGGTTGCATCGTGGCTTGGTTCGGCAATTTGAGTGCCCTGGAGAAGAAAAGACTACAAAAAGTAGTAAACACTGCCCAGTCCATCATCGGCTCTGACCTTCCTTCCATCGAGGGGATTTATCGCAGTCGTTGCCTCAAAAAGGCTGGCAGCATCATCAAGGACCCACACCATCCTGGCCACACACTCATCTCCCTGCTACCTTCGGGTAGAAGGTACAGGATCCTGAAGACTGCAACAACCCGGTTTAGGAATAGCTATTTCCCCACAGCCATCAGGCTATTAAATCTGGCTCGGAACTCTGAACATTAATATCCCTCCATCTGTTATTTGCACTTTATTAATTTATTAATTCATGGGTGTATTTACGTATATAATTGTAATCAATGCCTTCTATGTTCTGTTGTGCTATGCAAAGAAAGATTTTCATTGTCCTGTCAGGGACACATGACAATAAACTCATTTGACTGACTTTGACTTTGAAAGCAGACTATTATCTAAATGGTGGCCGATTAGGAAAAGGGGAGATGCAGCGCGACCTGGGTGTCATGGTACACCAGTCATTGAAAGTAGGCATGCAGGTGCAGCAGGCAGTGAAGAAAGCGAATGGTATGTTAGCTTTCATAGCAAAAGGATTCGAGTATAGGAGCAAGGAGGTTCTACTTCAGTTGTATAGGGTCTTGGTGAGACCACACCTGGAGTATTGCGTACAGTTCTGGTCTCCAAATCTGAGGAAGGACATTATTGCTGTAGAGGGAGTGCAGAGAAGGTTCACCAGATTGATTCCTGGGATGTCAGGACTGTCTTATGAAGAAAGACTGGATAGACTCGGTTTATACTCTCTCAAATTTAGGAGATTGAGAGGGGAACTTATAGAAACTTACAAAATTCTTAAGGGGTTGGGCAGGCTAGATGCAGGAAGATTGTTCCCGATGTTGGGGAGGTCCAGGACAAGGGGTCACAGCTTAAGGATGAGGGGGAAATCCTTTGGGACCGAGATGAGAAGGACTTTTTTCACACACAGAGTGGTGGGTCTCTGGAACTCTCTGCCACAGAGGGTAGTTGAGGCCAGTTCATTGGCTATATTTAAGAGGGAGTTAGATGTGGCCCTTGTGGCTAAGGGGATCAGAGGGTATGGAGAGAAGGCAGGAACGGGATAGTGAGTTGGATGATCAGCCATGATCATATTGAATGGCGGTGCAGGCTCGAAGGGCCGAATGGCCTAATCCTGCACCTAATTTCTATGTTTCTAAGTCTGTGAATGTCCTTAAGTGGCCCAGCCAAAGTCCGGACTTGAACCCGATCTAATATCTCTGGAGGGACCTGAAAATAGCTGTGCATCGACGCTCCCCATCCAACCTGACAGAGCTTGAGAGGATCTGCAGAGAAGAATGGGAGAAATTACCCAAATACAGGTGTGCCAGGCTTGTAGCGTCATACCCAAGAAGACTTGAGGCTGTAATCGCTGCCAAAGGTGCTTCAGCAAAGTACTGAGTAAAGGGTCTGAATACTTATGTAAATGTGATATTTCAGTTATTTACTTTTAATTACTTTGCAAAATCTTCTAAACACCTGTTTCCACTTTTTTATCATGGGGTATTGTGTATAGATTGATGATTAAAAAAAAAAAAAATCCATTTTAGAATAAGGCTGTGACGTAACAAAATGTGGAAAAAGTGGTCCGAATACTTTCTGAATGCACTGTGGATAGAACTGTACGATGTGGTTGATGGAATATTGCAGATGAAGCCAAGAAAGAGGATAAACAATTTTACATTACACGCGAATGAATTCTAGATGGCTATGGAAATTTGAGACATCCAAGTAAATCCTTTCCAAATGGAGCGTACAATGAATGAAAGAGAGGTAACAAAGTAACGATGATAAAGGAAACAGGCCATTGTTAGCTGTTTGTTGGGTGAAAGCGAGACTTGGGTTGGGGAGGGATGGAGAGAGAGGGAATGCCGGGGTTACGGAGTTGGAGATATCAATATCTATTCAGGGCTGTAAGCTGCCCAAGCGAAATATGAGATCTGCTTCCTCCAATTTAGGTTTGGCCTCACTTTGGACAATGGAGTCAGATGCTGGAATCTTCAGCAAAATACAAAGTGCTGGAGGAACTACACTGGTGGGTCAGGCAACATCTATGGATAGGATAGACAAGAGCACGTTTCGGGCATGGACACTTCTTCAGGCTGGTCATAAGGTATACGACTTGCTCGCTTTTACAGGTTGGGAGCCTCTTTGCAAACCTATAAACACTGGTTAGATTGCACTTGAAATATTGTGTGCAGACACAAGGAACTGCAGATGCTGGTTTACCCCAAAGGACACAAGTGCTGGAGTAGCTCAGGAGGTCAGACAGCATCTCTGGAGTACGTGGATGGATCCCTTCTTCAGACCCTTCAGTATTTTTAGCTTTTCGTTGAGTTCAGTTTAAAGATACAGCGCGGAAACAGGCCCTTCCTCCCACAATCCCCGCACATTAACACTATCCTACACACACTTGGGACAATTTTACATTTTGTACCCAGCCAATCAACCTACAAATCTGAAGAAGGGTTTTGGCCCGAAACGTTGCCTATCTCCTTGGCTCCTTACATAACCATATAACCATATAACAATTACAGCACGGAAGCAGGCCCTCTCGGCCCTTCCAGTCCGTGCCGACCATTTATTTTCCCCAAGTCCCATCCACCTGCACTCAGACCATACCCCTCCATTCCCTGCCCGTCCATATACCTATCCACTTTACTTAAATGCTGCTGCACACGCTGAGTTTATCCAGCCTTTTGTGTACCCTCGATTTACCAGCATCTGCAGTTCCTTCTTTAACACCATACAAATTTGTACATCTTTGAAGTGTGGGAAGAAAGTGGAACAGCCGGAGAAAAACCCACGCAAGTCACGGGGAGAACATACAAACTCCGTACAGACAAGCGCACGTAGTCAGGATGGAACCCGGGTCTCTGGCGCTGTAAGGCAGCAACTCTACCGCTGCGCCACCGTGCTGCACTCTAATTGGGTCTATTACAGAGATGTGTTTGCATTGGAGAGAGTACGGAAGAGATTCATCGGGATAGTGTGCAGGAAGGAACCGCAGATGCTGGTTTAAACCGAAGATGGACACAAAAAGCTGGAGCAACTCAGCTGGTCAGTCGGCAGCTCTGGAGAAAAAAGGAATAGGTGATTTATTGGGTCGAGACCCTTCATCGGAATATTGCATGGATTGGATTTAGTTCTGCGGTGTAATTGGATAGGCTGGGTTTGTTTTTTTTAGTGGGACAATGGAGACTGAACGATGACCTGATAAAGTCACAGAGTCTGAGATTGATATAGCACAGAATTAGACCCTTCATCCCACCTCCACACTGACCAAGATATTTGCTAGTCCCATTTCGTAATGCTTGTCCCGGGGTGGAAGATTGCAACCTTTACATGGTCCGCCCTGTTTCGACAAATGCAATCAAATAAGATCAAATAGAACAAGTTGTCCTACAACTTTAGGCTGTGCACGCCATACGCAAGAAGAAGGTGTTTGCCGCACATCACTCTAAACTATATATTTTAGATGTTGTAGTTGTACCTACTTCTAACAGCCCCAACATGTCCACACCAACCAATGGCCACCCCTGTACACTAGCACTATCCTACAAACTAGGAACAATTTACGGTTCACAGCAACCAATTAAACTCATAACCTGGAAGTCTTTGGCGTGTGGGAGGAAACCAGTGCACCCTGAGAAAACCCACGCAGTCACAGGGAGAACGTACAAACTCTGTACAAACAGCACCCATGGACAGTATAGAACCCAGGTCTCTGTAAAATAGCAACTGTAACGCTGCAACTCTACTGCTGCGCCACTGTGCGGCCCAATCTTGTCAAACTTACTAAAGTCCAGAGGTTTATAAAATTATAACAGGTACAGATTGGGTAGATGATCAAAATCTTCTTCCCATGAGAAGTAACAAAAAGTGCACATTGGCTTATGATAGTTTTAAGGGGAATCTGAGAGGTTAGGGTTTAGGTCATGTGATTGGAGCAGAATTAGGCCATTTCATAGAATCATAGAAACATAGAAAATAGGTGCAGGAGTAGGCCATTCGGCCCTTCGAGCCTGCACCGCCATTCAATATGATCATGGCTGATCATCCAACTCAGTATCCTGTCCCTGCCTTCTCTCTATACCCCCTGATCCCTTAAGCCACAAGGGCCACATCTAGCTCCCTCTTAAATATAGCAAATGAACTGGCCTCAACTACCCTCTGTGGCAGAGAATTCCACAGACTCACCACTCTCTGTGTGAAAAAAGATCTTCTCATCTCGGTCCTAAATGACTTCCCCCTAAGCCTTAAAATGTGACCCCTTGTTCTGGAGTTCCCCAACATCGGGAACAATCTTCCTGCATCTAGCCTGTCCAACCCCTTAAGAATTTTGTAAGCCTCTATAAGATCCCCCCTCAATCTCCTAAATTCCAGTGAGTACAAGCCAAGTCTATCCAGTCTTTCTTCATATGGAAGTCCTGCCATCCCAGGAATCAGTCTGGCGAACCTTCTCTATACTCCCTCTATGGCAAGAATGTCTTTCCTCAGATTAAAAACCAAAACTGTACGCAATACTACAGGTGTGGCCTCACCAAAACCCTGTACAACTGCAGTAGAACCTCCCTGCTCTTGTACTCAAATCCTTTTGCTATGAATGCCAAAATACCATTCGCTTTCTTCACAGCCTGCTGCACCTGCATGCCTACTTTCAATGATTGGTGCACCATGACACCCAGGTCTCATTGCATCTCCCCTTTTCCAAATTGGCCACCATTCAGATACTAATCTACCCTCCTGTTTTTACCACCAAAGTGGATAACCTCACATTTATCCACATTATACTGCATCTGCCATGCATTTGCCCACTCACCCAATGTATCCAACTCACCTTGCAGCCTCCTAGCATCCTCCTCACAGCTAACACTGCCCCCCAGCTTCGTGTCATCCACAAACGTGGAGATTTTGCATTCAATTCCCTTATCCAGATCATTAATATACATTGTAAATAGCTGGGGTCCCAGCACTGAGCCTTCCGGTACCCCACTAGTCACTGCCTGCCATTGTGAAAATGACCCGTTTACTCGGGTCATTTGGCCCATCAAGTCTACACCACCATTCAATCATGGCTGATCTATCTCTCCCTCCTAACCCCAATCTCCTGCTTTCTCCCCATACCTCCTTACACTCGTACTAGTCAATCAATCTATCTACCTCTGCCTTAAAAATATCAATTGACGGCCTCCACAGCCTTCTGTGGCAAGGAAATCCAACGATTCCTCACCTTCTGACTAAAGAAAATCCTCCTCATCTCCTTCCAAAATGAATGTCCCTCAATTCAGAGGCTGGCCTCTCGTCCTAGATTCTCCCACCAGTGGAAACATCCTTTCCACATCCACTCTATCCAAGCCTTTCACTATTGGGTAAGTTTCAATGAGATCCCCCCACATGTTACACAGAGTGGTTGATATCTGGAATACTTGCCAGAGGAGGTGTTAGAATTCAAAATGAAATTATGTTCAAGAGGCATTCAGACAGACACTTGAAAAGGTGAGGCATAGAAGAATATGGACTTAATGTGGGCATATAGGATTAGTGCACTGTAGACAAGCCAAAAGGTGGGCAGACATTAAAAGTTTGGATAATTATACAATTTAAGAGATTACCTTTATAGTAGTTTGACACGGCTTGCCAATTTGCATGAATCTTCCTTGGTAACTTTGTGCTGAACCATAACGACATTTCCTCATTGTCTGAGAGTTGGGGGGTTTGGGGGGCTTGTGTCGGAAGGAACAGCAGTAGGGTTTCTGCCCTACAGCACCAGAGGCCTGGTTTCCATCCTGACTATGGTTGCTTGTCTGTGCAGAGTTCGCACGTTCTCTCCATGGGTTTTCCCCGGGAGCTCCGGTTTCCTCCCACACTCAAAAGACGTACAGGTTTGTAGGTTAACTTCCCTGGTAAAATTGTAAATTGTCCCCAGTGTATGTAGGATATTGTTAATGTGTGGGTATCGTTGGTCGGTGTGGCCTCAGTGGGCCGAAGGGCCTGTTTCCATGCTGCATCTCTAAACTAAACGAATGTAAAATTGTCAAAAAATATAAGTGACAAGTGATAAGTGGCAGAAATCTGGTTTTCATTCGAACTATGTTGGGAGACAATTGTCCAGATACCTCAGACATAAATTTAATTTAGTTTTTAGTTTAAAGATACAGTGCGAAAATAGGCCTTTTGATTCACCGAGCCCGTACCGACCAGCAATCCCCGCACATTAACACCATCCTACACACTAGGGACAATTCTACTATTTTTATACCAGGCCATCCCAGTCTTTGGAGTGTGAGGGGAACTCAAAGATCTCAGAGAAAACCCACTCAGGTCACAGGGAGAATGTACAAACTCCGTATAGACAAGCACCCGTAGTCAGGATTGAACCCAGGTCTCTGGCGCTGTAATGCCCCGTCCCACTTAGGAAACCTGAACGGAAACCTCTGGAGACTTTGCGCCCCACCCAAGGTTTCCGTGCGGTTCCCGGAGGTTTTTGTCAGTTTCCCTAATGGTCCAAAGTGGTTTCCGTTTTAAAAATCGGTGACTTTTTAGTCGAAGCCGGTTGCGATGCTAGTTGAAGGTGGTTGCTGGAGACCAAAGTTCACAAAGGGATAGGAGAGTATGGCCAAGTGTAATAGGGATCGATGTGAAAGGGGCCACTTGTCAACATAATTGTATAAGGAGTAAGAGTGTTGTAAAAACAACCCTGAAGGCTTTGTGTCTCAATGCGAGGAGCATTCGTAATAAGGTGGATGAGTTGAAGGTGCAGATTGCGATTAATGACTATGCTATAGTTGGGATCACGGAGACACGGCTCCAGGGTGACCAAGGCTGGGAGCTGAACATCCAGGGATATTCAATATTCAGGAGGGATAGACGAAAAGGAAAAGGAGGTGGGGTAGCGTTGCTGGTGAGAGAGAAGATTAATGCAATAGAAAGGAAGGACATTAGCGTGGAGGATGTGGAATCGATATGGGTAGAGCTGCAAAACTCTAAGGGGCAGAAAACGCTAGTGGGAACTGTGTACAGGCCACCTAACAGTAGTATTGGAGTTGGGGATGGCATCAAACAGGAAATTAGAAATGCGTGCAACAAGGGTAACACGGTTATAATGGGTGACTTCAATCTGCATGTAGATTGGGTGAATCAAATTGGCAGGGGTGCTGAGGAAGAGGATTTCTTGGAATGTATGCGGGATAGTTTTCTCAACCAACATGTGGAGGAACCAACGAGAGAGCAGGCTATTCTAGACTGGGTACTGAGTAATGAGGAAGGGTTAGTTAGCAGTCTTGTTGTGCGGGGCCCCTTGGGCAAGAGTGACCATAATATGGTTGAGTTCTTCATTAGGATGGAGAGTGACAAAATTAAGTCAGAAACAAGGGTTCTGAACTTGAACAAAGGTAACTTTGAAGGTATGAGGTGAATTGGCCAAGATAGACTGGCAGGTGATTCTTAAAGGGTTGACAGTGGATGTGCAATGGAAGGTATTTAAAGACTGCATGGATGAAGTACAAAAATTGTTCATACCAGTTTGGCAAAAGAATAAATCAGGGAAGGTGGTGCATCCATGGATAACAAGGGAAATCAGGGATAGTATAAAAACAAAAGATGAGGCATACAAATTTGCCAGAAAAAGCAGCCTACCGGAGGACTGGGAGAAATTCAGAATCCAGCAGAGGAGGACAAAGGGCTTAATTAGGAAAGGGGAAATAGATTATGAAAGGAAACTGGCAGGGAACATAAAAACTGACTGTAAAAGTTTTTATAGATATGTGAAGAGAAAGAGACTAGTTAAAACAAATGTTGGTCCTTGCAGTCAGAAACAGGTGAATTGATCATGGGGAACAAGGACATGGCAGACCAATTGAATAACTACTTTGGTTCTGTCTTCACTAAGGATGACATAAATAATCTGCCGGAAATAGCAGTGGAACGGGGTAAAATAAGATGGAGGAACAGAGTGAAATCCAGGTTAGCCAGGAGGTGGCGTTGGGTAAATTGAACGGATTGAAGGCCGCTAAATCCCCAGGGCCAGATAGTCTGCATCCCAGAATACTCAAGGAGGTAGCCACAGAAATAGTGGATGCATTAGTGATAATTTTTCAAAATTCCTTAGATTCTGGAGTAGTTCCTGAGGATTGGAGGGTAGCTAATGTAATCCCACTTTTTAAAAAAGGAGGGAGAGAGAAAGCGGGGAATTACAGACCTGTTAGTCTAACATCGGTAGTGGGGAACCTGCTCGAGTCAGTTATTAAAGATGGGATAGCAGCGCATTTGGAAAGTGGTGAAATCATTGGACAAAGTCAGCATGGATTTACGAAAGATCTGACAAATCTGATAGAATGTTTCGAGGATGTAACTAGTAGAGTGGATAAGGGACAACCAGTGGATGTGTTATATCTAGACTTTCAGAAGGATTTTGACAAGGTCCCGCATAAGAGATTAGCATACAAACTTAAAGCACACGGTATTGGGGGTTCAGTATTGATGTGGATAGAGAACTGGCTAGCAGACAGGAAGCAAAGGGTAGGAGTAAACTGGTCCTTTTCAGAATGGCAGGCAGTGACAAGTGGGGTTCCGTAGGCTCAGTGATGGGACCCCAGCTATTTACAATATATATTAATGATTTGGATGAGGGAATTCAATGCAACATCTCCAAATTTGCAGATTACACCAAGCTGGGGGGTATAGTTAGGTGTGAGGAGGATGCTTGGAGGCTGCAGGGTGATTTGGATAGGCTGAGTGAATGGGCAGATGCATGGAAGATGCAGTATAATGTGGATAAATGTGAGGTTATCCACTTTGGTGGCAAAAACAGGAAAGCAGAAACTATTATCTGAATGGTGGCAGATTAGGAAAAGGGGAGATGCAACGAGACCTGGGTGTCATGGTACACCAGTCATTGAAAGTAGGCATGCAGGTGCAGCAGGCAGTGAAGAAAGCAAATGGTATGTTAGCATTCATTGCAAAAGGATTTGAGTATAGGAGCAGGGAGGTTCTACTGCAGTTGTACAGGGTTTTGATGAGGCCACACCTGGAGTATTGCGTACAGTTTTGGTCTCCAAATCTGAGGAAAGACATTCTTGCCATAGAGGGGGTACGGAGAAGATTCACCAGACTGATTCCTGGGATGTCAGGACTTTCATATGAGGAAAGACTGGATAGACTCGGCTTGTGCTGGCTGGAATTTAGAAGATTGAGGGGGGATCTTATAGAAACTTACAAAATTCTTCAGGGGTTGGACAAGCTAGATGCTGGAAGATTGTTCCCGATGTTGGGGGAGTCCAGAACAAGGGGTCACAGTTTAAGGATAAGGGGGAATTCCTTTTGGACCGAGATGAGGAAAACATTCTTTAGAGTGGTGAGTCTCTGGAATTCTCTGCCACAGAAGGTAGTTGAGGCCAGTTCATTGGCTATATTTAAGAGGGCGTTAGATGTGGCACTTGTGGCTAATGGGATCAGGGGGTATGGAGAGAAGGCAGGTACGGGATACTGAGTTGGATGATCAGCCATGATCACATTGAATGGCGGTGCAGGCTCGAAGGGCCGAATGGCCTACTCCAGTACCTATTTTTCTATGTTTCTATGTTTCTAAGTGGGACAGGGGCATAAGGCAGCAACTCGACCGTTACACCAACTGATTCATTTGACACTGTTGATCTCAAACTTTGTTGCCCAGTGTGATGGAGGGCGAAATGTAACGTCAGAAATGTATTTGACGTTAACATATAATCACACTTTGTGGCAATGTTAGTTTGCCGCAGATGCAGTGGATCAGGATTAGCAATCGCATTTTGAACGAGTTTGTGTTTTTTTTTTGCAAAGGGAAAGAAAGAAAGAGCCCCACTGCTGTACGAGGATATGAAGCCAAGCTGCAATATGCACACAAAGGCTTCAGGATCAAACTCCTTCTGTAATTATGATCAGCTCAGACCTCCTTTTCGAAAGGAATAATGAAGTTGAACATTAACGGACACCCTCTCACATCTGCCAGTGCTGGCAACAGAAGAATACACAAATTACAAGTTAAAATCAGATTGGCAGTCTATTAGTCCTGAGGCTGAGGCACACACGCATGCAGCCTATTCATCTGATTGCAGATGGAGTACTTTTCATGACAAGGGCTTCTTTTCAATATGATTCCAGCCTGACTTTCCCAACACAATACGACGTTTTGTTCCCATTCAGTAATATTAGGACCGCCTTCCACCCTCTGCAAAGCAGAAACTTAAACATAAACACCCTTCCTCATCTCCCAGACGAAAAATAATTAACATATTAGCTCATTGTAAATTATGCTCACTGTCAAGTGTTTTTACTCCGACATTAGCCGACTGCCACGGCGCAAAATGGCTGAATTCTGTGCACTTTTAGAACGGGGATGTCAACCTTATTTTGAAGAAGGGTCTCGACCCGAAACGTCACCCATTCCTTCTCTCCAGGGCTGCTGCACGTCCCGCTGAGTTACTCCAGCTTTTTGTGCCTCTCTTAACCTACTTTGAAACACCTGAATTAGCGACCCATGGATCACCACATAGGGTCTGGACATCTAATGTCAATTGATATTCCCATTTTAACAAAAACACATATTCATAAATTGATTAAAAATAGTACAGTTCAACCTTGTCTTGTTGCCAAATGGAACGGCCGAGTGAATGTTTTCCAGTAAATAGTAAACTGTTCAGTCCGGAAACCTGGAATAAAAACACAAATACAGGTGGCAAACCAATTAACACCTAAAAACCATGGGTGTAATCTTTCACCTGAAGTTTAACGTAACCTATTGATAATTCAGGAAAACGCTATTGTATTCAAAGCAACATTAGCAAATTCGCAGGGGTACACAAAAAGCTGGAGAAACTCAGCGGGTGCAGCAGCATCTAAGGAGCGAAGGAGATAGGCGACGTTTCGGGTCGAGACCCTTCCCTCGATTCTCCAGCATCTGCAGTTCCTTCTTAGCAAATTCGCAGTTGACACAAAGCTGGGTGGCAGTGTGAACTGTGAGGAGGATGCTATGAGAATGCAGGGTGACTTGGACAGGTTGGGTGAATGGGCAGATGCATGGCAGATGAAGTTTAATGCGGATAAATGTGAGGTTATCCACTTTGGTAGCAAAAACAGGAAGGCAGATTACTATCTAAATGGCGTCAAGTTGGGAAAAGTGGAAGTACAACGGGATCTGGGGGCCCTTGTCCATCAGTCTATGAAAGTAAGCATGCAGGTACAGCAGGCAGTGAAGAAAGCGAATGTCATGTTGGCCTTTATAACAAGAGGAATCTAATATAGGAGCAAAGAGGTTCTTCTGCAGTTGTACCGAGCCCTAGTGAGACCACACATGGAGTATTGTGTGCAGTTTTGGTCCCCTAATTTGAGGAAGGACATACTTGCTATTGAGGGAGTGCAGTGTAGGTTTACAAGGTTAATTCCCGTGATGGCGGGACTGTCATATGCTGACAGAATGTGGCGGCTGGGCTTGTACACTCTGGAGTTTAGAAGGATGCGAGGATATCTCATTGAAACATATAAAATTGTTAAGGGTTTGAATACGCGAGAGGCAGGAAACATGTTTCCGATGTTGGGGGAGTCCAGAACCAGGGGCCACAATTCAAGAATAAAGAGTAAGCCATTTAGGCACGGAGACGAGGAAACACTTTTTTTCACACAGAGTGGTGAGTGTGGAATTCTCTGCCTCAGAGAATTCCACAGGTGGAGCCAGGTTCTCTGGATGCTTTCAAGAGAGAGCTAGATAGGACTCTTAATAATAGCGGAGCCGGGGAATATGGGGAGAAGGCAGGAACGGGGTACTAATTGGGGATGATCAGCCATGATCACATTGAATGGCAGTGCTGGCTGAATGACCTACTCCTGCACCTATTGTCTATTGTCTATTGTGTATTCCTAACAATACTATACCTCAGCGGGACAAGCAGCATCTCTGGAGAGAAGGAATAGGTGACTTTTCGGGTCAAGACCATACAACCATATAACAATTACAGCACGGAAACAGGCCTTCTCGTCCCTTCCAGTCCGTGTCGACCATTTATTTTCCCCTAGTCCTATCTACTGCACTCAGACCAGACCCCTCCATTACCTTCCCATCCATATACCTATCCACTTTACTTTAAATGTTAAAATCGATCCTGCCTCCACCACTTCTGCTGGAAGATCATTCCACACAGCCACCACTCTCTGAGTAAAGAAGTTCCCCCTCATGTTACCCATAAACATCTGTCCCTTAATTCTCATGTCATGCCCTCTTGTTTGAATCTTCCCTACCCTCAATGGGAAAAGCTTATCCACGTCAACTCTGTCTATCCCTTTCATCATTTTAAAGACCTCAATCAAGTCCCCCCTTAACCTTCTGCGCTCCAAAGAATAAAGACCTAACTTGTTCAACCTTTCTCTGTAACTTAGTTGCTGGAACCCAGGCAACATTCTAGTAAATCTCCTCTGTACTCTCTCTATTTTGTTGACCCTGCCTCAGACTGAGAGTCAGGGAAAGGTGTTGTGTTGTGGGTTGGCTGGAGAACTGGAGGTACAGTTGATGCATGACTGGGTGGAAGGAGAAGGGGAGAAAGCTGCGCATGGAGAAGAACACATTGATCCACAGTAAAGATGTGAACAAAACAAAATCTGAAACTAACATGGCTTTACTAATGTGCCTTTACTAATATGGTCATGACGAGAGAGTGGTCCTGAGCTATTATCTCCCTCATTGGTGACCCTCGGACTATCCTTGATCGGACTTTGCTGGCTTTACCTTACACTCAACGTTACTCCATTGTCATGTATCTATACAGTGTAAATGGTTTGATTGCAATCACGTTTTATCTTTCTGCTGACTGGTTAGCATGCAACAAAAGCTTTGTGACCGCGTGGGTTTTCTCCGGGTGCTCTGGTTTCCTCCCAACTCCAAAGACATACAGGTTTGTAGGTTAATTGGCTTCTGTAATTTGTAAATTGTCCCTCTTGTGTGTAGCATAGTGTTCGGTGCGGACTCGCTGTGCCCTATGGCCTGTTTCCATGTTGAATATCTGAAGTAAAGTCTGAAGATTGATTGTAGAGGGAGGGGGGGGGTGGGGTAGGGAAGAGAACTGGGAATGGTGAGAGGCAGGACAAATCGTGAACTATCTTTGGAACTAAGCCCCTCAAAGGGTGATGGAAACAACAAACATGAATGTTTTCATGTCAGGTCTATAGAGATATTTGTTGGATAAAGCCAGGGATGCTAGGTTCTGATGGTCCACAGGTGGGCCTTCATCTTATTGAAAAATGCATCAGGCTCAAGAGTCCGTGGCCTGCGACTGTCCCTAATTCATGCACATATTTGTGTTCATTTTCAGCATAACACAACCTTACCACCAGCATTATTTGGAGCTAGAATAATGAAGCTAAGATCTAGTGGGAGAGTATAAGTAAGTAAGTTGGCCAAGTATTCACATACAAGGAATTTGCCTTGGTGCTCCGCCCACAAGTAACAACCTGACATACAGTGACAGTTACGAATGACTCTGAAAACACTAAACATTAATAATAATAAAACATTAATGATAAAACACCATTGATCAAGCATGTGAACCAACAAAATACCAGATCAAAGGGAGGCTACAGATTTTTGGACCAGAGGTCGTAGCCTCAGAATAAAAGGACGTATCTTTAGAAAGGAGATGAGAAGTATTCTTTAGTCAGAGGGTGGTGAATCTGTAGGATTGATTGCCATGGACGGTTGTGGAGGCCAAGTCAATGGATATTTTTTAAGGTGGAAATTAACAGATTCATAATTAGTATGGGTGTCAGGGTTTATGGGGAGAAGGCAGGAGAATGGGGTTGAGAGAGAAAGACAGATCAGCCGTGATTGAATTGTGCAGTACACTTGATGAGCCTAATAGCCTAATTCTGCTCTTAGAACATGAACTTAAATAGGCCTGGAATTCTGTAGGATGAAATAATAATAACCACATAAGATTCAGATTCAGATTCAGATTCAGATTCAATTTTAATTGTCATTGTCAGTGTACAGTACAGAGACAACGAAATGCATTTAGCATCTCCCTGGAAGAGCGACACAGCAAATGATTTGAATAAATAACAATAAGTGTCCGGGGGGGGGGGGGTGATTGGCAGTCACCGAGGTACGTTGTTGAGTAGCGTGACAGCCGCCGGAAAGAAGCTGTTCCTGGACCTGCTGGTTCGGCAATGGAGACACCTGTAGCGCCTCCCGGATGGTAGGAGGGTAAACAGTCCATAATGGTGATATCTTGTCATATAGTTGCTATTGATTATGTTCTGAGAATTCTTATGTATCTATTGTGACGACATAAATCTGAACTTTCGTTTCATTCTGTTCTTGTAAAAAATACAGGCTTTTCTAGACTGCTTTTCGTAGCCTGGGACTCCATTCCTTGGAGCGCAAGAGGAAGATCACTGGTCTTATAGAGGTGTATAAAATCATGGGAGGAATAGCTCAGGTAGATGCACAGATTCTCTTGTCCAGAGTAGGGGAATCGAGGACCAGAGGACATAGGTTTAAGGTAAAGAGGAAAAGATTTAATAGGAATCTGAGGGGTAACTTTTTCACACAAAGAGTGGTGGGTATATAGGTTAATGTCAACAAAATAGAGAGGGTACAGAGGAGATTTACTAGAATGTTGCCTGGGTTCCAGCAACTAAGTTACAAAGAAAGGTTGAACAAGTTAGGTCTTTATTCTTTGGAGCGCAGAAGGTTAAGGGGGGACTTGATTGAGGTCTTTGAAATGATGAAAGGGATAGACAGAGTTGACGTGGATAAGCTTTTCCCATTGAGGGTAGGATTCAAACAAGAGGGCATGACATGAGAATTAAGGGACAGAAGTTTAGGGGTAACATGAGGGGGAACTTCTTTACTCAGAGAGTGGTGGCTGTGTGGAATGATCTTCCTGCAGAAGTGGTGGAGGCAGGATTGATTTTAACATTTAAAAGTAAAGTGGATAGGTATATGGACGGGAAGGGAATGGAGGGGTATGGTCTGAGTGCAGCTAGATGGGACTAGGGGAAAATAAATGGTCAGCACGGACTGGAAGGGCCGAGAAGGCCTGTTTCCGTGCTGTAATTGTTATATGTTATATGTTATATGGACGGGAAGGGAATGGAGGGGTATGGTCTGAGTGCAGCTAGATGGGACTAGGGGAAAATAAATGGTCGGCACGGACTGGAAGGGCCGAGAAGGCCCGTTTCCGTGCTGTAATTGTTATATGGTTGTTATATGGTTATATGGAATGAGCTGCCAGAGGAGGTAGTCGGGGGCAGGGACTATCACAATGTTTAAGAAACAGGCAGGTGCATACATAGGACAGGTTTAGAAGGATATGGGCCAAGTGCAGGCAGGTGGGACCAGTGTAGCTGCTGTGGGCAGGTTGGGCCAAAGGACCCGATCCACACTGTATGACTCTGTGGCTCGATGACACTATGATGAGGACAATCCTTGTGAGTAAAGCAAATATGGACACAATCACAATGACTGAATCAGAAACAAAGTAACTTTGATTAGATTTATTTATATTGGATTTGCATGTTAATAGATTTCACGATACTCAGTTCAAAGCAAAACCGTACAGCTAAATCAGAAGCAGTTAGTCTCAGTACTGATCAAAGTACTGATTTTGAACAGCATTATAATTATTACTACAATCAATTTTATAGTTTGGATATAAATTTGCATTTTTAGTAGTGAAGGTGCATGTTGCATTTGGAAGCCAAACGCAATGTTAGGATTTATTTAAAGAGGACTAGAATGTAAAAACAGGAATGTAAAAGGCCTGTCCCACTTGGCGATTTTTTTCGGCGACTGCTGGCATCATTAACTGACGTATCAGGTCACCAAAATGATGATACAGCGTGATGCGGCGTGGTGAAGTATGAAGTGTCGCAACATTTTTTTTGTCGCCGCTGGATTTTGAAATGTTCAAAATCTTTTGGCGACACAGATATGATGCCGGCAGTCACCGAACAAGTCGCCATGTGGGACAGTACTTTAATACTGAGGCTTTATAAAGCAACGGGTCAGAGTGCATTTGGAGTCTTGTGAGCAGTTTTGACTCCCTTGTCTGAGGAAGGATGCGCTGGCATTGGAGAGGGTCCTGAGAAGGTTTGTGAGAATGATCCCAGGAATGATTGGGTGAACATACGATAAGCATTCGACGGCACTGGGCCTGTACTCGCTGGGGTTTAGAAGGGTGAAGGGGGGGAGGACCTCATTAAAACTTACCGAATAGTGATAGGCCTAGATAGAGTGGATGTGGAGAGGATGTTTCCACTGGTGGGGGAGTCCAGGACCACAGGCCATAGTCTCAGAATAAAAGGACGTACCTTAAGAAAGGAGATGAGGAGGACATTCTTTACTCATAAGGCGGTGAATCTGTGGAACTAATTGCCACTGAAGGCTGTGGAGGCCACGCCAATGGATATTTTTAAGGCAGAGATAGATTCTTGATTGGTATGGGTGCCATGGGTTATGGGGAGGAGGCAGGAGAATGGGGTTAGCAGGGAGAGATAGGTCAGCGATGATTGAATGGCGGAGTAGACTCGATGGGCCGAATGGCAGAGTAGAGTAGACCCTCCCCCTCCTTCCCCTTCCCTTTCTCATTCCCTCCTCCTCTCCTCCCCTTCTCAGCCCCTCCCTCCCGTCTCCTACACCTCTCTCCTTCCCCCCCCCCACCTCCTTTCTCCTTCCCCCCTCCTCTCCTCTCCCTCCTCCCCTCTTTTACTGGCTAGAATTTAGAAGTTTGAGGGGGGATCTTATAGAAACTTACAAAATTCTTAAGGGGTTGGACAAGCTAGATGCAGGAAGAATGGTCCCGATGTTGGGGAGGTCCAGAACAAGGGGTCACAGCTTAAGGATAAGGGGGAATTATTTTAGGACCAAGATGAGGAAAACATTTTTCACACAGAGTGGTGGGTCTCTGGAATTCTCTGCCACAGATGGTAGTTGAGGCCAGTTCATTGGCTATATTTAAGAGGGAGTTAGATGTGGCCCTTGTGGCTAAAGGGATCAGGGGGTATGGAGAGAAGGCAGGTACAGGATACTGAGTTGGATGATCAGCCATGATCACATTGAATGGCGGTGCAGGCTCGAAGGGCCGAATGGCCTACTCCTGCACCTAATTTCTATGTTTCTATGTTGGACAGGTCTGCCGTGGCAGCTGCTATTCAACCCCCACCTCTGGCGGCGTCTTGCCTCTCTCGCCCGCACATAGCAGCAGCAGCAGCAGCAGCAGCTGAATGAATGAAAGAAAGAATGAATGAATGGATGAATGGAGCAGCGAGAAAGGGCAGTCATTGTGTGTGCCGGGCGCCCGCCCGCTGCCCTCTGCCGCACTTTTGTCCGCCTCCAATTCGGAGAAGAAGGCACCACAAACTGGTTCAGCAGTTGAAGTTGCACAACAATCAAAAGGAAACGAATCAAAGGAGTCTGAAGGGTCTCGACCCGAAACGCCACCCATTCCTTCTCTCCTGTCCCGCTGAGCTACTCCAGCATCGCGTGTCTATCTTCGGTGCAAAGCAGCATCTGCAGTTCCTTCCTACACAAAAGAAAACATCCTTCTACTTGGAAAACGTCCAATGTCCTAGATCAACGTCTGCTTCGATCTGTCGTTTTTCCACCTTATCCTTCAACGTATCTCCAGACTCCCTCTCCCTGTCCCCCCTGGCTCTCAGTCTGAAGAAGGGTCTCGACCCGAAACGCCATCCATTGCTTCTCTCCATAGATGCTGCCTGTCCCACTGAGCTACTCTGCAGAGATGGTTACACAAAAAGCTGGAGAAACTCAGCGGGTGCAGCAGCATCTAAGGAGCGAAGGAGATAGGCGACGTTTCGGGTCGAGACCCTTCTTCAGACGATGCTGTGTTAAAGAAGGAACTGCAGATGCTGGAGAATCGAGGGTTACACACAAAGCTGGAGACACTCAGAGTCTGAAGAAGGGTCTCGATCCGAAACGTCACCTATCTCCTTCGCTCCTTAGATGCTGCTGCACCCGCTGAGTTTCTCCAGCTTTTTGTGTAACCCTCCAGAGATGCTGCCTGTCCCGCTGAGCTACTCTCCAGAGATGCTGCCTGTCCCGCTGAGCTACTCTCCAGAGATGCTGCCTGTCCCGCTGGTTAGTTTGAGTGTAAAACAGCATCTGCAGTTCCTTCCTGCACAAAAAAAAAATCCCTCCTGTTCTGGCTGAATCTTAAACCCTCTGTTTCCCTCAAAGTGCACAAATTCAACACACGCTATTTCATTAAATTATCAGTTTGGTGCTTCTTAAGATCTAAACCCGAGCCCGCCCCTAGTAGCACGCTGCAATTTGCAAAGTGTAATCCGACAGGATGCCTGCAGACCCTGCTACGTCGCTGCACTTTGTCAGGTGGCCAAAACAAAAAAGCAACAACAATCTTACCAGCAGAATAACAAAATGCAGCGATCTAAGTCACCAAACAAACTTTTGCATTGAACTGCTGAGCTTACCTCCCCCCCCTCCCCCCCACCCACCCTAAACCACAGCGACAGCTACAGCCCACGCTGCAACGCTTTGGCATTTCTGCTCGTTTGACATTTGTTTTAATATGCTTGACATTTAGTAATGGTGAAAAGCTGCCGTTGTATTTCGGTTTGGACGGGGCTTTAGAGGAATGATTTTTTTGACCCACCGGAGGATTTCCGTTCCTTTGCATTTTACATTGACACGTGTAACGCGAGTGTGTGCGGTATTTTCTTTTTTAAACGATCCCGCTCTGCCTCGGGAGCAGGTTACTTGAGGTTGAGGTTGATTATTACTCTGCATTTAGGATCCTTTAGCTAAGGCTTTGGGAAAGAAAGGCTTATGGAAATGTTAGGGCGAATCAATTTCTTCCTGCTGTCTGGATGTTAGATGTGGTGGAGGGGAGGTGACCATTGCCAACTCATTGCATTACTGGTGGGGGGCTAATCTGCCTCCCCCCACCCAATCTACTAGCTCCGGAGGGAGAGATGTACTGAATATATGCTTCCAATAAGTCGTCGCTTCATTTGCAAACCGTGGCTACCCCCTTCATATTATTCATCAGGTCAAGGTCCTGCCTCTTTTTTTCCATACAAAATGCTTTTATTCAGAACAAACAAAAGTACAAAGTAGTAACACGGTCAAAGAATGCCTGTATTGGCATTTTACAAAGTTATCATATTAAAATATTTACATTTTTATCAATAATACATTCGACCCCCCCCCCCCCCCCCGCGGTGACCAGCGTTCACCGAAGGCCTCCACAGTCCCCGTGGACAGAGAAACATAGAAAATAGGTGCAGGAGTAGGCCATTCGGCCCTGCGAGCCTGCACCGCCATTCAATATGATCATGGCTGATCATCCAATCAGTATCCCGTACCTGCCTTCTCTCCATACCCCCTGATCCCTTTAGCCACAAGGGCCACATCTAACTCCCTCTTAAATATAGCCAATGAACTGGCCTCAACTACCTTCTGTGGAAGAGAATTCCAGGGACTCACCACTCTCTGTGTGAAAAATGTTTTTCTCATCTCGGTCCTAGAAGATTTCCCCCTTATCCTTAAACTGTGACCCCTTGTCCTGGACATCCCCAACATCAGGAACAATCTTCCTGCATCTAGCCTGTCCAACCCCTTAAGAATTATGTAAGTTTCTATAAGATCCCCCCTCAATCTTCTCAATTCTAGCGAGTACGAGCCGAGTCTATCCAGTTATTCTTCATATGGAAGTCCTGACATCCCAGGAATCAGTCTGGTGAACCTTCTCTGTACTCCCTCTATGGCAAGAATGTCTTTCCTCAGATTTGCAGACCAAAACTGTACACAATACTCCAGGTGTGGTCTCACCAAAACCCTGTACAACTGCAGTAGAACCTCCCTACCCCTCTCTAGGGACACGCGGGCACGGACGTAATCCTGGAAAAAGGGCAGGCAGCCGACCACTGTACGGCCATCGACTGCCCGCTGCCTGGACCCGCGAATGGCCATCTTGGCCAGGCCCAGGAGCAGACCGACAGGGAGACCCCCTCCTCCCTCCCGACCCTCCCCCCCTCTGTCCCGGGTGCCCAAAAATCAATAAGGTCACACTAAAGTGGAGCCAAAACTTGAGGAGCAGCAGCCCCCTTCGGAAGGTCCTGCCTTTTGGGAGTCGGGAATTGAGCGAGGCAAATTCCGGTGAGCTTCTGCAGTTCAAAACCGCAGCCCTGTTCCCTGCCAGGGCTTTACAGAAATGATTGAATCTTTTTCACCCATCCCCCCCCCCCCTCCCCCTTCATAAACCAGCTCCTCGATGCATTTAAAATTGTGTGAATTGTAATTAGTAGACACATGTGCAGGTTGGTAAAAATCCCCCTAAGTATGGCTGTAGGTTAATCCACTGGGAGTCCAGTTACAAGTGTGTGTGGTCCAGAGCAGTGCTGTTGCCCTGGACTTTACAAAGGGAACACTTTGCTTGAATTTGGTCAGCAGAAAGAGGGACAGATTGCTGGAACCGGCGGGAGGAGGGGGGTGGTCGAATGTGTGGAGGAAGCAACTGCAGATGCTGGTTTAAACCGAAGATAGGCTCACCAAAAAAGCTGGAGTAACTCAGCGGGTCAGACAGCATCTCCGGAGAAAAATAATAGGATGCAGGTAATAGGATGACCGAACCACCCCACCGCAACCAGAGAGCTGTCCTCAACTACTATCTACCTCAGCAAGGACCCTCTTGACTTTACTGGCACTAAACGTGATAGTCCCATATCATGTATTTGCACACTGAGAATAGCTCGATTGCCATCATGTATTGTCTTTCCACTGGCTGGTTAGTATGCAGCAAAAGCTTTTCACTGTACCCCGGTACACGTGAGAATAAGCTCAGATGTTCCTCACTACATCCACATTAGTCCAGTGGAGTGTAAATTTTAAGATGGTGCCAAGAATGCCGGTCAGGTAGGCTGTCGAAGGGTCATGATGCCAAAATGATCCATCAATACACATCCTCCAGAAATGCTGACCTGAGCTGCTGAGTTACTCCAGCACTTTGTGGTCCACTCTCATGCTGCTTTTAACGTTTTCCTCTCCCTGACTCTAAATAACAGCATTCTTCATGAAGAACAAGCTGCCAGAGGTGGTGGTTGAGGCAGGGACTATCCCAACATTTGAGAAACATGAACAGGACAGGTTTGGAGCGATATGGACCAAGCAGGTGGGACTGGTGTCGCTGGGACATGAACTGAACTGAGGTTGGCTCCAGCAAATAGAACTGGCCTGTATTTAAACTTATTGTTCCCCAATTGAGGGACATTTTTACCGTGGCCTCCAGACTTCTTTTCGCTATCAACTGTTATTGAGGTGGAACCTCAATTCTTAGAGTCATAGAGTGATACATCATGGAAACAGGCCCTTCAGCCCAACTTGCCCAACTTTCTTCATATGAAAGTCCTGACATCCCAGGAATCAGTCTGGTGAACCTTCTCTGTACTCCCTCTATGGCAAGAATGTCTTTCATCAGATTTGGAGACCAAAACTGTACGCAATACTCCAGGTGTGGTCTCACCAAAACCCTCTACAACTGCAGTAGAACCTCCCTACCCCTCTCCAGGGACACGCGGGCACGGACGTAGCCCCGGCCAACGTCATAGCTTGATCCAGGACCGCAAGAAATTCCAACGAATTGTGGACGCAGCACAGACCATCACACAAACCAACCTCGCTTCTACTGACTCCATTTGTACCTCACGCTGCCTCGGCAAGGCCAGACCATACGCTGGCCACTCCCTCTTCTCCCCTCTCCCATCGGGCAAAAGGTATAGAAGTGCGAAAACACACACCTCCAGATTCAGGAAGAACTGTTATCCAGCAGCTGAATCATCCTGCCAAATCTAGAGAGCAGTCCTGAACTACTATCTACCTCATTGGTGACGCTTGGACTATCCTTGATCAGACTTTACTGGCTTTACCTTGCACTAAACGTTATTCCCCAATCATGTATCTATACGCTGTAAATGGCTCGACTGTGATCATGTGTTGGCTTTCCGCTGACTGGTTAGCACGCAACAAAAGCTATTCATCGCACCTCGGTACACGTGACAATAAACTGAACTGAACAAAACTGAAGGTATGGTATCTAAACATATGTACAATACTCCACCTTTGGTATCACCAGCAAATTGGAAAGGGTTAATGTTTTATTGAAAGAAACAGCATGGCAACAGGACTTCAGCCCACCAAGTCCATGCCAACCATTGATCTGTTCACACTGGTTTGAAATTGTCATCCACTCCCTACACATTTGAGGGTTATTTAAAGCCCTGTCCCACGGTACGAGTTCATTCCAAGAGCTCTCCAGAGTTTGCCCCGATTCGAACTCGGAGATTTACGGTAATGGCCACTCGTCGGTACTCGGGGCTCTCGTGGACATTTTTCAACGTGTTGAAAAATCTTCACGAGGATTCCCGTGCTTACCTGCCATTAGCGAGTCTTCCCGAGTACCTGCCGTTAGTGTTACGAGGCGCTAAGTGACGTCCCCGAGCTCCGACGTAACGCTACGTTAATTCTCCGTGCTTACCACGAGTTTGATTTTTTTTAAACTCAGGAGAGCTCTTGGAATGAACTCGTACCGTGGGACGGGGCTTTTACAGAGGCCAATTTAGCCATAAAGCCAATAGGCAATAGACAGTAGACAATAGGTGCAGGAGTAGGCCATTCGGCCCTGCGAGCCAGCACCGCCATTCAATGTGATCATGGCTGATCATCCCCAATCAGTACCCCGTTCCTGCCATCTCCCCATATCCCCTGACCCCGCTATTTTTAAGAGACCTATCTAGCTCTCTCCTGAAAGCATCCAGAGAACCTGCCTCCACCACCCTCCGAGGCAGAGAATTCCACAGACTCACCACTCACTGTGAGAAAAAGTGTTTCCTTGTCTCTGTTTTAAATGGCTTACTCCTTATTCTTAAACTGTGGCCCCTGGTTCTGGTCTCCCCCAACATCAGGAACATGTTTCATGCCTCTAGCGTGTCCAAGCCCTTAACAATCTTATATGTTTCAATGAGACCCCCTCTCATCCTTCTAAACTCCAGAGTGTACAAGCCCAGCTGCTCCATTCTCCCAGCATATGGCAGTCCCGCCATCCCGGGAATTAACCTTGTAAACCTGCGCTGCATTCCCTCAATAGCAAGAATGTCCTTCTCAAATTAGGGGAACAAAACTGCACACAATACACAAGCCACATGTCTTTGGGATGTGGGAGGAAACTGGAGCATCACGATGAAACCCATGCAGTCACAGGGAGAACATACAAACTCCACACAGACAGCACTGAAAGTCTGGGCTGAATCCAGGTCTCTGGTGCTGTGAGGCAGCAGATCTACCAGCTGTCACTATCTCAAGCTCCAGATGAGGCATCAAATGGATTCCTTTTTTTAAGTCAGAAAGGCTGCCGCCCAATTAAACAACCAATACTTTCCAAGTTCCAACTTTGAAAAAAGAGCAGTTTTCCAAAAATGATCCAAATAATGTGTAAGGCTGCATTGGATTCAGTACATGAGTTCTTAACTTAATAAGTGAATAGAGCAGAATTAAGCCATTCGGCCCATCAAGTCTACTCCACCATTCAATCATGGCTGATCTATCTCTCCATCCTAACCCCATTCTCTTGCCTTCTCCCCATAACTCCTGACTCCCATGCTAATCAAGAATCTATCTATCTCTACCTTAAAAATATCCATTGACTTGGCCTCCACAGCCTTCTGGGGCAATAAATTCCACCGATTCACCACCCTCAGACTAAAGAAATTCCTCCTCATCTCCTTCCTAATGGTGCATCCTTTTATTCTGAGGCTATGACCTCTGGTCCCAGATTCTCCCACTAGTGGAAACATCCTCCTAATAGACAATAGACAATAACCATATAACAATTACAGCACGGAAACAGGCCTTCTCGGCCCTTCCAGTCCGTGCCGACCATTTATTTTCCCCTAGTCCCATCTACCTGCACTCAGGCCATACCCCTCAATTCCCTTCCCGTCCATATACCTATCCACTTTACTTTTAAATGTTACAATCGATCCTGCCTCCACCACTTCTGCTGGAAGATTATTCCACACAGCCACCACTCTCTGAGTAAAGAAGTTCCCCCTAAACTTCTGTCCCAATAGGTGCAGGAGTAGGCCATTCGGCCCTTTGAGCCAGCACCGCCATTCAATGTGATCATGGCTGATCATCCGCAATCAGTACCCCGTTCCTGCCTTCTCCATGCCCTTGACTCCGCTATCTTTAAGAGCTCTATCTAACTCTTAAAGGGCTCTATCTAACGGATCCACATCCACTCTTTCAAGGCCTTTCACCGTTCTAACGCTATAGCAACTAGATTGGTTCTTGCGATGAAAGCGTTTCTTGTGAGAAAATATTATCTTTGGCCTGGATGGGTGATGTCAATGTTAGATGCTGAGAGACATTCACAAAGTAGCCGTTGAAAATGCTTTTATTTTCTGGTGAGTTTCAAAGTTGAGGATAAGGGGTCAGCCATTTGGTATGAGAATGAAACCTTTGGAATGCTTTCCCTCGCATAGCTGTAGATGCTCAGTCACTGGATGAATTCAAGGTAATGTAGGACTTCAGTTACACTGCTGGATAACTTGATTGCTGTACTGAAACTGGGCTAAGAAACTTTAAAAAAGGGGAAAAATCAAACCTGTTTCAACAACACTCGCTCTGAAACCTTCGTGAACGGTTTTTTGCAATTTTGGGTTGTTTAAAGGTTGGGGTGGAAAATTTGAACATTAAGGAAGTTCGAGAAAGTGCAGATTGCAGAGGGAATGTGACCTGAGGCTTAGAATCACTGTTTAGAGTTTACTTTAGAGAACCAGTGCAGAAACCTGGGCAAACCACGGTTGCCCAGCCAGATGCAACTAAATTTAAAGTGGCACTTTCTTCCCAATAACCCTCTCTGGCTAAACCCCTCCCTTCGCCACCTCCAGTTTAAATTCCAGTTGGAATATTTTGGAGGACCAAGTAACCAAGAACCAAGAACAGGCCCTTCAGCCCACCAAGTCCACGCTGACCAGTGATCATCCCATACACTAACATTACACAACACACTAGGGACAACTTACATTTTTTACTGAAGGCAATCAATCCACAAACCGTAGATCTTAACACCCGGAGAAAACTCATGTGGTCACAGCGAGAACGTACAAACTCCATATAGAGATCAGGATCGAACTCTGATGCTATAAGTAAGTAAGTAAGTAAGTTTATTGGCCAAGTATTCACATACAAGGAATTTGCCTTGGTGCTCCGCCCACAAGTAACAACATCACATACAGTGACAGTGACTCAGAATGACTCAGAAAACACTAAACATTAATAATAATAAAACATCAATGATAAAACACCATTGATCAAGCTTGTGAACCAGCAAAATACCAGATCAAAGGGTGGCTACAGATTTTTGGCTGTTGAGTAGAGCAACTACTCGTGGATAAAAACTGTTTTTATATAAGGAAATAACTCTACTGCTGCATCACTGTGTCACCCTGAAATCAGTCTTGATTTTATTGACATGGCAAGAAAGTTCAAGTGGCTAATTGGCCTACCCCAACTTTCTCTTTCTTCTGCCCTTGCTCTTCAGATCACACTGTGACTTGTGGCAACCTCATACTGCATACTGGCTAGGACATTTCCACCATTCCAGCATGGCAGATGCAGTATAATGTGGATAAATGTGAGGTTATCCACTTTGGTGGCAAAAACAGGAGGGTAGACTATTATCTGAATGGTGGCAGATTAGGAAAAGGGGAGATGCAACGAGACCTGGGTATCATGGGACACCAATCATTGAAAGTAGGCAGGGTACACAAAAGGCTGAAGAAACTCAGCGGGTGCAGCAGCATCTAAGGAGCGAAGGAGACATGCAGGTGCAGCAGGCAGTGAAGAAAGCAAATGATATGTTAGCTTTCATAGCAAAAGGATTTGAGTATAGGAGCAGGGAGGTTCTACTGCAGTTGTACAGGGTTTTGGTGAGACCACACCTGGAGTATTGCGTACAGTTTTGGTCTCCAAATCTGATGAAAGACATTCTTGCCATAGAGGGGGTACAGAGAAGGTTGACCAGACTGATTCCTGGGATGTCAGGACTTTCATATGGATAGACACGGCTTGTACTCGCTGGAATTTAGAAGATTGAGGGGGGATCTTATAGAAACTTACAAAATTCTTAAGGGGTTGGGTACGCTAGATGCAGGAAGATTGTTCCCGAAGTTGGGGAGGTCCAGAACAAGGGGTCACAGTCTAAGGATAAGGGGGAATTCCTTTAGGACCGAGATGAGGAAAACATTTTTCACACAGAGAGTGGTGAGTCTTTGGAATTCTCTGCTACAGAATGTAGTTGAGGCCAGTTCATTGGCTATATTTAAGAGGGAGTTAGATGTGGCCCTTGTGGCTAAAGGGATCAGAGGGTATGGAGAGAAGGCAGGTACGGGATACTGAGTTGGATGATCAGCCATGATCATATTGAATGGCGGTGCAGGCTCGAAGGGCCAAATGGCCTACTCCTGCACCTATTTTCTATGTCTCTATTAGTTGAGGCAGGTACTATCATGACACTAAAAGACATTTGGACAGGTACATGGATAGGAAAGGTTTAGAAGAATATAGGTCGAATGCAGGCAGGAGGGGCTAATGTAGATGAGGTATCTTGGTCGGTGTGGGCAGGTTGGGCCAAAGGGCCTGTTTCCTTGCAGAATCTATGACTCTATTGCAGTCCCGTTTAGTTTAGAGTTACAGCGCAGAAACAGGCCCACTGAGTCCGCACCGACCAGCAATCCCCGCACATTAACACTACCCTACACACAGGGGACAATTTTACAATTTTAATACCAAGCCAATTAACCTACAAACCTGTACGTCTTTGGAGTGTGGGAGGAAACCGAAGATCTCGGAGAAAACCCACAAAGGTCACGGGGAGATCGTGCAAACTCCGTACAGACACCACCGCTGTGCCACCGTGCCACCTTATACACCATGTCATGTACACAGTAAGACTATTTCATTGGCAATGAAGCATTTTGGGACATTTCAGATAGTGTTTTCTTCTTCGCAGCTCGTTTCAATCATAGTTCTAAAGGCAGAATGATCTCGTTTTAGTACTAGTCTGGCCACCATTATCCGAAATGATCTTTTAAAATAATAATTAAATATTAGAGTTTGCAGAGTGTTTAAGAAAGAACTGCAGATGCTGGAAAAATCCGTCTGAAGAAGGGTCTCGACCTGCAACATCGCCTATTCCGTCTCGCCATAGATGCTGCCTCGCCCGCTGAGTTTCTCCAGCAGAGCTTGCAGAGTGCTCACAGGCAACATATCTAAACATACCTAATACCGGTCTCGCAGATAAGTCATACTTACTGCTCACTGCTTCAACCTTTGATTCACTTGATTAGACAATAGACAATAGGTGCAGGAGTAGCCCATTCGGCCCTCCGAGCCAGCACCGCCATTCAATGTGATCATGGCTGATCATCCACAATCAGTACCCCATTCCTGCCTTCTCCCCATATCCCCTGACTCCGCTATCTTTAAGATCCCTATCTAGCTCTCTCTTGAAAGTATCCAGAGAACCGGCCTCCACCGCCCTCTGAGGCAGAGAATTCCACAGACTCACAACTCTCTGTGAGAAAAAGTGTTTCCTTGTCTCCGTTCTAAATGGCTTATTCCTTATTCTTAAACTGTGGCCCCTGGTTCTGGACTCCCCCAACATCGGGAACATGTTTCCTGCCTCTAGCGTGTCCAAACCCTTAACAATCTTGTATGTTTTAATAAGATCCCCCCTCATCCTTCTAAACTCCAGAGTGTACTAGCCCAGCCTCTCCATTCTCTCAGCATATGACAGTCCCGCCATCCCGGGAATTAACCTTGTAAACCTGCGCTGCACTCCCTCAATAGCAAGAATGTCCTTCCTCAAATTAGGGGACCAAAACTGCACACGATACTCCAGGTGCAGTCTCACTAGGGCCCTTTACAACTGCAGAAGGACCTCTTTGCTCCTATACTCGACTACTCTTGTTATAAAGGCCAACATGACATTTGCTTTATTCACTGCCTGCATGCTTACTTTCATAGACCGATGAACAAGGACCCCCAGATTCCGTTGTACTTCCCCTTTTCCCAATTTAACGCCATTTAGATAGTAAGCTGCCTTCCTGTTTTTTATACCAAAGTGGATAACCTCACATTTATTCACATTAAACTTCATCTGCCATGCATCTGCCCACTCCCCCAACCTGTCCAAGTCACCCTGCATTCTCATAGCATCCTCCTCACAGTTCACACTGCCACCTAGCTTTGTGTCATCTGCAAATTTGCTAATGTTACTTTGAATCCCTTCATCCAAATCATTGATAGAAACATAGAAACATATAGGTGCAGGAGTAGGCCATTCGGCCCTTCGTGCCTGCACCACCATTCAATATGATCATGGCTGATCATCCAACTCAGTATCCTGTACCTGACTTCTCTCCATACCCCCTGATCCCTCTAGCCACAAGGTCTACATCCAACTCCCTCTTAAATATAGTGAATGAACTGGCCTCAACTACTTTCTGTGGCAGAGAATTCCACAGATTTACCAGATGTATATTGTAAATAGCTGCGGTCCCAGCACCGAGCCTTGCAGTACCCCACTAGTCACTGCCTGCCATTCTGAAAGGGACCCGTTAATCCCTACTCTTTGTTTCCTGTCTGCCAACCAATTTTCTATCCATGTCAGCACTCTACCCCCAATACCATGTGCCCTAAGTCTGCCCACTAATCTCCGATGTGGGACCTTATCAAATGCTTTCTGAGAGTCCAGGTACACTACATCCACTGGCTCTCCCTTGTCCATTTTCCTAGTTACATCCTCAGAAAATGAGTGGCTCAAAGTAGCTATGAACCACATTTCCCACAGTCAGATATAACTCAACGAGAGTCGTGGAGTTGTGCTGTTTTTGACCTGCTCGTCACTGACTGGATAAATACACATTGGTCCTAACGTTCCCTGCTCCATAGATGTGTTCAGGCCTGCTGATGGCACACAATCTTGTGTTTCGGTTCAACGCGTCCTAACAAATACTAGCTATGTGACAGATCATACCACACACCTATTGCGAGTCTCTCCACCAGTTCACCTCTCCATGACCCTCCCCCCCCCCCCCCCCCCATCACACATACTTGCACCAAGTCAGACTGGATACCAGATTACTGCACCTGTTACATTACAACGATGTGTAGGAAGGAACTGCAGATGCTGGTTAAACCGAAGATAGCTGGAGTAACTCAGCGGGTCAGACAGCATCTCTGGAGGAAAGGATCTTCTTAAACTCCTCTCAGATCGCCCCTAACTTTGACTCGCAGCACCCAAAGACCAACCGCATGGATTCCTGCTGCAGAAAGGTCCCACCCAACGTGGCCTAGCTCGACTGACAACATCTGCCCAGATGTTATCAGGCAACTGAATCATCCAACCACAACCAGAGAGAGCAGTGCTGAACTACTCTCTATCCTCGGACTATCCATGATCAGACTTTGCCGGCTTTACCTTGCACTAAACGTTATTCCCTTATCATATCTATACACTGTAAATGGCTTGGTTGTAATCATGTATTGTCTTTCTGCTGAATGGTTAGCAAGCCACTAATCTTCTGGAATTTTTTGAGGATGTAACTAGGAAAATGGACGAGGGAGAGCCAGTGGATGTAGTGTACCTGGACTTTCAGAAAGCATTTGATAATGTCTCACATAGGAGATTAGTGGGCAAAATGAGAGCACATGGTATTGGGGGGTGGGGTGCTGACATCGATAGAGAAGTGGTTGGCAGACAGGAAACAAAGAGTAGGGATTAACGGGTCCCTTTCAGAACTGCAGGCAATGACTAGTGGGGTACCGCAAGGCTCGGTGCTGGAACAGCAGCTATTTACAATATATACTAGACTAAGTGGGACCCGTTGGGTCCCAGCATTACACGGGAGGGCTGGTCCCCCAATGTAATATTTCACCTCTCCACCAATTCCAATATTTGTGGCCAGTGTGGGGGGCTTTCTGGAGCACTAGTATGGGTGTTGTGGGCTGAAGGGACTGGTTTCAAGAGGGCTAGTATGGACATTGTGGGCCGAATGGATGTTTGGGCTGGCGGCTCAGTCACTCAAGCCTATCATGCTGGCAGCTCACTCACTCACGGCTGGTGGGCTGGCAGTTGACTCACGGCTCTTCCTTGAAATTCCATTTCAAGCAGGGTGCAAGGCCACCAATTTCAAGTGCAGTTTCTTACCACTTCAATCAGTGTGCAAGGCCACCAAATTCAAGTGCAGTTTCATACCATTTCAAGCAGGGTGCAAGGCTCCTAAAGACAGCGAGTCATGACCTCTCCCTCCTCCATGTTGCCGAGACTGAGCCACGCCCACACTTCTGGGTTTTATAGTCCCTCCCCCCACTCTCATCAGAAGGGGCGTGGCCTGAATGGTGTGATTGACAGGAGAGAGAATCTCAACATAGAAACATAGAAAATAGGTGCAGGAGTAGGCCATTCGGCCCTTCGAGCCTGCACCGCCATTCAATATGATCATGGCTGATCATCCAACTCAGTATCCTGTACCTGCCTTATCTCCATACCCCCTGATCCTTTTAGCCACAGGGGCCACATCTAACTCCCTCTTCAATATAGGCAATGAACTGGCCTCAACTACCTTCTGTGGCAGAGAATTCCAGAGACTCGCCACTCTCTGTGTGAAAAATGTTTTCCTCATCTCTGTCCTAAAGGAATTCCCCCTTATCCTTAGACTGTGACCCCTTGTTCTGGACCTCCCCAACATCGGGAACAATCTTCCTGCACCTAGCCTATCCAACCCCTTAAGAATTTTGTACGTTTCTATAAGATCCCCCCTCAGTCTTCCAAATTCTAGCGAGTACAAGCCAAGTCTATCCAGCCTTTCCTCATATGAAAGTCCTGACATCCCAGGAATCTGTCTGGTGAACCTTCTCTGTATCCCCTCTATGGCAAGAATGTCTTTTCTCAGATTTGGAGACCAAAAAATGTACGAAATACTCCAGGTGTGGTCTCACCAAAACCCTGTACAACTGCAGTAGAACCTCCCCGCTCCTATACTCAAATCATTTCACTAAGAATGCTAACATACCATTTGCTTTCTTCACTGCCTGCTGCACCTGCGTGCCTACTTTCAATGATTGGTGTACTATGACACCCAGGTCTCGTTGCATCTCTCCTTTTCCTAATTTGCCACCATTAAGATAATAGTCTACCCTCCTGTTTTAGCCACCAAAGTGGATAACCTCACATTTATTCACATTATACTGCATCTGCCATGCATTTGCCCACTCACCCAGCCTATCCAAGTCACCTTGCAGCCTCCTAGCATCCTCCTCACTCCTAACACTACCCCCAGCTTAGTGTCATCCGTAAACTTGGAGATGTTGCATTCAATTCCCTCGTCCAAACCATTAATATATAATGTAAATAGCTGGGGTCCCAGCACTGAGCCTTGCGGTACCCCACTAGTCACTGCGTGCCATTCTGAAAAGGACCCGTTTACTCCTACCCTTTGCTTCCTGTCCGCCAGCCAGTTCTCTATCCACATCAATACTGAACCCCCAATACCGTGTGCTTTAAGTTTGTATACTAATCTCTTATGTGGGACCTTGTTGAAAGCCTTCTGAAAGTCTAGATATAACACATCCACTGGTTCTCCCTTATCAACTCTGCCAGTTACATCCTCGAAAAAGTCTATAAGATTTGTCAGACATGATTTACCTTTCGTAAATCCATGCTGACTTGTCTAATGATTTCACCACTTTCCAAATGTACTGCTATCCCATCTTTAATAACTGACTCTAGCAGTTTCCCCACTATCAATGTTAGACTAACTGATCTGTAATTCCCCGGTTTCTCTCTCCCTCCTTTTTTAAAAAGTGGGGTTACATTAGCTACCCTCCAATCCTCAGGAACTACTCCAGAATCTAAGGAGTTTTGAAAAATTATCACTAATGCATCCACTATTTCTGTGGCTACTTCCTTGAGTACTCTGGGATGCAGACTATCTGGCCCTGGGGATTTATCGGCCTTCAATCCGTTCAATTTACCCAACACCACTTCTCGGCTATCCTGGATTTAGTTAGTTCTCCACCTTATTTGACCGCCGGACCCCTGATATTTCCGGCAGATTATTTATGTCTTCCTTAGTGAAGACAGAACCAAAGTAGTTATTCAATTGGTCTGCCATGTCCTTGTTCCCCATGATCAATTGACCTGTTTCTGACTGCAAGGCACCTACATTTGTTTTAACTAGTCTCTTTCTCTTCACATATCTATAAAAACATTTGCAGTCAACATTTTTTAAACACTAATAACTCTTTAATTTTTCATCAATGGGAAAACTTCTCGGCACCTGATGAGCGGAGGGGGACTCTGAAAAAGATGGCCAAAAATCACAGCCATACGTGGTAGCGTCTTTTCTAAAATTAATATAATGCGCAAACAGGAAGTGGTCAAGATTACAGTTTTAATTATATTGAAGGCAAGGCAACCTTAATTAGGCAAGGCAATTTTAATTAGGCAACACAGCTTTAGCATTTCCAAACCAAAGCCAACACAGCTTTAGCATTTACAAACCAAAGGCAACACAGCTTTAGCATTTCCAAACCAAAGGCAACACAGCATTAGCATTTCCAAATGAAATTTTTAAACCACATTAAGGGCACTGACAGGTCAGTAAAACCTCATAGAGTTTAGTCGACATGCGTTCAGTGTTATTCAGACTGAGGGACGTGACCCTCTCACTCCCCTATCTTGCAGAGACTGACTGAGGCACTCAACACTTCTGGGTTTTATAGTCCCTCCAGAAGGGGCATGGCCTTCAGGAGAGAGAATCTTAACATTTTTTAAAACACTAATAACTCTTTTATTTTTCATCGATGGGAAAAATCCTTTTGCCCTGCAGAGGGGGGCTTTGAGTAAGATTGGCCATCCGTAAGTGGCAGCATTTTTTCTAAAATCAATATACAGAATAACAGGAAGTGGCCAGGATCAGACTTTTAGTAATATAGATTAATGATTTAGATTAAAGGGATTAAAGGGATTAAAAGTAACATTAGCAAATTTGCAGATGACACGAAGCTGAGTGGGTGTGAACTGTGAGGAGGATGCAGTGAGGATGCAGGGTGACTTGGGCAGGTTGGGTGAGTGGGCAGATGCATGGCAGATGCAGTTTTATGTGGATAAATGTGAGGTTATCCACCGTGCCAAAAACAGGATGGCAGATTATTAAGTACATGGTGACAAGTTGGGAAAAGGGGAAGTACAATGGGATCTGGGATGTCCTTGTTCATCAGTCACTGAAAGTAAGCATGCAGGTACAGCAGGCATTGAAGAAAGCGAATGGCCTGTTGGCCTTCATTGAGTATAGGAGCAAAGTGGTTCTTCTGCAGTTGTACAGGGCCCTAGTGAGACCATACCTGGAGTATTGTGGTCTCCAAATTTGAGGAAGGACATTCTTGCTATTGAGGGAGTGCAGCGTAGGTTCACAAGGTTAATTCCCAGGATGGCGGGACAGTCATATATTGATATAATGGAGTGGCTGAGCTTGTATACTCTGGAATTTAGAAGGATGAGAGGATATCTAATTGAAACATATAAGATTATTAAGGGTTTGGACACGCTAGAGGCAGGAAGCATGTTCACGATGTTGGGGGATTCCAGAACCAGGACCAAAGTTTAAGAATAAGGGGTAAGCCATTTTGAACAGAGATGAGGAAATACCTATTCACACACACAGTTGTGAGTCTGTGGAATTCTCACATTTTGCATTTAAGGCAGGTATTAGCAAGAACCATTACGTTGGCTGAGTGACAATGTTTGGACATACTACTCTGAGCTTGAATATTTTCCTTTTATATCTAACCTTGGCATTAGTTACCCATTAAGCTCCATGCGCATGCCCCGTCTCATCATTTTTAAAGATCATATACTATTTAAGAAACAGTTAGACTGGTAGATGAGTAGGACAGGTTTGGAGGGACAAGAGCACATGCAGGCCGGTGGGAATAGTGTCACTGGCCTGTGTGGGCATGTTGGGCCGAAGGGCATTTTTCCATGCTGTATGACTCTATGATGTAAACCCAATAAGGAGGGGTCTCAAGGAGCTCCAAATGCAACAATACATCACACCCTAACATGACCCTCAGGACAGGGTCGTAGACAGGAGATGTTTTGAGGGATATGGGCTAAACAAGGGCAAATGGGGACTAGCCTAGATGGGGCATCTTGGTTGGCATACATGAGTAGAACCAAAGGATAGTCACAAAAAGCTGGAGTAATTCAGCAGGCCAGGCACCATTTCTGGAAAAGGGGATGGATGAGGTGACGTTTGGGTGGAGACCCTGCTTCAGAATAAATTCACAGTTTAAGGATAAGGGGGAAGTCTTTTAGGACCGAGACGAGAGGTTTTTTTTCACACAGAGAGTGGCGAGTCTCTGGAATTCTCTGCCACAGAAGGTAGTTGAGGCCAGTTCATTGCCTATATTTAAGAGGGAGCTAGATGTCGCCCTTGTGGCTAAAGGGGTCAGGGGGTATGGAGAGAAGGCAGGTACAGGATAGTGAGTTGGATGATCATATTGAATGGCGGTGCAGGCTCGAAGGGCCGAATAGAAACATAGAAACATAGAAATTAGGTGCAGGAGTAGGCCATTCGGCCCTTCGAGCCTGCACCGCCATTCAATATGATCATGGCTGATCATCCAACTCACTATCCCATTCCTGCCTTCTCTCCATACCCTCTGATCCCCTTAGCCACAAGGGCCACATCTAACTCCCTCTTAAATATAGCCAATGAACTGGCCTCAACTACCCTCTGTGGCAGAGAGTTCCAGAGACCCACCACTCTCTGTGTGAAAAAATTCCTTCTCATCTCGGTCCTAAAGGATTTCCCCCTTATCCTTAAGCTGTGACCCCTTGTCCTGGACCTCCCCAACATAAGCTCCATGGCCTACTCCTGCACCTATTGTCTATGTTTCTATGTTTCTAGAACCAAAGGGCCAGTTTATTTGACTCTTATCACAATGAAAGGCTAAAGAGTGAGTTGTTACCAATATGAAGTTGGAAAAAAATTATCCAACTAATTGTGTGTTTGTGTGTGTTTGGGGGAGAGAAATCGTGTTCTCTCTAATTTCCTTCAGCCACCCAGGGTTCAAAGTCGGGATCCAAAATAGAGCAACCGGCTGATGAGCATATAGGCGCAGTACCGCCACCTACCGTCTCGCAACCCGTGAAGTTAACACGATTGGGAACAAATATCAAGTTTCTCGTTTTAATGTGTTTTTTTTTTCCTTGCATGGGATTAACTACACGTAGCTGAAACCTCGTGCAGCCTCGCACACTGTATCTATGTCAATAACCCCTTTGCCATTTAAAACGGGCAGCGCGCATTTGCTTGGATCAGAGTCGGATTAAATGTGGACTATTTTTATCGGATGTCAGTTCGAATCCACTGTTAAAGCTACATTGTGCGAAGATGATATCGTTCAGAATTTATTACCTGCAAACGTTGATTTAAAAACATGCCTAATTCCACCAACGTTTGCATTATTATTCCTCTCTCTCTCGGGTTAGCCTGAAGAAACCACTATGTGCACATGGAGCACTTGCGTTTCATCCTATATCTGTCAAGACGGTAAAAGGTGGTCGCCAAACCAATGCGTTTGACGCGCCTCTATTTTTTGCTCCACTCAACCCACCTAATGTGTCTTTTTTGTGTGCTACTGCTGGTGTTCATACGATTCTCTTGGAAACAGAGGGGGAGGGAAACACTACAAGTGCTGAATCCGGTGTGTTGGTCAGCGTGCGTTTTATGTATGTGTGTATGTATGCTGTACCGAACTGCTTAATGTTATTAAAGGGCAAAGGAACGGGTTCCTGTGTAATGCCTTTTGATATCAAGGAGTAGATAATACCTGCAGGTGTGGGCGAAGGCAGGACACATTCGGAGTGTTTCAGGGCGATAGAACTTAAAACTGATTTTCGCTTTAAGTAAAACTGCAGCCTATCAATTTTGGACGCACGATATCGTGCCAAATTCGCGAAATTTAACATAAGTGGACGAGCTGTCAGTGTGTACGCGTGAGAGAGAGAGAGGGGAGGGGGAGGGAGAGGGGGAGTGAGAGAGAGGGGGGGAGGAAGAGAGAGAGGGGGAGGAAGAGAGAGGGGGGGGAGGAAGAGAGAGAGAGAGGGGGAGGAAGAGAGAGAGAGAGGGGAGGAAGAGAGAGAGAGAGGGGAGGAAGAGAGAGAGAGGAGGGGGAGAGGGGAGGGGGAGGGGGAGGGGGAGGGGGAGGGGGAGGGGGAGGGGGAGGGGGAAGGGAGAGAGAGAGGAGGGGGAAGGGAGAGAGAGAGAGGAGGGGGGAGGGAGAGAGAGAGGAGGGGGGAGGGAGAGAGGAAGGGGAGGGAGAGAGAGAGGAGGGGGAGGGGGATAGGGGGGGGGATAGGGAGGGAGAAAGAGAGAGAAGCAGACAGGCACAGACAGACAGACACGCACTCTCTCTCTCTCTCACACACACACACACAGACAGACAGACAGTCAGACCAGTTTCGCTCAAGACGAGCGTTGTGCTGCCTGGTGTCTTGAGTCGGTGGGACGGGCTAATGCCAGTTTGGGGAAGAAGGGAAGGCACAACATGCAGCGTTAATTTAATGCCGGGGGGTGGAGAAAGGCGGGGGCGTCTAAGGAAGGGATGGGGGGGGAGAGGGAGAGGTGAGGGAAGAGTGGAAAGGATGGGAGGGGGAGGGGCAGAAAAGAGACGGGATAGGGAACGGGAAAAGAGAGGGAGAGGGGGAGGGGGCGGAATTGGGGGTGGAGGAGGAAGGAGAAAAGGATGGCTGGAGGGGAGGAAGAGATGGATCGGAGGGAGAGGGGGTGATGGGAGGGGGTGGCAAAATAGGGAGGGGAGGATAGGAGGGGAGAGGGAAGGGATAGGAAGGAGGGGTGGAGGAGGGAGAGGGGAAGGAGAAATAAGGGAGGAGGGGGGGGCGGAGAGAGAGGTAGAGGGGGGAGAGGAGGGGGGAATGGGAGGAAGGGAGAGAGGGATATGGAGATAGAGAGAGTGTAGGAGAGAGGAAAGGGGAGAGAGAGGAAAGGGGGGAGAGAGGAAAGGGGGGAGAGAGGAAAGGGGGGAGAGAGGAAAGGGGGGAGAGAGGGAAGGGAGAGAGAGGGAGGGGAGAGAGAGGAGGAGGGAGACTGCAGGGAGGGGGTGGGAGGGGGGAGGGAGGGGGTGGGAGGGAGGGAGGGGAGAGAGAGAGAGGGAGATAGAGGAAGAGAGTAGGAAGTAGGAGGGAGGGAGAGGGGGGGGGAGAGGTGGAGGGAGAGAGAGGGAGACGGGAGACTGGAGGGAGGGAGTAGGAAGTAGGAGGGAGACGGGAGGGGATGAGGGGATGAGGGGTGGGTGGGAGGGGGAGAGGAGGGGGAGAGGAGGGGGAGAGGAGGGGGAGAGGAGGGGGAGAGGAGGGGAGGGGAGGAGAGAGGAGGGGAGGAGAGAGGGGGAGAGGAGGGGAGGAGAGAGGAGGGGAGGATAGAGGAGGGGGGAGAGAGAGGAGGGGGGGAGAGAGGAGGGGGGGGAGAGAGGAGGGGGGGAGAGAGGAGGGGGGGAGAGAGGAGGGGGGGAGAGAGGAGGGGGGGAGAGAGGAGGGGGGAGAGAGGAGGGGGGAGAGGAGGGGGGAGAGGAGGGGGGAGAGGAGGGGGGAGGGGGGAGGGGGGAGAGGAGGGGGGAGGGGGGAGAGGAGGGGGGAGAGGAGGGGGGAGAGGGGAGAGGAGGGGGGAGAGGAGGGGGGAGAGGAGGGGGAGAGGAGGGGGGGGGGGGGGGAGGAGGGGGGGGAGGAGGGGGGGAGAGGGGAGGGGGGAGAGGGGAGGGGGGGAGGGGGGAGAGAGGAGGGGGGGAGAGGGGAGAGGGGAGGGGGGAGAGAGGAGGGGGGGAGAGAGGAGGGGGGGAGAGGAGGAGGGGGGGAGAGGAGGAGGGGGGGAGAGGAGGAGGGGGGGAGAGGAGGGGGGGAGAGGAGGGGGGGAGAGGAGGAGGGGGGAGAGGAGGGGGGGAGAGGAGGAGGGGGGAGAGGAGGAGGGGGGGAGGGGGAGGGGGGGAGGAGGAGGGGGGAGGGGGGGGGAGGAGGAGGGGGAGGGGGGGAGACGGGGGGGGGGGGTAGAGAGGAGAGAGTAGGAAGTAGGGGGGAGAGAGAGAGGGAGACTGGAGCGGGAGAGATGAGGGGAGACAGGAGGAGGGGGGAGAGAGGAGGGGGAGAGAGGAGGGGGGAGAGGGAGGAGGGGGGAGAGAGGAGAGGGGAGAGGGAGGAGGGGAGAGGGAGGGGGAGAGAGGAGGAGGGGGGAGAGAGGAGGGGGGAGAGAGGAGGGGGGAGAGAGAGGAGGGGGGAGAGAGGAGGGGGGGAGAGAGGAGGGGGGAGAGGAGGGGGGGGAGAGGAGGGGGGGAGAGGAGGGGGGGAGACGGGGGGTAGAGAGTGGGAGAGAGTAGGAAGGAGAGAGAGAGAGGGAGACGGGAGACTGAAGGGGGGGAGACAAGAGGGGGGAGACGAGAGGGGGGACTGGGGGGGACTGGAGGGTGTGTGTGAGGGTGAGTGTGAGGGTGGGTGTGAGGGGGGGTGTGAGGGTGAGTGTGGGTGGGTGGGTGTGTGTGTGGGTGGGTGTGAGGGTGGGTGTGAGGGTGGGTGTGAGGGTGGGTGTGAGTGTGTGGGTGGGTGGGTGTGGGTGAGTGAGTGTGTGGGTGTGGGTGGGTGGGTGTGGGTGTGAGGGTGAGGGTGTGGGTGTGGGGGTGGGTGGGTGGGTGTGTGTGGGTGAGTGTGTGGGTGTGTGGGTGTGGGTGGGTGGGTGTGGGTGGGTGGGTGTGGGTGGGTGGGTGTGAGTGTGTGGGTGTGAGTGTGTGGGTGTGGGTGGGTGTGGGTGGGTGGGTGAGTGAGAGTGAGTGTGAGTGTGTGGGTGGGGGTGTGGGTGGGTGGGTGGGTGTGGGTGTGGGTGAGTGAGTGTGTGGGTGGGGGTGTGGGTGGGTGGGTGGGTGTGGGTGAGTGAGTGTGTGGGTGGGGGTGTGGGTGGGTGGGTGGGTGTGGGTGGGTGGGTGGGTGGGTGTGAGTGTGTGGGTGTGGGTGTGGGTGTGTGGGTGTGGGTGTGTGTGGGTGTGGGTGGGTGGGTGTGGGTGAGTGAGTGTGTGGGTGGGGGTGTGGGTGGGTGGGTGTGGGTGGGTGGGTGGGTGGGTGTGGGTGAGTGTGTGGGTGTGGGTGTGGGTGTGTGGGTGGGTGAGTGTGAGTGTGTGGGTGTGGGTGTGGGTGGGTGGGTGTGGGTGTGTGTGGGTGTGGGTGGGTGGGTGTGGGTGAGTGAGTGTGTGGGTGGGGGTGTGGGTGGGTGGGTGTGGGTGGGTGGGTGGGTGTGTGTGTGGGTGGGTGTGAGGGTGGGTGTGAGGGTGGGTGTGAGGGTGGGTGTGAGTGTGTGGGTGGGTGGGTGTGGGTGAGTGTGTGGGTGTGGGTGTGAGGGTGAGGGTGAGGGTGAGGGTGAGGGTGAGGGTGAGGGTGAGGGTGAGGGTGAGTGTGTGGGTGTGGGTGTGGGTGTGTGGGTGGGTGAGTGTGAGTGTGTGGGTGGGTGGGTGTGGGTGTGTGTGGGTGGGTGTGGGTGAGTGAGTGTGTGGGTGGGGGTGTGGGTGGGTGGGTGTGGGTGGGTGGGTGGGTGTGGGTGGGTGTGGGTGTGTGTGGGTGTGGGTGGGTGGGGTGGGTGTGGGTGTGTGTGGGTGGGTGTGGGTGAGTGAGTGTGTGGGTGGGGGTGTGGGTGGGTGGGTGGGTGTGGGTGGTGAGTGTGTGGGTGGGGGTGTGGGTGGGTGGGTGGGTGTGGGTGGGTGGGTGGGTGGGTGTGAGGGTGGGTGTGAGGGTGGGTGTGAGGGTGGGTGTGAGGGTGGGTGTGAGGGTGGGTGTGAGGGTGGGTGTGAGGGTGTGGGTGGGTGGGTGTGAGGGTGAGTGTGTGGGTGTGTGGGTGGGTGTGTGGGTGAGTGGGTGTGGGGGGTGCATGAGCAGCCTTGCCCCCTTTAAGTTGCCAGTGTCAACTGGAATGAGGTCAGCCTGGGCGCTTCTTATTGCAGGCGGCTGGCGGCTGCGGGCCAATGGGAGCGGCGGGGGCGGCGCGGGCCCCTGGAAACAGACGCGGTCTGGGCGAGCGGCGGCCGCCCATTGGCTGCGGCCAGGACACCTTTAACTCGACGTCACCGAGCCTGGGACTGGATAAGAAGCCGACGCGAGTTCGCGTCTGGTTTAAGCCGCAGACCCAAGTTTTTTTTTCAATATATAACTCAGTCTTCCCGCATGGTCAGAGGGGGAAGGTTGTGCCAAAGTATATACACATTATAAAAAAAAAAACCAAGAAACCAGGTTCTCTCCTGCGAAGGCGAGGGGCAAGCTTGCAAAGCATTCTGCAAATAACAAGGGAAGGAAAAAGTGCAAGCTGACCAAAAACTGCTACAGTCTGATATATATATAAAAAAGAAAGCCTTTTTTTTGTTTCTCTCACCCCCTCAACGCCCTATAGGGCCACAATATATTTTAGGGGGAGAAAGAGCGAGAGCATGGTGCAACAAACGAACAGCGCAGAGGACACGGAAGCGGCGCTGGTTCGAGAGTCTGCCGACTCCGGCGCTTCAGATCTGGGCATTGCCTGCTCGCCGGCGACGGACTCGCTCGCGTCGGACGGGGAGAAGACGGACGAGCCGAGCTGGTGCAAGACGGCCAGTGGGCACATCAAGAGACCCATGAACGCGTTCATGGTGTGGTCGCAGATCGAGAGGAGGAAGATCATGGAGCAGTCGCCGGACATGCACAACGCGGAGATCTCCAAGCGCCTGGGCAAGCGCTGGAAGTTGCTCAAAGACAGCGACAAGATCCCTTTCATCCGTGAGGCGGAGAGGTTGCGGCTGAAGCACATGGCGGACTACCCCGATTACAAGTACAGGCCGCGGAAAAAGGCGAAAAGTGCTGCGGGCAGCAAGCCGGGGGAGAAGAGCGAAAAGGTCCACTCTAAACCGACGGCGAAAAAGAGCAGCGGCGGCGGCGGCGGCGGCGGCAACAACGGTAGCGCTGGTGGTGGCAAGTCCAGCAAAACGCACAAGATCATCCTGGCCACGATCACCAAGCCCCCGACTGTCCACCAGCACCCGCAGTCAGGGACCACTACTCCTAACACAAACACTAGCAGCCAGCAGTCAATTTACAAAGCGCGGAGCAGCGCCGCTTCCAAGCACATTGTAGATAAGAGACTAAAAGAGAGGCGGTCGTTCGGGGCTCTGGGCAACACGTCTTCAGCCGCCGTGCCAGCCAGCCCCACTCTCAGCTGTTCGGCCGAGCCCATCGACCCGGTCAGTTTCTACGAAGATCTGGCCGGCGGGACGGGAGCCAGGGTGCCCGGCTCGCCCGGAGACCAGCGCAAACACCCGGGCAGTCTGAGATCCATCTCCCCGGCCCCCTCCACGACCCACTCCTGTTCCTCGTCGTCTCTGGCCTCGTCTTCCGACGAAGAGTTCGAGGACGACCTAATGGACCTTAGCTCCAGTCCGACTTTCGAGAACATGACACTGGGCAACCTGAGTTCGTCCCTGGACAGAGATTTGGAGTTTAATGTCGAGCCCGAGTCGGCATCTCATTTCGAGTTCCCAGACTACTGCACGCCAGAGGTGAGCGAGATGATTTCAGGGGAATGGCTGGAGTCAAGTATTTCAAACCTGGTGTTCACGTATTAAAACGCGACGAGTGAAAGAAAACTGACTTGCTGTTTTATCTTGGAGCGAAACGAAAAAAGGGGGATCGTGAATTGAAGTCATTGTGATCCGAATGCTGTAAAATTGGGCGATCGATAAATGTCCGATCGCGAGTCTTTCCAACAGCTAACAAAAAAAAAATCGCCGTGTTTTAGGAGGACTGAGATTCCAATGAGGGGAAAGAAAAAAAACTGCCAGCCTAGAGTCTGGGTTCAAAAGGAAAATCAGAAATTGTTTTGCACGTAAAGAGAGAACGCGGGCCTTGGCATTAGGGGACAGGTCGTTTTAAACGGTGGAAAGAAATCGCCAAAACAGATTCATGTCGGTACAGACATGCGAGATCTTCTTACACGCGAAGACAGCGTTTCTTCGAAGAGTGATGGTATTGGATTACTGTGTTTCGCTGGGTTTCATAGCATGTTGTACTGTATCTTCCCAGATTCTGTACAGATTGGAACAGTCAGAAAAAAAAAAGTGTTCGGACAAGTCGACCAGATAGATGGCGCTCTGTATGATTCCTACAAAGTCACCAGCCTTTCAATTCCTCTTTTTAAAAAAAAATCATTAACGCAAACTCAAATCTCCGCGGGACTGCATTTACTGGACCAAATTTCCTCAAAAGTTCCATAAATTCCACAAATACTACAAAAAAACACATGAATTTCTTGTCACCGAAGTCTCATCCTCGTATTGTTTTTGGTTTTGGGTTTTTTCCCCCTTGTAAATGTAATCAAAAACCATTTTTTTTTATATGGATGTATTTATACCGGCCAAATATTTTGACTTTTGTTTCGTGGGCCTCTTAATTACCTGCACCGTTTTATCTCCTTCACCGAAGGGCTAGAGTTCAACTTTTAATTTTATATTTAAATGTAGACTTTGACACTTTTAAAAAAGAAAACAGAGAAAGATGAGACGTTTGATTATTTTCTCAGTGTATTTTTGTAAAAAATATAAAGGGGGTGTTAATCGGTGTTTATCGCTGTTTGGGTTTCCTGATCACGAACAAAGAGGCCAATGTCACAATGTTGCCTCTTTTTTTTATATATTCCACTTGTTTACACACTTCAATCTGCAGGTTTTTGTACCGCGAGGCTGCATGTTGGCTTCGCCTGCTGTCTCTGAGCAGATGTCATAGCTCATAACAGCCCCTTCCTGTCTATTTTAGCTGATATATCTCCTTTATAGTATTTAAAAAAACAAAATATGGGGACACTTTTACCATTGAAACAGGTGACCCTGAAGCTTCCTTCGGACTGCTGCAGTCTGGCTGCGGTTAAAGTAAACACATGTTGGCGAGATGTAATGGATGTTGTTCCCATTCCTTCTAAGGTTGAGCATCAAGGTATACGACATGGGATGCTGCACCTTTCTCCCAATTATGTGGCGCTCCTTAAATGGCGCTTAATCACTGGATATCAAATGTTGATTTGAGTTCGCTATACAAATGATGTGTTTCTCATTCTGTAATGATAATTAGTATTAATTCTTATAACTTGTTGGCAAAATATTATTGTTTTGGCATGAAGCTAGCTTATATAATTCCAAAATCAGGTGTAGTTGTTGTGGGGGAGAGGGAGAGGGAGAGGGGGAGGGGGGGGAAGGTAATTGACGAAGAGGGGGGTTGGGAGGAAAGCGCGAACGCCTTTGTATATTTAAATCTGTATTATATCAACAAGAGGCTGGGTTACTTGTATGTGTCCAAAACTACCGCGACAGGCATTAAGGCAGCAATCGAGAAAAGATGTGTTGGTTGCTGTCCGATTGTTATTTTTTTTTTGTTAAAATTTCTGATATTTTAACTTTAATTTTTTTAATGTTTTACTCATCCTGTGCAATATGCTGTGTATAGTTTGTCAGATCATGCCTCAACAAAACTTTTGTTATTTTGGAAAAAAAAAACACATTCATGCCAGCTAATCGTGTCGTCACTGCCTGTCAAGATTGTGGATAAACTTGTAAATAGTTATTTGAGAGAAAGCGACAGAGAAAGAGAGAGGCAGAGAGAGAGAGAGAGAGAGAGAGAGAAGGTAATAAAAATCAGCTGGAACTGAACCCTAACCACTTGAGTCCCTGTTTTAATGCAGAGAATCGGGGTGGGAGGGGTGTGGAGGGAGGGAGGGAGGGGTGTGGAGGGAGGGAGGGGAGGGGAGGAGAGGGGGGGGAAATAGAAAAAAAAACGCCAATCTGCAAAACACCATTTTACGTACACTAAACGCATACACGCAGCAAGCGTGACTAAAAAGATTCTTTAAAAAAATCATTCCAAACACTAAGGACTTAGCTAGCAAAAAAACAGGGTTCAAAGAACCCAAAGCGGAAGCACTGTCTATGTTTATGTGTGTATGGGGGAGGGGAGGGGGGCGGGTGAGCGAGGGTCAAAATAAGTCATACAAAATGTTAATTTTCACGTTATTTCTTGTCGATTTCAAAAAATAAACAAGCCACGCATCTCTCCGTGTTGTCTGAGTGGTTGTCTTTAACTATTGTGGTGTAGAGAAGGGGGGGTGGGACGAGTACAAGCCATGAATTTGAACCGGGAGACGCTGGGACACTGGGAGCATAGATACTGGGAGAATGGCCTCAGGAACAAGCTTTGTGCCAGCATCGTTTCCCCTCGTATAACACGCTATTTGGTGTCCTGATAATAATCCCCATCCCCTCCCCTCCCCCGTAATAGACCCGATAGAACCAGTCCGAAGGGCAGAGTTCATTTGGGGACATCTACCGTCAAAATGAAATTCTCTCCCCCCCTACCCGGAGTTTTTTTTCTCTCCCCCTTTTGGAAACTCTCTACATTTCAATACTCACTTCGGTCTGAAATGCCGCTTAATTTCGCCAGGAAGTGCACGATTAGGCCAGTCGGACGAGTAGTGGGGGGGGGGAGGGGAGGGGAGGTTGTGTAGTCTGGACCAGATAGACGTAACGCGCTCCGAACAACGCGTGTGTGTGTGTGCAGTGAAACTGGATACAGGGCTATTCATAACGCTTCACAATAAGCTTCCAGCTACGGGAGCCGCTGGGTTTCGCTGGCCTGCAGCATGTTATTGCGCACTGTTTCAGCATTTTGACAGCAGCTTACTTCTATGGCCATTAACATTTTTTTTGCTTCTAAATAGTTTTTTTTGTCAAATCGACGTTGGCTAAAAACAAAACCAAAAAAATAAATAATGGAGTTACTAAGTTCCCGGCGATATCATAAAGCGATTTAGGGTTGTATTTGAGACAAATTCAGTCTGGTGAACCCTAACCCTTTCCTCTTTCCCCTCCCCCACCCCATCCCCCTCTATGCACGATCCCTTACAAAGAGCCGGCGCACCTCTTTATAACCGGGTGCAAGGGAATCCAGCGCTCCCAACGTTAAAACCTGGAGCGAAACTACTGCAAGCAGCACTTTGGCGAATGTATTCCAAGGGGAGGGAATCCAGTGGAGGTAAACGGGCCAGGCTGGTTGGGAATTGCGAGGGCGAGCAGTAGCCATGTTCATCTCCTCCCTGTGTTCAATCCGTACTTAGGCCAGGGAGACTTGTAAACCATTTCTGAAGTATGTCAACAAAAGTTTTATCGCCCTATAACCGAGTTACAACCTTCGCCCTCCCCCTCAGAAAAGTTCGGGATTTGAACCAGTCAGCCTTTGACAAAAACAAGTTGGATTTAAATAAATGCAGTGGGCAGGTCAAGCCTTTATTATTAAGGCACTGACTGGATCGAACTGGGCCAGACCCTCGTGAAACAAGTCAGAGAGCGAGAGGTCGTGATTTTGTAAACAGGGCCCCATCTTGCCTGTTAGACCATCCATAAGGTTTTCAAACGGAGCCGTATGACCACTTGGAAAAACACTTCCACTGAAATTATATTAATTGAAGCCGAAATTACCAAGAGAGAGTATTCATTGAGAGCTTTAATATAAAGAAAATGGCGACTTTTTTTTTAAAGTGCGGGACTGATTTGTCTTGGTTGCATTTCAAATGGATTGAGGATAACACAAAAAGCTCAGCATTATACGGATTGTATGGTTTTCAATTGTTGTATTAGGGAGAAAAAAGGCCTGTAAATCAGTGGACTTGTTCACGCCAGGATTATCTTTTAGCAAAAGAGAGGGTCGCTAATAATGCAAACTTGTGGGTGCAGTCACGGTTTCGCAGTTAACTATTCCCATTTAGCAGAGGGGAGGCAGAAACGGCAGCCATCTCTTCAGGGGTAGGAGAAGCAAAACATGGCAACCTTGTCTGAATACATCTGGAGGTAACAAAAACCCCGCAGCCCTGTTTTATTCAGTGGGTTGGGACGTAAGATTTCGGGCACATTTGGAAAATATAAACCTGATTTGGCAAACTAGGTGAAATGATTAAATACATTCTCCCTTTGAAAATAATATTCCTAACCTCAGAAGGTTAAAGTCGCCGTTTGCACAATTCATTTGGAGACTTGTTTGATGTAATGGCCCCATCATATCCACTTTAATGTCACATCGTGTACATTTCACTAAAACATTCAGGCCTAGCGACTAGACTTTAGCGAAGGAAGGCGGCATTTAAACTGCGAATGTTCCCTTGGAGTTTTTTTTAAAATGCGGGAAATTAAAGAAAATAATAATCTTGTGAAATTGCCAGGATTTAATTTATTTTCCTTCTTGTTATGCGGGAGAGGATTGTGAAATAAGACCTTAATTGTAACGCGAAAATTAACAGAATGTGTGCATTCACTTTGACATGGTCAAAGGTGTATGCCTCTTTAGCGTCATTATAAAAAAACCCGCTGTTTTCAGTTTAGGATTGGGTTTAACTATTCTTTAAACCTTCTTTAAGCCAAGTCTTGTTTTGGGCGCGGAGTTGCAATCTACGCTAGATTTAGATTTCGGCTCAGCAGAAACTGCAGTATGGAGCGAGTTATAGAAAACACTGGGTAGATTTGGGTTTTAAGAGTTAGATAAACAGTGATCTAATTTAAAAATAACTACTTTGGGATTTATGTTGGGAGAAGCTGCAGTTTTGTTGAAGGATAGTTGGCTAAGATGTTAGTTGCATCTTGTTTATGTTTATAGTAGAGTGGACCCACGGCCCCTTACATTTCGAAGTAGGCCTTGTTTGGGGCTACGGATAATTCTTGCATTGGACACGCTATGGACATTAGCATCAGGCTCAACTTCGGGCGAAATCTTATCAGCATCCAGTGATAGACGGTGTTTCCACTCTGGTTTAGATTTCGCTTTGGGTGGAGGTGAAAGAAGAGGGTTTCTTGGATACGTTTGGCTAGGAGCAGTTGTAGTGTCTGGGTACCGCCTTGTTTATAGGGTTATATTGTTTTTGTTAGAGTTTGCTCAAGCGAAAATAAATTGGAGTATTTTGGATGATTTGAGGTGCTACAGGAGATAAAACGATTGATAAACCAGAAGCGCCAGATTTAAATACATGCATAGCGATGAATAAAAGTGGGAATTATGATGCGAGATATAGTTTGCTCTGCATCCACGGGGTAACATCCTACATATTGGATGAATGAAGATACTCAATATCGCAAGTAGCAAGACATTGCCTGGAAGTCTAATAACCCAAAAAGTGAGCGGAAACGCAATGATTTCTTACGCGGATTGGCATCTGAAGTTTAACAAGAGCGGTACATCCACAGCAAGGCGTGCAGTGGAGGATGCTAGAAAACAGATAAGATGGGTGAGGGATTTTCCCCAATGCACGTACAATATTAATGCACGATTAATGCTCCCTTTACAATTCGCCCTCTTCCCTCCGTCTTGCTTTTTCACAGCAGGTAGTCTTGGAGCCTTTCGCCCTGTTATTAAAAACAGCAGATCATTCGGATCTCAAGGTCAATTCAGGAAATGGCTTTTTTTCTTTAAGAGGAAATGTTTCCTTGTGGACTCGTTCTCCGCTTGTTTTTTTTTTTGTAAACTTTCTGGGTTATGGCTGGAAGAAACATAGCCTCTTTCCCCTCTCACTTGCATGTAAAACAACTTTTTTGTTGGTTCTTCGCGGCCGAGGTGTGTTTGGCCATAGTAGTGAGGTGTTACAATGCAAAGGCTTTCTTGTTTACATTCCGCGCGGGGGTTCGGAGGCAGAATTGTTTGTTTGTTGAAGCGCAAACACGATTAAGACACACAACACATCTCTGGGGGCGGTTAGTAATTTTGGAAAAAGGCACTTGCTAAAAAAGTGAGTGCTCGGCGAATTATCTTGAAGGCGATATTTTGTTCATTAATACGCGTTTGCAGGCACACATGCTACATTAGCATCCAGATTTTGTTGGTCATTTTTTTTTCCTCCCCAATTTGGGGCTAATATTTGTGCCTTGTCGTTCCAGCAACGCCGTGTCTGGGGCCTTTATGCTGAACCAGGGGCGCGGCAGATGCAACTCCCCAGCTTATGAAAACCATGGCTGCCGCTGTCTAAGGAAGCTGGCATTATGATGAATTGCATTCGTTATCCCACTCTAAAATGGTTCCAACACGCACCCCTCCCCTTCCTGTCGTACTCTGTTGCCCAGCCAAGAAAACCTTGCCTGGAATTTGAAACCCCTGATATTCATGCTCTAAATGACACGTTCGAAAAAAAAAATTTAAGTCGATCTAGATCACGTCAGCGTCAATTTCCGAGTGAAAATGTGGCCATTTGTTAAAATTGGGATAACAAAAAAAAAGCAAAATGTTGGAATTTCTCAGCGGGTCAGGCCGCAATGATTTAAAAAAAAAAAAAAAACCCACAGAGATCACGTTTCAGATCCCTGGCATTTTTTTTTTCAATGTTGAGAAATGTAATGTTGCTCCGAAAGAGGGCAAATGACGCATAGAATATATGTGGTAGTGTGAGGCCAGGGTGGCTGTGGTGATCAATGGTTGATGAGAAGATTGGTAGGTAGAAATCTAAAAAATATATATGTAAAATCATAAATCAGGATTTATGACTAAAATCATGAGAGGAACAATCATGATGTATATTCATGAAAGGAATAGATCGGATAAACGCACATAGTCTCTTGCCTGGAGTAGGGGAATCGAGAACCAGGGGGACAAAGGTTTAATGTAAGGGATGCAAAGATTGAATGGGCACCTGAGGGGTAACGTTTTCACACAAAGGGTGGTGGTGGTGGGTGTATGGAACGGACTGCCAGAGGAAGTAGTTGAGACAATGTTTAAGAAACATCCAGACAGGTACATGGATAGGACTGGTTTAGAGGGACATGGGCCAAACGCAGGCAGGTGCGGCTGGTGCAGATGGGACATGTTGGTCGGCGTGGGCAAGTTGGGCCTGTTTCCACGCTGTATCACTCTAATTGGGTGCTGAGGTCGGCAATGAAGACTCAATTAAAATGTTGCCACTGATATCGGTGTCTTGCACACTGTCTGTCAGCTTCAGTTTTTAAATGCTCAGGAAATTTGAAACCTCATCATTAGTCGTCCCATCACTGATGGTGCCTTTATTGACATTATCATAAATCTGCAATGATTCTATCTCTGTTGACGAGTAAAACAAATAGGATTATGGATTTAAATGAGTAGGAAGGTTAATTTTCACGCAGATAGTGGCGCGGGATTGGCGCTCGCTTGAGCAGGGCAGTGGGTCAGTGGTAGAGTCGCTGCCTTCCAGCGCCACAGACCCGGGTTCGACCCTGTCTACGGGCGCTGTCTGTATGTTCACTGCGGATGCCGGTTTAAACCGAAGATAGACACAAAAGGCTGGAGCAACTCAGCGGGACAGGTGGCATCTCTGGAGAGAAGGAAGTCTCCAGACTTCAGGGTTAGTTTGGGTAGCCTGTGATCAACCAGCTCTCACGCGATGGGACGAATGGCTTTTTTTTGGCATTGTAAAGGCGCTGTAATGTTATAGACAAGATGCTCCCCCACCCTCCCTCCACTTCACACATCTCCCCGCACCCTGGCAACAGTGGGGCGTATGTGGAGCAGTAACACGGCCAGGGGAAGTGATCGCAAAGGCAGTGCACTCACGGACAGGGGGGCAAATTGCAGGTTCACGCGGTGAATTCCTTGAAGTACCGAGATTCTTCAAAACGCTCAGCGCGGCGAGGCAAGCTGACAATAGCAAAGATCTTATAGCTCTAAGATCTCTGGACAACAGCAGCACCGTTGGAGAAAGTCAGGAAAGTCACTGGCAGGTCCCATTTCGTTGAGCACAATTCAGCGTGAAACCAGCCAGTTTATCGTGTGTTTTGGACCAATTTTTGGAGGGGGTGTGATTTGGCTTAGTGTTATTTAAGGTGAGAGGGGGGCGGGCGGATTTAATAGGAATGCGAGGGGTACCGTTTTTACACAAAGGGTGGTGTGTGTACGGAAAGAGTTGCCCGAGGTGGTAGTTTGAGAAATGCATAGACAGGTACACGGATAGGACAGGTTTGGTGGGATATGGACCAAACGTGGGCATGTGGGACAAGTGTAGCTGGGACATGTTGGCTGGTGTGAGCAAGTTGGGCCAAAGGGCTTTTTTTCCACACTGTATCACGATTACTATGACTTAAATTGTGGGTGAGAGGGGATGGGGGGGGGGGGGGGGGGGGGGGAATGGATGCAGGAGTGATGGTTCATGGAGCCTCACTTCCCAGATAGATCGAGTAGATCGTGTCTGAAGAAGGGTCTCGACCAGAAACGTTGCCTATTTCCTTCGCTCCTGAGATGCTGCCTCGCCCGCTGAGTTTCTCCAGCATTTCGTGTCCATCTAAGATCGAGTGGGAGTTTCGCAGCTCTGACAAGCTTGGAATGTGAATGGCGTGGAGTCCGGATATCCACCATGCTCGCATCCTCCCACGTTTTCGCCGGACCTTGAGAGGGACCAATCTCGTTTGTTTTGTGTGTGTGTGTGTGTGTGTGTGTGTGTGTGTAGGAAGGAACTGCGGATGCTGGTTTAAACCGGAGACACAAAAAGCTGGACAAAACTCAGCGGGTCAGCATCTCTGGAGAAAGGGAATAGGCGGCGTTTCGGGTCGAGACCCTTCTTCAGACGTTTTTTGTTGTGTGTCTTTGGATGGTTTTCAAAAGGCAATCGCGCACCGACGCCGCGTCTTGGACAGAAACGCGGGATCTTTATTGATGTTGGTAGGAAGCCGCCGAACTGGCACTTTCAACACTATTACATGGCTCTGCGACTAGGGCGTGGACGCTCTCTCCGAGGGAATCTAAAGGCGATCTGGCGGTTAGATTTAGCACCACCGCAGCTGCACGCCGAATCAAATCACTCGAGAACTGCGCCGCCGCCGCCACCGCCAAATAGCTGGTTAACATATTATTGTGCATGGTCTGCAGAACCAATAAAACCTCGGTCATTTAAACGGCCGGTTCTCGAGGGGAAGATTAACACACTCCGACCTCGCCACTTTATTTTTACACGGTCTCAGTTTCAGAATAGGTTCGAGATCGAAACATAGAAAAGAAGTGCATGGAGTAGACCGTTCGGCCCTTCGAGCCAGCACCGCCATATAACGGCTTCACCGTCTGAAGAAGGGTCTCGACCCGAAACGTCGCCTATCTCCTTCGCTCCTTAGATGCTGCTGCACCCGCTGAGTTTCTCCAGCTTTTTGTGTTTTTCTCTAAGAGGGAGTTAGATGTGGCCCTTGTGGCTAAGGGGATCAGAGGGTATGGAGAGAAGGCAGGTACGGGATACTGAGTTGGATGATCAGCCATGATCATATTGAATGGCGGTGCAGGCTCGAAGGGCCGAATGGCCTACTCCTGCACCTAATTTCTATGTTTCTAACCCGCCATACAATATGATCATATAACCATATAACAATTACAGCACGGAAACAGGCCCTCTCGGCCCTTCCAGTCCGTGCCGACCATTTATTTCCCCCTAGTCCCATCTACCTGCACTCAGACCATACCCCTCCATTCCCTTCCCGTCCATATACCTATCCACTTTACTTTTAAATGTTAAAATCGATCCTGCCTCCACCACTTCTGCTGGAAGATCATTCCACACAGCCACCACTCTCTGAGTAAAGAGGTTCCCCCTCATGTTACCCCTAAACTTCTGTCCCTTAATTCTCATGTCATGCCCTCTTGTTTGAATCTTCCCTACCCTCAATGGGAAAAGCTTATCCACGTCAACTCTGTCTATCCCTTTCATCATGTTAAAGACCTCAATCAAGTCCCCCCTTAACCTTCTGCGCTCCAAAGAATAAAGACCTAACTTGTTCAACCTTTCTCTGTAACTTAGTTGCTGGAACCCAGGCAACATTCTAGTAAATCTCCTCTGTACTCTCTCTATTTTGTTGACGGGATGACCATCCAAAATCTGTACCCCGTTCCTGCCTTCTCCCCATATCCCGTGATTCCATTAGCCCTAAAAATCTAACTCTCTCTAGCAAACATTCAGTGAATTGGCCTCCACTGCCTTCTGTGGCAGAGAATTCCACAGATTCACAACTCTCTGGGTGAAAATTAAAATCCTCATCTCAGTCCTAAATGGCCGACCCTTTATTCTTAAATTGTGACCCCTGGTAGGACATGAAAACAGTCCATTCGGCCCACCATGTCCACGCGGACCTCTGATTTCTTCTGTACCTATTCATCCCTCTCCCCTGACTGTCAGTCTGAAGAAGGGTGTCGACTCGAAAGGTCGCCTATTCCTTTTCTTCGGAGGTGCTGCCTGGCCCGTCGTGTGACTCCAGCATTTTGTGTCTATCTCCGAACCAATACTCGCCGCTGTACACTAGGTCCATGTGATCCCGCTTTCGCGTCCACTCCATGCACAGAGGCCAATTATAACCTTCGCACCTTTAGGGCGTGGGAGGAAACCAGGGCACCCCGAGGAAACCCACGCGGTCACAGGGAGAACTTGCAAACTCCACACAGACCACACCCGAGGGCAGGGTCGAACCCGGATCTCTGGCGCTGTGAGGAGCAGCTCTACCAGCTGCGTCTCCGTGTTGCCCTTCAACTCGTGTATGTGAGAGAGAGAGAGAGAGACAGAGGAAGAGAGACTGCAGCTTGCGTGGACGCATCAGTACATAAATCGGCGCCGCAGACATGAACCGTCTCCACGACGCTGAGGCGAAACAGCCTGGGCAGCTTGGAACCACAACACTCACATTAAAGTTAACGGGAGCGCCACTCTCTCCACCCCTCCCCTCCCCTCCCCGCACAGCGCTCTCCCCCTCCCGCCTCGCTCTAATCTATCAAAACAGGAGGAGGGATGTCTGAGAGCTTTCCAAAGTGCTATATAAAAGAGGATTTGTGCCGCTATCTGTTTCACGGTTCTTTAATAACAGTGAAATCCGAATAGGGCAGATTACATGGGCAAGGCCGAGTCTGAGCAAGGCACGGAATTCTAATAAGCCTTAGCGCCAGTGTCATTAAAACACATCTGCGTGGAAATTGCTTAACCCTCGCGAAAGGCACGCACACAGGGCGAGATGTCGAGTTTAACCTGTCTCTCGGTCATTGAGTCATAGAGTGACACAGTGCGGAAACAGGCCCTTCGGCCCAACTTGCCCATACCGGCCAACAATGTCCCAGCTACACCGGTCCCACCTGCCTGCGTTTGGCCCATGTCCCTCCAAACCTGTCCTATCCATGTACCTGTCTAACCGTTTCTTAAACGTTGAAATAGTCCCAGACTCAACTACCTCATCTGGCATCCAGTTCCATACACCCACCTCCCTTTGTGCGATAAAGATACCCCCCAGATTCCTATTAAATCTCATCTCCTTCATCTGCCAAAGATAAGGACTTCCGTGGTTTATGCACCCTGTACGTTCTCGTATTGTCGCCAAAATAGAGAGAGTACAGAGGAGATTTACTAGAATGTTGCCTGGGTTCCAGCAACTAAGTTACAGAGAAAGGTTGAACAAGTTGGGTCTTTATTCTTTGGAGCGCAGAAGGGTTAAGGGGGGACCTCATTGAGGTCTTTAAAATGATGAAAGGGATAGAAAGAGTTGACGTGGATAAGCTTTTCCCCATTGAGGGTAGGAAAGATTCAAACAAGAGGGCATGACATGAGAATTAAGGAACAGAAGTTTAGGGGTAACATGAGGGGGAACTTCTTTACTCAGAGAGTGGTGGCTGTGTGGAATGATCTTCCAGCAGAAGTGGTGGAGGCAGGATCGATTTTAACATTTAAAAGTAAAGTGGATAGGTATATGGACGGGAAGGGAATGGAGGGGCATGGTCTGAGTGCAGGTAGATGGGACTAGGGGAAAATAAATGGTCGGCACGGACTGGAAGGGCCAAGAGGGCCTGTTTCCGTGCTGTAATTGTTATATGGTTACATGGTTATATTGACGGTTCCGGCACAAAGTTTGCAGGAAGGAACTGCAGATGTTTTTTAACGCCCACAGTGCTGGAGTAACTCAATGGGACAGGCAGCATCTCTGGAGAGAAGGAATGGGGGACCTTTCGAATCTGACGAAGGGTCTCGACCCAAAAGGTCACCCGGAGATGCCGCCTGTCCTATTGAGTTACTCCAGCGTTTTGTGTCTACCTTCTGTTTGGAACAATAGGTCCTCGATATCGGAGAGCGCCACGCCCGTTTCTGATGCGCAAATTGAGCGTGTTTGAACACGATTACCAGTCTCAAGCGCAAGCGAAGACCATCGGCGAATTGGACGGGTGCTTATGGAAGCTGATCGCATCAAGCATGTATGCAGTGACGCCACCGTATGGCCCTGCACCTCTTCGCCGTGCCTGCTCTAATGTGCAATTAACCAACTCCGTTTACAATTTCTAGTTGTACCAGGAACACTGTCCCACACCCTTTGAGAGTTGCCTGGATGGCAGGAACGACAGAGTCCCCGTCTAGACTACAGAGGCGCTAATGCCTACGAGCGCCTGTCTGAGTGGGTTTCAATTGCTTCTGATGTTTGTGACCTGATACGTTAATCCCTCCGCATTTATTTGAACATTTCAAGTCAATTTAAAGCTCTGGGATCTCTGCTTTAAATGTGAAATTATCGCCCGCTCTCGGCATGGAGTCATACAGCGTGGAAACTGGCCCTTCGGCCCAACATGCCCACACCTACCAACATGTCCCATCTACACTAGTCCCACCCACCGTGGACCATATTCTTATTAACCTGTCCTATCCATGTACCTGTCCAAATGTTTCTTAAACGTTGCGATAATACCTGCCTCCAACTACCTCTTCTGGCATTTCGTTCCATGGACCCATGTGTCGAGAATTTACCCCTTGGGTTCCTATTAAATCTTTCCCCCCTTCACCTTAAACCTATGTCCTCTAGTACTCGATTCCCCTACTCTGGGCAAGAGACGCGGTGCGTTTACCTGATCTATTCCTCTCGTGATTTTGCACACCCCCATAAGATCACCCCTCATCCTCCTGCGTTGGAAGGAATAGAGTCCCAGCCTGCTCAACCTCTCCCAATAACTCAGGCCCTCGAGTCCGGGCAACATCCTCGTAAATCTTCTCTGCGCCCTTTCCAGCTCGGTGACGTTCCAGCCTGGCGTGTAGCCATTGACTCCGTTTGCAATGATTTTCGTGGGTGACCACATACTGGAGATGTATCCCTGTTCCCCGTGCTTTTTTGTATCTCACCAAAGCCGTGCGGCTGTGTTCTGGGAGCCGCGGTGGAACATGCTTGTTCGACACTGAGATCCGGCTCTCCTTGCTTGTGTGTGGGAAATGACTGCAGATGAAGAAGGGTTTCGGCCCGAAACGTCGCCTATCTCCTTCGCTCCTTAGATGCTGCTGCACCCGCTGAGTTTCTCCAGCCTTTTGTGTAACCCTCGATTCTCCAGCATCTGCAGTTCCTTCTTTAACACAAGTAACTGCAGATGCTGGTTTACACCGAAGACTCGGACCATTGTGGGCTCCACCTTTCCCGGGTCATCGATGCCGGCTCGGATTTGTTCTGAACTTTCTCACACCTCAGCCCGAAGAGGGTTCCCGACCCGAAACGCCGCCTATTCCCTTTTCTCTAGAGATGCTGTCTGCCCCGTTGAGTTACTTCCCCGCAGAGCCTTGGCATTGACTGCACCAAGCTTCAAGTGCACATACTCCTGAATTCTGGAATGGGCCAGAAGGGAACATCTTGGGGAAGTCCAGGACAAGGGGTCACTGTTTAAGGATAAGGGGGAAGTCTTTTATAATATAACCATATAACAAGGGTTACACAAAAAGCTGGAGAAACTCAGTGGGTGCAGCAGCATCAAGGAGCGAAGGAGATAGGCGACGTTTCGGGTCGAGACCCTGCTTCAGACTAACCATATAAAAATATCAGCACGGAAACAGGCCTCCTCGGCCCTTCCAGTCCGTGCCGACCATTTATTTTCCCCCAGTCCCATCTACCTGCACTCAGACCATACCCCTCCATTCCCTTCCCGTCCATATACTTATCCACTTTACTTTTAAATGTTAAAATCGATCCTGCCTCCACCACTTCTGAAGGAAGATCATTCCACACGGCCACCACTCTCTGAGTAAAGAAGTTCCCCCTCATGTTACCCCTAAACCTCTGTCCCTTCATTCTCATGTCATGCCCTCTTGTTTGAATCTTCCCTACCCTCAATGGGGAAAGCTTATCCACGTCAACTCTGTCTATTTTAGGACCGAGATGAGAAAATCATTTTTCACACAGAGAGCGGTGAATCTGTGGAATTCTCTGCTACGGAAGGTAGATGAGGCCAGTTCGCTGGCTATATTTAAGAGGGCGTTAGATGTGGCCCTTGTGGCTAATGGAATCAGGGGGTATGGAGAGAAGGCAGGTGCAGGATACTGAGTTGGATGATCAGCCATGATCATATTGAATGGCGGTGCAGGCTCGAAGGGCCGAATGGCCTACTCCTGCACCTAGTTTCTATGTTTCTATCTCGCTCTGCTGGGTGATCATTAAGTGGATAGGTGATGTTCCGGGGTTGGGACCTTTTTTCAAACTGATCATTGCTGGGGTGGGGAGAGGGAGGCAGGACAAAAATGTATGTGTGGGGGGGTGGGTGGGGGGGGGGGGGGGTGGGTGGGGGGTTGGGGGATGGGGGTGTGTTGATCGGCAGATGGTTGGAACAAAGGCTGTAGGTCAGAGTATAAGGCGTGAGAGACTGATTGAAGAGTTGCAAATTGCGAAGAGAGCGGAAGGAATGGAGAAGGTGGGGCAATGGGATGAGAGAAATGGGTGCAGGTCCAGGCGAGGCACCGGAGAGGGGCAGAGGGGGAGGGGAGAGCCAATAGATTGGTTTATGAACAGTGGGATCTTGGTGTGATGGCCACATGATCTTCTGTATGTGAGATTTTATGATTCTAAGAGTGAGATGTGACTAAATAACTTATTTGAATACACTTTATTGTCTTGTGGTGTCAGAGTGGTGGTGTTAGATAAGATAAGAATAAGCCTTTATTATCATTATACTTAGAAATACCACGGAATTAGGGGAGCTACTCCTGATCAGTGCAAGCAAAACAAGTTAAAACAAGATTAGAAAAACACAACCAATACATCCAATACGTTATTTAACTGCTTAAAGTAGTAGATACATTATATTTATCACACATCTTTATAAATTTTATAAATTATATTTATATTTATTTATATTGATATTCATAAATAAATTAATATAGAACATAGATTAATACAGCACACAATGTCTGTGCCGAACATGATGCCACATTAGAGTCTTGGAGCCATACAGCGTGGAAACTGGTCCTTCAGCTCAAATGGACCAACATGTCAATTCTACACTGCCTGCGTTTGGCCCACATCCCTCAAAACCTGTCCTATCCATGTATCTGTCCAAATGTCTCTTAAACGTTGCGATAGTACCTGCCTCAACTACCTCTTCCAGCAGCTAGTTCCATACACCCACCACCCTTTATGTGACAGCGTTACCTCCTCAGGTTCCTATTAAATCTCCCTCCACCCACCCCTCCTTAAACGTATGTCCTCTGGTGTACACAAAAGGCTGGAGAAACTCAGCGGGTGCAGCAGCATCTAAGGAGCGAAGGAGATAGGCAACGTTTCGGGCCGAAACCCTTCCATCTTTTTCTTCGTAGGGAGGAGGAGAACTTCTTCAAAGTAGGCATACCTTGAGGAGATATCGCAGTGGAGTAGACAAAGTGTTAAAGAAGGAACTGCAGATGCTGGAGAATCGAGGGTACACAAAAAGCTGGAGAAACTCAGTGGGTGCAGCAGCATCTAAGGTCCTCTGGTTCTCGATTCCCCTACTCTGGGGAGGAGCCTTCGTGTGCTTACCCCATCTATTACTCTTATGATTTTGTACCGTTACTCTCATGACTTTGTACACCAGAAAAAACACATTTGGCCCACGTTCCATATATTCTACATTAAATAACCACACTTCAGCTTCTCAGCATCACCAGCTTGCATGAACTCTTTAGTCATGTATTGAATTGCACTACTCTTTCCATTGTTTGCCTCACTACTCAGAGCATGGGTAGTAACCCTGAGATTCCAACCCCGGAGGTCATTTTATTAACCTACAATCTAACTATAATTTGCAAGGAATGATTGGGTTAACAGGCGAAGAGCGTTTCACAGCACTAGGCTTGTAGTCGCTGCCGTTTGGAAGGACGAGGGGGACCTCTTTGAAACTTACCGAATAGCGAAAAGTCTGGATTCCACACTCAAGACATCCAAGAGAGTTTATTGTCATGTGTCCCAGATAGGACAATTGCTTTGCTTCAGCACAACAGAATATCGATGGCAGGGGATGTTTCCACCAGTGGGAGCCTAGGACCAGTGATAAAAGCATCAGAATAAAAGGGTGTACCTTTACTAAGGGGACCAGGATGAATTTCTTTAGTCAGAGGGTGGTGAATCTGTGGGCTTCATTGCCACAGACAGCTGTGGAAGCCAAGTCATTGGATAGCTTTAAGGTGGAGATTTACTGATTCTTGGTTAGTACGGGTGTCAGGGGTTATGGGGACAAGGCAGGAGAATGGGGTTGAGAGGGAAATATAATCAGCCATGATTGAATGGTGGAGTAGACTTAATGGGCCGAATGGCCTAATTCTACACCTATAAGGGGTTGGACAAGCTAGATGCAGGAAGATTATTCCCGATGTTGGGGGAGTCCAGAACAAGGGGTCACAGTCTAAGGATAAGGGGGAATTCCTTTAGGACCGAGATGAGGAAAACATTCTTTACACTGAGAGTGGTGAATCTCTGGAATTCTCTGCCACAGAAGGTCGTTGAGGCCAGTTCATTGGCTATATTCAAGAGGGAGTTGGATGTGGCTCTTGTGGCTAAAGGGATCAGGGGGTATGGAGAGAAGGCAGGTACAGGATACTGAGTTGGATGATCAGCCATGATCATATCGAATGGCGGTGCAGGCTCGAAGGCTGGCAGCATCATCAAGGACCCACACCACCCTAGCCACACACTCATCTCCCTGCTACCTTCGGGTAGAAGGTACAGGAGCCTGAAGACTGCAACAACCCGGTTTAGGAATAGCTACTTCCCCACAGCCATCAGGCTATTAAACCTGGCTCGGAACTCTGAACATTAATATCCCTCCATCTGTTATTTGCACTTTATTAATTTATTAAGTCATGGGTGTATTTATGTATAGAATTGTAGTCAATGCCTACTATGTTCTGTTGTGCTATGCAAAGAAAGATTTTCATTGTCCTGTCAGGGACACATGACAATAAACTCTTTTGACTTTGACTTTTGAAGATTTGGGCGCAGGTCGGTAAGGTTCCAAGGTTAGGATAGACACAAAGTTCTGGAGTAACTCAGCGGGACAGGCAGCATCTCTGGCGATAAGGAGTGGATGATGTTTCCGGTCGAGACCCTTCTTCAGACTGACAGTCAGATGACTGCGTTATAGATAACGGGCTGCGGGTCTTTGTACGTGCGCGAGGATTGTAAATTATTACTTCATAAAAACACAGACAACGGTATGAATATTGACTTCTCTAACTTAGTAACACCTGCTTTCCCCCGCTCTCCATCCCTCCCCCTTCCCAGTTCTCCGACCAGTCTGACTGTCCCCCTGATTACATTACATCGCTGTTAGCTTTGTTGGCACCTCTGAAGAAGGGTCTCGACCCCGAAACGTCACCCATTCCTTGTATCCAGAGATGCTGTTTGTCCCGAGTTACTCAAGCATTTTAGCAACAGAAACATAGAAATTAAGTGCAGGAGGAGGCAATTCGGCCCTTTGAGCCAGTATGTGAACTGCAGATGCTGGTTTACACCGAAGATAGACACAGAATGCTGGAGTAACTCAATGGGACAGGCAGAACCACTGGAGAGAATGAATTGGTGACATTTCGGGTCGAGACCTTTCTTCAGACTGAGAGTCAGGGGAGAGGGAGACGCAGAGATAAGGAGGTATAAGGTGTGAAAATGAGACATCAAAAGGGAAATGTGGAATAGATCATTATTAGCTAGGAGTAATCACTCTAGAATAAATATTTATATTTCTTCTTCAACACAAATACATATAAGATATTGCATAAATACATGTTGGAGATATGTCTGCAATTTATCCCATCAGATAAAGCATAAAAAGAAGTTTAATTTGACACCTAATTCACTTTCATATCTTCAGTATTAAGAAAGTTATGGCCATTTTCATACTCAGAAATTAGCATCTTGTTCCCCATTGCCTTTCAATTGACTTAACTCAAAAGCTGTGATCTGGATCAGTTAAAAGCCCATAACTTTCTTAAAAATTAATAGAACTCAATGAAATTTTCACTTATTATGGATTGAAGCATTCTGAAATAAATATGAAACAATCTTACTTGGATGACCTGCAATTAAAGCATATAATTAGTTAGTTATCTAATTGTAGCTAATTACAAAATTCGATGAGTAGATCTAAACACCTATCAATTTCTTAAGAAAAGATAAACTTTTTTTAAATTGCCTAAGTGTCCAAATAACATTCACACAATAATCCACAATATAACATAATTTTTTAAATCTCATTTTCATGAATTTCTGGGCCAAATGAAAGGAATTTAGTGTTTAATGCCTGTAAATTAATGGCCATTTAAATCAACTAGCGAGTGGGTTTTAGTGGAATGCGGTGGATTGGAACGTTGCGGTTAGCAGTGAAGTCATACATTTTTTTTAACCCCATTTCGCAACATGAAAATATTATTAAAGCCTCCCGAAAAACCAACTTTTAATGTAAAAATAAACTATTTACCTTTTTTTCTCCCCTACGCAAAATGCTTCCGGTTGTCGGTTCTCACGGCTTTTGGAGGTGATTTTTAAATTACCCTAGTTAACAAATAATTTAGAGTAATTTAAAAATACCTTCATTCATGAAATGTCAGAGCGATTTTTCTTCCGCACCGAAATCGCCCGACATTCATCGATTTTTCCTGCCTGTGGAAAAACGGCACTTTAAGCCCGCCCCCTTCTGAAAGGCGCCAAAGTCGCGCACACGGGGAGCGGCAGAACTGCAGCGCTGCTCAAGGTAAGTTTTGTAACATACCTATATAGAGCGCTGGAGTCACTCAATGGGTCAGTCAGCATCTCTGGCGAACTTGGATAGATGTCTCCAAATGGATACCGACCCGAAACGTCACTGTCCTTGAGATACTGCCTGACCCGCTGAGTTACTCCAGCACCTTGTGTCCTTTTATGTAAACCAGCATCTGCAGTTCCTTGTTTCTGGGAAATGGGACTCTAGTTTTATTTGAGTTGGGTGATGTGGGGTGAGAGGCGAAGCAAGCGGAGGACATAACATTGACAAAGATTTAAATGTGTATCAAAAGGATTTATTTGATTACGGCTTAATAATAGGAAAAAAACTAATCTTAAAATTGTGGAAAAATGCTCCTATGCCAACATTAAATATGTGGATTTCAACTATGTTTGAAACACTACATCTGGAAGATATGAGACTCCGCCTGGAAGGAAAATCAGACCGCTTCTATCAGACGTGGTCTGCATTTATAGAATTACTACAAATATTGGGTGCAGGAGTACCTCGGGCTTTGGTAGTGGGGGATGAAAAACTATCGAGTTGGTGGATTCCTTTTGCGTGATATATATAACATAGTAACTGGCTTTTTTTTTTCTTTTTCCATTTCTTTTGTTAGGGTCTATCTCTTAACCCCCTTCCTCTAATTCTTTGACCAAGGGTTTCTTCTCCCCTTTGGCACGCTCTTTCACTATCACAACTCTTTTCACCTATTTCACTCTCTTTCTTTCTATTATTTTTCTTTAAAATTATGGGGTACAATGATTGTAACAATATATATGTGAAGTACATTGATGTATTTACCTCTAATAAATTAAAAAAAACACACAAAAAAACATTGACAAAGATTGTGCATAAAAGTACCCGATTACCTTAGACTCTCTGGTATTGGCATTACGTTCATGAATTAAGAAGTAATTTGCAAATAATTTGCGCAGCAGGGCAGTTATGGGCAATTCAACATCACCTAACCAGTTGAAAATAGGGCGTGATGTACACCGCAGCAAATCAGAGCGGTTTAGGTATGTTAGCATTCATAGCAAAAGGATTTGAGTATAGGAGCAGGGAGGTTCTACTTCAGTTGTACAGGGTCTTGGTGAGACCACACCTGGAGTATTGCGTACAGTTCTGGTCTCCAAATCTGAGGAAGGACATTATTGCCATAGAGGGAGTGCAGAGAAGGTTCACCAGACTGATTCCTGGGATGTCTGGACTGTCTTATGAAGAAAGACTGCATAGACACGGTTTACACTCTCTAGAATTTAGGAGATTGAGAGGGGATCTTATAGAAACTTACAAAATTCTTCAGGGGTTGGACAGGCTAGATGCAGGAAGATTGTTCCCGATGTTGGGGAGGTCCAGGATAAGGGGTCACAGCTTAAGGATAAGGGGGAAATCCTTTAGGACCGAGATGAGAAGGACTTTTTTCACACACAGAGTGGTGGGTCTCTGGAACTCTCTGCCACAGAGGGTAGTTGAGGCCAGTTCATTGGCTATATTTAAGAGGGAGCTAGATGTGGCCCTTGTGGCTAAGGGGATCAGAGGGTATGGAGAGAAGGCAGGTACGGGATACTGAGTTGGATGATCAGCCATGATCATATTGAATGGCGGTGCAGGCTCGAAGTGGTGTACCCCTGCACCTAATTTCTATGTTTCTATGTTTACTCAGAAAACAGAATGTATTTAAAGAGCACAAGAATTAGAAGCTACGCTAACTTCTTCCAAAATAACCCGTAAAGGTATGTGCTCTGGATAAAAAAAAAAATGCATTGAAAGAGTAGATCACTTATTCACTGTGCAGGAAGGAACTGCAGATGCTGGTTTAAACCAAAGATAGACCCAAAATGCTGGAGTAACTCAGCGGGACAGACAGCATCTGTGGATAGACGGAATGGGTGACGTTTTGGGTCAAGACCCTTGACCCAAATCATCACTCGTTACTTCTACCCAGAGACGCAGCCTGTCCCGTTTAGTGACTCCAGCATTGTGGGTCTATCTTCAACTATACTAAAGATATTTATTGAAAGTAACTAGGGTGTTTGACAAATTAAAGCAAACACATGCAAGGCTCTCGGATGGACTGCTCTCTGTAGCACCTTGTTCCAGGTCGTGCAAATACTTTTCTGATGCCTTCCCACCTGTAACACTTTCTCACAGTCCCCATCTGATCTTAAGACCATAAGACGCAGGAGCAGAATTAGCTCATTTGGTCCATCAAGCCTGCTCCGCCATTCAATCATGGCTGATCTATTTTTCCTTCTCAACCCCATGCTCCTGCCTGCCACCTTTAACCTTTCAAGCCATTAATAATCAAGAACCCACAATAATCAAGAATCTCCAGTTTAAAAATGCCCAATGTTTTGGCCTCCACAGCCGTCTGTGGCAATGAATCCCACAGATTCACCACCCTGTGGTTAAAGAAATTCCCCCTCACCTCCATTGTGAAGATACATCCTTTTATTCTGAGGCCGTGCCCTCTGGTCCGAGACTCTCTCACTACTGGAAACATCCTCTCCACATCCACTCTTCCTTTCCTCCTCAACAAGCTCCAGCTTGCTTGTTTGGGCTTGGTGTTTCACTGTCTTTAAAATAATTCTCTAAGAACCTGAATGTTCGTGGCTGGATTTTGCATTTGGTGAGTATCAATCTGAATGAAAATGTTCGCAATCTTCATGAGGACCCCTGGGTGGGCAGTACCATGGGGTAATGGAAAGGCCATTGCAAAATGGGCTGTGTTTAATTTAGAGATACAGCACGGAAACAGGCCGTCCGGCCCTCCGAGCCCGCACCGACCAGCGATCCCTGCACACTAACACTAGTCATTTTTTTTACATTTATACCAAGCCAATTAAGCTACAAACCTGTACATCTTTGGAGTTGTGGGAGAAAACCGAAGATCTCAGAGAAAACCCACGCAGGTCACAGGGAGAATGTACAAACTCTGTACAGACAGCACCCGTAGTCAGGATCGAACCCGGGTCTCTGGTGCTGCAGGCACTGTAATGCCCCTGTCCCACTTATGCCCCTGTCCCACTTAGGAAACCTGAACGGAAACCGCTGGAGTCTTTGCGCTCCACCTAAGGTTTCCGCGAGGTTCCCGGAGGTTTTTGCCCTCCGGCAACCACCTTCAACTAGCATCGCAACCGGCTTCGACTAAAAAATTACCGATTTTTAAAACGGAAAACACTTTCGACCATTAGGGAGACTGACAAAAACCTCCGGGAACCTCCGGGTACTGCACAGAAACCTTGGGTGGGGCGCAAAGTCTCCAGAGGTTTCCGTTCAGGTTTCATAAGTGGGACAGGGGCATTAGGCAGCAACTCCACCGCTGCGCAGCCGTGACACCCTGTGTATCTGAGAGTCGCATCTTCCGATGTTAATCCAACTCATTTCTATTATCATTTAGTTTAGTTTTGTTTGTCACGTGTACCGAGGTACAGTTTAAAGCATTTGTTGTGTGCTAACCAGTCAGCGGAACGACCATACTTAGATTAGATTAGATTCTTTATTTGTCATTCAGACCTTTCGGTCTGAACGAAATTTCGTTTCCCTGCAGTCATACATATAATTTAAAATAAATAAATAAGCAAACAAACAAACAAATAAATAAATAAATACATAAATACATAAATGAAATGACAGAACACACAATAAACACAAATTTAACATCCACCACAGTGAATTCACCAAACACCTCCTCACTGTGATGGAAGGCAAAGTCTTAAAGTCTCTGTCTCTTCCCTCGTTGTTCTCCCTCTGCGCCGAGGTGGTCCAGGCTTCAGATGTTGTGACCCCACCGGGTGATGGTAAGTAAGTCCCGCGGCTGAACCGTACTTCGCGAACGGTCCGGTTCAACTCCGCGGCCCGGGGTGGTCGAAGCTGCCGCCCTCCAGACCAACGGATGGAGCTGTTGTTGCGGGAGCTCGGAAAAACAGGTCACCAACCTGTAAGCTGCGAGCTCCCGTCCACTGGGCCCGCGGCTGATTCCACCGGGACCGTGGTCACGGCCGTGCCGCTGCCACTGCCGCCGCCGCCACGGGACCGAGTTGGGCCGCCACTGCCGCCGCAGCTGCTGGAACCGCTGCGGGACCGAGTCGGGCCGCTGCTGCTGCTGCTGCCGCCGCTGGAACTGCTCCGGGACCGAGTCGGGCCGCCACCGCCGCCGCAGCTGCTGGAAACGCTCCGGGACCGAGTCAGGCCGCCACCGCCGCCGCAGCTGCAGCTGCAGCTGCTGGAACCGCTTTGGGTCAAGTTGGGTCGCCGCCGCCAGCTCCGCCATTAGGCCTCCGCGCAGATGGAGACGGGGAATACAACAGAAAAGTCGCACCTCCCCACCCCCCCCCCCAGAAGGAAGAGACCCAGATATGTTAATCCCCCCCACCCACATACACACACAATCTAATAAAACGAAACCAACTAAAAACAGGACAGAAAAATAAAATAACAGACGGGCTGCAGGCGGGCCGCAGCTGTTAAGCCAGCGCCGCCATCTTGGACTAGCCATTGGACTAGTCATACATGATTACTATCGAGCCATTCACAGTGCACAGATACACAAGAAACAAAATAAGGTTTACAGTTGAGTTTATTGTCACTTGTACCGAGGTACGGTAAAAAGCTCTTGTGTTTGTCACGCACTATCCAGTCAGCAGAAAGACAATGGCATAACTTAGTGAAAGACAAAGCCAGTAGAGTCCGCTCAAAAATTAAATTCTGTGTGAGAGTGTAAGATCTGTGGAGCCATTGGCAACATCACCTCACAACTCCACCAGCTCATATTTAATGATAGCAGACTTGAAATTGCTGAAAAAGGAAAACATGATTTAGCACCATGTTACACCTCCAACCGTGAAACTGTTGCAAAATGTGTTGATCTCCTTGTAGGTCACTGTTAAAGAACTTCAGAGCTTCACAACTTCATGTTCCTGTGCAGCTGAAAAGTTGGTATTGAAAAGTTGGTATTGACCAGACAATGTGGGAGTGGGGATATTAACTGAGTCAAAGTTCAAGTGTGTTTTCTTGTCATATGTCCCAGATAGAACAATTAAATTCTGACCTGCCTAAGCACAGCAGAGTATAGAAACATAGAAACATAGAAAATAGGTGCAGGAGTAGGCCATTCGGCCCTTCGAGCCTGCACCGCCTATGTTACTATGTAAACACATGTACACTGTAAACAATATAATAAATGAGGGGAAAAAAAAGCTCAGTGTGTGTATACAGTTTATACACATACTCACAAATACACACATACAAATATATATATATATAGTTGAATCAGCTTGTGTGTGTATATATATATATATATATACACACACACACCCACACACACACACATATATATATATATATATATATATATATAGTTATATATAGTTATATATACATACACACCCGCACATTCAACAATGCTCAATTCCATTCAGAAAGGAAACAGTTAGGTCATGCCAGCAGATAGAAACATAGAAACATAAAAACATAGAAAAATGGGTGCAGGAGTAGGCCATTCGGCCCTTCGAGCCTGCACCGCCATTCAATGTGATCATGGCTGATCATCCAACTCAGTATCCCGTACCTGCCTTCTCTCCATACCCCCTGATCCCTTTAGCCACAAGTGCCACATCTAATGCCCTCTTAAATATAGCCAATGAACTGGCCTCAACTACATTCTGTGGCAGAGAATTCCAGAGACTCACCACTCTCTGTGTAAAGAATGTTTTCCTCATCTCGGTCCTAAAGGAAATCCCCCTTATCCTTAGACTGTGACCCCTTGTTCTGGAAAAGCAGATAGCAGATCTAAATAATATTTAGTTTCGTTTTTTTAGTATAGAGATACCACATTAACACTGTCCTACACACACTGGGGACAATTTACACATATACCAAGCCAATTAGCCTACAAACCTGTACGTCTTTGGAGTGTGGGAGGAAACTGAAGAGCTTGGGGAAAATCTGAGTGGTCATGTTGGGGAAAATGTATAAACCCCATACAGACAAGCACCCGTAGTCGGGATCGAAACCAGGTCTCTGGCGCTGCTAGCACTGTTAGGGAGCAACTGTACCGTTGTGCCACTGTGCCGTCTTTCTGATGGATGCATCCCCACCTAGTAAGGCAACTGTTCTGCTCTTGACTGCCTGAAGCTGCAGAGTGTGGTGGACATCACAGGCTCATCACTTTTAAAAATCCAGTCCATCTTTATGGTGCATCACATGATCAGGAAGGCTGGAAGAAAAGGCAGGAGTGCTTCTTATCGTGGCCATTCCCTTTGCTTCCTTCTATCATCTGAAGGAAGGTGCGTGAGATCGAAAGGCTTGGACCTGCAGACTGAAGAACAGCTCTTCCCCACTGCTATCACATGCCTGACCCAAACACCTCTTTCCATCCCCTTCCCGGAGTTGCTTCTTCTTCCTTCTGTGTCCATCTTGTTACAAATGTTGGCCTCGCTGTCATCGTCCGTCCGGTCATCGACGCAAGCGTCCAGCGACAAACAGTGGAAGCCATCACTTGTCGCAGTAGATGATGGTGGTAGCAGAATTAGCTCAGGATACCTCCAGTTTCAAGCCTCGAGAAGTGGACGCTCCTGCTATGGGGGCCCCGGATTTTGCTGCCACATACTCTTACACTTAACTCTACGTTATTCGGTTATTCCACTATTGTACAGATTACATTACACAACTGTGATTATCATATTGAGCATTACGACCTGCATACTGTTTAGTCTGTGAGCTTCATGTGAACAGATAATTTAATTGCCCCTTGGTGCATATTACAATATACTAAATATAAGACACAAAATGCTGGAGTAACACAACGGGGCAGGCAGCATCACTGGAGAAAAGGAATAGGTGACGTTGCGGGTCAGAACCCATCTTCAGACTTCTTGAGTCCGACTTCCTTGCCCAGAACTTTGCCTATCCATGTCCTCTTGAAATGCTGCCAGTCCCGCTAAGTTACTCCAGCACTTAGTGTCTTTTTTTGGTATAAACCAGCATCTGCAGTTCTTTTCTGCACATCTATCTATCTATTCTATTTATCTATCTATCTATCTATCTATCTATCTATCTATCTATCTATCTATCTATCTATCTATCTATCTATCTATCTATCTATCTATCTATCTATCTATCTATCTATCTATCTATCTATCTATCTATCTATCTAACTAATCTATCTATCTATCTATCTATCTATCTATCTATCTATCTATCTATCTATCTATCTATCTATCTATCTATCTATCTATCTATCTATCTATCTATCTATCTATCTATCTATCTATCTATCTATCTACTGCCGCACCCATTGAGTTTCTCCAGCACTTTTGTCTACCTTTGATTTTCCAGCATCTGCAGTTCCTTCTTGAACATTTTATCTACTCCACTGCGATATCGCCTCAAGGTTTGCCTACTTTGAAGGAGTTCTCCTCCTCCCTCCGGAGATAGTTTCACAACCTCCTCTCTAACTGCTCCCCCTCTGTGATCCCCCCTTCCCTCTAACTCTATAACCACATCCTTACCCAGACTCGATACCACAGCCACATCCGCTTCCTCGGGACTTGCCTGCGCCTCCATCTCATACCTCGTGGTTTCCAGCTCCAGTTCCCTACCTCCCAGTTCGGACCCAAGCCAGACTATCAATACCGACTGGCTATCTGCCGCCATACACAACAATTCTCCTTCCGGGCACTGAGATCTACTCTCGCTGCGATGTGCCGGCACCAGCAGGACCTCGCTTTGATTCTCCTGAAACTTCAGGCCTCACTCACCCAGACCTGCAACGGAGCCCAACTCTAAAAAAACCTTCTTCCCCCCCCCCCCCCCACATCAGTCTGAAGAAGGGTTTCTGCCCGAAACATCGCCTATTTATCTTCGCTCCATAGATGCTGCCGCACCCGCTGAGTTTCTCCAGCATTTTTGTCTGTCTGTCTGTCTGTCTGTCTGTCTGTCTGTCTGTCTGTCTGTCTGTCTGTCTGTCTGTCTGTCTGTCTGTCTGTCTGTCTGTCTGTCCGTCTGTCCGTCTGTCTGTCCGTCACTAAAACTCTAGTCTTGTGCTCTTCCGGTTTATGCGATCTTTCTATTTGCGCAAAAACGGTACACGATAGCGCTACGATTTTTCCCCAGCTCACTCACCGCTCTCAAGTTTCGTTCTGATCGGTGGTCTATTGTAAAAGTTAGCAAGGTTTAAAAATCGTAAAAACCGCATGTGCACAGATCGATCTCCTCTCCTGCCAGTCAGAGTGGCGTGGATTAGTCTCTTCTCCTGTCACTCCTTGGGATGGTCCACCCCTTCCTGCGCAATCGCATCTTTACTGGAGCTGAGGATGGCTGGCGGAGGTCTCCAACCAGACACCATTTTTGGAGGGACCAGACGGTGTGTCCCCCTCCTTCCCCCCTCCCTCTCACCTCCTCCCCACCCCCCCCCTCTCCGTCTCCCCAACATTGGGGAACTGGTGAGTGGTGGAATATTGCATTGGGGAATGGGTAGCCCTGGGGGACCAGGCCTCCCGTGTGACTTGGACCCAATGGGTCCCACTTAGTCTGATGACAATATACTAATTTGAAACTGATCTGCCATGAGGTGAAAATGCACAAAAGCATTAACAGGTCTAAATCTTGGAATTCCCTCCCCAAAAGCACCCTAGAAATAACTCGTCACTGTTTTCACATGACTTTTTTTATTAAGTGATAGGAGCAGAATAAGGCCATTCAGCCCATCACACTAATCCATTATTATCTACATTTCCCTCCTAACCCCATTCTCCTGCCTTCTTCCCATAACTACTGACAACCGTACTAATCAAGAATCCATCCATCAATTGACTTGGTCTCCACACACAGGCTTCTGTGACAATTAATTCCACAGATATACAACCCTATACTAAGGAAATTCCTCCTCATCTCCTTCCAAAAGGAAAGTCCTTTTATTCTGAGGCTCTGACCTCCTAGACTCTCCCACTAGTGGAAACATCCTTTCCACATCCACTCTATCCTGGACTTCTATCTGTGGAATTCTCTGCCTCGATAGGGCGTTGGAGGCAGGTTCTCTGGATGCTTTCAAGAGAGAGCTAGATAGGGCTCTTAAAAATAGCGGAGTCAGGGGATATGGGGAAAAAGCAGGAACGGGGTACTGATTGTGGATGATCAACCATGATCACATTGAATGGCGGTGCTGGTTCGAAGGGCCGAATGGCCTATTCCTGCACCTATTGTCTACTGTCTATTGTCTATTGATGTTTGGGTCTGAAGAAGGGTCCCGTGCCAAAACGGCACCTATTCCTTTTCTCCAGAGATGCTGCCTGACCCTCTGTGTTGTTTCAGCATTTTGTGTCTACCCTTTTGTCCGCTGTTAGTTGAAGTATAGCAGCCAAATGTAACCGTCCTGGCATCAAATCAGTGTTTCCCCACCTTTCACATCAGGAAACGCTAGTTCCACATATTTCCAATTTTGACCAACCTACTGACCCTAATCTACAAACAAATAAGCTCAATTTTGAATCTTTAATTTTCAACCACACTACATATTTCACCTGTGCTTGTTCAGGATGATTTTCAGCTGCAGAAAATAATTAAACGTGATTGATAATTACATTTAAAAGAAATTTCAACGGGTACATGGATAGGTTTAGACATTTGGCTCAATGGCTCAAATGTGGGGAAAAATGACTATCCTTGATGGGTCATCTTGGTGAGAGGGGATCTTATTGAAACATATAAAATTATTATGGGGTTGGACACGCTAGAGGCAGGAAACATGTTACCGATGTTGGGGGAGTCCAGAACCGATTAAGCTGATTAAGTAGCGACTATTAGCGATTATGTAGCGACTATGTAGCAAAGAAATTCACTCTTAAAGGGCCTGTCCCACCGTATGAGGTAATTCAAGAGCTCTCCCGAGTTAAAAAAAAAATCAAACTCGTGGTAAGGACGTAGAATGTACGTAGCGGGTACGTCGGAGCTCGGGACATCTCTTAGCGGCTCGTAAAGCTAACGGCAGGTACTCGGGAAATGCGGTAAGCTCGTGAGGACTTGTGAAGATTTTTCAACATGTTGAAAAATGTTCACGAGAGCCCCGAGTACCTACGAGCGGCTACTATCGTAATTCTCCTAGTTCAAATCAGGGGAAACTTGGGAGAACTCTTGAATTACCTCGTACAGTGAGACAACAATAAAGTATTCAATTCCATTCTTTTGAGGCATTCAATATACAATAGGTGCAGGAGTAGGCCATTCGGTCCTTCGAGCCAGCACCGCCATTCAATGTGATCATGGCTGATCATCCCCAATCAGTACCCCGTTCCTGCCTTCTCCCCATATCGCCTGACTCCGCTTTTTTAAAATGCCCCTCTCTCAAGAAAGCATCCAGAGAACCTGCCTCCACCGCCCTCTGAGGCAGAGAATTCCACAGACTCACCACTCTCTGTGAGAAAAAGTGTTTCCTCATCTCCGTTCTAAATGGCTTACTCCTTATTCTCAAACTGTGGCCCCTGGTTCTGGACTCCCCCAACATCGGGAACATGTTTCCTGCCCTTAACAATCTTATATGTTTCAGTTGTTAGTTGGATTTCTTGGAGCTCTGTATGACCACCTCAAATGATGTTGTTTATCTGTAGCTCCAGAGTCAGCAGTGCTTCTTGTGACAAAGAGTGAAAGCAATTGTTTTGTACCTTTCTAACATCACTATTTCTTTGCTTCATTTAGTTTCGTTTAGTTTAGAGATACGGCAAGGAAAGTGGCCCTTCGGCCCGCCGATGCTGCGCTGGCCAGCGGTCCCCGCACATTAACACTATCCTGCACACACCAGGGACAATTTCCATTTACCAAGCCAATTAACATACAAACCTGTACGTCTTTGGAGTGTGGGAGGAAACCGAAGATCTCGGGAGAAAACCTACGCAGGTCACGGGGAGAACGTACAAACTCCGTACAGACAAGCACCCGTAGTCAGGATCGAACTCGGGTCTCTGGCGCTGTAAGGCAGCAACTCTACCGCTGCGCCACCGTGTTGAAGATTGGAAGACATCAACTGATCTGAGAAGCACAACGTAAGTTTTGACAATAATTATTAGATCTTTACAAAAATGCTAGCTACTTGTCAAGTCAAGTCAAGTCACTTGTATTTCTATAGCACAGTTAAAAAACATCTCTCGTTGGCCAAAGTGCTTTACATTGGTATAAGAATAGTATAACAAACAACAGTGGTTCATAGATTAAATACAAACATCACTACATACATACAGCCCTCGCTCAGAGGACGTCAAGAAAGGCTTGGGAGTAGAGATGAGTTTTTAGTCTCGACTTAAAGGAGTCGATGGAGGGGGCAGTTCTGATGGGAAGAGGGATGCTGTTCCACATCAGACATCATTGTAACTACATTCTACCACATTCAACTATAGGAAATATGGAACTCAAACATGTTTAGAAGTGTCAGGTAAAGGGGATATAGTTGAGAAGAATAAAATTCAAGGAGCTATCCATGAGCAAAAGATTCAATCGACTTTTCATTGTTGTGTGTGCGGCATAACCTTCTTTGAAAGTAAAAAGGCTGAATCATAACCTGAGCAGCAAGACTGTTCTGCCTGCTGTGAATTGGATCAAATATCTTATCAAGGATGAAGAACAGCCTTTGTGACGTTTAGCTTAGATTATTTAACGGGAAAGGATGCAAAGTATGTAGGAAGGAACTGCAGACGCTGGTTTACACCAAACTTTCACACAAAATGCCGGAGTAACTCAGCGGGTCAGGCAGCATCTCTGGAGAAAAGGAATGGATGACAATAGACAGTAGACAATAGTTGCAGGAGGAGGCCATTCGACCCCTTCGAGCCAGCACCGCCATTCAATGTGATCATGGCTGATCAACCCCAATCAGTACCCCGTTCCTGCCTTATCCCCGACATTGACATTTCAGGTCGAGTCCCTTCTTCAGACTGAGAGTCAGGAGAGTGGGAAGTTAGTGGTATGAAATACATAAATAGTGGTACAGAATACATCAGTACTGCAGTTACGAACAAGCAAAGGTGGTGCTTTATAGTCCATTGTTGGCTGTGGAAGAGGTATTAACAAAGCTATGTGTGGATGGGAGATGGATGGATAGAGAGGGAATGCAACCATGAAGAAGGATCTCGACCTGAAATATCACTTGCCCATGTTCTCCAGAGATGCTGCCTGACCTGCTGAGTTACTCCAGCACTTTGTGTCCTTTTATGTATTCACCACCATCCGCAGTTCTTTCTATCTACTTCTTTATTCACCAGGTTTGGTTTGGCAGGTAGTTTGGCAGTCAACAGTCAGGGTCACACACCTCCCGTTCCCTGCCTTAGCTGCCTTTTCCCAGAGACCGAATGCTGTGAATTCAGCCTCCTTCCAACAACTGGGCAATTCGATGTCATTTCAGGCACCCACTGAAAGATTCCTGCATTTTCCCAGGATCTGTGCTTCAATTGGGGCTAATAAATAGGAATGCCATCGGTATTGTGTAGGAAGGAACTGCAGATGCTGAATTCTGAAAAGGGTCTCGACCTGAAACGTCACCCATTCCTGTTCTCCAGAGATGGTGTCTGACCTGCTGAGTAATTCCAACTGTATTCCTGGGGTGGGTATTTCAGGCGAAGCTTAAAAATCTCAAGATAAAAAGGAAACGCGTTATTCAACTAAAGGGCCTGTCCGACCAGCATGCAACTCTATGCGATGAACGCGATCAAACCGGCAGCGGGGGCCGCGCGGAGGTCGGGTGATCCCCTGTACAGGGCCGTTCCCACCAGCATGCGCCTGCATGCGCAAGTGCAACCAAACCGGCAGCAGGGGCTGCGCGGAGGTCGGGTGAGTGGCGCAACGCGGTGCAAAGTGAGGCGAACTTGGAGCAAGTCCAAGGTAAGTTCGCCAGGACTTAGAGGGGCACACAGAGAGGGGCACCGAGGCACACACACACACAGGGCCACCGAGCCACACACATAGAGGGTCACGGAGGCACTTACAAATAGGTTCACAGAGGCATGATGTCCGGGCGGTGTGTAAATGTCGAGGCGACTGCGAGCCGACAAGCCGTTGCCGCGCGGAATTTTTGGACATAGTCGGTTTTTCGGAGCCCCGCGCGGTGTTGGGACGAACTCCGCACAATTCCGCATGGCTCCGGAGATCGAAGTGGGACCGGCCCCGCGACGCCGGACGGCTCAAGCAACCACGTTAGGTCGCGCTAATCGCATAGAGTTGCATGCTGGTGGGACAGGCCCCTAACATCCCTAGTTTGCCCACAAACACAGATAAGATAAAACATACATAAGATCAGTCTGAAGAAGGGTCTCAACCCAAAACATCACCCGTTCTTTCTCTCCAGAGACGCTGCCTGACCCGCTGAGTTACTCCAGCATTTTGTGGCCATCTTCAGTTTGAACCAGCATCTGTAGTTCCTACCTACACATAGATAAGGGGCAACTAATCTTGTTTTTTTTAAATAAAGGATTTACTGTGGGTATGCAATACGTATTGAACACTTGTGCAAATACTCTGTGCACTTCAAAGTAATTCCTGGTAGACAAGAAATTGGGATAAGTAACCTGGCAAATACCTTTTATTTTGAGCCAGAAATAAATAATTTATGTAGTTCCCAAATAATGGGTGAAGGCAAAATATCACAGGATTTTTGACCTTCATCATCTACTTTTTTTTCATATCTTTCCTTCATTTGTTTCATATTTCTCTCGACATCATCATCCATATCTGAGGAAATCTTCCAAATCTGAGGAAGGACATTATTGCCATAAAGGGAGTGCAGAGAAGGTTCACCAGATTGATTCCTGGGATGTCAGGACTGTCTTATGAACAAAGACTGCATAGACTCGGTTTATACTCTCTAGAATTTAGGAGATTGAGAGGGGATCTTATAGAAACTTACAAAATTCTTAAGGGGTTAGACAGGCTAGATGCAGGAAGATTGTTCCCGATGTTGGGGAGGTCCAGGACAAGGGGTCACAGCTTAAGGATAAGGGGGGAATTCCTTTAGGACTGAGATGAGAAGGACTTTTTTCACACAGAGAGTGGTGAGTCTCTGGAACTCTCTGCCACAGAGGGTAGTTGAGGCCTGTTCATTGGCTATATTTAAGAGGGAGTTAGATGTGGCCCTTGTGGCTAAGGGGATCAGAGGGTATGGAGAGAAGGCAGGTGCGGGATACTGAGTTGGATGGTCAGCCATGATCATATTGAATGGCCGAATGGCCTACTCCTGCACCTAATTTCTATGTTTCTATGTTTCTACCTCTCGTTTCCCTTTCCACTGACTTTCAGTCTGAAGAAGGGTCTCGACCCGAAACATCACCCATTCCTTCTCTCCAGAGATGCTGCCTGTCCCAATGAGTTACACCAGGATTTTGTGTCCATCTACAGGATTTTTTAGTTTAGTTAAGTCTATTGTCACCTGTACCGAGGTGCAGCAAAATGCTTTTGTTGCGTGCTAACCAGTCAGCGGAAAGACTATACATGATACATGTCTGTTCCTGGGTGTCATGGTACACCAGTCATTGAAAGTAGGCATGCAGGTGCAGCAGGCAGTGAAGAAAGCAAATTGGTATGTTGGCATTCATCGCAAAAGGATTCGAGTACAAGAGCAGGGAGGTTCTACTGCAGTTGTACAGGGTCTTGGTGAGGCCACACCTGGAGTATTGCGTACAGTTTTGGTATCCTAATCTGAGAAAAGACATTTTTGCCATAGAGGGAGTGCAGAGAAGGTTCACCAGACTGATTCCTGGGATGGCAGGACTTCCATATGAAGAAAGACTGGATAGACTCGGCTTGTACTTGCTGGAATTTAGAAGATTGAGGGGGGATCTCATAGAGACTTACAAAATTCTTAAGGGGTTGGACAGGCTAGACGCAGGAAGATTGTTCCCGATGTTGGGAAAGTCCAGGACAAGGGGTCACAGTTTAAGGATAAGGGGGAAGTCTTTTAGGACCGAGATGAGGAAATCATTTTTCACACAGAGAGTGGTGAATCTGTGGAATTCTCTGCCACAGAAGGTAGTTGAGGCCAGTTTGTTGGCTATATTTAAGAGGGAGTTAGATGTGGCCCTTGTGGCTAAAGGGATCAGGGGGTATGGAGAGAAGGCAGGTACGGGATACTGAGTTGGATGATCAGCCATGATCATATTGAATGGCAGTGCAGGCTCGAAGGGCCGAATGGCCTACTCCTGCACCTATTTTCTATGTTTCTATTACAATCGAGCCATCCACAGTGTACAGATACATGATCATATGTTATATTTAACCTCTTAAATCTATACTATATTCTACTCATTGATTTGAACTAAATTGATCAAAGGAAATACATTTTGTCATTAAGGATAAAGTGAAGATAATAACGATTCTTCGACTTTAAGACTAAGGAGTAAGCCATTTAGAACGGAGACGAGGAAACACTTTTTCTCACAGAGAGTGGTGAGTCTGTGGAATTCTCTGCCGCAGAGGGTGGTGGAGGCAGGTTCTCTGGATGCTTTCAAGAGAGAGCTAGATAGGGCTCTTAAAAATAGTGGAGTCAGGGGATATGGGGAGAAGGCAGGAACGGGGTACTGATTGGGGATGATCAGCCATGATCACATTGAATGGCAGTGCTGGCCCGAGGGGCCGAATGGCCTACTCCTGCACCTATTGTCTATTGTCTATTGTCTATATTCGTAACTGCTTTGTGACCGCAATGAACACAGGGTTTGACACACACTTCCAGCAATTTAGAGCTTAAAAATATGTATTTTTAAAATAAAATCAGGTGACACGTATTTACTATTCCAATGTAGTATCAAAATTGCTATAAAATAAAAATGAAATTAAGATTTGTGAAAAAACATTGTTTGTTAGTGTTAGAACTGCACATTGAAGTTTTCAATTCCTGAGAAAGACGCAATGCTAGTGTTATTCAGCAGGCTGGGACTCTTCTTCAGAGCAATGGGGGAAGATCTCATAGAACTGCCTTCGGATGGTGAAGGTCAACTTCTTCAAAGCAGACAAGTCTTGAAGAGATTTTGCAGTGAAGCAGTCAAGATGTAGTTACAAGGAACTGCAGATGCCGGATTCGTATGAATATCTGCTTGATGATGAGTGGAGATGCAATGGGCCAACGATGGACACAAAACGCTGGAGTAACTCAGCGGCTCAGGCAGCATCTCTGGAGAAAGGGAATTAGGAATCAGTCTGAAGAAAGGTCTCGACCCAAAGCGTCACCTATTCCTTTTCTCCAGAGATGCTGCCTGAGCTGCTGTCCACATTCCCATGAACTTCTCCACTCATCTGCACAGCAAGGGCATCTATTTATCTATTTTATACAAAGGGTGGCGGGTATATGGAATGGGCTACCAGATGAGGTAGTTGAGGCAGGTACTATCACAACATTTATAAAACCTTTGGACAGGTGCATCGGATGGGATAGGTTTAGAGGGATATAGTGCCAAATGCAGGCAGGTGGAACTGGTGTACATGGTGCATCTTGGTTGGCATGGGCAAGTTGAGCCGAAAGGCCTGTTTCCATGCTGTATGACTCTATGCCTGTCACTCAACTAACCAGCCATCCTGCATGTCTTTGAGATATACTGTGCATTCAGAAAGTATTCAGACCCTTTCACTGTTTCCACATTGTTACATTACAGCCTTATTCTAAAATGGATTTTTTTTTTTTTTTTAAATCATCAATCTACACACAATACCCCATAATATAAAAGTGAAAACAGGTGTTTAGACATTTTTGCAAAGTAATTAAAAAGAAATAACTGAAATATCACATTTACATAAGTATTCAGACCCTTTGCTATGACACACAAAATTGAGCTCAGGTGCATCCTGTTTCCATTGATTATCCTTGAGATGTTTCTACAACATTGGAGTCCACATGAGGTAAATTAAATTGATTGTACATGATTTGGAAAGGCACACACCTGTCTATATAAGGTCCCGCAGTTGACAGCGCATGTCAGAGCAAAAATCAAGCCATGAAGACGAAGGAATTGTCTGTAGATCTCCAAGACAGGATTGTGTCGAGACACAGATCTGGGGAAGGGTATAAAACGATTTCTGCAGCATTGCAGGTCCCGAAGAGCACAGTGGCCTCCGTCATTCTTAAATGGAAGACCTTTGAAACCACCAGGACTCTTCATAGAGCTGGCTGCCCGGCAATCGGGGGAGAAGGGCCTTGGTCAGGGAAGTGACCAAGAACCCGATGGTCACTCTGACAGAATTCCAGAGTTCCACTATGGAGATGGGAGAAACTTCCAGAAGGACAACTATATCTGCAGCACTCCATCAATCAGGCCTTTATGGTAGAGTGGCCAGAGGGAAGCCACTCCTCAGTAAAAGGCACATGGCAGCTCACTTGGAGTTTGCCAAAAGGCATGAGAAACAAGATTCTCTGATGAAACCAAGATTGATCTCTTTGGCCTGAATGCTAGGTGTCACGTCTAGAGGAAACCAGGCACCGCTCATCACCCGCGCAATACCATATCTACGTTGAAGCATGGTGGTGGCAGCATCATGCTGTGGGGATGTTTTTCAGTGGCAGGAACTGGGAGACTAGTCAGGATCGAGGGAATGATGAACGGAGTAAAGTACAGAGAGATTCTCGATGAAAACCTGCTCCAGAGCGTTCTGGACCTCAGACTGAGGCAGAGGTTCACCTCCCAACGGGACAACGACCCTATGCACACAGCCAAGACAACGCAGGAGTGGCTTCGTGACAAGTCTGTGAATGTCCTTGAGTGGCCCAGCCAGAGCCTGGACTTGAACCCGATCGAATATCTCTGGAGGGACCTGAAAATAGCTGTGCATCGATGCTCCCCATCCAACCTGACAGAGCTAGAGAGGATCTGCAGAGAAGAATGGGAGAAATTACCCAAATACTGGTGTGCCAGGCTTGTAGCGTCATACCCAAGAAGACTTGAGGCTGTAATCGCTGCCAAAGGTGCCTCAACAAAGTACTGAGTAAAGGGTCTGAATACTTATGTAAATGTGATATTTCAGTTATTTACTTTTAATTACTTTGCAAAAATTTCTAAACACCTGTTTTTGCTTTTTTATTATGGGGTATTGTGTGTAGATTGATGATTAAAAAAAATGAATGTAATCCATTTTAGAATAAGGCTGTAACGTAACAAAATGTGGAAAAAGTGAAGGGGTCTTTCTGAATACTTTCTGAATGCACTGTAATTCTGCTCCTAGAACTTACAAAACTGCAGAGAATGCATGTTGACATATAGATTCTGTTGGGTATGGGTGAGTTTATTCTTTGTTTCTTTGGAAGTTGAGATTGTTTCTAATTCAATGTGAAGGAGTGAATAGAATATTGCTCAATTTAATACCAATATATATGACAATATGCAACCTATTCAATATCTCAACCAATATTGATGGGCCAAATGGCCTAATAGAAACATAGAAACTTAGAAAATAGGTGCAGGAGGAGGCCATTCAGCCCTTCAAGCCAGCACTGCCATTCATTGTGATCATGGCTGACCGTCCCCTATCAATAACCCGTGCCTGCCTTCTCCCCATATCCCTTGACTCCACTATCCCCTAGAGCTCTATCTAACTCTCTCTTAAATCCATCCAGTGATTTGGCCTCCACTGCCCTCTGTGGCAGGGAATTCCATAAATTCACAACTCTCTGGGTGAATAAGTATTTTCTCACCTCAGTCTTAAATGACCTCCCCTTTATTCTAAGACTGTGGTCCCTGGTTCTGGACTCGCCCGACATTGGGAACATTGTTCCTGCATCTAGCTTGTCCAGTCCTTTTATAATTTTGTATGTTTCTATAAGATTCCCCCTCATCCTTCTAAACTCCAGTCAATACAAGCCTAGTCTTTTCAATCTTTCCTCATATGACAGTCCCGACATCCCAGGGATCAATCTCGTGAACCTACGCTGCACTGCCTCAATCACGAGGATGTCCTTCACCAAATTAGGAGACCAAAACTGTACACAATACTCCAGATGTGGTCTCACCAGAGCCCTATACAACTGCAGAAGAACCTCTTTACTCCGTGTACTGAAATCCTCTTGTTATGAAGGCCAACATTCCATTAGCTTTCTTCACTGCCTGCTGTACCTGCACGCCAACTTTCAGTGAACAGAGTACAAGGACACCCAGGTCTCGCTGCCTAATTTTACTCCTAGCCTTATAACCTCATAAAACCTGCAATTGCTCAAACATTGCAACTGTACTATTTTCAGCAAGGTCCTCGATGCATCTAAGAGACCATTCACCAGTTAATTTGCACAGCGCTGTCTGTCTGATATGACTAGGAGTAAGTCATTCTGCTCATCAATCTAGCAACATTATAGTGTTGCCAATAAAACACTTGCTGGGTTTAATTCCAGTTCCTCGTCTCTTAATATTCTTTAATTTCCTTTTATCTCGAGAAGCGGAGAACTGTTGGTGACAAGACCCAGAGAACTCCCCGCTGCTTTTCCAATAGTCCCGAGTAATAGGATGCAGAAGAAGTGATAACATTATTGTCTAATCAAATTTTAATATTTCCAACAACATGACAGATTTTTTTTTAAAAACCTCAATAGAATTTATCTTCAGGGACCGGTTGCTGTGCTCTGAAAAAAACAAGCTAGTTTTATCTTTTCAGTAGCACTAATTCACGGAATTAATTTCTTGCGCTCTATCGTTTGGCACTCTAGCCCAGAATATTGCAAATGGCACAATTGGAGGAACAGCGCCTCATATTTCGCATGGCCACCTTGATCGCTTAAACAATGTAAAAACGTAAATACTTTAACTCTCCCTCCCATTCCCACACAGACCTTTCTGTCCTGGGCCTCCTCCACTGCCAGAGTGAGGGCCACACGCAAATTGGAGGAGCAGCACCTCGTATTTCACTTGGGCATCTTACACCCCAGCGGTATGAACATTGACTTCTCTAACTTCAAGTAACACTCCCTCTCCATCAATAGACAATAGACAATAGACAATAGGTGCAGGAGTAGGCCATTTGGCCCTTCGAGCCAGCACCCCCATTCAATGTGATCGTGGCTGATCATCCCCAATCAGTACCCCGTTCCTGCCTTCTCCCCATATCCCCTGACTCCGCTATTTTTAAGAGCCCTATCTAGCTCTCTCTTGAAAGCATCCAGAGAACCTGCCTCCACCGCCCTCTGAGGCAGAGAATTCCACAGACTCACCACTCTCTGTGAGAAAAAGTGTTTCCTCGTCTCTGTTCTAAATGGCTTACTCCTTATTCTTAAACTGTGGCCCCTGGTTCTGGACTCCCCCAACATCGGGAACATGTTTCCTGCCTCTAGTGTGTCGAAGCCTTTAACAATCTTATATGTTTCAATGAGAAAACCTCTCATCCTTCTAAACTCCAGAGTGCACAAGCCCAGCTGCTCCATTCTCTCAGCATGTGACAGCCACGCCATCCCGGGAATTAACCTTGTAAACCAACGCTGCACTCCCTCAACATACCCCCCCCCCCCCCCCCATCCTATTTTTCCGCCCAGTCTGACTGTTCTCCTGATTGCATTTTATCTTTGTATGCCTCGTTGTCAACTCCCCCCGGCTAACAATGATCTATTCTACATGTTCCTTGATCCACGTCTCCTTTGATATCTCGTCTTCACACCTTACCCTTCCATATCTCTGTGCCTCCCTCTGCCGCGACTCTCCTGTCTGAAGCAGGGTCTCGACCCGAAACGTCACCCATTCCTTCCATCCGGAGATGCTGCCTGTCCCGCTGAGTTACTCCAGCATTTTGTGTCTATCTTCGGCACTTTCATATGTACGAGTGTCCTATCTATATTGAAGTACATTGATAGGGCAGGTTTGGAGGGATACGGACCAAGCGCAAGCAGGTGAGACTAGTGTAGTTAAGCTGGGACATGTTGACCGGTGTGGGCAAGTTGGGCCGAAGGGCCTGTTTCCACACTGTGACTCATTGTTGAATGGGGAGCTGGAAGAAATACTGACGCCTCGTCGATACTTATTTAACTGCTTATACTTGGGTACAATTACCCCATTTGGATATTTGTACCCGGGTCACCTGTGTGTATCTGGTGTCGGATGGGGCCACTGCTCTCTTTGTTAATGCTCGTGGTCTTTATGGGCCTTTGCAGTCGGCGTGTGACCTTCATAACTGCGTGTGCAGAAACATGTATTTCTCTGCTCACCTGATTTATACCTGCGTTGCGGCTATCACTCATACTCGGTCTTGCGCCCCTGTCAGACCCCGCCGGCGGTGCCGCAGATTGATGGGGCTGTTTGTGGCGGAGAAGATAGCGCTCGGGGTATCATTCTGACTGCAAATGACCGGGGTTTGGGGGGGGGGGGGGGGGGGGGGGGGAGAGAGACTCTCGTGGTCGATTACACTCCACAAGAAACCCATGTCGCCATTGGTAAAGTCATAAAAAAAAAAACTTTATCAATCACGGCTTGTGGGCGACATCGGAGCAAGCCGTGTAAATAGCGGGTTATTTATGCACTCAGCCGTCTCGACAACACTTTAGTGTGAATGATGGGTGATCTTTGACATTCGTCGTATGATGGGCAATTCCATTCCACCATCAAGCTATTGGGTGTGATTCTCCTAAGACTTCAATTCAATCGTTCACGAACCCCCTGCGAACTGAACATAGAGTGTCAATAATTTAAAGTGTGGTGTTAATGACAAATAACTCACACAGTGATAGAAACATAGAAACATAGAAAATAGGTGCAGGAGTAGGCCATTCGGCCCTTCGAGCCTGCACCGCCATTCAATATGATCATGGCTGATCATCCAACTCAGTATCCTGTACCTGCCTTCTCTCCATACCCCCTGATCCCTCTAGCCACGAGGGCTACATCTAACTCCCTCTTAAACATAGCCAATGAACTGGCCTCAACTAACTTCTGTGGCAGAGAATTCCACAGACTCACCACTCTCTGTGTGAAAAATGTTTTCCTCATCTCGGTCCTAAAGGGATTCCCCCTTATCCTTAAACTGTGACCCCTTGTTCTGGACTTCCCCGACATCGGGAACAATCTTCCTGCATCTAGCCTGTCCAACCCCTTAAGAATTGTGTAAGTTTCTATAAGATCCCCCCTCAATCTTCTAAATCCTAGTGAGTACAAGCCGAGTCTATCCAGCCACTGCGATCTATCCAGTCTTTCCTCATTTGAGTCCTGACATCCCAGGAATCAGTCTGGTGAACCTTCTCTGTACCCCCTCTATGGCAAGAATGTCTTTCCACATATTTGGAGACCAAAACTGTACGCAATCCGCATGATACAACGTGGAAACAGGCCCTTCGGCCCAACTTGCCCACCGGCGACCAACATGACCCATCCGCACCAGTCCCAACTGCCCGCGCTTGGCCCATATCCCAACTAAACCTTGTTAAAGAAGGAACTGCAGATGCTGGAGAATCGAGGGTTACACAAAAAGCTGGAGAAACTCAGCGGGTGCAGCAGCATCTAAGGAGCGAAGGAGATAGGCGACGTTTCGGGTCGAGACCCTTCTTCAGACTGGTCAGGGATCAGGGAAACGAGAGATATAAACAGTGATGTGGAGAGATAAGGAACAATGAGTGAAAGATATGCAAAAAAGTATTGGTGATAAAGGAAGCAGGCCATTGTAAGCTGTTTGTGGTGTGAAAATGAGAAGCTAGTGCGACTGGGGGGGGGGGGGGGGTGGGGGGGGGGAGATGGAGAAGGAATGTCAGGGCCAGAGGGCTGAGGGAGAGGTGGGGGGGAGGCAGTCTGGGTTAACAGAATTGAGAAAATTCAATGTTTAAGCCCAGAGGATGCAGACTCCCCAAGCGGAATATGAGGTGCTGTTCCTCCAACTTGCGGTGTTGATCACTCTGGCCTAGTGCGACTTGGGTGGGGGAGAGACTAGTAGGGTAGGACTAGTGTTGCTGAGCTGGGACTTGTTGTGCATTCCCCCAATTTATTCCGCTCGTGATTTTGAGCACCTCACACATAATGTTTAGCACTACACGTTGTGGAGACACTGGTATCGTTGTCTCGTTGTAGGGCATTGATCATTCTTTTTGTTCTGTTTTTTAATTCATGTATTGTGGTTTTTTTTAATATATAATTTGAAGCTTTTATAAGTGATATACTAAGATGTTACATGTACTCTATGATGTTTTTTTAATATGCAATGCATTTTTATTTAATGTTGTCCCTTGTCTGGACCTTGAGTCCAAAATAAAGTTTATTATTGTCATTATTATTATTATTATTATTATTATTATTAAGTTACCCCTCATCCTCCTGCGCTCCAAGAAATAAAGTCCTAGCCTGCTCGACCTCTCCCTACAGCTCAGGCCATCGAGTCCAGGTGACATCCTCGTAACTTCGTAGTCCTCTTCGTAGTCAAAAGTCATAGAGTGATACAGTGTGGAAACAGGCCCTTCTGCCCAACATGCCCACACCGGCCAACATGTCCCAGGCACACTAGTCCCACCTGCCCGCGTTAAGTCCACATTCCGCTACCCTGCCCAATCCTGTCCTATTCATCTTTCGCCTTTGTCACTCCACTCATCTGCAAATGAAATCAACCTCCCCCCCCCCCCCCCCCCCCCCCTTCCCACCCCATTCCAGCTCACGTATAAAACATAAAATGCTGGAATAATTCAGCTGGTCAGATGCTACTGGATCAGCGATGCTTCGAGGTCTGATGAAGTGTCCCTGCCCGACCAGTTGAATTAGTCCAGCATTCATGTGCTTCACTCAAGACGCCAACATTTGTCCCCCTCACCTGTATCCACCTTGCTATGCTTTGGTCCGCCCCCACCCCCGCCTACCAGCTTCCCCCACCCTCCCTTGTACAATCAGTCTGAAAATGAGTCCTGACCCCAAACGGCGGCGACACATTCTCTCCACGCGTTGCCTGGCCAGCAGAGTTATTCCAGCGCTTTTGTGTTTTTTTAGTCATTCGAAACTTTTTATGATCTGATTAGAAACTTAGAAAATAGGTGCAGGAGTAGGCCATTCGGCCCTTCGAACCGGCACCGCCATTCAATATGATCATGGCTGATCATCCAAAATCAGTAGCCCGTTCCTGCTCTCTCCCCATATCCCTTGATTCCGTTAGCCCTGAGATCTTTGCCTCGCCCTCTCTTGAATACATGTAGTGAATTGGGCTCCATTGCCTTCTGTGGCAGAGAATTCCATAGATTCGGAACTCTGGCAGAATTTTGCTCCTCCTCATCTCAGTCCTAAATAGCCCACCCTTTATTCTTAAACTGGGACACCTGGTTCTGGACCGCCCCAACATCGGGAACATTTTTCCAGCATCTAGCCTGTCCAATCCCGTAGATACTGATTAAACCGGTGTCTATGTAGTTACTTTATTAATGATTTCAATTAAATATTGGGAACGTCAGACCGCAAACTTTTTTTCTTCAGTTTGGTGTTGGACCTTGACTCGACCTTCCTATTTAGCCGGCGCCTGAGGCTGAGCCAAGCAATGTCCAGGCCTGACTTAAACACAACGTGCTGGAGGAACTCAACGGGTCAGCTTCGTCCAACGCTCTGTGGTTTACTCGTGATCCCTGCATCTGCGGTTCCTCATGTCCCCAGACCAGGGTTGCCACTTGCCTCCGAGATGACCATTAGAGCATACGGAAGATAGAAATTCTGGAGTAACTCAGCGGGACGGGCAGCATCTCTGGGGAGAAGGAATGGGTGACGTTTCGGGTCCAGACCCTTCTTCAGAGTCTCGTCCCGAAATTCCTTGTATCCAGTTGCTGCCCGTCCAGTATGTTGTGTCTATCTCCAGTATTACTGTGTCTATCATCGATTACTCCAGTATTACTATGTCCATCATCGGTGTAAACCAACATCTGCAGTTCTTTCCGGCACATTAGAAGATACCGTCTCGCCATCACTCGGATTATCCGCTTCCCCATAACGTCGCCACCTCTCGTTACTTTGCCTGATCCTTGTCACACCCAGTGCTCTATCGCCCAGCCTCTCGTCTTTCAATCGGATTCGGCCAGGAAGGAACTGCAGATGCTGGATTAGACCGAAGATAGACACAACACACAACATATAGCTCAGCGGGAGCATATACGCAGCATATCAGAAGGGTTTCGACCCAAAATGTCACCCATTCCTTCTCTCCAGAGATGCTGCCTGTTCCGCTGAGTTCCTCCAGCATTTTGTGTCTACCTTGGGCTTATTCAGGATCTCCCCGTTGATGTCCTAACTCGCTTTGTTTTATTATTGTTGTCTCATATCGAGAACCAACAGATATAGGTTAAGAAGGGTTTCGGCCCGAAATGTTGCCTATCTCCTTCGCTCCTTAGATGCTGCTGCACCCGCTGAGTTTCTCCAGCCTTTTGTGTACCCTCGATATAGGTTTCGGGTTCGGGGAGAATGATTTAATGGGACCCTGAATGGTAACTATTTTACACAAATGGTGGTGGGTGTATGGAATGATCTACCGGTTAAGGTAGTTGGATAGGACAGGTTTAGATGGTTATGGGCCAAACGCAGGCAAGTCGGACAATAGACAATAGGTGCAGGAGTAGGCCATTCGGCCCTTCCGCCATTCAATGCGTTCATGGCTGATCATCCCCAATCAGTACCCCGTTCCTGATTTTTCCCCATATCCCCAGACTCCGCTATTTTTAAGAACCCTATCTAGCTCTCTCTTGAAAGCATCGAGAGAACCTGCCTCCACCGCCCTCTTTGAGGCAGAGAATTCCACAGACTCACCACTCTCTGTGAGAAAAAGTGTTTCCTCGTCTCCGTTCTAAATGGCTTACTCCTTATTCTTAAACTGTGGCCCCTGGTTCTGGACACCCCCAACATCGGGAACATGTTTCCTGCCTCTAGCGTGTCCAAACCCTTAACAATCTTACATGTTTCAATGAGATGCCCTCTCATCCTTCTAAACTCCAGAGTGTACAAGCCCAGCCGCTCCATTCTCTCAGCATATGACAGTCCCGCCATCCCGGGAATTAACCTTGTGTAGTGTAGGGACAAGTGTAGATGGGACATATTGGTCGGTGTGGGCAGGTTGGGTCGAAGGGCTGTATGATTCTATGTAGGGAATACAGTGGGAAAAACCCATTTGTTTGCGTGCTATGCATTCATATCAGATAATGATACACATGATTGCAACCAAGCCACGTACAGTCTGAAAAAGGGTCTCGACCCGAAACGTCACCCGTTCCTTCTCTTTAGAGATGCTGCCTGTCGTTGAGTTACTCCAGCATTTTGAGTCTACCTCCTGTATAAACCGGCATCTGCAGTTCCTTCCTACACACGCACAAGAACACCAGGTAGAGCGAAGAGGGAAATACCAGAGTTCAGAATGAAGTTTTTCAACGAGGCAGCACAACAGGTCCAGGGGAAAAAAAGTCCAATGTCCGCATTGAGGTCGGTTGGTAGGTCGGGTCCGTGCCCAAGCTGATAGAAGGAAGAGCCGCCCTGAGGCCGGATAACCGAGTGGAAGAAACGATTCCTGTTCCATTCACGACTGATCTGAAGGCCTGTTAACCTAACGACGCCTCTCAATGTTAAATGTTCGATGCTAAATTGCACCCCTTCATTTCAACCCCCATCATGTTCTCGCTCCTCTTGATCTCCGCGCCTGACCGAAGTTCCCTCGCCGTCCACATCCACTGTCTGAAGGGTCTCGACCCGAAACGTCGCCTATCTCCTTCGCCCCTTAGATGCTGCGGCACCTGCTGAGTTTCTCCAGCTTTTT